>CM075863.1:28885211-30110211 GCA_038021265.1 Cyprinella venusta | reverse complement strand
AAATCTGTAAGAATGGGGCTTTATTAGTGCTGATCATTGATTCAAGTAACTTTTTTGACATTTGGGTATAAAGTGTTTTAATTCAACAATATATGGTGTAAAAACGTCTGAGTGCTGCCCTCTTCAGGTTGAACGGTGGCTACTGCAGTTGAATTTTCCTATAGGGCTTGGGCACATAGTTAAATGTACATGTGTGAATGATTGTTACCACTAACAGTTACTAAACTACCAGTAAGGTGGAGCGCATCTTAACCTTACCTTTGTCCGGATTACTGTTTGCCAACTCTGGAAATTTGATATGGATCCAAACCGTTAAAAGTGCCGGTTTAGTTCACATACCGGTCACTGGCTTCCCTATTTAACACATCCGGTAAATTCCACAACCTTTTAAGGATTTTAACATCTTTTTCCTTTTCTTTATCCCAACTCTGTTGCTTCTCCTCATTCGACTTGCTGTATGTTTACATGCACGAAGCTGTCAACATGGCCGCCACGCCAGTAATGACGTCACGATGCCAAAGCCCTATTGTATGTTTGCAGTGCTTCGTGACGTAAGCGGTGTGAGCTGACAGGTTCCAGCTCACCACGCACTTGGTATGAGCTACCACCAAACCATCAACCGTCTTGTATCGTCAAAACCACTGCAAGTCAAGAGTTGGAATTATGAGTATTGAAAATCATCAGGATTGAATATTTAGCATCTATTTAGCAAAGCATTTATATAGCGATGGGAATAGACAAATTCCCTTAATGTTTCGATCCAATTTGTTTTGTAATCACTGTTCCTTCGTTGGCTAGAGGAGAACTGGCCCCCGACTGAGCCTGGGTTCTCCCAAGGTTTTTTTCTCCATTCAATCAAGTTTTGGTTCCTTGCCACTGTTACTTTGCTTTTGGCTTGCTTAGTTGGGGACATTTAATATTCAACAATATTATTGATCTGTGTTGTATTACTTTCATGTTATCACTGTGAAGCTGCTTTGATACAATCTGTATTGTAAAAAGCGCTATATAAATAAATGTGACTTGACTTGAGTTATTTAGAATATTTTGTGTAGCCTAGTTAGTTGTATAGAACACTTATGATAGCTTCAAGTTAGCATAGATTTATCTGTATTGACATTTAGTATAGTGGTCAGGATGGTAACGGAATAGAGGTGGAATGGGCTTCTCCACACAGCTCGTGCTAAAAAGCGACGCTGTGCCAAACACTACTCCTCCTGCATGGACCGTGCAGCGGCGTCCTGATGTGGGTGATCATGTATATTTTAATCACAATTTACACAACTGCGGGTCTCAGGTTTTTTTTTTTTATTGTTTATTGTTTATTTGGTTTGGTCATTTACAGATCATTCAATTAATCAATCAAATCATCAAAACATTCGAAACATAAATACTATATATGACCAGGTGCAGGCGGAAGCTAAAGCTTATTATGCATTGGGTGCATTGGGTGCACGCCCTCTCACTGCTCTCCTGCTGGTTATACAACAATAACAAAATGCAATACAATATTTTTTTATGATTACTTATTATGAAACAAAATCAATAACTTTACTCTTTTTAGAAAAAAAAATATTCAATAACATTACACTGTTATACAGTGTAATGCCATCAAATTCAGAGCAAATATAATGCAACAGCTATAACTATTATGTTAGCTGCTAAGTGTTGTACAACCAACATTAGAGCAGCGATGTATGAACTAAATTTGGTGTGTTACAGTTAAGTTATTGAATATATTTTGTTATAATATAAAATGTGCAAAATCAGTGACCAGTGGGTCCCCATTGATGTGTAAACTGAATTGGGTGCTTTGTAACATTGAAGTTAATGACTATTTTTATATTTTTGACTATGAGTTGATGCTATAGTCCTTTTTTGGGTTATATTGCACTTTGCACTTTTCGGACTTGTCTCTCAGTCGCCTGCTCATAGAGATCCATTTAGCTTATAGTCTATTTATGAAGCTTGTTTTGAGAACAGTTGGGTTGTTGCTCGGTGTCTATGTTACTGTGATTGTAAAAAGGTGTCGTTTGTGTTTTAACAATCCTTAGCTCAAGAATAGTGATCCAGGAAGTTCGAATAGCATGTGAATATATTGTCAACTTCACTGCTCTCCTTGAGTTAAGCACCGACCGCATTTCTTTATACTTGAGTCCAAGTTCAAACACTATGAAATGCTCCATTAACGTGCGGAGCTCTGAAACTGAAACACTGCCAGGGACACTAAATAGGAAGTGTCTGTCCGAGCTCCCAACAATTTTTGCATGGGAATGCAAATATCTTTGCGAGTGAATGCAGAAATTTTGCAAGGGAACGCAAAAGATTTGGAAAACATTTTTTTTTCCACCTCCACGTCCCTTTAGGGGCTCCATAGTACAACAGCTTATTACTGGGGCAGTGCACTTAAAGGGACAACTTGGTTCTTATCAACCCTTAACATGTGCGTACTTGTACCTCAGAGTATACATACCCTTAAGATACTGCTATGAACCTTTTGGGGGTAAAAAATATATAAAGTTGTTCCTTTAAGTGTACTGTCCCAGTGACAAGCTGTTGTATGCCTAAAGATACAATTTTGAATTTGCCTTACTTTATTGGACTAAAATTGTGAGTAATTGCGGAGACACAGAAAAACAGGAAACCAATAACACACTCCATTCCAGCATATTAAACTTAATTTGAGAAAATAAACGAGTAAATGAAACATCCTCTTCTCTTTCCATAACGGAAATGTTCCATCTTTGATTATTGTATATATTTATCACTAAATTTACGATCATCTTTCATTTATGTTAAAACTCATTTTGTTCTGAAACAGCTATGTCATCTCCACCTGACAATCAAATCATTCCGTCAACATGTAACGTAACGCTTTCAATGCATTTCGTGTTTAAAGGTGATGTGTACAATTTCAGCATCAAAAGTATTTGTAAAAACAATGTTTTCAAATAGCTTTCAAGCCCTTCCATTGTTTTACAGGAGTAATACCTGAACTATCCAGTAACATTCCCCTTCATCTCAATGCCATCTGCTCAGCTGGAAATTATTTGCAATGCATTTTGGGTCCAGTTGGAACACCAGGAGCTAAGAGCCTCCTTTGTTTGTTTTGTTTGAGAAAATATAGGACGAAATGACAATCATTTAATGGCAAGAAATGAAAAACAAATCCTATTAAAAGCCATTATGCTTATTTAAGTACAGAAAAAGTGATTAATAAAGTGATTTTGATTGGCTGATTGTGAGTTTGCAAATTTGTTTAAGGCTCATAGTGTACTGTTTACTGTTTACAGGGCTGTGAATAGTTCTGTTCCATCTCTTTGTCAGAGAAGAGCATGTACACCTTGTAAAGTTCACCTTGAAATTACGTGTGTCATAGCATCAGACTGAGTTGACATCTTAATAAGAAGACTGTGGGGCACTGCAATCAAAGAATTGTTTGTGTGTGACATTGACAGTCAGGAAATTGTTGTGTAACTGATTTGATGGTAATGTAGGAGGAGGGAAGTGTCTCTGTGGTGAGGATAAACACTACCCATCACTCACATCACTGTCCCCTCAGAGCAGACAAGACCAATCAATATAACTGCAAGGGTCAGGTGTCAGCACCCATCCTTCTCCCCCGAGTATCTCCGAATGTGATAAAGCTCCTTTCACTCGATCTCTCGTGTTTGATTATACCTTGTAATGCTGCCACAGCAACCCTCATGTTCTGTTTGTGAATCCAGTGCCATTTTAGGACTGTAGCTCCAAAAATACTGAACATTGAAGTGTCAGATTCTTCATGACTGTTCCTAATCTTACTGATTATAGACACAATTTCAACTTGATAAAAAAGTTCATCTTTAAAAGACTGAATGCTTTGCAAGTCATTATTACATATTCGGGTCTTTATCGACCCAGATATGGTACACGTGTGTTGATCTCTAACTAATAGTCTTCGGATATTTAAACAACAATTACAAAATAAATAATAATAATCCGTTACCTTTTGGAACTTGGAAGGGTTCAATTTGAGCAGTCATCAGAGATTCAATTATTGTTGCACAGAAAAATTATACTTTTACACTATTACATCCCTCGGGTTGTTAGAAAACCCTATACACTTTTTGCAAACAATTAAACTGATTTAATTAGACCTTATTTCATGACTTTATCTTTTCTTGTTATATTGTTTATAATGAATAGATATAAGAATATAATAAGGTTGATGTCTCACTTTAAAAATTTTAATCATTGGGGAGGGTAGTAAATGACGTCCCTGGTTGATAAAGACATGGGGTATGCGTTTAAGGGTTAAATGTTCTCCATGAAAAAAAAAAAAAATTCTACATAACTTACTAGTTGATGTTTGGGGTCATAAAACATGAATGGTCTGATTCATGTCCACACACCTGCCTGTTTACATGTTTTTTTTATTTATCTATAATATATAATTCAAGTATACATTTACATTCATTATAAATTAATATAACAGTTTAAATCTACCATGTGTAATAATAATATAACTATACATATGTTTATTGATAAATAGTTTAAGCTGCTGAAAAATTTCAACGGGTTTATGTCACTCTATTATTTGTGTAAAATATTGTAAGATGTGTTGAAGTAAAAACTCATAGCAGTATTTATAGCGAAAAACAGTGAAATGGCATTCCCAGAAGACCCTGTGTGACACCTCACATATTATTTTATAGAAATAATTGTATTACTTCTTGCTTTGTTTGTTCTTCATATCAAGATATATAAGTAAGTATTGCTGTGTTGATCATCAACATATTTGAAGGGAAAAATCAGAAATTAATATTTCAAGTAGATATATTGATAGGGTATATTGACATATCACTAAATCAAATATATGGTTATACGTTTTAAAGGGATACTCCACTTTTTTTACCGTTTTCGGATCCATTCAGCCAATTTTCTGATATTTAGAAAAATATCAGTAACCAGACAGTTTCTGGTCTCATTGACTTCCATAGTAGGAAAAAAAAATATACTATGGAATTCAATGAGACCAGAAACTGTCTGGTTACTGATATTCTTCTAAATATCAGAAAATTGGCTGAATGGATTCGAAAATGTTAAAACTCAACTTTTTAACTCTGAGGGACTTGTAAAATGAGCCCATTTCCCCCAAAAAGTGGAGTATCCCTTTAAATAGGCACCAATATAAGATAACAATGCAGAAACAATGCAGCTTCCACTTTAACTTTAACGGATAGTGGGTCAGATGAACATATTTAAAGGGAAAATATGAGGTTCATTTTGATTATAAGAATACTATTATTATTCTTACACATACATCATTTGGGTTTCTGGGTCCCCAACCATGCAAACAACCTCAACAGATCATGAGGGTTTATTGAACTTGTACCCCGTCACTGTATAGATTAATGTATTTTCCAACCACCAGCAGACATAGAGAACATACAGAGCTATTAAAGAAATATCCCAATTATATGTTGCCTGACCACATTAAAGGAGCGTATTCTGCTCTATTTGCATTCATTTGCTGGCCTGCACAACACCATTATGCTAGGTTTGCAACACTCAACTTTAAACCTGTGTTGCTGCATTAGACTTTTTTTTTATATGTGTGCATTTGCTCCATAGCTCCTGTTGCATCAGCATATTTACCAGCCACATCTGAGATCAGTGCTGTCATTGGAGAGCATACTATGCCTCAGATCTAACACTTAAACTTTTGCTGGGTGTGTATGTGCATATGGATTTGAAGTGTCAATAATAACTGTTTGCATGAGAACTCCACAGACATATGAGGCTTTGGTTAAACCATGTCTCTAAAACCGACTCACAGGCATCACTGGAGTACTGCTCAGCTAAATCATTTTACAGCCTATGGCAGGAATGTATTCATCCTGTCAGTTATTCATAAAACAGTATTTATGATGCCAGATGTTTTCAATTTACACTGTTAATCATTATGTAAAGCAGAATCAGTGAGAAGACAGCAATAGAATTTTTTTAATGTAATGATACATGCATTTAAAGTGATTTAATTCAATGTGTTAAGATGAAATCTGTTTATTTATGTGCTGTAAACACTGATCTTGGAATGGCAAAGTGAAAGTGATAAAAAATAAATAAATCTGTCATCATTTACTCACCCTTATGTCATTCCAAACCTATGTGACTTTCTTTCTTCTGTAGAACATAAAAGAAGATATTTTAAGAAATGTCCATCCAGTTCTCATCCCAAGGCATCATATATGATGCTTTTGCCAAAGCGTAGACATGACACATGGCACCCTTTAGCGTCAATATGAGACGCAGATATATATGGGGCAGAAGGCGCCTCCTAGTGGTCTAACCCTAACACTACCCCAGACCTAAACCTACCCACTCTGTGTGTGTTATATTGATGCTAAAGGCGTCATGTATGTTGGATGTCTACACAGCAAATTCTGGGTTTTGTAATAAACTCCCTGGTAGTTAAAATCAACTCAATCTGAGTGTACATGTGAGACCATCAATTAGACTCCAGCGCAGAGTTAAAATTACTCGGCTCTTGGAGTTGAATTTTTAACACTTTTTCAGAGTTTCTTTACGGAGTTAAAATACTAATCCTACGGAGAGTAAATGTAACAATAAAAATAATTATATGAACTCATTACCAGTGTTAAATGTAACACTTAAAAAAAATATTTAGTTTAACACTTCTTAGAGTTAACATTTATTTAACACAATATAATGTTTTGTGTGGAAATTACTACACTGAACACCATATTTTTGATTTACTGCCTTTATTTGAGCAAATCCATTTAGTTCAGACTTGAGGAGGAGTAACCTTCAACCGCTTGCTGCAGGACAGTCATCTGAAGATCACAAAAACAACAGTATGAGGCATAATATATTCTAGCACCATTCATTCACGCACATCGCGTGAAAATCACGCACATCGTTGGTCACCACTAATATAAGTAGCCCGAACGTTACAGTACATAGCTGTTACAATTCAAATCATTGCAGGCATACACAGCACAGCTATATCTTATTTTCCAGGGTAACGTTAGACACTGCAATTTTATAACCACATGCCTGTAATGCATTGATGCATCAATTTCACGGCAAAACACTAATTTTCAGAAACCCGGTGACTGGAAAGACGGTTAGCTAATGTTAACTCGTTTACATCGACAAAAACCCCACGCAAATAGCCATTTCAAAATTTGAAACAAGTAAACAAACGTTCAACAGCAAGTTTGTCATATCGTTGACGTTACAGTATAACTAAGCCTATAACGTAACAGCTACGCGATGACCAAACGTGTTTGTCAGAAAATATATAACATTTTTAAATAGTTTTATATACACTTTTACCTACCTCACAACGAAGCACATAAGTCCATTATTCCTTTTGCAGCAGCAGCGTCGTGTCGTGGCGCACTTCTCAAAAAATAACTCCAGGTGTAGTGTTAAAACACGCTCCTGAACACCAAATGAATGAACTCCAAAATACAACACAGCCGGGGAGTATCCAATAACACAAACTGTAGTCAGAGTTAAAAAAATAACTCAAAAAAATTAACTCTTTCACACTTTTTTGCCTAACTCATGATTTTTCAACTCCTGAAATTTGCTGTGTACGCTTTGGCAAAAGCGTCGTATGACACCTTGGGATGAGAATGTGTTGAAATGTCTCAGTGTTTTGTGCCCATACAATCCAAGCTAATTGGCACAAAAATGGTTTGGTTACCAGCTTTCTTCAAATTGTCACCTTTGTGTTCCAAAAAAAAAAAAAAAAAGAAAGAAAAGTTATAAAGATTGCAGTTGTGAGTATAATATATGTTAAACTTTCCTCAACCTTCTTTAAGAAGGCATAGTATAACTTTAGCGAAGTATAGCTTCTTCATCACTGCTAATAGACCAGCAAAATGACCCCACAGTGTGCAGATAAATTTACGTCTCTGTTTAAAAACTGGATTTTCGTCTAAAAGAGATCTTTAACCGGTTAGCCAATAATATAATGTAAATGATGTAAAGACTAACTATACTCTCGATTCATTAATTGAGCTTTGAGCTGCATTCGTTCAAATCAACACAGTTTAGAAGAGCATGATTGATACATCTTTCTAGATGGCAAAATATGCTTCGAAACCCTGAAGATTAAAAACTAGAATAACGTCATGGACTATCAACTTCGCAAATGAGAAGTCAGTGGATGTGAAGATGTCAAGAAATGCAAGATGGCTGTTCAACAGCGCTGAAAATAGCGTTATCACTAAATAGAGTCTTTGATAAAATTTTGACGAGGAAGGATGTTTTCTGCCCGTCGCTGCATATCTCTCTCTTCAGATGAGCCTATTTGCATGTCTGGAAGCCGTTTTATTTGTGCATTGGAACCTAGAGTAGGGATACATCATCACAAAGTGTTAAACAAGTCACAATCTTGTCAAGCAGTTGAAATTCCGGAGCCCAGGAGTCTTTGTCCAGCTTGTCTGCCTGAATTTCATAAAATATTCAAAAGGTGCTCTGTCCGTTAACACTGAGTGTATTGAGTCCCAAGATGGTTCCTGGTAGCCCAGAAACAGTCAGATTCAGACACCCTCACTCATTTTACCTTTGCCTTCTCATGTTGAGTGTTTAAACAGATCCTTTAGAGAGCCTTTAGGCCTACACAAAGACAAAGTAGAAGGCACAGAGTCTCCCCGTCAATAATACATAAGGCAAGTGTGGAAGAAAGCTGTCTCTAACAGTCATGTGAGAGAGCAGCGAGAGATGGACAGAAAAGCCCCAGAGGAAACCACTGCCAGTTGGAGAAGAGAAAGACGAATGTTTCATTTCACCTGGGACAGAGGGACGGGGAGGAAGGAGAGACAGATTGCATTTCAGAACGACTCGGTGGATAGATGCTGACCCGCATCAGTTTTTTTTTTCTTCTTCATTTTTTTTGTCAGCTCGCTCATTAATTAGGATGGAGAAGAGAGGATACGATAAAGGAAAAAGAGGGTCAAGTGTTAGCTGAGATGCACATATGTGCTCACAGATGCTCTGTTCATGTCCATTCTCCCCCTGGCACAATTAGGATATGAACACAACATTTGTGGAGTTCCTTTGAGAAGAAACCAAAAATCAAATGCTTCTTTGTAATAATTCCTGTTTATTATTAGAATATTAACTATTAAATTAATAATTAATATAACAAATTTGAGAAGAAACCAATAATCAAATGCTTCTTTGTTATAATTCCTGTTTATTATTTGAATATTAACTATTAAATTAATAATTAATATAACAAATTTTCATTTCAAAATTTTTTAAAATGCGCTTTTTTTTCTCTGTGATGCAAAGATGAATATTCAGAGGGTTACGTGATCCTTCAGAAATTATGAAATATACTTATTTTCTGCTCAATAAACTATTAATGATTATGTAGAATATTTTTGTGGAAACCTTGATTTTTTGATGAATAGAAATTTCGAAAGAACAGTAGGCTACCTCTTTCTTAGAGTTTTTTTGTGACTATGTAAAAGCCTGTACTGTTTTGATCAATTTAATGCATGTTTGTTGAGTAATAATACGTTTTCTTTCAACAATATTTACTGTCCTAAAACCATATTTGTGTGCGTAATGTGCACTGTTCATACTCATTCTGTGTGGATTTTGTTCTATTGTATTTACTTTTCTGTCTATTTATTTATAGAATAACTTTGCACTACATAATTAAATACAAGTACAGTGCATCTCTTCGCATACAGTAGTGGTTTGATCCAAAACATGTATCCAGTGCTGTCAAAGTAAATGAAATGAGACATCAGAATGTCAGTTGAACCTCACAGTTAGATAAGATCTCTCAAAAGCCACATCCGTCAGCTCTGCTAACATCAACAGCGCATTACTATTTCATAGTCACAGAGATGGCTTATATCTACAGGCTTTTCTAGAAAGGTCACACCAAACAAAGCCATGCACTAGAACAAAACAACCCAGGATCAATGTGGTACATTTGTCACGGAACATGGTATATAAGTACACGAAGACGAGGAATAATACTAGGAGACAGACTTTAAAGGACAACTCTGGCGCAAAATGAACCTTTGGTCTAATAAAACATTGATACCTAGTCGACCGTTCTCTGAGATTTTTTTTTCATGATAATCGAATGTAAAGCGTTTTATCTCTAAAAACTGTTTAGCGTATAACCCTACGGGGGCATTTACTAAGTAAAAAGAAATCGCTAGTTTACAACACTAACAAGGCTCAAAATAGCCCCACACTAACACAGTAACATAATGAGGGTCCATACATGCAAAACGGAGCATTGAGAACTTTGTAAGTGTACAGACCGTTTAATAAGAAGATACTTTATAAAGAGTCCACTTGGAAAACAGTCTCGCCTAGTCAAACCAGGAACGACGTGCTAAGTGAGCTGAACTGTATGAAGTTCAGCAAACTTCTGAACTGTATGAACGGTGTTTGTGGTTTGACTTGGCGAGACTGTTTTCCAAGATGGATTCTGTCTGTATACATGAAGTGGACTGTCTTTATAAAATATCTTCTTATGAAACGGTATTAAACTACTTACACAGTTCTCAATGCTTTGGTTTGCATGTAGGGACCCTATATGTACAGTAATATTCATAATAATGTAGAACAGCTCTTCATTTTAAATGTAACATTAAAATTACATCTATTGCAGTTTTTCGCTTTCTATTGTAAGGAAACTTACCATTAACCGTTCAGTATTTTTAAGGTATTGTACCTTTTAAAATTACAATTTCTTGTTACAGTGCAGAGTTAAAAGCTAGTGGGTGACATGAAAAACAAAACTTGCAAAACTTGGTCCAACATTTTGGCTTCTCTGTTTAATATAATTTTAGCCAGACTCTTCTCACCGTCTCTATCATCACATAAGCTGAATTTAGATCAAAGGCCGCTGGTTATGTGATTGTAATGCAGGTCTTTCCTTTCGGCTGCGGGGATAAAGGACCACCTGAGAGCAGAGCTCTGGGCTAAAGCCATAGACAAGCATTCATTAACTCACCTTTTGTGAGTGCAGACCCTCCCACTTAATTTTGCTTTTTGAAGAGCCCCTTGCTTTAATGAAATCTCCAGGTATTATTTATAAATTACTCTCATTATAAAAGAGGAAGGTTAAGTTTTAAGCTGCAGTCCACAGTTTTTCCTCTTTGTCGCCATCTCTGTTCGTAATCTGCAATTGCAGTCCTTCGCAGAAAACATACATACTATGGTAGTCAATGGGGATTGAGATCTGTTTGATTAAAACATTCTTCCAAATATCATTCTTTGAGTTTAGCAGAACAAATAAACACATAGACGTTTGGAACAACATGAGGGTGAGTAAATACTGACAGAATTTTCATTTTTGGGTGAACCATCTCTTTAAGCCAACAAAAGATCAACATTACAGTTTCATTTCGGGTATTAAATGTGCACTTTTACATCGTATTTTATTCCACTTCTTTAACTGAAAAATCTTCTGACACAAAATTAAATTACCATTTTATGACGGTCACAAATTACAATGATTACATTAAATAAACCTCATGCATTAGGAGAAGCTATAACTGTAACCACAACTACACTTTGCATGGCCACAGCGGTTAAAAAAAGGATTATGAAAAAAAAAAACACATGAAAAAAGTACTAATCCAAACTTTGATGTGAGCTTCATATTAGCAGCAGGGCATAAACAAAGCTGCCTTGATGTGAAGGACAAAATTAGTTTCACACATTAAGATACAGTGAACTACAACGCAAATCTTAATTAGACTAATCTCCACGGGAACCATTTCTATTTGCGGCCGGTGTTAACTGTGCATGGGAAAGCAAAGAAAAAACATTTGTGGACAATGTGGTGCTAAAGAGTCCCTGCAGGCTCTATAATTGTCACTGATAATCATTCGATTTTTGCAGACATTAGGATCCTTCTCTTGTGTGCATTGTATTGTTGACTACTATTTTGAAGTGTTGTGCAACAACATTTATGTGAGAGAACGAAAAAGAGTATGTCAGGAAAGGTCATTCTTACTTGAAATACAACTGGTATCTGAACCTTCAAATTGGCTGCAAGGATCCAGTCATGCATTAAAACCAAACTCTTCTTTAGCAAGCAAGAAAAAAAAGGCAGGGGTTTGCGAAAAAGAAGATATCCGGTCTCATTCCCTAACACCTACTTAATTTCTTCTCTTCTGTGGCTGCATGCATTGGCAGCTCTCGTATGCTGGTTCTCCTAAGCCATGGCTTTGAAAAATTACTGATTTTGGCAGCTCCCTCATGCAGAGGTCTACCTGTTACTTTGATCCTGTCATGGTGAATGAGGGCAAATAGTCAAGCACTATGCAAGAATCATTTGTGGAGAGGGATGATGGTGAGTGTGTGCTTTTGATGAAAGGGAATTTGGATACAAAAAGGTTTGCCTAACATTTCATCCCACAAAAAGTCAATTGGACAAAAGAAACTGAGAAAAATTGTACGTAATACACTCTTATTAAGTTGTTTTTTTTTCTTAGTTGTAGTCTGATCTACAGTATTACAAATGTCACTGGGTACAAATTGTAAAGAATAAAGAAAAAAGTGAAACTAGAGTGCATTGTCTGTATCAGTACTAAGCTACTCTGAAATAGAGAGAAAAAGAGGAAAGAAAAAGAACGTCGAATTTACAACGAAAAATTAACAGAAATCCCAGTGTGACACTTCAAATTTGAATTTTATCCAATGTTGTTATGTTTATTGCAATATATATATATATATATATATATATATATATATATATATATATATTTTACAGTCATGTTTGTTATCCTGATGGCGTATGAGGTTTGATTGTGGCTGTCTCATCAGCACATTTTTTTTTTTTTTGGTGGTTGTCAGTGTAAGGTTCAAAACAGATTTTATAGACTTTTTTAAACTGTAACTTTGTCACAATTATGTTTAGTTAGTGTTGTTATCATGGACTTTTAGTTTGTTTGTTTCAGTCACATACGTTCTTTTGTTCAGTTTTCTTGCCTCTTTATTTGTCATGGAGATTAATTTAATTATCACAGGTGGTTTTCATACCCTCATTTGCCTTGGTATTTTTTATTTATTTATTTATTTTTTTAACCAGGACCTTACTGAACTTAAGGTGTCTTGTGAGATAATATATGAGGTCTCATAAAAAAAGAGGAGAGTTTGGAATAACCTCCAAACAACAATCTAATCTACCTACATTATTATTCTTTAATAAGGAAGCTGAAGCTTGAAGCTTGAAGCTTGACATAGATTAAGCTGCTGTGATGGATATATGAAGATATTTAATGGATCTGTCAGTGGGAAAACCTTCTATCATCTATATGAGGGTAGACCCTTAATTAAGAACAAGTATTTTTGTCTATGAAGAAATTTGTCTCAGAGTGAAGAGCAGGTCATTACACTTTGGGCCGTTGCCCAATAATTACTTTTTTATTATTAAAAAATCTTGCGTATTGATATGAACTCTCAGACTATCACTTAATGTGATGTCTCAGACTATCACATAATGTGATGTTAATGCAAATAAGTTAGCATTTAAATGTCACATGTGGCTGATGTAGGGACACATGATGAAGGGTATAGGGAATAACAGTCTAGTCCACAAAACTCAGAAGAAGTATAATGAACAACACTAACTGAAACGAGAACCGACAAGGGACTGAACATAACAGGGAGTTTTTAAATAAAAGACCAACATAATGACTGACAGGTGCAAATCATACGTAACCACAGAAACAAATGAGTATATAATCAATAGCGTAATAGCGTATTACAGTTTTTCTCAGTCACTTTGGTGCATTTTTCAAATCATGTTAGCAAAAAGTATGTGCATTCTCAAAACAATTCTGAGCACCACACATTTGATGACAGTTACTGTACTGAAATGTGCTTCTTCTGAATGCCATATATCCATTTCAAAAGTACACATTTACACACCACTATACGTCAGTTATTGATTGAAAGAGACTGGATAAGATTCGCTTTGCACTTTTACTAGCCTGACAGTGTAAAATCATTACAATATTATTGTGATATAGAAAAGAAAAAGAAATAGATGCACAAAGACGAAAATACATTAGAAAGGCAAACACAGAAAAGACCCCTTAGGCAGAACTGTGCTTGCCAATTGAAGGTTCCTGAGATGCAACTTTGAGCTAGCATTCTCTTCATTAGTGAAAGTCAAGATTCACCTACACAATTCAGCAATTCATGGCACGTTTACAAAAAGTCTCATAGAAATGTGTGGAAAATATGCTTGAGAGGTTATGATCAACCATTTTGCATTAAATGACTTATACGATTAACTAGATGTTTTGAGGTGTGAGACTATTGCACAGAGAACTATGTAATATATTTTGAGCGACATGGCATTAGCAACGGAAACCGCAGACAATTGTGAATTATCAATTGCATGAATGTACCAAGGCAATCACAACCTGTTCAACAGAATGAGAAGCATGCTTTTATGATGTGCATAATGTACATAGATGTACTAGATGATGTGGAGGTTGAACAAGTAGTTTTGAGAATTTCATTTCTGATCTGAGAAACGCTCCAAAGCAACTGAGAAAAACTATAATATTACTTCTATAGATGTATTCTAGAATGTTATTCTGAATTCAGCCATTAGTTTTGCTCAGTTTTATTTTTTATGTATACAGTAATGTGACATGATCAAGTAACATGAACTACTGTTGAAAAGTTTTAGGTCAGCAAGATTTTTGTTGTAATAAATTAATACTTTTATTCAGCGAGGGTGCTGTAACTTAAAAGTCACAGTAAATATATTTATTGAGCATCAGAGCACCAAATCGTTAGCCTGGATGCCAGCCCGAACTCCGCCCACAACATTTTTTGGACGGGAAGTTCGGTCTGGACTCAATCCATTGAGGAGTAATTAAGAACGGTTCAGAGATCATCGGGCCAATCAAATTGCCAGGGCGGGCTTTATACGATGATTGACAGGTGGTCTTCAGTAACGTAATCCTCACGTCGTCAAAGAGCGCTTGTCAAAGATGAGTGCCGCTGGAGAATTGAGATGTATAGATTCCGCTGTCGCGTCTTTTGTAAAATAAATCGAAAGCGCATTCATTTTAATAAACAAACAGAGAACTGCAATCAAGGCATTTGTCGATCGGAAATATATTTTTGGCGTCCTTCCTACATGATTCGGGAAAAGTGTAACTTATCAGCTGGCTCTGAAGGTGGCTAAGAAGATGGGACGTAATGAAATGCCTGTGGTCGTTGTGGTTTCTCCTTTGGTGGCACTCATGGAGAAGTAAGTAAAAGAAGTAACACTCGTTATTTAACTTCTAAAATAAATAAAGTAGGCTACGTTCTGTATTTGAAAACTGTGCTATGCAAAGGAGTTGACTTATGCGTTGCTCTGATTGGTTGGTAGGTCTACCGACTATCCAATTGAGTGCAGAGGTTTTTTTTGTCCTGGTTCGGTTACGACACGCCTCATAATTAAAGTTCAATTGAGTGATTTTAGACTCATATTCTCATTAGAATATGAGTATGACGAAGTCAGGCTACCAAATCGTCATATTAAGCCGCGTTTCTACCAAAATTACTCAGCCCAATTTGTCCCAAGAAAAATTTCTCTCAGACCTGTTGGTGCCTGCATTTCCATTGTGGTCTAAAGTACCGTGAATATTAAGCAAATTAGCTGACTAACTAAGACTGGACGCTACTTTACAGTTCCTGCTGGATTTCCTTCTCTGAATTTAATCTTAATAAAGGCTAAACCTCATCGTCGGTCCATCAGTCGTATTTTTTTAAACTCTATTGTTGATTCGTGCAAGCAACTGTTACTGCACGCACCGCAACAGACCACGCATCTGCGTGGAGTCAACCAATTAAAATGCTTCAACCAATCTGCATGTTCAGCGCCCAAGTCCCAACCCTGAAAGTTCTTGGGACTTGGGACTTTTGGAGGGGGAAAACATCCCCAGAACTTAATTTAGACCCTGGTTCCTGCGGTGGAAACACACTGAGTACCACCCCAAAGCCCCTATAGTACTTGGGGAAAGTTCCTGTGGTGGAAAGATGCTATATATATATATATATATATATATATATATATATATATATATATATATATATATATATATATATATTGTTTTAAATCGAAATAATATTTCACAATATTACTATTTTTACTTTTTAAATTCATGCGGCGAATGGCCTTAATCAAATGCCCTAGTCCCCAGAAAACATCCCCTCTACCCTGCTGTTAGCGGCCCTAAAACCAGGTCACTTCAAAAGACCGTTAACACCTCTGCCTCCCTTAAGGATCTCAGCAAGAGATTTGTGTCTGTCTGCAACCCTCAAAGTCAGCACAGGAGACTAGACGGCACTGGCTTTTTGGTCAGGCTACAGAGTTAAACTTCCAATACACAAGGACACTTACTCCATTCATCACACAAACTTCCCAAATGTTTATAGTATTTCTCCTATGTTTTATTATTTATGATTCTTTAGTTATGTTAGAGTAACTTCCAATGTTCATATCCAAAGACCCCTTTGAGACAACATTTTCCTGTCTACTTCAATTATCATGCAACTGGACTTGTTCAGCAACCAAAACCAATGCAAGTGCCCGTGTGCAGCTTTTAGATGCGTTTTTAAGTTATTGTGCCCCCTTAAGGTGACTCTGATTCTCTGATGTTTCTCGTAGGTTGTGGTTAACTGATTGTATTCTTGCCATTCTCTTTTATTCACTTTCCTTTACTTTCTTGAAAATGTATACAATCTTTGCTTAGTTTTAGTTGTGCTGACTACTGTAGCGTAGTTTATTAAACCATTATATTCACACTTTATTGTCTCTGTGTTTGCCACTCACAAAAATATCAAAGTCACTTAAACATATTGATCTAGCTATTACCCTTCTAGTACTCTAGGTTATTCTATCTTGGTTATGCTTTCTGTTCATTGGATGAACTGATTAAATAATTGTACAATGATTCTGCGACAGTCAATTCTAAAACACTGAAATATTTATAATGAATTATAATTTGTTAAAATAAAATATTTATATATGAAACTTACATTTTAAACTGTAATTTGTTACATTCGAAATGCAAATCTCTCTTACAATGGATGAGTTTTTTAATGGTGTTAGTTCACCAACTCTCAGAGTAAAATACTATACGTTGTGTAAAAATCAAAATGATGAATGATTGTCATGTTGAACTTACTGGATTATAACTGTTACTTTATGAACACTTATAAACAGGAAAGACAAGTAAAGCGCAATGAAGGATAGAAAAAGCCCTGGGTCAAACTCAATTCATGTGTGCTTGTCTTCTTCAAACTGTGCGAGACAGAAGTGGAATGCTGTTGATCTAATGCAGCTAACCTTTAAAAGCCCTCATTACGGATAATCCCTCACCAGGATCACTGACCTTTTCCTGTCCCTCTCACTCCCCGGGGCTCTTATGGACCATCTGATCTGATGAGAGCAATAAGAAGCCTAGAATGACTGGAGACTACAGAAAAACCCTCCAAAAGCTTCATGAATATTCCTAAGACCCGTTCTGTCCATTTTAGAGATGATTGCTGGATTAGATACATCAAGTGTTTTTCCATGTCACCCAGGCAGAGATTTTGCATTTGAAGCACCATAAAGTGGTCCAACAAATCATGTTGATAGACAGTAAAAACATACTAATGTATGTAACATAACAAAATCTCAAATCAAGTGTAATTTATTTCAAAGAAAGAGCACAAACAACTTTTTTCTAGTGAAATGTTGGTCCAGGCGCATTTATGATGGTTAGAGCTGGTATAAAGTTCTGGTCTCCATATGCTGGTGACCAGCAAACAGGTAATCCTGCTCCCAGCATACAAAACATATCTTATATTGGTGACCAGCAATGCTGAATTTTTGTGTGGGTACAATTTTTAAATGTCCAAATGTGACCAAATATTACATTCCTCTCAGTTCAATTTCAATTGAGCAGTTGATGCCCATGCTATCTATCACATGGCACAAACTCCACTGTTTGTTGCCTTTTAAGCTCTTTATGTGGGAGTGATTGTAGAGCATGCCAGGGACATGCTGGGGTTGTAGCAGTTGTTACAACAATGAACATATGAAGGTTCTGGTGGCCAGATTCAATCAGTGTAGGATCTGAAACTTGGCTCTGACTTCAGGAAAATGGCCTCTCCCTTTTGAGAGTGTCTCCATGGGAACAGTCTGATGGAAAGCAAAAGTCCAGGACACAGTCTTCATGCCTCATTTGATCCTGTAACCATCTGTGCTAAGTATGGGTCTCACATTTAGCCCAAAGTTTTTGTTGTCCTCAGTTAACTTCTACAAAACTGATAATAACAAGAAATGTTTCTTAAGCAGCAAATTGGCATATTAGGATGATTTCTGAAGGATCCTGTGACACTGAAGACTGGAGTAATGATGCTGAGAATTCAGCTTTACCATCACAGGAATAAATTACATTTTAAAATATATTCAAATAGAAAAAAGTTGTTATGCATGAATAGAAATAATATTTCACTTTTCTTTTTTTAATATAACTTACTTATGATTGAATCATTACTTATGATTACTTATGATATATCTTTTGTCAGAACTTTCTGTGATAACTTTTGCTTGTCTACAATAGGACCTTGAAGCACTTCAAACCAATATTGTCAAAAATACATGTTCCTGCAAAATGAGCGGCTGATGCTCACAGGCTTCTTAGCAATATGCAAATTGAAAATCTGTTCCAGTCAATTCAAGTACTGCTAGAATAATGTGAGCTCATCTTTTATTCATGGCTGTGTTTTTTTCTTGGGCTGCTGCATTATGGTGACTGTGTCCGTTAATCCCATCACGGATATGTATACCTCCCATGTCAGCACTCTTTCCTCTCCATCAGTCCTGGTTCATTTTTGACACAGCTCCACATGATAGAAACATGGGAGATGTTGGTCATCGATCTTCACCCTGCATTCCCCATGGGGATTAAAACCAGTTGTTTCATCTTCCACTGTTGACTCTGGGCTTGGTTGCATGCTAGGCATAAATATTTTATTTGAAGCTTTTGCTTTATTTGTGCTCTGACTTGTTGAGCTATTCCTCAACATGATGTCAGGTGCACCGGGACACCAAACAGGAAGTGAAATGAAATACTGGGAGCACACCTTGCCTGACAAATTTATCTAAATTACCATATCCAGCTGCATAGTTTTCTGATGTTCTTTGTTTCAGACATGCATTCATCTTCTGTCATGTTTCCTTTTACTTGTACTTTTCTTTCTTTCTTTTTGAGAATGGGGGTGATGTCTTTTTTCAAGTATAAACAGACAGCATAGCAGCATTCAATTGATATCTTAGTACCGAAGTGTCTACTGAGTTAAAATTATACTCGATCATATTGAACTCGGGGCTACAAACCTCATTGTTGAATATTTAAGGTCACTATTAAAAGTGTCTTATATATGTTATTATAGTTTTTCCAATTTTTAGACAATAGTGAATTGCAACAATGTGCTATAATCATGTAACATTTCCTTGAGAAATGTTTCCATCCTTCCACTCCCCAAATTGCCGAAGAGCCATTAAAAGTAACCTAGAGAAACATTATTGTTTGTCATTAAGAGTTCATGTCTTGTTGTCAGTTGTTGACATGCAAAGATTACACTATTACATTCCTGCTGATTTGGCATATTAGCCATCTGGCATGCCCTCCTCCTGAAGACACACACATTTTCACTGGTGGCACAAACCCACAGCAATCCATTTTCCCCATGTGTCCATTTAGTACACAGCTGAAAATGATGCCTGTTGACTAATGGTGTGCGTGCCTTCCTTTAGTTAGCACTAATAACCTCCTGATTGATCAGCTCCCTGCTGTACGTCTAATCACCGTTTCCACTGGTGTGTTCCTGCACTTCTTCAAGGGGGTGATCTGGTCAGGTTTTGGTGCTGCAAAAGCATGCTGCAGTGGCGTGTACGGACCTCCTCAGGGGCAGGGGCGGAGGGACCAAAAAGGGCACAGTTTTTTTTATTCTTTCTTTCTTTGGCATTCAAAGAAAATATGTTGATACAATTAGAATGCATAACACATCAAATGAAAATAGGGAAATGATAATAATACTACTAAATATTAGCAAGGCGTAATCAAGTCCAAACGTTAAAATGTCTTTGAGTGCTACGTCATTAAAATCTACCTTGCAGCATAGTTCACAAAATTCCTTCCCATTTGTTTTCAGTGGACATTCCCTAGGTGTAGATTTGGGAAGGCAGCCGCTGGGTTCATTGTTGTGGGTCAAGTATTCTGTAAGGGATCCACTGGATGCAAGTTGTAGCGAGAGAACACAAGTGCAGTTAATTCAAACAATAACATATAACAGGATCATAACATAAAACAAAGCATACACTCTTAGAAAAAAGGGTTCTATATATGTAGCATAGGGTTCTTTATTCAACTCCAAATGACATTTTATGCTAAAAAAGGTCCTATAATGACAATAAAGAACCCGTTTGGCACAAAGGTTCTTTATAGGCTATTTTTCATTCATTTACTACATTATTCTCCAATATTTTGTAGTTGTAATTAAATTATTGTTTATTAAACTTAATATCACATTTTAATCATGCTGATTTTTGGAGGAGAAAATCTGAAATGGCACTCTTCGTGGTATATTGATTAACTACATAAAATTATATAAATATATACATTTTCTAACCCCCATATCTTGAATTTTGATATAGAAAATTTTAGGGGTTCCAAATACGTAGCGCTTTAGAACCTTTTAAGATTCTATATAGAACCTTTTCTTCTAAGAGTGTGACGTCGCATGGAACAAAACTGTGGACATGGACTCACGTAACAGAGGTATTGGAAACAATACTTGACCAAGATACATGGCAAACATGAGGGCTTAAATGGATACTCCACTTTTTTTGGAAATAGTCTCATTTTACAACTCCCCCAGAGTTAAACAGTTGTGTTTTACCGTTTTCTGGTTTGTAAAGTTTTTTTATTGAGCATATATCTTGTACAGTTTTTGATATTCTGATATTTGGAAGAATATCTGTAACCAGACAGTTTCTGGTCTCATTGACTTCCATAGTAGGACAAAAATATACTATGGAAGTCAATGAGACCAGAAACTGTCTGGTTACTGATATTCTTCAAAATATCAGAAAATCTGCTGAATTGATTCGAAAACGGTGAAACACAACTGTTTAACTCTGAGGGAGTTGTAAAATGAGCCTATTTCCAAAAAAGTGGAGTATCCCTTTAAATACATAAACTAATGACAAGATGGAACACCTGTGAACAAATAACAGACGATTAACCAATGACAAGACACATGGCAGACAGGGAATCACATGGCAGACATGGAACATGACATGAACAAAAACAAAACGTAACAATAGCACTCTCACAGCATATTACAATAAGCATTTTTGGCTAAATATAATGTTAACTGCCTATGTGCAGTTTTATATAATAAAAAAAGAAAAATAAATGTACAAATTTATGATTTTTTCAGTATGTTTCTTTAAGTGGATACAAGTAACCAATTAGGACAAGTGTTCAGTCTTTTCATGTTTTTGTAAATTTTCACTTTTACACTCATGACCCTTGACCATTAGCAGCAGAGAGAACAATGAGCAGTGAGTACAATTATAGCGAGCAATTGCCATGGAAACTAATGGCAAAGTACAATCGAAGGAAGGAAGGAAGGAAGGAAGGAAGGAAGGAAGGAAGGAAGGAAGGAAGGAAGGAAGGAAGCAAGGAAGGAAGGAAGGAAGGAAGGAAGGAAGGAAGGAAGGAAGGAAGGAAGGAAGGAACTGTGTGCTTCAGTGGAATAGGACAGGTTTTTCAAGTTAAATCAAATAAATTGTCATTCATCAAACAACAGGGCAAGTTTTGTGAAATAAAGGAAAGAGTAGGAATACCTTACAAGAATGTCAATCATTCCAAACTATTACCTTCATCTGATTAGGCGCTGACTTGCAGCGATATATGCCCTTTTGTTAGCGCTGAGGTGCAGTTTCATGCTGATAAACACCACTAGTGTAAATCATTTCCATTTATTTTTGGAGCTTTCTAATTATTGCATAAAGAGCATGTGTCATTAAATAAAATTTGACATATGCGTCACAGTACGAGTGAAAGTTGATATTGAGAACAGTATTTGCAATAGTTGCATAGCATGTTGCATTTAAAAGCTATCACATTTCTGTATTGTGCTCCACGCAGTAAATATGAATATTTTTAAGCTTAATTTTAATGTTTATAAATAATCTTGCATCTCTATTTGTGCAAGGTAACATAAGTAAACTTGTTTTATGACATTTGAGAAACAGCAGTAATACAACAACAGCCAGCACTGTGTGCATGAGGCAAGTTGAGCTGGAAAAAGTTTGCTATTGTTAGTCTCTATGGCATTGCACACACTCACTTGTAATATGCATATAGGCTCATATGCTGTGAGGAGATTTTTGAGGTGCATGTGCAAAGTAAATTATTTAAGTTGCTGCCCAAAAGAAATAAGAAAACCAACATGTTGTCAAGCTGTGCAACTAGAATCTTAATTGCCAGGTGAATTGGAAAGGATTTGGATGACTAATGGTAGATGTGTGAATAGGCAGTGGACTGAAGTCAAAAACACTGCTATGAGACAAGGTTAAGTAAGGAATGAGCCTTTATTAGACCAGGCAAATTACCAAAGTACAATGAAATCTCCAAGTAACTTTGCTTCTGACTTTAATTGTTAGGTTAAATGAGGACTGTCCAAGAATAAGCTTTTAAGATTTAAGCAGGTGTTTCCAAATAATTAATGTCCTTCTACCATATGTTATGCGGAAACTTTAAATAGTCCAGATAATGCGTAGTTCAAAATGTTACAACATGCTCTATAGCTCCAATAAAGCTCAAATGAAGAGAAGTTCTCTTTCACTCAACGCTGCGTAGCTTTAAGACGCAATGGGAATGCCCCTTCGGTCCCTTTTTTCCTGTTGTCCCAGAACATGTTCCTCTCTCTGAGGGCAGTTCGTGTTCTGGGGATTCTGAACCTTACAGCAGATTTCCTGTCGAGGTAGAAGCTCAGGTCAAGGGAATGGATGTTGAACCACCAGACGGTGGCTCTGATCTGGGAGGTGTTTGAGGAAGCGGAAGTGGACCTCTTTGCATCTCAGGAGTCGTCCCAGCACCAGCTCCATTGGGGATAGATGCATTCGCCAACCCGTGGCCAATGCAGAAAACTCTATGCCTTCCTGCCCATCAAGTTGACCCTGGCGGTTCTGTCCAGAGTGAGGGAGAGTGGAGTCCGCCTCATTCTTATAGCCCCATTCTGGCCATCCCAGCCGTGGTTTTCAAAGCTCATTCCTCTGCTGGAATCCTCCCCCTGGGAAATCCCGGTCAGGGAGGATCTACTTTCCCAACTTCAGGACAGGATATGGTATCCCCGACCTGACATTCGGAAGTTGTATGTTTGACCCATCAGAGGCGGCTAGCTTTAAGCTTTGGTCTCCCAGCTGATGTTCAGGAAACAATTACAAGTGCGAGAGCCCCTTCTACGAGGAGGGTGTATTTCTCCAAGTGGAGGGTGTTTGAGTCATGATGCTCAGCACATGCTAAGAACCCCATTAGCTGCCCATTTGGCTCAGTGTTGGAATTCCTGCAAGAGAAGTTTTCTTCTGGAGTGGCTACTATTACTCTCAGAATATACGTTGCGGCTATTTCCGCCCATAGAGAGTCGGACAAGGTTCCCCTGGCTAAAATTAGGCTAGTTTCGGCCTTTATGCGTGGGGTGAGGTGCCTAAAACCAGCAAGCTCCCCTGGAGTTCCCTTTTGGGACCTGTCAGTTGTCTTGGAGGGGTTGATAGAGGCACCCTTTGAGCCCTTGGAGTCAACCCCTGAGCGGATTCTGACTCTAAAGGTTGCTCTTTTGTTAGCTTTAACTTTGTTGAAGTGGATAGGGGACTTACAGGCTCTCTCTAATAGCGAGTCATGCTTGGACTTCGCTCCTGGTCTGGTCAAGGTTACCTTAGGGGCAAGGCCAGGGTATGTACCCAAGGTTCTGTCCACAACATTCCGCTCTCAGGTTATTAACCTCTACGCTTTCCATCCTCCTCCTTTTGCATCTGAGGATGATAGGAAACTTAACTTGCTCTGCTCGGTTCGAGCTTTGAAGGTCTATGTGGACCGTTCGGGCGGTTGGAGGAAATCGAACTAGCTCTTGGTATGTTTTGGTGCTGGCCGTCGCGGGCTTGCTGCATCAAATCAGAGGATTTCCCTTATAGAAGCTATTTCGCTGGCTTATAAGGTGCATAGCCTACCTTCACCTCTTAGAATCAGAGCACATTCCACTAGAAGGTTGGATTCCTCTCAAGCTCTTTTTAGATGGGCCCTCTTGGAAGATATGGAAGATAGGCTGGTCCTCTCCACACACTTTTGTCAGATTCTATAGTTTGTATCTTGACATGACTCCGGGTTCCCAAGTTTTATCTTCTTGAATGGCAGTGCATTAGCTTGGTGAGTTTGGTATTTCTTTCCACTGCATCTTAAATCTACGCAGCGTTGAGTGAACTTATGAAAGAGAATGTCTCTAGTTACTTAAGTAACCTATGTTTTTTGAATAGGGAACAAGACACTATTCAGAGATCATAGGTTACACAAGTAACCAGAGATGTTTTCTTTAAAAACAAGTTTCCCATAGGTCAGATGTTTAGTGCACATCGTGTATTTATCATTTCAAATGCGGGGAAAGTGATTTTTTTTCTTCGAAGTTGGTATTTAATGGGATAGTTCAGCCAAAAAGAAATAAAATGAAATAAAATGGTCTGTCTGTGCTTTTTTCTTCGTGGTGCTGGATCATTTAGAATCTTTCGGTTTTAAAATACGGTTTGGCCGGTGGACAAATGTTTTATCTTAGCTAGTACCAACCTCTGACTGAAATTAAACTCCCCCTTTATGTTCTGCATGAGTTTGCCGCTGGCTCAGGGAAGGGGAATTTAAATCAGATCTCATCTTTACGGACCATAGGTCTCATCTTGTTTAGGGTTGCTTATTTAAGAAAGTGCAATGCTGCATTTGTTGTTTACAGCAGTTTCCTGAATCTATAGAGGAGCAGGAGCATGTGAATCTTGTTGTCTGAGTTTTGCTTCATTGTTGTTCATTTTACGAATGTGAATTCATTGACAATCCGTGGCTATTGTATGGCTCAGATTCTGCAGCTTATACTATATATTTACAATCTAACCTCTATATTTTGTGGTGAATGCACATTCAATGTGCCTTGGACCTCAAGAGTATGTAGTTTTGTGCTGGCACTGGCTGTGGCTTTATTCTGCAGTGATTAGTCACTGCTGAGTTTGTGTGTTTGAGGGGGAATAAATAACCCGGTTGGTAATTCAGGTCACGTCAGAATCACTCTTTACAAACACATACACACATTCTGAGGAGTACCATGGCTTGGTAGGCGGCACTGGTCACCAAAATAACTGACCAAAGGGAACGTTCATGCAATTGTATTACTTCCAAAGAGAGGTAATGACACCATATGTGCACAAAAAGCTGCATTCAAGTATTTTTAGAAACACTCTACGACACATTTTATGTAACACTGAACTTTCTGTTTTCATAATCAAAGGTTGAGGGGTTAGAGCACAGGAGGAAGAGGAAGTAAAATATCACACTGTGCAGAAATTCTGTAATGATTTTATTGCTTTTCTGAAAGCAGGAAGCAGCTGAATGTGAAATGTGCCACTTGCTTGGTGATTTGAAAAGGTCAGAGATGTTGGAAGCTTGCGTGTGCTGCTGTGTGTACAGATGGATTTCTTTCCTGACCTTCCAGTGTGGAAAGGAATAATCTCCCAACACCAATAACATTTTACTATTGTAGGAAATCTTACCTCACAATTTTCAAGTCTGTCTGTCTGTCTCTGTCTGTCTGACTGTCTGTCTATCCATCCATCCATCCATCCATCCATCCATCCATCCACCCACCCACCCACCCACCCACCCACCCACCCACCCACCCATCCATCCATCCATCCATCCATCCATCCATCCATCCATCCATCCATCCATCCATCCATCCATCCATCAGAACATATCATTGCTACAATATACATAAGAATACCACAGTAAGTTAGTGCACCTAAACTGGCCAACAATTATAAAGGAATAAATAGTTAATCAAACTTTTCAACTAACTTAAATATGCCATGGGGTTCTTTGACGTATAGGGGTCTATACCTTATGATGTGCATGCAATTGGGCCACTTGGCCATGCAGTTTCTGAATTGCGGGCTATATTTATATGTATTTTTGGTGAAACAGAGCCTGCTGAATGAACAGATGTACATGTAATGGAAAGATTAACAGACAGAGGGCCCTATTTTAACGATCTGATATGCAAGTATCAAGTGAGAAGCGCAAGTAACTTTGGCACTGGTCTTTGTGGCACTGGCACTGACGCTATTGCTATTTTACCAGCGGGATAAATGACTCTTGCGCCTGGCGCAAGTTTAAAAGGGGTCGGTCTGAAATAGCTTCATTATTCATATGTGTGGTTTTGGCGTAACGGGAAATAAAACAATCAGAGCGTCATCTAATATACCCTTTAAGAACAGGTGCGCATGTTTCATTGTTATTATTATGGCAAATTTACCAGGAGCGGTTCACAACCGAGGTGACCGACGTTCTTGTCAGGGCAGTGAAAGACAGAGAAGTGATGTGTATGGGGATGGGAGAAACCCACCCAAATTAGCATTGGTTAAACAGACGTGGGAGGAAACATCTTCGTGGACACCACAATGATTTCCATCATGTGTTATATTTTGTTATATATACACATGTGTTATGATGTATGATTTGCAAAAGATAAAAACTGCTGCATCTGTGTTGATGAGAGAATCAAAGCGTATGCACGTTGTGCACCTGCTACATTATGGCCAAGCATGCACGCTTAAAATAGCATTACGAACAACACGCAACGCACCACTGACTTTAGACTAGGTTTTTTTCTGGTCAGTGGCGGAATTGTTTTCTGGAACTGCAAAATAGCACTAGGAAATGTTTGCACCGAAACACGCCTCCTTTTTGCGCAGACCTGCCCAGGGAGCGCAAGTTCATTTCCTAGTTTACCGACGTGTGTTTGTGGAGGGAAAAGCCTGCTTTGCAGGGGTGCAAAATAGGAATGATACATGCGTCAGTGTATAAAGTCATTAGCCCCGGGTGAAAGATAGGGCCCAGACAGTTAAAAATGAAAATGTCCAGAAACAGAGTCTGAAATTGCATTAATTTGTGTTGTCAGTTTAAAGGCTATTCTCACTTTGAACTGATAACATAATCGGAGAGGCTCCACTGAATCATTGCTAATAATTTGTGTGGCACATCTTCGCTCCCTGGTCAAACTTGCCTTGGAGAACACAATCAGGCAGAACTCTAAAGAGCCACGAGAGCGGCTGAGATTTCAAGCCTGTAGAATAGATGAGTCAAAGTGCAGTGCCAGTGGCATTGTAACACTTCATCCCTTCTGAGATTCATCCTGCGTGATCACTGTTTTCATTGTTTGCTTTTGGGGGTATGATAGAAATGTCTTTTTACCCAGACTTGAAAATCCTGACTGTAAAAATGGATGGCAATAACAGTTGCATTATATATTTTTATTGAAAGTATGACATTTAAGGGTTAAATACAATGCTCATAGATGATACCAGAATCATAATATTGCTGATTCATTTTGTTTAAAATAGATTAAAACAATATTTGTGGTACAATCAGAAATCAGAAAATATTTTAGTTTGGTACTCAAGACACATTAAAGGGCACCTATTATGCCTTTTTTTTCCATCACCATAAGCAGAACACTTGCACAAAAACAGGTTGATAATTTTTTGTCTGTTCTTTGGTCATATGTAAAATAAGCCCTTTGATACTCAATGATAAGAATCACAGAGCATATATTGCATCTTCCTCCTGGCTCTCATGAAATCTTTGCTATCCATTTTGTCATTTACTATCTTGCACTTTAACTCTTTTGTTGTCCTCCGCTTTCACCCATTTGTGTTGAACTTCTATTAGGTGCCCACAGTCACGATATCTCAGTTCACCCCCTTTCGTCCTCTCCCCCTCTCTAATCTGTCCTTTAATGAGTTCATTTTCAGTGGCTTTACAGCAAAACAGACTGCTGTGGCATCCTGCTGGTCACCCACACAGTGAGAACAGAGCTAAAAAAAACCCTTCATTATGACTTAACTATATAAGAATTTTGCAGTAAAAACCACTAGGTCAGTGTTATATATTTTGTTTAGTTGACTACTTACAATATCCCAAATGTTTCCAACTGTTTGTTAATATTGCAATTTTAACCTAAGCGTTACCCTCAGATGTGGACAATGGTTTACGCCTGGCGGTACGCTCATTCACTCATCCAACATTTTGGACCAAGGCAAGCAGAATTTCAGACAAAAAGAGGTCTAAAACAATGATCAATATCATTTGAGATGCCGAGAGCTCCATGTCTGCGACTAAGACGCGAGTGGCGTCTCTGTCAAGAGTGTTGCACGTAATTTATTAGACAGGTGAGCAAATTTACATAAAATTAATTAATGTTATGTAGTTCAACATGATGAAATGTTAGAATATGATCTGTATGTCATTCTAATGTTGATCTAGCTTACTGCTAAGTCTCATACTGCCAACAAACTAACACATAGAATAACATTCAACACACTCAAATGCAGTTTAGTGTGACAGTGTAACTGTTAGAACAAGTGAAACAACGTTGTGTTACCTTACAAGTTTCATTCGTCTTATAAACTGACCTGTGCGAGTAGTAAATGTCCTTATTAATGTATATATCCGCGGGATTCGTGTGTGGCGCTGATATCTGTCTCTCATTAGCAATCCTGAACTGATTCATACCACAGTCATGTTAAAAAACATCAATGTATTCACTCATCCATAAACATTATTAGATCTATCTGCTTGACAAGATTCATAATGCTTTGCTTCATCAACCTACGCCTTTGTTATTGTAAGAGGTTAGTGGCGAAAAAAACAAAACCCTTGTAGCGAAAAAAAAAAAAAAAACATATTGTAGCTTTAAAGTACTATATATTGCAGTATGTCACAGACTGCATCATGTTATCTCACAATTATAATGATTTAACTTTAATTGAGCCTCACTGTGGAAACAACAGACTATAGGTCAGAAATACTGTAGGTTTGTATTATGGACACCTGCTTTTCTACCATCTAAATGTGTGAATGTTTTTATAGCCTTATGATATTCAAACACACCCTGACTATATAAACTGACTTTAGCAGTCCTGCCAACTCCATGAAAATAACACTAACAACCAGCGAGAGAAAGGCTGCCATTTGTGATTACCTGCAATTTCTGAAATAAATGTCTTGAACTGTTCGGGTGCTTTTTAAGCAAAGAAAATACTGTTGGGTTCAACAATTTGAGAGGATTATGACGATTTAGTTTGTACCTACAGGGCTGCCAGTGATAAATTATTCAGACAAATTTTAAATATTCATAAATTAAACTGCCCCAAAAGAATCTAATGATATGATCCCTATCATGTCCAGCATGGTTTCATTTTTATTTGGTTTTGTCTTGTTCTTTTATCAATTTAAATGACCTTTCACAACTAAGAGCAGGTAAAACAAGTGTAATACTACCCATACACAGATTACACGAGTACAACAGTTCCAAAACATATCAAATAAGCATAAAAGATACAAATCAATTACAAATTCATAACTCCTCAGTACGTTCAAAATACTTTTTGTAATGCCCATTGAACTTGTGTATAGTTCATATAGTTCGATTTTTTTTTTAGGAATGCCCGTTGAGTTGAATTGTTCATAGCTTGCATCATATTTCTCTCCATACACGGCTCCAGCGGGAGATTGCATACATTCCATACATAATGGGAGAGAAGGACATCAATGAGAGTAAATCAAGCTGAGCCATGTGAACCACCACCGTGTCTCCTGACACTGGACATTTTTCTTTGCGCTATCACATTTACTTATTAGCGGACTTCATCACATGTAAATAAAGACACCAAAGTGCTCTCTTAAAAATAAAGGTTCTTTATTTGCATCTGTGGTTCCATGAAGAACCTTTACATTGAACAAAAGGTTCTTTATAGTGGAAAAACGTTTCTTAGGGGGCTTTCACACTGGCAGTTTATACCGAACCCGAGACTACCTGCAGCAAACGAGCCCATTGTAAAATCCCCCTTAGATTAAATAAAATGTCCTTCACAATTATCAGGGATCCACCAGACTCCACCTTTACTCCCTCATAACGTTCACTATCTCCTGAGTATTAACCACCACCTATCATCAATCAGTGCACTTAGCAGACCATTGTCTGGTCCCGATTAGGACTACCATTGCTACTGATGATCATCTTACCTGAGATAGCTATCCTCGAGTGGTTCCCTTCGGCTCCGATCTCATCTGATTCCATCTTGTCTCCCAGTCTGTTTTCCAGCAATCTGTGAGAGAGAAAGATATCCTTTACCCAAGTTATCAGCAACTGTGAGTGTGAGTGTGTGTGTGTGTGTGCGCGGTTGTGATGAACTGTTCACTGAAAGGTTCTTTTGTGAATTTTAAAGACTATGGGGTAGATGAGAGCACGGCACAGTCTAATGCATGGCTAGTTGTAACACACATGGTTTAAAAATTTCCACACATGCAAGCATATATTGAAACTAGTTTGCTTGTATTTAGTAGTTGCCATAAACACTATTGAGGGAAAAACTGCCAAAAAGATATTTTCACCTCAGTTTTTGGTGTTTATTTACAGTAAAAGAAGACAAATCTGCTATTATTCTAATATTTAATCTGTCTTCAAGCAGTTTATATAAATATTTAATTCCCAAACTTTCTAAGGTTACAACGTTCCCCGCTATTAGTACTATGCTGTTCCAAGAAATTATTGATGTAATTCACATATACAACTATGAATGACGTTAGGTGTTATGGCTGGGGTTAGTAGAATAAGTTGACAAATAGTTGCAAAGTTACTTACAGTCAATAGAATGTCTGTTGAGGAACCACCAAAATAAAGTCAGGATCCCAGGCCAGTCACATTTTTAAATACGTTTTAGCTTCTCTATAGTAAACTTACAAATTACACTCTGTACCATTCAAGTGGTTTTAATGATCAGCATCCGCATTTTATGAAGCAAATCAAAGAGTGAATTACTCACCCACTGACTGCTGTAAAACAGATATCTGTTTGGCATGATTTAAGTTAAACTCACATTAGCAGGCACGCAAACACTTCATATTTAGTAAATCTCACTGAAAATGGCAGATTAAGAAGTTTATATTTGTTAGAAATAAAGTCTTCCAACACAAAGTGTCTTTTCTCTCTGTCCTTTTTATTGAGCCTAATGAATGAATAAAACAAGAAGAAAGATCAGTGCTGAGGAGGAGATACATTTCCATATCATATCATACATTATATAACAATGTCTATGGTCAGTATCCGGTCAGATCTTCGCTGTCTCCTAGAGATCCGAGAAAGCCCATCAATGTATAACATAAAGAAGAGAAAAGAGGAGGGAGCTCTCCATCCTCCAGATGTTTGACTTGCATACATATATGCAGATCTTGCTCTGGACAATAGCTGAGAGAAATAAAATACATTTCTCACAATATTCTAAAATCTTTGTTTTAAGTTTTATTGTGCCATTGTTTTGTTCCGATTTCTCTGCAGTTGTTGTGTTTGTGTAGCACTCTACCAATATCTAGAGTGCCCTAGGTTCGTTACTCATGTAATAATATTATACCATATTGTAGAGAAATTGAATAGAAATAAGTAAAATCACAGAATGTAAACGTAAAAAGAAAAAAATGAATAAAGACTCAATTTCAAATACTTACATGTTTCCCTATTACTTTACAATTACCTAAGGTTGTGAAATGGACCTCCAAAACCAGTTATAAATCACAGTAAATAAATTTACATCACTCACAATTAACTCGCTGTATATTCAACACTTTCACATCACTTTACATTTTTTTCAGTAGGTACTTTATTTGGGCCCAGGGCAGGCTCTTGGAAAAATATATAAATGCCAATAAAACAATAATGGAAAATTCTACTCACGCGTCATGCTTACATCATCACGCGGACCCGCAAAAAATGGAGCAATGCAAGGAGCGTCAGGAAGGAGAAAAAAAAAAACATGCCGCAAAGGGGAAAAAGATCAACACTCGCCGTGCGCCAGGCCAGGGGATCTTCCAGGCAATCCAGGGTAAGGTTAACTGAAGCGCTACCTAGTATTGAAATCCACCGTGGCCGGAGCAGTTTAATCTAAAACACTCGTGAATTACAAATGCGTCACATTTGCTACTCGTGAGTATAAACTAGACACACTCACGATGAACTAACGTAAGCGAGTCATATCGCTCTCCAAACTAAACTGGCGTGTGAAATACCCATTCAGAGCCTAGAAACTTGTATATTATAGACCATTTTGCAAGATAAACAACACTGGTCCAGAAGCACTTCCTGTTTCAGTTTTTTAACACTACATAAAAGCTAGGATAAAATACAATCAACAGAACATATAAAACTGAATCAAAAAGTTAAACAAACATCTTTAAGATGTTTTCTTTACATGTGAAATAAAGAAAACAGTTACAAACTGAATCAGGAAGTGTTTCTGGACCAGTGTTTACACCTTGCAAAATGACAGGGTCGGTATAATTCCATTGTAATTTTGGGGGCATAAAGTCTCAGTGATTTTGGCAAGGTATAATGTTACACCCTAGTACTTGAAAAATCACAATAGCAGTGCAGGGGTGGTAGCAAAATTACTTTTTTTTCAGCTCATGAAGTTACTAACCCCCCAAAATAAATTCTGTTTTTGAAATGTAGTGTATCCGATTTAGGGTGTGTTCACGTGCTATGGTAAATAAATACCAAAAGCCGACGTAGAAAATGCACATGAACACCCCCTGATGTGGTATTTTCCACTGGAAAACTCGTAGAATATTTTGATGCACCGAGAGTTTAGTTTTATATATTGATATTTTAAGTTGTTGAGATGAGATGTATTAGATAAAATATGTATTATTCATGATTTAGAAAATATACAGCATATTATTTACCGTTGAAGTTTTGATAAATCATTTTCTTGCTGTACTGCAGATGACTTTAGCAATCTAAAATAGTTTTAGTTAAATACTGGTCTTGATCTCCGTCTTTTTATCACATTAGGCTATGACAACAAAAGCACTTGAACACACACTGGTAGTTCACAAGTGGAAAATAATATTTTCCATAGCACGTAAACGCACCATCATGCAGAAAATATATATTATACCATACTATTTATTTGTGGGAGCCTTATATTAGACTTGTGCAGCCAGCCAATTCACATGCAAAGTATGAATAGAATGGGTAAATAGAATACCCTATTAGTCCAGGGCCAAATGGCCTATTTATTCATGTACAGTTGTACTAAAAAGTAATTATTTCAATAGTGTTGTCAATATAACACTTGTAAGTGGTTTAACAAAATGTTTCTATCATGTATTTTGATATTCACCCATTTTCAGTTAGAATGTTAGTAGCTCATGCATGGAATGTTGATAGATTTTGACAGTTTGACAAGATTTTTTTCCAGTTTTGTGAAAAGATTGTTGGTTCAGTTGACTGTTTATAACACTATACCAACTATGTCATCTTCAATCAACTTCCATTGTTGTATTAAATGTAAGTACAAAATACTTCTTCTATTGTGCTTGTGAACTGGTGGGGAATAGTAGCTAATGTAAGCTCAGTGTTTTTAGCAGACTAGCTATCTAGCAGGCTAGATTGAGTTAATTGAGTCAATTGAATGCTAACAGCAGGTGATAGCTACAATGGCGGCTCCATGGAGGCTTCATTTTCCGGCGGAAGGATTACCTCCTTGGTTAAACAGTGTAACAGTAGCTGCTACAGTGCAGTCATGGCTCTCAAGTGTTACTGTACATGACAGTCACTCATTTCACTATTTTGTCAAGCCCTCTCGCAACACATTGTATTTCTCCCGCGTAAAAACTATTTATAATATATTTACTATGCCGCAGCACCCAAAATGTATCTGGCCGAGCCAGTCTCATTATTGAACCGGCAGGAATCAATCGCTGTAAAAATAAAGCGATGAGCAGCGCACCGTTCGTATTGCTTAGTTATACGCAGTGCTGAAACTCATTTTCTTCGAATTCTAAAGCTTTAAATGTAAAACGCATTTTGTCTGGCTCACTCATTGGCTGTGCTGCTCCAACTGCACATCCAAAGGCGCGGGTGGCTCCAGCGTGTGCGACGATGAGCTATCATACACGTCAGAGCCCACCACAAGTGGGCACTTCGCCTGTCACTTATTTGGTTCCCCTGGAAACATTTCCGTTGTGGTCTGTTATTTGCAGCGTGTTTCTGAATTTGTGTTGTTAGCTTTTGCAGCGTGTCTCTGTATTTGGGTGGTGTTGTGAGTATTTGGAGCTCACGTGTGTTGTGAAACTTATTATGGAGATGTTTTTTTTTTTTAATTTGCGGATGTTTTTTTTTCTATTTGCATGTATTTTTTTATTTGCATGCGTTTTCTTCTATTTTTATGTGTTTTCTTCAGTTGTAGCGCGCTGAGCTTTCTCGGCTGTCGCAAATCCCTCCTCATTTGTTCATACATTGTGTAAACATCAACACTAACTCTGATGACTTTATTGCTTTGTGGTTTTCACAGCACAAAGTGATTTATAATCAATACATTTTCAAATTGATTTTATAAAACAATAAATAAATAAAAAAATTGGGAAAGGTAGCTTTTTCACCCTTTGACCACAAGATGTCGTTAGTGTGCACCGTGTTGAAAAGCTTCGAGTAATGAACTAATTTACGATACACTTGAGGGGAAAGCCACCACCATTTCACCATACTACTTTATACACTTCTAACAATATGAAATATTGTTGTCAATACACGTAATGAGTACAGATATACAATATAAATCAAATATCGAAACAAAACAATATAAAGATACATTTTGAAGAAAAGTTAAATAATATAGATATACTTTCAGCAAATTTCCACAGAGCTACATGTTGTTTCCCAACACAGCAACCTGCTTTATAATGTTTGAAATATGGCCGTTTGTTGCAGCAGTATGAACTAGCAGGGTGAATAGCTGCCTGTTGTTCTGTAATCAGCCCAGAAAATGCTCACTGATTGAAATGGCCACCTTCCCTTTAAAAGTCAGCTGCCTATTCTTTCAGGTGATTACCATCACTTGCTGCTTGCTGCTTTCTAATTTGGTATTGCTGGTCAGCCACACCTCCCTCCATCGCTCTCAGTATCTCCTTCACTTATCATCCTTTGCAAAAACCCACTCAATAATATCAGAACAATGTGTAGTAGATGAGTGTGGATGACATTGAGAATATGCGCTATATTTCGATCCCCCCCCCTCGCACAAATACTATTAATTTCCTTTCCCGTCTGATGAGGCATGGCCCTTCCATTAATTTCAATAGTCTCCTGCTTTTAAAGCAGTGATTCTGGGGTAAAGGTAATTTCTCATATCAGGCACATTTGGTGATGCCTTGATTAAAAAACTCATACTGCAGACTGAGGTCATTGATAAATAGTGCTATTGGAGTCCATTTTATTCAGAATACTGTCTGAATAATCACCTTGACAAAAGATATCTCTTCTTTTTTAAAGTTACCATGACATCAAAATGTTTTTTTTCCCCCTGTATTGTTTATAACTGATTTATCCTTGCACATCATTATTATCATTTTTAATTCATGTGTCCTCGTAATGCTTATTGGAAATATCTTGCCCTCCCTCTTGCAATGACAGCTCTCCTCTTCTCTGCATTAAAGGCGTTTACAAGCATGAGGGCGGGAAAACCTGTCACTCACATGACATCACTGCAATAGCAAACCACAAACATCCAACAATCTAATCAATTCCAATAAATTCCACTGACTATTGCAATTTCCTAATCATCCCGAATGTAAATATTGATCCATTTCAGTTTTATTTTCCTGAAATTCTGAGATTCATGGACTTGTCCTGGTAAATTGGTAGACGTCTGAAAGAATCTCGGTCGTCACTTATTCTAGATTGTATGTAAATTAGGAAGGATAAATCTGTAGAGAGATAAGCTCATCTCCCTTGATTTATTGCAGCAAATAAGGAAATCCTCAAATCATGCACACTGGGGCTTTGGTACACATTAATACCTACTATTATATCTCTTTTTGCGTTGGTTTGAAATGCCTAGTCCTTACATTTGACAGTAATACCCCCATTGTGCAAATACTCCTACACAGCATTACCCAACTTTTTCTAAATGACATTTTTTAAATTGCAAGCATTTCCATGCATCTTTTACTGCACTTTCTAGCTCACTCTGCATAGCCAATTGACTGCTGTCTGCCATTTTTCTAAATCTCAGTCTGTGCCTGTGCATACAGTATGTGGGGAAAGAACTCTAATGACTCAGTTTGGCAAGGTTCGGCATGTTTCTGCTCGTTAATTTCAAGAATGGCTTTGTTGTTTGTAATAATGCTGCCTTATAACAGGCGACAAACACTACGTAATTCCTTCATACAGATTCAGACACTTTCAGGGGAAAGATCAGACTTCTCAGGTTATCCCTATGTCTTGAGTGTGAATCTATATGCATTCTGAGTGGGCTAGCTGCCTGGTGTGCAACTGACTATGCAAATGGATACTACATTGTGCATTACTGATATCACAAACACAAGACAGGCTTGGGTGTCGTCAAAAAGATGGGGACTTTCTATTCACTTCTCTTGAATTGCATATATTGTGTGTGTATATATATATATATATATATATTAGGGCTGTCTAATGATTAATAGCGATTAATCGCATCCAAAATAAAAGTTTGTGTTTACATAATATATGTGGGTGCACTGTGTATAATTATTTTGTATATAAATAAATACACACACATGCATGTATATTTAAGAAAAAAAGTATTTATATATAAATTATTTATATATATATAATATAAATTATATATAAATCTATATACAGTATATATATGAAAAAAAGCTTAAATATATACAAGCATGTGTGTGTATTTATATATATAAAATAATTATATACAATGCACCCACATATATTATGTAAACACAAACTTTTATTTTGGATGCGATTAATTGCGATTAATCATTTGACAGCCCTAATATATATATATATATATATATATATATATAGTTGCTTTGATATTTGTTTGTCTTCTACCCATATTATGTTCATATTGTAGTTTTTGAGTCATGGGTCAGTTTTTCAGATCAGCAGAAAATTGAGAGTGAGAGGTAGACAAATATGCTGTAACTGCAAATAAAACAATACAAATTTGCTTTCAATTTATTACTTCAAGAACACTTTAAGTACTGTGAAACCTCAGAGTTTATTAGAAAGCTCAAAGGTTATTAGCCTAACTAATAAAGTTCAAACATTATTAAAAACAAGGGAGCAGTCCTGTTTACACAAGAAACGTTCGCGGGTGAAAACATAAAAATATTTGATCGGATGTGCCTTTCGTTTACATGGCGACGGTGTTTTGGGGGCTTAAAAACGCAAAAAAGTCTTAGCGCTCCCCTGCCGCATTCCCGTGTAAAGGGTAAAAACGCAAAAGTCTGCTAAACAGCGAAGGTTGTACGCAGGCTCGCGGACTTGACTTGGTGTTGTGTGGCAGTGCTTCACGTTGCCACCAAGCCGCCTGGAGTGCATACTACATTGAATTTCACGCACTTTTGCGTCACCGTATGCACGTGGATTTCCCACCCAAAACGCTCATCTAAACGCAGAATAAAAAGTGATAACACAACGCCACTTTTGCGTTTTCTCTTCAGAATCGTTTCCGTGTAAACATAGCCTTAAACAAGCTATGATAGGAAACTTTCCATTGGGGTCCATTTGGATCACAGTCCAAATTTGTTAATGATAATGAAGTTGAGACATGTCCCTCACCTGCTCCCATTCTGCATTTGCTCATGTGATACAACAACAACTTCTCTATGGTAAGTCATTTTGGGAAATGAGCTTGTTCTTGGAGTGGAAAGGCTTGAGGCAGATATTGTAATTTCTTATACTAATTACAGCAGGATTAGCTGGATCAATAAAGAGATTCATCACTTTAGCATGTAGGTATACCATTCAAGAGAAATGCATACATCTTACAGATTTACATCTTACCGGTGTGCGTGCATCTACAGAATCTATAATTCAGTGATATTTCAGTACTTATACAGTTGTGTTTGCTTGTTTGTTTGTTGGCAGTGACTGTGAATATGTGAATTGTGAACATGGCTCTTGGTAAAAATAGATTGTAAAGCTGAGAAGTTTATATTCACATGCACAGGATTTTTTTTTCTCTCTCTTTTTTTTTTTTTTTTGATTCAGGACCACAGTGAGCAGAGCTTTGGGGCTTGGAAAATCCCATTTAAAATTTCCACAAATAAATATATATATATTTTTTACTCCAGACATTTTAAACAGTAGTATACTTCCATTGACACAACTGTAAAAAGTACTTCAAATTAAGCATTTACTTGTATTTTTAAATACTTTTTTGTTGTTGATTAATATCATGTTGAAATGTTTTTTTTTTTGTTATTCACTGTGCAGGTGGATTTGGTTAAGAGCTTTATTGAAGAATATTTTGAATAAAATAAATGGTAAGGATAATTCTGGGTCAGTCATAGTTGCAGTGTATAGCATGTAGTGTGACATCGTATGCACTAAACTGACGCCATTTTGTTTTTGTTTAAGATGGCATGCTGTGTTAAAGAAGTCTGTTTCTTCCAGTCGCTGCACGTTTGTGTTTATGTTCTTTTGTACTCACTAGTGTTTGTGAATATGATAAGATAAGGGATCACAGTGAAGGGCTTATTTCATGCTGAGATTATTTGAGCACTCAATAAAGCATGTCTGAAAGCATAGTAAAATCAGTTACATGCTTGCTGTGAAATTAAACGCCCCACATACTGGGGAAATATGTCATATAAAATATATAAATAAATGTATGTAATAGGCTAAATTACTCTTCTGTCCTTTTTATTGTACTTAGCACAGTTTTATAAGGATGAAAAACAAAATCCAGATGAAAAAGTTTTATATTGTTCTGAAGCTGGATCATGCAGCATTTAATAGATTCACTGATGTCCAGGCTGCTTGAATACATAGAGGATATGAGATCCTAGGGGAAATGTGATGCTAACTGATAAGTAATGGCTGAAGGGCTTCAGACTGAAGTTGTAGATTATACTTGTGATATGAGGACAATGAAGATAATATGAATCTCTGTCCTGTTGAAATGAATTGAAAATGTGTTTTATGTGAGGCTGCATACGAGTTCACTGTTGGCCTTACATCATTGCCAATTTCTCTGTTTTTTTTATGCTCCATGGTATTAGAATGACCCTTTATGCACAAATCATTTGAGTGTAGTGCCTCAAAGAACAGCCAGACATTTGTCAGACAGGTCCAAGACAATGTTTTAGAAGACAAAGTCAAGCCCCAGGTCTGAACCTTCAAGTCACTTCCCAAGGTTTCAGTAAAGTCATGAATCTGATTTTCGCTCCCCAAGTCTTACCAATGAATTATAAATTACATTTATTGTAATTGTATTAGGTCTTATTAAAAATACATACAACTGTGAGGCCCTCAATGCAATATAGATAAAGAACGAAAATTTGCATATAAAGCTATAAATCTCAAGCAGTCTCAACTCTATTCGTTCTGATTTATAGCTAGAACTACATAATATGAAACACATGTATTTGCTAGTATAATGAAGAACTGCAAAACACAAAAATGGAAATCGTCATCATTTATTAATATTGTTCCAAACCGGAATGATTTTTTTTTTCCAAGAAACAAAGGCATTAAATGTGTTGAAGATCCATGGCTGTGATTAATGTGCTATATTCCAAATCCTTTAAAACACAGGTTTGTGTGATGAACAGAGGGAGTTTTTCTTAATTTTTCAGTGATACTCTTCCTGTGAATTGTTAAAAGATTAGTTCACCTCAAAATGAAAATATCCTGATAATTTACTCACCCAAATGCCATTCAAGATGTTCATGTCTTTCTTTCTTTCTTCAGTGGAAAAGAAATTAAGTGTTTTGAGGAAAACATTTCAGGATTTTTCTCCACAAAATGGATGGATTTTTTGCACCGCTGACTGCTTCTGATTGGCTAATGTGGCTTTACGGTTTGGGTTATATCGCCGCCTGCTGGTGTTGAATGTTCTTGACAGTGCTTGATAGCATGTTTTTGGTTTGTTATGTGGACGGAGGGTTTTTTTTTTTAACGCAGGAGTAAAAACCCGTGTCCATGTGGACAGACTGAGCTCATGAAATTGCGTATGAATGACACGCCAATTCGTATTTCCATTTTTGGCGAGCTATCAACGCGCATAATCGCTTTTCAGCGTGTTTATGAACGCCGTTGACTTAACGTTATTACTGTGTATATAAATATATGACTTACCTCAACCCCGTCCCTAAACCTACCCGTCACTGGGGTTAATAGCATTTATGAGTCTTCCCCTACCATCCTTGGAAATAAATATAACTCCCCAGATGTAGATCTACATTTTGCTTCATTTCGCTCGGACATTTAACGGCGTGTACGTGCACGCGGAATCACTCGAACATTAATGGCGTAGACATTTCCGCGCATACACACGGATACACGCGGATAGCTCAAAATGCGTATAGATAACACGCCACTTGACTTGAAAGTGGCGTGTATGTTACGCAGAAGTCATGATGTCGTGTTGGTGTGGACAAGGCCTTAGAGAGCTAGCTTGCTCGCAAACTGCCACGTGATGTTCCTTTCTCCAAAAAAAAAAATTATGAAAACAGTGTAATGCTGAATGAAGACTCCACAGATGTGGGAAAGAATATGAAGCTGATTTCCTCTTTAATAAGGAAGTATGCCTCTGGGCAATTTCTGATTGTCCAGGAATGTTACAAAGCAGTGTGGATCTCCTTTTTCGTCTTTGTATCTTAATTTATTCATTGCTATCACAATGTTTCCAGCAGAACAGTCGTTTCACCATAGTTTTTCAATGCTAGTGTATCCTCACTCTGCTACAGCATAGGGATGGGACGATAACCGGTTTCACGATAAACCGTGATAAAATGTACTGACGGTTAGTATTATCGTTTAAAATTTAATTATCATTAAAACCGTGTTTGATTATGGCGATTTTAATGGATCACTGAATCCTGTCGGCCAGTCTGACGCAGGCGCGCAGCACGCAATATTTTTTTTTATAAATTACTACTCGAGAAGGAATGGCGGAAGGCAGTGACCGTGCTCAGGAGATTTTTCAGCCTTTTAAGAGGACCAAATCTGGGGTGTGGTCATATTTTGGCTTTTACAAAAGTCCTGAGGGAAACTTGATCGAGGATGGTCACCCTGTCTGCCGAACAAAAAGTCACCGCAATAGAAACACTTCAAATCTGCCGAGTCATCTTGTGTGATCATCACCCGAACGCAAGGCAAGTTAACTTTGACCTTAATACCAAAACTACGTTTGGGAAACAATTGGGCACGAAATGTTGTTTTGAGTTGAAACATTTTATGTCACTCACTTGAAATAGACGTGAAGCTTCCGCGAAGAAAAGTTCGTAGCAAGTGGATTTGAGCCAAAGACGAACGAACAACTTCAAACAAGACTTATTAAGAAGAGTGATATTTTAAGGGATAGTAAAGTATAGATACATCACGTATTAAACCGATTTTATTTTTACCACATAATTACGGGGACATATTGAATTGATAATGAGATTAGCTAATGTTTTAAATCTTACCTGTTTATGAATTCATTTTGTAAAACAATCTTCCAGACAAGATATATCACACCAATATTATCAAACTCTGTAAACAATAAATCAACTCTGATTTCATTTTTGGAATACAATCAAAAACCGGAGACGCAAGACGGCAAGTTGTATTTGAATGAAACAAGAGCGCGCGTCCGTTGTGATTTGGATGTGCGCTGTGTAATAATGCGTTGCTATTGACGACGGGCATTATAAAGAAGCAAATGCCATAGAATAGAATCTTGCTTAAAAAACTGCATAGAGCTGCTTGTTTATTAGTTGTTTGTTGATTTTCAATTATAAAATTTGTTGAAATGTTTTCAGTGTGAGCATCAGTCAACTTCTTTTTGAGCACTTTCATACATTTTTAACAAAACCGTGATAATATTGATAATCACGATTATTTTGGACACTATAATCGTGATATGAAATTTTCATACCGTCCCATCCCTACTACAGCATATCCTATACATATCTGCAGAATAGGTTTTTTTTTTTTTTTTTGCCCAATTTGGTTTCTTTCTGTTCTGCTGCCAATTCCTTAATTTTCTCTTCAAGCATTAGCTTCGAGTTTTGATTTCCTCTTCTTTCAGCTCCAACTTTGTCTCCAGCTTCTCACTTCAATAGACGACTCTCCCTGTGCATGTGTTTTCTTATATAGTCTTTTCAGTCTTTTGTATTTATTCCTCAAACCTCAAAGGGCTTTCATGGTGTCACTTAAGTTTTGTGCATTGACTGTCTAGTTTTTCTTTTAGTGCAATAATTTTAGTGTCGTTACATTTTTTAGTTAAGATTTTTTACAGACTCCCTTTTTAGGGGGAATTGTTAGCTTCTCCCTCTGCATGGCAAGCTGGCGCTGTCGCATGATTTGCAGACTTTTTTTGTATACTTTACAGGACTTACACTTTGATGTCCTCCTTGTGTTTTTTACAGGAGAAATTACGGAAATCCTTGCAGGAGTAGGTGATGGCTCAGGCTCCATCTCACTTTGTATGACTGAGTTGCTTGGTTTCAGATTGCTCTTCAAATGAAGACAGGAACTTAACAGTCTTTGCCCTGTTACTCATTATGAGCAAAGATAGAGGAAGACCACATGTCCATTCAAAAGGTCATTCAATGCACCGGGCAGGGAAGAAAAATTGTCCATAACATGTTGCTTGGCTTTTCCTGGTCTGGTGTTGAGATTTGCATTTTGGCCTTTTCTCTTCTGAGGCATCTTGACATCTAGAAGGTAATATAAAATCATTAACATTTTGAATTAAATACAGGAAATGGATAAGCACAGAAGCTCAAGCCAATTAGTTTAAATAAGATGCAAATAAATGGCCCAGAACCTCATTATCTACAGGAAAAAAACACACTTTTAATAATTCAAATGATAAATAATTATGTCTTGTATTTTGGGCATTTTCGACAGAACATTTTCAGCTGGTCCTTTAGCTGTTCTTAAAAAAAAATATTTGTGCTTTTGGATTATTTTTTAAGTGATAATTTCTTGGCTTATGCGTGTGATGTCATCAAAAAATTAAGTGGTTGTTATTCTTTGATTTGTCCCTCAATTAGATTTTTTAACGCATGTTTGATTTTGATTTGTCCATTAATTTGTGGTTACTTTTCTATTCAGATTTGAATAGAAATAGAATCTGCAAGTCGGCATAAGCTCTATGCATATTTAATATTCTAATTTATTATTTTAGCACATTGTAATTTTGTATTTACACTTACCCAGATTTTTTTTTTTAAATATTATGGCTCATTGACATTTTTTATTTTTTTTAGCTGCATGAGTCACAAATCAAATCATTTGTTATTAAATTAGGGGCCGCTAAGACAACATTTAGGCCCTGTTTACACGAGAAGCTCGCGGGTGAAAACGTAAAAATATTTTATCGAATGTGCCTTTCGTTTACACGGCGACGGCGTTTTTGAGGCTTAAAAACGCAAAAAAGTGAAACCACCCTCCAGAGTGGAAATCTTAAAAACGCTCCACCATCGCGTTCCCGTGTAAATGGTAAAAACGCACAAGTCTGCTTGACTGTGAAGGTTGTACGCAGGCGCGTGCACTTGGTGTTGCTGTAGTATGCACTCCTAGCTGCCTGAAGTGCATACTACATTGAATTTCACATACTTTTGCGTCACCGTTTGCACGCGGAATTCCCCACACAAAACGCTCGTCTAAATGCAGAATAAAAAAGATGCCGCAACGCCACTTTTGCGTTTTCTCTTCAGAATTGTTTCCGTGTAAACATAGCCGAGAGAACATTAAGTTCTCTCTAAATGATTGACAGCTGCCCATTTTTCGCTGAACGACCTCTCGCGTCTTTTTAATTATATCCAACTGAGAAAGCAGCTTTGGTCAAATAGACATTTTTTTTTTTTATAGGATTCCCTCTCTCTCTCTCTCTCTCTCTCTCTCTCTCTCTCTCTCTCTCTCTCTCTCTCTCTCTCTCTCTCTCTCTCTCTCTCTCTCTCTCTCCATTTTTTAAATTGTAACAAGTAACAAAAACACAAATGGATAATTGGCTGATTAGTGAAACATTTCAAGAGAATGATGTGATGCGTCAAATTGTCTGTGATGTATACAGTTTGTCAGGAATATCTGTATATCAGGTCATTTGAAACCTGCATGTGTGTGAAGATTGATTGAGTGAGTGAGTTAAGACACTGTAAAAAGTGGTGCTATTGTTACCTTAAGGAGGTGTTTTTATCTAATTTGACCATTAAATTACATTTTAGGAAAGAAAAAAAAAAACATTTAGCTGTTGGGGCCTTGATGCGATGTGGCACCAGGCATGAGCCAAGTGTTTTTAGCTAGTTTCAGCCCAAAGCAGTTATCATTTTCGTGTCATGCACCACATTGTTTAAATAGCATAATAGAATATAAAATAGAATTCAAATGCGAATTATTGTTCGGCCATTGTTTTCACTGGTCTGAAAAGTGGTGTGTTCGGGTACATTGTTGGCGCGTTGCTATTTTGAGGCAACTGAAATAGACTGTGCCAAATAAACATTCACCAACTGAAACCTGGTCTAAATGGCCCAGTATTTTTTTGTTATTTAAAGGGTGCATTAGCTTATTATACACACAGAGACGTGCAGCAGCACACTAACATCCCAAATATTAAAAATAAAAGGATTACAATGTAAAAGATTAATATTGTGTACATATAGTGGAATTCGGCATGTCCTGTAGATGGTCTGCTTGTGTGCTTTAGCCTTGCTCAGAAGCAGATCCGTTTTCTCTCTGGAGAAAAGTTAGGAGTTTGCAGTTGCAAATTCCACCATTTAAATCGCAATCTGCCATGGTGCGAGCGCAACTGGCTTTTAAAGTGAATGGGAGATGAGATTGGTTTATTGCACAAAACACACCCATTACTCATTAAGAGAACAGGGACAACCCTTTTAGACCATGCGCCATGCGCACCAACCCCTTTTTCCCGTCGTTAAACTAGCTAAAGTGTACTTTTGCCATACTCTTTAGACCATGTGCCTAGATCCTTAAAAATAGAGCCCTAGGAATCATGTTTAGGTATACTTTTTTTTGGTTATGCAGATTACAGCCCAGAAAGTACTTGTTTAATTAAAATGAATTTACAACATATCTTCTGGTAATTATCTAGTTTTATAATGTATGAATACTTGCATGTAAGTATAAGGGAACTAAATGTAAAGTTTGGGGAATAAAGGGAAAACAACCAGGAGAAAAAAAAATGGTTCAAAAATGATTTATACTGTACGGATTATAGAAGGAGTACTTACTAAGGAGTACTTATTGATACAACAATCTTACTTTTCTTCATGTTTCAAGGCAGGTAAAGCTAAAACGATTGGATTTTTTTTTAAATACTGGGAAATATAGCCTACTCTTGTTCCATGTAAGTGGTGCTTGTTTATATAATGTTGCTTTTGTTTCATAGTTACAGGGTAAGTGTGACATTACGGCCGTAAATTAAAGTGGTGCTTGTTACCCTCTTCTACTGTAGATGCATACACACAATCATATATCACAAAATGCATACACACATTCTAATATCACTGACACTGACTCAGACACCTTTATTTGGAAAAATAACTTATTACAACTTATAGTCTACAGTTTAAATAGTCTAAAATATCATACATTTTCTTACAACCACTTATCGATCTCCTTCAGAAGACATTGATCCATCCATTGGGGTCGTATGGATTACTTGCAGTATATGCTGTATGATGCTCTAACTTTTAGAAACAAGTTAAAAACTTGCATTAGATGTATCACCAGAGATGGATTTTTTATTTTTCTAAAAACTTTTATTTGTGTTAATCTCAAGTAGGAAAGTCGTATACATCTTTAATGGCATGAGGGTAAAAGATGAGTAAATGGTGAAGACATATTTCTGGGTCTACTGCATTTTCTTTTAATAAATAATACAGAATAGCAAAAGACATGATTTCTTCAGATTCATCAGTGGAAAGAAAAAGAAGAAGAGAAACAAAGGGGGGACAGAACGTGCTACTTTCTGTCAAGACTTAAGCATTTGAAATGAATTGTTGCAGTTTTAAACAACAACAAAAAGTGTTGTAAATCTGTTTTGAATTAAGTTGTTTTTCAGATAAAGGTTTTTGAGTAAGTGATACAAGATTGTACTGTATGTATTTTTTTATACTTACCTTGTAACTACATGGAGCAAGAGGGTAACAAGCACAAGTATCTACAAGTAAAAACGTGTATATTTTCCCAATATTTAAGCAAAAGTTGCCATAGGTTTAGGTTTCAGAGCACTTTACTGTTAAAAATATTACTGTATAGAGGCATAGATATGTACCCTGTAATTTTTAAAAAGCCTATAGCCTTAGTTCTATAATACTTACATTTTTCTTTTGTATTTTTCTCCTGGTTTTTACCCCTTTATTCCCCAAACTTTACATTTTGTTCCCTTATTACATGTAAGTTACCAAAAATTGCACTGTATAATCGCTTTAATTACACATTACTTTTCAGGCTTTTATCTAAAGTGTTACCCTTTTTTTCCAATCTAAGAATGAAAAGTTGAGTGATTATGAATAAATTAAATTCCCTTGCACACCTAGTTGGTTGTGAGCTGGTACATAGGGCACAGAAAGTACCATTGAACAACATTATCCATACTGTCATGCAAATCTTAAATAATTAACGTTTCAGTCATGCTAGAAAAAGTTTTTGGCCAAAAGGTTTTTGTTAATAAATAAATGTTGGCACATTTGTGTAGCTTGCAAAGAGAGAAAAGAACCAGGTGTGTAAAATACAGAAAAAGACGTGACATGCTGTGGAGTATAAGTGTGAGGAAATGGAAGTGTGGGACACCAGTGAGCTCTTTTGGCTTTTCTTCCTACACAAAAGCAACCCGCCTACACACAGGACACCATTTTACATTTTAACAAGCATATGAAGAGAAACATTAGAGCGACTCTTGTTTTCAGGGACTCAAGGAAGCAGGCAGTGAACAAAATATAGAGGCAGAGAGAGAGCGAGACAGAGAGAGAGAGAGGGTAAGCAAGTAAGAGTGAGAGAGAGAGCTGGCACAGGCTGAGCCAGGCACTGACTGTGTGGACACGGAGGAGTGCGGAGAGAACAGAAACGACAGAGCAGGAGGAGTGTATAGATGGAGTGACCCAGGAGGAGGAGAGGAATGCTGAGCGAACAGACCGACCGAGCGCAAAAGGGAAGCCGAGAGTGCCGTGGCAGCAACAGCAGAACAATTAAACAGTGCAAAGGAAAGCAAAGTCACCCATGCTGAGCAGCTTCTGTTGCTCGCTCGCACTCTCTCTGTTTCGAGCGACCAAAGAGGCAGAAGTGAATCCGTCCAGACAACGATAAAGGACAAGAGGAGACACGCGAGAGGCAGGGGGAGGAGCAAGCATGCTTTGATTGACAGAGTAAAGAGGAGGGACATGGATGCAAATTGAAGAATTTAATTTTCCGGGAATGGATATTTTTAGCAAAGAAAATTCAAAGGAGAAGATCAAGGATGTCGTATCAGTCTAAAAGAAGGAATGGAGAAGGGAAGGAGAGAGAGAGAGTGAGATGCTGAATTCGGACCATGTCAGAACAGATTCCACATCAGCGACATTCAGCCCTCCTACAGGCAAGAAGTCAGTGTGTGTGTGCGTATGTGTGTGTGTGAACTAGCACGAAGTACGACCTCTGTAACACCAGGCGTTTGGCCATGTGCCCCCATTGTTGAGGACAGAGACGGGAATAAATGGGAAGGCTAAAAGTCAGTACAGTATCACTGCCAAAGCCAGAGAAAAGAGGTAAAAAGACAAGAAGAGTGTGATCATGGGGCTGTGGGGTCAGTTGTAGATAGTGTTCAGGAAACCCTCTCTCCAGGGATTGTGGAAAAAACGTCCATTTTATGAATAGGACAGCCTGCCTGGAGACTCTCTCCGATGCTTTTTTCTTGTGACTTGACTTCCACAATCCATCTCTTTTTCATTGTTTCTTACAATCTGTCTTTTATCTATTGAATTTTTCGTCTCATTAAGATCCGGTTCACTTGCCTGAATTTAAGGAGATTCTGCAAGAATCTCATATGTAGATTGCAGGCTGTCTGCTAACCCAGACTAAGTCTCGGCACCGTGGCCAGATGGACTGAGGAGGGGAGCAAAATAGATCTAGAAAGAGAACGGACAAAGTAAAATAGCCTGGGGATGTTGCCTGAGGGTTTATAGAGAGCTGTCAGCGAGTATGAAGACACATGATGAATTTTGTGTACCTTAGGGAGCAATGCATGTGTTTGTGCGTGAATGTGTTTATTCAATCCAGTAATGAAGTTTGCATACATTTGCATACATGACAGGATATTAAAGTGGAAATCAAAGTAGAGTTGGGATTGTACACTTCAGTTGAACCTTGAGTAGTTTTGCAGGCGCTACAATAGTGTGTGACTTGCTGGACTCTATAAGTGGAATTAGTATTCAAGAAATCAGTGTTGTGGCTCTCTCTGTGCTCCTGGAGCCCCATGAGGGCCCCGGCCGCGGAGGCCTGGCTGGGAGATGAAGGCGCCCCCCCTGCTGCTCTAGCAGCCCTGTGGGCCCTCATGGCTCTGGAAGGCCCTTGTCTGCGCCCTGCCTCGCCCTTGCCGGGCCAAGGCGGGGCCCGTCGTCGCCGCCGGACACGAGCCGGAGCACCACGAGACAATCTGTCCCACCTCACCGTGGCATTCCTAGCGCGGACTCGCCTCCATGGATTGCGCAACATCTGTGCCTCGTCAAACTCGCTCAGCCGCCGGGCCTTTTGGATGCTGGCGTTCTGTACATGTCTGGGTCTTCTGGTCTCCTGGTCCTCGAATCGACTGCTTCACTGGCTGGCCTTTCCCACTCACACAAGAATCCACACAGAGTGGGCGAGAGAACTCGCTTTCCCCACAGTCACTATCTGCAACAATAACCCCATTCGTTTGAACCACCTCTCTAAGAGCGATCTGTACTTTGCGGGTCACTGGCTTGGACTGTTGCTGGCCAACCGCACGGCTAAACCCTTGGTGCTGGACCTGCTTCAAGATGACAGGCGGGCATGGTTTAGCAAGCTGTCAGATTTCCGTCTTTTCCTGCCTCCACGGCGCTTCGAGGGCACCAGCATGGAGTTCATGGACCGCCTGGGCCACCAGCTGGAGGATATGCTACTGGCCTGCAAGTACCGCGGAGAGCCCTGTGGAGCCCACAACTTCTCCACAGTGAGTCTGAACAAATGACCTTCACCTCTATCTCTCTCTCTCCCTCTGTTACCTTTTCTCTCTAGTGTTTGTCAGATTTGCTGTGACTTATTCTTTCATGCAGCGCATGCACAGACTCTGCTCTGACCTCTCGTTAGCTTTCGTCCTGGGTTGCCCTCTCCGTCATGCTTCAGATATTTCACAGCACATTTTGTACACCCGTATCAGAACTTTCTGACCCCAATTCATAAAGACAGTTGTTGTTTTTTCTCAGGGAGTCATGTGTTGAGCACCAGCTTTTTACAAACACATCAGGTGCACTGATCTTCCCAGGCTGATTTTCATAATGCCATTACGATTGAGCATAATGTCTATTTGCATTTGCGTCGCTCATAAAGACCTCCAACTCCAGGACTTTCAACCTATTTCCACAGAGATCTGGTAGTGTAGCAACTGTCTAGCCTATTAGCAAACACAGATTTTTTCATTCCAATAAATAATTAGCCAGGCGTGACATGATAAGATCATGTCGATTTTTCTACCCACGCCTAAGATAAAATGTCAATCAGTATCAACAGTTTGCGGATGAATTCTCTCTTTTTGCTCACCTTCTTGCAACAGTACAGCGCGCAACACTTGTTTTTACATGAATATTTAGTAGTGCTTTTCAGTATAATCTCTTTATATTCATAGAAATGTGTGTTGCTTTTTTCCTTAGACTCCTATTGTTAATGCATGTCATCCTTCTCCTCCAGTCACTGTTTCTCCACAGTCACTACTGCTGTAGCTGTATTGCATACACTCACTCCTTTCTGTGCAAACACATTATTCGGAGAAATAAAACTGTTATATTATGAGCACTATTATAGACCTTTAAAAAGCCCAATGAATATTCAAAGTAATGAAAGTTTAGAGATTTTATAATGCCAGAAAAGTATGATGATGTATTTAAATGCAATGAAATTTTTGAATAGGGATTTTCTAATCAATATTTCTAAATGATAAAAAACGCTTTATTTTTGCAGTATTTTATTATTTATTGTTTGTATTAATATTATTATTACTGTTTATTTTAATAAAATGGCAGGTTTTTGTTGTAACAATTAACCCCATTTAGTATAGGGTCAATAATAAAATAAATGTTTGATCACTTTATAAGGTTTAAAAGAAAATACTGTATGTACAACATTATATAAGTTTAATTTCATAAAAGATTAAATTACAAGGTCACTTCTAACCACTGTGCCACAGATTTTACAGAATTGTATTTAGTGTAAATTACAGAATATATAGTAGACTGTTCATTTTCAAGTGTATGGGCCCTATCTTGCACCCAGCGCAATTGACTTTGTACACCGACACATGTATCATTCGTATTTTGCACCTGTGCAAAGCTGACTTTTCCCTCCACAGACGCACGCCGGAAAACTAGGGAATGAACTTGCGCTTCCTGTGCGGTTCAGCGCAAAAAAGGAGGCGTATTCTGGCATAAACAATCCCTGCTGCTATTTTGCAGTTCCAGAAAACAATTGCGCCTTTGACCAGAAAAAACCTAGTCTAAAGTCAATGGCGCGTTGCGCGTACATTCATATGCTATTTTAAGCGCACATGTTTGGCCATAATACAGAATGTGAACAACGCACATACTCTGTAGATTATTCTCTCATCTACACAGATGCCTTTTCCTTTTTGCAAATGATACATTATTACAAGGAAAAAGATTAAAACACAAGGGAAATCATTGTTGTGTCAATGACGATAGGAAATATAGGCATAAAGCTTACACATTTACCCAAATTATTATATGCATGTTTAACCTAATGCATGTTTAAGCTAATTCGGGTATGTTTGTCCAATTCCAAATGTCACTTCTCTGGAACATCAATCTTCTCGGCTGTGAACCGATTCTGAAGCGCGCCTGGTAAATGTGCCGTTATAATAGTATTGCGCCATGGAACAAGTGCACCTCGTTCATCATGCTCTTAAAGGGAATGTGATATGACGCTCTTATCGGTTTGTTTCTGTTACGCCCAAACCACACCTATGAATAATGAAGCTACTTTAGACCAAGCCTTTTTAGATTTGCGTTGAGCGCAAGAGTCATTTATCCCGCCAGTTAAATAGCAACAGCGCAGAGATGCACCCCCAAAGTTACTTGTGCTTTGTGCTTGACACTTGCATTTTAGATCATTAAAATATGGCCCTATGTGTTATTAATTGGCCACTGTTAAATGTTTTGTAAGGAGTTGTGGGATGTTGCAGTCAGTATCGGAGTGAAAGCAGTAGGATGCACTGTTATGTTAACATTGTAAATTAAGTAATGTTGTGGGACTGGGAGAAGGATTTTTTTGGGGTTTGGCTTTCTCTCTCACCTTCTTCCAGTTTCATTGTGTTTTTACCACTCTGTTGTTTCTCTAATTCTCTTGATGTGGGGAGAGGTGGAGCGCGGGCAGATGTTCTCTCTCAGGCTACGTTTCAGCCGAGCTTCTTGCTGCATTTGTGTATCTGTGCGAGACTACTTTGCAACTCTCTCACAATAATTCTTAATTAGGGCTGAATGTCACTGTGGTGTTTTTCACTGTGTTTAGGAACAGCACTGCAGTTTGTGGAGAATTTTAACAACCCGTTTTACAATAACAATAACATATGTGCCTTGTGTGCATATTTTTCCAGCCCTCAAACATGTCTTATGTATTCAAATGACAAGTATAGCAATAATTTGAGACGTGATGATTTATGTGTCCGTGTAAATGAGTGTTTTTTTTTTTTTTTATCGTACTTCCTACCCAATAGTGTTCATATTTACTCATATAGTAGTCACTGAGGGTTAAATACACCCCTTTTAAGCAACACATTCTCATCAAGACGTCATCTAACTGACGCTTTTGACCATACATCAACATCTGACGTTTTAGGGTAGCCTTTAACGTCAGTTAGACGACGATCCTAGGGCGTCATCTAACTGACGCTTTACCTTTAGTGTCAGTTAGATGACGCTGGTAGGCTTAGGTCTGGGGTAGGGTTAGGATTGGATAGCGTCATCTAACTGACATTAAATGGTACCCTAAAACGTCGGATGTTGACGGGATGAGATTGAGAACGGGCTGTTTTAAGAGTTTAGAAAGAGGAAATCCTGTGTGTGATGGCTAATTTTCTTCTTCCTCATCCTCTCAGTTTTTCCTCTCCATTACATTAGCTTAACATTATCTACTCATTACAAAGTGTATTAGAGACCCAGTAAGACAATCGGAGAAGCCCCAGCAGGTTAAAACTCTTAATATCCAGCTTTGGGATGTTTCATATGGATGCAGTTTGTCGGTTGGTTGTTATAGATATAAGCAAATTCTGGCGTACTCATAAATATTACATTAAAAGTTTGAAATAATTCTATGAACAGCAGAGTTTATCATCTCAACTTATTTGTAACACATTTTACTATTAGAACTACTAACCATGCAGTATTATAATTAAACTTAATGAAGTTCTGCACATTTGCAAACCTTTGAGCTTGGCTATCTGTATATTCATAATTGTAGTTATGGAGACATAGATTTCCATCACTGCATCGCCATGGTTACACTGTTAGTCTGCCGTGTCCATCACTTGATGGAAATGGATGAGTTTCATTAGCTCCAACACTGCGTTGATTAGTTTGGTCTGGCACTGTAATGATCCTTGAGGTTGAAGCTTTCCGTCAGAGGTTCTCCCGTCTGGAACGAGAGCGGGAAGCGGTGCCTCCCTTCTGTGATCTTTCTAGTTTCCTCGAGAATATCTGTAGATTTCTCAGTTATGTAGCCAATATATTTTGATGGGTGTTTAACTGAAACATTTCTTGATATGTGCAGTATACTGTGTGAGATTTTGTGGTTTGGGGATCTGCTGTAAAAGCGGAGACCGAGGCTCTGAGATGCGGTCAACCGAGCCCAACACGAGGACATTTCTAAACAAGCAAAGAATAGGCCATGTTCAAATTGACAGTCAAAATGTAATGTATGTTGTGTGTATCATTCTAATTTTTGTATCAGAATTAAGCCAGACCGACTAAAATGATCTGAAACTGTTGAGATCTCCTGTCCATGAAATTATTCATTTGAAAGCATATCTAAAACTTTTAACCTTTCAATATTTCTGTCATATGGAGCGCTTTAACCTTGTAAACATGCACATGAATATTATGATATGAATGGAAATGTGTTCATATTTGTTCAGTTTCAAGCGCACATTTTTTATTTATTTTAAGCATTAGAGGAAATTAACATAAATCAATATACAGACGGGTGCAGCACTGGAACAGTTTCTGCCCTGCATTTCCTAGTTCATCCTTTTTCTTTTGTTAATGACATGAATGATTTGATTAACAGTTCTAAAATGCAGGCGTAATTAATGGCCAAAGTGACAAGACATAGCGTGGGAAACAAAAGTCCATGTCTTAGTTTTTCATATGTTTACTCATTACCATTACAATTACTTACTGCCCTTTATGCCACTGGCATGGCAGCAACAAAAGTCCTTATTACGCTAATATGACGATTAATTAGTCAATGTTCCAAACCACAAGAAAAAGAGACTTTTTTTATAACCCCTGAACAAACACCCTCTTTCTTTGTCTTTTTTGCATCACAGTAAATCTGCTTACATTCTGCTTCTGTCCAGCAAGAAGAGGTCACGATTCATAACACAGTCAATCTGAATGACTCTCATCTGATTTGATACTTATTCTTTATCTAATCTCCTTTTCCTTTCTTCTCACCTCTTATAACTTCTTGTCTCTTCCCTCGACTCTCTCAATGCCATCCACTCTAGAACTCTCTCTTCTCCTTCTCTCCCTCAGTTCCTCTTCATCTCTTCCCTCTATTCTCACTTTATTCACTATGCACAGCTCTTCTCTTCTTGTTTGAGAAGCAGAATTCAAATTAAATGAATTATTATCTAATTAAGTTGTTTTCAAACATAGGGTTTATCACATCCCAGAGTTATTATACGTTTGTTTTTATATTCATACGTATATGTTCAACGTATTTAGAAGCATACACATTGTTTCTACTTGCGTAGGATTGACAGTTCAGCTGTGTTATTTGAGATTATAAAATAATACAATACACTATTTAACTACTATTTAGAATGAGGACCACAACTGAAGTTAAACGCTCTAATTAAACTGGTACCAAATAGCAGGGGTATGTGCCATCACAAATTGACACTGCCAATCATTTATCTCATATAATTGTAAACTAGAATGAAAGAAAATGCCACAAATCATTATAAACTTAAGTGACACATACTATTCTGAAATACATTATGAAAAATGGTACCAACCATTAAGACGTTAGCTTGACCTTGACACTGGCTCCACAATTCAGAGTAAAGTCTTCAGACTGTATATTAAACTAGATGTCTATTATAATGAGACTCTGATTACTTGTGTTTGCTACCGTCTAACTTACAAACAAAGAATAATTACCCCAATGGACCTTCCTCAACTGCTTTTGGTTTATCTTACGTGGGTCAATGTAACACTTACCGGTGTGCATGCAGCATCATGCAAAAATAAAGGTTTATAGTAATGGATGTGATTGTTAAAGGGATACTCCACTTTTTTTGGAAATAGGCTCATTTTACCATTCCCCCAGAGTTAAACAGTTGGATTTTACCATTTTCGAATTTATTCAGCCGATTTTCTGATATTTAGAAGAATATCAGTAACCAGACAGTTTCTGGTCTCATTGACTTCCATAGTATATTTTTTCCTTCTATGGAAGTCAATGAGACCAGAAACTGTCTGTTTACTGATAGAAAATCGGCTGAATGGATTTGAAAACGGTAAAACTCAACTGTTTAACTCTGGGGGGTTGTAAAATGAGTAAAATTTCCAAAAAAAAGTGGAGTATCCCTTTAATGCGGTTTTCATCGTTAGATTTATTTTGTGCACTTCCTTGAAGTTTGCATGTTCAACAACATTACAGTACTGGCATTACATTTAACATTCAGTCGCACATGATGCCACTCAAATACAGTCAGAAACGGACTACATGTTTGTTTGATACATGCATTAATTTGCCAATTTGTTTAATTGTTAGTTATCCCCCTCAAAATCTCTAAATTAGGCTATTTGTTTAGGAATTTACTCATAATTACGTCAGTATATCTGCTCAACTCATTTATCAGTCACTACTGGAGGTGCCACAACATTTGGCGACATCTTCCGCAACATTGTCAGTGGCACATGAGACATGACACAAACCATCAGGATATGTCGCAAGTTTTAGTGGCACAAGCCACTATCGACTAGCACATGCCAATGAAAACTGAATGTGTCACTAAGCACAGCAGGAAGTGCAAATGGATTCTGTGCGGTAAGATGCCATGGCTATGTTAATAATACAGCTACTGCTTTTCTTTTAAAAAGAACGTCATCATTTAGCAAAGCAGAAAAGTTTGAACATTTTAATTATTTTCCATAAAATTTTGTATTTAAGTTCTGTTAAATCAAAGAAAATGTACAATGTATTTTGGAAGAGTTAGAAGTTGTTCCATTTTTTTTTTATTGATCTTAATGTTGGGGATATTAATAAAAGTAGAAAAACTGTAATACTACGGATTTCTGAATAATGATTCCCTAAGCCCCAACTCAAAAACAAAGAGATTTCAATACTTTTTTCCAATTCATACAAATATAGTCATAAGGAAAACACTATACATAACCTGACAGTTCAAACCCAGAATAATAAGCTCTAAAAATGCTCAAGTCAACTGTTGTTTTCTCTCTCGCTCTCTTTTCATAAAAAAATGAAACAATATATTGCGATGAGAATACTAATTGGTTTCCATGAATCATTTATTTCAATCAGCATATTTATCAATATAAATACTGAAAGGTCTTTTAAAGTAAAAGTTATGTAGGAATACAGTAAATTTAAACAAAGATTACATCAAAAATAAAATGCAACTAAAATGTTTCAACTACAACTATAAATTATTCGTATTCAGTGACATAATTGTGTGAATTTCTCCGCCTAGCTGTAAAACTGCCAGTATTATCCCAAGGCTACATCTTTTTTTAATGTTCCTCTGGTGAGCGGATTCTCACCAGAGTATTGAAACTCATATCCAATATTTTCAGACAAGTTTACGTCCTTGTGCTTCCAGCAGTTTTGGATGATGCATCTTTTGATATCATGTGGCTATATCAAGCTATGGTCTGGAGTCCAATGGGTTGAGATAAGCTGCTCAATGAGTTCACTTGCAGATGAATAAAAATTGCTGTGTTATCGCCTGACCTCTCAATACTCCCAGACCCTGCCGAGATTTAAACTTTGAGATGTTCTCGACGCTTTGACAAAATAAAATTAGTGATTTTTTTTTTCTGTGCACGGTTCTGCTATTATTCTCACAGTGTGCCAAAAGGGTTTGCACTGTGTTTTCTTTTATTAATGGGTTATGCCTCCATTTGTGCTCACACATTTTCTGCCAGGTGAGGCAATATGTTACTGTGTGTGTGCGCTTACTACCGTTGGCTCTTATTGAGACAGCTGTGTGTGAATGCTGGTCGATAAGAGTTGAATGCAAATAGCTTCACTTATAGTCTTGCCACGAAAATAAACCATGTTCCATATCAGTAAGCAAAGACAGCTGCCAGTATGTTCGATTCATATAAATGGCTCATCACTCAGTGTGACATGATCTACAATGTCCTTTTCAATTCATGAGATTTAAATGTAAATTTGTTTAAAATGTAAGTTTAAATTTGATTGACAACAGAAAGTGGAATCTTGAACCAATGTTTGTCTACTCTGTTTTTATCAAAGTGTTTTTTACTGTTAATTTCTCAGCAAAGTATTTATTTGTTGTTTTGATTTAATTAATTGCTTTTTTGTAATTAATTTCTCATAACAATTAGGGCTGTGTATAGCTAAATTGTTGAATTATGTAAATGTGGATAATTGGGTTTACATTTACACTTATTCATTTAGCCGACGCTTTTATCTGAAGTGACTTACAATTGCTATATATGTCAGAGGTCGCACTCCTCTGTAGAAACTTGGGTTTAAGTGTCTTGCTCAGGGACACATTGGCGTCTCACAGTGGATTCGAACCCGGGTGTCTCACACCAAAGGCATGTGTCTTATCACCACCCTGTGCAACTGCAGTAATTGTGGAATTTGATGTTTTCAGCAGTGCCCTAGTCTGAGCTCATCTAACACTCAGTCACATCACTCCTTTTCAACATATAAAGTACCCACCCCCATAGAAAATTCACAGTTGCCCAGTGTTTACAACATCGCTATCACACAAAACATCAGCGCATTAATGAAAGAAAGACGCACAGTTGCTTTGGGTCTTTGTTGAAATGCTTGTGCGTTGCCATCTTGACAAACGTAAGCTGTGACAAGTCCAATAGTGCTGAGATGCCTTTGAACACAACAAGTGAGATGTGAAGGAGAGAGAGGATTGATGACAGAGAAACTGTGCCATAGTGACAGTCTGACACGCATGAAAAGAACAATAAAGGAGTTTTGTGAGGTTACAGGTTGCAAAGATGAGCTGCTGGTGTACTCACTGTGTACGTGGAATAAAATTAGAGATGATCTGACCAGTGACAGGATGCGTAGGGCTCTGTGTGTGCATGTCTGGTTGAAGATTTGGCACCAAACAGAATTCTGAATTAACTATAGAGTTTCTGAATATATCGGATAAAAAAGGTGTCTAGGTTTGACAATGCTTAAAGCGTTAGTTCACCCAAAAATGAAAATTAAGTCATTAATTACTCACCCCCATGCTGTACTAACCCCGTAAGACCTTCGTTCATCTCCGGAACACAAATAAAGATATTTTTGATTTAATCTGAGAGCTGGATCAGCCCTCCATAGACTGCCTAAGGGACTAGCTCTTGACAGCCCATAAAAGTCATTAAAGAAAAGGTTTAAATATCCCATGTGCCTACAGCGACTCAATTATAAGTTTATCAAGCGTCGAGACTACTTTTTGTGCGAAAAAAACATAAATAACGACTTTATTCGACCATTCCATTACTTCCTTATGGGCGCATGCGCGAGAACTGAGACGAGCACATTCTCCTTCGGCTTGTTTACCGGCTCCTCACCGCAGGAGTATTAGCGCCACCTACCGTATGAGATGATGTGCTGATATAGCTGGAAGCGCAAAACTTTCTGTTTACAAGCAGAGGAAGATGCACGCTGTACATAAGGTTTTCAATTAGCGTATTTTCCGCATTATAAGGTGCACTTAAAGCCTTTAATCGTCTCAAAAAACGATATATATGGACCATCATCTCATACGGTAGGTGGCGATAATACTCCTAAGCGGTGAGTAAACGGGAAAAAAAACTACTCGAAAGACAACGTCCTCCTCTCAGTTCTCGCGCATGCGCCCATAAGGAAGTAATGGAATGGTCGAATAAAGTCGTTATTTATGTTTTTTTCGCACAAAAAGTAGTCTCGACGCTTGATAAACTTATAATTGAGCCGCTGTAGGCACATGGGATATTTAAACCTTTTCTTTAATGACTTTTATGGGCTGTCAAGAGCTAGTCCCTTAGGCAGTCTATGGAGGGCTGATCCAGCTCTCAGATTAAATCAAAAATATCTTTATTTGTGTTCCGGAGATGAACGAAGGTCTTACGGGGTTAGTACAGCATGGGGGTAAGTAATTAATGACTTAATTTTCATTTTTGGATGAACTAACCCTTTAATTGAATTTGTAATAGCTACTCTTTATTAGCACTTCACACACATGTAGACACTAAAAAAATGACCAGTCACTGAAGAATCTAGTGTTTCTACTATATAGTGTGAATTTAAACATAGTCTTTAATTTAACAAACCCAGATTTCTAATCAAAGTCAATTAGGCAAGCAAAATTGGCAATCCATTCATTGTGATTAAGTCTTCTCCAGGGCATATTTAAATATACAATATTGTACAGTATGCTGCCAGATTTTTCACATGCTCATGCTTGCCTCTTTTTTTTGCATGCGTGCGTGCCACCATGCCTGTTCCTGTTTGAGTTATTAATGTGGGCTTGATATTGATTTCTTTTTTCTTTTTCATTGTGAGTCATTTATCTATGATTACACTTGAATGCAGCAGTGGCCTTCATCAATAATTAATATCACTCCAGTCGCAGTACGAACTCCTGCTGGTTTTAAAAGAACTACCTCACTAAAAAAAAAAAAAAAAACAGACCGCTCCCTTAAATTCTAAACAAACCTGACCTGTGACAATATAAAACGATTATTTGCAATTGTTTTTTTGTTTCTTCTCTGTGGAGGTCCTCCATCACTGTGCCAGCTGCAGGTTTATAGTACGTTTTACACCAAGGTTCCATTTTCAATGGTTTGTCGTCGAGTAAAATCTCAGGGCAGAGGGTTTATTACCGTTAACAAATACCACTTGCTGAGCATGATGGTTCTTTGTTGTGGAAATTGCCGATGGTATTTTAAAAGCTCTGCGTAATAAACTTCCCTGCTCCTGTTCTTGGTTTTTATTGACCTTCTGTGGTGTTTTATACGTCAGGGTTGTAAACAATCGACCTGGAGTGACCAAATGGAACATGCTATCACCGCAGAGATCGGGCAGGGGGTCAGTGGTCTGCTGGATCTACAACAATCTTATTAACACACTGCTCAGATCTAATTCACGCTCTGTAAACCCACAGTTAGATTAGGCCTTATGCTATTTAACAATCTAACATCACTATCTCTAATCACAAAATAGGCCATTGCGGACATTATCCGGTCCTTGGGAGAGTGTGTTACTGTGGGGAAGGAGGGGTTTTATTCTCAATCATTTGGAGTCTGAGCTGTGTGCTTCAAACATATTAAGATGGAAATTTCCAGACTTGCTTCACTAACACTTGGTGCATATGCTAGCAGTAAACAGCTTGTTGATATTCATGAGGATCAATCAATTTGAGAATGTTTAGCGTTTGAGATGGAAAAGCTCATAGATTGTTTGGGCGCATGAATATTATTAGCGTTGGCAGCATGTTTGCTCACCTTAACAACCCAGCAGAAGTCTTCATTTGTTTCATTAGAAAGTCAGATTGAACAGAACAGTTGGAAGTTTGACCAGCCAAACTTTGACCGTTTAAACCAGTGTGTAAATTAAAAACATGTGCTTATTAAGGGGTGTGGATAGAATTTCGCCGACCTCTATACCCAAAATGGCCATTGTACAATCACACGTCATAGCAACCGTTACTATGTACCGGTCTGGGGCGGGAAGATTATGTAGTGATGTTGAAGAACTGCGTGCGACTGCCCTTCCTAGCCTGTGCATTTGTTTTGAGTTTTGTATGGAGGAGATTCAAGCTTTGCTGCTTTTGTGTGCGATTGGTTTACTAACAAGGTAATTAACAAAACGCCAAGAAAAGAGACGAGCACCCAAAGCGTATTCAGAAAGCTCGTAATGCTAGATTTAAAAGTAGACGTTTGTTATCAGCAAACATTGACCGTGAGATGGATGGGACGAATGAGCACCATCGGGCAGAAAGAATAGCGTGGTGAGAACCAATCAGCATGTTCTGCACACAAGTCCCACCCCGAAAGTTCCTGAACTCTGAAAAAGTACCACCTTACCAGCAGGGACTTTCTGGGGGGGAAATTTTTACCCGGAACTTCATTTAGTCCCTGGTTCCTGCGGTGTAAACACACCGAGTACCACCCCAAAGTTCCTAGTTCCTGGGGAAAGTTCCTGCGGTGGAAACGCGGCTCATGTTTCTTTAACTAATCTCAGTGTCTCAGTCTCACGCACATTTAACTGGGAGTGGAGCCGTCCACGCTGTTTTTATCCATTGTAGGCACCACTCACTTTGTGTTTTCGGCTTTGGAAACGGAAATAAGAAGAAGACGTGAAAGAGGAATCAATTAGTTTCTTTGCACGCTTCGGGTGTGTGCAACTGCCAAATTGAGATTTAGCTTTGAACTCTTTTTGTGCATGAAAGGTTTAAATTCACTTAAGTGAATTGGCAAGACAAAACATGTAAATTGGCAAGACAAAACATGTGCAAATGATAAACTTTTTACTCCATGATGGTTAAACTTTGGAGTTAATTCGCAAATCACATGCGTTCCGAACTGTGGCGCCTGTTCCGTATGGATCACTGATCAACTACGATTTGTTCCAACCCTGCTGAATCCTGTTCCACTTCCTGGATAACTGGAAATTAAGTGGACATAATCCAGCCCTCTTTACCCCAGTGCTGAGAGGCGAGAGTCCCTCCACAGTTGCTCTCACTGCCCCAGCACAGCCTGCTAAAGCCATCAGACTCTGGCCAGGGAACCAACCTCAATGGACTTACTCTTCCAAATGGAGCCACTCATCCATCTGCTCAGTCCTACTTCTGACTTGAATATGAGTTAATCAGAGCTGCGCAATATCCAAGTCTTCTATTAGCAAATCAGTTATGCTAGCTCTGGAGAAAGATTGAGGCTTTGGGGTCAACACAGGAGGCAAAAGGTTACAAAAAGCAGAGTTGTATTCAATGTCAGGAATCAAGACACAACATCTTTTTTCTCTCTCTCTTTCTTTCTCTCCCTCTCTGGAAAACCTGCCAGGGATGTAAACAAGATCTTGTTTGGTAGCATGACAAAGACTTCTGAAATATTCCTCTCCAGGAAAGCTGTATATTCTGAGATCACAAGCTGGTAGTCTGGAGGAACTGAATACTGAAATCACTCAAGGCCATTCACTAAAACTTGCAAAACACTTCTCTTTTATTCATGTGTTTATTGGCTCTTCCCGAGAAGAAAGTCCCATTGAGCTTCACATATAGGACCACTGAATATTGTGGTTGTGATGATACTGTACATATGGAGAGAGATTGTAATTCAGAAACTGAGGCCCTTTAGTAACCCCAGACATAAAATTTGAAATTATGTTTAAGAGAATATTTTGAGCTTGTCAAGTAAAGCACGAGAAAGGATCTGGGTAGAGGAGTCCTCTAGAGCAGGGTTTCTCAAACTCGGTCCTGGTAGGCCGATGTCCTGCAGAGTCTATCTCCAACCCTGGTCAAACACGCTTACCTGTGACTCTCTAGTGATCCTGAAGACCTTGATTAGCTTGCTCAGGTGTGTTTGATCAGGGTTGGAGCTAAACTCTGCAGGACAGCGGCCCTCTAGGACCGAGTTTGAGAAACCCTGCTCCAGAGATACAGGTTATTGTATTTTTGGCATTACACACTGAGTGATGTGCTGTCAGAGCCAGATAACAGCAGGCACTAATGGTATAGCCACATGTTATAAATGTCTGTGTATAACAGCTGACCTGCATTCAGGACCAGTAACTGTGAGAATAACTTCCATTTTGAAGTCACATCACATAGGGTTGAACACAACATGAGGGTTGAATAAATAGCCCCTTATTTTAAAGTGTTTTACAGAGATTTGAGAGGCTCTAACTGTATTCCTCATAAAATCCATTATTTAAGCAGGGTAAGACTTTAGTTTTTGCTTTTTCAGTTAAACATAGGTGTCACTTGCAAGGATAAACAGATCAAATAAGATTGTGTGGTGAGATTCTCTTAACTCACGTACAAACAAAATTCCTTAATGGGGTGTAAAAAAAAGAAAACAAAAGAAAGGGGAAAAGAATCAATAAAGAATAAAAATGCAGAGGATGATAACAAATATGAATGCTTTATTATCTCTGAGCCGAGTTACTGTGGTTGTTTATTGTACGTTTAGTACAGCTGCGCAATTTTAAGATATGATGCTAGTTGGTAAATCTTCTAGCTCTCCAACTGTGTGCATGTGTGTGCGCGCGCGTGTGTGTGAGGCTCTTTACAGTGAATCACCTTTTTATTGATTTCACTTAAGACAAACGCACACGCGAGGAACACTTCACATCAATTTCCCAGCCATGACTCTGACCTTGACCTTTGCATCTGCTCTTGATCTGTGCTTGAGCTCCCACAGAATTTCCTCCTCTGCATTCCTGTTCTTTTCTCTGATCTTCCACCATATTACCCATTCATCTCTCTCTTTCTCTAGCATTGAGTGCTGCAGTATATTGATGGGGCGATAATTTCTGATACTGCTGTGGCTGTTAATGTCCACATGAAGCTGGTTCCTGCCAACAATACATTTATTTGGAAACTTTTGGTTTCTTGACCTTCATCCGTATGCCCATTAAAATTTGATATTTCCAAATCCAATGAGTTTCATAAAAGTTTGCTGTTCCCTGTTCTTCTACAGGGGTTGGGTAAAATTCAGAAAGTTCTTAAAAGTTTCAGACGTAAGTTTTTAAGTCAATATTATATGAAACTTTTATTCTGCGTAGATTTAATTTTTTAACAATTTGGGATCCTGTTTGCTACATCAACTCAAATTCATGAATAATTATTAGTATTATTTTCATTATTATGTGGTCTACATGCAATGTAATCTGAAGCAATATTCCCATCAGTATTCTATCAGCTCTTACTTACTTAAATCAGCCTGTTTATGTTATCTTCCCCTTAATTTGATTTCAGATTTTAAGTTTTTACCTGGCATTTACCAGGGCATTAAGGGAACACCACAACAAGTGCCATAAAAAATAGCTATTATTTATGCTTCTCTGCTCAATCATTTTGAGTCGTTTTTACCTAGTTTCATACCCTGAATGATTTTTTTTAATTAAAACAGATTATATAATTAAAACATCAGTAAAAGGTTAAGAATATAATGCATTGATTTATTGATTGTGTAACAATACACAAAACTGACGGTTCGTCTTTCCCAAACAACACATTGTTTGAAAACATGTAAACTGATCATAAGGCATTTTTTGCATTAACTTGTGTTTTTACTCTAATTTGTTATTGAAATATAATAATTTACACAGTTGTCATTTTCATGAAAGATATTTTAAACATAGGGCCTACATTACATAATCAAAATATCATTAACAGGTTAAGTAAAATATAATATATAGGCCAACATAGTGCATTTATTTAGTGCAAGAGTTCATTTATAGGAACCAAAGTTGTCGACACTGAATCACTTGCCTGTTGAGGTAAATATAATGGTAGTGACAAGCTATGCTGTTTTATTGACGTCTTTCCACTGCTGAAACACTGATTGAACGATTACACGAGTTATGATGCCTTACAGTAAGCATACTAATATCTTTCAAGATACCTTCAGGTGTCCATTCTGTAACTGAGGAAGAGATTATCGCGTTTACTAGCGTGCCGCGCTGCCGCTTGAGATGACGAGCCTAGCAGGCGTACAGCGATCTGTCATGCCACATCAAAGAGCGCCAAAACGCCATTTATTGTTTGAATTTCGTGATCAAATAGACAGAATTTGAAAGATTACACCTTTGTTATTATCGAAAGTAACAAAACACGGAGCTTGTTATTTGGTGTTAATGGTGGTTAGCCTACAAAACTGAATTCGTTCCTATATAAGACATGAGGTCCATTGAGCCGGGGTAGAAGGGCGGGGTGGGGCGTGTTTGCTACGCAATGAGAGTATCGCGATTCGAATCGTGAGTTCTGTATCGCATTTTTTTTCTGTTCGGTTCGAATATCGTTACACCCCTATGTTGGACAAATACATGATATGTTACACTTAAAGTTATTGCGACTAAAAATGATAGGCTGTGTCGTGTATATATTTAAAAAAAAAAAACATACAGTAACTTCATATGTGGTAGAGACTGAAATTTAAGTTACAAATCACTTGCAAAAAGCAAAAGCAGAGCATATATTTTCTCCGGCTGCTGTCCGTGGTGCTGAATATGGTGTAGCGCGTATTCGTGTGTGCGCTGTCCGTGGTGCTGCAGATCTGTTTATATTCATGTATGATTGTCATCTGTGCTGCTGAATGCTTGCTTGCCTTTACAATGTCTTTGATTTCTGAGAGACACTCTACAACAGCACTCTGCCATTATCATCCATTTAATACAGTAAAATCCCATATTGAAGCTCAGCCTATATAATTCACAAGCTATTAGTGCTGATAAGAAAAATGTCCTACAGTGTTTAACTATAGATAATAGTTTTCCATTTTCAGCTTTCCGAGGAAGGCACTTTTCACTGTTTGAAACAGTGGCATTTTGCTAAGGCCATTAGCAGGGCTGGTCTCTCACAGGGGGTTCAGAACATTGTTGTATCTCTGCTTTTCTACTGATCTATTTTTCCCCTCTAATGGTGGTGCTTTACCGAGCAGGGAAAAGTTTGTCTCTGTGTGGAACATAAAATCACAAAAATGTTGACAGGTTGAAACAATTTAACGAGATAGTGAAATCATATGATCCTGTGTCTCTCTAATTGTGTGTTGTCCCCAACCCTCCCCGTATTTCAGTAGTTTTAGGAGTTTGGGTTGATATTAATGATTAGCTTTAGGGTTTGGATTGTAGGTTTTCATATGATTTCACCATTTCGTTCAAATTATTTCAGCTTCTCGTGAGACCAGGGGCGGTTGCATAAACTGCAAAGACTTAGAAATCTTAAAACCTTAAATTTTTTTGCATTTTTTTTTCTTCAAGACTTTTTTTTTAAGTCTTTTTGAATGTAGATTGGTCTAATTTTATACCTCACTGTAAGACTGATTACACCTTGACTAAATGTTGATTGGTTATAATAGTATTTGAGTCTTAACATAATTGCTATGTTTATGCAAGTAGCCCAAGATTGTAAAATAAATAGAAAAATATAGCCTACATTTATTTTTGTGATGAGGGCAAAATTAGCTGTTAAAATGTTTTAAAGAGTAATTGCTTATTCCAATATCATCATTTTAGCTAATTATTTTAGTCATGAGTGCCTCTACTTATCGTGCTGTATAATCCTTTGTTTAAACGTGATAAATTTGCAAACAGTCACATCCACAGATGGTATGCACTTTGGGATTTGCATTGACTAATGGTACAATCGTGTGAGGGAAAGTGAGAAATTAAAGTCTTTCCTCTGGTGTCAGTTGAAATAGACAGTAAAGGGTTTTGTGTGTGTCTATCTCACAACCAATTCGTTAAAAGGTGGCTAATTGTGTGAGGTCGTACAAATTTGTACAGTTTGTCTAAACCCACGTGATGGGTAGGTTTAGGGGCTGGGTCAGGGGTATGTCATTCGTACAAATTCGTATGAATTGGGCAACTATGTACGTTAAAAATATGTACGTTTTAGCAAAAATCTTACTAATTCGTACGAGTGAGGTCGTACGAATTGTTACGACTTAACCACCTCGTAAAATTCGTACACTCTAAAAATTGCTGGGTTGTTTTAACCCAACTTTGGGTCAAATATGGACAAACCCAGCCATTGGGTTACATTTTTTAATTACATTTTTAACCCAACATTTGGGTTTGTCCATGTTTGACCCAAAGTTGGGTTAAAACAACCCAGCATTTTTAGAGTGTACGAATTGCCGTGAGATCGGCTTGGTTTAGCTGAGGTGTTTTATTTGAACACATCCACAATCCTTCAGAGTTAATGAGTCGTGTCCTGTGAATGGTATTTGCTTATTCCAATCACATTCCTGGTTCATTTAAACCCATAACCTCACTTCCCTCTGCAGGATGTGACTTGCATTTCTATAGCCTAAATACTTTAGTCTCCTCCAGAACACCATACAAGTTTTGAGACAGTCTAGGTTGTTCTGATATAAGACCAATCAGATGATATTGTGTTGGCAGAGCAAACGTCACACTTTCACACATAACAGTAAGCCTAAGACGCATGAAGAGATCACTCCAGCAGACTTCCACAGATGTTCTTTTCTTTCCTAAATAGTTCAGACAGGACAAACACAGAGACAAGCATTACAGAAAAATACTGGCAATTTGACAGTGGCACCTTCTGTGTTCTCGTTGCTGCTATAAGTTTTTCTTTGAGAAGCAGTGGGAGATAAGCAGGACCAAAGTCCTCTCACGTACAAACAGAGTAGAAAAAAACCCCTTTAAATGAGATTTTACTTTACGCCATCAAATAGAAGTACAGTAGGGAAAATCAATAAGTAATAAACGTCTAGGCTGCTTTTATTAGCTTATATTTGAGGGGCAAGTACTGGTTTGTCTGCAAACATTGGTGGCTTTTTATGGGATAATTTGTTATTGGACGAGAGTGACATTAAATTGAACCAAGGTCTTTTAACTTATTTAAAAGAAATGCTCTCAAACTTTATCCTGCGCAAACATGTACTGTGCACACACACACACACACACAAACACACTCACAAAGCAGACTCAGGTGGCTTCACCCTATTAACCCAACATCTCTCAGTGGAGCCTTTGCTTAAATCACAAAAATCACGTCTTTATTTTGTGCTTTCACTATTCTTTCCATCACTTTTCCTATTTTTTTACTGAAGCAATCAAGCATTCCAACAATTACTTTAATCATTTAACTTTATGACATATAAATTTGTACAATTACAACTATTTATGCACTGTAAAAAACAACAAAGAAGTAAGAAACACCCTGGTTCATTGTAAATTACCTTACCATATATGGTGAAAATGATGAACAGTGCATTGTGAAGTTTTATTACATCAATTTACTGTTGGAATACTGTAAACTGTATTGGTTTTGGCAGTAAACGAGTAAGCATTACCATATAATTTGCATTTTGTCATTTAAATCTGTATGATACTCCAGACAATACATTTGGTATTTTACGATAAATTTGTGATACAATTAAGTAAAAATATGAGCTAATTTAAAGTAAAAGATTAAACATAGTTTTACCAAAATAGTTCTGCTCCTTTTTATTTTTGCTATCAGTTAGTATTTTGTGCCGCATTTTATATAAATGTAATGGAATTTTATTTAGTTATTTATTTATTTTTTTTACATTTTTTGATTCAGTGCATGGAGCTCTTCATACCAGGGCGAGGATGCCTTATGATGTCTTGTTCCTCATCTGCTCATTAAAGTTTTCAACTTTAAAGTTTCATACATTTGTGGTGGTTTCAAACACACATACAGGTGACATAATCATGTCATAGTGGGATACAGTCACTGGTCCACGCTTGAGTTGTCTGATTCGTATCTGTTCCTGTCAGTGTCTTGAAGATTTGACATGCCTGGATAAGATTTCTGGTTCAGAGTCTTCAGTTGAAGAATAAAGAAACAGTGGATGGATCACTTCTCTTGCCTTTTACACTTAATTATCTTGTCACCTACTTGTGCACATAACAACCAGTCCTATGCTTGACGTCTTGACTCTCACTTGTCTGATGAATGTCTCATATGTCCAGTCTGAGACGAGATCAGATAAACCTTTTTATTCTGTGACTAGCATGTAAGTGTGTCTTATACCTGCTCCGTCTCCTGCTGTTGATGGTCCACTGATGGCCAGGAGAATCTCATTAGAGCACATTTAATTACAGTACATCAGACCTGAAGAAATGATCAATCAGTGCTTAATAACAACACTGAGAGAGGATAAGTCTCTAACCAAATTCCTCCAGTGTGCAGAGTTGGCGGCTTGTTTCGCCCTCGGGTGTTCAGGTCAACAGGGTTGATGGATCAAGGCCTCATATGTTGAAACGATCGATAGTGAAGGAGCTAACTCCAGCATGCATCTTGCTTTCAGATATGGTGCTGAATTATGGAGTGTAACTGATGTTAGTGGGTGAGTGTTTTGTAATGATAACCAGCATGGCCTGGTTCATAGCCGGGAGGCGCGATGTGAGCTGTGTAATACACATCCTAAGACGTGTACTGTGGTTCAAGTCAGATGAGGTCATGACGAGATGAAAAAGATGAGACGAGATAAGAAAAGTAGAGGTATAGAAAATAGATGAGTAGTAGAGACTAGCGTAGAGATGAAAAAAGCAGGGTTGAGATTGAGTTGAGACTAGAAGAGAAGGTAAATAACATGAGGAGAGAGTTGCCTGATGATCTGTAAATAGGAGCAGAGAGCAAACGGGGACATATTTATATTTATGTTCTCTGCCTCTCTGTTTCTGCAGATGTTTTAATATCAAAGCATACTACAACAAAGTGCATATGGAGTTTGACAGTTGAATCAGCAGAGATGAAATCGCATGAGTCCAGAAAAATGCAATTATAATACAATTTTCTGCTATCAAAAGTATCAAGTTGTTAAAAAACGTTAGATTGTTTGAGTGATCAATTTTTTGTTTTTCCATCTTTTTCAAGGCTGGTTTTGTTTTATGTCTGTACTTAAAAAGATAACCTGCTGTTCTCTGTTTGGTTTTGATTTGTCCCGATCATGTTTTAAGTGTCTTAAGTTTCACTGTCATTGCCTGAGTTCTCATCCACACCTCACACCACTGCTTAGAAAGCTTATTTGATCAATTGTATTTTTATTCTTGGTACAAGTGTGAATTATTAATGGTGTTATAGAGTGAATGTGTGCTGAATTTACCTGTTTTTTTTATAGCCTTGGATAAGAATGTGCTCCAGTTTTCCACTAAGCCAGGAAAAAAAAAACCCACCACAGAGATAGCGATAGCATTTTTGATTTAGAAATGTCTATCTCGTCTTTGTCTCTACCATTCTCTTCTCAGCCCCCCAACTCCCTTCAACTCCCTTGTATATTGAAATCTGTTTTGACACAAAGACATTTCAGTATCTCTCTCACTCGTTTTCAAGCTTTGGCTGTAACTCAAGGGCCCTGAGCGTGAATGTCTCAGAGAGGCTTTTTTTTTGACAGCAAATAGACATGCCTCGGCCTCTAGTGGCTTTCCTTTTTTTAATCTCTGAAAAGTCAGTCGTGCTCCAAGGCCTTGCCATGGACTATATTGATAAACACATTTGTCAGTCATTGAAACTCTCAGTTTTAGGTTCAGACCAAGAGAGGTTATTCAGGGTAAAGAAGAGATTTGTTCTGACTGTTCTAACCAATTGGAGACGACACACAAGAGCTCACTTAAATGGGTTTCAACAGATTAATAATGTTTGCACAGCAAAGCCATTTTTTCGTTGCATAAATTTAATTTTGTTTTGTTGTGTATTATTGTTTGTCTATTTTTTAACCTGTTAACAGTCACCTCCCTTTTTTTGAACAGACATGGAAAAGCATTTCGAACTTAAATGGTTGTAATTCAAGAATGCTTTGGGATATAGATGTAAAATTGGTCTTGTTTTAAAGAAGACATTTGGTAGATTTTTGTCGAAGTGAAATACATTAAGAAAGTGAAACAGAAATTAAGTTATAGAAATTTAAGTTTATGGAAATGTACAATGTAAGAAAAAATGATATAAAAAATATATTTTCAAAACCTGGGCTACTCTAAAACTGCAGAAAAATCAAAGCCAAAAAATCTAAACAAGTTGTGTTTAACATTTTAGGTTGATATTTCAAAATATGAGCTTTTAGTAAGATTTTGTTTGGGTGCAGTACCAAACTTTTTCACTAGGGCACAACCAGACTCCATTACTGCCCATATAAGGGCGCCTCCATTTCCATATGCGTTTGAGTGATCTGAACCATAATTTACACAATTTTCATACAATTCATGAAGTAGAGATCCTATTCAGAAGTAGTATGGGACTTTTGGCAGATTTTGATATGAATTCAACCTCTAAGAAACATACAAAGAACACACATAGCTTCCTGCCGCATCACAAATTTATTTTTTATTTTTTTATTTTATTTTATTTTAGAATTTATTATTTTTTTCTTAATATTTAAAACATTTTCAGACCTTTTTTTTCTAAAATAATTGAATGGATGCAATCTTTAGAACTATTGGTTTGAAAACAAACTGAGGTTTCTACTGTACCTTTTTCGGGATTTTTCATGTTCATTGTTATTTCAAAATAACTGAACACGATTTATGAGTATGAAAATATTCTTGTTGCAAATTGATAAATTATGGCTCCTGTGTAATTTATTTTGAAAATCAGTCACCGAATAAGGAAACTAGAGATTGTAAGCTTTCAATTTTTTCTAAGATATTATTGTTTTAAAAATATAATGGCAAGCGTCCCACCTTAGATTTCACCCTAAAATGCAAATTCAGTCATCATTTACTACATCACTGTCATGTCGTTCCAAACCTTTATGACTTTCTTGAATATTTAATGATTGTTTTGTAATAATGAACTGGCTACTCATTTCCATTAGATTGAAAGTGAATGGTAATGATTGGAGAACTCACAAAAAAAAAAAAAACAAAAAAAAAAAAACACAATAAACCATTGTGTTGTATCAAAAGACTTGTACATGTTTATAATAGCATCTAAAAAGTATGTCACTGAATAACTGCAAAGAGACTGAAATTAAAGTTTTTATGGTCACCATTTACTCTCACTGTATGAACAAAGCTTCTTGTACAGTCTGCTAAACTTAATCGTTCGTGTTCCACAGAAGAACAAAAGGCATGTCATGATTTATTTATTGATTTATTCCTTTAAACTCAATGTAGGTCTTCACTAGGCTATTGTTTGACAAGATAAAAAATCAGTTTTTCATGGAATAACTTGTTTAGATTATAGATTTTAGATTATTTCTAAAATCCTAAAATATAGTGTTTATTCAGAAAGAGTTACCAAGAGTGTAAGAAAGATGACCTGGCACCCTCGAACGATTAATCTTTTAGCTGCCATACTGGCAACTTTTTTCATGTTCAAAGAATGGCACCGTTGGCATCAATAAACCTGTCACCATGGAAACAGAGTATCTAAGAAGCCTACAGGTCTTTTGACGATTGCTCTGCCTTTTCCCACCTTTCTGCTCATGCCCTAACTGCACATTTGTCTGACTGTGTCGTTCAGTCCGTTGGCCTTACATTATTACTCCTGCTGCGAAACTCTCACTCTTTTTAGCCATTGTTTTCCTCTCACATTGTAGGTTCCGATTTTCTTTTGCGTCCTTTCACCTTACATTGTATCTTTATCTCTACACACTTTTACGTTGTCATTTTCTTCTTCTTCGTGTGCCACCTTCCAGCAGGCTAAATAATATGCTCTTTATTTCAACTCATGCATGTGTATTACAAAGCATAAAGATACCACATCTCTCCCCACATAGAGCTCTTGCCAACCAGCCTTTGGGATATCTCTTTCTCTCTCTATGTGTGTGTGTGTGTGTGTGTGTCCATATGGATTTTAGCACTGAGTATTCTTCAACAGGGTCAGTTTGGTCAGTGATTTCACAAGGACTTTCTGAAGTGATAGGTTAAAGTTTTAAGTGTTACTCAACAGTATGAAACACTTGTGATGAGTGTGTAAGTTAATTACATCTCAACTTACAGGTCAGTAGATCTTTTTATAGGACCATCGTCTGCTGATGCATTCGCAGGCGGGCTGCCACATGACATGTTTTGCATAGCAACCCATTGTTGTACCTTTTGACGTCTGGCGTTTCTGATTAGTATGAAGCACAATACCTTCCCTCTCCAGATATGGCCACAGTGCTAATGATGGATCATTGTGGCTGGACTATAAACTACATCTGTTCATAAAACATTTTGTATAATGGGGTGATCGTGGCGGCTGTAAATCAGCTTAATTGGGAATGGAAAAGGTTGTTTCATTCTTCATGGTGTTTGCTCATGGGGGTGTCTAATGTTTGCACCACATGTGTGTGTTGTAGCAGTCATTTCCACTGGTCAGCTGTTAATCATAAATCAGCCATGGCTAAACACACTGTGGTTAACCTTTAACACTGAAAGAAACATGGCTTCATTAAGCAAGAGCTAATTTACCATTGGAAATCTTGAAGGGTGCAAGAGATAGAGAGAGAGGGGCAGTGGTATTCATGGTAAAAGATATCTTACACTCTTAGAAGAAAAGGTTCTGTATAGAACCTTAAAAGGTTCTATCAGCGCCATGTATTTAGAACCCTAAAATGTGCTATACACTCTTAATAAAGGGATCCTCTGGGTTCCATACTTGGCCAATAGAACCTTTTACTAAAAAAAGGTTCTATATAGAAACATTTTGGAGTTCCATATATGAAGAGGGGAATGGAACCATTTCTGGTTCTAAATAGAACCATTTCTTGTAGGAGTGTAGCAAAATCACAGTCTGCCTTATCATGGCGTAACAAGATTCATCAGCAACTACCGTAGGTTGTGATCCAGCAGTCCATTTTCTAAAAGTTTTTATGTTATTAAATTGACTAGGGCTGGGTAATAAATATTGATTTCTCGATATTAATCGATTCTCATTTTTACGAACCGATATCGATTCTTAAATCTCAAGAATCGATTAGTCATCCTATTTCATTTGAATGAATGGATCATTGTATCGCGGCTGCGCACATCCAGAAAATCGCAATAATCTTTGTCCTTTGTTACTATGTGGAACAAAGTCTCTGTTTTCAAATTACGTCAATTTTCTTTAGAAATTCAAAAACATAAATAGCGTTTTGGTGCTGTGGCGTGAGATCGCTCTGGCGTAGCTCAAGAGAAGCAGCAGCGCTGATCTCTCTTCCGGGTAAATAATACCAGTTACAGCGTGAAATAAACGTGAATGAGCATCTGATAGTGTGTTAAAAGATAGAGTACAACTTATCAAAATCCGTATGTCACATTGATTCGCTCAATCAGTGTTTCAACCAAGGAAAGACGTCAGTTAAACAGCTTGTAATCAATGTCAAGTATCGTCATATTTACCTCAGAAAACCCACATAAACTCGTTATAGTCAGCTAGAAAAAAATAACTCCAGAGAGGAGCATTTTGCTAAATATATATACACCATTTATTACATATGCATTATAATCTTAATGTTCTTCAATATTTAATGCATATTTGAATAAATCTGGCAAGTTTTTATGACAGCCACCATTTAAATGTTTATATTTCATATAATCTTCTTATTATAAAAATAAATAAAAGTGTAATTTAAGTGTTTGTATAGCTACAAAACAGGTCATTATTACCTTCATATTAGGCTAATGAAGGGCTACAACTAGACTCCCATAGTTTACAGCATTAGTTAAGAGATTTGATTCCCTTGAGAAAAATGGCCATTCATTGTAACTGATATCCAAAATAATCAATACTGAATCGAATCGAATCGTAATCGAATCGAATTGCAAGCTTGTGAATCAAAATCGAGTCGAATTGTGAAACTTGTCTCAATACCCAGGCTTAAAATTGACATGGTTGTGCAGAACCTCACAGTATTTTGCTTTCACTGAAGTAAAAAATAAATACATCAATCTTGATCCTGAAAACATTCACAACGTGTCAAATCTGGTTAGGACACTGTACAAGACACTAACAAGGTCGCTCTCGAGAGACCTTTCAGATGATGGCTCGTTTCACTGTGAGTCAGTAGTCTAAAGACCGACAATCGGTTTTGCATATTCATGAGAACATTCCTATTGTTTGATGATGACATGAGTGTGTCATGAGTGTTTGAAGTACGAACACACATTCAATTTATCAGTCACGTCATACAATTAGTCTGCATTCACTGTCATTTCTTGCTGAGCCGTTTGTGCTGATTGCTGGTAGAGGAAATAAAAGAGCGGGAAAGGAAAGAGAGAGCTGAGTCACTCAGTGTGTAGCTATGTATATAATATAAGACCATGAAAAACTGTTTACACTCATCCCTGCTGCTTTTCCCATACCCACACGTTCACGTACAGCCTCTCCCTCTTCTGTGAACAATTAAGCAAGGCTATTAAGCTGTTCTGTAAGATGCTGTCTGTTTTAAAGGGCAGACGAATCAAGAGAAACAATCTCATTAGAGATTAATTTCCCTCTTAATCATTCAGCCCAGTTCTCAGCACTGCTGCACTGGCCTGTACCCCATTTCATATTTATGATTCCATGATTATGCTTTTAATATGACACATTTTCTGACTTCTCCTTCATTCTGCGAGTTTAAATGGACACCGCTTGCTTTCCGTTTGAATAGACACGGATGACGTTGGATTAATGAAGTGCTCATGGGTTTAAATACAGGGTAGTGTGGTGCTGAAGGGTGGTTTTAATCATATGTGAGTCAGATGATGTCTTTTTCCTCTGTAAGTGGAAATTAGAAGCTCTAAATGCTTTTATGGTGCATTCATGTTTCATATGTAGCTCAGTTTGGCGAGTCTGTAATGCATGCAAGGGCTAATGCTGTGAAACTTTAATGAATGTGGACATTTTATTAGAGGAAAGTTATAACAGCTGACCAGTCAACTAAGAAAAGCATCCAAGTCTTAAAGGACTAAATGTAAAAATTTAAAAATAAATTTAGAAATAAATTAAAAAAATTATTATTTTTTTCAACATAATCTAGGGCACCGCTAGCAAACGTGCTATGATTTACTTTTCGTTTTTGATGACTATTGATTTATTCCGAGTCTTCAAATTATTAAATTATCTGTGTTATATTTATTGGCAGTATAACTTTATAAAACTTGCTTCAGCCATATACACACACACACACACACACACAGCAAAACCTAATAGCAGAGAATCAAAGGTTCTGAGATAAATGCAACACACATTTCAGGTTACCTTCCCTGTCTCCGAGAACAGAGCCAAACGCGCGATCGATACCTCATTGCCGCAGTGTGCACCGTCTGTCCCCTAGTTGCGTGGTTCCAGTCTATTAGTTGAAAGCATCATAAAATCACAAAAGGGAGTGCGAGAGATGACACGAGAAGAAAAGACGCTGACAGAAAGATGAAGACGGAGAGGAAGGGAGAAGGAGAGAAGGCATAAACAAAGGATGCAGGAAGTGACTGAAATTAAGGAGGTGACACGCTGGTAAAGTGGACCTGGAGGGCCGAACAGACAGGAAGTGAAATTGTTCTGGGGTATTACAGCTCTGTGCCCACTTCCAGCGTCCTAAACCCTCCATGACATTTCCTCTAATGCACTATATATCTTCTTCTTCCCCTTGTTTCTATACCTCTTGAGAGCGGGCTGTGAAAAGGCTTAGAGCTTGGCTTCATGTCAAACCCCATCAGTGGTGTGTATTTGCAACCTTCTTGACTTTGGATATTCATGTGGGGCCAATACAACGTATGAATATAAGATGTATGTCTTTGCACCAATCAAGAAATCTGCTTAATGGCTTTCCCCTGTGTGTTGAATTAAATGCAGATTGCATTGTGTTGTTTATAAACCGCTTCATTTTTATTTTTATTTTTTTAATCTAATTAGGTCATAAAGTGTGGTAATTGAGCTGTCTTGTGTTACAGATAGCTGCAAATTTTAGACTGTCTGTACTGTGACTTTCAGTGATTGTCCTGAACTTGCAACAGCCCCTCTCTTTCGCTAAACCACCCATTTAAAAAAATGACCAATCATCTCACTGACTTGAAAATATACACTCCAGAACACTGGCTGTGTGAAAAGGCACTATGGCTTAATCTCATGAAAAGAGCAAAAAGCTATGAACTGCTCTTTTAAAATGAGTTCGGAAATCCGATTCATGGCACTGTGCATGTGTGTGTGTGATTTCTGATACACACACACGCACACACGCAGTTCCCTAGTGTTTATAGCCCTCCTCCCACTCACCCTGATTTCAGTCCCTCTCATTTCATTAGGCTCAGTGTGGAAAAGCCTTGAGTATGTAAATAAAGGCTGTCTGATAATGATTTTGATGACTGAGACTGGGTAAATGGCAGGAGCGATGGCGACAGACTTTCTAGGGAAGGAAGGAAAGACAGACACTATTTTTCAAGTTTGAGTGTCAACGATGATGAGCTTTGAGCTGCAGTTGAAGTTGTTAGTAATTCAGTAAAGGTCAAGATGATATGTGTTGTTTATTCAACTATAAACACTTTTGGCCCTTTGGACCTTTAAAAATAAACTTAAATTATACTTTTCACACTCCTCATACATTTTATTTCACTTGTCTTTTGCACAACTGCAGACATGCATACAAATGCTGTCCTTTTTTTCGTTCTAAAGTGATATGGAGTAATTTCACTTCTCAAATGGTGTGTTGTGTTTATTAGCATTTTGTGAAGGAAATTACAAAAGGGAAATTTTGTAGATTGAATTTTATGTACACTAAATGCACACAATTAAAAATATATATTCACACTTTGCATAACTTAAAGAAGTTACAACACGATTTGCTTAATTTTAGAAAATCAAATGTTATGTGAAAAATTTTCAATTTAATTCTTCTGAAATAAACTACTCTACTATAAAAATGAGATGAAAAACTTGACTAAAATTGAGTACTAAAATGACACACAAAATATAAATAAATAAATTAAAACTAAATAGACAAACAAAATGAATAAACCTTAAGCTAAATTCAAATAAAAACTGAAAATTTGAAATGAAAATGTAATTCAAAATATTATTCATTCCAATGAGCTTGATATACAGTAAATAAAATGCAATAAAATAACATTTTTAAATATTTAATAAGTATAATACTTTTACTTAACCTGATATTTACCATCATTTTTACAACTTATATTTCATCTCCTTATAGTAACACTTATTTATGTATTGTATTTTTTAAGAGTACAATTTTATTAGGGACAAAAGTGTTTATTGTGGGGGAAAAGATGCTACAGAAATGACCCCCCAATCAACATAGGTTTTTTTTTTTTTTTTTTAAATTCCGTAAGTTTTGAGATTTTTTAATTTCGTAAGTTTTGAGATTTTTTTGAAGATTGGAAGTTTTGGTGTGGGACCTAAAGTGTAACACAATCTATAAAACACATTTGAAAAGTGTCCAAGTTTCAATGCAAAAAAAATGTCCAAGTTTCAATGCAACCTTTAGATAATAACCTCTGGGACATACTGTAACAATGTCCAAAATTGAATAATCATCCATTGACAGAATGTGACCCTTTGTTAAATCCTATAGAGGTCTTGTTTTTAAAGTAATCCGGTTTGAGGTCACAGCTTCTGTGGACAGTGGTCCATTTACAGGGCAGAGAAAAAGCTCACAAGTCTGACACATCAAGGCCTGTGTCAGGACGAATCTCATCACAATGATCTCCACACCAGAAGGAGGCTGGTAAGGGGACGACAGAGAGTGAGGGATGACTTTCAAAGGAAGTGCTTTGTCAGATCTTGTTTTTGTTGTGCCTCTTCCTTTACTCCCGCCCTGCCCTCACACGTTTTCTGCCCCTCTGTCTACTTATATCTGTGCTTTTCTTGAAGTCTCTGTCATGATCCATTGGCCCATCTGTCCATCATGAGACCAGATCTTTCCTTTCTCTGTCAAGCAGGTCTGCACCTATTGTCTCGCTCGTTTACTCCTGCTCACCCTGTCTATTCCACTCATTCTCACTCAATCTGTCCTGAAATCGAATCCCCCGCATACCATCCATATTGTGCTGTATTGTACAGATATTCCTCGTCATGCTGGGGACTTTCCATTCACCTCTGTTTTCCTTTTTACTTTAGTTTTTACTGAGCCATTTATATTTTCTATCCCCTGCTCTCAAACAAAAAAAAAAAAACATTTTTATATATTTCTGTGCTGCCACTATTAAGGAGCCAGTGTACTTGTCATGCAGAGTCAATTTGGCTCAGCAACAAATTATAGCTCAAGAGTCACAATTTGCTGTTTGTGACTGAGTGTGTCTTAGAGACATGGTGACAGTGAAAGCATTTCACATTGATATTTGCAAATCACATCTGTGGAGAATCACAGGAGGTTTCAGGCTGAAAAGTTGAAATTAAGTCGCAGTAAATCGGTGCTAAAATGGTTAAGCTGAACCATACTGTAGCTGGGCCGAAATGTTATTTAGTACATGGCTGTGTTCAGCATTGGCTCTGGAGGATTGATTTTCAACCCTAATCAAAGACACCTGAGACATGTCTTATGGGTTACTTGGAATTAGAGCAGGTGTGTTTGATCAGAGTTGGTAGTAAACTGCAGGACAATGGCTCTCCAGGACTGGTGCCTAACATTCCTGGATCCATTCTTCATACCCCGCATAATAGAGTCACAGTCCCGCCCACAGCCGGTGCCGGAAGTAAAAATTCAATACAATTTCTCCATTGACATTTGGGATATAAGCCATAAAAATGTAACCATACATGGTAGACTTAAAACCAGCTACGGCTGTACTAAGCAAATGTATATGCTCATATAAACGCCAAAAAATCATGGGGCACTAACCTTGTTTTAAGATAAATCCCTTTTATTCGTGATGTCTTGGATAAGTACTTCATTACCCACAGTCCTGAACAATCCCACAATCCCACTGTGATGCATCTGATTGGTGGAAGTTGGGTCACGTGTCTGAAACCCCGCGAAGGCGCTTGAAGACGGAAGATCGCGTAATGACGTAGGGCTAAGTTCATTGGTCGCACCTCAGAGACGACCCCGCGCCATTGGATGTATAGTAGCCACAGCTTAGCCAATGAGCGAGCCAGATGCTCAATGTTTTAGCATGTGCATAAGCTTCAGTAAATCAAGGAAAATGAGTTTCCCTGCACATTCACTATATAAAATTCACTGGAGGAAAAAGTTCACGCGGCCGTCGTCAGATTTGGAAGTCACTCGAAAGGCTCTTTCACGGTGGCTTTCAGACGACTTCAGTGAGGCGCGGTGGTTTATGGGAGGAGTAGTTCCTTTGCTCGGAAATTGTACACAGGCTTGTACCTTTGACTTTTTTTCGATTTTTTTCTTAGTTTTTTCACTCGAAATGATGTGTTGTATGCTTATGAGTTCAGCCGTAGCTGATTATGCTCAGACATGCTCTAATACTATGGATTTTACAAAATGTCAATGGGAGAAATGAATGGGAAATTTACTTCCGGCACCAGCGCTCTCTCGGGCTGTGGGCGGGACTGTGATGCTCTATACATCTGTGATGATTTGACAGATGTCAGATCTTCAATTGTGATAACTGATCTCTGGCTAATTTGGTTCTTCGAATGAACTTGCAGATCTGATTAAAATATTTAAGTGTCTGAAATTACTGCACGTTCATGTGTCCAAAGGGCAGATTTAGGCCTATTGATACTCGAAACTTGAAACTCTGATACTCGGATCAGCAATGTAGCGATTGGCCTGGCAGCAAGCAAGCGACATAATGAAATCCTATTAAAATAGAACATCACACTGTGGAGATGTTCAATGTGTGTGGAAGGAAGCAGACATGGTCGGCGTGACTAGGACTCACACTTTATTAACTCAAAATAAATAAACAAAGTAGTCTCAGCTACAGCAATACTCATAGAACACTCTTTCGGCTGTACCAGCTCTCTGATCGCGTCTCACAAGCGAGTCCCGAGCCCTTCTCTCTCGCGCGCTCCCTCATTCCCTCGGCTTATGCGGTCTCTCCGCGCCAACCACTGCAATCAGACACAGGTGTTCATCCTCTGCACTTGACCTACTTACTCACCGCACAGCTCGCTGAGTCCTCTCCCACTACAGACTTCGCAAAACCACAATCACACACTTGACAAAAAACTTTATAAGGAAACAGCCAAGCGACCAAAACAACATAAGTTAGATGAAATGGTTTACTGTTTGTCCCAATTATTTTCATTATTTCACAATTTCTAGTATTTGTACTGGCTTTACATTTTAATTTTCAAATTAATGCACGCCTTAGACTAAAGAGCTTCATGTATGTAAGACTGAAGTAAAATTATTATTTCCTCACAAATAAACCTTTCAATAGCTGTGTCTAAATTTTGACAGACTACACAACATTATAATGTTATTTTAACCTTTGTGCATCCTTATGGACATTTTTGTCCTTTTCAGTTTTGTTTTCTTGATCACTTTGCCTGTGTTAAAGCTAACTGCAAAAAACTTGGCTCAGGTGTGTATTTTTATTGGAATTTTACTATTTCAGCGTCATTTTCTTAAAAAAATTTTTTTTTGCACTAGGTACAAAAAATACTCCCTCTCAGCACCTTTTGGACAAAAATGTCCCCATTGAAACCCATTAAAACTGCCATTTTTAATCCCCGGTTCAGTTAACTATAAAATTATGCAATCTTTGTTAAGAGGCTTTCATTCTGATGGCAAGGCTTCAAAATTTTATTTTTTACTATTTTTTATCAGATGGTGTCATTTTTTTTAAGTTTGGCCTATAAAACAAATATCGCTTTATTCCTGTTTTCTGGTTCGGCATACTATAGAGCCAACTGGATAAATTATGCAAGAATATTTGTGTGGGTATGTTGGTTTGGATGTCAGAGTGTGGTTAGTATGTGTGTTATAAAAAAATATGTGTGTGTGTGCGCATGTGTGTGTTTGTAATAAGAGAGAAAAACTGCAAAAAATAATCCAATCAGTCTAAGCTCCATTGGGGTTTTGCTGGGACCCAATGGGGAAAATATGTTACTACGCCCAAACAAACTGTTACAGAAAGCTCATTTTTTGAGATATCATTCTCAAATTTGGAACACAATCTATTTAGATTTATGGCTTTGATTTTATTGCAGTTTTGAGTTCAACCTGATTTATAAAATAAATATTTTATATAAAATATTTTTTATAAATAATTTTCATAAACTTATACCTATATAACTTTTTTTTGGATTTACTTATTATTATTTTTTTACTTCAGCAATAATCTGCAAAGGGTCTTCTTTAAAACGATACCAAACTTAAGTCTGTGCTCCAAAGCGTCACATTTTTATGACAGTTTTTTGACATGGACATTTTTGTCCTCTTTTTAGTGTAACTTTTTAAAATTGATGCACAAGGGTTAAATTCATTTTTAAATTATTGTTATTATTCATTATTATTTTCCCTGGTTAAATAGGGTACTCTTGTAAAGTAAACTTTTAAGTTTCACCTTCACTTTTAAAAAAATGCAATCCAATCCAAACTGAAATAAGCCTGCTTCCAAGCAAGCAACACAGCAAGACAATCCTGATGGATCATGTCAAATCGTCAGATAACTGGGTAATATAGTATGCAGAGCGGGCCCCTGATTTAGTTTGTTTATAATGTAGGTTTGCATGTTGGAATTGTTGGCGGGTCAACCTCACCACTCATATATCTTGTCATAAATCACACATAATAATGTCAAATATATATATTTCTTAAAGGGATACTCCACTTTTTTGGAAATAGTCTCATTTTACAACTCTCCCAGAGTTAAACAGTCGAGTTTTACTGTTTTCAAATCCATTCAGCCGATTTTCTGCTATTTAGAAGAAAATCATTAACCAGACCGTTTCTGGTCTCATTGACTTCCATAGTAGGAAAAAAATATACTATGGAAGTCAATGAGACCAGAAACGGTCTGGTAACTGATATTCTTCTAAATATCAAAAAATCAGCTGAATAAATTTGAAAACGGTAAAACTCAACTGTTTAACTATGGGGAAGTTGTAAATGAGCCTATTTCCAAAAAAGTGGAGTATCCCTTTAAAGGTGCTCTAAGTGATGTCACACATTTTTTGGGCCCAAACATTTTTTTTTCACATGCAGCAAACATCTCCTCACTATCCGCTAGCTGTCAGTCCCATAAACACACTGTAAAAAAACGCGGTCTATGCAGACAACCCAGGCTCCACAAATGCCAACAAAAACAAACTGCGGCAACCCGCTCAATGAAACATAACGAACTGTTCCAGCCAATAAGAAGGCCCTGGGGGTGGGGTTTGGGGGGTCAGTGCAGATGAGGAGGAGAGAGGGTCTATTTAGCCTCCATTTTGTTTGAAAGTACTTTAAACGTCAACAAGAAGTCACGTCACCCGACATCGCATAGAGCACCTTTAAGTGGCATTGCATTTTACATGAAGAAATTAACAGAACATGGAGAAGACTGAGATGAACATTTGAAAATAGAGAGAGAGCGAGATGGTTTGATAGCAGATTCAAATAAGCTGGAACTGTGGCAGCACCATCCCTCTTCTTGTCATCTGAACAGGTGCTTCTGATGTGCAGAAAATAACAGAGCGCTACTCAGGTCAGGGCGGGACCTCTTGTCCTGCTGCTTCTCTTCCACTGCTGTCGGCTCCTGCTGCGCTTCTAATTTCCCCATCACACATGACATGGTCACACATGGTGATGATGACACATGAAATACTTTTCAGAATCAAAGGACGGTCACATCATATGATGGCTGGCACACACAGTAGGCCTATGTGTTTGTATAAAAGTATTAGTGTGCAATAGATTGGTCTAAATAACCTTTATGCATTAGTTTTCTTGCTGTTTAGAGATTAGAGTGTATCAAATCCTGTACTTATGGAAGAACTGCAGGACACAATCTGTCTTCAAGACATTTCCACACCTTGGTTGAGAATCTATAACTGTATTTTATTCAGAACTGGTTGCATTGTGCTGGTTCCATCGGAGTTGTGAGCTTACCACAACAGGTGAATGTGATGAGAAAAGACTAGGCATCGTAAAATAATGCAATGAAAACACATGCTGGTTGCACACAAGTGTACCTTAAAGGCTTGTAAGACTTAAATACGGTACTCTGTAGTTATTAATAGGTTGTTCGTATGACTATCACATTAATGATACACATCACAAACATAATTTTGTTTTAACAATTGTGTGGAAAGGTACTCGAAAGTTCCTGAAAAGATCCAAATAAGTACTTAATCGGTAACACAAGTATCTGGAATCATTCAGTTTCTTTTCATTCTTATATTCAGTGCATTGAGAGGAGAAAAGGCTGCTGTTCAGTTCAGCTCTCAGATGTTGAACTTGGGTCATGTGATGGGACAGGTCAGGTGAATGACACATGATATGCAGTGTGGTCTGGCCGCTTCAGTGCCGTCTCTGTTTCTGTAGGCCTGCGGGGATCACTGCACATCAGAAAATAGTCCAAACACACACTTGAAAAAAGATGCTTTGAACTGCATGTGCTTTGAAGCCCAGTCAAGCTTTTGACTAATGCTGAGGAGAAAGCTAGAGAGAGGAGTAAGGAGTTGTGTGCAGGCTAATCTCAGACGGAGCCGAGACTTTCGCTTACATTCGTGGGACCAGGGACGAAACCCTTTCAACAAAAAAGGTGGCCCTGGTGGGTGTCAAGTCAAATAAAAAATGAAAAAGTTGAAAATCTGTGCACTGCGTCCAGAATTAGAATTTCCTTTCACCATACTATCTATGTGCGTTTAATCTAAAGCGGTGCTTCTCAGTCTGGTTTTCAGAGACCCCTCCTGCACTGCACTTTTAGGATGTCTCCTTAGGCTTCGTCCACATTAATCCGGATCCATTTGAAAACAGCGTTTTCGTTTAAAAACGCTCTCCGTCCACAATAGTGTTTTCAGGCTTTTTCCGACGTTTACGCGTGGATGAGAAACTTCTAAATTCACTTTACTGCGCATGTGTGAAACCTCACAAAAGCTTGGAAAACAGATGGAAAAATAAATAATAAAGTTATCGCGCAATTCTTCAAACAGGATCATTTTATTTAGCAAAATATCTCACCATCACTGATCGCATCCAGGTCGCACCATATGTTTGGTCTGTATTGCCGCAGGAAAGTAAATACGAGTACATTTTCTGTCATCTCTGCAGGACTGTGATATGAAGCGTGTATAAAGTAACATATTTTAAACTTTTTTTCAAATACCTCCGGCTTCACAGTCCACACTACAACGCAAAAACGCCATTTTCAAATGTATCCGCTTTGGAGAGCGTTTTCCAAAAGCTACGTTTTCATTGACTTAAAAGCCATCTCAGTGTGGACGGAAGGCCGGAGAGAAAAATAAACGTTTTAAAACGAAAACGTATTTGTGTGGACATGGCCTTAGGCCACGTTTACACAAAGCTGGGTATTTAGAGAAACAAATATTTAGTTTTTAGAAATAATCGTTTTCTGTAATAAAAACAGAGTTTCCGTGTAAATGAGAGGCCAAACTGCAGAGAAATATCTGCGTTTTCCCTTTGTGTGTACTACAGGACCTTAATCTAGCACACCTGATTCATTTCATCAGCTTATTAGTAGATGCTCAGAGACCTGAAATGTGTGCCTAATAAGGGAGACATCCTGAATGTGCTGTGCTGGGCTGGAGCACTCCAGGAACAGGGGAGACAAACACTTCTCAGAACATTAGCAGTATTCTGCAGATAAACAACCCTGCGCTTGACAGCTGAGATCAGTCATGATTATAGGAGTTCTGTTGAAAATCTATATAATAGCTTTATACAAATGCTATTTTTATATATAGTTAAGCGTCTGCTTAAATAGAATTATGACATTAATATTCCATTATATTATTGCTATAAATTACTGCCATATGGCCGTTACATTGATACACTTCGACTTGAATGATTATGTAGCTTATGGCATTGTACAAATTAAGTGATTAACTACTGAAACCCCTTATTTCCTTTTAAGTTAAACTTTTAATGAAGAAAAAAGGAGTAGTGTAATGATGGTGGAAGATGAAGAGTGTTTGGCTGCGTTCACATTGTCAGTTTTTTGAGATTGACAACCACATTTAGGTATGAATCTCAAAGTGAAGTTATTATAAAGTAAGCAATTTTAGGAGGTGAATGCCCAATGTCCACAAATAATACAAAAACAGCCCCTTACTACTTCCTGCTCTCAGTTCTTTCGGTATCCCTCCTCTTCCTCTTCCTCTTCTTCTCATATATGTATTTTGCCTGTTTAATAGTGGTCAAATCGGAGCCTCTCTTTAGCGAACAGCAAGTCAAATCTGTTCACCATGTGCCCTAAGATTATATGGGCACACAAACTCGTGAAATGTCCCGCTCAAACAGAAACTTACAGTAGCGTCCTTGACCAAAGAGTGTGAGTCCTGAAAATTTACGGATGCGAGTTTGGCTATAGAATGCGGTAAACTGAACTGTGTGTGAAAGTTATGTGAAGGACTCACGCAGGACTGACAAACGTGGCCTATATCTCTCTATCAATCCATTAATTTGTTCATATTAGGGTTTTATCTTTCATTTAAACTGTTGTATTTCTTTTGATTTATTGTATCTTCTATACATGACCTCCTTTTATTCTGCCTAAATCTATTCTAATTATTATGTAGCATATAAAAGATGATTTGTCCTGAAGAGAGACACATGAACAAATTCAACTGGCAATGAGGGATTTCAATAGTTAAATACAGATGTTGGCCAAACTATAGGGAACACTGGGACTTTTGGGTTAAGTCAGTGCAACAGGGAAATGCAGGTAAAATGCCCCTATTATGGCTTTTTTTAAATGTCCTTTCATGTAGTGTGTAGCTCTTAGTGAATGAAAACATCCAGCAACGTTTTTAATTCTGAAAGTGCACCATATAAAGTTATTGTCTTTCAAAAGTAAGAGTCGACTCTGAGTCGATTAAATGAATCGTTTTTCAATTTTTTTTTTTTTTGCGACATCAAGACAAAACATTATCATATTGCCCGCCCAAGTATTGCGCGTGCAGACACCAGGGAAAACTTGAACCTTAAACCGGCAGCTGATTCCTGTGGATACTGGACAGCATCATATCGAGAAGATGACACTGTGCTAATGTGAATTTAAAGCCAGTTTATGTTTACTGCCCAAAGACGAGTATGTGAAGAATCAGTGGTTAAAATGAATCTTTACCATGAAATCACAGCAGTGTAATCCTTAACTTTTGCTGTGTTCCCTTTATTTTACTAACGACTAATCAAATCTTGTCGTTCAATGCAGGATTCGCAAACCGTTTGCTCTTGAAAGATGGTGTTCAAAAAACTTAATTTTGAGTTTTATATTGTGTAGGTGTCCTTACAACTGGCTAAACGCATTATTACTGTGTTACTGAAATACTTCTGCTGTTCAGCTGTGGGCCACTATTACCTATAACTGTGTCTATAAATGCAGATTGTCTGTCGTTCTCACTAAATGTTGGTTTTAACCATCGTTTATGTTACATCAGATCATTCACTCTAGAGCTCTTAAACTTAGACGTAATATAACATTGCCATATTCACGTATAGACCATTTCAAAAGATGTAAACAACACTGGCCCAGAAGCACTTCCTGTTTCAGTTTTTTAACACTACATAAAAGCTGGGATAAAATACAACCAACAGAACATTTAAAACTGAATCAAAAAGTTAAACAAACATCTTTAAAAAGTTTTCTTTACATGTGAAATAAAGAAAACAGTTACAAACTGAAACAGGAAGTGCTTCTGGACCAGTGTTGTTTACATCTTTTGAAATGGTCTATATCTGTTGCGGGAAAAAAAACTACACTCCTTTAGCGCCACTCACTGGACATTTCACTTTAAAAACTGTCGCCAAACGTGCACGACACAACATTTTGTGTTTTGCAGAAATGTTGCTTACTTTTTTTTCTAATGAGCCTAGGCTGGAATTTAAGGTGAAACATCAGAAAGGCACATCAAATGGTCCATACGAAAGCACTAAACCCTTCCTCCAGGACCTTTCTTGATTTATGGTGCTGTTGTATTTGGCGTTGATGCATGACTCGTCTTACACTTTGTTTTAAACTTTGATTTCATCAAGCAAAAAAGTGACATTCACAATATTACAAAAAAGAAAAAAACCAACAACATGATATGAGGCAGCAGATACAGAGGTGAGACAGTAATTCATGCAGGAGAGAGAATGACGCATATGCCCTTGTGTCAGAGCCGATTAGACAGACAAACTGTTGCCTCGAGTCAGTTCCTTGCTGCTGAGGCAGTACATCGCCTAATGGTTCACTGCTTTCAACATCTAATCTCATCTGGCAAAATTAACCTGAAGAGTCTTTCACCCATACAAACTGATGTTTTATCATTAAAAACTATGTCTTATTTGTTTTGTGCAGAATAAAAGATGGAAATGTTGTGACGTCACCGGTATCTCGACTAGCGCTGGAGCTAACATGACTCGGCAACGCTGTCATCCGATGACATTCCCTGTCTTTGTGCTCATTTACGAAGTGTTCACACATTTCATGCAGCTTTACAATTAGTGTTGTGGGCAGAGGATTAATGATTAGCATCCCACTTGTGCTGGTGTAATTGCAATGTGCTTGTCTAGCAGCTATACCTAAAGCTGCTGAAAATCCCTTCGACCGTAATCTCCAACAAGTCCCTGTCAGGGAACGTTTGAGATTCAGTCCTCAGTTAGTCAGGCTAATCAACACTCATCCCCAAAGTCTCAGTGTGCTAATGATTCCTCTTTTATCTGGTCTGAGGAGGGAAGGCCTCTGAGTAGACAGGAAATCCGATATGTGTCTTGAGATTTTCTAGCTGTCTCCCTCCTAAGCTCTATTGGGTTATACTAACCCAAAATGAATTGTGGATGCTGATAGCTTGGTTTATTTGCACATGCCGACTGCGTTGTTCAACCCGATCTCCCGATGAGAAAACGTGAATACAGTGGAGATGAAAAGTGTACACACCCCTGTTCCACACCTAAATTTAATTTAAAAAAAAAAAATTATCAATCAATAAATAAAAAATTCGGAGTAACTAATTGTGTTAAGATTTGGACATTTCGTTTGAAATTTTATGCATTCATTTTAAAAAGTACGATTTTTCTACCCCAAAATCTAAACATCATTGGGGGTAGATTATATAAAGACGTACACATTAGATTTTGGTGAATTTTTTTTATTAATTTGTACAATGTAAAATAGTTGCCCCTAGAGTGTGCTGCAATGAGTTCAAGTCATTGTCCTACATGCAAATCCAACGCATTCTCATCCTAGGGCGTCATATAGTGACACTTTAGAAATTTTGTCTAAATCCAACGCACATGGCACCCTTTAGCGTGAATATAACATGCGCAGAGCTTTGTTCGGTTATGGTAGGCTTAGTTCTGGGGTAGGGTTAGGGTTAGACCACTAGGAGGCGCCTTCTGGCCCATATATATCTGCGTCTCATATTGACGTTAAAGGGTGCCATGTGCGTTGGACGTAGACTGAATGTCAAAAGCGTCAGTATATGACGCCAACGGGTTGGTAATTCACATGCAAATCAAGTCATTTGAATTGCAAGAAATAAACCGCAGGTGCATATAAAATTTTAGAAAGAAAAAAAAATATTTTTTTGTAAAGGTCTATCTTTTGTTCTTTACAAAATACAAGTTTATTATTGAAATATTTTTTTTCTATTGAATTTAATTCGTTTCTCTTAGTTCGCTGTTACCTTAAAAAGTTTCCAATATTTAAATAATTGTTCTAGCTAGTAATGACCATTTTAATTTCCGAATAAATGTTAGAATAAATGGAGCTCAAGTGGTTCATAGCTGCTCTATTCTCCCCCCTCCACCTCTCGCTCTTAAGAAATGTGGGAATATTTTACTCTGACTTCCTGAAATAGATTAAAAGATCCATCTATTAATAAGGGGTTTGATTAAGGATTCCATCCCTGTTGCACTGAACCCAATTCATGCTCTTGCTGAGCTCTGTGGGTTTTTTTTAAACCGCCAATGAGGACATGTTGAATTACAATCATTCAGCCTATAAAATAAGCCTTTAAATCATACAGATCAGAGCGTTTTCACCTGTTTAGAAATCACAGTCTTATTTTTCTGTAGAAACTCTCAAATGTGCTTTGAAGTAAGATAACACCTGTCCTCTAAGCTCTCTTCCAGATAATTAGCTTCAAGCTCAACATGCTCTTTAGAAATTTGATTATGCGTGCATATGTGTTCTCACGCTGTTCCATTTGTTTGTGATTCTGTATGTGCAGGCTTTATTTTAGTATTCCTCTGACAGTATAATTATTTAAAAAAAAATGAAAAGAAATGGAAAAGAACGAGAAAAATCGGTGTACTGTATGTAAACAACAAGGTCTATTGGAGAGAATGATCTGTTATTCATCTCAATGGCCACTGTCTCAAGGCCTTCCTTTTTCAGTGTGTCCTTGTCTTGCTGCCTTCATTGTGATGGAACAGGAACAGGAGGATTATTTATATCTGTATAAGTCAATGTGGCAGCTTTGTAAAAGAGCTGAATTGATTGTAAGAGGGTAACTCTTGAAAATAAATAAATAAAGCCCAGCTGAAATTGTTTTAATGGAATCAGTGATTAATAAAAATTCCAGTAAATTAGCCGCATTATGGATGCATTGAACTGAATGGAATGGCATGAACATTTTTAAGTGGTGCAAGTGTCCTATAGTATGACTTAGACATGATTTGCTTAGGTACTGTCTGTTCAGTACCATATCATTTTAACAGGTGAAATGTTATAGACTATTACTACTTTGTGACCATTAGTGGTTCATTTGTTAGATGTTGGTTCATAGTTCATAACGGTTTATAATTGAGGCCAGAAACTGTAATCAACTTAACAGGGATTTAATGGAGGTCTTCTTTCACAGTACAGGGCTATATTTAAAGCTAATTTATTCCATGCTCAGTGCTGGTTAATTAAGAGATGTGAAGCCATATGCAGTGTCTAATGCTGACATACAGGCTAATGGGATCATGTTCATAGGCCTCTGGGTTTAATCACGTATCTGTCTGTCTGTCTGTCCGGATTATTTATAGAATCTACAGTTTGTATGTTTAAAAAAACAAACAAACAAAAAAAAAACATTATGTCTATGGAATTTCCCCATAAAACATGAAAACTCAACAAGGTCTGTGTGTGTGCGTTTCGTCCAGACAGTCCTTTTTGAACTTGAGTGGATTGGCCCTGATTTATTACAGGGCACTAAAGTTGAAGCACATCCTTCCTCACACTGACTGGTCTTGATCATGTGACTCATTAATCACCTGTAAGATGTTCTTAATTTTAAAATCAAAACGATCCGATTGAACTGTACAAATCGTATGGAAGAGCAATAGAAATGAAGCCAGCAACTTTAATGAGAACAGAGCGATACAGGCCTGTCAGAAAGTTGCGCACATTCTTAATTAGCTCATGCTAAACATCCTTTCTCTGGTTTGATCTCTCGCGGACTATATCTAATCCACTGTGGCTCACATTGTCTTTTAACAATTTTTTTCCACTCATTCATTATGCTGATATTTTCTCCCTCAATGGTCTCGTTTTTTTTGTAGTCTCCCTTCCTTCCTCTTCCTTTTCCTTCACCCTGCCTCATCTGCATAAAAACAAAGGCATTTGTATGCATTTTCTATGCATGTTTTGCACTTTTTTATACTTCTATAATAAGATATTCTGTTAGTAAGTCATGTCTCAGGACATGGAGACACAAAACACTCTAGCTTCCAGTTTCACAGACAAGGCGTAAGCTATTCCTGCCTGTCTGAGCAGTTTTAACTGCACCAACTTGCACTGACAAATCTTAAAATATGTCAAAGCCATTGTTTTGTGTTTTTGAGCCATTTGTAAAAATGTACAAAACCTTACAAAACTCAAAAGCTTACAATGATTTCAGTCATTTCTAGATAGGAATCATGCTTTTCACTTTAGAATACTGATCTATTAGTCATTCCGGTTACACTTTATTTCGATAGTCACTTTAGACGTTCTACTAATTCTAAGTAACTTTTCAACTACATGTCAACTAACTCTCAGTAGAGTATTAGTATATTAGTAGACTGTCAGTAGACTGTTAGGTTATGGTTAGGTGTTAGGCTTTGGGTTAGGAGAATAAGTTTACTTGTAGTTGCCAAGTTACTTATTGAATGTCTGTTGGGGGACCAAAAAAATAAAGTGTTCGCAGATATTAAGCTGACAGTCTACTAATACTCTACTGACAGTTAGTTTACATGTAGTTGAAAAGTTACTTATAGTTAGTAGAATGTCTAAAGTGGACTATCAAAATAAAGTGTTAACGTAATTCCTTCTGAAGAATTTGATAATATTTCTTTCTTTCTTTCTTTCTTTCTTTCTTTCTTTCTTTCTTTCTTTCTTTCTTTCTTTCTTTCTTTCTTTCTTTCTTTCTTTCTTTCTTTCTTTCTTTCTTTCTTTCTTTCTTTCTTTCTTTCTTTCTACCTACTAGCAGCACCTCCGAGTAGCTATCCACTTTGATGGAACATTTTTTTGTGAGTCACCATGATGAATGGATTTTTGCCAAACAGAAGATGAAAGAGGAAAAAGAGCAACGATAGACAGGAAGTGAGATGATTTAAATTTGACCGAACAGATAAAAAGAGAACCAAAGACCTGTGAAGCCCAGAGGTGACCCTTCAGGGTCAAGACAGTGTATGATGGATTAAGACACTTTGGGAATACAAATAGGCTGAAAGAAAATCCCAGAGACAGAGCCAGAGCGATTGCAGCACTAAAGTTTCAGAAGGTTTCCTTCCTATTTTCTCTGCTTTAGCCTCTCGTTCCCAAAAGTAAACACTGCTTTAACAGGAAGCCTCTAAAATTTTTCATGTTCACTCAGTGGATTTTTGAGTCCTCAACAAGAATGCATAATCATCCACAGTAAGAATTGTTAAGTACATCCAAAACACCAGGGAGGGAGACTTTAATAAGAAAGGAAGAGCGAAAGAGAAAAGGAGGATCAGTGATTTAAAACGAGAAAGTGAGGCAAGACTTGGAAATCATGGTCTTTATTCTTCTCGGCCATTCACGCTGCACATATTTAAAGGTTTGCAAAGAAACCCAAGATTAATCTGGAGGTCAAAGAACAGAAAAGGTCATTTTCAACTTTGTGGGGAGGAAATCAATTATCTCACTGCTTTGAAGCACTGGAACTCTTTATTAAATCATAGACCAGTACTGATCTCATAAGCCCATTCACACTCACTCTTCCTGTCTATTATCATCTTCTTTATCTACTTTCCCTCTTCCTCCCTCGACTCCTCTACCTGTACTCATTATTAGAAACAGACAGACCTCTTTAAACTGTTCTGTATAACATTTAATCAGATTATTAACTAGATATCACAAACAGATAAATCTCACCCTGCCACTCACCAACCCCCTGCGAGTCAAATTAGACTTGACACCGTGTGCTATTCATCTGTCTTTTTGCCAATTCAAAAGTGCAGTCAGTCATTTTTTACCTCATTAAATAAATTTTACACAGAAATGAGTGAATAGGTAATTTAATTTTGTAAAAACCTTGGGGAGTCAAAAAGGTTGTTCCAAACCTGCATACCTTCTGTGACACAGAAAAGAAAATATTATAAGACAAAGGCTACTTGGCGCACAGATATCTTATTCAGTTCTATTTCATGGCTTATTATCCTTTTAATATTTCTTTTTAATATCACACCCTGCTCTTTACTTTCTCATTCATCCATATTTCTTTATAAATTACTTCAAACAGTCCCCTCACTGAAAGCGTGGATTATCCAGCGCAGTCTCATCCCAAGACGTCATATAACTGACGTCTTGGGACGTCTTTTGACCATACGTCAACATACGCCTTTTTAGGGTACCCTTAAACGTCAGTTAAATGACGTTATCGGATCCTAACCCTACCCCAGACCTACTGTAAACCTAACCCGTCACCTAACCGACGTTAAAGGTAAAGCGTCAGTTGTATGACGGCCTGGGATCGTCATGTAACCGACGTTTAAGGGTACCCTAAAAAGGTGGATGTTGACGTATGGTCAAAAGACGTCCCAAGACGTCAGTTATATGACTTCTTGGGATGAGACTGTGTTAGATTATCATACTGACATAAATACGACACAATATTGGACATAAAATGTTTCTGCAGTAAAAGTACCTGGTGAAATGTTTAGAAATGTCTCTTGGCACAGCAGAGCACCAGTTTCAATAAAAAGATACGATTCAGTCCATTCACACTTAAGTGTTTCGCAGTTGCTGTTGTGACACTCGCGAACAGCACAAGCTCTTTTCTGAGGAATAACTTTACTGACTGTTTTCATTAACGCTGTGGTGCGGTGCAACAGCAAGGTGAAAACCCTTCAAATTAGAGCGATTAATCAGGTGGAAGATAAAACGGAACTTTTTTAGAAGAGATACATGCTCTTAAACAGCAGTGCAGACTAAAACTTCATGCTGATCAATAGACAGGCAACAACAGGCAGCAGCAAGCATGTGCTAAAAACAGCAAAACATTCTTATCTTCAACAAGGATGTCAGTCTCAAATGTTTACCCCATAAGCAAGAGGAACGAGGGGAGGGCGATTATCCTCTTTTTGTACCTAAAAGACCTGCAGACAGAATGACGGTTTGCTGAGCGTCGCTAACGCTGTGATTGAAATGTGCTTCGGGCTGCGGTTTAGCTGTGCTAGCATTCTGTCGCTAGTTTAACTCAACTGTTCAACTGCGGTATGACCAAGCTGTCCATCAAGCACCTCAGATTGTGTCCACTAAGCACTTGCCGGTGGTTCGCAGTGCTCCATCAAGCTGTCTTTTTCATGAACACGGAGGAGCAATCCAGATTTTTTAATGCTTTCTATACGGCAGGCATTCAAAAGATCTACGCATGCTGCATTGATATGAGAACTGTTGGTTTTGCCTGCTTTCCCATCTGTCAGTTGACCCAAGTCGTGCATAATCACTAATCCAATTGAAGCTATTATGTGGTTCATTCTCAACAGCGGAAGTGATATTATGTGAGGTTTGAATCTATAATGTTGCAGAGCCATTAGATAAATTGAAATGTGATCATACATTTTCTGACATTCGTACTCTGATCTCTTTGCACTGGTATGTGGACAAAGATTTGTAGACTGTAATGCACAGGGGAAATCAGAGCTGTTATTTTAGCATCTGCTGCTGGAGATCACTCTTTTCTCCCTTGACTATGCCTCCACATTTCTCTCGTTCTCTCTGTCAGACTGAAATATATGATTGAACTTTCCTGAGGTGAAAGACTCAAGTGTTGGCATATCTTTGCTTCAGTTCTTTCTCCAAGTGTTATATTATGTACACAACCATTCAAAAGTTTGGGGTCAGTACTCATTTCTTTTGAAAGAAATTGATACTTTTATTTAGCAAGGACTCAAATTCATCCAGATTGACTGTGAAAATATTTATAATGTTGCAAAATATTTCTATTTCAAATACATTTTTGACTTATACTGAACAATACTGAAATAACATATCACTGTTTCCACAAAATATCACCATAGGCCAGTATAGAGCTGTGCATGTAAACCTCACTCCCTTAGACTCAAGAAGTGTGTTGGCGACTGACACTAGTGTCTGCGGTCTTTATCATCCTTGTTAGCAACTTACTGTAGCTGCCTGCCTCCCACTCTGGAGAACACCGGTTTGAGTCCTGCTCATATTGGGTCGAGAAGGACCAGCTACATTTGGTGCCATGACCCGGATGGGAGTGAGGTTTAGGTGCGTGAGCGTAACGTAGGCCAGTGTTTCTCCCCTTGACACGAGGTGTGCTAGCGGCTGCAGACTTTAGTGTACTTGTTAGCGCGCCTACCTCCCACGCTGGAGACCCTGGTTTGAAACCCTTTCAGAGTGGGTTGAATTTGACCCAGCATAAATGAATTCAACATTTATAATAAAAATGTATTCTTTCTTGACCATTAAATCATCATATTAGACTGATTTCTGAAGGATCATTTAACACTGAAGACTGGAGTAATGATGCTAAAAATTCAGCTTTGCCATCAAATGAATAAATTGCATGATACAATGTATTAAAATAGAAGTAATATTTTAAAATGTTGCTGTCTTCTTCACTGTATTTTTGAATGCAGCCTTGATGAGTATTAGAGACTTCTTTCACAAAATATCACAGATGATTTGAAGATTAAGTATCTAAATTCATAAATTTGTATTTTATATTAGGTTAACCATCTAGGGTCGGCACTGGCACATTTTGCACGATTTTTTTTAACTGCAAAATAGACTTAAATCCATCATAGAAAAATAAAAAAATAGAAATACTCCATCATTTATGGTCATACAGACTTAAGAAATATGAAAAAAATAACTGTAAAATATCTACTCTTTTAAAGTATCCACTTACAATCGAAACAAAAAATTGTACTTTTGTAAATTTTTGAAAATAAACGGTGTGCTTTCTGCCTCTCTGTCTCTACTAATTTTTTTTATTTATTTTTTTCTGGAGCACATCTCTAAACCTAACTCAGCACATACCAATCACACAGACAATATATCTTAATAAACATTTAAGCGTCTACTTAAATTATCTAATTCAAAACAAAAAACAAATATTCTCTGTTTATGTAATCTGTATGAAAAGCGAGATATGAGTTGTTCTCATGATTGAATGGCACAAATTACAGGAACTTACATTGGTAAACATGTTATTTTTACATGAACACATCTTCTAGTTTAGCTTTTACCAAATACTGTATATTGTTATACTGAGATGGGTTAAAAATCGACTGAAATGTGTTGAAATAAAATGCCTTTGTAAAAGCAATGTATTAAATTGCAAATTAACATATATCATAAAAATGTTATGTTACAGATGAAATGTGAAAGACAACATTTCATTGACTAGTTTTGGATAGATTATAAAGTTTTTACTGTAAAATAGACTACTGCCACATCAAATAAGATTTTGTTCGGTAATGTAATAATGTAAATAATAACATTATTTGTGCTCATATGTTAAATATATAGTATATTTAGTCAAAAATAAAGTCAGCAACTATGATGTTGGGTGTTATGATGTGTTTCTTCCAATGTAGGTTATATATAATACTTCTAATAAAACACATGATAAATGCATGTGTTTAAATGTTTGAGTCTGTGTTCTTAAAGGTCCCCTGAGATGAAATGTCCCCTTTCCAAGGTTATTAACATTGACATAAGTTCCCCTATAGCCTGCATATGGTCCCCCAGTGGCTAGTAATCGGCATAAACCGAGCTTTGGCTATCTTTCTCTGACTTTGAGAAAGTGAAAGCTCAGACGCGCTGATCTTGAATCTCCTCCGTATGACATTATACGGGGGAAAGGTAACCTTCCCTTTTCTCTGATTTGCCCAGAGAATTTGGCTCGCCCATGAGAAAATGAGCTAGGAAATACGAATGCGCAAGCAAGATTTGTGTTTTTCCTCAAGAGATTTCATGCCTTGCAAATGAGTGAAGCATGGCAGTTGATCAGTGTTCGGATGTACAGTACAAATGAACACAAAACTATTTTTTAGTTCCTTCATCCAAGGCTCTAAAGAAACAATGGGTTCATTTTATCCTCTCTGGAAATGCGCCGACACAATTTTCCAAAGTTTTGTATGGTCCAAACATTTCACCGACGACTATTTCCTCAACTTGGGCCAATACAGAACTGGCCTCGATGAACGTCTGAAAATAAATTGATCGAGCGACCAAACAACAATTTCTGATGTGTTCAAGTTCACACAGGTAATCTTTCTCTCAAAACCGTTAATGCATAAGGCCAGTGATTAAAATATCAACTTAATATCGTTTCTTTTAGTAAGATGAAAATAATCTGTCTTTAAATTGTGTACAAATTATGCAGAAAGAGATCAAAGAACAATCTTTTCACACATCGCTTTTGTGTGATGGGAATAGACCTAAATACTTTAAAAACTTCTCACGATTCGTTAATCTCGATAGCTGTAATAGTAAAATCATATAATAGCTAGTTGTAGTAAATTCGAGAGAGTTTCACAGGCAATACGTAGCTATTTCATCTGCAAGCATGTTTAGCCAATAACAGCAGTACATACGTGACATAAATGCACACAATATCCACATTCAAGCATTTCAGTGGGCTTAAATAGCTCGTACTTCGTATTATTTTTTTGTATTTTTTTACAGCAGATTTACTTAAAGGAGACCTCCGGGTAATTTTAAAGTTAATCTTGATCGTTATACCTTTGTAAGTACTGTCAGCACTAAAATTCAGTGTTAGCCTACTTTCTGTACTATCCATCTCGCGTACATTCAAGCTCTGGTGATAAAACGATCTTCACTCGTTTTGACCAGATCATTGAATCAGTTGGATCAGTACGAAATCATTGGATCAGTACAATTAATGGATGAATTGTGGTGAATTCTTCAGCGCAAAATAACTTAGTTATTGGAAGAAAATGCGAAATAATGATATGGTTTAGAATGTAGTGAAGTAATAACCCCCCCTCCTACATTGTAAAAATACTGTGTTACTGTCCACCACTGATTAAAGAACATGTAAACAAGTCATTCATAAAAAAAAAAGATAGCGGTATGACCATACAGATGAAGCAGATCTTTCTCGTAAAGAGGTCTTAAAGACATAAGTGTAATGACCTTCCCTGACAAACGATTGATATTCTGTCACCGTGAGTTTTTATACCCCGCAATCAAAACCTTTGTCGGTGACCGTTCTTAGACTTTGATTGCAGGACTGAGCTTTTGAAGTGTCATTGTTCTTCGCATCAAATCTTTTTTTCCCCTTTTTGGCTTCTTATGGCTAATAAGGAAATGCTGGTTGATGGAAGTCAGTGCATAGGTAGAATCTGTAGACCCGCGTAGAATACCATCACTGCAGGACTTTAACAATATCACCCTTATGGATTCAATCCACAGGTTTGTGAAATAAAATTTTACCATATTGTGCAGTAAAGCTCTTTTTAACTGACATATATCGCCTTCTGGTTATAAAGCCACATACATCCATGTTGAATGACATTTATGCTCGCACTCTCTCTCACACAAACACGCACACACACACACACACACACACACACACACACACACTTCCTAAGGTAATGACTTACATTTTCCCTCAAGCTCTCTTTGCTTTTATGAGAGACATGCCTCCCTGAGAGTGGTAATGACAAAATCGTGTGAAGGACAGTTGGCTGTTGCTTGTGGCTACATTACTCCCTCTGGACACACACTAGTGCACGCACACACACACACACACACACACACATGAAAGTAAAGGGACAGCTTCAATGGGGATCTGACTCTAATTAAGAGCCAATTAGCAGCAAGAGCAGCACATAAATGACCTACTAAATCATCCAGGAGTTAGGGGTTCATGAGCGTCCTCTAAGCTTAGCTAGTTCCACATCCGCGCTCCCAGTCTATGCTTGCTTCCAGCTGGGAGAATACACTTTCTTTGAGTGAACTGCCCTTGGCCAAAGGGTACTTGTCTTAAGTGCCCTAACAAATACCGTCACTAGCACTCAAGGGCTCACATCGCTGCTGCACAGCCTCTGCCCATAATCAAGGCGAACACGTGTCTGGAGGACATGTGCCCTCCTACAGGTCTCACATCAGTCTTGCATCTGGTTGCCCTGATGTTAAAGGGATAGTTCACCGTAAAATGAAAGTCATAAATTCCTCACCTTGGTGTTGTTCTAAATCTGTATGCACTCCTTTCTTTTATGGACCACAAAAGGGGAATCTTAAAAATGTCCAATCGTGCTCATCCATAAGATGACAATGAACTGCGACCAGCATCACGCTTTTGTAAAAAAGTGGCAAAAGTATTACAGAATGACCCAATGCAACATGTGTCAACGTTCCAATAGTTCTGGGGGTATATAGAAATGAAATGTAATGTATTATTTAAAGATCATTATGACCCCTACTGTTGGTCTGCTCGAATGACTCTAGCGCCACATTTCACTCCATCTCGTTCAGAAAGAGCACACGAGGTGTGAGAAATCAAGATTAACACAAACGTAGGCTATCTGTGTGTGTTTTCACTGAGCTAAATATCTCCATTAATATCTCTGTTTGTCTGTATTATTACAAATTATAACTTATTTCGACAAACACAACGATTATATTATATAGAGAAGAAGGTGCATGGGTTGGATTTTGTGCAGCGTTTTTGTTAATCTTATTCTCTCACACCTTGTGTGCATTTTCTTGGCGAGACAGAGTGAACTGCAGCACTAATAGAGTCACATGAACAGGCACGTCGTGTAGCCGTGCACAGAGCCTGCCGTAGCCGTAGTCTATGCTTAGCTGGATTAGGTTCTGTCCTCACATATAGGAATTCTTTGATATATCAGTTTATTTGATTCAGAGCTAGATAACTGTCCTTTTATATATAGTGTATGTATATACAGCGCAGTCTCATCCCAATTCGTCATATAACTGACGTTTTGGGACGTCTTTTGACCATTCGTCAATATACGACTTTTTAGGGCCCCCTTAAACGTCGGTAGATGACGTTATGGGATCCTAACTCTACCCCATACCTAAACCTAACCCTAAACCCAACTCGTCACCTAACTGACGTTAAAGGTAAAGCGTCAGTTGTATGACGACCCGGGATCGTCATCTACCGACGTTTAAGGGGGCCCTAAAAAGTCGTATATTGACGAATGGTCAAAAGCAGCGCATTCTCATCCCAATTCGTCATATAACTGACGTTTTGGGACGTCTTTTGACCATTCGTCAATATATGACATTTTAGGGCCCCCTTAAACGTCGGTAGATGACGTTATGGGATCCTAACTCTACCCCAGACCTAAACCTAACCCTAAACCCAACTCGTCACCTAACTGACGTTAAAGGTAAAGCGTCAGTTGTATGACGACCCGGGATCGTCATCTACCAACGTTTAAGGGGGCCCTAAAAAGTCGTATATTGACGAATGGTCAAAAGACGTCCCAAAACGTCAGTTATATGACGAATTGGGATGAGAATGTGTTGTCAAAAGAGGTCCCAAAACGTCAGTTATATGACGAATTGGGATGAGACTGTGTTAGTATATAGCATTTCAAAAAGGTTAGAATAAAAAAAAAAAAAAAAAAACATGGAGAGGGATTGATTTTGTTTTGTGATGTAAATATGAGTGCGGTTTATGTGTAAATGAATGCTGTGCTGGGACTCACGTCAGAGACCCAGTTATTATTATACTGTAGTGCTTTGGCATTTTTTTTAGTGCTTTTGTATTTTGCATTTTGAGGCATTTACTGGTTTATTTTAAAATGTGACTTAGAGTGAAACAAGCCTGAGATGCTTCTCACAAAACACGTAAAAACAAACAGATATTACAAATTATATAAAGTACAAAATGAAGACAGCAACGCCAGTGTTTCAGACAGTCATTGCTCAACACACACTCATAAGGAGATATCCTTCAGAAACAAAACATCTCTATTTTGTATTAAATTATTTAAAAATATATTTAAATGTCACTGTGATGCCATATTCAACTTTACTTTACCATTATATATATATATATATATATATATATATATATATATATATATTTTTATATATATATATATATATATATATATATATATATATATATATATATATATATATATACAGTATATATATGAATACAAATTGTAAGAAATAATGTATAAATACAGTACATTATTGTATAAATATAAATAACTATAAGACTGTATAAATATATATATATATTTTTAATACTTTCAAGGAATATCAACTCTGTAGAAATCGTTTTGATTATATATATATATATATATATATATATATATATATATGATTCATTTTGAATATTCAAAATTTACCAAGTAGCAATGTGACAGTTTTGACATCACTGATTGTCTCTTGTGTCCCGTGACTTTTGTGACAGGCAAAGTTTGATTGGTCCTTTTTTAATGAGATTTGAGAGTTGTCAGCAAGCAGAGATGATGTGACTAGTGTTTTTTTTTTTGTTTTTTTTGCATTTATTTAATTGCATGTATTTTCAAAAAAGTGGATTTTAAAATATATATATATATATATATATATATATATATATATATATATATATATATATATATATATATATATATATATTATCCACATTTTTGTTCCTGACTGTTGTTGTTTTATATTGTTGTTCTGCAGTGGTTAGGGGCTCAAAAATGTCTTTATAATACTATAATTATTTTATACTATGTCAATAAATATACTAACACACTTTCTTTCTTTCTTTCTTTCTTTCTTTCTTTCTTTCTTTCTTTCTTTCTTTCTTTCTTTCTTTCTTTCTTTCTTTCTTTCTTTCTCTCTTTCTCTCTTTCTCTCTTTCTTTCTTCACTCAGTGTCACTACAACAATAGGAGATGTTAGATTAGAAGCAGACTTTTTCAATCAATGAAACAAGTTGAAATTTTATCCTATTAATCAATACAAAAGGAGCTTTTGACTTCAGCTTTTGACACACCATTATAACATCTACTTAGACTGAGGAGAAATAAATTAATAAGGAGTTCAGACTAGAGAATAAAACAGGATCGAGAGGAGGTGAGACTTAATTAAATATGAAAGCAAGACAGCAGCAGAGGATGTGAAGAGATAGAGAAAGAAGGAGCAGAGAGAAAAAAAGGGGACAACAGTAAAAACCAAGAGAAGCCGCTCACAAAACCTTTAACATCAAACGGAAGTCAAATTTAACATGCACTCAGTCATCTCAGACGAAAGGCTTAGCATGTTTAGCATTTCATCACAGTTTCGAAAAAAGAATAAACGTAAGGGCTTAGGAGATTTTCCTGTGACACAAGGCCAGATTGAGGCTCTGATGGTACAGAGCTCTCGGTTGTCAAACGCGAGCGAGTTTCTGACTCTGACAAACTAAGGAGGGCTGCTGTATTATTGATGATTCATTCTGCTTGGATCCTTTTTAGCCCTAATACAGTTTCTCATTGTCTGTATTAATATTTCACAGCCTGGATAATCTTGATGGAAGAGAAGCCTGCTATTGTCCTGGCAGCTTATATGGGTTGCAGCCTCATGAGTTTCAACATGCATAAGCAGTGAATCCATACTTAAAATAAAACACACAGTGCCTGATAGAATCATGTGGATGTTCCTCTGATCTCCTTTTCATGCAGTTGTAATGAATCATACTCTATTTTACATATCATTATTCAGATAATCCCCCCCTCATCTTTCACGCTGGAGCCTCCTCTCGGTCCTGTCTATCTCTGACATGATGCCCTGAAGGCCAATTTCTCCCCATATTTCTTCCTTTACTCTGATAGAATGAATATTGGCCTCGACCTTCCCAGCATGCACCTGCTGATGATGATAAAGGTTAGTTGTCAATGAGATGCTGGACACTGTCAGAGGTCAATGAATATCCATCAGGCTTAAAGAGAAATGCATTTTAAATCCATCTAGTCTTTCTAGCTGCATTTGCTATCTATCTATCTATCTATCTATCTATCTATCTATCTATCTATCTATCTATCTATCTATCTATCTATCTATCTATCTATCTATCTATCTATCTATCTATCTATCTATCTATCTATCTATCTATCTATCTATCTATCTATCTATCTATCTATCTATCTATCTATCTATCTATCTATCTATCTATCTATCTATCTATCTATCTATTGATCGTTCTGTTGATCTATCTACTGTTCAATCTAGCATTATGTTTGTCAAAATCGACTCAACTCTGCTATAGTATTGTTCATACAAGCAGAGATATAGCTTTCTCAACTAATCAACCTAATCTAAATATTCATTATAATCTTTGTATGACCCTATAGAGACTTGTTTACTTCCTGCCTTTCTTTGTAAAACACCTGCTGATCATCATCCCACCCTTGTAATTAAAGACATGAGAATAGATTCATCTAACCATGAATGCCTCTCTGCATGTTCGCTGTTACACTAAATTGTATTTCACCCCCATGGATTTTGTGAAGTTTCTATTAACAAACCAATCCACAGATAAAACCCTTTTGCTTAACCAAGTTCACTGTCCACAAACTTGTCGTGTTGTTTAATTTTTCATGCATGGACTTTTTATTTTCAGGACATTCACATTTATTTATGACCAAAACAGACTTTTTTATAATGCATATAACATGTTAGAGTTATAAATACCCCCAGCAGGAAGAACAAAATACAATTCAAATACACAGATAAAGGCCTGAGGCAACACATAGATATATTCCACAGTCAGAAGAGAGAGAATACACTATACTCTGTGTTTGGAATAAAAAAAACAAAAACATTTTGCTCTTGGTAAAACATAACGGAGAGAATACATGATGATTCACAGAAATAATAAAAATATAATTTTAGCCAAATGTATCATGTTAAACAGGATTTTGCTTTGTCTTTTCGTATTTGTTGACATATTTGACAATCCAAAGCTCCTTCGCCAGTCTACCCTGCATGCCAAAAAATGCACGATTTTACTGTAGAGCAGGAGAGAAATAAAGTTAAAGGGATAGTTAACTTTGAAATTAATTTTTGATATGTTTTAGCTTACCTGAAGGGCATCCACGATGTAGGTGTCTTTGTTTCCACAGTATTTTCAATTTTGATATTTTTTGGTCAAACCGTTGTTGTCTGTCAGTCATATTATGCAGGTATGGGGATCCACGTCAAAGAGCATGCACAGAGAAGTCAAAATTAAACATAAGACTCGTAAATCTATACACATTGATGGCCTAAGACACTAAACGAGCGGTTTGTGTGAGAAAACGAATAGTATTTATATCGTTTTTACCTCTTGTTAACAGCCATGTCCAACTGAACCAAACTGAACCATGTCCAATGTACCGCCGGAAGTGATCTCACATGCGTCTACGTCACTCATTGTTTACACAGAGATTTCAGAAGTTTTAACTTTCACTGTGAAGATCTAAACATATTTAGATGTATGGGAAATCGCAATGGAAGACGATTTTGATATATCTAAATATGTTTAGAGAAAGGTCAGATGTCCAACTGTTTTTAACCAACTGTATCGTTTTTACCCAACAAGAGGTAAAACCGATATAAATACTGTTCAGACAGCAATGAAAAAGCACCAATGAAAGAAAAGAATGTATTATGGTGAGACGCAAGTGAACAGAGAGGAAATATGGCCGGCACCAAGGGCACAGAATGGTCAAAAGTATTTTCCTCTCCGTCTGAGGCTGTGACACAGCAAATGTGGCTGGTTTTTGTTCCAAGAGATACCAAATTAAAGGTCTTTCCACTCTAGACACTCCAAAGCACTTTATAATCACAAAAGTCCTCGGTCAGGTCAGTCCTCCTCTCAAAGAGCATTTTTCTTCACAGTGTATGTGTGTTATACTGTAGGGCCACCAGTGTTATAGGGAGAAGTGAAGGCTGACAGGATAAGTGTGTAATTTTCACTAGTGGTGCCAGATTGAAATACAGTTCTGGCCCAGACATAACAACACCGTCTCATCCAATGCCATGAGTTTGGGGACAGCATTTTTTTTCCCAAGCAAAGGAAGATTGTCAGTATTTGAAACTTCCCTGCTACGTATGGGTGATATGCCCATGAGTTAAAGGTCACAAAGTGTTTTAAAGATAAAGGTCCATTTTTGGAGGGGATGAATTTCCCTCCTGCCTTTACGTTCACAAGACCCTGATCTGTGGTATTTTGACCATACATTTTTGCAGAATGTTTCTCACCACCTTTCGCTGAATCAAATCGGTTGTCTTTGCCTTTAAAGAAACCTGACATGCTGAGTATGAAAAGAGTTTGTGTGCACTTGTGTGTGTTTATCTCAGAACAAGAACGACTTGCTGTTTCATCACTTTCTTTATTCTGCTCGATTTCTTTGCACATGTGAATTTAAGCATCCTTTCGTCTAGTTCTGTCTTCCACTGCATTTTCAATTTAATATTATCTCAAAGGTACAGTAGAAATGCTGAGAGTGGCTTTTTGGCTGTTTTTGATCGCTTTTTGGACCGGGAATGTCAGCTTTTTCCCTGCGTCATCATAACATATGCTCACCAATTAGAACCCTGTTGCCTGCTGCTATCAAGACGCCATGTTCTCTTCTTTCCGTCTCTCTTTGATATGTCACCATGTGTCATGGCACACTGTTCCATACACTAATCCTACAAAGATCTTTCTCTGTCTGCCTTTCTTGGGGCTGATGCATAGATAAAGTCTTGGGTTTGGGTGTAGTTGACTTTCTCACTCAAATACTTCAATGGATCGATTTAGGTTGATTCACTGCTACTGAGTGACATATCTCTGGACACACTTTTACAATTAAAGGGATACTCCACTTTTTTGGAAATAGGCTCATTTTACCACTCCCCCAGAGTTAAACAGTTGGGTTTTACCGTTTTCTAATGTATTCAGATGATTTTTTGATATTTAGAAGAATATCGGTAACCAGACAGTTTCTGGTCCCAATGACTTCTACAGTATTTTTTTTTCCTTCGATGGAAGTCAATGAGATCAGAAACTGTCTGGTTACCGATACTCTTCTAAATATCAGAAAATCGGCTGAATGGGTTTGAAAACGGTAAAACCCAACTGTTTAACTCTGGGGGAGTGGTAAAATGAGCCTATTTCCAAAAAAAGTGGAGTATCCTTTTAAAGGTTCCAAAACCTTTAATTTTCACCTTGATGCCATAAAATAAACACTTTGGGTTCCCAATAGAACCTTTCAGTGAAAAGTTTTAATTTTTTTTCTTAGTGTGAAGAACATTGTATTAATCTGAATAACCTTTTCCCATTATTAAGAACATTGTGTGCACTGGAAATATTACATGGATGTTAAAGGTTCTTTGTGAAAATGGAAGTTTAAGCATTAAGTTCTGCCAGGAAGACTCAATTGCTACGTCACTTATTACCTTCTCATCTATCCAATCGTTGCTAATACTTGCAGTATAAAAGGCCGGTACCACTACTTTCACATGTATGAGTTTAAAAGTGTCAGCACATGTATGCTGACACTTTCATTTATCTCCATCGTCCCCACCAGCTCCAAGATAGTTCTGGTAGAACCATATGTAAATAAGGAACCGTTGTTTTTAATAGTGTACTTCAGTCTTCATTGTTGATCCTTAACAAATCATTCTACAATAGGAGTGTGCCATTGCTGATAAAAGCATCAAATGCAATGTATCCCTTTAATTTACTTTACTTCAGTCTTCAGTTTCACATGATCCTTCAGAAATCAGTCTAATATGTTGATTTGCTGCTCAGCAAACTTCACTACACAAAATCAGATGGTCCCTAGAATAAGTCACTCCTGATAAAAACACCTATTGAATACCATGTCTGTGAAGTAACTAAGCCTATTAAAACTTCCCTTTTCAGCTGGGAATATTGATGCAGCTTAGTTTAATAATGGAAGTAAAATAATGAAAAATATATTGTATTTAATATCACCCAGCAACAACTAAAACTTACTCTATGAATGGCATTCATTACATCTGTGCCTGATTCAAAATGCAGAGTCATGTCCAAATCATTTCTTCTCTGTCTGAAACTCATTGTAATCAATCTGAGAACACTGAACGCATCTGAGAAATTGCCCTATGAATCAGCGATATCAAAATTAACAGCTGATGCTTGTTCTGTTTATTCGTTTTGTTTATTCATTCCACAGTGTTGATCTTACAAGTCAGCAATTTGAATTTGCTTTCAGTCTGTAATTGATTGCATCTGAAATTCATGTTTAATACTGTGCTGATGTGCCACATCCAAGACAATACAAAAAGAATTTGCCCAAAAAATTGGATTTTGGGAGGAGGGGGGAGGGGTCACGACTTTAACCTGTTTAACCAGTAACCTGATAAAGAATGCCACAACAAACAGAGTCAGCTAATGTAACCAAAACACATTGTAATGTAACCGCAAATAGAAGTTTTGGTTTAACTTTATTTGGGTCCCTTTAACACATTCAGTTGACTATAAGTAACGTTGCACATACAGTACATCTCTACTAACTCTCACTAGAGTGTAGAGTATTAGTACACTGGTAGGGTTAGGGATAGAATATGTTCACATGTAGTTGCAAAGTTACTCATTGTCTGTAGAATGTCTGGAGGAGCATCACAATAAACAGTTGTAAAGAGTAACAAAGTATAATAAAGAGTAACAGTCTACTAATACTGCAATGAGAGGTAGTTGACATGTTGCAAAGTTACTTATAGTCAACAGAATGTTCAAAAGAGACCATCAAAAAAAGTGTTAACAAAGTTTTTAATATTATTTTCAGTCCAACTCTTCTATGAAAGTTTTTGTTTCAGAACCTCTGTCTTGAATTATCACAGTTATAGTTGTGCTGCTGAAATTAGACTGATCATGTGCAACAGTTGAGAGTAGCAGTGACTGCCAAGAAATAAGCAGCATTTACTTATTTAAATAAGCAGCACACTTTATAACACTTTACCTTCTTCTGCAGAGAAACTAATGGCAAAGAACACAGAGTGGGCCCAGTGATTCACACTGACTGTATTTATAAAAGCTGAAATATGCAGGATGGCACTAGGTTCAGTCATCTCAGGAATACTGAATACAGTTCTCTCCCCTTCACATTATTGCACAGAAGAATAACACATTCCTAAATCTGTGCTTGTATGCATCTCTCCAGAGACGTATCGCCATGCCTCCACAATGGACGTAATAAGATTTTTCTCAGGCTTGTATTCATACTTATTCACTTGGGAGCCTATGGGGCAATATTATCTGAAAATATGGATGTGGTTGTGATTAATATTGCATATGAACGCAAATAGATAAAAATGTGTATTGCAATGGGAATTAATGCATGGTTGGATTTTTTTTTTAAGCAAAATTGTGTTCATTTATCAGAGACTGTGTGATGCATTACATCCATATTGCATGAATTAGCTTTTCAGTGCTTCCAGAATCCTCTTCCCAGGAGTTTTGACGCTGTAGTTATTCATTTAATTCTGACTAGAACTGGCAGCAGATGGAAAAGAAGTGGAATAGTTTTATGTAGGTCCCCCTGTTTTATATTATCAGCCAGTTATTCATCACCTGTCATTTCCTGTCACTTAGAAGGAAATTTAACAAGATGATTAAATTAACATTTCTAGCTTTGTCCTTAATACTGGAGAATGGGGTGTTAAACGATGGGAAAACAGAAGATATTTAACTCAATAACATCTCTTCTTGCTCTGAGCTGAAGTATCATGGTGTGGGTTTTGTGTCTTGTCAGGTTCTATGGTTCCCTGTCTCGTTTATTAGTTATCCCAGGTGTTTCTAGTTAGCCACGCCCCCTTGTTATCTTGTCTAGCGTGTTTGTCCCTGATTATTTAAGAACTATGTTTCAGCCTTGTCTATGTGAATTCTTGCATGTTTTAAAGTTTGCTGTAGCACGTTAACGTTGATTGTTGGTTGCTCCTGTTCTCGTGTCCTGCTCCTAAGTCTTGAGTCCTGTATCCAGTCTAATTTGTATAGTCAGTGGTCTTGGATCCTGCCTCATCTCTGCTTTAGCTTCACCTTTTTACAAGTATGTTAATAAACCACTTAAATATCAAGACGTGTAGAAGAGCATTGGGGAGATAACGTTTTGGTTACGTATGTAACCCCTAATAGGGAATGAGACGCTGCTTCAAAAGCTGTGGGAACGCCACTGCGTGACTGCGTCCTGAAGCACGTATATGGAATCAGTCAAATGGCAAGACGGAACGTCATAGGCAGATGACGTCATCGACCAGGAAACTATAAAACACCCCAGAATCACAAAGGGTTCGCCGGGACGGGGTCAGTCTACTGTTGTTAGCCTCGTACTGGCCAGCCCGAGTGTGGTTTACGTACCTAGTGTCTCTCCTCTGGAGATTCCGTCTCGCCATTGGACTGATTCCATACGTGCTTCGGGACGCACTCACGAAGGGGCGTTCCCACAGCATTTGACTCAGCTTGAGTTCCCTTGAAAGGGAAACATATTTGCTTACAAGGCAAACTTTTATGTTTTATATTTCCTCAGCAGACATTTTTTGTGTGTGTTTTGATGTATGGTTTTAATAATACTGAATAAATCTCAACAGAGATTTTCCCTTTCACAGCTCATATTGTCTTGTTTTGTGCTATTTTTTCTTGCACTAGATAATTCTCCATGGAGACTAAAGCATCTAGTAAGTGCAGATTAAATTTCCATAGATTAATGCAATAGATGTGGCATTGCTATTAAATTACATACAAATGCACAGTCACAATCACGAACTCTCTGCGTTATGAGACTGTATGTCACTAAGGTAAACAAACGTTTGCCTTATTGGCTGATATTTCACTTCCAACCAAAGTAGTTCACAGCTCAGTGCCTGAAGTCATCAATGAATATGAAAGGTCACTGTCTAACAACCTTCATTTTTTTATGGTGAGTGATTGTACAGTATGTGATAGATCACCTTATGCATCTTTGTGGGTGTGTGTGTTGGTGTGTGCACTGGACTGCACAGTATTGTAAGTCTCTTGGCCTTGAACTGAACCAAGGGCACACAAACAGCTCAGCCACTTGGGGCTGGTGCCTTTGTCTTTAAGAAAAATGGTAATTTATTAGTTTCATTCCAGTAGTAAGTGTAAATGTAGATCTAAGATGGAATTATTTTGTCCACAATATTAAAGCTTGATCTCGTTAGTATTCATAGATATGCGTAAAGTGTGCACACATTTTTATGTTTGCATAGACAATTCAACGCACAATATCGGCATAGGCAACATCTAACCCAAGAAAGCTTTTACACATGAAGAACTTTAGAGATGTTGGATGTGTACAAGTCCTTTATTTGAATTGTAGTTGAATTCCAAGGATGATACATGACGCAGAATAAATATTGAATATATATTTATTAAACAAAGAGAGCACTATAACATTAACGAGACTATGAACTGAGGAGATCTGAGGGCTTAAATACACTGGCAGATGATGATCAACAGAAGAGAGAACAGATGAGGACTAGAATCCTTCACAACAGTTTAATGACTTGAACTCAGGCAAAACAATAGAGCTGCAGGATTAAAAGTTCACAATCTTGATTCAAACACTCACTTGATCTCATTCCTAAATGACAACGATTTGCATGTGTCTAAACCTTTGAAGAAATCACTCCAATATTCAAATCTGCGATACCGCTGCCACTGACATACAAAGAGCAGATGCCATGTGTGTATGAAACGGCTTCACAAACAGTCTTTTCAAAACAGTTAACCACACAGTATCATTATTTCGGTGTTATAAATATTCATATTACAGTATCTCAGCTCTTTTTAGGCATTTTGGCCATTCATTTACACAATGATTACACGCAAACTTTTGGAAAAGGGTTTCAAAGTGCAAGTTTTTGAAATGCAGCCCATGAATAGGCCTATTACTGTACATGTTCAGTCTACAGGCATTTACTTTTTCTTTATAAAGTGACATCACCAATACTGGCCTGGCAGCATACAGGATTTGTAACGTTTTCACGGATCCATGTGAATGGGGATCATTTTGATCTTCATCAGAAAGGAAAAGGGTTTTGCTGTTTTTAGTACATCGTTGTTGTGTGAACGTACTCTAAAACTAGACAGAGAAACAGACCCATAACTGTGACAAAAGGTTAATTTGGTTTTGTTTTTGCAGAATGAAATTAATTGAATATGTTTAACATGTTTAGACTAGTGCAGTTAACATTACCTATTTTTTATGATTTGAATCTGTTATTTGTGTTAAAAAAAGAAATGTGATAGCACACCATTACACACACACACAAGTAAAACAAGAAGTTATTGTTAAATCACTGCTGTTTCACTTGTATAAAATGCTAATTTGCAATTAAAAATATCTTTCTTGTTTAGTTTAATGATAAATAAGAGTCCTGCTTTAAAGTTGTCATAATACGGATTTATTAAGTTTCAGTGTCTTTCCAAAAAATCAAGAATGTATGTGTACATCTTATGTATGAAAATCTACCAATGAGATCACTACATAGTGAACTTAGAGGGCAAAAAACTAAAATACTTGTGCATTCGAAAGAAAGCGAAAAAAAAAATGATTGGTTAACAGCATTTTTCAGATCAAGTATATTCTCCTGGATTATTTTCCTTCTTAAAATTATGTGCTTGTAATACTACCTGTTCTATTGCCTGGTGGGGAGTATAAACCCAGCAGCCAATCGGCAGTACACGAACAGTCTGATTTACTGATCCATGAAGTGCATGTGAAATTGCTCTGCAGGTGCAGAAAGTCAGGGATGATTTGGTCAAAATCCTTGCAGATCGCAACCGCCAATTCCCCCCTAAAACCACTTTGCTCTGCTTTGTGGAGACCACCAGTTTGAGTTCCAGCAGAACCAGGTTATCAACAAAGCTTTACACATGTATTAAATGTGGAGTTTCCAGTTAAACTGCCGCCAAAGACACTCAGATTTAGATTTTATAGACAAATAGGATTTCACAATGGGTAGGGGAACCAAGCTAGTCATGTCTAGTTTGGACAAAAACGTATTTACAAGAAAAGGATACAATCGATGTCTTTTTGCTTCAACATGTCTGGTAAAGATACGTTAGAGAAGGTGCTGTGGGTAACCTTTAGTCGATCTATTACAGTTACCATGGCAGTAGGTGGCCGTCACAGGTGAATTTTAAAAAAGAATCTGAGGCGTGTACTGATATCTCCTTTGATACTGATAGATGAGAAAAGTGAATTGGGGTTGAATGAAATCGTACCTGCTAGTCATCAACCTGTCAGATGATGTGACATTGGTGTTATCAAGTTATTGTCATTGTCATCCTGCAGAGTAGATGGAACGAAACTTTTTTGTTTGTTTGTTTGTTTTTTTTTTTCAGTGACTTCAGACACTTAAAGGAGAGTTTAAGATTACAATAAACTCAATCATCTCAATAGATTTCACAGCAGACCAGAATACTGCATACAAAATGTTTTGTTCAGTGTCATTTCAGTATTATTTATATACTATTATATTATTTATTCATGTTTTGAATAATCTTTCACTTTGTATTTTTAGTTATTTATGTTTGTTTTAGTCAGTTTTTATTTCTATTTAGCTTTTTTATGTCTGTTTTAGGTTAAACCACGTTTCAGCTAGACAAATTCAGCTTTCAAGGCAACGTTTCAAATCTTTTTTTGTAGGTATAGAGTTAGTAACAATAACCCCTGGCTTTAGCAATCTGCAAAATGTTCCTTAAAATGCAACTTTACAATAAAGTAAAATTTGTTAACCTTAACTGTAGTGACCGTAAAGAATATTACAATATTTATAATTTTAAGTTCATTTTAATTCATTAATGTAGTTTAATTAATACAACTTGAAATGTATTGTATATGGACAAATTAGCATTAATGTAGATGATTAAATGCCAGTTTATAGTTTGCTCATAATACATAATGTACTGCGTAATGTTAATCTATTGAATGTTTTGAAAAGTGTTACCATATTTTATATTTCTTCCATAACTTAATGTGACTTTCTCCAACAGAAGTCATTTGTAAGGGTTAGATTTAAAACAAACAACTAGAAAGAATTTCATTCACTCTTTTTCAACATTTTATAATATTAAATTAACTGGATTTATTCAAGTGAAGCATTTTCTTTAATTCGAAAGTTAGTTTAAATACAAATAACACCCTTAAGGTACTAGCGGTGTGTAGTACGTAATTATTGTACTGCTGTGGGAAACATGAACTGCCCCGTGGAAGGTTAAAAACATTCACTGTCAGTGCACCACCTCTCAAACAAAAGGTCCATGGGGAGGGTTGTAGTTGACCTTCATTATTTAAACTGGTTGGTGTGAACTCACAGATCCAGTAAAGCTCAAGTGATTTTTACTTTTTAGTCTGAACACTTCCCACAACAAACACTGGATTGTAGATTATGATATTCTCAGGAACACTTCTGTAGAAGCTAATGAAGATCAGGACACTTGTGATGGATAGACTTTGCTGGAATGGGTTTCTCCAGTAAATAAGTAAATGGCAGTGGAGCAAATTGAAGGAAAGTGGGGATAAAACAGTAAGGATTTAGGCAAGTTAGTGAGCGTCAACTGAAGTGACCCTCAAAACAACTCATCAGAGATGCATGCAGTGTCTCTTCAAATGGCTGTGCTTATGTTCGCTAGACTCTGTTGGGCTTTCATGCTTAACATTTTCTTTTGTTCAACATCTTCCTCTAGCACTCACAACCTGGATCATCACTGCCAATCCCAAATCCCTGCATCCCTGAGCTCTGCTGTCTTGCTTCCATGCAGTCTCTAACTTTAGTCTGCGCGTCCATGGACGAGTTCGCCTGCTCTATATTTTATCTGTATCTGGTGTTTTCCAGCCTGAAAAATCTCACAAAATTTTCTTTGACATTTACAGAAGCTACTTTCTAATGGAAGAACTACCTTTTGTCTATCAGTGTTGGGGAATAGTGTTAGTTCTAACAAAGGTGTTTTCAGTGGGATTATATTCATTTTGTTTCCCATCAAGTAGCTGTGTAGCATGACCGAATATTGCCATGCTTATATTTACTGCCATGCAAGATGATGCAAAAATCAAACACACTCACTTCTGTCATGGAGCATTGCAAAGTATGATTCATTCCATTTAATTGTTTTGCCCTGAGCGGTCTTCAAGTTAAAAGCTGCAATTTATTTTTGCTTTTGATCATATAGTGTATAATTATATAAATTATTGTGGCACATTTGATGTTTTCCTGTATTCAAATTTATTTATATTTTTCTTGTTTTGATTCTAAATGACATAATTAGATTATATATGCTTTATAAATTATATATGCTGTAAATAAAAATTGTCATTACTTACCCTCATTATGTTTCAAAGCTGCATGAATATATATATATATATATATATATATATATATATATATATATATATATATATATAACACTGACAATGAAAGTAAATGGGATCCAGTTTACTTTTGGAGTTTTTAAATTTTTAGAAAAAAAATATTTTGGAAAAAATTTAATATCTCCATTGGCTTCCATTTTAAAAAGAAAGTCATTAAGGTTTGGAACAACGTGTGGGTGAGTAAATGATTTATTACATTTTAAAATATTTTGGCCGATGTTAATGTGACTTGTTGTGTAGTTAACTACTCAACAGTTGTGTAAATACAAGTGTGTGTGATGAACGGCTTTAATTAATAACAAATTAATCCACGGGTTAAGCATGGTGATTGATGAGCTTAAATCAGGCTCATCGCCTGTTGCCACGGCAGCAAGACTCTGCGACTGACAGTTAGGATAGAAACGTACTCGAAGGGGTGGTGTCAGGGCTGAAACGTCTTCTGCACATAAAAACGGAGAGGAAGAGATGGAGACAGGTGGAGAAAGGGCAGATGATGGTATTGTGACAGAGGATGGTCTATTTTATAACCCAAGAAGCTCTGAGAGAGGGAGGGAGTGTAAGAGAGACTGTAGAACGGGCTGAAAGACGGGCTATTAATTTTCTATTGAGGGTATGGTATGTCATGGTTGTAATGTCTGTACGTTGTCACAGGCTCTTGCTGTAATGATTACATGCCTGCAGGATACCTTTTGAGCTGCTTTACTGGCTACTGCCTAAGACACAGGCAACTTCCTGCTCTATAGCAACTCAATGGCTACTGCATAAATGACTCTACACGATATTGTCATAGAATTTGATGATACCATCATTCTGCTTGGCTACCAACCACAAAATATACACAGCACACACAATTATGGAGTGAAAGAGTTTATTGATAATTTGGTAATACTTTATAATTCATTAATAAGTAACAATGGAAGTAATGCAGGACTAAGGAGTTCTACATCAACACTTCAGCTATTAACTAATATACAAACAAGCTTAACTAATCATAAGTAATGTCGAATTTAGGAGATAGTTCCATATTAGGTAATCAATAATTACTTAATGAGATTAACCTCATTTATAACTATTTACTCACTGACAAATTATTGAGAACATTATCGTGTGTCTGTGACGTAATCAGTCACAAAAGTGTTACCGATAATTTCACAAAACATCAATAAGCTATTTTTATCAGTACTTTTTAGTATTACACAAAATATAGTTTATTTATAATCAACATTTTATTTACAATCAACATTTCATTATAATTCTTTAGCATTTATCTAGAAACTTTTGCCCTTCTTTCAGCAAGGTTGCACTGAATTGATCAGAAGTGGAAAAAATACATATTTCATATAAATGCTATTTTTGCTATTTGCTATTTTTGCTATAAATGCTATTTTCTGTTTTTTTAACAAACAAAACAAAAAACAAACAAAAAACAAACAAACAAACAAACAAAAAAACCCCAGCATTTTTTAATAGTGAGTCAGGCAGATGGAAAACCAAAACTAAAACACAAACGGACTGAACATACACCTAAAACTGAACAGTGGAGATTTTCTTTAATTATCAGCATTTATTTCACTTTGCCTTCTGTGAAGGATACATGCTATGCTGACCTAGAATTTGACAAAAACAAGGTATTTTAGGAGGCTGTATAATTGTGCTGTCAACCTTTTGAACTAGTCTCCGTATCTGGAGTGTGCCTATTAAGCCTGAAATACTGCCTTCGTATGCAGCTCAGAAGGATTTGGAACTGAGCAAGGGTCTCTGACTCATAATGACTCTACTGAGTGACGTCTTATGCTACATTTTAAAGTGCAGTATTATAATATTTTAATGAACTCGTTTCAAATAGGCTGTTTCTGCAGTGTCAGCTGAGCATGTGCTGTGGTTGAACTAGGAAAGATGGACTTAAAAAAAGCATTTGAGTTGCTTAATATAGATAAATAAGCATGGAAGATAAATGGAAGAGGACATTAAATGAGTGGCAGAGAGTATAAGTATATTATTTATGGATGAATATGCACGGACACTATCTGAAATTACAGTAACACTGAATGCACAGAAATAGACATCATTTATATGTCTACATATCACTATTTTCTTCTGTCCTACCATTAGGCTTTATTGTCCAGATTACTACATTCCTTCCTCAGACCCTTAATTAGCACCATAAGCACATAAAACTGCAATAACACTTCTGACTTATAAAAATGTAATTTCTTTAATGTTGCATGTCCAAGGTCTTTGCTTAATTGGATGTAAAGATGAAGTTTAACTAAACCTGTCTTTGACTGTGTCTGCATGTAAGAGTGTGAACTTGTGTCTGTTATGGACCCGTTTCGTCAGTGCTATATATTATGAATTATTCACCCCATCACTGTTAATGCTCCGTGAAGCAAAGTGCTCACCCTGCAACTCTACGGATTTTTATAAACACAATTGACGGTAAACACACTGCCTCTACCCCCTCCTTTCCATCCTGTGACAATCCACTGCAGAACAGAAATCGATTTAGGGGAACAAAAGCAGGACCACATAACAATAAAGGCGGTCAGAACGTTTCAGTCCTCTTTTGCTTTGATAAAAGTGCTTAACTGGTTCTTAACGCTCCTGATTTGAATTTTCCCATCATTGCTCCTTTCGGAATGGGAAAATGGGTGGTGGAGATAAGTGTTGTATCACCTGTTTATGTCATATTAGTTGAAATGGTGGTCTGGTACAACACTGTGGTAACCAGGAAACTATTTTCCTACTTAGTCTTTTTTTATTCTATTATGTGGGAGAAAGAGGTGGTATTTTGATATATTTTCTCTCTGTCATTTTCACTGAAGGCTTCTTTTTTTGAGATATGACACAACTCACAGCTTTAGACACAATGACGTGCAGCATTTTAAAGGGATATTTAAAACAAACATGAAAATGCTGTCATCATTCACTCACCTTCATGTTGTTCCAAACCTTGTGTGACCGACTTTGTTCTGTGGAACAGAATTTTCCCATCTACTGAAGGCACAGTGGTTAAGTAACTTAGGAAGTTTAACAGAGGCCTACTTGTAATCTTTGGGTTCCTGAGTTGAGTTTTGTGTGGACGGTGATGCCATAAAAATGTCCGCGTGTCACTGATTTTCTGATGGTGTGATTGACCGTGTGAAATCATGAGGCCGAGCAGGTTTGGATGGCTGACTGCCAAAAATATCCTGGCATTATGCCATTAGCCGCAAGGCACTAGCACTCGCTGTCCAGAGTAAGAATATAATGGACTCACTTCTCTTCCATTCAAAGATTGACACAATAGCCAATGACTTTTTTATTCTCCTCTGCTCACTGTAAAAAAAAAAACCTTTAAAATAAAGAAAGAAAAAAGTTTGCACAAATTTTTTTGTTGTTGAGTTATTTGTTTGCTGAATTCCTTTAAGAAAGTGCCTTTAAAAGACTTAAAATATCAGGTTGCCATGACTTAAATCCTTTCATTCTTGTAACAATTACCTATTTAGATTAAGATTAACTTTAGTACAATTTATGTATTTAAGATGAAAACATGTATCTATAATAAGATTTCTGTGCGAAGTCTTTGCAGTTTTTTTAATTGTTTTCATTACATGCCTTAACAGTAAATCAAAGATCTATGTGAAAATGAATTAATCCTAATGTTTTTGTTAAACGATATGATTTTAGACAAGCCGCATTTGAAAGTATTGTTTTTTTTTGTTTGGTTTTTTGTTTTTTTGGACAAACCAACAATTAAACAATCTCCATTTGAGATACTTGTGTTTTTTTTAGTTAAAACTGCAATAATACATTTTATTTAATTTATTTGATCTAAGAATCATTTTTACATTGTTCTTTATTTCTAACTCGCTCTTGTCCTAGAATATCTACAGCAATAATTAAAACTGAGATTTTATCCTATGGAAACAGAAACTTCATGGTGCAAAAGCCACTTTAGAGATAAACACACACTATGGAGTGGAATAAAAGAGTGGAGGAGGCCCTGGAGACAGTGAATGAAATGAGAAAACGATGGCATGTGTGAAGAAGATAATCCATGTGGCAAGCGACAAGGGTGCAAAAAAACCCACCAGGCCGGTGACTGATAAGACATCATAGTGCACTTCCAGGTCCTCAGAAGAAAACAGGCAAAAACATATATAACGCTTCTGCCACACCAGTTGAAACTTTTTCAATTATGAGGATCACTTAATGTGAACATTTGCAGAAAAGACCACATTTCACTCTGCGGGATTAAAACCCCAGGGGCAAAGTCTTTATTTCCGCAATTTCAGTAAAAATATCCTGTCAGTCACATCTGCATACTACATGATCAGTCAGTAAATGAAAAAATTGAGGACAAGAATACAAGGTGATCAGCTCCACAGGGAGCGTTCATAACGTGCTCTGTTAACACAGAAGTTAGCAGTCGACGGTTCAAACCACTCCAAATAGCATCTAATCATGGACCCCATAAATATTCAGATTAACATGATTTATTCATACGTCTATATTCTTGAACGAGAGAGAGAGATAGCTGCCAGATGTAAATTAGCATGACCTTTTGGGAACATCAAGTTGTGCTTTATCTCCTACTGCTTTCCCTAAATATGATTATCACGATGTGTTCCTCATATCCTTACAGTCAACCCGACACTCATTCACCTCAGAGATGGCACAAAAGAGCCCTGCCACAGTCAAGCTTCTCTTGCCTACAGCCATATCACACAAGCGTCTGCACTAACAACGCCTCTGTCTGTGTCATTAAATGCAATGGGCATCACTCAAACGAGGTCATGCCATTTTGTTCTAGAACATTCAAACCGCTTCCTTTCTTTGAACCTTTAATGAGAATTATTCTTTTTTTTTATTTATTCACAGAAACGCACAATCCAGCTAATGAGCTTGATTTACCTCACACATGCGCTTATGCATGAACATTCACATCTCACATATCCGCTTCTGAAGATGTCACAAATGTGACGCGGTTCTGAGCTCGCAAGTTAATTGAAAGAGAATTCCTGTGTTTTATAACATATCCTTTGTTATAACAGTAACCTGCTGCTGACCTCGAGGTAACACGTTGTCTAATCTCGACATGAAAGTACCAAAAGTGTGGACTAATGAAAGATTTCTTTTCTTTGGAGAGTGAAAATGGAACCTTTTTGAGTTTCATTAAATTCGACAGTTTCTGGTCTCATTGACTTCCATAGTAGGAAAAAAATATATACTATGGAAGTCAATGAGACCAGAAACTGGTGGTTACTGATATTCTTCTAAATATCAGAAAATCGGCTGAATACATTCGAAAACGATAAAACCCAACTTTTTAACTCTGAGGGAGTGCCTATTTTCAAAAAAAGAGGAGTATCCCTTTAATTTGTGTTCTTATCCCTTAAGCCTTCACAAATGTTTTGCTGTTTGCTGTTAGTTTGGAGAAGCATCCTTGGTCAATAATTGCAAATGACTATTGGCATGTTTACAATGATTCTGAATGGTAACAGGCTAGTCGCTAAGTGGGAATGACAGTACGCCTTTATTCCAAACAACAGCTGGCTTATTGACTAAGAGTGATGTTTATCATGTGCTTTGTATATTTCTGTATTCTGTGAAGATTTTTAGTTTATGATGCTAAGTTCTTGTTATAGCTTCCTCTAACTCCTGCTAAAATCTAATTTTGTAAGACTGCGAGAGACGCCTTCAAATTGCGTCCTGTGTTACGGTGGTTTTAGTTATTTGGATTAAATTGTCTCATTATTAATGTAGCTCATTGTCAACACTGAATGGTTTAAATTATAAAGGGATGGTCTGGTTCCAAAGAGACGTCTTTGGCTTGTATGAGGAAATACAGCTTTTGAGTTGCTGGTGCTATATCCCCATTTAATAAGCCGCAAGCCATCTTAAGCGGAAATCCTTGGCTACTGTTTGTCTTGTCAGTTAAATTGAATTTAAAACAGAGAGCAAGAAAAATAACTGAAGCTGTCAGTCATTGCAGCAAATGAGGGGACTATGTGGCCTACAGCGTCTTGAACATTCCTTTCCCTCAGTCCAAACTCTCTCTCTTTGTCTTTATCTTAGAAGGGTGATCTCGGCTAGCGCTAGCTCAGGCATAAAGGATGAGACTGAATATGTGTGTCGATTTTGTGGGCTGTGGTTTGGCAGCTGCAGGCTATGGTGATTTATCTTGAATGTCTCTGTGTGTGTACAGACATGCTGTAAGATGAAACCTTCTCAATCATTCATCCATCCATCAAACTGCTACAGAAGCAGCTCTTTTGCAGATCTTAGATAAAGGTGGGCAGCGTTCTCCACACAAGTCTTGGGCAAGACATGGTTTCAAAGCAGCTTTCCCCGAATAGCTTCATGCTTAAATTTGAGGAAAGACCAAAAACTTTCAACAGTTGGATTGCAGCTCTGATAGAGAGATAGTACCACCATCTCTATCCTTGAAGGGATACTCCACTTTTTTTTTTTTTTTTTTTTTTTTTTTTGGAAATAGGCTCATTTAACCACTCCCCCAGAGTTAAACAGTTGAGTTTTACCGTTTTCGAATCCATTCAGCCGATTTTCTGATATTTAGAAGAATATCAGTAACCAGACAGTTTCTGGTCTTCCATAAAAAATATACTATGGAAGTCAATGAGACCAGAAACTGTCTGGTTACTGATATTCTTCTAAATATCAGAAAATCGGCTGAATGGATTCGAAAACGGTAAAACTCAACTGTTTAACTCTGGGAGAGTTGTAAAATGAGCCTATTTCCAAAAAAAGTGGAGTATCCCTTTAATTACATATGTCAACTTGCTCTCAAATTAGTCTCAAATTTTAGCTAAAAGCTGAAAGAAAGGGATATAGGTGTTGGGTTTTGTAAAGGTGGTGCATAGTCTCTTTTCACCTCATTACTCTGAAATGGCTATATTTGTCTCTGCTCAGTCCTCTGTGTAAAAAAACCCTTCATTGGCAAATGGATACAAATGCACCCAACCCTCCGTCCTTTCTCTTCCATGTTAGTTTAATGGGGAACATTGAGGTTGTTCTATCGCTCTTTCCTCGAGGGCTTCAATGTGGAAGGGCTCTGAAGGGTGACGGAGAGATTCACTTTGCATCCTGGATAATGAATCAGATGTTATCTTGTTCTCGCAGACTCGTAGTATTATGCCTCCAAAAGGCATATCTTAAGATAAAGATGCCGCACAGTTCTAATCCTGTTCCTCAAACAAACAAGGCAAGAAATACAAGTCTGGAAGCCCATTTCACAAATAGCTTAGCTGATTGATGTTAAAGGAGTGGTTCATCCACTAAACATTCACAATGTCCTTCCAAATCTGTCGCTTCTTTCTTCTGCGGAATACAAAGGATAATGTACTGGTCGCTCTTTTCTGTGCTGTTACAATGCATGGGGACTAAAGCCTTCAAGCTTCCAGGTTGCATTAAAGCAGTATAAAAGTAGTCCACATGACTTGGGCACAAAATTTTCCAAGTCTTTTGAAGCCACATGACAGCTTTGTGTGGGTAAAATACTTTCAATGGAGCAGATCCCCCGAGAACTCCCTGTGCATCCATGCAGTCTAGCATTGATAAGAGCAGCAATTGGTATGTGCATGAGGAATACCAGGAGGGCACATGAGGGACACGATGTAAATATTGTATGTGAAATGTAAATGTCTGTTTATGTGGAGCTGCTGCATGGTTTTGGCAAACTCCACCCACAGGAATAACAATAAGTTCATCTACCTAGAGAGTATTCCCATCTCAGGAGGATGATTCAGACAACTTTACAGCTCAATAAATGCATATTTTTGACACTAAATTATTCATGTAAGTTCGAAAAATATACAAGCTTCACATTAAAGCTTAAACACTCCGGCCAAGCTTTTGAATTTCAAAGTGTTTATAGACTCGTAAAATTACTCATTGTTGTCAATATCAGTTGACATGATACGAATGAATGAATAAAAAGAAAATCAATGAAGTAAACCTTTTTTCTCACTCTCCCTCTTTCCAGGTGTTTACGCGTTATGGGAAATGTTACATGTTCAACGCTGCCGAAGATGGGAAGACATTAAGGACTACAATGAAAGGAGGCACAGGCAATGGCCTGGAAATCATGTTGGACATCCAGCAAGATGAATACCTGCCTGTGTGGGGAGAAACAGGTACATACACACATAAACAAAGCCAGCCTTGAGCTTTCCCAGAGCTTTCCCTTGTTAAACACATCTCCTCATTTGCTGGAGAAACTGATTGTCTTACCACCTGTCTGATTAGGGCGAGGTTTTGTCAGCGCTTTCAGTGTGATTCCATCCCCAGGGATACGGTGAATATTTGCAAGAGACGCACACCTTGAAGAACAGCTGTGATGCTGTAATGGTGCAGACAAATCCAGTGGGATTCATTATCAAATAGATGTTCTTGCAACCTGCTGAACTGATCTGATGTGGCCACACTTCTCTGAACAGTAGTGCACAAACACTTCACTTTTTTGATTAGCATTGTGACACCCAAGCAAAGCACAGCTTTCCTTGTAGTGTGTGCAATATTTCAAAGAAGATGAAAGCATTCAGGATTTAGAGAGGAGCAGTGTGAATTCCCAGCAAAAGATTAATTAGCATTTGAAAGGTTACAAGCTCAGGCTGGATTCAAATTTATTCCGAGAAATATCAACATTCTTTTTCCAACAATGAACAAAAGGAATAATATTCATTTCATCTGCTGTTTTGGAAGAGTGCCCTTTAAAGCAATTGCATGATCTGTACCACAGCTTCATCCTGTGAAGGATATGAGCAATAACCAGATATATCTTCTAAAATTTCTTTATTCTGTAGATCTGATCTATGGCTTATTTTATGGCCCCAGGTCCATCTCATCTGTTGTCAGATCAGCTATTAGGGTCCCTTGGGGAGATTTCGGATTAGTGATTATTGAAATCTCGATCTCTTCCTCTCATTTCAGTTTTCCACATTGATGATGTATCACAGTTTCCTTTTATGATGTCTATTGTGCTCACTGCACTGCTCTTATTCTCATGAGTCATTAGCTCATGAGTCATTTCCCTCCAAAGTTGCGAATTTAACTTAGGGTAATAAAACATTTGCGAATAAAACACAGTTTCCATCTAGTGATCTGAAGAGAACAAAATTGTCACTTCCTGATAATCTGGTGCTAAATATCAATAAGAAAAATGGAAGTTGCTGCAGTTGGAGAAGCCACGATAATTTCCGTATATAATCAATTACTTGCAGCTCAGAGCACGTAGACAAAATGCAATAAACGTGATCATGTTGTCTTGCCTTCGGATGCCTGCTGTTTTGGAATGCAGTCATGTAAGGCAGTTCTGGCTGGTAATTATACCAAACCACTTTGACGACAGACCAAAACCGCATTTCAGATGCTTTGCAACAAGATTGGCTGGCTATGCCATCCCAGTGCGCAGTCACGTGACTTTGTTTGGTCCGCATCAAGGACTTTATTCGATAAATATGTTTCCATCATAGTTTATGTGTATGTTTCTTATTGGGAAAAAATCATGCTCAATTAATTGCACACGTTTTTTTTAATGCTCATTTTTAGAATTCATGCTTATCTTGGCATTTCCATCCGGTGTTTATCGTAATTTTATTTTGCAAAAAGTGCATAAGATGGATGGATGGAAACTGTTATTTTTGTCTTTCTTACAGGAAATAACAGAAAAATTATAGGCATATTGACAAAAAAGTTATTTATTTGGAGAGCCACTGCATAAGAGGATATTTAAGGAATTCTGTTCAGTAGCTGGGATTCCTCCTGTTCCGTAGAGATAGAAGGAAAGGTAGAAGATCACCTGCTGTATTGTTTACTTTCTGCATTTTTATGATCAGAAAGTCATCTGTGTGTCTACATCCATTCCACCTATAACACTCCAAAGATTTCTGATGCCCATGGGGATAGAGATGGAGAAATTGGAAATGGTGAAGAGGAAGTGTGCGCTTGCATATATAATATTATAAATGGCAGGGTGCACAAAAAAAAGATGACACATCTGGAGCAGAGAAAGAGCCAGTGATAAACTTGCCATCATCTTTTTCAAATTTTAAACATGGAGAGAGATCCCCGAACCTCACTGAATAAATGTGCAGCCAATCCGTCATTCTGACTGCCGGTTTTACAACTCTGATGAATGCTGAGTGATGAAGAACTTATTCACTTTGAAAGAAGAAATATGGAGATAAACCGTATATTATGTAGAGCAAGATTCTGTGTGGTTGAACTGGGATATTTATGTGTTTATTGTTTTCTGGATGCAGTGGTGAAACTCAGCAGTACCATAAATCCAGTCAGAATATTGCTACTTTGCTTTTTTGTTACATTATGCATTTATTCTCTCATTTCACTTCTCCTCCCTCCTCATGTTGCTGTCTTTTTTTCTAAATTAGTCCCTTCATATTGAACAAAATTACTTAAATTATCTCTCCTTATATTAATCTTGAATTCAGAATACTTTGCAAATCCTGGAAGATGAACATGTTGACATCATCTTTCTTACTATATGTAACGGATAGTCCACAACTAGGTTTGAATTAAAAGATTTTAATGCACAACATGGAGTCAAAGAACCTGACGTAAAACATTTAATGTATAGCCGTAGATTATCTCGCTAATAGAACATGGTGCCAATTTGGACAAGTTGTCATTGATGTTTCCAGCATATTGACTGAATGGATAAAAATTACAGTAACTTGGTGAAATACATACTCTAACCGACACTGATTGGTTCTTTCCATGTCGCCATCATCAATCAGAAGTACTTCCAAATCCATGTAACCATGTATATCATGCCCTTGCCTGCGAGCAGCCTTTCCTTGGTTTTTGACTGCATTTCCTGCATTTGCTCAGCCTCAGTAGCACATCTCGTTCACCAAAATTAAAAAAAAAATATATCTAATGATTGTTAGATCTAGAATTCTGAATTAAAAAAAAAGTGCTGTAAGATTACATTTTCAATGAACCGAGAAAGAGAGAGACCTTGCATGTGTACATTTCCATATATGGTACTCAGACAGACCATGGTATAAAATGGTTTAATCACTGCACATCTTTGGATGCTCTGTTTTTCTGAGATGATGCTTTTGAATCAGAAAGCACAGTGCCTTGACATGTTCCAGCTTAATCAAAAGACCTTTTCATGTTTGTCTCAATGCAGTTTCTTTTTTTATGTGAATGCTTTTCTCTTTTCATTTACTTTTTAGCCAGGGATTGGTTTTGTGTGTGTTTTTGTGTGTGTTACTGGTTTTCTTCCGTTAAGAGGTTTGTGCACCGTTAAGAAGTGATTTGCCAATGCAAATGCAATCTGTAGTGCACAGGATGTGTCCGTATATTCAATGTGAGTTTGAAGAAATTCCTATATCTGCTGTTTCAATATAATAATAATAGTCAATGCTTAAAATGTCACCTACAGAAATTTGGTATGACTTTGACATAGAGTATTTCTTAAATTTAATAAATTAACCTCAATATTATCAACTTTGGTTGGAGAGCACTTAATGCCACAGAATACTAGATTAGTTGAGAAAACATATTTTCAATATATCAAGGAATAAATATGCAAAACCTGTTGAAAAATCATTGCTGGTCACCAGCACAATGTATGTTTGTAGTCTGGGACCAGCATGGGATGCTGGTTGCTGGTTTGCCTGATCGCAGTATGCCATGCTGGTTGCTAGTGGACCTGCATAAGGTATGTTTTGCGTTCTGGGACCAGCTTGGGATGCTGCATATGTCTTTTGGGTGCTGGTATAATCCCATCAAGACCACAACAAAACTTTCTTATCTGTATGTGTAGCATGTCACATTTCTTAGTGTGTGTGTTTGTAGTTATATAAAGACCAAGAAAATGTTCCAAGTTAATTTTAACAAACTGTTTAATAACATAAAAAAGAGAAGAGACACGCAGAAAGACAGCAACTACTTACAGCCAAACAGCCTTGGATGAACTTGACAGCAATAAATAGATCTCACCAGAGGATGATTATATAACTCCAAAAACAGTATCACCATTCACTCATTACAAACCAGTTTGACTTTCATATGGTACATGTACAAAAGTTGTTGAAGCCATTTAACTGTCCCATCGAAAGACCTCTTCTCATAATCCTTATTGAACAAACTGCTTATGATTATGCTTCTTTATAAAACATTTTTCTTGCTTTTTATTTCGCAGTGTGCACAAGCTCTTTTTACTTGATTTTAACAAATTTATGTACAGAACATTTAATTTAAAATTTTAAACATTAACGGGACAATTCTTTTGATGCTTTTAAAGGGGTGATGAACAGAGAAATCAAATTTTCCTTGAGGTTTTGACATGTAAGAGGTCATCATATTATAAGAATATCCTGTAAGTTTCAGAACTGAAAACGTCCTTGTTAGTCCAATAAAAGCTTTTTTTGACACCAGCCTCAGCGAACGACTAGTTTTTAAAAGTGGGGAACTATGACGTCAAAGAGGATGAAACACCACCCTCTCAGAAGACAATCAACGCCCACTTTAACACGGCCGGTTTAGCCCCACCCACCGATGTGTGCATTACACGCATAGCTAAATAACATAGATGCCTACCTCGTGAGTCGTGATGACAATCCGGATCGAGCTACCGAGCAATACACAATATTGTGCAGTGCCTGGTTGTGGAAGACAATCACTGCATATGCTTCCTCTGGATTCCAATAGGACTGCATGGATAAACTTTTTAATGACGTTCCAACTGATGTGGTAAAACATCGTCGTCTGTTCGCTTCATTTCACTGGGGATTGTTTTGTTAACAAGACTGGATTTGCAGACCGATTAAAAGTAAAAACGGTGCTGTGCCGTCTATATTCGACCTGACAGGAATTGTGCAACACACGGACTCTGGATCAAATCATTCTGGTTGTCGTTTTACAACATTGGACGTTTTCAAAACGATTTCCCACACATGCATCGATGAGTGAGTTGAAACTCATTATAATATGCAAAACTGTTATCCACTCACAGCAGTGGGCGTTTACTTCCAAGTCTTCAGTGCGAGACGTCCATAAAAACCGAGCGTTTTTCAGGTAGGCTCAAAACTAGGGTACAAAATAGCCTATTACTTATTCATTTAGATGTTTTTGAATGCAAAAACCAAGCGAACGTCATAAGTTGACCTCAGACAACAATGTAATAAAATTTAAAAAGCCAGTTCATGACCCCTTTAAACATTTTATGGGTGACTGATTAAAAAATGTAATCGTAAAACAATTAAAAAAATGTGTTTTACTTTCAGCAAAGGGAGCAAAAGAATTTAAGTTATTAAAGTTATAATCATATAATTCAATAAATCATGTTTTTTAACCTTATATTGTTTTTTTCCTTTACATAATTGCGTTAAATAGAGAAGTGTGCAAGCAAAAACCCTGCCTGTTCTCAAAACACTGCTTGTAATAAATTATTTTATATTGTCGATCGTACTATTTTTTGTATTGCTGTCTTCTTTTAACTATTTTATCCTTGTAAGGTGTCCTTGAGTGTCTTGAAAGGCGCCCATAAATAAAATGAATTATTATTATTATTTGTATACAGACAGCTGACCTGCTCACACTCAAGTATTAAGTATTTAACATATTAATTAAGCCTTGTAATGTTCTGTTTATTATTCCCCTTGGTTTTCTTCAGTTCCTTGTCTTGTATTAATGTTGTGTTAGAGAGTAATTGGTTTCCCTCTGTGTTCATTAAAAGTCAGTTTGAATCTCTTCCAACTTGATCTTCTGGATTGCTTGAACTTTGAACTTTACATGTTACAGTGACAAGGAATCTGCAAATATAATAACCTTTAAATTTTTCATTTGATTAACATTATTTATTAAAAGATATAATGCATTATAATTTACATTATTTACGGATAGGCCTACCTTCATAATGCCTTACACATAGGCCAAGAAAAGTTTTATATAAAGGCTTTAAAGGGATAGTGTGTTAACTCACCCAAGTTGTTCCAAACATGTATGAGTTTCTTTCTTCTGCTGAAGATATATAGAAGAATGTCAATAAACAAACAATTGATGGACCCCACTGACTTCTATAGTTTTTTTTCATACTATAAAAGTCAGTGGTGTCCGTCCACTGTTTGGTTTGATTTTTAATGAACTATCCCTGTAAGTAAAGTGTTACCTGTATTTATAACTGTGCAGAATTTCTTCCAATTCCAAATTTAACATCTTGTGTGACTCAAACTTGAAAGGAACTGAAAAGGAACCCATTCAAAATTCTGAACTTTGCTCAACTGTGTGCGTGCATGTGTGTTTATGTGTTTGTGTGTGTGAACAAAGGCAAATGTCTTTGTTCTACAGTATGTAATATATAGTTAGTTCTAAGAACAGACCCCTAAAATCTCTCTTCATACACTCTTTCTGTCCTTCATGCCTGCACTCTCATCTAAGTTCCTGATCAAAGCCGGATATTTATGCATTCTGCTCAGCATGTGTTGTTTTTCCACTTTGTAGCTGTGGAAACGCCAGCAGGTTTTGGCGGGTGATCACTAAGTCTGGAATCAACAGCCTCAATCTGTAAAATTATATCATTTCACATGGCAAATATTGAGTGATTTCTTACCGTTTCTAAACTTTAATTAAACCAGCTTGCTTAATTACTGAGCTGAGAAGCCCAAACGTAAGTCAATAGTAATTTTTAACCAACAATTGTTTGGTCAAATATATTGATTTCTGCAATAGCAGCAGCCCACATAGCAAGCCGTCCTTGGCCTCAGTCTGGCACTGCTGGCCTCCTGTCGGCAATGGCATCCTGTCAGCCAGAGTTGGGCCATGTGTGGCAATGATGGCACAGCATGGTGCAGGGCAAAAAGCATGAGGGCCGAATGTTGGTGGAAGGAGTGTGGCCTAGATCAGTCCATTGATTATCTGGACCAAATCAGGCTTGTGACCATGGGCCATATAACACATCTATCGCAACCAATATTACAGGCTAGTGAGGCACAGTTAATCAAACAAAATGACAGATATTAAATGTGTGAGTTTCCGCTGAGTAGTGGCAATGCATTTGACAGAAAGAAAAAAAGAGGAGGCTATGAAATTGGTCTGATTTCCTGACACTTTTTCATTTTTAGAGATTAGATATGAGATTGTGTTGTAGTGTTGAATTGAGGTTAATGGTATTAAAGCTGGTCCTTTTTCACATTTACACTCTGAAAAATAAAGGGTTTTTTTTTTTTTTTTTTTTTTTTTCAGCCATACCATTTTTAGTTCTCCAAAGAAGCTTTCAGTGAATGGCTATTTTTATAACATTTTCTTTTTCTTAGTGTAAAGAACATTTTTCAATTATTAAGAACTTTTCCTGGAATGGAAAGGGTTCCATGAATGTTAAATGTTCTTCATGGAGCCACAGATGTAAATAAAGAACCTTTGTTTTAGAAAAGAGAATATCCAAAATATGGAGAGACCATGCAGAAGTAGATGTGGTCATGTCTCACATCGGGTCAATGTCAGAACCAGAACAAAGGTGGATTTTTCTTACTTAATCAGATGACACTTTCCGGTGAAAATTCTTATGTTGGTCATACTTCCAAAAAGAATAATCTGTGATTCTCAATGCCAGTAGCCAGTATCCAGGATCAGCTTAGGTAGTCTAGGCAACTTTACAAAGCATTGAAGATGCAAATGTCTTCATAGACTGCATAGATGCCCTATTGGCTGCTATGGAACGTTGCTGCGATACATAAACGCATCCACTATTTTGCGAAGGGCAAGACTGTGCTGTAATCAAATGCAAGTATATGGTGAGCTGCATTTTTTCTAAAAAATAATAATTATTATTATAAACCGATATCAGTGGTTTGTACGTGGTGTACAAAAAGTTCCATCTCAAAGTTATTTAAAATCTTGATAGTTAGACTAGACTTTGATTCAATAAAATAAACATACAGTATACGGTAAATAAAAAGCAATGGAATAAAAAATATCAATTATAGACAATAAAATATAATAAGTTAAAATAATTGTTGTCAAGTGGGGCGTCTATGTATTTATTATGTCTATGATCCACACCAGCACGGTGACTGACTGCCTCACAGTCTCCTCAAACATCGTGTTCATCCTCACTGTGCCGTGTCGAGGGTGTTGAAGTCCAACTCTCGTAAAGTTGATAATTCTGCTAATGACTGCAATTACAGATTTCGAACAGAGATGGCGACAAATGGAGTTTAAAGTATAACATTTTGAACCAACCACACAATACAGTACACAAAAATAATAGACTACTGTTCGTAAAAACATTAACAATATTGCAAAAGATTTCTAATTCAAATAAATGTTGTTCTTTCGAACTTTCTATTAACCAAAGAATCCCATTGATAATAATAAGACATTTTTCTTTATCAGAAAACCAGCATATTAATATGATTTTTGAAGGATCATGTGACACCTTTAGAGTAACAGATCTTTAGAGTAATTGATGGCTGTAGAAGTGACATTGTGTTTAAAACCATGATATGGAGATGTTTGTGTGTGTGTTATGGAAATTACTAACAGTGAGCATGTTCATTTTAAAATAATCAGTATTACAACAATGGTAGGCTACAAACAAATAGCCCATGTATGTGCCAAACTTGTTAATATGACTGTTAATCAGCTTGTCACCAGCTGAATCAGCTTAGGTTGTCTAGGCAACTTTTCAAAGCATTAAAGATGCAAATGTCTTCATTCAACAATACTTTTGCTTAACTCCATTGTACTCTGTTGAATCATGACTAATCTTTTAAATTCTCTCTCTTTCTGTATGTTAGAAGAGACAGCCTTTGAGGCAGGAGTGAGGGTGCAGATCCACAGTCAGGCAGAGCCGCCCTTCGTACATGAGCTGGGCTTTGGAGTGGCTCCGGGATTTCAGACCTTCGTGGCTACCCAGGAGCAGAGAGTAAGTGAGCTTTGATATCTAATTTATACCTGGTATTAAACTTCATAGAAGAGCTCGGTGCTAGTAGTATTCAAACCACATTCGAAAGTAGTCAAACAGATGGCACCACATCTTATTGGTAGTGCAAATGCTAATGCATCCTGATGCACCACACACTACAGCAAAAGACCACTGACTTACCAAACCAAAACAAGATCACCCAGGTTAATGAGTGGGACCATTTTATCCATATCAATGTGTTCAGGCTCTGTATTACTCCATGTTTGTATTCTGTTTCAGGTGAAATGTTTGTATCTCGTCAACCTCCTCAGATTGCTCAATCTTAAAGACCCCCTGTGGTGAAAATCAAGCTTTTAATGTTGTTTATATGTCTATGTGGTGTTTTTAATATGCTTTAAGACTAACCACATATTAATATTCAAATTCATCATTATACAACACCATTGATGAGTATTTTCTCTGTAAAGCTGTATTGCAAAAAAAGATGGTTTGAAATCACTGGTGTTTCTGACTTCACAAATATGTTGTAACCAAAACTGTCAACATGCGGCCGGACTTTAGCATATCATTACTATGCTGCGAAGCAGGGGAGTCTCGGGAGAAGGTTATCCAGGTATGTTTTTCTGTTGATATGAAAAATCAAAAAGAAAATCTCTGAAGCGAGAAGACAGAAAGATTGAGAGGGAAAAAAAAAAAAACTTGACTCCCAAACTGCTTCTTTTTTGTTGGACAGGTAAGGGAATTAATTGTGTAAACTTTTCTCTAATTTACATAAAACTCAGAGACGATTATGCTGATCCACATCAATAGATGGCAGTGCTGCATCTAATCCCATTGTGGTATCGGTACTTAAAGCTGCAGTCCGTAGCTTTTTTGGGTCACAAATTATCCAAAATACTTAGGGCCCTATTTTAACGATCTGAAACGCAAGTGTCAAAGCGCATGGCGCAAGTAACTTTGTGGGCGGGTCCCGGCGCTGTTGCTATTTTCCCGGCGGGATAAATGCCTCTTGCGCCTGGCGCAAATCTAAAAGAGGTTGGTCTGAAGTAGCTTCATTATTCATAGGTGTGGTTTGGGCGTAACGTGAAATAAACCAATCCGAGCGCCATCCAACATACCCTTTAAGAACAGGTGCGCATGTTGCATGACGGATTGTTATTATAACGGCGGGTTTACCAGGCGCGCGCCAGGAGCGTTCACAGCCGATGAGACCGACGTTCTTGTCAGGACAGTGAAAGACAGAAGTGACGTTGTATAGGGATGGGAGAAACTCTTGCACATCAGCGTCGGTTAAACATTATAGCCTATACGTTTCTGCCACTATTGGGCAAACAGGTCTGATCCTTTAGTACTACAATAGCCTTAAGAAATGGGTATTTCAGTTTTTTCATCTTCATGTAAACCACAATGATTTCCCTCTTGTGTTAATATTTTTCCTTGTTATAATGTATGATTTGCAAAAATAAAAACTACTGCATCTATGTTGATGAGAGAATCAGTATTTGCGCGTTGTGTACCCGCTATATTATGGCCAAGCATGCGCGCTTAAAATAGCATTATGAACAACGCGCAACGCGCCACTGACTTTAGACCAGGTTTTTTCTGGTCAGTGGCGCAATTGTGTTCTGGAAGTGTAAAATAGCACCTGGGAATGTTTGCGCCGAAACACGCCCCCTTTTTGCGCCGATCCGCCCAGGGAGCGCAAATTCATTTCCTAGTTTACCGACGTGCGTCTGTGGAGGGGAAAATCCCGCTTTGCGCGCGTGCAAAATAGGAATGAGACATGCGTTTGTGTATAAAGTCATTTGCGCCGGGTGCAAGATAGGGCCCATATTTGAGAAAATACATTACCAGCCAGTGTTAAAAACTCTCTGCTTTCCGTAGCTCGATTCAAAGCGATAAGCTTGTAATGTTTTTAATTCCAGTGATACTGGTGGATTTCCGTGGGAGATTCGAGCATGTCTTTGCGTCATTACGTCACATCTTTACAAATAAAGACGAGGCTTGGCTAGTAGACATGCTTGAATCATCTGTGGAAATCCACCAGTACCACTGGAATTGAAAACATTATTACAGCTTACCGCTTTGAATCGAGTTAAGGCAAGCAGATCGTTTTGAACACTGGCTGGTTATGTATTTTCTCAAATATTTGGATAACTTTTAATGATTTGTAATGCCTTTGTTGCTGATCATGCTTATGGATGGTTACTGGTTTTCTTTAATCGTGCTAAGTGTTATGTTTAGGTGGCTAATGACAGTGTGCTAGTAATCTCAGTTCTCTAATTTATTGCATCTGTCTGGTCATGGCAACCCCATAAGTGTTTAAAGCTGTTGTGGATGATATACATGCAGCTGGTGTTTCTGTTGGAGATTTTACAGTCTTTACCCTCCCTGCTGTTATCTGAGAGTGTAAGGGTGGTGTTCACTTATCTCCTGTAGTGTCCAGGTTCGGGAGGGTATCAACATCTCTCCTCTGGGCTGTTTTTATCAGACAAAGCTTCCTGCTCTCTTACCTTGTGCTATCTGCACTATCTCTCTCTCTCTCTCTCTCTCTCTCTCTCTCTCTCTCTCTCTCTCTCTCTCTCTCTCTCTCTCTCTCTCTCTCTCTCTCTCTCTCTCTCTCTCTCTCTCTCTCTCTCTCTCATAAACTGAAATGATGCTTTTGATAAACTAACGATTGACTAAACATTTAATCTCTTGCCTTTTCATTACCAAAAGTTCATTTGGGTCAACGATGTTGTTTAATGTTTTGATCATTCCTGTCAAGAGTGTACAGATAGGCAGCATAAGCATTCATAATGGCAATTTACATTAACATATCTTATATGGGATTAATATTTAAAGCAAAATAAATTAAGTTACAGAACTTTTTTGCTGAAGATTTTGGAGAAAATGTTCTGGATTTGTTTTTAAATATCCCCTGACCAGGAGGGTGTATCTCCGACTAATGATCATTAACCCTGATGTCCTAGCCAGGGGCCGTAATGACTCGCTGACGCAGTGTTACAAGAAACCCATTAAGAGAGACAGAGACGGGAACAAACAAGGTGAATGTGGCCAATTTCTGAAGTCATGCGATATGAATATTCTAGCAGGGTGAGTTGTGATGGCTTTTCATTTGGGTTCACACATTGAGTCTGAATGACATTTTCCTCTCAGAAATGTCATTTCCATTCCTCTCTTGTAGCTTCATATCAACTGGGAGCTCTGTAAATTTAGCACTGGTTAATTAACTTTACTTTAGGCTCATAGGACCCGCAAAAAAACTTAAAATCATGCAGCAGCGGGATATTTTTCCAATCCCTTCTGTCTATCTCATCCCTCGCTCCTCCATTTCAGAGCATATCTAGTGACCCCTCCCTCCCCCCAAACACTCTGCCAGTAAATATGCTAAATTAGGTCTTCAAACTAGTTTTGAAGAAACAAACTGTCATTCCCAGCATTTAATTATATAAATGCTGGGAAATCATGGTCTCTAAGTGACATGATAAATAGAGAATAAACATTGCTTTTAGGTTTTAAACCAGATGTTTTTGGAATGGTTTGTTATTACAATTTAATCAGTATTATTTGTATTGTCATGGATGTAATATGGTTTGCATATTATCACCATCCTTCAAATTGATGTATCTTAACAAAGCCCAATTACTCTTTTTGTTATTAAGATGAAAAGAGCAAGAAGTATGACTGAACAGGATGGCTGAAACTGCCTGATCTTTGAGAACATATAAATCCATTTTTCTTTCCAATTTTTCTTAATTTTGAAGAAACTACAGAGCGTGTACAAGAAAGAGGCGTGTTACAAACGGCATGTGATATAGGACTCCACTGTCCTTGTTAGTTGCCGTTAGTTTACTGTTCAATGGTTTACTGTCTTTAGTGATCTCTTTTGTACAGAGGATCCATTTATTTGATCAAAAATACAGTAAAAACAATATTAGGAATTGTCAGCATTTCAGAAATCATTCCAATATTCTGGTTTGCTATTTAAGAATCAACCAGCTGTGCTTAAAATTTTTCTTGAAACCATTTTTTTCTTGTTGAAACCATGATTTTTGACTTAATTGACTAATGGAATTAAACAACAATAGCTTATATAACCTTGTACTGTTTTTTTGTTTGTTTGTTTGTTTGTTTGTTTGGAGTTTTCAGTGTAACATTAAGTTAAAAATAATAAAATGAATGTTATTCAGTTATTACATGATTGTAATCAGAATAAAACAGAATGAAGGGGTCTTGACATGTATTTTTGCCTTAAAATTGAGTGAGACACTGAAAACCAGTTTTGGAAATAATACAACAAATTATATATTGACCTCAATTTATAAATCATATGTGCTCTCATTTGCCACAATAATGTAATATCTTCATTTGAGGGCCTTTTCTTTAAAATATTTAAAATATTAAATTATAGATATTTTGAATATATAAATCTGAATCTACTATTTATACTAATATTTGATATCTTTTTTATGTTGGAATTTACTGATATTGCATCTACACAGCTAGTAATACACAGATGCAGTGTGATTTTGAGCAAGACTTAAGGCCGTTTTCCATATAGTTCAAAGAGAGTCTATAGGCTGCAAGTATGTCTTAAGGCAAGCTGGAGAAATGCAAATGAAGTTATTATAAGGCTGTTTACTAAATAACTTGCCATTGAGTTTGTTTTAAAGATATCGTTTGTTGTGGGAGGCTTTTGTCAGTGTCAGATCTGGTTGCTGGGTTTATTTTTGATTCCCGGAGCAGTGGTAAGACGACAGGCATTTAAAGTCTTCCCATGCCAACACAGTTTTGATTTATCTCCACTGACAAATTTCATTTGCCTGTCAGATATTTTTTTTTTCCATCAGCAACAGTGTGAAATCAGTTCCTCAATCTGTGCCTGATGCTCAGTGATTTCCAGACGCAGTTGGAAAAGAGATTATCTCCCTTCTTATCCTCTCCAAGTCCACTCATTATTCACATTTGGCTCTTTCAGTCTTAAGACTGCATTACCCATGATGTCTCCCGTTGAGACTAAATGAAGATGACCTGCATGGAAGCTTTGGTAATGTATGCTTGGAGAAGTGTGAATGTGGGCAACCTGTTGTTTCAGGGCAGATGGGATCCTCCTCTTCTCCACCTGACATTTCCTGTGCCGTGTCTCTTCCTCTGGTTGTTTACTATCTCTTTTGTCATTCCCTCTTAAATCCTTAATCCTGCTCCATATTTCTCACTCCCTTGACATTCACGCCCTTCCCTCCCTGCCGCCTTCTCCATCCGTCTGCTGCCAGGTTCACTGAGATGGGAGCCAGTTTAGGGTGTTTGCTCAGGAAGGATTGTGAAGTCTGAGTGTGTTGGAAGTTGTAACAAAGGAAGCACTTGTTCCAGCCAGTGGACACATGCCAGAAGGATGCTTGTTTGTTGTGTTTGTGTGGATTCCATAGACAAAGAAAAGTTTTAATTATTATTATCTTGTGATAAGTTAATATAATTGGAATTGTTTTGCACAGAACATAGGGCAGGGACACTGTGCACTATGCCAAATTGGAATTAATTGGCCCTTTCCGATGACTGTGATATTTCAATGTGCGCTAAGTATTTTTTTAAAAAAAAATCTGGCTGAAACAACAGTGGTTTTGGATTTCATGCTGACAGGCATGGATACAGCATCACACCTTCCAATGTAGAAATATCCAGAGGATATAAAATGTATTATTTATTTATTCAGCATGTAAAGTGTCCAATACGGGTAACTTGCAGAGCACCTCCGATTTAAGCATGAAGAGACTGGCTGATCGATTTTTATGTCAAATGAAAAGCAACAGACCACAGTTGTTATCGTTAAATATTCCCTTAAAACTTATCTTTACTTTGTACTGTTGCAGTTTATAATGATATGTCTTTTTTATATTTTAAATAGATTGCTCCTTTTTTTTTTGTTTGTGAACTGTACAGCATTTTGGATCAACTTCAGTCAAGTCAAATTTATTTATTTATATAGCACTTTTTACAATACAGATTGTATCAAAGCAGCTTCAAGGTGATACCATGAAAGTAATACAACACAGATCAATAATATTGTTGAATATTAAAATGTCCCCAACTAAGAAAGCCAAAAGCGAGGCAACAGTCATTGTTTTGTAAATAAACTTTGACTTGATTTTGAATAATTATTATTTTTGTTTTACTTCCAGTTTTGAGATGCACCACAACAATAGAGCAAATTCATGAAGATGCATTATGCAGCAGTTTCTGTGAAAGATTGTACAGAAAGCAGAAAAGGTCAAACCATGCCTAAGTGGACTGTACATAAAATCTGTTTTACTGCTGAAACAAAACTCTGATGGCACTAATCCAATTAATCTGGAACAATATTAACTATAGCAAGTTATGTCTCCAAAAACAATTATTGCATCAGCCCATAGTCTTCTTTTTATTTTTATTTTTTATTTTTTGAGCAATATGACACCAAAGCGGTAGGAAATTGACTGTGAATGGTTGGTGGGCATGATGTTGATGTATGAAACTAGTAGGCTATTGAAATAATGTAAAATAGATTTACATTGACCACTGGTGTTGCCCCCCAAATGACCAAGTGTAATAAAATCGTATACACTAAAACCTCTGCTCTGTAACTCACCTATACTGTTACATGTAAATGCCAATCATATACTAATCAATCTATCTAATGAATAATAATCCTCTCTCCTCTTTCAGCTGACGTACCTTCCTCCTCCGTGGGGCGAGTGTGTGTCCAGAGCCCTGGACTCAGGCCTCTTTGAGGTGTACAGTGTGTCGGCCTGCCGTATCGAGTGTGAAACGCGCTACATTGTAGAGAACTGCAACTGCAGGATGGTCTATATGCCTGGTACGTCCCAACTTAGCAAACATTATACTCTATACCTCTTTCTTTATACTCATCCGTTTAGTTTAAATGCATCCTCTGAATTTCAGTTTTCAGTCATAGGGCCCTATTTTAACAATCTAAGCGCATAGTCTAAAGCAGTCTGATCTTCCATTCCCTTTAAAAGCCAGTTCTGCTCGCGCCATAGCGGGTTGCTATTTACACAACGAAATTTGCGAGCGAAAAAACTGAAAGCTTCTACAGAGAGGAAACGGATCTACTTGGCGCGAGGTTAAACCACGTGAGCAGACTATCTACGGGACAAGCCTGATACCTCCATATCTTTATGTACACAATATAAATATGGGCCGCAAATGTATTTGATGTTTAAATAATGTGGCGGCGGACGGCTTCAACTAACAAAAAACACCTTGTGCTCCATTGCGCCGGGTGCACGATAGGGCCATTTTACACAAAACATTGTCATTGTATTAATGAAAAAATGTGCCTGTTATGACAAATTTAAACAATAATTTATATTAATAAAATAAAATAAAATAAACGGCAATCTACCTTCATTAAATAAATAAACAAAAGAAATGCCCTGTGATGTCCTGTCATAATGCATTGGTCCAAGACAGTAAACTACTGGTGAATATGGTGTTCAAAGCAGTAAGCGTTTACATACATATGTCATAGAAATAAATGACAGCTTTTAAATAGTTTGCATCCAAATCAGAACAGATCCAACCCTTTATTAATATAATCAGAAGGAAGACATGATGAAGACTTAGTAAGGACAAATAGAGTTTGTGCTGTCGCTCAAGAAACCTGTTAGGACTCTTGTTTCCATCTTATCTGTGAAAGGTCCAAGGTCTTTAATTATTGATGAACAGTTGGCCAATGAGGTCAGATTTCATATGCTCATGGATAGCACATCAGCATGAGGTGTTGTGTGTTGCGGTAACATAATGCCTTGTGGCATTTGTGGTTTGTGGCTTTGGCAGTTGAGCTTTGCTGGCTGAACTTATTTAGGAGAGGTCAGAATATAGAAAAGAATTCATTTTTCTGTGGGTCAAAGGTGGTTTGGAACAAGCCCACAAACTGACAGCAAGGGCTTATAACCAGGAGCCATGACATATTGTGTAATTTGAAAAGTGTGGAAGAACTCTTCCCAAAATAGTCTTCAGAAACATTCAGTTTTAATTTAATTTCACTGATAAAATGGTAATTTTGGCCCCTTGATTAATAGTCATCTTTAACTGTCGCTAAATGGCCTTTTTAAAGACGTAATACATTTCCAAGATTTCATAATATGATTTCATGAACTTCTCATTGTGACTCAGTGCCCTTTATGTCCCGTTCTTAATTCCAATTTATGCTGCCCCGTAATAGCGGACATTTAAAGTGCTGCAGTAGATTTCTTTGTCAACTGGTCTCTTTTAATGACACTATATAGTCTCCATTTTCACAATTTTGTCAATTTTTTAATCAAATAACAGTGCACTTTTTTATCATAAAGTTCTTTCTAACCCATAAGTGCCAACCTCAACCTCTTAGTAGGTGCTTGAGACAGAACAATTATCTCAAAGATGATTAGTCCTTTATTCACTCAGGCGCCCTGCTCTAATAATGTAATTATAGATTCATTAACTGATTGTGATTGGCCTGTGATGTTCATTCGGGATACATCTGATACATTTTGACCAGTGTAGACACGTACAATTATCTCTTCCATGCCCACACACACATGCACTCACAGTTGTTTATTTCCTTGTCGTGTTGAGTTTGGATGGGTGAAGGTTGGGTCTGTTTTTCCTCCTATTAGGAACACAATATCAGTGTTTAATTATTCATTTTAGAAGGCTGAATGAAGAATCATTTTTGTTTTAATTTTCTTTGTTTCTAGGCGATTCTCCATTCTGCACTCCTGAACAGTATAAGGACTGTGCTGAACCTGCTCTGGGTGAGTATGACTACACACACACACACACACACACACACACACACAAACTCATTATGTATAATTTATGAGCTTGTTTCCTCATGGGGACCTCCACGATGACATAAGTCCCTATGAGTCTGTGTGCATTCAGGTTGAAGTCCCCACCAGGAAATAAAAAATTAAAAAATTACAAAATAAATTGGGTCAGAACAATCCAGAAAGACATTCATCCCCTTCAATTCAAGAAATTTTATCTCTGGAGAAGTCTTAGGTCTTTCCGTTTGCAAATTCCGCCATGTAAATAGCAATCCGTCATGGCGCAAGCACAACTGGCTTTTAAAGGGAATGGGAGATGAGACTCTGATTGTTTTTTTGCATGTTACGCCCAAAACACACCCATTACTTATTAAACCAACCATTTTAGACCATGCACTGGATTCGTACACGCCCTAAGTGCACTCTGCGCTTTAGACCATGTGCTTAGATCGTTAAAATAGGGCCCTTTGTTTGCCAGTCCATTAATATTAATCTTGAATTATATTAAAATGAATATAAAGATAGCTATTGAAATTCAGTAATATATAGGTGAATAATGACATTTGTCTAGTGTAGAGCTACTTTTCAGCTAAAATTGATTAATTTTGCAACATCAACACCTGTTTATTATTTTGAAGCTATTTTAAAATAATTTGATTGATTTGACTTCCCTGTTAGAGGCCCTGTCTAATAAACATACAAAATGTGCTATGCTGGGTACTTCAGAACCAGGATTGAGAACTAATATTGTTCCCTTTCGTTGTCACTCCGAGTTTCGACGAATGGGGAAACACCATTCGTCGTCATCCGATGGAACGTCTCGGTTCCCTACTCAGGGAACGAGGGTTACATCCATAACCGAGACTTTTCAGTGTTAGATCCTGTTATAGGCTGCACAACTTTTAGAACATACTTTGGGACTGTTAAAAAAAGATGTTCTATATAGAATTAATGTGCGTTTGAATGCAATATGACGAACATTTATTATGTTGTCATTGTCATGTGAAAGTAGGAAAGTATATTCTGATGCAGCTATAGTGATAACATTTTATCTAGACAAAAAAAAACATAAATGTCATGGCACGATGCAACAAAACAAGAACAATCCTGTTATAAACAACAAAGATGTCTAGACAGGCAGGTTTTGTTGTGTTGCTCGCTTGCATGGTTTAAATCCGGGTGTATTTGCCATGTTTTCTCATCAGTGAGATGGGCTGAACAAATAAAGTTGTATTCCTGATGTATTACTAGGCTCATTTTAATAATCTAACACACTACTGGGGAAAAAAATAGATATACGCACAACTTTCTGTTCAACAGGCCTTCGTGACTATAATGCCACTGACCCTCCACAAAATTCAATTACATGGAAAAAAGCAGCCATCGTCCCTCTTTCATTCTCTGCCCTGCCATCTTCCTCCTCTGTAGTAGTGTTTTGTTTTTAAGTAGCATCCTTAAAATGGATAAAAGGGCAAACGGTAGAACAAAAACTAAAATAAACATAATAGAACACATCTGTTTGTTAATATGTGTGATTTTGTAGTGGGTGGCACTGGCAGTAAACTTTAGACATCAGAATGTATTATCTGTAATCTTCACCAGCTTCACCAAATTAGACTATATTAACTCTGCGTTGAGAAACTTTGAAAGTATTCCTCAGTTCTCTCTCGAAATAATTGGATTTTTTCTTCACAGATCTTGATTCTTCTCGACACAGGGACTTCTTTATTGAACTTTAAAATCCCTCATGAACTTGCTCAAATTAAGTCATTATTTTGGAAATGTATTCAGGGAAAACAAAGACTTTTTTTGTGAACTGTCTCTACTGACAGAATGCATTCTGGCCCTCATTAACTCCCTCTCTACGAACCATCTGACAGTATATACCAAACATAATAAGCAAGTTGGCTCCATGTTCACTAATTATCTTCCACTAATGAAGAAATTCAAGGACTGAACATTTTCGAACGTTTCAGGTATCCAGCACACAAACTGCTTCCAAAGACTTCCTTGGGTTGATATTCACACACTTTTACCTTTTAGAGTCCTGTGTGCAATCGAGATAAAGCTAATTTTCATATGAAGAGAGATAAAATTCCAAACCATTGGAAAAGTATTAGTGGGAGAGCTCTAACCTCAATTGACAAGTAGAGGCACAGCACAAGAGGCTGCACAGCTTGTCTAAAACTTCTGCTGCTGGCTTCAAAATGCTTGACAGCTGGTTCCTATCTTTTGGCAAAGTGGGGAGGAAATTATTACCAACTCCAACTTTCTGTTCACAGCACCCTGAGGAGGGAAGAGATGTGTACTTTCAGTTTCACCAGTCAATATGCAGATGAAAACATTTAGACACAAATGAGAGGCTATTAGAACAGAAAGGATCCTCTCAAATCTTTGAGATAATTGAGATGACATTGATATAGAACACTCAGGGACAGAAGAACATTACACAGGATGTTAATCAAGACATGTTGGATTGAATAATAATATACTGCTTCCTGCACACTATGTAGTGTATATAAAAAATGTGGTTACACTTTAGACATTCTACCTATAAGTAACTTTGCAACATGTTAACTTACTCTCATTAGAGTATTGACAATGACAATGACGATGACAATTTATTTGTATAGCACTGTTAAAAACAACAGCTGTTGACCAATGTGCTTTCCACATAGACTTACACATCAACAGGAAACTTATAAAAATAAGAATAAAAACACATAGAAAAACTAATAAAATACATATAAAAACAAAGTCTTTAATCAAAAGCTTTTGAAAATAAGTATGTTTTAAGCTTTGATTTAAAAATAGTAAGAGATGGAGCCTGTCTTAAGTTAATTGGGAGAGTATTCCAAAGTCTGGGTGCAGCGATGCTAAACGCTCGATCTCCTCTGCGCTTCAACCGAGATTTTGGGATGGACAGTAGGGCCAGATTTGAGGAGCGTAGAGATCTTGCAGGATTTTGTTCTGTTAATAATTCTGCTAGATAGTGCTGTGTTGAAAAAATCGATTCACGATTCTGAATCGATTTTCATATTAATTTCTAAAGATCGATCCGTAGCTCAGAGAATCGATTTATTAATAGGCAATTTTCCCCGTGAACTTTAACTTGCCGCGAGTGATCCCTATGTGCGCATTGAAAGCTTTCACTCAGCGCGCACATTGTTACGACAATGGACTTTGATTCATTAAACCGTTCATTCAACGAACACGTTCAAAAAAGCAGATTCATTAAAATATATGTAATGAAACAACTTCAAGGTGTTAATTATTTTTACCTTTGAGTTCCACTTAAGGCTCAGCTGAGCAGCAATGCGTCGCATGGGCAAATGGCATTGATTCAATGCGTGAGTCTCTAATTTTATTTCCTTGCGGTTTCCTCGTGCTGTGGGATGCTGATCAGCGCTGCTGCTGACGCGCATTTATGGTAAATACCCGTAACGTGAACGTTAAAAGGATGACTCGACAACTATTTCGCGTTCCTTTGGCACGGCAAGCTTTTCGCTAATATATATGACTTCAAAGACAGACGCCGGTAATCGCACGCGCTCTGCCGGTCTCTTTCATTCACTGTCTGTGTGAAGCCTCTGTAGTGCTACACATCACCACGATAAACAGTCTCGTTATCATTATGAACTAGTCTAACATTCAATACACATGCATGAAGTTCAAAACAAGAAGGGTATAGCCTTATAAAAAAACGTTAATATCACGGTTCCTTCGGTTACGCGGGGATTATTCTTTACAACAAATATAGGCTACTAATTTGCAGTTGAATGTCTATAATAAATTATTACAGTACTGTAGTTATGCAACATATTGATACTATAATAGTATCAATATGTTGCATAACTACAGTCCTGTAATTCAGGTAACAGCTGGAAAAAATGCTTTTTTTCAAAAACAAATATCTAAATCTCAAAGATCGGATCGAATCGGATCGAATCGAATAATGATAATCGATTCAAGATCTTGAGAATCGGAATCGAATCGATTCTTGAAATTTGAATCGAAACACAGCTCTACTGCTAGATATGTTGGTGCTAATCCATTCAGAGACTTATAAACTAAAAGTAATACTTTAAATTCTATTCTATAACACACCGGTAACCAGTGCAATGATTTTAGGATCGGTGTGATATGCTCTCTCTTTTTTTTTCCACACAGGAAACGGGCCGTAGCATTTTGGAAGTTGTAAACGAGATAGTGTTTGCTGACTTATTCCCAGATATAATGAGTTACAATAGTCCAATCTCGTTGAAATGGATTAATTTCTCAAGATCTTTAAAAGAGAGAAACGGTTTTGCTTTAACGAGCAGACGTAGCTGATAAAAACACGATTTTACCACAGAATTTATTTGACGATCAAATTTTAAATTTTCGTCTAAAACAAAACCCAAATCTTTCACCCAGGGCCTCAAATAGACGGACAACTCCCCCAGATTTAAGTTTACAGATTTTGATAGCTCAGATGGGCTAAAGATAATAATTTCAGTTTTCTTTTCGTTAAAAATTAAAAAATTTAAAGAAAGCCATACCCTTACCTCCTCTAGGCATGCTGTAAGAGACGTTAGGCTTGAAGATTCTCGTTTCACGGGCAAATAAACATGTGTGTCGTCTGCGTAACAGTGAAATGACAGACCGTGTTTTTTTAAAAATGGACCCAAGAGGAAGCATATATAAAGAAAATAATTAGTAGACTATGTTAGGTTTGGGTTAGTAGAATAAGTTGGCATGTTCTTGGTAAAGTTATTTATAGACAGAAAAATGTCTGTTGAATGATCATAAATGTAAAATGTTAGCAGATATCAAGCCGACAGACTACTACTAATCTAATGACTGCTAGTTCACATGCTCACTGAAGAGATGAGTTTTCATATCTCTTATGAATCCAGTCAGGGATTCTGTATTCTGGATGATCATGGGCAGATCATTCCACCACTAGCATGGAGCTGTGAATGAGAATGTTCTGGAGAGTGATTTTGTGCCTCGCTGTGATGGTACCACAAGCCGTCGCTCATTGATCGATCGTAGGCTTCTGGTAGGGATGTAGACTCGTAGGAGAGAGTGAAAGTAGGAGGGAGCTGAGCCAGTGGTCAATCTGTAAGCAAGAGTCAACACCTTGAACTTGATGCGAGCAGAGAGTGGTAGCCAGTGCCTAGCTCCTCTACAAAGCTTCCCAGTTGACCTGAGGGAGATAAATGACTACAAGTGGATCTTAATGGGAGTTGTAAGTGTAATAGCATGATATTCAAATGTGTCGTTATTGCATAGAGAAGAGAGAGTTGAGTTTTTCCAATTGTTAGTAATGAGAAGACCAGTACCCCCACCCCTCCCCGACTGGCGAGTGGTGTTAGAGAAAGAGAAGATGTTAGAAAGAGCAACAGGGGTTGCTGAATCTTCTGGACGGATCCAGGTCTCAGTAAAGCCTAAGGTATTAAAGGGCAGCAATTATGCCCCTTTTTACAAGATGTAATATTGGTCTCTGGTGTCCCAAGAATGTATTTGTTAAGTTTCAGCTCAAAATACCCCACAGTTAATTTATTATAACCATTTGAAAATGTCATTTTGGGGCCTGCTTAAAAATGACCTGTTTCGGAGGTGTATGGCTTTAAATGCAAATGAGCTGCATATCCCCGCCCTGCCTTTGGACGAGGGTGTAACTTGATATGGCAGTCGGTACTGAGAGACTGAGAAACCGGAGAAACCGCAGTTGTCATTCAGCAGCATACGTTTGAATCGGAATATATAAATACTACTAAAAGACTCCGGCAGAATAAACACAAATGAGAATGGACCAGTACGTCTCGGTATGGTTATTTGATACATTTATGTACTTATAGCGTTGTAATCGCGTCCCCTTTGAAATGATGGGCATACAACACACACACACGCACACACAAACTCTAATGCTAGCGCATTTTTTGTGAAATTACATACTGTGATAAAGTTTGCTGCGTACGAGCGAAATTACAGTTGAGTTATGCAGGGACCTGTGGCGTCATGTTTACTTGTCATACCGCTGCTTCTGTGGCAAATGTGAGGAGATGGCTAACTTACAGAACAAGAATATATATGCAGTTTTTAATACAATATCTTTAAATATATATAAACGTGTGGTTACACACTATACAAACAAGGTTTAAATTATAACCTACATCCTACGACGACAACAACTTTAGACGCATTTGTTGTTGAATGGCTAACATTTACAAGACTATTTGCTCAAAAATCATAAAATACAATATGTTACTGGATGTGACGGTGGATCGCAAACAGTAGATTAAGATCCACAGTTGAGGATTAACTTTTAAACTACAACAACAGGATTAACCGACGAACATTTATGTTTCCAAGAGACATCAACTGTCGTTGAAGCAATGTAGGATGCGTGTACAGATCACCGAGGGAGGGGTCTTGGCCACAACCACGCTGTCAATCAAACCCCTTTCTCGTTTTCTACGTCACTAATATCTGGATCTCAGAACAGCTCGTTCTGAGACAGTGCATATTATTTATTGAGATTGTAACAAAACCACTGGGTGGATTTTTATCATTCTAGGGTGGTTTTGCTCACACACTGCCGACACACATTTATGTTCAAACACCATGTAAAAGTGAATTTAGCATAATAGGTGCCCTTTAAGAGTAGAACACGATGCAAAGGCTGGAATGAAGTCAGCTTTATTGACTGCTGATTGACAATTCCATAGACCCATAGAAAGAGTGAGAGGTGAGAGTGAGGATGAGGGAATAGGACACAGATAAGCAGTATTGCGCTGCCGTCTGTGCGTGATGAGAGAGCGTTGTCGAGAGATAGCAGGAATGTATTGAAAGCACATGTTTAAGGGAAGTGAGATAAAAGTATGAAAGGAAAAGGGAGATGAAGATATTTAAGTGCTATACTATACTATACTATACTATACACAAAAAGCTGAAAGTAAAATAAAGCAGGTTGAGGAAATGCATTGTGCATATGCTTTGGTTGTACTGTTTTGGTCATTTGACTGTCATCCATGTGTATGACTACACCACCCCGGGGAAATAATCCAATACATTTAAGATTACCGGAGAAAAAATCCAATAAACGGGACACAAGTCTGTTTGCTCACGAGAGGCAGGAGTTAATGTTTAAACAAGCAATTTTTTATTAAAGAAAACAAACAAATACTCGTCTTGAAAAGAAAAAAAAAAAGCTAAGGAATGTAGATCACCGCAGGGGCCGATCCCCCACGGGAAGGCAGGCTAGCTATAGCTGCATACGGCAAAAAAATAAAATAAAATAAAAATATTGAAAAATCACACTCCACTACAAATAGTGATCGATCTACATCATATACTTTAGTGCTCTGTTTGAGCCTGTACAGTGGAAGTGAGGAATCAGGAAGTGAGTACTTCTAATTGATTTCACTTTTCTCTGTTGAAGTCCATGAGGTCGCTGTGTCCATTTCTTTTACTGTCTATGGTAGGAATAAGGTGGATAACATAACCTTTGTAGTTTTCGAGCAAAGAATCTGCCATAGGCGATGCCTAGAGAACACATGGGAATAGTGCTGTGAAGTTCATACAGAACACTGGATTTAGTCGAAGATTATAGCAGACTTAATAGCTCGTGTGTGTGGTCCTGGTAAACCCTACGTTATGAGGACAAAATGTCCCCACATAGATGATAATGTCCGAAATCTTTGGATAGATTTTGTACAGCATAAAAGTCATTGTCTATAGAAAGTCCCCATAAAACATGAAAATGCAACGTGTGTGTGTGGGTGTTTGTGTGACTGAATCCTGCTAATTTGCCTATGAGTGTTTAGAGAAGGTTAAGTCTGACTTAATTCTCCAATTAAATGATATGACTTTAGCTTCGTCTCCAGTGGTAGGGTTTGAGAGGGGATTGAAGTGAAGAGAAGAAAGCGAGATGGAGATAGAAAAGGTCAGGGATGGATGCATTTTAAAAAGTTTCTCTGAAAGGTCAGATTCCATCTCCAGGTCATGCAAGTTATGAGCTGATTAGCCAAGAGCAAAAGATTTCAGCCCTGGCAACCAGCAAGAGAATAGAAATGTATCTTTTTTGTATCTAAAAAGAGGATATGGGAAACAGTATTAGACATATTAACACCCCTCCCCCCTCCTTCCAGGCTTTTTTTTTGCAGAAGCCAATATCTCTCTGAAGGTAAACAAAAGTGCGAGAAGTAATATTTTTCAAAGCATCAAGAGCTGACATCAACGATTTAAAAGTGTTCTGACAAGGCCAAAAAGTTGAATTAAACTCCAACCTGTGTAGGTGTTTGAATGTGTGTGCATGTGAAAATACTGAAAAGACCTGTGCTGAAAAGGATAAGACGACCTCATATTCTTAACACCATCAGTTGTTCAACAGGGGAAGACATATATAGAACCTAGTTAAGGAAAGAAACAACAGACATATTCTACATCTCTTCCCTGTACCTTTTCCTCTCTCCTCATTTTCTTTTTTCTTTTTCTTCTCTTCTACTCCCTTTTTTTGCACTCCTTAGCTGCTCTTTCAGCAGTTGAAGGCACAAACTGCATCTGCAGGAGCCCCTGTAACATGACTCGATACAACAAAGAGCTTTCCATGGTCAAGATCCCCAGTAAAACCTCTGCCCGCTACCTGGAGAAGAAGTTCAACCGATCTGAGAAATACATCACGTGAGTACCTCACTACCCTTTAAAAAGCCACTTCCTTTTACATCAAAACGGCTTTGAATTCAGCATCCAAAGGTCTCTGAAGTGTTTTTTTTTTTTTTTTTTTTTTTGCAACTTTACCACTTTCCAAACTTTTCCAAACCTCATTACTGCATCCAATTTGCTAAATTACCAGTTAATGTACTACCACCTCATATCCATGATCACAGAGATGCAGAGCTTGTTAATGATCACAAGCCTCCGCTTTTCTGCCAAGGAATAGCTGTGGTGTTATTACAACTGAGGAAAATTTGGAAATTAAGAATTATTTTATTCACCAGCTTGTATTGAATTGGCCGTAAACCACATGAAAATGATTGGAGATAGGAGTTACTCAAATGCAATCCAAAGTCACACAACAAATCAGTAAAAACATTAATTGGTTTACAACTGTACAAAAGTTTTGAGTATGTTTTTGAAAGAAGTCTATTGTGCTTAATTTATTTGATGAAAAATACAATAATATAATTTAAAAATATATTATTACAATTTAAAATAATTGTTTTCTATCTGAATATATTTTCAAATGTTATTTATTCCTGTGATGACAAAACTGAATTTTCAGCATCATCACTCCAGTCTTTGGTGTCACATGATCCTTCAGAAATCATAATAATATGATGATTTGCAAAACAGTTGAGTTGCTTTAGAATTGCATTCTATTTTAATTTTACTTGCAATTTTTAAATTGTTCAAATATAAATTGAGGAGGTTAATTAAAATTGAATTGATATTGCCATTTAGTTATGAATGGCACACAGGCGTGGTTGGGACACTGTACTGGAAAAAATGGACACTGGATTCTGGGAGTGTCAAAGAAACTCCCTAAGTGTGTTCACTCGTAAAGTGCGTTTGAAATGTTGCCTCATAGAAGTGCTTCTCTACAAAAAAGCAGCATTAGGACACCAGGACATTTGTAGTGGCCCTCAGACATATTTATAACTCCTCCAGACATTTGGCTGACAAGTTGAGAACACTTTTGCTTTGTGTCAGGAAGATTCTGTGAGTTGTTCTTCAATATAGTGACAGATATCACATCCTCTCCATTCATTAGTTCATCGTCATATCGATAAGCTTGTGATTGATGTGTCTGAGACGTACGTGGAGCTATTGGGAATACTGACTATGACTCTCTCTCTCTCTCACACACACACACACACACACACACACACACATTGCTGTGCGTAGAGTCAATTATATTACCATAAAGTAGATAGAATATCATCACTTTGGTGTCCCACCAGACTAGAGAGATAAGCTAGACTGCTTCATTTTATGGTGATAGAAAAAAAACTTGTTTATGTTTTACTCCTCCACACATTCACACAAATGATTGGTCATGCCAAGATCATTCATCTCTACAACATAATAGGAGTGTAATAAATGGGTGAGATAATGTTAGTGTTGTTAGGGTTTGGAGGTTGCAGTTTAGCCACTAACATCCAATAAAAGCCAATTTGCCTTTAGCTCAGCCTTCAGACTGCTGTCGTGAGTGTGTGTGTGTGTGTGTGTGTGTGTGTGTGTGTGGAAAAGCAAAAAGCGCTACTGAGGATAAGACCACTCTTTTCATTTAAGTACCACTCAGTACCAACTAAAACACCAGACATCACTCTTTTTTGTTCTGTTGTTGCAGGGACAATATCCTAGTTCTGGATGTGTTCTTTGAAGCTCTGAATTATGAGACCATAGAGCAGAAGAAAGCATATGAGGTGGCAGGTCTTCTAGGTAACACAACATACTGTCGTATGAATACTGTCTCTTTCATCTTTTCTCTTTCTCCATTCCTCTAAGTCATAAATATATTTATGTTGCAGGTGATATTGGTGGTCAGATGGGCTTGTTTATTGGTGCCAGTATCCTGACCATCCTGGAGCTATTCGATTATGTGTATGAGGTATGTCAGCATCTAAACACTGGGTCTAACATGCCATGATTTAACATCATTCTCTTTAATAATAAAAAAAATAATATTATTATTGACATTATGACAAATTACAGAATAGCTGAATCAGGTTGCTTAAAAATAAAGTTGTTGGCAAATAAATAGGGAGATTTTGAAAGAGATATAGAAACTTAGGTAGAGTAACCATCACATTCACATGGCCAATTAGCAATAAAGGAAGCAGTTTCCAACTTTCAAAGCTCAATTTGAGCTTGTTAAACATGTCTAAAAATATATATTTAAATAATACTAATACTGTGTTTGACCCCCTTTTGCCTTCAGAACTGCCTTAATTCTATCTGGCATTGATTCAACAAGGTGCTGAAAGCATTCTTTAGAAATGTTGGCCCATGTTGAGGATAGCATCTTGCAGTTGATGGAGATTTGTGGGATACAGAGCACGAAGCTCCCGTTCCAACACATCCCAAAGATGCTCTATCAGGTTGAGATCTGGTGATCTGTAGCATTTAAACGATCCCCATTTGGTACTAAGGGGCCTAAAATGTGCCAAGAAAACATCCCCCTCACCATTACACCACCAGCAGCAGCAGCCTGATGGTAACAAGGCTTGATGGATCCATGTTCTCATTCTGTTTACGCCAAATTCTGACTCTACCATCTGAACGTCTCAACAGAAATCGAGACTCATCAGACCAGGCAACATTTTTACAGTCTTTAACTGTCCAAATTTGGTGAGCTCTTGTAAATTGTAGTCTCTTTTTCCTATTTGTAATGGTGATGAGTGGTACCCGGTGGGGTCTTCTGCTGTTGTAGCCCATCCGCCTCAAGGTTGTGTGTGTTGTGGCTTCACAAGTGCTTTGCTGCATACCTCGGTTGTAACGAGTGGTTATTTCAGCCAAAGTTGCTCTTCTGTCAGCTTAAATCAGTCGGCCCATTCTCCTCTGACCTCTAGCATCAACAAGGCATTTTCGCCCACAGGACTGCCACATACTGGATGTTTTTCCCTTTTCACACCATTCTTTGTAAACCCTAGAAATGGTTGTGCGTAAAAACCCCAGTAACTGAGCAGATTGTGAAATACTCAGACTGGCCCATCTGGCACCAACAACCATGCCATGCTCAAAATTGCTTAAATCTCCTTTCTTTCCCATTCTGACATTCAGTTTGGAGTTCAGGAGATTGTCTTGACCAGGACCACACCCCTAAATACATTGAAGCAACTGCCATATGAGATATTAGATAATTGCATTACTGAGAAATTGAACAGGTGTTCTTAATAATCCTTTAGGTGAGTGTGTGTGTATATATATATATATATATATATATATATATATATATATATATATATATATATATATATATTTACTTAAGCCAATTTTTACACGTATTTGGTGCTCGTCAAGTGACCCTGTCTGACAGACAAAAACACCCCGTTCGGTGTCCGAACTCGGGCACAGGAGACGCTATACACACTGCAATAATCATTTTAACATGCTGAGACATTAAAAATTGCAAATTTATGCAGAGAATCAAACACACACATGCATTCCCCAGACACTGTGATGGCTTTTGAAAACTTGAGTCTGTCTGTCTCTGGTGTAGAATGAATGAATGACACTGATGGAGAGATTCATCATAATGAGCCTTCATTAATTCTGCATTGCTGCTGGTCTCTTTGCTGTGTGGACAGCAGCCAGTACAAGCCCTAACACCACTCATATCCTTGGGAACACACACATACACACATACACTCATTTTGTATTCTACCCTGTCCTGTTTTAATGGATTTCTTATGCAGGGTAGCTTTAAATGGACAGATTTCATCTTAAATCTTAGGCCTTTCTGGATTTGAAGCCTTTTGGCCACTGTTAACAAAGCACATAAAAAAAGAAACACTAAAGCGATTAGCTTCATTGGAAATGCAAGAGACTCTATGCCCACTCTGGTCATCTTAAGAACTGACTTATTAACCAGTAAACTTTAACAAAGAGAGACTCTCTGTCCACAGGGCATGTTAAACCTCCTCAGGTTCAGGACAAAGGCACCCCTCCCGGTTTGTGATATTACGACGAATTATTAATGAATATTTATTAGGCCAGCCTTACATTTTCTAGTGTAACCCGGTAATGTGACCTAATTAATATTCATGAGCTCAGCCTTTACAATAGTAGGATTCGAATTGCCCATAAATGTTCACATGACCATAAAGATGCTACCAACAAAAGCACACCAGACTGAAGAATGACAAACAAGCTGCTTACAGCATGGGGATCTGTAGAGACAGTTTGGAGCTGAAAACTAGACCAAAATACATGATTGTCCCTATCAAAATGGCCATTTTCAATTCCTGGGATCCCCCGGTGGTCAGTGCCCTGGGCTTCAACCCATGTTGCTGATTTGATTAATGCAGCGCTGGCAGAGCTATAAAGCTGTTCTCAGGCCAGCAGTTTGAGACCTGATTTGGCAGTGAATGAGATGTGGTTTGTGATGTATGCTGGCAGGTGGTGAAGGAGAGACTGCTGGACATGCTAAACCGTGAGGAGGAGGAAGAAAGTCATGGGGAGAATGTGGTAAAAAAAAACAACAACCGCCTGCTAAGCTTCAAATAATTTATTTAGATATCAGGATCCCATTGCATGGACTTGTGCCTCAGGCATATACAGTTCTATGAACGATGACATCTGTTTTTGTTTTGCTTTCCCTCAGAGTACATGTGATCCGGTGGTAAACCATTCCGAATCGATTAGCCACACAGTCAGCGTTCCCCTGCAGACCACCCTGGGCACCCTAGAAGAGATCGCCTGCTGAGCACGGTTCCCCTTCACACCACCAGGGGGAGCCGGGCCACTCCACTCAAATGGGTGAAAAAAGAAGGAAACATGTTTTTCTCAACATGTCATCATTTGGCACAAACATGAGAACTAGAATCCAAGGAGCTTCTTGAGGAAAATGCGGACCCCAAAGTTTCTCGGAAACACCATCTGCTTGTTCTGGACTCGTGAAGGAAAGCAGAAGTTTGTGGACCTGTCAGGACAGTCACTTGTAAACGTAAGACAAACATGAAAACACGAGCATGTGAGGAACTTTAAATGCACACGGCCTTGGTGTGTTCTCGCATTCTCTCTCTGTCTCTCTCTCTCTCTCTGTCTCCACAGCCCCCATTTTGAAGTTTACTGCCAAAACACTGTAAATTATTAGCAGAGAAAATGTTGTGAAACTGTTCTAACTGTGCATGTGTCAGTTTCATGCGTTACAATACGGTTTTCTCAAACATGTCATCCTCTCTCATGTACGGAGACGATTTTGTCTTCTTGTGCTGTTCGTTTGCTCTATTATTCTAGCGTCTCAGTTGGCTTTTTGATGTATCAGTGATGCATCATAAAACCGAGAGCCCCTTTCTTTCTCCCTTCCTTTTATTTTTCTATCCTTCTTAGAAAAGCCGAATGGGTCACGGTACAATGGCAGTCATTATGAGCCCATTGTGGCTGCGGATGGTTCTTCTAAATGCTTTCTGGATCCCATTGGAAAATGATGAACAAAGAAAGTACAGGGAAAAAATATATATTTTTGGGGTTTTTTTTATGAATATGATTGTAGTGATACAACTAGCAGTTTTCATTTTGTCAAATGTAAGAAGTGTTACTTTATCATTTAAAACTGGTTTCAGAAAGCTGATTCCATGCTTTTAATTCAGAATTGAGAGATTAGCACTTTTTAGAGATTTTTTGACAGCAATCATTATACCACATTCCCATAAACATAGAAAGGATTTAGAGGTGTTCACTGTGATTTATTATGTGAGTTTTTATCTCATATTATAATTTCAGAGCTTTTCATCTGTTCTGTGGTTTGTAATAATGCAATTGCCATAAGTTATCAGATATTTACTATGTTCCCCGTCCCACAATGTTATTTGATGGTGGATGATGGATGGTTCAGAGGTGTGAATGTGTCTATACTGTTCTTAAATTAGAGGTTCTCAGATCAACTATACATCAGTTTTAATGAAACCTCAACTGACATTCATTCTTCAACATGTACAGAGTTTCAGCCAAAATTCATTAACTGAGACAAAATCATTCTCACAGAACGTGCTTTAGCTGAAAATAAAGAAAAGAGGGTCAGTTCTAGGTGACGAGAGAGAGCTTGATTGCATTTCTCAATTTAACTACGTTCAATATTCAATTTAAGAATACTGACTGGCACAAAATTCAGTCACAAAAATAATAAGAATAAAAAAGAGTTTGTGTGTTGAAACTTGAAACTGAAACTTTAAACAAATTGCTCTGGGACACTAAGGCCCCTGCAGATGTGTTACACCATGGATTTGTTGATAAGCTTCTAAAATCTGCATATAAATAAATAAAAGGTATTTAATCTGATGTAATAAGCCCTTGTCCATTCATATTTGAGGTTAGAGTCATACAGTATGCAAATATCTGTCATAGATATCCAATCTAAGACATTTTTTTTGTTTCAGGATTATTAATTAATAACATTCTGGGGCAATAACGTTAAGAGTGGAAACACTTTAATTTTGCCACAGGGAATAGAATAATGAATGTGTACTCTGGGTTGTTTGTAACATGTGAGAGAGAGAGCTATGTGAATGTTAATACAGACACATGTTACTTAATGTGTGTTGTTTTATTCTATAAAAATAGTTCTATAAAAATCACGCAGTCTGGACATTTTCCTGATTTGCTAAATATCTGTGACCGAATGTAGATGTTTTTAGTTGGTTTATTTGCAATTCAGTTTGCTAATTAAATGTAATGGGCTGTAGAGGATGAACGTCTTGTCCTTATTTGCCCTAAAAATGTGATGATTTCTTCTAAATCTGTGTCAAAGACAGATCTGTGAACCTCAAAGGGTTTCAAGCACATGCAGAGAAAAAAATAACCAGACATGTACATGCAGAAACCCATGGCCGTCCATATAAAACCGTGAACCAAGAAATAACTCGTAGTGTTTAACAGTAATTTTAATAGACAAATTCTTTCTTGCCATGTGCACAAACACTATGGTGTCATGTTACCTTTGCTATTTGCTCATCGAGGTTGATGGTTGCCAATTCCAAGGTAATTGCTTCAGTACCTCAAACCTTATATGAAAACAATAAAGGATAAATGAGTTACAGCACCTGTCTTTGCATTATGTTTCACTTGCATCTATCTATCTCTGGCCATCCGTCCGTACGTCTCGTTTGTCTTTCCCTTTTCGCACATCTAGAACAAAGACAGTTTGATTGAAATGTTTTTATTTCATACTTGCTGTCCCTTTATCATTTCTTCTTACTCGATTAAACGCCCGCTCTTTTATCTTGTGCGTGAGCACGGATGAAGGCTATACGTGTCTATCTGGTTGCCAGAAACAAATGGTGAAATACAATTTTGACAGCATATGATTATTTGTGTCTCTCAACCTAGTAAAGAAGAAAGAAAAAAGCGAAGATGTAAGTAACACAATTTCATTTAAGAAAAACAAATTCATTTTCACTGCCCTTTTAAACAGAGAGAAACAAACAAACAAACATCACAAAGAACGAAAGAGCTGTCTTTGAGCTCAGAGATAATGCTTGAACTCAAGAGCAGGGGCTCTGCATGCCATTTACTTCTAAGAAAAACTAACTACTGCTCCAATTAACGTATTTCAGAAAGTTGTCCAGAAATTGCGTCACATGGCCTTATTAAGTCACATTGCATAAGATGTTGTTGCTGTTCATTGTCATCACTGCAACATTAATTATTTAAATATGGTTTATAATAACAGTTTGTTTACTGGTTTATGAATACAATTTTGAATGCTTTGTCAACTTTTTAAATTATCTATTTATTTGATATGGTACCGCCAAAAATAGTGTAAGATGACTTAGGCCCCTCCCCACACTTTTTTTTTCATTTGGTCATAAATTCCATCAGACATATTCACTATGAATTAAAACCCATTGGCAAATTGAGTTAAAAATCATTCAATTTGGATTAATAGTGTTGCTATTATGACATTTCAATTAGAATATGGGCAATTAAATAATTATGTATTCAAATACATTTATTTAATTTGTTTAAGACAGAACAAATCTATACCTTTCAGATGAATCTCTTTGACTGCTATGCCTTGTCAAAACACAATGTTAAATACAATAGCTGATTTAGTACTTTTAAAAAAATGCACATGGTTCTTAAAGGAGTAGTTCACTTTTCAAAAAAAAAAACAACCTTTTGCTGATAATTTACTCACCCCCATGTCATCCAAGATGTCCATGTCTTTCTTTCCTCAGTCGAAAAGAAATTAAGGTTTTTGATGAAAACATTACAGGATTTTTCTCTATATAATGGACTTCAATGGGAACCAAACGGTTCAAGGCCCAAAAGACAGTTTCAGTACAAACTGCAAACTGTTCAAAGGGGTTTAAACGATTCCAGACGATGAATAAGGGTTTTATCAAGTGAAACGATCGCTCATTTAAAAAAATAATAACAAAGTTTAAGTTTTATTTTTTTTCCGAGTTATTTGGTTCATTTAACCAACGAATTGACTCAAAAAAAGATTCGTTCATTTTGATGAACGAGTTCGAACAGGAGAGTCCCACAGTACAGAGCAAGGCGAGCATTTGAGCTTATAAAACTTAAACTTTGTTATTTATTCATTAAATGAGTGATCGTTTCACTTAAGACCCTTATTCATCGTCTGGAATCGTTTAAAGCCCTTTGAACAGTTTGCAGTTTGCATTGAAAGTGTCTTTTGGACCTTGAAACGTTTGATTCCCATTGAAGTGCATTATATGGGGAAAAATGCTGGAATGTTTTCATCAAAAACCTTCATTTCTAGAAAGAATGACATGGACATCTTGGATGACATGAGGGAGTAAATTATCAGCAAACGTCTTTTTTTTTTTTTTTTTCAAAAGTTAACTACTCCTTTAAGAGGGGCATCTTTCCCCATCTTACCCTACCATCTGCTCAAGATAGTGCAGCACAGGATATTTTGGAATGATCATATGAGCAATATTATTCTAGTGATTTCCCCTAAAATCCAAATATTTCCACCCTATTTTTTGGTGAACTATTAGCTGTTAATCCACAAAAACAGTTGTCTTCATAATCTTTCCCCTCTAATATTGCCCTCCTTTTCTGATGACATCAGTTTGATGTGGCTAACATACCCATCAAACTGTTAGTATGCTGCAAGATTTGACAGCGAACTGAATAAAATGCCCCTTTTCTAGATCCAATCAATTCCTAGAAAGGAAAAAAAACAAGCCACATCATCTATTTGTCTCATTCAATGGCTGCGTCCCAAATCTTGCAATATTAGCTTTACTTCCTTCATCTGATCGATTTTTGAAGGCAGCTTAGATGAATCCTCACTGCCTTTGATATCCCACAATCCTGTTCATTCCAGTGACAGTTGAGCTTAAAAAAGAAAGATGGCATCTGAACGTTGTTTTCCACCTCTGATGTCTTTGCTAACGAGAAATGGGTAGGCTACTGTTGTAGGGCTTATATATTTGCTTAGTTATCACCAAAGCTCGCTCTATTTTACTGTAGGTTATTAAACGCACTGCCTCAGAAGTCTGTCCGAAATCAGTTTCATGAGGTGCCTACGTGCACATACTGCCTATAAAGTCATTGCCTGATAAGGCAACAAGTCAGCTGCCTAAGTTTAGAAGTTCAGACTCAGCCATTATTACGTTTCACTGAATTCACTCTGAAAATACGTCACAACACTGAAGTAAAGTCACTCAAAACTTCTGGTCCACGTGGACTGCTCTTCACACTTAAAATGATTTCAGGTGTGAGGCTGACATGATATTCTCTTAATGCTTGATTAAAGATGACGTTAGTTTAAGCTCGCATTTATTCACGTATTGTATTTCCAGTTCCAAACTGCTCATCTGGTAGAAAATGCTTTCATTGTAATATAGAGCTTTAGCCATCAGTCCCTTTCCATCACAAAAGTAATCAATATTACTTACAGAGAGATTTTATCCATTATTTCCCCACCAAATTATCAGGAATATTCTATACGTTTGTAAATCACAGGCAGCCGTTATGTTGAGGGAAAGTCATGTGCAATCATTTGTGGCTCTTGTTTACTGCCTCCGAGAGACTGCTGGCTAATTGAATAGCGTATACCCTGATGATAAGGGTGCTGAACTGAAAATATAAGACCTGGGGAAATCAGTGGCATTTAAACCGTGACTCAACAACTAATGATGAACGTGACATTGGTGTCAGCCATTTGGACCCACAGTAATGCTCATTTCTGTCGGCTGACAAATTATATCAGTATGAGGCATTTACAGCAATTCTATAAACCTGTTATCCCAGGATTTAATTGTGCAGGGTGAGGTAGACAATTTCAGAGGCTAGCAATAGCAAGTTAGCTTTGAAAGCGTTAGATGATGAGGCTTCAGAGCGCTCTTCAAAATCACACCTCCTTCAAAACACATGAACGGCAAAGTGTCACGAGATAAGAGACCGTTAAATTTCCTCATCTCAGAGCACATAACATCACAATAATAATAAACTTAAACAACTTACAGGCCTCTAGTTGTACCACTTGACTGCTGTAGATTTATTTTGCCGTGAACACAGCATAAGGCTGTTTTTTTGTGGCGCTCAGTGACTGTCTACAACTCTGAATTTAGCCTAACGAAACGCGCAGATGGCATGTGATGTCTACACGAGCAGGGTGCGCGGGGGGTATGCAAAGACCTACTGTATGTTTACAGGTAGGTCGGACGTTATATCATTTCATTCGGCCAAATGCAATAGAGTGCCGAAGTTACGACGTCAATAGGCCAAAACGCGGAAGTGAGTTAGCATTTTAGCACTCCCGGTTCCCTCGCTCTAAAGCCAATAGGATTTTTGAATGGGTTTTTGCTAAATCACCTGAAATAAGGTCTGTGGTTAAAAAGCCTCTAAATATTTTCACGTTTTGATCTATGACATAGAACACACAGTTAAAACTTGCTTTTGTTTGTTTTAAACTTTATTGTGTCTAATTGTGTTTTCTCTAAAATCTTTATATAGGCCTCAAAATGTATACATTTTGGATTAACTTGTAAAGATTATCTTGATAAACAAAACGTGTAAGGGTCACAACTCTTTGTTAAACACAGATCTTATTTTTTTGCGATTTTCCAAAAGTCTATGGGGGAAATGCATTGCTTTTCGACCGAGGGAACCCATGCGCTGCTAGCTTCCGAGTTGTCCTACAAAGTGACGTCATCACTTCGGCACTCTATGATTGGATAAGATTTTTTGGTCCTGAAACTTCCACAGCACAATTCTATTATTGATTGTGGGATGTGAAGACAGTTTCAACCAGTACACAAAGAGTGTTTTAAAACAAATGTCATTAAAGGAAATAATTAAATACTACAACTGCATGTTAAATCGGGCCTATCACAAAAACAAGAAATGAAAATTATCATCCTGAAGCCCGGGGTTTATTTTGCAACCTGCAGAAGCATTAGTATGGAGCAAATTTTGTGCCATAATTAAACAAACAAAAACAGCATTTTGCTAACAAACTCAATCTGCCATGCAAAGGAAAAATCGACTCGCAAACAAACGGAAAGCAATTTGCAAAAACAAAGATCAATTTGAGCAAAAATGCAGTGGAGTAACCAACATTGTGTTTTACAAATGAAGAGTTCAGATGCAAAAGCCTCTAAGTGCCATTTGAAATTTTCTTCTAAAATGGTCATTTTTATCAAGCTTGTATATTTAAGTTCAGTAATTTCACTTAAATGGCAATGAAGATTACCTATTAATTGTCATTTAAGTGAAATTAGTGAACTTAAATATACAAGCTTGATAAAAATTGTCATTTTAGAAGAAAATTTCAAATGGCATTTAGAGGCTTTTGCATCTGAACTCTTCAAATATACACTCACCTAAAGGATTATTAGGAACACCTGTTCAATTTCTCATTAATGCAAATATCTCGTGTGCTCTTCATTCGGACTGATGATGCACATTCTGTCGCCGGATCAACATGATTGCTGTGAGTTGATACTTGATTTCAGACACCTGTCATGCCTGAGGTGTTCCCCATAGCGTCAATGACGTATTGTCTTGTTCCCTGTTCTCAGGGAACATAGGTTACAGTTGTAATCTGAGACGGGTTTTTTTCGTGTCCAAAAGAACTGCAGTCTTTTTTTTGTAAGGGGTGTCATGTCGGTTTCATGACGTTTTATAGCGTAATCGACTGAAAACAGATTCTGTCAATAAAATTTAACTTGTATTTACCCAGACCTTTATAATTGACTGAGAAATTGTGTTCCCCACACTATTGAAAGAACATAACAGCCAATTGCTCTCTGATGTTGACAGTCTGTCTGGAACGTTTAAGTCCTCAAATCTGTGCTCCTTTTGAAATTTGATGACATAAAGCCAATCTGAAGTAGAAAACACGTGACATGAATAAGCCCCCTTAGGCTGAATACAACATGTATATGCAGGGAAGAGATGTTCTGCAGGAGGTAATTTATCCAAATCCTTCAAAGATGACACAAAGCTTTTAGTTTCCTTCACATCCAACACATAATAGCCTACTAATCCAGCTAAGAGTGTTTAAACACACACACACACACACACACATATATACACATATATATATATATATATATATATATATATAGTATATACATTTTTTTAATCGGATGGTAAGCCAGCCGATGTTATGTATGCACTCACTGTACCAAATTCAGAAAACGTTACATTTACATTTAATAATTTAGCAGACGCTTTTATCCAAAGAGACTTACAATTGAGGAGAGCAACAGAAGCAATCAAACCAGCAATAAGGAAACAGTTTGCAAATGTCATGACCAGTTTCTTTGCTGAGGAGCCAAAACTGAGCTCAGGCGGTCACCGCGGTACAGCGGAATTGGCAGGCAGACGTAACGTCTCCATTCCCTACTCAGGAAACGAGGGATACATACGTAAGTATTGTGAGGGTTGTCCTTCCTCTCTCTGCCTCTCTTCTTTACCCACCAATGGATCTTTATCGATCCACGTTTCCAAACAAAATCATTCTGAAATCAGAATTTCAGAATAAATAAAAAATACTAATTATTAGAGACTAAAATTTGGCAACTATCACACGAAATACGTTCTGAGGAAACTATTTTGCAAATCACAATTACGTTACATGCCAACATATAAGCAGTGCAATTACGTTCGTCCTTAACCTAATACTATTGCAGTGCTATTACGTTTGTCCTGAACATAATACATCCAAAGCAGGTTTCTTTACTATTTATGCATAATCGTGGCATTAAATTTTTTGACTTTGATACACTTTTAACCTTAAAAATACCTTGTTTAACCATTTTGTAGTATTTAGTGTATTTACACAAAAAGCATTTTCTCCAATAAAACGCAACATAGCCTACTGATACATTCACAAAAGACATACATTTTATTAACTTGATGTAAACCAAATTCAAGAATCCATACGTTGGTTGCAAGAAACAGATCCAAATGAAGTATTTTATCCAGTGATCTCGTCTTCATTTCTCAGCAGCGACCGCAAATGTCAAATCCGCGTGATGAATTCAAATTCAAAAAATGCGCCTTCAAGAAGCGTTACGACATGTTTTACGGCAGTGATATCAAACGCTCATTGGCTCTCGCTTGCTTCGTCACAGATTGCGACATGCCGTGTTTCAGTCGGTATAGTAGATTTGAAATGGAGAAGAGTGCGCGCCTTCAGAGAGCGAACCGAAATCAGATTAACATTTTCATGGATTAATATTAATAACTTTAATTCTGCACTGTACCTCATACACAACTACTATAATACTGCCAGAGGACTGCGATGTGAACGACTTTTAGTAATGTTAACGTTAGCGGTTTTGACATTTTCCCAATAAATACATTATTGTAAAACGTATACTTGTCTGTCATGTTTTTTTTCTTTCTGTATAATTCTGTTATCCTACGTAGTTTTAAGGAATTGTTATGTTTAGGGGTGGGACTGGGAGTAGAATTAGTGGCTCAAAATATATTGTAATGCTAAAACTCATCTATGTCCATTATGTTTTATCCTTTTTATATTCTGTATAAAATGAATATGTTTAGGTTTTGGGAGTAGGATTAATTAATCTTGTTACATTTATCTTTAAAAGTGAAAGTATACAGATATCGTTATGATATGACAGACGTAAATAGTTAACGTTTTATAGCTGCAAAAACGTAATAATGTTACGTTTAAATGTTACAAATACGTCCATATTATACGTTTTTAGCATCTACCCAAATGTACAATACGTACGTTTTAAATATTTGAAAATTACGTATTAGTATCGACGTATTAACAATGAGACATTAGGTTAAGGACCAACATAATAGCACTGCTTATATGTTGACATGTAACGTAATTGCGATTTGCAAAATAGTTTCCTCAGAACGTATTTCGTGTGATACAGGGTTGAAATTTGGACACCTTCTAGGCTTTCTGCTGAGATTGCAATTAGTTGTTTTTAATTGTTATTTCATTTTATTGTAAATATTCTGCTAAGATTTTATATTTCAATATAATTCCGGAAGAAATGCAGTTTGCCATCCTTCTGATTTGAATGTGCTTTTATCAATTTTGAAAGCAGAGTTAGCGTTCGCAAAATGTGCTGCAAATAAATAGTGTTTTGCAGAATGACACAAGTGTTCATGGATTATGAAAAATTAAGTTATTGAATGCATTTTGTTAAAAAAGCAATGAAAATGATTCGTAATTTGGTCCGTATGACAATGACAATGTGTGAAGAGTTTTGAACTAGTTTATTTAAGTCATTTATTGTCGTGTATATTTGTATTTAGATATGTCGAACATATTTAGATATATCGAAATCGTCTTCCATTGAGATTTCCCGTATATCTAAATATGTTTAGTGAAAGGTAAAACTTCCGAAATCTCCATGTAAACAATGCGTGAGGTTGACGCGCGACAGATCACTTCCGACGTAACTTTGGAGAAGGTTCAGTTCGGTTCAGTTGAACATCTGATTCAGATCAGTTGGACATTGCTGTTAACAAGAGGTAAAACTATATAAATACTGTTCGTTTTCGCACACAAACCGCTCGTTTCGTGTCTTATCAGTGTGTACTTACATTTACGAGTCATTAAATCATGTTTAATTTGGACTTCTCTGTGCATGCTCTTTTGGAGTTCCCCATGGACCTGCATTATATGACTCACAGACAACAACGGTTTGACCAAAAATTGAAAATGCTGTGGAAACAAAGACAGCTACATCTTGGATGCCCTTGAGGTAAGCTAAAACATATCAAAAATTAATTTCAAAGTGAACTTTCCCTCTAAGTGCACAAGACACATAAGACACACGCGATTATGTTAATTGTGTGGATAATGGAAGAGTTATGTGATCTTACGGAAAGATGAAGAGCCATATAATACATCAAACTAATAAACAAAAGATTATTTGTTATTCACTATAGCATCAGCTACATCTAGTGTAATTGTGAAAATCATATACTGATAATATACAACAATGCTAAGGTCACTGGAAAGGTTTGGGAAAGTGATATTATTTATGTTCTACGTGGTCGAGTAAGCAGATGGCGGTGACGTACTGGTTGTGCTGGGTAACAATGCAAAAGGAGCCGGAATCTGTTTCAACAGCCTTGGACACAAAGCTCTGTGGGCTGCTGATCTCCTAGAGCACCAAAGGGCCCTTAAATATGTAACACGCAGATGAGGCCCTGAAGTAGGTGCAGAAGGTCCTTAACAATCGGAAACATGCAGATGATTTGAAGTGAAGATTCACTCTCCTGAGCTTAACCTTGATGCAAATGTCTCTGTGTGCTAGAGACTTGGTCAATCCGCATCTTTTAACTGTCATACTGGACGAAGACTTTGAACGTAGTTTTTGTCAATGTCTCTTCTCACAGACTGGAGGCTCAGATCGAGGTCCATTGCTGCCTCACAAGCTTTAGACCCAGATCATAAAATATCTGTTGTCTCTCTGGACAAACCAGAGGCTGCCTTCTATGTAACAGGCCAGATGTTCAGAAATGTTGATCTGTTTCTGTCTTACTTTTGCAGGCCATAGACTCAGAACAAGAATGTATTTTTTAAAGTCTCTCGCCTTCCAGGGCTGAGACACAGATATGTTTCAGATCTGTTAAACAGACTTAAAACGACACATCTGTTATGTCTCAACATTGAAGACTCCGAACAATGAGTGTCTGTTGAAAGGGTACCTTTATCCCTTTGCTACGCAGCTCAGCAATTCTCCAATCCAGAGAAAAATTAAGTTTCTCCAATCTTCTCAAAACTCTGTATTCTGATAGAGGGCCATGAGACTTAGACCTGAGTGCAAAAATGGAGTCTCTAGACCCTTCCAGAGCTGAGACATTGAGATCCACGCATCATTTATGCCATTATAAATATCTCAATATCTCAGCGCAGGAAGGGTCTGGAGACTCCATTTTTGCACTCAGGTCTAAGTCTCACGGTCCTCTATCAGAATCCAGAGTTTCAAGAAGATTGGAGAAACTTATTTTTTTGCCAAAAAATTAAAAAAAAAACGTAAGGGGTAACACTGTAATTTTTTTTTCTGGTCAAAATTTTGAGTTTCGATATCTCAGCTCTGGAAGGGTCTAGAGCCTCCATTTTTGCACTCAGGTCTAAGTGTCATGGCCCTCTATCTATATATATATGAAGAGTTCAGATGCAAAAGCCTCTAAATGCCATTTGAAATTTTCTTCTAAAATGACCATTTTAATCAAACTCGTATATTTAAGTTCAGCAATTTCACTTAAATGACAATTAATAGGTAATCTTCATTGCCATTTAAGTGAAATTACTGAACTTAAATATACAATCTTGATAAAAAATGCCCATTTTAGAAGAAAATTTCAAATGGCACTTAGAGGCTTTTGCATCTGAACTCTTCATATATATATATATATATATATATATATATATATATATATATATATATATATATATATATATATATATATATATATATATGTTGTCATTTTTTCTTGTCTGACTCACTTGAATGAAAGGCTCATTATTATGCATATCTTTGTCTCTCTCAGGTGTAAATCACCTAATTATACATGATGGGGCTGGCCTGTTCACGCCCATTCCCATATTGCCTTGGCAAACAAAAAAAATGTTTTTCACAATATAACCCAATTCACAGTTTTATGTGAATGATTAGGGGGATGATTTTCAGATCATTGTGAAGAAAAAACCCTAGGCAACAACATCAATCAGTCAAAAGTCTTTTGGACGCATATTCAGTATGTGTTTTGTGGCCTTATTTCAGAAACTTTCATTTTTAGTTTTTACAATAACCACGCATAAACAATATTCTCTCGAAAATACAAACATGTCCAAACATGTTGCCCATATGTCATGGTTGCCCTGTTTCTGCTAAATATAGTGTAATTTCACCTGTGCCATTAATGTGTTTATAAGCAGCTGAAATAAACACAGATGTCAGGGCATGTCAGAACCTCTCAAGGACTACACCTTGGTCCCCAGGGGGTTAAACAGCCATGGACAATCAAAACAGCGTATTCGGTAATTTTTTGAGGGTTTATTTAATCAAGAGGAAGTTCAGTTGAAGTACAGTTAGGACAGGTATTTGATGTGAAACCCCTTTAAACACACACAGGTATCTGATAAACATGTACGGTTAGGACAGGTATCTAACATGAAACCCCTGTAAACACACACAGGTATCTGACGTGAAACCCCTGTAAACACACACAGGTGTCTGATACACATGTACGATTAGGACAGGTAGGCCCATCTGACATGAAACCCCTGTAAACACGCACACAGGTATCTGATACACATGTACGATTAGGACAGGTATCTGACGTGAAACCGCTGTAAACACACAGGTATCTGATACACATGTACGGTTAGGACAGGTATCTGACATGAAACCCCTGTAAAAACATACAGGTATCTGATACACATGTACAGTTAGGACAGGTATCTGACGTGAAACCCCTGTAAACACACACAGGTATCTGATACACATGTACGGTTAGGACAGGTATCTGACGTGAAACCGCTGTAAACACACAGGTATCTGATACACATGTACGGTTAGGACAGGTATCTGACGTGAAACCGCTGTAAACACACAGGTATCTGATACACATGTACGGTTAGGACAGGTATCTGACGTGAAACCCCTGTAAACACACACATAGGTATCTGATACACATGTACAGTTAGGACAGGTATCTGACGTGAAACCCCTGTAAACACACACAGGTATCTGATACACATGTACGGTTAGGACAGGTATCTGAGATGAAACCCCTGTAAAAACATACAGGTATCTGATACACATGTACAGTTAGGACAGGTATCTGACGTGAAACCCCTGTAAACACACACATAGGTATCTGATACACATGTACGGTTAGGACAGGTATCTGACGTGAAACCGCTGTAAACACACAGGTATCTGATACACATGTACGGTTAGGACAGGTATCTGACGTGAAACCCCTGTAAACACACACATAGGTATCTGATACACATGTAGGCTACAGTTAGGACAGGTATCTAACGTGAAACCCCTGTAAAAACACACAGGTATCTGATACACATGTACGGTTAGGACAGGTATCTGACATGAAACCGCTGTAAACACACACAGGTATCTGATACACATGTACAGTTAGGACAGGTATCTAACGTGAAACCCCTGTAAAAACATACAGGTATCTGATACACATGTACAGTTAGTACAGGTATCTGACGTGAAACCGCTGTAAACACATAGGTATCTGATACACATGTACGGTTAGGACAGGTATCTGACGTGAAACCGCTGTAAACACACAGGTATCTGATACACATGTACGGTTAGGACAGGTATCTGACGTGAAACCCCTGTAAACACACACATAGGAATCTGATACACATGTACAGTTAGGACAGGTATCTAACGTGAAACCCCTGTAAAAACATACAGGTATCTGATACACATGTACAGTTAGGACAGGTATCTAACGTGAAACCCCTTAAAACACACACAGGTATCTGACAACAACGTGGTCACCAGGTAAGGTGGGCCACTGCCTACCGGTGTATGTGTATCCTGATAACATTGCTATAGGGAGGCCTCGACATTAAGCCTTTTCAAACGCTTGTTTCAAAGTAAATCTGCTATTCATTAGTCTGAGTAAAAAAGTTGCTTTTCCGGATTTTTTATTTTTATTTTGAGTGTGTTCATTTATTCTGAAACAATATTCTCATCAGTGTTCAATCAGCTTTGATATTTAAATCACATTATTTTATATCTGCACCTTTAAAAGGGAATCCCCTCATCCAATATTATTAAATGTATGCTTCATCTTTTATTTTAAATTCAATTATTTAGAATAATAAGACACTATGGACAGTTACCCTAGGGGCTCATCAAATTAAATCATTTACACTGAAAAATTACATCTGGTCAAAATTTTGAGTTTCGATATCTCAGCTCTGGAAAGTTCTAGAGCCTCCATTTTTGCACTCAGGTCTAAGTGTCATGGCCCTCTATCAGAATCCAGAGTTTTGAGAAGATTGAGGAAACTTAATTTTTCGCCAAAAAATTAAAAAAACGTAAGGGGTAACACTGTCATTTTCTTTTTCTGGACAAAATTTCGAGTTTCGATATCTCAGCTCTGGAAGGTTCTAGAGCCTCCATTTTTGCACTCAGGTCTAAGTGTCATTACCCTCTATCAGAATCCAGAGTTTTGAGAAGATTGGGGAAACTTAATTTTTCGCCAAAAAAATAAAAAAAAAAACATAAGGGGTAACACTGTTGTTTTTTTCTGGACACAATTTTGAGTTTCAATATCTCAGCTCTGGAAGGGTCTATAGCCTCCATTTTTGCACTCAGGTCTAAGTGTCATGACCCTCTATCAGAATCCAGAGTTTTGAGAAGATTGGAGAAACTTAATTTCCCCCCCCCCCCCCCCCCCCCCCCCCAAAAAAAAAACATAAGGGGTAACACTGTCTTTTTTTTTTTTTCTGGTCAAAATTTTGAGTTTCAATAACTCAGCTCTGGGAGGGTTTAGAGCCTCAATTATTGCACCCAGGTCCATGTATCGTGGCCCTCTATCAGAATCCAGAGTTTTGATAAGATTGGAGAAACTTAATTTTTCACCCTCCGAAAAAAAACATAAGGGGTAACACTGTCAATTTTTTTTTTCTGGTCAAAATTTTGAGTTTCAATATCTCAGCTCTGGAAGGGTCTAGAGCCTCAAATTTTGCACCCAGGTACGTGTATCGTGGCCCTCTATCAGAATCCAGAGTTTTGAGAAGATTGGAGAAACTTAATTTTTCACCCCCCCCCCCAAAAAAAACATAAGGGGTAACACTGTCTATTTTTTTTTTCTGGTCAAAATTTTGAGTTTCAATATCTCAGCTCTGGGAGGGTCTAGAGCCTCAATTATTGCACCCAGGTCCATGTATCGTGGCCCTCTATCAGAATCCAGAGTTTTGAGAAGATTGGAGAAACTTAATTTTTCACCCTCCGAAAAAAAAAACATAAGGGGTAACACTGTCATTTTTTTTTTCTGGTCAAAATTTTGAGTTTCAATATCTCAGCTCTGGAAGGGTCTAGAGCCTCAAATTTTGCACCCAGGACAATGTCTCGTGGCCCTCTATCAGAATCCAGAGTTTTGAGAAGATCGGAGAAACTTAATTTTTCACCCCCCGAAAAAAAACATAAGGGGTAACACTGTCATTTTTTTTCTGGTCAAAATTTTGAGTTTCAATATCTCAGCTCTGGAAGGGTTTGGAGCCTCAATTTTTGCACCCAGGACCATGTCTCGTGGCCCTCTATCAGAATCCAGAGTTTTGAGAAGATCGGAGAAACTTAATTTTTCACCCCCCGAAAAAAAACATAAGGGGTAACACTGTCATTTTTTTTCTTGTCAAAATTTTGAGTTTCAATATCTCAGCTCTGGAAGGGTTTGGAGCCTCAATTTTTGCACCCAGGACCATGTCTCGTAGCCCTCTATCAGAATCCAGAGTTTTGAGAAGATCGGAGAAACTTAATTTTTCACCCCCCGAAAAAAAAACATAAGGGGTAACACTGTCATTTTTTTTTTTGGTCAAAATTTTGAGTTTCAATATCTCAGCTCTGGAAGGGTTTGGAGCCTCAATTTTTGCACCCAGGACCATGTCTCGTGGCCCTCTATCAGAATCCAGAGTTTTGAGAAGATCGGAGAAACTTAATTTTTCACCCCCCGAAAAAAAACATAAGGGGTAACACTGTCATTTTTTTTTTCTGGTCAAAATTTTGAGTTTCAATATCTCAGCTCTGGAAGGGTTTGGAGCCTCAATTTTTGCACCCAGGACCATGTCTCGTGGCCCTCTATCAGAATCCAGAGTTTTGAGAGGATCGGAGAAACTTAATTTTTCACCCCCCCGAAAAAAAACATAAGGGGTAACACTGTCATTTTTTTTCTGGTCAAAATTTTGAGTTTCAATATCTCAGCTCTGGAAAGGTTTGGAGCCTCAATTTTTGCACCCAGGACCATGTCTCGAGGCCCTCTATCAGAATCCAGAGTTTTGAGAAGATCGGAGAAACTTAATTTTTCACCCCCCGAAAAAAAAACATAAGGGGTAACACTGTCATTTTTTTTTTCTGGTCAAAATTTTGAGTTTCAATATCTCAGCTCTGGAAGGGATTGGAGCCTCAATTTTTGCACCCAGGACCATGTCTCGTGGCCCTCCATCAGAATCCAGAGTTTTGAGAAGATCGGAGAAACTTAATTTTTCACCCCCCGAAAAAAAAACATAAGGGGTAACACTGTCATTTTTTTTTCTGGTCAAAATTTTGAGTTTCAATATCTCAGCTCTGGAAGGGTTTGGAGCCTCAATTTTTGCACCCAGGACCATGTCTCGTGGCCCTCTATCAGAATCCAGAGTTTTGAGAAGATCGGAGAAACTTAATTTTTCACCCCCCGAAAAAAAAAAAACATAAGGGGTAACACTGTCATTTTTTTTTCTGGTCAAAATTTTGAGTTTCAATATCTCAGCTCTGGAAGGGATTGGAGCCTCAATTTTTGCACCCAGGACCATGTCTCGTGGCCCTCTATCAGAATCCAGAGTTTTGAGAAGATCGGAGAAACTTAATTTTTCACCCCCCGAAAAAAAACATAAGGGGTAACACTGTCATTTTTTTTTTCTGGTCAAAATTTTGAGTTTCAATATCTCAGCTCTGGAAGGGTTTGGAGCCTCAATTTTTGCACCCAGGACCATGTCTCGTGGCCCTCTATCAGAATCCAGAGTTTTGAGAAGATCGGAGAAACTTAATTTTTCACCCCCCGAAAAAAAACATAAGGGGTAACACTGTCATTTTTTTTCTGGTCAAAATTTTGAGTTTCAATATCTCAGCTCTGGAAGGGTTTGGAGCCTCAATTTTTGCACCCAGGACAATGTCTCGTGGCCCTCTATCAGAATCCAGAGTTTTGAGAAGATCGGAGAAACTTAATTTTTCACCCCCCGAAAAAAAACATAAGGGGTAACACTGTCATTTTTTTTTCTGGTCAAAATTTTGAGTTTCAATATCTCAGCTCTGGAAGGGATTGGAGCCTCAATTTTTGCACCCAGGACCATGTCTCGTGGCCCTCTATCAGAATCCAGAGTTTTGAGAAGATCGGAGAAACTTAATTTTTCACCCCTCGAAAAAAAACATAAGGGGTAACACTGTCATTTTTTTTTTCTGGTCAAAATTTTGAGTTTCAATATCTCAGCTCTGGAAGGGTTTGGAGCCTCAATTTTTGCACCCAGGACCATGTCTCGTGGCCCTCTATCAGAATCCAGAGTTTTGAGAAGATCGGAGAAACTTAATTTTTCACCCCCCGAAAAAAAACATAAGGGGTAACACTGTCATTTTGTTTTCTGGTCAAAATTTTGAGTTTCAATATCTCAGCTCTGGAAGGGATTGGAGCCTCAATTTTTGCACCCAGGACCATGTCTCGTGGCCCTCTATCAGAATCCAGAGTTTTGAGAAGATCAGAGAAACTTAATTTTTCACCCCCCGAAAAAAAAACCATAAGGGGTAACACTGTCATTTTTTTTTTCTGGTCAAAATTTTGAGTTTCAATATCTCAGCTCTGGAAGGGATTGGAGCCTCAATTTTTGCACCCAGGACCATGTCTCGTGGCCCTCTATCAGAATCCAGAGTTTTGAGAAGATCGGAGAAACTTAATTTTTCACCCCCCGAAAAAAAACATTAGGGGTAACACTGTCATTTTTTTTTCTGGTCAAAATTTTGAGTTTCAATATCTCAGCTCTGGAAGGGTTTGGAGCCTTAATTTTTGCACCCAGGACCATGTCTCGTGGCCCTCTATCAGAATCCAGAGTTTTGAGAAGATCGGAGAAACTTAATTTTTCACCCCCCGAAAAAAAAACATAAGGGGTAACACTGTCATTTTTTTTTTCTGGTCAAAATTTTGAGTTTCAATATCTCAGCTCTGGAAGGGTTTGGAGCCTCAATTTTTGCACCCAGGACCCTGTCTCGTGGCCCTCTATCAGAATCCAGAGTTTTGAGAAGATTGGAGAAACTTAATTTTTCACCCCCCGAAAAAAAACATAAGGGGTAACACTGTCATTTTTTTTTTTCTGGTCAAAATTTAGAGTTTCAATATCTCAGCTCTGGAAGGGTCTAGAGCCTCAATTTTTGCACCCAGGTCCATGTATCGTGGCCCTCTATCAGAATCCAGAGTTTTGAGAAGATTGGAGAAACTTAATTTTTCACCCCCCGAAAAAAAACATAAGGGGTTACACTGTCATTTTTTTTTCTGGTCAAAATTTTGAGTTTCAATATCTCAGCTCTGGAAGGGTCTAGAGCGTCAATTTTTGCACCCAGGTCCATGTATCGTGGCCCTGTATCAGAATCCAGAGTTTTGAAAAGATTGGAGAAACTTAATTTTTCACCCCCCGAAAAAAAACATAAGGGGTAACACTGTCATTTTTTTTTTCTGGTCAACATTTTGAGTTTCAATATCTCAGCTCTGGAAGGGTCTAGAGCCTCAATTTTTGCACCCAGGTCCATGTATCGTGGCCCTCTATCAGAATCCAGAGTTTTGAGAAGATTGGAGAAACTTAATTTTTCACCCCCCGAAAAAAAACATAAGGGGTAACACTGTCATTTTTTTTTTTCTGGTCAAAATTTTGAGTTTCAATATCTCAGCTCTGGAAGGGTCTAGAGCGTCAATTTTTGCACCCAGGTCCATGTATCTTGGCCCTCTATCAGAATCCAGAGTTTTGAAAAGATTGGAGAAACTTAATTTTTCACCCCCCGAAAAAAAACATAAGGGGTAACACTGTCATTTTTTTTTTTCTGGTCAAAATTTTGAGTTTCAATATCTCAGCTCTGGAAGGGTCTAGAGCCTCAATTTTTGCACCCAGGTCCATGTATCGTGGCCCTCTATCAGAATCCAGAGTTTTGAGAAGATTGGAGAAACTTAATTTTTCACCCCCCGAAAAAAACATAAGGGGTAACACTGTCATTTTTTTTTTTTGGTCAAAATTTTGAGTTTCAATATCTCAGCTCTGGAAGGGTCTAGAGCGTCAATTTTTGCACCCAGGTCCATGTATCGTGGCCCTCTATCAGAATCCAGAGTTTTGAGAAGATTGGAAAAACTTAATTTTTCACCCCCCGAAAAAAAACATAAGGGGTAACACTGTCATTTTTTTTTTCTGGTCAAATTTTTGAGTTTCAATGTCTCGGCTCTGGAAGGGTCTAGACCCTCAATTTTTGCACCCAGGTCCATGTATCGTGGCCCTCTATCAGCATCCAGAGTTTTGAGAAGATTGGAGAAACTTAATTTTTCACCCCCCGAAAAAAAAAAACATAAGGGGTAACACTGTCATTTTTTTTTCTGGTCAACATTTTGAGTTTCAATATCTCAGCTCTGGAAGGGTCTAGAGCGTCGATTTTTGCACCCAGGTCCATGTATCGTGGCCCTCTATCAGAATCCAGAGTTTTGAAAAGATTGGCGAAAATTAATTTTTCACCCCCCGAAAAAAAACATAAGGGGTAACACTGTCATTTTTTTTTTTCTGGTCAAAATTTTGAGTTTCAATATCTCAGCTCTGGAAGGGTCTAGAGCGTCAATTTTTGCACCCAGGTCCATGTATCGTGGCCCTCTATCAGAATCCAGAGTTTTGAGAAGATTGGAGAAACTTAATTTTTCACCCCCCGAAAAAAAAAACATAAGGGGTAACACTGTCATTTTTTTTTTCTGGTCAACATTTTGAGTTTCAATATCTCAGCTCTGGAAGGGTCTAGAGCGTCGATTTTTGCACCCAGGTCCATGTATCGTGGCCCTCTATCAGAATCCAGAGTTTTGAAAAGATTGGAGAAACTTAATTTTTCACCCCCCGAAAAAAAACATAAGGGGTAACACTGTCATTTTTTTTCTGGTCAAAATTTAGAGTTTCAATATCTCAGCTCTGGAAGGGTCTAGAGCCTCAATTTTTGCACCCAGGTCCATGTATCGTGGCCCTCTATCAGAATCCAGAGTTTTGAGAAGATTGGAGAAACTTAATTTTTCACCCCCCGATAAAAAACATAAGGGGTTACACTGTCATTTTTTTTTCTGGTCAAAATTTTGAGTTTCAATATCTCAGCTCTGGAAGGGTCTAGAGCGTCAATTTTTGCACCCAGGTCCATGTATCGTGGCCCTCTATCAGAATCCAGAGTTTTGAAAAGATTGGAGAAACTTAATTTTTCAACCCCCGAAAAAAAACATAAGGGGTAACACTGTAATTTTTTTTTTCTGGTCAACATTTTGAGTTTCAATATCTCCGCTCTGGAAGGGTCTAGAACGTCAATTTTTGCACCCAGGTCCATGTATAGTGGCCCTCTATCAGAATCCAGAATTTTGAGAAGATTGGAGAAACTTAATTTTTCACCCCCCGAAAAAAAACATAAGGGGTAACACTGTCATTTTTTTTTCTGGTCAAAATTTTGAGTTTCAATATCTCAGCTCTGGAAGGGTCTAGAGCGTCAATTTTTGCACCCAGGTCCATGTATCGTGGCCCTCTATCAGAATCCAGAGTTTTGAAAAGATTGGAGAAACTTAATTTTTCACCCCCCGAAAAAAAAAACATAAGGGGTAACACTGTCATTTTTTTTTTCTGGTCAAAATTTTGAGTTTCAATATCTCAGCTCTGGAAGGGTCTAGAGCCTCAATTTTTGCACCCAGGTCCATGTATCGTGGCCCTCTATCAGAATCCAGAGTTTTGAAAAGATTGGAGAAACTTAATTTTTCACCCACGAAAAAAAACATAAGGGGTAACACTGTCATTTTTTTTTTCTGGTCAGCATTTTGAGTTTCAATATCTCCGCTCTGGAAGGGTCTAGAACGTCAATTTTTGCACCCAGGTCCATGTATAGTGGCCCTCTATCAGAATCCAGAGTTTTGAGAAGATTGGAGAAACTTAATTTTTCACCCCCCGAAAAAAAACATAAGGGGTAACACTGTCATTTTTTTTTGGGTCAAAATTTAGAGTTTCAATATCTCAGCTCTGGAAGGTTCTAGAGCCTCAATTTTTGCACCCAGGTCCATGTATCGTGGCCCTCTATCAGAATCCAGAGTTTTGAAAAGATTGGAGAAACTTAATTTTTCACCCCCCGAAAAAAAACATAAGGGGTAACACTGTCATTTTTTTTTTCTGGTCAAATATTTGAGTTTCAATATCTCGGCTCTGGAAGGGTCTAGACCCTCAATTTTTGCACCCAGGTCCATGTATCGTGGCCCTCTATTAGAGTCCAGAGTTTTGAGAAGATTGGAGAAACTTAATTTTTCACCCCCCGAAAAAAAACATAAGGGGTAACACTGTCATTTTTTTTTCTGGTCAACATTTTAAGTTTCAATATCTCAGCTCTGGAAGGGTCTAGAACGTCAATTTTTGCACCCAGGTCCATGTATAGTGGCCCTCTATCAGAATCCAGAGTTTTGAGAAGATTGGAGAAACTTAATTTTTCACCCCCCGAAAAAAAACATAAGGGGTAACACTGTCATTTTTTTTTTCTGGTCAAAATTTAGAGTTTCAATATCTCGGCTCTGGAAGGGTCTAGACCCTCAATTTTTGCACCCAGGTCCATGTATCGTGGCCCTCTATCAGAGTCCAGAGTTTTGAGAAGATTGGAGAAACTTAATTTTTCACCCCCCGAAAAAAAACATAAGGGGTAACACTGTCATTTTTTTTTCTGGTCCACATTTTAAGTTTCAATATCTCAGCTCTGGAAGGGTCTAGAACGTCAATTTTTGCACCCAGGTCCATGTATAGTGGCCCTCTATCAGAATCCAGAGTTTTAAGAAGATTGGAGAAACTTAATTTTTCACCCCCCGAAAAAAAACATAAGGGGTAGTACTGTCATTTTTTTTCTGGTCAAAATTTAGTGTTTCAATATCTCAGCTCTGGAAGGGTCTAGAGCCTCAATTTTTGCACCCATGTCCATGTATAGTGGCCCTCTATCAGAGTTTTGAGAAGATTGGAGAAACTTAATTTTTCACCCCCCGAAAAAAAAACATAAGGGGTAACACTGTCATTTTTTTTTCTGGTCAAAATTTAGAGTTTCAATATCTCAGCTCTGGAAGGGTCTAGAGCCTTAATTTTTGCACCCAGGTCCATGTATCGTGGCCCTCTATCAAAATCCAGAGTTTTGAGAAGATTGGAGAAACTTAATTTTTCACCCCCCGAAAAAAAACATAAGGGGTAACACTGTCATTTTTTTTTTCTGGTCAAAATTTAGAGTTTCAATATCTCAGCTCTGGAAGGGTCTAGAGCGTCAATTTTTGCACCCAGGTCCATGTATCGTGGCCCTCTATCAGAATCCAGAGTTTTGAGAAGATTGGAGAAACTTAATTTTTCACCCCCCGAAAAAAAACATAAGGGGTAACACTGTCATTTTTTTTTCTGGTCAAAATTTTGAGTTTCAATATCTCGGCTCTGGAAGGGTCTAGACCCTCAATTTTTGCACCCAGGTCCATGTATCGTGGCCCTCTATTAGAATCCAGAGTTTTGAGAGGATTGGAGAAACTTAATTTTTCACCCCCCGAAAAAAAAAACATAAGGGGTAACAATGTCATTTTTTTTTTCTGGTCAAAATTTTGAGTTTCAATATCTCAGCTCTGGAAGGGTCTAGAGCGTCAATTTTTGCACCCAGGTCCATGTATCTTGGCCCTCTATCAGAATCCAGAGTTTTGAAAAGATTGGAGAAACTTAATTTTTCACCCCCCGAAAAAAAACATAAGGGGTAACACTGTCATTTTTTTTTTTCTGGTCAACATTTTGAGTTTCAATATCTCAGCTCTGGAAGGGTCTAGAGCGTCGATTTTTGCACCCAGGTCCATGTATCGTTGCCCTCAGAATCCAGAGTTTTGAAAAGATTGGAGAAACTTAATTTTTCACCCCCCGAAAAAAAACATAAGGGGTAACACTGTCATTTTTTTTTTTCTGGTCAAAATTTAGAGTTTCAATATCTCAGCTCTGGAAGGGTCTAGAGCCTCAATTTTTGCACCCAGGTCCATGTATCGTGGCCCTCTATCAGAATCCAGAGTTTTGAGAAGATTGGAGAAACTTAATTTTTCACCCCCCGAAAAAAAACATAAGGGGTTACACTGTCATTTTTTTTTTTTGGTCAAAATTTTGAGTTTCAATATCTCAGCTCTGGAAGGGTCTAGAGCGTCAATTTTTGCACCCAGGTCCATGTATCGTGGCCCTCTATCAGAATCCAGAGTTTTGAAAAGATTGGAGAAACTTAATTTTTCACCCCCCGAAAAAAAACATAAGGGGTAACACTGTCATTTTTTTTTTCTGGTCAACATTTTGAGTTTCAATATCTCAGCTCTGGAAGGGTCTAGAACTTCAATTTTTGCACCCAGGTCCATGTATCGTGGCCCTCTATCAGAATCCAGAGTTTTGAGAAGATTGGAGAAACTTAATTTTTCACCCCCCGAAAAAAAACATAAGGGGTAACACTGTCATTTTTTTTTTCTGGTCAAAATTTTGAGTTTCAATATCTCAGCTCTGGAAGGGTCTAGAGCGTCAATTATTGCACCCAGGTCCATGTATCGTGGCCCTCTATCAGAATCCAGAGTTTTGAAAAGATTGGGGAAACTTAATTTTTCACCCCCCGAAAAAAAACATAAGGGGTAACACTGTCATTTTTTTTTTCTGGTCAACATTTTGAGTTTCAATATCTCAGCTCTGGAAGGGTCTAGAGCGTCGATTTTTGCACCCAGGTCCATGTATCGTGGCCCTCTATCAGAATCCAGAGTTTTGAGAAGATTGGAGAAACTTAATTTTTCACCCCCCGAAAAAAAACATAAGGGGTAACACTGTCATTTTTTTTTCTGGTCAACATTTTGAGTTTCAATATCTCCGCTCTGGAAGGGTCTAGAACGTCAATTTTTGCACCCAGGTCCATGTATCGTGGCCCTCTATCAGAATCCAGAGTTTTGAGAAGATTGGAGAAACTTAATTTTTCACCCCCCGAAAAAAAACATAAGGGGTAACAATGTCATTTTTTTTTCTGGTCAAAATTTTGAGTTTCAATATCTCAGCTCTGGAAGGGTCTAGAGCGTCGATTTTTGCACCCAGGTCCATGTATCGTGGCCCTCTATCAGAATCCAGAGTTTTGAAAAGATTGGAGAAACTTAATTTTTCACCCCCCGAAAAAAAACATAAGGGGTAACACTGTCATTTTTTTTTTCTGGTCAAAATTTAGAGTTTCAATATCTCAGCTCTGGAAGGGTCTAGAGCGTCAATTTTTGCACCCAGGTCCATGTATCGTGGCCCTCTATCAGAATCCAGAGTTTTGAAAAGATTGGAGAAACTTAATTTTTCACCCCCCGAAAAAAAACATAAGGGGTAACACTGTCATTTTTTTTTCTGGTCAAAATTTAGAGTTTCAATATCTCAGCTCTGGAAGGGTCTAGAGCCTCAATTTTTGCACCCAGGTCCATGTATCGTGGCCCTCTATCAGAATCCAGAGTTTTGAGAAGATTGGAGAAACTTAATTTTTCACCCCCCGAAAAAAAACATAAGGGGGTAACACTGTCATTTTTTTTTCTGGTCAAAATTTTGAGTTTCAATATCTCAGCTCTGGAAGAGTCTAGAGCGTCAATTTTTGCACCCAGGTCCATGTATCGTGGCCCTCTATCAGAATCCAGAGTTTTGAAAAGATTGGAGAAACTTCATTTTTCACCCCCCGAAAAAAAACATAAGGGGTAACACTGTCATTTTTTTTTCTGGTCAAAATTTTGAGTTTCAATATCTCAGCTCTGGAAGGGTCTAGAGCGTCAATTTTTGCACCCAGGTCCATGTATCGTGGCCCTCTATCAGAATCCAGAGTTTTGAGAAGATTGGAGAAACTTAATTTTTCACCCCCCGAAAAAAAACATAAGGGGTAACACTGTCATTTTTTTTTTCTGGTCAAAATTTTGAGTTTCAATATCTCGGCTCTGGAAGGGTCTAGACCCTCAATTTTTGCACCCAGGTCCATGTATCGTGGCCCTCTATCAGAATCCAGAGTTTTGAGAAGATTGGAGAAACTCAATTTTTCACCCCCCGAAAAAAAAACATAAGGGGTAACACTGTCATTTTTTTTTTCTGGTCAAAATTTTGAGTTTCAATATCTCAGCTCTGGAAGGGTCTAGAGCGTCAATTTTTGCACCCAGGTCCATGTATCGTGGCCCTCTATCAGAATCCAGAGTTTTGAAAAGATTGGAGAAACTTAATTTTTCACCCCCCGAAAAAAAACATAAGGGGTAACACTGTCATTTTTTTTTTCTGGTCAAAATTTTGAGTTTCAATATCTCAGCTCTGGAAGGGTCTAGAGCGTCAATTTTTGCACCCAGGTCCATGTATCGTGGCCCTCTATCAGAATCCAGAGTTTTGAAAAGATTGGAGAAACTTAATTTTTCACCCCCCGAAAAAAAAAACATAAGGGGTAACACTGTCATTTTTTTTTCTGGTCAAAATTTTGAGTTTCAATATCTCAGCTCTGGAAGGGTCTATAGCCTCAATTTTTGCACCCAGGTCCATGTATCGTGGCCCTGTATCAGAATCCAGAGTTTTGAAAAGATTGGAGAAACTTAATTTTTCACCCCCCGAAAAAAAACATAAGGGGTAACACTGTCATTTTTTTTTCTGGTCAACATTTTGAGTTTCAATATCTCAGATCTGGAAGGGTCTAGAACGTCAATTTTTGCACCCATGTCCATGTATAGTGGCCCTCTATCAGAATCCAGAGTTTTGAGAAGATTGGAGAATTTAATTTTTCACCCCCCGAAAAAAAACATAAGGGGTAACACTGTCATTTTTTTTTCTGGTCAAAATTTTGAGTTTCAATATCTCAGCTCTGGAAGGGTCTAGAGCCTCAATTTTTGCACCCAGGTCCATGTATCGTGGCCCTGTATCAGAATCCAGAGTTTTGAAAAGATTGGAGAAACTTAATTTTTCACCCCCCGAAAAAAAACATAAGTGGTAACACTGTCATTTTTTTTTTCTGGTCAACATTTTGAGTTTCAATATCTCAGCTCTGAAAGGGTCTAGAACGTCAATTTTTGCACCCATGTCCATGTATAGTGGCCCTCTATCAGAATCCAGAGTTTTGAGAAGATTGGAGAAACTTAATTTTTCACCCCCCGAAAAAAAACATAAGGGGTAACACTGTCATTTTTTTTTTCTGGTCAAAATTTTGAGTTTCAATATCTCAGCTCTGGAAGGGTCTATAGCCTCAATTTTTGCACCCAGGTCCATGTATCGTGGCCCTGTATCAGAATCCAGAGTTTTGAAAAGATTGGAGAAACTTAATTTTTCACCCCCCCAAAAAAAACATAAGGGGTAACACTGTCATTTTTTTTTCTGGTCAACATTTTGAGTTTCAATATCTCAGCTCTGGAAGGGTCTAACGTCAATTTTTGCACCCATGTCCATGTATAGTGGCCCTCTATCAGAATCCAGAGTTTTGAGAAGATTGGAGAAACTTAATTTTTCACCCCCCGAAAAAAAACATAAGGGGTAACACTGTCATTTTTTTTTTCTGGTCAAAATTTAGAGTTTCAATATCTCAGCTCTGGAAGGGTCTAGAGCCTCAATTTTTGCACCCAGGTCCATGTATCGTGGCCCTCTATCAGAATCCAGAGTTTTGAAAAGATTGGAGAAACTTAATTTTTCACCCCCCGAAAAAAAACATAAGGGGTAACACTGTCATTTTTTTTTCTGGTCAACATTTTGAGTTTCAATATCTCCGCTCTGGAAGGGTCTAGAACGTCAATTTTTGCACCCAGGTCCATGTATAGTGGCCCTCTATCAGAATCCAGAGTTTTGAGAAGATTGGAGAAACTTAATTTTTCACCCCCCGAAAAAAAACATAAGGGGTAACACTGTCATTTTTTTTTTTGGGTCAAAATTTAGAGTTTCAATATCTCAGCTCTGGAAGGGTCTAGAGCCTCAATTTTTGCACCCAGGTCCATGTATCGTGGCCCTCTATCAGAATCCAGAGTTTTGAAAAGATTGGAGAAACTTAATTTTTCACCCCCCGAAAATAAACATAAGGGGTAACACTGTCATTTTTTTTTTCTGGTCAAAATTTTGAGTTTCAATATCTCAGCTCTGGAAGGGTCTAGAGCCTCAATTTTTGCACCCAGGTCCATGTATCGTGGCCTTCTATCAGAATCCAGAGTTTTGAGAAGATTGGAGAAACTTAATTTTTCACCCCCCGAAAAAAAACATAAGGGGTAACACTGTCATTTTTTTTTTCTGGTCAAAATTTTGAGTTTCAATATCTCAGCTCTGGAAGGGTCTAGAGCCTCAATTTTTGCACCCATGTCCATGTATAGTGGCCCTCTATCAGAATCCAGAGTTTTGAGAAGATTGGAGAAACTTAATTTTTCACCCCCCGAAAAAAAACATAAGGGGTAACACTGTCATTTTTTTTTCTGGTCAAAATTTTGAGTTTCAATATCTCAGCTCTGGAAGGGTCTAGAGCCTCAATTTTTGCACCCAGGTCCATGTATCGTGGCCCTCTATCAGAATCCAGAGTTTTGAAAAGATTGGAGAAACTTAATTTTTCACCCCCCGAAAAAAACATAAGGGGTAACACTGTCATTTTTTTTTCTGGTCAACATTTTGATTTTCAATATCTCCGCTCTGGAAGGGTCTAGAACGTCAATTTTTGCACCCAGGTCCATGTATATTGGCCCTCTATCAGAATCCAGAGTTTTGAGAAGATTGGAGAAACTTAATTTTTCACCCCCCGAAAAAAAACATAAGGGGTAACACTGTCATTTTTTTTTCTGGTCAAAATTTTGAGTTTCAATATCTCAGCTCTGGAAGGGTCTAGAGCCTCAATTTTTGCACCCAGGTCCATGTATCGTGGCCCTCTATCAGAATCCAGAGTTTTGAAAAGATTGGAGAAACTTAATTTTTCACCCCCCGAAAAAAACATAAGGGGTAACACTGTCATTTTTTTTTCTGGTCAACATTTTGATTTTCAATATCTCCGCTCTGGAAGGGTCTAGAACGTCAATTTTTGCACCCAGGTCCATGTATAGTGGCCCTCTATCAGAATCCAGAGTTTTGAGAAGATTGGAGAAACTTAATTTTTCACCCCCCGAAAAAAAACATAAGGGGTAGCACTGTCATTTTTTTTTTTTGGGTCAAAATTTAGAGTTTCAATATCTCAGCTCTGGAAGGTTCTAGAGCCTCAATTTTTGCACCCAGGTCCATGTATCGTGGCCCTCTATCAGAATCCAGAGTTTTGAAAAGATTGGAGAAACTTAATTTTTCACCCCCCGAAAAAAAACATAAGGGGTAACACTGTCATTTTTTTTTCTGGTCAAAATTTAGAGTTTCAATATCTCAGCTCTGGAAGGGTCTAGAGCCTCAATTTTTGCACCCAGGTCCATGTATCGTGGCCCTCTATCAGAATCCAGAGTTTTGAGAAGATTGGAGAAACTTAATTTTTCACCCCCCGAAAAAAAACATAAGGGGTTACACTGTCATTTTTTTTTCTGGTCAAAATTTTGAGTTTCAATATCTCAGCTCTGGAAGGGTCTAGAGCGTCAATTTTTGCACCCAGGTCCATGTATCGTGGCCCTCTATCAGAATCCAGAGTTTTGAAAAGATTGGAGAAACTTAATTTTTCACCCCCCGAAAAAAAACATAAGGGGTAACACTGTCATTTTTTTTTTCTGGTCAAAATTTTGAGTTTCAATATCTCAGCTCTGGAAGGGTCTAGAGCGTCAATTTTTGCACCCAGGTCCATGTATCGTGGCCCTCTATCAGAATCCAGAGTTTTGAAAAGATTGGGGAAACTTAATTTTTCACCCCCCGAAAAAAAACATAAGGGGTAACACTGTCATTTTTTTTTTCTGGTCAACATTTTGAGTTTCAATATCTCAGCTCTGGAAGGGTCTAGAGCGTCGATTTTTGCACCCAGGTCCACGTATCGTGGCCCTCTATCAGAATCCAGAGTTTTGAGAAGATTGGAGAAACTTAATTTTTCACCCCCCGAAAAAAAACATAAGGGGTAACACTGTCATTTTTTTTTTCTGGTCAACATTTTGAGTTTCAATATCTCCGCTCTGGAAGGGTCTAGAACGTCAATTTTTGCACCCAGGTCCATGTATCGTGGCCCTCTATCAGAATCCAGAGTTTTGAGAAGATTGGAGAAACTTAATTTTTCACCCCCCGAAAAAAAACATAAGGGGTAACAATGTCATTTTTTTTTCTGGTCAAAATTTTGAGTTTCAATATCTCAGCTCTGGAAGGGTCTAGAGCGTCGATTTTTGCACCCAGGTCCATGTATCGTGGCCCTCTATCAGAATCCAGAGTTTTGAAAAGATTGGAGAAACTTAATTTTTCACCCCCCGAAAAAAAACATAAGGGGTAACACTGTCATTTTCTTTTTCTGGACAAAATTTCGAGTTTCGATATCTCAGCTCTGGAAGGTTCTAGAGCCTCCATTTTTGCACTCAGGTCTAAGTGTCATTACCCTCTATCAGAATCCAGAGTTTTGAGAAGATTGGGGAAACTTAATTTTTCGCCAAAAAAATAAAAAAAAAAACATAAGGGGTAACACTGTTGTTTTTTTCTGGACACAATTTTGAGTTTCAATATCTCAGCTCTGGAAGGGTCTATAGCCTCCATTTTTGCACTCAGGTCTAAGTGTCATGACCCTCTATCAGAATCCAGAGTTTTGAGAAGATTGGAGAAACTTAATTTCCCCCCCCCCCCCCCCCCCCAAAAAAAAAACATAAGGGGTAACACTGTCTTTTTTTTTTTTTCTGGTCAAAATTTTGAGTTTCAATAACTCAGCTCTGGGAGGGTTTAGAGCCTCAATTATTGCACCCAGGTCCATGTATCGTGGCCCTCTATCAGAATCCAGAGTTTTGATAAGATTGGAGAAACTTAATTTTTCACCCTCCGAAAAAAAACATAAGGGGTAACACTGTCAATTTTTTTTTTCTGGTCAAAATTTTGAGTTTCAATATCTCAGCTCTGGAAGGGTCTAGAGCCTCAAATTTTGCACCCAGGTACGTGTATCGTGGCCCTCTATCAGAATCCAGAGTTTTGAGAAGATTGGAGAAACTTAATTTTTCACCCCCCCCCCCCAAAAAAAACATAAGGGGTAACACTGTCTATTTTTTTTTTCTGGTCAAAATTTTGAGTTTCAATATCTCAGCTCTGGGAGGGTCTAGAGCCTCAATTATTGCACCCAGGTCCATGTATCGTGGCCCTCTATCAGAATCCAGAGTTTTGAGAAGATTGGAGAAACTTAATTTTTCACCCTCCGAAAAAAAAAACATAAGGGGTAACACTGTCATTTTTTTTTTCTGGTCAAAATTTTGAGTTTCAATATCTCAGCTCTGGAAGGGTCTAGAGCCTCAAATTTTGCACCCAGGACAATGTCTCGTGGCCCTCTATCAGAATCCAGAGTTTTGAGAAGATCGGAGAAACTTAATTTTTCACCCCCCGAAAAAAAACATAAGGGGTAACACTGTCATTTTTTTTCTGGTCAAAATTTTGAGTTTCAATATCTCAGCTCTGGAAGGGTTTGGAGCCTCAATTTTTGCACCCAGGACCATGTCTCGTGGCCCTCTATCAGAATCCAGAGTTTTGAGAAGATCGGAGAAACTTAATTTTTCACCCCCCGAAAAAAAACATAAGGGGTAACACTGTCATTTTTTTTCTTGTCAAAATTTTGAGTTTCAATATCTCAGCTCTGGAAGGGTTTGGAGCCTCAATTTTTGCACCCAGGACCATGTCTCGTAGCCCTCTATCAGAATCCAGAGTTTTGAGAAGATCGGAGAAACTTAATTTTTCACCCCCCGAAAAAAAAACATAAGGGGTAACACTGTCATTTTTTTTTTTGGTCAAAATTTTGAGTTTCAATATCTCAGCTCTGGAAGGGTTTGGAGCCTCAATTTTTGCACCCAGGACCATGTCTCGTGGCCCTCTATCAGAATCCAGAGTTTTGAGAAGATCGGAGAAACTTAATTTTTCACCCCCCGAAAAAAAACATAAGGGGTAACACTGTCATTTTTTTTTTCTGGTCAAAATTTTGAGTTTCAATATCTCAGCTCTGGAAGGGTTTGGAGCCTCAATTTTTGCACCCAGGACCATGTCTCGTGGCCCTCTATCAGAATCCAGAGTTTTGAGAGGATCGGAGAAACTTAATTTTTCACCCCCCCGAAAAAAAACATAAGGGGTAACACTGTCATTTTTTTTCTGGTCAAAATTTTGAGTTTCAATATCTCAGCTCTGGAAAGGTTTGGAGCCTCAATTTTTGCACCCAGGACCATGTCTCGAGGCCCTCTATCAGAATCCAGAGTTTTGAGAAGATCGGAGAAACTTAATTTTTCACCCCCCGAAAAAAAAACATAAGGGGTAACACTGTCATTTTTTTTTTCTGGTCAAAATTTTGAGTTTCAATATCTCAGCTCTGGAAGGGATTGGAGCCTCAATTTTTGCACCCAGGACCATGTCTCGTGGCCCTCCATCAGAATCCAGAGTTTTGAGAAGATCGGAGAAACTTAATTTTTCACCCCCCGAAAAAAAAACATAAGGGGTAACACTGTCATTTTTTTTTCTGGTCAAAATTTTGAGTTTCAATATCTCAGCTCTGGAAGGGTTTGGAGCCTCAATTTTTGCACCCAGGACCATGTCTCGTGGCCCTCTATCAGAATCCAGAGTTTTGAGAAGATCGGAGAAACTTAATTTTTCACCCCCCGAAAAAAAAAAAACATAAGGGGTAACACTGTCATTTTTTTTTCTGGTCAAAATTTTGAGTTTCAATATCTCAGCTCTGGAAGGGATTGGAGCCTCAATTTTTGCACCCAGGACCATGTCTCGTGGCCCTCTATCAGAATCCAGAGTTTTGAGAAGATCGGAGAAACTTAATTTTTCACCCCCCGAAAAAAAACATAAGGGGTAACACTGTCATTTTTTTTTTCTGGTCAAAATTTTGAGTTTCAATATCTCAGCTCTGGAAGGGTTTGGAGCCTCAATTTTTGCACCCAGGACCATGTCTCGTGGCCCTCTATCAGAATCCAGAGTTTTGAGAAGATCGGAGAAACTTAATTTTTCACCCCCCGAAAAAAAACATAAGGGGTAACACTGTCATTTTTTTTCTGGTCAAAATTTTGAGTTTCAATATCTCAGCTCTGGAAGGGTTTGGAGCCTCAATTTTTGCACCCAGGACAATGTCTCGTGGCCCTCTATCAGAATCCAGAGTTTTGAGAAGATCGGAGAAACTTAATTTTTCACCCCCCGAAAAAAAACATAAGGGGTAACACTGTCATTTTTTTTTCTGGTCAAAATTTTGAGTTTCAATATCTCAGCTCTGGAAGGGATTGGAGCCTCAATTTTTGCACCCAGGACCATGTCTCGTGGCCCTCTATCAGAATCCAGAGTTTTGAGAAGATCGGAGAAACTTAATTTTTCACCCCTCGAAAAAAAACATAAGGGGTAACACTGTCATTTTTTTTTTCTGGTCAAAATTTTGAGTTTCAATATCTCAGCTCTGGAAGGGTTTGGAGCCTCAATTTTTGCACCCAGGACCATGTCTCGTGGCCCTCTATCAGAATCCAGAGTTTTGAGAAGATCGGAGAAACTTAATTTTTCACCCCCCGAAAAAAAACATAAGGGGTAACACTGTCATTTTGTTTTCTGGTCAAAATTTTGAGTTTCAATATCTCAGCTCTGGAAGGGATTGGAGCCTCAATTTTTGCACCCAGGACCATGTCTCGTGGCCCTCTATCAGAATCCAGAGTTTTGAGAAGATCAGAGAAACTTAATTTTTCACCCCCCGAAAAAAAAACCATAAGGGGTAACACTGTCATTTTTTTTTTCTGGTCAAAATTTTGAGTTTCAATATCTCAGCTCTGGAAGGGATTGGAGCCTCAATTTTTGCACCCAGGACCATGTCTCGTGGCCCTCTATCAGAATCCAGAGTTTTGAGAAGATCGGAGAAACTTAATTTTTCACCCCCCGAAAAAAAACATTAGGGGTAACACTGTCATTTTTTTTTCTGGTCAAAATTTTGAGTTTCAATATCTCAGCTCTGGAAGGGTTTGGAGCCTTAATTTTTGCACCCAGGACCATGTCTCGTGGCCCTCTATCAGAATCCAGAGTTTTGAGAAGATCGGAGAAACTTAATTTTTCACCCCCCGAAAAAAAAACATAAGGGGTAACACTGTCATTTTTTTTTTCTGGTCAAAATTTTGAGTTTCAATATCTCAGCTCTGGAAGGGTTTGGAGCCTCAATTTTTGCACCCAGGACCCTGTCTCGTGGCCCTCTATCAGAATCCAGAGTTTTGAGAAGATTGGAGAAACTTAATTTTTCACCCCCCGAAAAAAAACATAAGGGGTAACACTGTCATTTTTTTTTTTCTGGTCAAAATTTAGAGTTTCAATATCTCAGCTCTGGAAGGGTCTAGAGCCTCAATTTTTGCACCCAGGTCCATGTATCGTGGCCCTCTATCAGAATCCAGAGTTTTGAGAAGATTGGAGAAACTTAATTTTTCACCCCCCGAAAAAAAACATAAGGGGTTACACTGTCATTTTTTTTTCTGGTCAAAATTTTGAGTTTCAATATCTCAGCTCTGGAAGGGTCTAGAGCGTCAATTTTTGCACCCAGGTCCATGTATCGTGGCCCTGTATCAGAATCCAGAGTTTTGAAAAGATTGGAGAAACTTAATTTTTCACCCCCCGAAAAAAAACATAAGGGGTAACACTGTCATTTTTTTTTTCTGGTCAACATTTTGAGTTTCAATATCTCAGCTCTGGAAGGGTCTAGAGCCTCAATTTTTGCACCCAGGTCCATGTATCGTGGCCCTCTATCAGAATCCAGAGTTTTGAGAAGATTGGAGAAACTTAATTTTTCACCCCCCGAAAAAAAACATAAGGGGTAACACTGTCATTTTTTTTTTTCTGGTCAAAATTTTGAGTTTCAATATCTCAGCTCTGGAAGGGTCTAGAGCGTCAATTTTTGCACCCAGGTCCATGTATCTTGGCCCTCTATCAGAATCCAGAGTTTTGAAAAGATTGGAGAAACTTAATTTTTCACCCCCCGAAAAAAAACATAAGGGGTAACACTGTCATTTTTTTTTTCTGGTCAAAATTTTGAGTTTCAATATCTCAGCTCTGGAAGGGTCTAGAGCCTCAATTTTTGCACCCAGGTCCATGTATCGTGGCCCTCTATCAGAATCCAGAGTTTTGAGAAGATTGGAGAAACTTAATTTTTCACCCCCCGAAAAAAACATAAGGGGTAACACTGTCATTTTTTTTTTTTGGTCAAAATTTTGAGTTTCAATATCTCAGCTCTGGAAGGGTCTAGAGCGTCAATTTTTGCACCCAGGTCCATGTATCGTGGCCCTCTATCAGAATCCAGAGTTTTGAGAAGATTGGAAAAACTTAATTTTTCACCCCCCGAAAAAAAACATAAGGGGTAACACTGTCATTTTTTTTTTCTGGTCAAATTTTTGAGATTCAATGTCTCGGCTCTGGAAGGGTCTAGACCCTCAATTTTTGCACCCAGGTCCATGTATCGTGGCCCTCTATCAGCATCCAGAGTTTTGAGAAGATTGGAGAAACTTAATTTTTCACCCCCCGAAAAAAAAAAACATAAGGGGTAACACTGTCATTTTTTTTTCTGGTCAACATTTTGAGTTTCAATATCTCAGCTCTGGAAGGGTCTAGAGCGTCGATTTTTGCACCCAGGTCCATGTATCGTGGCCCTCTATCAGAATCCAGAGTTTTGAAAAGATTGGCGAAAATTAATTTTTCACCCCCCGAAAAAAAACATAAGGGGTAACACTGTCATTTTTTTTTTTCTGGTCAAAATTTTGAGTTTCAATATCTCAGCTCTGGAAGGGTCTAGAGCGTCAATTTTTGCACCCAGGTCCATGTATCGTGGCCCTCTATCAGAATCCAGAGTTTTGAGAAGATTGGAGAAACTTAATTTTTCACCCCCCGAAAAAAAAAACATAAGGGGTAACACTGTCATTTTTTTTTTCTGGTCAACATTTTGAGTTTCAATATCTCAGCTCTGGAAGGGTCTAGAGCGTCGATTTTTGCACCCAGGTCCATGTATCGTGGCCCTCTATCAGAATCCAGAGTTTTGAAAAGATTGGAGAAACTTAATTTTTCACCCCCCGAAAAAAAACATAAGGGGTAACACTGTCATTTTTTTTCTGGTCAAAATTTAGAGTTTCAATATCTCAGCTCTGGAAGGGTCTAGAGCCTCAATTTTTGCACCCAGGTCCATGTATCGTGGCCCTCTATCAGAATCCAGAGTTTTGAGAAGATTGGAGAAACTTAATTTTTCACCCCCCGATAAAAAACATAAGGGGTTACACTGTCATTTTTTTTTCTGGTCAAAATTTTGAGTTTCAATATCTCAGCTCTGGAAGGGTCTAGAGCGTCAATTTTTGCACCCAGGTCCATGTATCGTGGCCCTCTATCAGAATCCAGAGTTTTGAAAAGATTGGAGAAACTTAATTTTTCAACCCCCGAAAAAAAACATAAGGGGTAACACTGTAATTTTTTTTTTCTGGTCAACATTTTGAGTTTCAATATCTCCGCTCTGGAAGGGTCTAGAACGTCAATTTTTGCACCCAGGTCCATGTATAGTGGCCCTCTATCAGAATCCAGAATTTTGAGAAGATTGGAGAAACTTAATTTTTCACCCCCCGAAAAAAAACATAAGGGGTAACACTGTCATTTTTTTTTCTGGTCAAAATTTTGAGTTTCAATATCTCAGCTCTGGAAGGGTCTAGAGCGTCAATTTTTGCACCCAGGTCCATGTATCGTGGCCCTCTATCAGAATCCAGAGTTTTGAAAAGATTGGAGAAACTTAATTTTTCACCCCCCGAAAAAAAAAACATAAGGGGTAACACTGTCATTTTTTTTTCTGGTCAAAATTTTGAGTTTCAATATCTCAGCTCTGGAAGGGTCTAGAGCCTCAATTTTTGCACCCATGTCCATGTATAGTGGCCCTCTATCAGAATCCAGAGTTTTGAGAAGATTGGAGAAACTTAATTTTTCACCCCCCGAAAAAAAACATAAGGGGTAACACTGTCATTTTTTTTTTCTGGTCAAAATTTTGAGTTTCAATATCTCAGCTCTGGAAGGGTCTAGAGCCTCAATTTTTGCACCCAGGTCCATGTATCGTGGCCCTCTATCAGAATCCAGAGTTTTGAAAAGATTGGAGAAACTTAATTTTTCACCCACGAAAAAAAACATAAGGGGTAACACTGTCATTTTTTTTTTCTGGTCAGCATTTTGAGTTTCAATATCTCCGCTCTGGAAGGGTCTAGAACGTCAATTTTTGCACCCAGGTCCATGTATAGTGGCCCTCTATCAGAATCCAGAGTTTTGAGAAGATTGGAGAAACTTAATTTTTCACCCCCCGAAAAAAAACATAAGGGGTAACACTGTCATTTTTTTTTGGGTCAAAATTTAGAGTTTCAATATCTCAGCTCTGGAAGGTTCTAGAGCCTCAATTTTTGCACCCAGGTCCATGTATCGTGGCCCTCTATCAGAATCCAGAGTTTTGAAAAGATTGGAGAAACTTAATTTTTCACCCCCCGAAAAAAAACATAAGGGGTAACACTGTCATTTTTTTTTTCTGGTCAAATATTTGAGTTTCAATATCTCGGCTCTGGAAGGGTCTAGACCCTCAATTTTTGCACCCAGGTCCATGTATCGTGGCCCTCTATTAGAGTCCAGAGTTTTGAGAAGATTGGAGAAACTTAATTTTTCACCCCCCGAAAAAAAACATAAGGGGTAACACTGTCATTTTTTTTTCTGGTCAACATTTTAAGTTTCAATATCTCAGCTCTGGAAGGGTCTAGAACGTCAATTTTTGCACCCAGGTCCATGTATAGTGGCCCTCTATCAGAATCCAGAGTTTTGAGAAGATTGGAGAAACTTAATTTTTCACCCCCCGAAAAAAAACATAAGGGGTAACACTGTCATTTTTTTTTTCTGGTCAAAATTTAGAGTTTCAATATCTCGGCTCTGGAAGGGTCTAGACCCTCAATTTTTGCACCCAGGTCCATGTATCGTGGCCCTCTATCAGAGTCCAGAGTTTTGAGAAGATTGGAGAAACTTAATTTTTCACCCCCCGAAAAAAAACATAAGGGGTAACACTGTCATTTTTTTTTCTGGTCCACATTTTAAGTTTCAATATCTCAGCTCTGGAAGGGTCTAGAACGTCAATTTTTGCACCCAGGTCCATGTATAGTGGCCCTCTATCAGAATCCAGAGTTTTAAGAAGATTGGAGAAACTTAATTTTTCACCCCCCGAAAAAAAACATAAGGGGTAGTACTGTCATTTTTTTTCTGGTCAAAATTTAGTGTTTCAATATCTCAGCTCTGGAAGGGTCTAGAGCCTCAATTTTTGCACCCATGTCCATGTATAGTGGCCCTCTATCAGAGTTTTGAGAAGATTGGAGAAACTTAATTTTTCACCCCCCGAAAAAAAAACATAAGGGGTAACACTGTCATTTTTTTTTCTGGTCAAAATTTAGAGTTTCAATATCTCAGCTCTGGAAGGGTCTAGAGCCTTAATTTTTGCACCCAGGTCCATGTATCGTGGCCCTCTATCAAAATCCAGAGTTTTGAGAAGATTGGAGAAACTTAATTTTTCACCCCCCGAAAAAAAACATAAGGGGTAACACTGTCATTTTTTTTTTCTGGTCAAAATTTAGAGTTTCAATATCTCAGCTCTGGAAGGGTCTAGAGCGTCAATTTTTGCACCCAGGTCCATGTATCGTGGCCCTCTATCAGAATCCAGAGTTTTGAGAAGATTGGAGAAACTTAATTTTTCACCCCCCGAAAAAAAACATAAGGGGTAACACTGTCATTTTTTTTTCTGGTCAAAATTTTGAGTTTCAATATCTCGGCTCTGGAAGGGTCTAGACCCTCAATTTTTGCACCCAGGTCCATGTATCGTGGCCCTCTATTAGAATCCAGAGTTTTGAGAGGATTGGAGAAACTTAATTTTTCACCCCCCGAAAAAAAAAACATAAGGGGTAACAATGTCATTTTTTTTTTCTGGTCAAAATTTTGAGTTTCAATATCTCAGCTCTGGAAGGGTCTAGAGCGTCAATTTTTGCACCCAGGTCCATGTATCTTGGCCCTCTATCAGAATCCAGAGTTTTGAAAAGATTGGAGAAACTTAATTTTTCACCCCCCGAAAAAAAACATAAGGGGTAACACTGTCATTTTTTTTTTTCTGGTCAACATTTTGAGTTTCAATATCTCAGCTCTGGAAGGGTCTAGAGCGTCGATTTTTGCACCCAGGTCCATGTATCGTTGCCCTCAGAATCCAGAGTTTTGAAAAGATTGGAGAAACTTAATTTTTCACCCCCCGAAAAAAAACATAAGGGGTAACACTGTCATTTTTTTTTTTCTGGTCAAAATTTAGAGTTTCAATATCTCAGCTCTGGAAGGGTCTAGAGCCTCAATTTTTGCACCCAGGTCCATGTATCGTGGCCCTCTATCAGAATCCAGAGTTTTGAGAAGATTGGAGAAACTTAATTTTTCACCCCCCGAAAAAAAACATAAGGGGTTACACTGTCATTTTTTTTTTTTGGTCAAAATTTTGAGTTTCAATATCTCAGCTCTGGAAGGGTCTAGAGCGTCAATTTTTGCACCCAGGTCCATGTATCGTGGCCCTCTATCAGAATCCAGAGTTTTGAAAAGATTGGAGAAACTTAATTTTTCACCCCCCGAAAAAAAACATAAGGGGTAACACTGTCATTTTTTTTTTCTGGTCAACATTTTGAGTTTCAATATCTCAGCTCTGGAAGGGTCTAGAACTTCAATTTTTGCACCCAGGTCCATGTATCGTGGCCCTCTATCAGAATCCAGAGTTTTGAGAAGATTGGAGAAACTTAATTTTTCACCCCCCGAAAAAAAACATAAGGGGTAACACTGTCATTTTTTTTTTCTGGTCAAAATTTTGAGTTTCAATATCTCAGCTCTGGAAGGGTCTAGAGCGTCAATTATTGCACCCAGGTCCATGTATCGTGGCCCTCTATCAGAATCCAGAGTTTTGAAAAGATTGGGGAAACTTAATTTTTCACCCCCCGAAAAAAAACATAAGGGGTAACACTGTCATTTTTTTTTTCTGGTCAACATTTTGAGTTTCAATATCTCAGCTCTGGAAGGGTCTAGAGCGTCGATTTTTGCACCCAGGTCCATGTATCGTGGCCCTCTATCAGAATCCAGAGTTTTGAGAAGATTGGAGAAACTTAATTTTTCACCCCCCGAAAAAAAACATAAGGGGTAACACTGTCATTTTTTTTTCTGGTCAACATTTTGAGTTTCAATATCTCCGCTCTGGAAGGGTCTAGAACGTCAATTTTTGCACCCAGGTCCATGTATCGTGGCCCTCTATCAGAATCCAGAGTTTTGAGAAGATTGGAGAAACTTAATTTTTCACCCCCCGAAAAAAAACATAAGGGGTAACAATGTCATTTTTTTTTCTGGTCAAAATTTTGAGTTTCAATATCTCAGCTCTGGAAGGGTCTAGAGCGTCGATTTTTGCACCCAGGTCCATGTATCGTGGCCCTCTATCAGAATCCAGAGTTTTGAAAAGATTGGAGAAACTTAATTTTTCACCCCCCGAAAAAAAACATAAGGGGTAACACTGTCATTTTTTTTTTCTGGTCAAAATTTAGAGTTTCAATATCTCAGCTCTGGAAGGGTCTAGAGCGTCAATTTTTGCACCCAGGTCCATGTATCGTGGCCCTCTATCAGAATCCAGAGTTTTGAAAAGATTGGAGAAACTTAATTTTTCACCCCCCGAAAAAAAACATAAGGGGTAACACTGTCATTTTTTTTTCTGGTCAAAATTTAGAGTTTCAATATCTCAGCTCTGGAAGGGTCTAGAGCCTCAATTTTTGCACCCAGGTCCATGTATCGTGGCCCTCTATCAGAATCCAGAGTTTTGAGAAGATTGGAGAAACTTAATTTTTCACCCCCCGAAAAAAAACATAAGGGGGTAACACTGTCATTTTTTTTTCTGGTCAAAATTTTGAGTTTCAATATCTCAGCTCTGGAAGAGTCTAGAGCGTCAATTTTTGCACCCAGGTCCATGTATCGTGGCCCTCTATCAGAATCCAGAGTTTTGAAAAGATTGGAGAAACTTCATTTTTCACCCCCCGAAAAAAAACATAAGGGGTAACACTGTCATTTTTTTTTCTGGTCAAAATTTTGAGTTTCAATATCTCAGCTCTGGAAGGGTCTAGAGCGTCAATTTTTGCACCCAGGTCCATGTATCGTGGCCCTCTATCAGAATCCAGAGTTTTGAGAAGATTGGAGAAACTTAATTTTTCACCCCCCGAAAAAAAACATAAGGGGTAACACTGTCATTTTTTTTTTCTGGTCAAAATTTTGAGTTTCAATATCTCGGCTCTGGAAGGGTCTAGACCCTCAATTTTTGCACCCAGGTCCATGTATCGTGGCCCTCTATCAGAATCCAGAGTTTTGAGAAGATTGGAGAAACTCAATTTTTCACCCCCCGAAAAAAAAACATAAGGGGTAACACTGTCATTTTTTTTTTCTGGTCAAAATTTTGAGTTTCAATATCTCAGCTCTGGAAGGGTCTAGAGCGTCAATTTTTGCACCCAGGTCCATGTATCGTGGCCCTCTATCAGAATCCAGAGTTTTGAAAAGATTGGAGAAACTTAATTTTTCACCCCCCGAAAAAAAACATAAGGGGTAACACTGTCATTTTTTTTTTCTGGTCAAAATTTTGAGTTTCAATATCTCAGCTCTGGAAGGGTCTAGAGCGTCAATTTTTGCACCCAGGTCCATGTATCGTGGCCCTCTATCAGAATCCAGAGTTTTGAAAAGATTGGAGAAACTTAATTTTTCACCCCCCGAAAAAAAAAACATAAGGGGTAACACTGTCATTTTTTTTTCTGGTCAAAATTTTGAGTTTCAATATCTCAGCTCTGGAAGGGTCTATAGCCTCAATTTTTGCACCCAGGTCCATGTATCGTGGCCCTGTATCAGAATCCAGAGTTTTGAAAAGATTGGAGAAACTTAATTTTTCACCCCCCGAAAAAAAACATAAGGGGTAACACTGTCATTTTTTTTTCTGGTCAACATTTTGAGTTTCAATATCTCAGATCTGGAAGGGTCTAGAACGTCAATTTTTGCACCCATGTCCATGTATAGTGGCCCTCTATCAGAATCCAGAGTTTTGAGAAGATTGGAGAATTTAATTTTTCACCCCCCGAAAAAAAACATAAGGGGTAACACTGTCATTTTTTTTTCTGGTCAAAATTTTGAGTTTCAATATCTCAGCTCTGGAAGGGTCTAGAGCCTCAATTTTTGCACCATGGTCCATGTATCGTGGCCCTGTATCAGAATCCAGAGTTTTGAAAAGATTGGAGAAACTTAATTTTTCACCCCCCGAAAAAAAACATAAGTGGTAACACTGTCATTTTTTTTTTCTGGTCAACATTTTGAGTTTCAATATCTCAGCTCTGGAAGGGTCTAGAACGTCAATTTTTGCACCCATGTCCATGTATAGTGGCCCTCTATCAGAATCCAGAGTTTTGAGAAGATTGGAGAAACTTAATTTTTCACCCCCCGAAAAAAAACATAAGGGGTAACACTGTCATTTTTTTTTTCTGGTCAAAATTTTGAGTTTCAATATCTCAGCTCTGGAAGGGTCTATAGCCTCAATTTTTGCACCCAGGTCCATGTATCGTGGCCCTGTATCAGAATCCAGAGTTTTGAAAAGATTGGAGAAACTTAATTTTTCACCCCCCCAAAAAAAACATAAGGGGTAACACTGTCATTTTTTTTTCTGGTCAACATTTTGAGTTTCAATATCTCAGCTCTGGAAGGGTCTAACGTCAATTTTTGCACCCATGTCCATGTATAGTGGCCCTCTATCAGAATCCAGAGTTTTGAGAAGATTGGAGAAACTTAATTTTTCACCCCCCGAAAAAAAACATAAGGGGTAACACTGTCATTTTTTTTTTCTGGTCAAAATTTAGAGTTTCAATATCTCAGCTCTGGAAGGGTCTAGAGCCTCAATTTTTGCACCCAGGTCCATGTATCGTGGCCCTCTATCAGAATCCAGAGTTTTGAAAAGATTGGAGAAACTTAATTTTTCACCCCCCGAAAAAAAACATAAGGGGTAACACTGTCATTTTTTTTTCTGGTCAACATTTTGAGTTTCAATATCTCCGCTCTGGAAGGGTCTAGAACGTCAATTTTTGCACCCAGGTCCATGTATAGTGGCCCTCTATCAGAATCCAGAGTTTTGAGAAGATTGGAGAAACTTAATTTTTCACCCCCCGAAAAAAAACATAAGGGGTAACACTGTCATTTTTTTTTTTGGGTCAAAATTTAGAGTTTCAATATCTCAGCTCTGGAAGGGTCTAGAGCCTCAATTTTTGCACCCAGGTCCATGTATCGTGGCCCTCTATCAGAATCCAGAGTTTTGAAAAGATTGGAGAAACTTAATTTTTCACCCCCCGAAAATAAACATAAGGGGTAACACTGTCATTTTTTTTTCTGGTCAAAATTTTGAGTTTCAATATCTCAGCTCTGGAAGGGTCTAGAGCCTCAATTTTTGCACCCAGGTCCATGTATCGTGGCCTTCTATCAGAATCCAGAGTTTTGAGAAGATTGGAGAAACTTAATTTTTCACCCCCCGAAAAAAAACATAAGGGGTAACACTGTCATTTTTTTTTTCTGGTCAAAATTTTGAGTTTCAATATCTCAGCTCTGGAAGGGTCTAGAGCCTCAATTTTTGCACCCATGTCCATGTATAGTGGCCCTCTATCAGAATCCAGAGTTTTGAGAAGATTGGAGAAACTTAATTTTTCACCCCCCGAAAAAAAACATAAGGGGTAACACTGTCATTTTTTTTTCTGGTCAAAATTTTGAGTTTCAATATCTCAGCTCTGGAAGGGTCTAGAGCCTCAATTTTTGCACCCAGGTCCATGTATCGTGGCCCTCTATCAGAATCCAGAGTTTTGAAAAGATTGGAGAAACTTAATTTTTCACCCCCCGAAAAAAACATAAGGGGTAACACTGTCATTTTTTTTTCTGGTCAACATTTTGATTTTCAATATCTCCGCTCTGGAAGGGTCTAGAACGTCAATTTTTGCACCCAGGTCCATGTATATTGGCCCTCTATCAGAATCCAGAGTTTTGAGAAGATTGGAGAAACTTAATTTTTCACCCCCCGAAAAAAAACATAAGGGGTAACACTGTCATTTTTTTTTCTGGTCAAAATTTTGAGTTTCAATATCTCAGCTCTGGAAGGGTCTAGAGCCTCAATTTTTGCACCCAGGTCCATGTATCGTGGCCCTCTATCAGAATCCAGAGTTTTGAAAAGATTGGAGAAACTTAATTTTTCACCCCCCGAAAAAAACATAAGGGGTAACACTGTCATTTTTTTTTCTGGTCAACATTTTGATTTTCAATATCTCCGCTCTGGAAGGGTCTAGAACGTCAATTTTTGCACCCAGGTCCATGTATAGTGGCCCTCTATCAGAATCCAGAGTTTTGAGAAGATTGGAGAAACTTAATTTTTCACCCCCCGAAAAAAAACATAAGGGGTAACACTGTCATTTTTTTTTTTTGGGTCAAAATTTAGAGTTTCAATATCTCAGCTCTGGAAGGTTCTAGAGCCTCAATTTTTGCACCCAGGTCCATGTATCGTGGCCCTCTATCAGAATCCAGAGTTTTGAAAAGATTGGAGAAACTTAATTTTTCACCCCCCGAAAAAAAACATAAGGGGTAACACTGTCATTTTTTTTTCTGGTCAAAATTTAGAGTTTCAATATCTCAGCTCTGGAAGGGTCTAGAGCCTCAATTTTTGCACCCAGGTCCATGTATCGTGGCCCTCTATCAGAATCCAGAGTTTTGAGAAGATTGGAGAAACTTAATTTTTCACCCCCCGAAAAAAAACATAAGGGGTTACACTGTCATTTTTTTTTCTGGTCAAAATTTTGAGTTTCAATATCTCAGCTCTGGAAGGGTCTAGAGCGTCAATTTTTGCACCCAGGTCCATGTATCGTGGCCCTCTATCAGAATCCAGAGTTTTGAAAAGATTGGAGAAACTTAATTTTTCACCCCCCGAAAAAAAACATAAGGGGTAACACTGTCATTTTTTTTTTCTGGTCAAAATTTTGAGTTTCAATATCTCAGCTCTGGAAGGGTCTAGAGCGTCAATTTTTGCACCCAGGTCCATGTATCGTGGCCCTCTATCAGAATCCAGAGTTTTGAAAAGATTGGGGAAACTTAATTTTTCACCCCCCGAAAAAAAACATAAGGGGTAACACTGTCATTTTTTTTTTCTGGTCAACATTTTGAGTTTCAATATCTCAGCTCTGGAAGGGTCTAGAGCGTCGATTTTTGCACCCAGGTCCACGTATCGTGGCCCTCTATCAGAATCCAGAGTTTTGAGAAGATTGGAGAAACTTAATTTTTCACCCCCCGAAAAAAAACATAAGGGGTAACACTGTCATTTTTTTTTTCTGGTCAACATTTTGAGTTTCAATATCTCCGCTCTGGAAGGGTCTAGAACGTCAATTTTTGCACCCAGGTCCATGTATCGTGGCCCTCTATCAGAATCCAGAGTTTTGAGAAGATTGGAGAAACTTAATTTTTCACCCCCCGAAAAAAAACATAAGGGGTAACAATGTCATTTTTTTTTCTGGTCAAAATTTTGAGTTTCAATATCTCAGCTCTGGAAGGGTCTAGAGCGTCGATTTTTGCACCCAGGTCCATGTATCGTGGCCCTCTATCAGAATCCAGAGTTTTGAAAAGATTGGAGAAACTTAATTTTTCACCCCCCGAAAAAAAACATAAGGGGTAACACTGTCATTTTTTTTTTCTGGTCAAAATTTTGAGTTTCAATATCTCAGCTCTGGAAGGGTCTAGAGCGTCAATTTTTGCACCCAGGTCCATGTATCGTGGCCCTCTATCAGAATCCAGAGTTTTGAAAAGATTGGAGAAACTTAATTTTTCACCCCCCGAAAAAAAACATAAGGGGTAACACTGTCATTTTTTTTTCTGGTCAAAATTTAGAGTTTCAATATCTCAGCTCTGGAAGGGTCTAGAGCCTCAATTTTTGCACCCAGGTCCATGTATCGTGGCCCTCTATCAGAATCCAGAGTTTTGAGAAGATTGGAGAAACTTAATTTTTCACCCCCCGAAAAAAAACATAAGGGGGTAACACTGTCATTTTTTTTTCTGGTCAAAATTTTGAGTTTCAATATCTCAGCTCTGGAAGGGTCTAGAGCGTCAATTTTTGCACCCAGGTCCATGTATCGTGGCCCTCTATCAGAATCCAGAGTTTTGAAAAGATTGGAGAAACTTCATTTTTCACCCCCCGAAAAAAAACATAAGGGGTAACACTGTCATTTTTTTTTCTGGTCAAAATTTTGAGTTTCAATATCTCAGCTCTGGAAGGGTCTAGAGCGTCAATTTTTGCACCCAGGTCCATGTATCGTGGCCCTCTATCAGAATCCAGAGTTTTGAGAAGATTGGAGAAACTTAATTTTTCACCCCCCGAAAAAAAACATAAGGGGTAACACTGTCATTTTTTTTTTCTGGTCAAAATTTTGAGTTTCAATATCTCAGCTCTGGAAGGGTCTAGAGCGTCAATTTTTGCACCCAGGTCCATGTATCGTGGCCCTCTATCAGAATCCAGAGTTTTGAAAAGATTGGGGAAACTTAATTTTTCACCCCCCGAAAAAAAACATAAGGGGTAACACTGTCATTTTTTTTTTTCTGGTCAACATTTTGAGTTTCAATATCTCAGCTCTGGAAGGGTCTAGAGCGTCGATTTTTGCACCCAGGTCCATGTATCGTGGCCCTCTATCAGAATCCAGAGTTTTGAGAAGATTGGAGAAACTTAATTTTTCACCCCCCGAAAAAAAAACATAAGGGGTAACACTGTCATTTTTTTTTTCTGGTCAACATTTTGAGTTTCAATATCTCCGCTCTGGAAGGGTCTAGAACGTCAATTTTTGCACCCAGGTCCATGTATCGTGGCCCTCTATCAGAATCCAGAGTTTTGAGAAGATTGGAGAAACTTAATTTTTCACCCCCCGAAAAAAAACATAAGGGGTAACAATGTCATTTTTTTTCTGGTCAAAATTTTGAGTTTCAATATCTCAGCTCTGGAAGGGTCTAGAGCGTCGATTTTTGCACCCAGGTCCATGTATCGTGGCCCTCTATCAGAATCCAGAGTTTTGAAAAGATTGGAGAAACTTAATTTTTCACCCCCCGAAAAAAAACATAAGGGGTAACACTGTCATTTTTTTTTTCTGGTCAAAATTTTGAGTTTCAATATCTCAGCTCTGGAAGGGTCTAGAGCGTCAATTTTTGCACCCAGGTCCATGTATCGTGGCCCTCTATCAGAATCCAGAGTTTTGAAAAGATTGGAGAAACTTAATTTTTCACCCCCCGAAAAAAAAACATAAGGGGTAACACTGTAATTTTTTTTTTCTGGTCAAAATTTAGAGTTTCAATATCTCAGCTCTGGAAGGGTCTAGAGCCTCAATTTTTGCACCCATGTCCATGTATCGTGGCCCTCTATCAGAATCCAGAGTTTTGAGAAGATTGGAGAAACTTAATTTTTCACCCCCCGAAAAAAAACATAAGGGGGTAACACTGTCATTTTTTTTTCTGGTCAAAATTTTGAGTTTCAATATCTCAGCTCTGGAAGGGTCTAGAGCGTCAATTTTTGCACCCATGTCCATGTATAGTGGCCCTCTATCAGAATCCAGAGTTTTGAGAAGATTGGAGAAACTTAATTTTTCACCCCCCGAAAAAAAACATAAGGGGTAACACTGTCATTTTTTTTTCTGGTCAAAATTTTGAGTTTCAATATCTCAGCTCTGGAAGGGTCTAGAGCCTCAATTTTTGCACCCAGGTCCATGTATCGTGGCCCTGTATCAGAATCCAGAGTTTTGAAAAGATTGGAGAAACTTAATTTTTCACCCCCCGAAAAAAAACATAAGGGGTAACACTGTCATTTTTTTTTTCTGGTCAACATTTTGAGTTTCAATATCTCAGCTCTGGAAGGGTCTAGAACGTCAATTTTTGCACCCATGTCCATGTATAGTGGCCCTCTATCAGAATCCAGAGTTTTGAGAAGATTGGAGAAACTTAATTTTTCACCCCCCGAAAAAAAACATAAGGGGTAACACTGTCATTTTTTTTTTCTGGTCAAAATTTTGAGTTTCAATATCTCAGCTCTGGAAGGGTCTAGAGCGTCAATTTTTGCACCCAGGTCCATGTATCGTGGCCCTCTATCAGAATCCAGAGTTTTGAAAAGATTGGAGAAACTTAATTTTTCACCCCCCGAAAAAAAAACATAAGGGGTAACACTGTCATTTTTTTTTTCTGGTCAAAATTTTGAGTTTCAATATCTCAGCTCTGGAAGGGTCTATAGCCTCAATTTTTGCACCCAGGTCCATGTATCGTGGCCCTGTATCAGAATCCAGAGTTTTGAAAAGATTGGAGAAACTTAATTTTTCACCCCCCCAAAAAAAACATAAGGGGTAACACTGTCATTTTTTTTTCTGGTCAAAATTTTGAGTTTCAATATCTCAGCTCTGGAAGAGTCTAGAGCGTCAATTTTTGCACCCAGGTCCATGTATCGTGGCCCTCTATCAGAATCCAGAGTTTTGAAAAGATTGGAGAAACTTCATTTTTCACCCCCCGAAAAAAAACATAAGGGGTAACACTGTCATTTTTTTTTCTGGTCAAAATTTTGAGTTTCAATATCTCAGCTCTGGAAGGGTCTAGAGCGTCAATTTTTGCACCCAGGTCCATGTATCGTGGCCCTCTATCAGAATCCAGAGTTTTGAGAAGATTGGAGAAACTTAATTTTTCACCCCCCGAAAAAAAACATAAGGGGTAACACTGTCATTTTTTTTTTCTGGTCAAAATTTTGAGTTTCAATATCTCGGCTCTGGAAGGGTCTAGACCCTCAATTTTTGCACCCAGGTCCATGTATCGTGGCCCTCTATCAGAATCCAGAGTTTTGAGAAGATTGGAGAAACTCAATTTTTCACCCCCCGAAAAAAAAACATAAGGGGTAACACTGTCATTTTTTTTTTCTGGTCAAAATTTTGAGTTTCAATATCTCAGCTCTGGAAGGGTCTAGAGCGTCAATTTTTGCACCCAGGTCCATGTATCGTGGCCCTCTATCAGAATCCAGAGTTTTGAAAAGATTGGAGAAACTTAATTTTTCACCCCCCGAAAAAAAACATAAGGGGTAACACTGTCATTTTTTTTTTCTGGTCAAAATTTTGAGTTTCAATATCTCAGCTCTGGAAGGGTCTAGAGCGTCAATTTTTGCACCCAGGTCCATGTATCGTGGCCCTCTATCAGAATCCAGAGTTTTGAAAAGATTGGAGAAACTTAATTTTTCACCCCCCGAAAAAAAAAACATAAGGGGTAACACTGTCATTTTTTTTTCTGGTCAAAATTTTGAGTTTCAATATCTCAGCTCTGGAAGGGTCTATAGCCTCAATTTTTGCACCCAGGTCCATGTATCGTGGCCCTGTATCAGAATCCAGAGTTTTGAAAAGATTGGAGAAACTTAATTTTTCACCCCCCGAAAAAAAACATAAGGGGTAACACTGTCATTTTTTTTTCTGGTCAACATTTTGAGTTTCAATATCTCAGATCTGGAAGGGTCTAGAACGTCAATTTTTGCACCCATGTCCATGTATAGTGGCCCTCTATCAGAATCCAGAGTTTTGAGAAGATTGGAGAATTTAATTTTTCACCCCCCGAAAAAAAACATAAGGGGTAACACTGTCATTTTTTTTTCTGGTCAAAATTTTGAGTTTCAATATCTCAGCTCTGGAAGGGTCTAGAGCCTCAATTTTTGCACCCAGGTCCATGTATCGTGGCCCTGTATCAGAATCCAGAGTTTTGAAAAGATTGGAGAAACTTAATTTTTCACCCCCCGAAAAAAAACATAAGTGGTAACACTGTCATTTTTTTTTTCTGGTCAACATTTTGAGTTTCAATATCTCAGCTCTGGAAGGGTCTAGAACGTCAATTTTTGCACCCATGTCCATGTATAGTGGCCCTCTATCAGAATCCAGAGTTTTGAGAAGATTGGAGAAACTTAATTTTTCACCCCCCGAAAAAAAACATAAGGGGTAACACTGTCATTTTTTTTTTCTGGTCAAAATTTTGAGTTTCAATATCTCAGCTCTGGAAGGGTCTATAGCCTCAATTTTTGCACCCAGGTCCATGTATCGTGGCCCTGTATCAGAATCCAGAGTTTTGAAAAGATTGGAGAAACTTAATTTTTCACCCCCCCAAAAAAAACATAAGGGGTAACACTGTCATTTTTTTTTCTGGTCAACATTTTGAGTTTCAATATCTCAGCTCTGGAAGGGTCTAACGTCAATTTTTGCACCCATGTCCATGTATAGTGGCCCTCTATCAGAATCCAGAGTTTTGAGAAGATTGGAGAAACTTAATTTTTCACCCCCCGAAAAAAAACATAAGGGGTAACACTGTCATTTTTTTTTTCTGGTCAAAATTTAGAGTTTCAATATCTCAGCTCTGGAAGGGTCTAGAGCCTCAATTTTTGCACCCAGGTCCATGTATCGTGGCCCTCTATCAGAATCCAGAGTTTTGAAAAGATTGGAGAAACTTAATTTTTCACCCCCCGAAAAAAAACATAAGGGGTAACACTGTCATTTTTTTTTCTGGTCAACATTTTGAGTTTCAATATCTCCGCTCTGGAAGGGTCTAGAACGTCAATTTTTGCACCCAGGTCCATGTATAGTGGCCCTCTATCAGAATCCAGAGTTTTGAGAAGATTGGAGAAACTTAATTTTTCACCCCCCGAAAAAAAACATAAGGGGTAACACTGTCATTTTTTTTTTTGGGTCAAAATTTAGAGTTTCAATATCTCAGCTCTGGAAGGGTCTAGAGCCTCAATTTTTGCACCCAGGTCCATGTATCGTGGCCCTCTATCAGAATCCAGAGTTTTGAAAAGATTGGAGAAACTTAATTTTTCACCCCCCGAAAATAAACATAAGGGGTAACACTGTCATTTTTTTTTTCTGGTCAAAATTTTGAGTTTCAATATCTCAGCTCTGGAAGGGTCTAGAGCCTCAATTTTTGCACCCAGGTCCATGTATCGTGGCCTTCTATCAGAATCCAGAGTTTTGAGAAGATTGGAGAAACTTAATTTTTCACCCCCCGAAAAAAAACATAAGGGGTAACACTGTCATTTTTTTTTTCTGGTCAAAATTTTGAGTTTCAATATCTCAGCTCTGGAAGGGTCTAGAGCCTCAATTTTTGCACCCATGTCCATGTATAGTGGCCCTCTATCAGAATCCAGAGTTTTGAGAAGATTGGAGAAACTTAATTTTTCACCCCCCGAAAAAAAACATAAGGGGTAACACTGTCATTTTTTTTTCTGGTCAAAATTTTGAGTTTCAATATCTCAGCTCTGGAAGGGTCTAGAGCCTCAATTTTTGCACCCAGGTCCATGTATCGTGGCCCTCTATCAGAATCCAGAGTTTTGAAAAGATTGGAGAAACTTAATTTTTCACCCCCCGAAAAAAACATAAGGGGTAACACTGTCATTTTTTTTTCTGGTCAACATTTTGATTTTCAATATCTCCGCTCTGGAAGGGTCTAGAACGTCAATTTTTGCACCCAGGTCCATGTATAGTGGCCCTCTATCAGAATCCAGAGTTTTGAGAAGATTGGAGAAACTTAATTTTTCACCCCCCGAAAAAAAACATAAGGGGTAACACTGTCATTTTTTTTTCTGGTCAAAATTTTGAGTTTCAATATCTCAGCTCTGGAAGGGTCTAGAGCCTCAATTTTTGCACCCAGGTCCATGTATCGTGGCCCTCTATCAGAATCCAGAGTTTTGAAAAGATTGGAGAAACTTAATTTTTCACCCCCCGAAAAAAACATAAGGGGTAACACTGTCATTTTTTTTTCTGGTCAACATTTTGATTTTCAATATCTCCGCTCTGGAAGGGTCTAGAACGTCAATTTTTGCACCCAGGTCCATGTATAGTGGCCCTCTATCAGAATCCAGAGTTTTGAGAAGATTGGAGAAACTTAATTTTTCACCCCCCGAAAAAAAACATAAGGGGTAACACTGTCATTTTTTTTTTTTGGGTCAAAATTTAGAGTTTCAATATCTCAGCTCTGGAAGGTTCTAGAGCCTCAATTTTTGCACCCAGGTCCATGTATCGTGGCCCTCTATCAGAATCCAGAGTTTTGAAAAGATTGGAGAAACTTAATTTTTCACCCCCCGAAAAAAAACATAAGGGGTAACACTGTCATTTTTTTTTCTGGTCAAAATTTAGAGTTTCAATATCTCAGCTCTGGAAGGGTCTAGAGCCTCAATTTTTGCACCCAGGTCCATGTATCGTGGCCCTCTATCAGAATCCAGAGTTTTGAGAAGATTGGAGAAACTTAATTTTTCACCCCCCGAAAAAAAACATAAGGGGTTACACTGTCATTTTTTTTTCTGGTCAAAATTTTGAGTTTCAATATCTCAGCTCTGGAAGGGTCTAGAGCGTCAATTTTTGCACCCAGGTCCATGTATCGTGGCCCTCTATCAGAATCCAGAGTTTTGAAAAGATTGGAGAAACTTAATTTTTCACCCCCCGAAAAAAAACATAAGGGGTAACACTGTCATTTTTTTTTTCTGGTCAAAATTTTGAGTTTCAATATCTCAGCTCTGGAAGGGTCTAGAGCGTCAATTTTTGCACCCAGGTCCATGTATCGTGGCCCTCTATCAGAATCCAGAGTTTTGAAAAGATTGGGGAAACTTAATTTTTCACCCCCCGAAAAAAAACATAAGGGGTAACACTGTCATTTTTTTTTTCTGGTCAACATTTTGAGTTTCAATATCTCAGCTCTGGAAGGGTCTAGAGCGTCGATTTTTGCACCCAGGTCCACGTATCGTGGCCCTCTATCAGAATCCAGAGTTTTGAGAAGATTGGAGAAACTTAATTTTTCACCCCCCGAAAAAAAACATAAGGGGTAACACTGTCATTTTTTTTTTCTGGTCAACATTTTGAGTTTCAATATCTCCGCTCTGGAAGGGTCTAGAACGTCAATTTTTGCACCCAGGTCCATGTATCGTGGCCCTCTATCAGAATCCAGAGTTTTGAGAAGATTGGAGAAACTTAATTTTTCACCCCCCGAAAAAAAACATAAGGGGTAACAATGTCATTTTTTTTTCTGGTCAAAATTTTGAGTTTCAATATCTCAGCTCTGGAAGGGTCTAGAGCGTCGATTTTTGCACCCAGGTCCATGTATCGTGGCCCTCTATCAGAATCCAGAGTTTTGAAAAGATTGGAGAAACTTAATTTTTCACCCCCCGAAAAAAAACATAAGGGGTAACACTGTCATTTTTTTTTTCTGGTCAAAATTTTGAGTTTCAATATCTCAGCTCTGGAAGGGTCTAGAGCGTCAATTTTTGCACCCAGGTCCATGTATCGTGGCCCTCTATCAGAATCCAGAGTTTTGAAAAGATTGGAGAAACTTAATTTTTCACCCCCCGAAAAAAAACATAAGGGGTAACACTGTCATTTTTTTTTCTGGTCAAAATTTAGAGTTTCAATATCTCAGCTCTGGAAGGGTCTAGAGCCTCAATTTTTGCACCCAGGTCCATGTATCGTGGCCCTCTATCAGAATCCAGAGTTTTGAGAAGATTGGAGAAACTTAATTTTTCACCCCCCGAAAAAAAACATAAGGGGGTAACACTGTCATTTTTTTTTCTGGTCAAAATTTTGAGTTTCAATATCTCAGCTCTGGAAGGGTCTAGAGCGTCAATTTTTGCACCCAGGTCCATGTATCGTGGCCCTCTATCAGAATCCAGAGTTTTGAAAAGATTGGAGAAACTTCATTTTTCACCCCCCGAAAAAAAACATAAGGGGTAACACTGTCATTTTTTTTTCTGGTCAAAATTTTGAGTTTCAATATCTCAGCTCTGGAAGGGTCTAGAGCGTCAATTTTTGCACCCAGGTCCATGTATCGTGGCCCTCTATCAGAATCCAGAGTTTTGAGAAGATTGGAGAAACTTAATTTTTCACCCCCCGAAAAAAAACATAAGGGGTAACACTGTCATTTTTTTTTTCTGGTCAAAATTTTGAGTTTCAATATCTCAGCTCTGGAAGGGTCTAGAGCGTCAATTTTTGCACCCAGGTCCATGTATCGTGGCCCTCTATCAGAATCCAGAGTTTTGAAAAGATTGGGGAAACTTAATTTTTCACCCCCCGAAAAAAAACATAAGGGGTAACACTGTCATTTTTTTTTTTCTGGTCAACATTTTGAGTTTCAATATCTCAGCTCTGGAAGGGTCTAGAGCGTCGATTTTTGCACCCAGGTCCATGTATCGTGGCCCTCTATCAGAATCCAGAGTTTTGAGAAGATTGGAGAAACTTAATTTTTCACCCCCCGAAAAAAAAACATAAGGGGTAACACTGTCATTTTTTTTTTCTGGTCAACATTTTGAGTTTCAATATCTCCGCTCTGGAAGGGTCTAGAACGTCAATTTTTGCACCCAGGTCCATGTATCGTGGCCCTCTATCAGAATCCAGAGTTTTGAGAAGATTGGAGAAACTTAATTTTTCACCCCCCGAAAAAAAACATAAGGGGTAACAATGTCATTTTTTTTCTGGTCAAAATTTTGAGTTTCAATATCTCAGCTCTGGAAGGGTCTAGAGCGTCGATTTTTGCACCCAGGTCCATGTATCGTGGCCCTCTATCAGAATCCAGAGTTTTGAAAAGATTGGAGAAACTTAATTTTTCACCCCCCGAAAAAAAACATAAGGGGTAACACTGTCATTTTTTTTTTCTGGTCAAAATTTTGAGTTTCAATATCTCAGCTCTGGAAGGGTCTAGAGCGTCAATTTTTGCACCCAGGTCCATGTATCGTGGCCCTCTATCAGAATCCAGAGTTTTGAAAAGATTGGAGAAACTTAATTTTTCACCCCCCGAAAAAAAAACATAAGGGGTAACACTGTAATTTTTTTTTTCTGGTCAAAATTTAGAGTTTCAATATCTCAGCTCTGGAAGGGTCTAGAGCCTCAATTTTTGCACCCATGTCCATGTATCGTGGCCCTCTATCAGAATCCAGAGTTTTGAGAAGATTGGAGAAACTTAATTTTTCACCCCCCGAAAAAAAACATAAGGGGGTAACACTGTCATTTTTTTTTCTGGTCAAAATTTTGAGTTTCAATATCTCAGCTCTGGAAGGGTCTAGAGCGTCAATTTTTGCACCCATGTCCATGTATAGTGGCCCTCTATCAGAATCCAGAGTTTTGAGAAGATTGGAGAAACTTAATTTTTCACCCCCCGAAAAAAAACATAAGGGGTAACACTGTCATTTTTTTTTCTGGTCAAAATTTTGAGTTTCAATATCTCAGCTCTGGAAGGGTCTAGAGCCTCAATTTTTGCACCCAGGTCCATGTATCGTGGCCCTGTATCAGAATCCAGAGTTTTGAAAAGATTGGAGAAACTTAATTTTTCACCCCCCGAAAAAAAACATAAGGGGTAACACTGTCATTTTTTTTTTCTGGTCAACATTTTGAGTTTCAATATCTCAGCTCTGGAAGGGTCTAGAACGTCAATTTTTGCACCCATGTCCATGTATAGTGGCCCTCTATCAGAATCCAGAGTTTTGAGAAGATTGGAGAAACTTAATTTTTCACCCCCCGAAAAAAAACATAAGGGGTAACACTGTCATTTTTTTTTTCTGGTCAAAATTTTGAGTTTCAATATCTCAGCTCTGGAAGGGTCTAGAGCGTCAATTTTTGCACCCAGGTCCATGTATCGTGGCCCTCTATCAGAATCCAGAGTTTTGAAAAGATTGGAGAAACTTAATTTTTCACCCCCCGAAAAAAAAACATAAGGGGTAACACTGTCATTTTTTTTTTCTGGTCAAAATTTTGAGTTTCAATATCTCAGCTCTGGAAGGGTCTATAGCCTCAATTTTTGCACCCAGGTCCATGTATCGTGGCCCTGTATCAGAATCCAGAGTTTTGAAAAGATTGGAGAAACTTAATTTTTCACCCCCCCAAAAAAAACATAAGGGGTAACACTGTCATTTTTTTTTCTGGTCAACATTTTGAGTTTCAATATCTCAGCTCTGGAAGGGTCTAGAACGTCAATTTTTGCACCCATGTCCATGTATAGTGGCCCTCTATCAGAATCCAGAGTTTTGAGAAGATTGGAGAAACTTAATTTTTCACCCCCCGAAAAAAAACATAAGGGGTAACACTGTCATTTTTTTTTTTCTGGTCAAAATTTAGAGTTTCAATATCTCAGCTCTGGAAGGGTCTAGAGCCTCAATTTTTGCACCCAGGTCCATGTATCGTGGCCCTCTATCAGAATCCAGAGTTTTGAAAAGATTGGAGAAACTTAATTTTTCACCCCCCGAAAAAAAACATAAGGGGTAACACTGTCATTTTTTTTTCTGGTCAACATTTTGAGTTTCAATATCTCCGCTCTGGAAGGGTCTAGAACGTCAATTTTTGCACCCAGGTCCATGTATAGTGGCCCTCTATCAGAATCCAGAGTTTTGAGAAGATTGGAGAAACTTAATTTTTCACCCCCCGAAAAAAAACATAAGGGGTAACACTGTCATTTTTTTTTTTGGGTCAAAATTTAGAGTTTCAATATCTCAGCTCTGGAAGGGTCTAGAGCCTCAATTTTTGCACCCAGGTCCATGTATCGTGGCCCTCTATCAGAATCCAGAGTTTTGAAAAGATTGGAGAAACTTAATTTTTCACCCCCCGAAAATAAACATAAGGGGTAACACTGTCATTTTTTTTTTCTGGTCAAAATTTTGAGTTTCAATATCTCAGCTCTGGAAGGGTCTAGAGCCTCAATTTTTGCACCCAGGTCCATGTATCGTGGCCTTCTATCAGAATCCAGAGTTTTGAGAAGATTGGAGAAACTTAATTTTTCACCCCCCGAAAAAAAACATAAGGGGTAACACTGTCATTTTTTTTTTCTGGTCAAAATTTTGAGTTTCAATATCTCAGCTCTGGAAGGGTCTAGAGCCTCAATTTTTGCACCCATGTCCATGTATAGTGGCCCTCTATCAGAATCCAGAGTTTTGAGAAGATTGGAGAAACTTAATTTTTCACCCCCCGAAAAAAAACATAAGGGGTAACACTGTCATTTTTTTTTCTGGTCAAAATTTTGAGTTTCAATATCTCAGCTCTGGAAGGGTCTAGAGCCTCAATTTTTGCACCCAGGTCCATGTATCGTGGCCCTCTATCAGAATCCAGAGTTTTGAAAAGATTGGAGAAACTTAATTTTTCACCCCCCGAAAAAAACATAAGGGGTAACACTGTCATTTTTTTTTCTGGTCAACATTTTGAGTTTCAATATCTCCGCTCTGGAAGGGTCTAGAACGTCAATTTTTGCACCCAGGTCCATGTATAGTGGCCCTCTATCAGAATCCAGAGTTTTGAGAAGATTGGAGAAACTTAATTTTTCACCCCCCGAAAAAAAACATAAGGGGTAACACTGTCATTTTTTTTTTTGGGTCAAAATTTAGAGTTTCAATATCTCAGCTCTGGAAGGTTCTAGAGCCTCAATTTTTGCACCCAGGTCCATGTATCGTGGCCCTCTATCAGAATCCAGAGTTTTGAAAAGATTGGAGAAACTTAATTTTTCACCCCCCGAAAAAAAAACATAAGGGGTAACACTGTCATTTTTTTTCTGGTCAAATATTTGAGTTTCAATATCTCGGCTCTGGAAGGGTCTAGACCCTCAATTTTTGCACCCAGGTCCATGTATCGTGGCCCTCTATCAGAATCCAGAGTTTTGAGAAGATTGGAGAAACTTAATTTTTCACCCCCCGAAAAAAAAAAACATAAGGGGTAACACTGTCATTTTTTTTTTCTGGTCAAAATTTAGAGTTTCAATATCTCAGCTCTGGAAGGGTCTAGAGCCTTAATTTTTGCACCCAGGTCCATGTATCGTGGCCCTCTATCAAAATCCAGAGTTTTGAGAAGATTGGAGAAACTTAATTTTTCACCCCCCGAAAAAAAACATAAGGGGTAACACTGTCATTTTTTTTTTCTGGTCAAATTTTTGAGTTTCAATATCTCGGCTCTGGAAGGGTCTAGACCCTCAATTTTTGCACCCAGGTCCATGTATCGTGGCCCTCTATCAGAATCCAGAGTTTTGAGAAGATTGGAGAAACTTAATTTTTCACCCCCCGAAAAAAAAAACATAAGGGGTAACACTGTCATTTTTTTTTTCTGGTCAACATTTTGAGTTTCAATATCTCAGCTCTGGAAGGGTCTAGAGCGTCGATTTTTGCACCCAGGTCCATGTATCGTGGCCCTCTATCAGAATCCAGAGTTTTGAAAAGATTGGAGAAACTTAATTTTTCACCCACCCAAAAAAAACATAAGGGGTAACACTGTCATTTTTTTTTTCTGGTCAAAATTTTGCGTTTCAATATCTCAGCTCTGGAAGGGTCTAGAGCGTCAATTTTTGCACCCAGGTTCATGTATCGTGGCCCTCTATCAGAATCCAGAGTTTTGAAAAGATTGGAGAAACTTAATTTTTCACCCCCCGAAAAAAAAAACATAAGGGGTAACACTGTCATTTTTTTTTCTGGTCAACATTTTGAGTTTCAATATCTCAGCTCTGGAAGGGTCTAGAGCGTCGATTTTTGCACCCAGGTCCATGTATCGTGGCCCTCTATCAGAATCCAGAGTTTTGAAAAGATTGGAGAAACTTAATTTTTCACCCCCCGAAAAAAAAACATAAGGGGTAAAACTGTCATTTTTTTTTCTGGTCAAAATTTTGAGTTTCAATATTTCAGCTCTGGAAGGGTCTAGAGCGTCAATTTTTGCACCCAGGTCCATGTATCGTGGCCCTCTATCAGAATCCAGAGTTTTGAGAAGATTGGAGAAACTTAATTTTTCACCCCCCGAAAAAAAAAACATAAGGGGTAACACTGTCATTTTTTTTTTTGGTCAACATTTTGAGTTTCAATATCTCAGCTCTGGAAGGGTCTAGAGCGTCGATTTTTGCACCCAGGTCCATGTATCATGGCCCTCTATCAGAATCCAGAGTTTTGAGAAGATTGGAGAAACTTAATTTTTCACCCCCCGAAAAAAAACATAAGGGGTAACACTGTCATTTTTTTTTCTGGTCAAAATTTTGAGTTTCAATATCTCAGCTCTGGAAGGGTCTAGAGCCTCAATTTTTGCACCCAGGTCCATGTATCGTGGCCCTCTATCAGAATCCAGAGTTTTGAAAAGATTGGAGAAACTTAATTTTTCACCCCCCGAAAAAAACATAAGGGGTAACACTGTCATTTTTTTTTCTGGTCAACATTTTGAGTTTCAATATCTCCGCTCTGGAAGGGTCTAGAACGTCAATTTTTGCACCCAGGTCCATGTATAGTGGCCCTCTATCAGAATCCAGAGTTTTGAGAAGATTGGAGAAACTTAATTTTTCACCCCCCGAAAAAAAACATAAGGGGTAACACTGTCATTTTTTTTTTGGGTCAAAATTTAGAGTTTCAATATCTCAGCTCTGGAAGGTTCTAGAGCCTCAATTTTTGCACCCAGGTCCATGTATCGTGGCCCTCTATCAGAATCCAGAGTTTTGAAAAGATTGGAGAAACTTAATTTTCACCCCCCGAAAAAAAAACATAAGGGGTAACACTGTCATTTTTTTTCTGGTCAAATATTTGAGTTTCAATATCTCGGCTCTGGAAGGGTCTAGACCCTCAATTTTTGCACCCAGGTCCATGTATCGTGGCCCTCTATCAGAATCCAGAGTTTTGAGAAGATTGGAGAAACTTAATTTTTCACCCCCCGAAAAAAAAACATAAGGGGTAACACTGTCATTTTTTTTTTCTGGTCAAAATTTAGAGTTTCAATATCTCAGCTCTGGAAGGGTCTAGAGCCTTAATTTTTGCACCCAGGTCCATGTATCGTGGCCCTCTATCAAAATCCAGAGTTTTGAGAAGATTGGAGAAACTTAATTTTTCACCCCCCGAAAAAAACATAAGGGGTAACACTGTCATTTTTTTTTTCTGGTCAAATTTTTGAGTTTCAATATCTCGGCTCTGGAAGGGTCTAGACCCTCAATTTTTGCACCCAGGTCCATGTATCGTGGCCCTCTATCAGAATCCAGAGTTTTGAGAAGATTGGAGAAACTTAATTTTTCACCCCCCGAAAAAAAAACATAAGGGGTAACACTGTCATTTTTTTTTTCTGGTCAACATTTTGAGTTTCAATATCTCAGCTCTGGAAGGGTCTAGAGCGTCGATTTTTGCACCCAGGTCCATGTATCGTGGCCCTCTATCAGAATCCAGAGTTTTGAAAAGATTGGAGAAACTTAATTTTTCACCCCCCCCAAAAAAACATAAGGGGTAACACTGTCATTTTTTTTTTCTGGTCAAAATTTTGCGTTTCAATATCTCAGCTCTGGAAGGGTCTAGAGCGTCAATTTTTGCACCCAGGTTCATGTATCGTGGCCCTCTATCAGAATCCAGAGTTTTGAAAGATTGGAGAAACTTAATTTTTCACCCCCCGAAAAAAAAAACATAAGGGGTAACACTGTCATTTTTTTTTTCTGGTCAACATTTTGAGTTTCAATATCTCAGCTCTGGAAGGGTCTAGAGCGTCGATTTTTGCACCCAGGTCCATGTATCGTGGCCCTCTATCAGAATCCAGAGTTTTGAAAAGATTGGAGAAACTTAATTTTTCACCCCCCGAAAAAAAACATAAGGGGTAAAACTGTCATTTTTTTTTCTGGTCAAAATTTTGAGTTTCAATATCTCAGCTCTGGAAGGGTCTAGAGCGTCAATTTTTGCACCCAGGTCCATGTATCGTGGCCCTCTATCAGAATCCAGAGTTTTGAGAAGATTGGAGAAACTTAATTTTAAATTTTAAATTTGATTTATTTAATTTTAAAATTAAGTTTCTCCAATCTTCTCAAAACTCTGGATTCTGATAGAGGGCCACGATACATGGACCTGGGTGCAAAAATTGAGGCTCTAGACCCTTCCAGAGCTGAGATATTGAAACTCAAAATTTTGACCAGAAAAAAAAAATGACAGTGTTACCCCTTATGTTTTTTTTTTCGGGGGGTGAAAAATTAAGTTTCTCCAATCTTCTCAAAACTCTGGATTCTGATAGAGGGCCACGATACATGGACCTGGGTGCAAAAATTGAGGCTTTAGACCCTTCCAGAGCTGAGATATTGAAACTCAAAATTTAGACCAGAAAAAAAAAATGACAGTGTTACCCCTTATGTTTTTTTTCGGGGGGTGAAAAATTAAGTTTCTCCAATCTTCTCAAAACTCTGGATTCTGATAGAGGGCCACGATACATGGACCTGGGTGCAAAAATTGAGGCTCTAGACCCTTCCAGAGCTGAGATATTGAAACTCAAAATTTTGACCAGAAAAAAAAATGACAGTGTTACCCCTTATGTTTTTTTTCAGGTCCAAATTTTGACCTTCGATATCTCGGCTCTGGAAGGGTCTAGAGCCTCCATTTTTGCGCGCTGGTCGAAGTCTCGTGGCCCTCTGTCAGAATCCAGAGTTTCAAGAAGATCGGAGGGGGTCAAAATTTCGTCCAAAAAAAAAAAAAAATGACAGTGTTACCCCTTATGTTTTTTTTTTCAGGTCCAAATTTTGACCTTCGATATCTTGGCTCTGGAAGGGTCTAGAGCCTCCATTTTTGCGCGCTGGTCGAAGTCTCGTGGCCCTCTGTCAGAATCCAGAGTTTCAAGAAGATCGGAGAGGGTCAAAATTTCGGCCAAAAAAAAAAATGACAGTGTTATCCCTTATGTTTTTTTTTTTCAGGTCCAAATTTTGACCTTCGATATCTCGGCTCTGGAAGGGTCTAGAGCCTCTATTTTTGCGCGCTGGTCGAAGTCTCGTGGCCCTCTGTCAGAATCCAGAGTTTCAAGAAGATCGGAGGGGGTCAAAATTTCGGCCAAAAAAAAAAAAAATGACAGTGTAACCCCTTATGTTTTTTTTTCAGGTCCAAATTTTGACCTTCGATATCTCGGCTCTGGAAGGGTCTAGAGCCTCCATTTTTGCGCGCTGGTCGAAGTCTCGTGGCCCTCTGTCAGAATCCAGAGTTTCAAGAAGATCGGAGGGGGTCAAAATTTCGGCCAAAAAAAAAAAAAATGACAGTGTTACCCCTTATGTTTTTTTTTCAGGTCCAAATTTTGACCTTCGATATCTCGGCTCTGGAAGGGTCTAGAGCCTCCATTTTTGCGCGCTGGTCGAAGTCTCGTGGCCCTCTGTCAGAATCCAGAGTTTCAAGAAGATCGGAGGGGGTCAAAATTTCGGCCAAAAAAAAAAAAAATGACAGTGTTACCCCTTATGTTTTTTTTTCAGGTCCAAATTAATGACCCTTATGTTTTTTTTTTCAGGTCCAAATTTTGACCTTCGATATCTCGGCTCTGGAAGGGTCTAGAGCCTCCATTTTTGCGCGCTGGTCGAAGTCTCGAGGCCCTCTGTCAGAATCCAGAGTTTCAAGAAGATCGGAGGGGGTCAAAATTTCGGCCAAAAAAAAAAAAAGACAGTGTTACCCCTTATGTTTTTTTTTCAGGTCCAAATTTTGACCTTCGATATCTCGGCTCTGGAAGGGTCTAGAGCCTCCATTTTTGCGCGCTGGTCGAAGTCTCGTGGCCCTCTGTCAGAATCCAGAGTTTCAAGAAGATCGGAGGGGGTCAAAATTTCGGCCAAAAAAAAAAAAATGACAGTGTTACCCCTTATGTTTTTTTTTTCAGGTCCAAATTTTGACCTTCGATATCTCGGCTCTGGAAGGGTCTAGAGCCTCCATTTTTGCGCGCTGGTCGAAGTCTCGTGGCCCTCTGTCAGAATCCAGAGTTTCAAGAAGATCGGAGGGGGTCAAAATTTCGGCCAAAAAAAAATGACAGTGTTACCCCTTATGTTTTTTTTTCAGGTCCAAATTTTGACCTTCGATATCTTGGCTCTGGAAGGGTCTAGAGCCTCCATTTTTGCGCGCTGGTCGAAGTCTCGTGGCCCTCTGTCAGAATCCAGAGTTTCAAGAAGATCGGAGGGGGTCAAAATTTCGGCCAAAAAAAAAAAATGACAGTGTTACCCCTTATGTTTTTTTTTCAGGTCCAAATTTTGACCTTCGATATCTTGGCTCTGGAAGGGTCTAGTGCCTCCATTTTTGCGCGCTGGTCGAAGTCTCGTGGCCCTCTGTCAGAATCCAGAGTTTCAAGAAGATCGGGGGGGGTCAAAATTTCGGCCAAAAAAAAAATGACAGTGTTACCCCTAATGTTTTTTTTTTCAGGTCCAAATTTTGACCTTCGATATCTCGGCTCTGGAAGGGTCTAGAGCCTCCATTTTTGTGCGCTGGTCGAAGTCTTGTGGCCCTATGTCAGAATCCAGAGTTTCAAGAAGATCGGAGAGGGTCAAAATTTCGGCCAAAAAAAAAATGACAGTGTTACCCTTTATGTTTTTTTTTTCAGGTCCAAATTTTGACCTTCGATATCTCGGCTCTGGAAGGGTCTAGAGCCTCCATTTTTGCGCGCTGGTCGAAGTCTCGTGGCCCTCTGTCAGAATCCAGAGTTTCAAGAAGATCGGAGGGGGTCAAAATTTCGGCCAAAAAAAAAAATGACATTGTTACCCCTTATGTTTTTTTTTCAGGTCCAAATTTTGACCTTCGATATCTCGGCTCTGGAAGGGTCTAGAGCCTCCATTTTTGCGCGCTGGTCGAAGTCTCGTGGCCCTCTGTCAGAATCCAGAGTTTCAAGAAGATCGGAGGGGGTCAAAATTTCGGCCAAAAAAAAAAAATGACAGTGTTACCCCTTATGTTTTTTTTTCAGGTCCAAATTTTGACCTTCGATATCTCGGCTCTGGAAGGGTCTAGAGCCTCCATTTTTGCGCGCTGGTCGAAGTCTCGTGGCCCTCTGTCAGAATCCAGAGTTTCAAGAAGATCGGAGGGGGTCAAAATTTCGGCCAAAAAAAAAAAAAAATGACAGTGTTACCCCTTATGTTTTTTTTTTCAGGTCCAAATTTTGACCTTCGATATCTCGGCTCTGGAAGGGTCTAGAGCCTCCATTTTTGCGCGCTGGTCGAAGTCTCGTGGCCCTCTGTCAGAATCCAGAGTTTCAAGAAGATCGGAGGGGGTCAAAATTTCGGCCAAAAAAAAAAAAAATGACAGTGTTACCCCTTATGTTTTTTTTTCAGGTCCAAATTTTGACCTTCGATATCTCGGCTCTGGAAGGGTCTAGAGCCTCTATTTTTGCGCGCTGGTCGAAGTCTCGTGGCCCTCTGTCAGAATCCAGAGTTTCAAGAAGATCGGAGGGGGTCAAAATTTCGGCCAAAAAAAAAAAATGACAGTGTTACCCCTTATGTTTTTTTTTTCAGGTCCAAATTTTGACCTTCGATATCTCGGCTCTGGAAGGGTCTAGAGCCTCCATTTTTGCGCGCTGGTCGAAGTCTCGTGGCCCTCTGTCAGAATCCAGAGTTTCAAGAAGATCGGAGGGGGTCAAAATTTCGGCCAAAAAAAAATGACAGTGTTACCCCTTATGTTTTTTTTTCAGGTCCAAATTTTGACCTTCGATATCTCGGCTCTGGAAGGGTCTAGAGCCTCCATTTTTGCGCGCTGGTCGAAGTCTCGTGGCCCTCTGTCAGAATCCAGAGTTTCAAGAAGATCGGAGGGGGTCAAAATTTCGGCCAAAAAAAAAAATGACAGTGTTACCCCTTATGTTTTTTTTTCAGGTCCAAATTTTGACCTTCGATATCTCGGCTCTGGAAGGGTCTAGAGCCTCCATTTTTGCGCGCTGGTCGAAGTCTCGTGGCCCTCTGTCAGAATCCAGAGTTTCAAGAAGATCGGAGGGGGTCAAAATTTCGGCCAAAAAAAAACAAATGACAGTGTTACCCCTTATGTTTTTTTTTCAGGTCCAAATTTTGACCTTCAATATCTTGGCTCTGGAAGGGTCTAGAGCCTCCATTTTTGCACGCTGGTCGAAGTCTCGTGGCCCTCTGTCAGAATCCAGAGTTTCAAGAAGATCGGAGAGGGTCAAAATTTCGGCCAAAAAAAAAAATGACAGTGTTACCCCTTATGTTTTTTTTTTCAGGTCCAAATTTTGACCTTCGATATCTCGGCTCTGGAAGGGTCTAGAGCCTCTATTTTTGCGCGCTGGTCGAAGTCTCGTGGCCCTCTGTCAGAATCCAGAGTTTCAAGAAGATCGGAGGGGGTCAAAATTTCGGCCAAAAAAAAAAAAAATGACAGTGTTACCCCTTATGTTTTTTTTTCAGGTCCAAATTTTGACCTTCGATATCTCGGCTCTGGAAGGGTCTAGAGCCTCCATTTTTGCGCGCTGGTCGAAGTCTCGTGGCCCTCTGTCAGAATCCAGAGTTTCAAGAAGATCGGAGGGGGACAAAATTTCGGCCAGAAAAAAAAAATGACAGTGTTACCCCTTATGTTTTTTTTCAGGTCCAAATTTTGACCTTCGATATCTCGGCTCTGGAAGGGTCTAGAGCCTCCATTTTTGCGCGCTGGTCGAAGTCTCATGGCCCTCTGTCAGAATCCAGAGTTTCAAGAAGATCGAAGGGGGTCAAAATTTCGGCCAAAAAAAAAAAAAAATGACAGTGTTACCCCTTATGTTTTTTTTTCAGGTCCAAATTTTGACCTTCGATATCTCGGCTCTGGAAGGGTCTAGAGCCTCCATTTTTGCGCGCTGGTCGAAGTCTCGTGGCCCTCTGTCAGAATCCAGAGTTTCAAGAAGATCGGAGGGGGTCAAAATTTCGGCCAAAAAAAAAAAATGACAGTGTTACCCCTTATGTTTTTTTTTCAGGTCCAAATTTTGACCTTCGATATCTCGGCTCTGGAAGGGTCTAGAGCCTCTATTTTTGTGCGCTGGTCGAAGTCTCGTGGCCCTCTGTCAGAATCCAGAGTTTCAAGAAGATCGGAGGGGGTCAAAATTTCGGCCAAAAAAAAAAAAATGACAGTGTTACCCCTCATGTTTTTTTTTCAGGTCCAAATTTTGACCTTCGATATCTCGGCTCTGGAAGGGTCTAGAGCCTCCATTTTTGCGCGCTGGTCGAAGTCTCGTGGCCCTCTGTCAGAATCCAGAGTTTCAAGAAGATCGGAGGGGGTCAAAATTTCGGCCAAAAAAAAAAAATGACAGTGTTACCCCTAATGTTTTTTTTTCAGGTCCAAATTTTGACCTTCGATATCTCGGCTCTGGAAGGGTCTAGAGCCTCCATTTTTGCGCGCTGGTCGAAGTCTCGTGGCCCTCTGTCAGAATCCAGAGTTTCAAGAAGATCGGAGGGGGTCAAAATTTCGGCCAAAAAAAAAAAATGACAGTGTTACCCCTTATGTTTTTTTTCAGGTCCAAATTTTGACCTTCGATATCTCGGCTCTGGAAGGGTCTAGAGCCTCCATTTTTGCACGCTGGTCGAAGTCTCGTGGCCCTCTGTCAGAATCCAGAGTTTCAAGAAGATCGGAGAGGGTCAAAATTTCGGCCAAAAAAAAAAAAATGACAGTGTTACCCCTTATGTTTTTTTTTCAGGTCCAAATTTTGACCTTCGATATCTCGGCTCTGGAAGGGTCTAGAGCCTCTATTTTTGCGCGCTGGTCGAAGTCTCGTGGCCCTCTGTCAGAATCCAGAGTTTCAAGAAGATCGGAGGGGGTCAAAATTTCGGCCAAAAAAAAAAAATGACAGTGTTACCCCTTATGTTTTTTTTTTCAGGTCCAAATTTTGACCTTCGATATCTCGGCTCTGGAAGGGTCTAGAGCCTCCATTTTTGCGCGCTGGTCGAAGTCTCGTGGCCCTCTGTCAGAATCCAGAGTTTCAAGAAGATCGGAGGGGGTCAAAATTTCGGCCAAAAAAAAAAAAAATGACAGTGTTACCCCTTATGTTTTTTTTTCAGGTCCAAATTTTGACCTTCGATATCTCGGCTCTGGAAGGGTCTAGAGCCTCTATTTTTGCGCGCTGGTCGAAGTCTCGTGGCCCTCTGTCAGAATCCAGAGTTTCAAGAAGATCGGAGGGGGTCAAAATTTCGGCCAAAAAAAAAAAATGACAGTGTTACCCCTCATGTTTTTTTTTCAGGTCCAAATTTTGACCTTCGATATCTCGGCTCTGGAAGGGTCTAGAGCCTCCATTTTTGCGCGCTGGTCGAAGTCTCGTGGCCCTCTGTCAGAATCCAGAGTTTCAAGAAGATCGGAGGGGGTCAAAATTTCGGCCAAAAAAAAAAATGACAGTGTTACCCCTTATGTTTTTTTTCAGGTCCAAATTTTGACCTTCGATATCTCGGCTCTGGAAGGGTCTAGAGCCTCCATTTTTGCGCGCTGGTCGAAGTCTCGTGGCCCTCTGTCAGAATCCAGAGTTTCAAGAAGATCGGAGGGGGTCAAAATTTCGGCCAAAAAAAAAATGACAGTGTTACCCCTTATGTTTTTTTTTCAGGTCCAAATTTTGACCTTCGATATCTCGGCTCTGGAAGGGTCTAGAGCCTCTATTTTTGCGCGCTGGTCGAAGTCTCGTGGCCCTCTGTCAGAATCCAGAGTTTCAAGAAGATCGGAGGGGGTCAAAATTTCGGCCAAAAAAAAAAAAAAATGACAGTGTTACCCCTTATGTTTTTTTTTCAGGTCCAAATTTATGACCCTTATGTTTTTTTTTTCAGGTCCAAATTTTGACCTTCGATATCTCGGCTCTGGAAGGGTCTAGAGCCTCCATTTTTGCGCGCTGGTCGAAGTCTCGAGGCCCTCTGTCAGAATCCAGAGTTTCAAGAAGATCGGAGGGGGTCAAAATTTCGGCCAAAAAAAAAAAAGACAGTGTTACCCCTTATGTTTTTTTTTTCAGGTCCAAATTTTGACCTTCGATATCTCGGCTCTGGAAGGGTCTAGAGCCTCCATTTTTGCGCGCTGGTCGAAGTCTCGTGGCCCTCTGTCAGAATCCAGAGTTTCAAGAAGATCGGAGGGGGTCAAAATTTCGGCCAAAAAAAAAAAAAGACAGTGTTACCCCTTATGTTTTTTTTTCAGGTCCAAATTTTGACCTTCGATATCTCGGCTCTGGAAGGGTCTAGAGCCTCCATTTTTGCGCGCTGGTCGAAGTCTCGTGGCCCTCTGTCAGAATCCAGAGTTTCAAGAAGATCGGAGGGGGTCAAAATTTCGGCCAAAAAAAAATGACAGTGTTACCCCTTATGTTTTTTTTTCAGGTCCAAATTTTGACCTTCGATATCTTGGCTCTGGAAGGGTCTAGAGCCTCCATTTTTGCGCGCTGGTCGAAGTCTCGTGGCCCTCTGTCAGAATCCAGAGTTTCAAGAAGATCGGAGGGGGTCAAAATTTCGGCCAAAAAAAAAAAATGACAGTGTTACCCCTTATGTTTTTTTTTCAGGTCCAAATTTTGACCTTCGATATCTTGGCTCTGGAAGGGTCTAGTGCCTCCATTTTTGCGCGCTGGTCGAAGTCTCGTGGCCCTCTGTCAGAATCCAGAGTTTCAAGAAGATCGGGGGGGGTCAAAATTTCGGCCAAAAAAAAATGACAGTGTTACCCCTAATGTTTTTTTTTTCAGGTCCAAATTTTGACCTTCGATATCTCGGCTCTGGAAGGGTCTAGAGCCTCCATTTTTGTGCGCTGGTCGAAGTCTTGTGGCCCTATGTCAGAATCCAGAGTTTCAAGAAGATCGGAGAGGGTCAAAATTTCGGCCAAAAAAAAAAAATGACAGTGTTACCCTTTATGTTTTTTTTTTCAGGTCCAAATTTTGACCTTCGATATCTCGGCTCTGGAAGGGTCTAGAGCCTCCATTTTTGCGCGCTGGTCGAAGTCTCGTGGCCCTCTGTCAGAATCCAGAGTTTCAAGAAGATCGGAGGGGGTCAAAATTTCGGCCAAAAAAAAAAAATGACATTGTTACCCCTTATGTTTTTTTTTCAGGTCCAAATTTTGACCTTCGATATCTCGGCTCTGGAAGGGTCTAGAGCCTCCATTTTTGCGCGCTGGTCGAAGTCTCGTGGCCCTCTGTCAGAATCCAGAGTTTCAAGAAGATCGGAGGGGGTCAAAATTTCGGCCAAAAAAAAAAAAAATGACAGTGTTACCCCTTATGTTTTTTTTTTCAGGTCCAAATTTTGACCTTCGATATCTCGGCTCTGGAAGGGTCTAGAGCCTCCATTTTTGCGCGCTGGTCGAAGTCTCGTGGCCCTCTGTCAGAATCCAGAGTTTCAAGAAGATCGGAGGGGGTCAAAATTTCGGCCAAAAAAAAAAAAAATGACAGTGTTACCCCTTATGTTTTTTTTTCAGGTCCAAATTTTGACCTTCGATATCTCGGCTCTGGAAGGGTCTAGAGCCTCTATTTTTGCGCGCTGGTCGAAGTCTCGTGGCCCTCTGTCAGAATCCAGAGTTTCAAGAAGATCGGAGGGGGTCAAAATTTCGGCCAAAAAAAAAAAAATGACAGTGTTACCCCTTATGTTTTTTTTTTCAGGTCCAAATTTTGACCTTCGATATCTCGGCTCTGGAAGGGTCTAGAGCCTCCATTTTTGCGCGCTGGTCGAAGTCTCGTGGCCCTCTGTCAGAATCCAGAGTTTCAAGAAGATCGGAGGGGGTCAAAATTTTGGCCAAAAAAAAATGACAGTGTTACCCCTTATGTTTTTTTTTCAGGTCCAAATTTTGACCTTCGATATCTCGGCTCTGGAAGGGTCTAGAGCCTCCATTTTTGCGCGCTGGTCGAAGTCTCGTGGCCCTCTGTCAGAATCCAGAGTTTCAAGAAGATCGGAGGGGGTCAAAATTTCGGCCAAAAAAAAAAATGACAGTGTTACCCCTTATGTTTTTTTTTCAGGTCCAAATTTTGACCTTCGATATCTCGGCTCTGGAAGGGTCTAGAGCCTCCATTTTTGCGCGCTGGTCGAAGTCTCGTGGCCCTCTGTCAGAATCCAGAGTTTCAAGAAGATCGGAGGGGGTCAAAATTTCGGCCAAAAAAAACAAATGACAGTGTTACCCCTTATGTTTTTTTTTCAGGTCCAAATTTTGACCTTCGATATCTTGGCTCTGGAAGGGTCTAGAGCCTCCATTTTTGCACGCTGGTCGAAGTCTCGTGGCCCTCTGTCAGAATCCAGAGTTTCAAGAAGATCGGAGAGGGTCAAAATTTCGGCCAAAAAAAAAAAATGACAGTGTTACCCCTTATGTTTTTTTTTTCAGGTCCAAATTTTGACCTTCGATATCTCGGCTCTGGAAGGGTCTAGAGCCTCTATTTTTGCGCGCTGGTCGAAGTCTCGTGGCCCTCTGTCAGAATCCAGAGTTTCAAGAAGATCGGAGGGGGTCAAAATTTCGGCCAAAAAAAAAAAAAATGACAGTGTTACCCCTTATGTTTTTTTTTCAGGTCCAAATTTTGACCTTCGATATCTCGGCTCTGGAAGGGTCTAGAGCCTCCATTTTTGCGCGCTGGTCGAAGTCTCGTGGCCCTCTGTCAGAATCCAGAGTTTCAAGAAGATCGGAGGGGGACAAAATTTCGGCCAGAAAAAAAAAATGACAGTGTTACCCCTTATGTTTTTTTTCAGGTCCAAATTTTGACCTTCGATATCTCGGCTCTGGAAGGGTCTAGAGCCTCCATTTTTGCGCGCTGGTCGAAGTCTCATGGCCCTCTGTCAGAATCCAGAGTTTCAAGAAGATCGAAGGGGGTCAAAATTTCGGCCAAAAAAAAAAAAAATGACAGTGTTACCCCTTATGTTTTTTTTTCAGGTCCAAATTTTGACCTTCGATATCTCGGCTCTGGAAGGGTCTAGAGCCTCCATTTTTGCGCGCTGGTCGAAGTCTCGTGGCCCTCTGTCAGAATCCAGAGTTTCAAGAAGATCGGAGGGGGTCAAAATTTCGGCCAAAAAAAAAAAATGACAGTGTTACCCCTTATGTTTTTTTTTCAGGTCCAAATTTTGACCTTCGATATCTCGGCTCTGGAAGGGTCTAGAGCCTCTATTTTTGTGCGCTGGTCGAAGTCTCGTGGCCCTCTGTCAGAATCCAGAGTTTCAAGAAGATCGGAGGGGGTCAAAATTTCGGCCAAAAAAAAAAAAAAATGACAGTGTTACCCCTCATGTTTTTTTTTCAGGTCCAAATTTTGACCTTCGATATCTCGGCTCTGGAAGGGTCTAGAGCCTCCATTTTTGCGCGCTGGTCGAAGTCTCGTGGCCCTCTGTCAGAATCCAGAGTTTCAAGAAGATCGGAGGGGGTCAAAATTTCGGCCAAAAAAAAAAAATGACAGTGTTACCCCTAATGTTTTTTTTTCAGGTCCAAATTTTGACCTTCGATATCTCGGCTCTGGAAGGGTCTAGAGCCTCCATTTTTGCGCGCTGGTCGAAGTCTCGTGGCCCTCTGTCAGAATCCAGAGTTTCAAGAAGATCGGAGGGGGTCAAAATTTCGGCCAAAAAAAAAAAATGACAGTGTTACCCCTTATGTTTTTTTTCAGGTCCAAATTTTGACCTTCGATATCTCGGCTCTGGAAGGGTCTAGAGCCTCCATTTTTGCACGCTGGTCGAAGTCTCGTGGCCCTCTGTCAGAATCCAGAGTTTCAAGAAGATCGGAGAGGGTCAAAATTTCGGCCAAAAAAAAAAAATGACAGTGTTACCCCTTATGTTTTTTTTTCAGGTCCAAATTTTGACCTTCGATATTTCGGCTCTGGAAGGGTCTAGAGCCTCTATTTTTGCGCGCTGGTCGAAGTCTCGTGGCCCTCTGTCAGAATCCAGAGTTTCAAGAAGATCGGAGGGGGTCAAAATTTCGGCCAAAAAAAAAAAAATGACAGTGTTACCCCTTATGTTTTTTTTTTCAGGTCCAAATTTTGACCTTCGATATCTCGGCTCTGGAAGGGTCTAGAGCCTCCATTTTTGCGCGCTGGTCGAAGTCTCGTGGCCCTCTGTCAGAATCCAGAGTTTCAAGAAGATCGGAGGGGGTCAAAATTTCGGCCAAAAAAAAAAAAATGACAGTGTTACCCCTTATGTTTTTTTTTCAGGTCCAAATTTTGACCTTCGATATCTCGGCTCTGGAAGGGTCTAGAGCCTCTATTTTTGCGCGCTGGTCGAAGTCTCGTGGCCCTCTGTCAGAATCCAGAGTTTCAAGAAGATCGGAGGGGGTCAAAATTTCGGCCAAAAAAAAAAAAATGACAGTGTTACCCCTCATGTTTTTTTTTCAGGTCCAAATTTTGACCTTCGATATCTCGGCTCTGGAAGGGTCTAGAGCCTCCATTTTTGCGCGCTGGTCGAAGTCTCGTGGCCCTCTGTCAGAATCCAGAGTTTCAAGAAGATCGGAGGGGGTCAAAATTTCGGCCAAAAAAAAAAATGACAATGTTACCCCTTATGTTTTTTTTCAGGTCCAAATTTTGACCTTCGATATCTCGGCTCTGGAAGGGTCTAGAGCCTCCATTTTTGCGCGCTGGTCGAAGTCTCGTGGCCCTCTGTCAGAATCCAGAGTTTCAAGAAGATCGGAGGGGGTCAAAATTTCGGCCAAAAAAAAAATGACAGTGTTACCCCTTATGTTTTTTTTTCAGGTCCAAATTTTGACCTTCGATATCTCGGCTCTGGAAGGGTCTAGAGCCTCTATTTTTGCGCGCTGGTCGAAGTCTCGTGGCCCTCTGTCAGGATCCAGAGTTTCAAGAAGATCGGAGGGGGTCAAAATTTCGGCCAAAAAAAAAAAATGACAGTGTTACCCCTTATGTTTTTTTTCAGGTCCAAATTTTGACCTTCGATATCTCGGCTCTGGAAGGGTCTAGAGCCTCTATTTTTGCGCGCTGGTCGAAGTCTCGTGGCCCTCTGTCAGAATCCAGAGTTTCAAGAAGATCGGAGGGGGTCAAAATTTCGGCCAAAAAAAAAAAATGACAGTGTTACCCCTCATGTTTTTTTTTTCAGGTCCAAATTTTGACCTTCGATATCTCGGCTCTGGAAGGGTCTAGAGCCTCCATTTTTGCGCGCTGGTCGAAGTCTCGTGGCCCTCTGTCAGAATCCAGAGTTTCAAGAAGATCGGAGGGGGTAAAAATTTCGGCCAAAAAAAAAATTGACAGTGTTACCCCTTATGTTTTTTTTTCAGGTCCAAATTTTGACCTTCGATATCTCGGCTCTGGAAGGGTCTAGAGCCTCCATTTTTGCGCGCTGGTCGAAGTCTCGTGGCCCTCTGTCAGAATCCAGAGTTTCAAGAAGATCGGAGGGGGTCAAAATTTCGGCCAAAAAAAAAAAAATGACAGTGTTACCCCTTATGTTTTTTTTTCAGGTCCAAATTTTGACCTTCGATATCTCGGCTCTGGAAGGGTCTAGAGCCTCCATTTTTGCGCGCTGGTCGAAGTCTCGTGGCCCTCTGTCAGAATCCAGAGTTTCAAGAAGATCGGAGGGGGTCAAAATTTCGGCCAAAAAAAACAAATGACAGTGTTACCCCTTATGTTTTTTTTTTCAGGTCCAAATTTTGACCTTCGATATCTCGGCTCTGGAAGGGTCTAGAGCCTCCATTTTTGCGCGCTGGTCGAAGTCTCGTGGCCCTCTGTCAGAATCCAGAGTTTCAAGAAGATCGGAGGGGGTCAAAATTTCGGCCAAAAAAAAAAAATGACTGTGTTACCCCTTATGTTTTTTTTTCAGGTCCAAATTTTGACCTTCGATATCTCGGCTCTGGAAGGGTCTAGAGCCTCTATTTTTGTGCGCTGGTCGAAGTCTCGTGGCCCTCTGTCAGAATCCAGAGTTTCAAGAAGATCGGAGGGGGTCAAAATTTCGGCCAAAAAAAAAAAAAATGACAGTGTTACCCCTCATGTTTTTTTTTCAGGTCCAAATTTTGACCTTCGATATCTCGGCTCTGGAAGGGTCTAGAGCCTCCATTTTTGCGCGCTGGTCGAAGTCTCGTGGCCCTCTGTCAGAATCCAGAGTTTCAAGAAGATTGGAGGGGGTCAAAATTTCGGCCAAAAAAAAAAATGACAGTGTTACCCCTTATGTTTTTTTTTCAGGTCCAAATTTTGACCTTCGATATCTCGGCTCTGGAAGGGTCTAGAGCCTCCATTTTTGCGTGCTGGTCGAAGTCTCGTGGCCCTCTGTCAGAATCCAGAGTTTCAAGAAGATCGGAGGGGGTCAAAATTTCGGCCAAAAAAAAAATAAAATGACAGTGTTACCCCTTATGTTTTTTTTTTCAGGTCCAAATTTTGACCTTCGATATCTCGGCTCTGGAAGGGTCTAGAGCCTCCATTTTTGCGCGCTGGTCGAAGTCTCGTGGCCCTCTGTCAGAATCCAGAGTTTCAAGAAGATCGGAGGGGGTCAAAATTTCGGCCAAAAAAAAAATGACAGTGTTACCCCTTATGTTTTTTTTTTCAGGTCCAAATTTTGACCTTCGATATCTCGGCTCTGGAAGGGTCTAGAGCCTCCATTTTTGCGCGCTGGTCGAAGTCTCGTGGCTCTCTGTCAGAATCCAGAGTTTCAAGAAGATCGGAGGGGGTCAAAATTTCGGCCAAAAAAAAAAAAAATGACAGTGTTACCCCTTATGTTTTTTTTTCAGGTCCAAATTTTGACCTTCGATATCTCGGCTCTGGAAGGGTCTAGAGCCTCTATTTTTGCGCGCTGGTCGAAGTCTCGTGGCCCTCTGTCAGAATCCAGAGTTTCAAGAAGATCGGAGGGGGTCAAAATTTCGGCCAAAAAAAAAAAATGACAGTGTTACCCCTCATGTTTTTTTTTTCAGGTCCAAATTTTGACCTTCGATATCTCGGCTCTGGAAGGGTCTAGAGCCTCCATTTTTGCGCGCTGGTCGAAGTCTCGTGGCCCTCTGTCAGAATCCAGAGTTTCAAGAAGATCGGAGGGGGTAAAAATTTCGGCCAAAAAAAAAATTGACAGTGTTACCCCTTATGTTTTTTTTTCAGGTCCAAATTTTGACCTTCGATATCTCGGCTCTGGAAGGGTCTAGAGCCTCCATTTTTGCGCGCTGGTCGAAGTCTCGTGGCCCTCTGTCAGAATCCAGAGTTTCAAGAAGATCGGAGGGGGTCAAAATTTCGGCCAAAAAAAAAAAAATGACAGTGTTACCCCTTATGTTTTTTTTCAGGTCCAAATTTTGACCTTCGATATCTCGGCTCTGGAAGGGTCTAGAGCCTCCATTTTTGCGCGCTGGTCGAAGTCTCGTGGCCCTCTGTCAGAATCCAGAGTTTCAAGAAGATCGGAGGGGGTCAAAATTTCGGCCAAAAAAAACAAATGACAGTGTTACCCCTTATGTTTTTTTTTTCAGGTCCAAATTTTGACCTTCGATATCTCGGCTCTGGAAGGGTCTAGAGCCTCCATTTTTGCGCGCTGGTCGAAGTCTCGTGGCCCTCTGTCAGAATCCAGAGTTTCAAGAAGATCGGAGGGGGTCAAAATTTCGGCCAAAAAAAAAAAATGACAGTGTTACCCCTTATGTTTTTTTTTCAGGTCCAAATTTTGACCTTCGATATCTCGGCTCTGGAAGGGTCTAGAGCCTCTATTTTTGTGCGCTGGTCGAAGTCTCGTGGCCCTCTGTCAGAATCCAGAGTTTCAAGAAGATCGGAGGGGGTCAAAATTTCGGCCAAAAAAAAAAAAAAATGACAGTGTTACCCCTCATGTTTTTTTTTCAGGTCCAAATTTTGACCTTCGATATCTCGGCTCTGGAAGGGTCTAGAGCCTCCATTTTTGCGCGCTGGTCGAAGTCTCGTGGCCCTCTGTCAGAATCCAGAGTTTCAAGAAGATTGGAGGGGGTCAAAATTTCGGCCAAAAAAAAAAAATGACAGTGTTACCCCTTATGTTTTTTTTTCAGGTCCAAATTTTGACCTTCGATATCTCGGCTCTGGAAGGGTCTAGAGCCTCCATTTTTGCGTGCTGGTCGAAGTCTCGTGGCCCTCTGTCAGAATCCAGAGTTTCAAGAAGATCGGAGGGGGTCAAAATTTCGGCCAAAAAAAAAAATAAAATGACAGTGTTACCCCTTATGTTTTTTTTTCAGGTCCAAATTTTGACCTTCGATATCTCGGCTCTGGAAGGGTCTAGAGCCTCCATTTTTGCGCGCTGGTCGAAGTCTCGTGGCCCTCTGTCAGAATCCAGAGTTTCAAGAAGATCGGAGGGGGTCAAAATTTCGGCCAAAAAAAAAATGACAGTGTTACCCCTTATGTTTTTTTTTTTTCAGGTCCAAATTTTGACCTTCAATATCTCGGCTCTGGAAGGGTCTAGAGCCTCTATTTTTGCACGCTGGTCGAAGTCTCGTGGCCCTCTGTCAGAATCCAGAGTTTCAAGAAGATCGGAGGGGGTCAAAATTTCGGCCAAAAAAAAAATGACAGTGTTACCCTTTATGTTTTTTTTTCAGGTCCAAATTTTGACCTTCGATATCTCGGCTCTGGAAGGGTCTAGAGCCTCCATTTTTGCGCGCTGGTCGAAGTCTCGTGGCCCTCTGTCAGAATCCAGAGTTTCAAGAAGATCGGAGGGGGTCAAAATTTCGGCCAAAAAAAAAAAATGACAGTGTTACCCCTTATGTTTTTTTTTCAGGTCCAAATTTTGACCTTCGATATCTCGGCTCTGGAAGGGTCTAGAGCCTCTATTTTTGCGCACTGGTCGAAGTCTCGTGGCCCTCTGTCAGAATCCAGAGTTTCAAGAAGATCGGAGGGGGTCAAAATTTCGGCCAAAAAAAAAAAATGACAGTGTTACCCCTTATGTTTTTTTTTCAGGTCCAAATTTTGACCTTCGATATCTCGGCTCTGGAAGGGTCTAGAGCCTCCATTTTTGCGCGCTGGTCGAAGTCTCGTGGCCCTCTGTCAGAATTCAGAGTTTCAAGAAGATCGGAGGGGGTCAAAATTTCGGCCAAAAAAAAATGACAGTGTTACCCCTTATGTTTTTTTTTTCAGGTCCAAATTTTGACCTTCGATATCTCGGCTCTGGAAGGGTCTAGAGCGTCTATTTTTGCACGCTGGTCGAAGTCTCGTGGCCCTCTGTCAGAATCCAGAGTTTCAAGAAGATCGGAGGGGGTCAAAATTTCGGCCAAAAAAAAAATGACAGTGTTACCCTTTATGTTTTTTTTTTCAGGTCCAATTTTTGACCTTCGATATCTCGGCTCTGGAAGGGTCTAGAGCCTCCATTTTTGCGCGCTGGTCGAAGTCTCGTGGCCCTCTGTCAGAATCCAGAGTTTCAAGAAGATCGGAGGGGGTCAAAATTTCGGTCAAAAAAAAAAAAATGACAGTGTTACCCCTTATGTTTTTTTTCAGGTCCAAATTTTGACCTTCGATATCTCGGCTCTGGAAGGGTCTAGAGCCTCTATTTTTGCGCACTGGTCGAAGTCTCGTGGCCCTCTGTCAGAATCCAGAGTTTCAAGAAGATCGGAGGGGGTCAAAATTTCGGCCAAAAAAAAAAATGACAGTGTTACCCCTTATGTTTTTTTTTTCAGGTCCAAATTTTGACCTTCGATATCTCGGCTCTGGAAGGGTCTAGAGCCTCTATTTTTGCACGCTGGTCGAAGTCTCGTGGCCCTCTGTCAGAATCCAGAGTTTCAAGAAGATCGGAGGGGGTCAAAATTTCGGCCAAAAAAAAAATGACAGTGTTACCCTTTATGTTTTTTTTTCAGGTCCAAATTTTGACCTTCGATATCTCGGCTCTGGAAGGGTCTAGAGCCTCCATTTTTGCGCGCTGGTCGAAGTCTCGTGGCCCTCTGTCAGAATCCAGAGTTTCAAGAAGATCGGAGGGGGTCAAAATTTCGGCCAAAAAAAAAAAATGACAGTGTTACCCCTTATGTTTTTTTTTCAGGTCCAAATTTTGACCTTCGATATCTCGGCTCTGGAAGGGTCTAGAGCCTCTATTTTTGCGCACTGGTCGAAGTCTCGTGGCCCTCTGTCAGAATCCAGAGTTTCAAGAAGATCGGAGGGGGTCAAAATTTCGGCCAAAAAAAAAAATGACAGTGTTACCCCTTATGTTTTTTTTTCAGGTCCAAATTTTGACCTTCGATATCTCGGCTCTGGAAGGGTCTAGAGCCTCCATTTTTGCGCGCTGGTCGAAGTCTCGTGGCCCTCTGTCAGAATCCAGAGTTTCAAGAAGATCGGAGGGGGTCAAAATTTCGGCCAAAAAAAAAATGACAGTGTTACCCCTTATGTTTTTTTTTCAGGTCCAAATTTTGACCTTCGATATCTCGGCTCTGGAAGGGTCTAGAGCCTCCATTTTTGCACGCTGGTCGAAGTCTCGTGGCCCTCTGTCAGAATCCAGAGTTTCAAGAAGATCGGAGGGGGTCAAAATTTCGGCCAAAAAAAAAATGACAGTGTTACCCTTTATGTTTTTTTTTCAGGTCCAATTTTTGACCTTCGATATCTCGGCTCTGGAAGGGTCTAGAGCCTCCATTTTTGCGCGCTGGTCGAAGTCTCGTGGCCCTCTGTCAGAATCCAGAGTTTCAAGAAGATCGGAGGGGGTCAAAATTTCGGCCAAAAAAAAAAAATGACAGTGTTACCCCTTATGTTTTTTTTCAGGTCCAAATTTTGACCTTCGATATCTCGGCTCTGGAAGGGTCTAGAGCCTCTATTTTTGCGCACTGGTCGAAGTCTCGTGGCCCTCTGTCAGAATCCAGAGTTTCAAGAAGATCGGAGGGGGTCAAAATTTCGGCCAAAAAAAAAAATGACAGTGTTACCCCTTATGTTTTTTTTTCAGGTCCAAATTTTGACCTTCGATATCTCGGCTCTGGAAGGGTCTAGAGCCTCCATTTTTGTGTGCTGGTCGAAGTCTCGTGGCCCTCTGTCAGAATCCAGAGTTTCAAGAAGATCGGAGGGGGTCAAAATTTCGGGCCAAAAAAAAAAAAATGACAGTGTTACCCCTTATGTTTTTTTTTCAGGTCCAAATTTTGACCTTCGATATCTCGGCTCTGGAAGGGTCTAGAGCCTCCATTTTTGCGCGCTGGTCGAAGTCTCGTGGCCCTCTGTCAGAATCCAGAGTTTCAAGAAGATCGGAGGGGGTCAAAATTTCGGCCAAAAAAAAAAATGACAGTGTTACCCCTTATGTTTTTTTTTCAGGTCCAAATTTTGACCTTCGATATCTCGGCTCTGGAAGGGTCTAGAGCCTCCATTTTTGCGCGCTGGTCGAAGTCTCGTGGCCCTCTGTCAGAATCCAGAGTTTCAAGAAGATCGGAGGGGGTCAAAATTTCGGCCAAAAAATAAAAATGACAGTGTTACCCCTTATGTTTTTTTTTCAGGTCCAAATTTTGACCTTCGATATCTCGGCTCTGGAAGGGTCTAGAGCCTCCATTTTTGCACGCTGGTCGAAGTCTCGTGGCCCTCTGTCAGAATCCAGAGTTTCAAGAAGATCGGAGAGGGTCAAAATTTCGGCCAAAAAAAAAAATGACAGTGTTACCCCTTATGTTTTTTTTTCAGGTCCAAATTTTGACCTTCGATATCTCGGCTCTGGAAGGGTCTAGAGCCTCTATTTTTGCGCGCTGGTCGAAGTCTCGTGGCCCTCTGTCAGAATCCAGAGTTTCAAGAAGATCGGAGGGGGTCAAAATTTCGGCCAAAAAAAAAAAAAATGACAGTGTTACCCCTTATGTTTTTTTTTTCAGGTCCAAATTTTGACCTTCGATATCTCGGCTCTGGAAGGGTCTAGAGCCTCTATTTTTGCGCGCTGGTCGAAGTCTCGTGGCCCTCTGTCAGGATCCAGAGTTTCAAGAAGATCGGAGGGGGTCAAAATTTCGGCCAAAAAAAAAAAATGACAGTGTTACCCCTTATGTTTTTTTTCAGGTCCAAATTTTGACCTTCGATATCTCGGCTCTGGAAGGGTCTAGAGCCTCTATTTTTGCGCGCTGGTCGAAGTCTCGTGGCCCTCTGTCAGAATCCAGAGTTTCAAGAAGATCGGAGGGGGTCAAAATTTCGGCCAAAAAAAAAAAATGACAGTGTTACCCCTCATGTTTTTTTTTTCAGGTCCAAATTTTGACCTTCGATATCTCGGCTCTGGAAGGGTCTAGAGCCTCCATTTTTGCGCGCTGGTCGAAGTCTCGTGGCCCTCTGTCAGAATCCAGAGTTTCAAGAAGATCGGAGGGGGTAAAAATTTCGGCCAAAAAAAAAATTGACAGTGTTACCCCTTATGTTTTTTTTTCAGGTCCAAATTTTGACCTTCGATATCTCGGCTCTGGAAGGGTCTAGAGCCTCCATTTTTGCGCGCTGGTCGAAGTCTCGTGGCCCTCTGTCAGAATCCAGAGTTTCAAGAAGATCGGAGGGGGTCAAAATTTCGGCCAAAAAAAAAAAAAAATGACAGTGTTACCCCTTATGTTTTTTTTCAGGTCCAAATTTTGACCTTCGATATCTCGGCTCTGGAAGGGTCTAGAGCCTCCATTTTTGCGCGCTGGTCGAAGTCTCGTGGCCCTCTGTCAGAATCCAGAGTTTCAAGAAGATCGGAGGGGGTCAAAATTTCGGCCAAAAAAAACAAATGACAGTGTTACCCCTTATGTTTTTTTTTTCAGGTCCAAATTTTGACCTTCGATATCTCGGCTCTGGAAGGGTCTAGAGCCTCCATTTTTGCGCGCTGGTCGAAGTCTCGTGGCCCTCTGTCAGAATCCAGAGTTTCAAGAAGATCGGAGGGGGTCAAAATTTCGGCCAAAAAAAAAAAATGACAGTGTTACCCCTTATGTTTTTTTTTCAGGTCCAAATTTTGACCTTCGATATCTCGGCTCTGGAAGGGTCTAGAGCCTCTATTTTTGTGCGCTGGTCGAAGTCTCGTGGCCCTCTGTCAGAATCCAGAGTTTCAAGAAGATCGGAGGGGGTCAAAATTTCGGCCAAAAAAAAAAAAAAATGACAGTGTTACCCCTCATGTTTTTTTTTCAGGTCCAAATTTTGACCTTCGATATCTCGGCTCTGGAAGGGTCTAGAGCCTCCATTTTTGCGCGCTGGTCGAAGTCTCGTGGCCCTCTGTCAGAATCCAGAGTTTCAAGAAGATTGGAGGGGGTCAAAATTTCGGCCAAAAAAAAAAATGACAGTGTTACCCCTTATGTTTTTTTTTCAGGTCCAAATTTTGACCTTCGATATCTCGGCTCTGGAAGGGTCTAGAGCCTCCATTTTTGCGCGCTGGTCGAAGTCTCGTGGCCCTCTGTCAGAATCCAGAGTTTCAAGAAGATCGGAGGGGGTCAAAATTTCGGCCAAAAAATAAAAATGACAGTGTTACCCCTTATGTTTTTTTTTCAGGTCCAAATTTTGACCTTCGATGTCTCGGCTCTGGAAGGGTCTAGAGCCTCCATTTTTGCACGCTGGTCGAAGTCTCGTGGCCCTCTGTCAGAATCCAGAGTTTCAAGAAGATCGGAGAGGGTCAAAATTTCGGCCAAAAAAAAAAAATGACAGTGTTACCCCTTATGTTTTTTTTTCAGGTCCAAATTTTGACCTTCGATATCTCGGCTCTGGAAGGGTCTAGAGCCTCTATTTTTGCGCGCTGGTCGAAGTCTCGTGGCCCTCTGTCAGAATCCAGAGTTTCAAGAAGATCGGAGGGGGTCAAAATTTCGGCCAAAAAAAAAAAAAATGACAGTGTTACCCCTTATGTTTTTTTTTTCAGGTCCAAATTTTGACCTTCGATATCTCGGCTCTGGAAGGGTCTAGAGCCTCTATTTTTGCGCGCTGGTCGAAGTCTCGTGGCCCTCTGTCAGGATCCAGAGTTTCAAGAAGATCGGAGGGGGTCAAAATTTCGGCCAAAAAAAAAAAATGACAGTGTTACCCCTTATGTTTTTTTTCAGGTCCAAATTTTGACCTTCGATATCTCGGCTCTGGAAGGGTCTAGAGCCTCTATTTTTGCGCGCTGGTCGAAGTCTCGTGGCCCTCTGTCAGAATCCAGAGTTTCAAGAAGATCGGAGGGGGTCAAAATTTCGGCCAAAAAAAAAAAATGACAGTGTTACCCCTCATGTTTTTTTTTTCAGGTCCAAATTTTGACCTTCGATATCTCGGCTCTGGAAGGGTCTAGAGCCTCCATTTTTGCGCGCTGGTCGAAGTCTCGTGGCCCTCTGTCAGAATCCAGAGTTTCAAGAAGATCGGAGGGGGTAAAAATTTCGGCCAAAAAAAAAATTGACAGTGTTACCCCTTATGTTTTTTTTTCAGGTCCAAATTTTGACCTTCGATATCTCGGCTCTGGAAGGGTCTAGAGCCTCCATTTTTGCGCGCTGGTCGAAGTCTCGTGGCCCTCTGTCAGAATCCAGAGTTTCAAGAAGATCGGAGGGGGTCAAAATTTCGGCCAAAAAAAAAAAAAATGACAGTGTTACCCCTTATGTTTTTTTTCAGGTCCAAATTTTGACCTTCGATATCTCGGCTCTGGAAGGGTCTAGAGCCTCCATTTTTGCGCGCTGGTCGAAGTCTCGTGGCCCTCTGTCAGAATCCAGAGTTTCAAGAAGATCGGAGGGGGTCAAAATTTCGGCCAAAAAAAACAAATGACAGTGTTACCCCTTATGTTTTTTTTTTCAGGTCCAAATTTTGACCTTCGATATCTCGGCTCTGGAAGGGTCTAGAGCCTCCATTTTTGCGCGCTGGTCGAAGTCTCGTGGCCCTCTGTCAGAATCCAGAGTTTCAAGAAGATCGGAGGGGGTCAAAATTTCGGCCAAAAAAAAAAAATGACAGTGTTACCCCTTATGTTTTTTTTTCAGGTCCAAATTTTGACCTTCGATATCTCGGCTCTGGAAGGGTCTAGAGCCTCTATTTTTGTGCGCTGGTCGAAGTCTCGTGGCCCTCTGTCAGAATCCAGAGTTTCAAGAAGATCGGAGGGGGTCAAAATTTCGGCCAAAAAAAAAAAAAAATGACAGTGTTACCCCTCATGTTTTTTTTTCAGGTCCAAATTTTGACCTTCGATATCTCGGCTCTGGAAGGGTCTAGAGCCTCCATTTTTGCGCGCTGGTCGAAGTCTCGTGGCCCTCTGTCAGAATCCAGAGTTTCAAGAAGATTGGAGGGGGTCAAAATTTCGGCCAAAAAAAAAAATGACAGTGTTACCCCTTATGTTTTTTTTTCAGGTCCAAATTTTGACCTTCGATATCTCGGCTCTGGAAGGGTCTAGAGCCTCCATTTTTGCGTGCTGGTCGAAGTCTCGTGGCCCTCTGTCAGAATCCAGAGTTTCAAGAAGATCGGAGGGGGTCAAAATTTCGGCCAAAAAAAAAATAAAATGACAGTGTTACCCCTTATGTTTTTTTTTCAGGTCCAAATTTTGACCTTCGATATCTCGGCTCTGGAAGGGTCTAGAGCCTCCATTTTTGCGCGCTGGTCGAAGTCTCGTGGCCCTCTGTCAGAATCCAGAGTTTCAAGAAGATCGGAGGGGGTCAAAATTTCGGCCAAAAAAAAAAATGACAGTGTTACCCCTTATGTTTTTTTTTTTCAGGTCCAAATTTTGACCTTCGATATCTCGGCTCTGGAAGGGTCTAGAGCCTCTATTTTTGCACGCTGGTCGAAGTCTCGTGGCCCTCTGTCAGAATCCAGAGTTTCAAGAAGATCGGAGGGGGTCAAAATTTCGGCCAAAAAAAAAATGACAGTGTTACCCTTTATGTTTTTTTTTCAGGTCCAAATTTTGACCTTCGATATCTCGGCTCTGGAAGGGTCTAGAGCCTCCATTTTTGCGCGCTGGTCGAAGTCTCGTGGCCCTCTGTCAGAATCCAGAGTTTCAAGAAGATCGGAGGGGGTCAAAATTTCGGCCAAAAAAAAAAAAATGACAGTGTTACCCCTTATGTTTTTTTTTCAGGTCCAAATTTTGACCTTCGATATCTCGGCTCTGGAAGGGTCTAGAGCCTCTATTTTTGCGCACTGGTCGAAGTCTCGTGGCCCTCTGTCAGAATCCAGAGTTTCAAGAAGATCGGAGGGGGTCAAAATTTCGGCCAAAAAAAAAAATGACAGTGTTACCCCTTATGTTTTTTTTTTCAGGTCCAAATTTTGACCTTCGATATCTCGGCTCTGGAAGGGTCTAGAGCCTCTATTTTTGCACGCTGGTCGAAGTCTCGTGGCCCTCTGTCAGAATCCAGAGTTTCAAGAAGATCGGAGGGGGTCAAAATTTCGGCCAAAAAAAAAATGACAGTGTTACCCTTTATGTTTTTTTTTCAGGTCCAAATTTTGACCTTCGATATCTCGGCTCTGGAAGGGTCTAGAGCCTCCATTTTTGCGCGCTGGTCGAAGTGTCGTGGCCCTCTGTCAGAATCCAGAGTTTCAAGAAGATCGGAGGGGGTCAAAATTTCGGCCAAAAAAAAAAAAATGACAGTGTTACCCCTTATGTTTTTTTTTCAGGTCCAAATTTTGACCTTCGATATCTCGGCTCTGGAAGGGTCTAGAGCCTCTATTTTTGCGCACTGGTCGAAGTCTCGTGGCCCTCTGTCAGAATCCAGAGTTTCAAGAAGATCGGAGGGGGTCAAAATTTCGGCCAAAAAAAAAATGACAGTGTTACCCCTTATGTTTTTTTTTCAGGTCCAAATTTTGACCTTCGATATCTCGGCTCTGGAAGGGTCTAGAGCCTCCATTTTTGCGCGCTGGTCGAAGTCTCGTGGCCCTCTGTCAGAATCCAGAGTTTCAAGAAGATCGGAGGGGGTCAAAATTTCGGCCAAAAAAAAAATGACAGTGTTACCCCTTATGTTTTTTTTTCAGGTCCAAATTTTGACCTTCGATATCTCGGCTCTGGAAGGGTCTAGAGCCTCCATTTTTGCACGCTGGTCGAAGTCTCGTGGCCCTCTGTCAGAATCCAGAGTTTCAAGAAGATCGGAGGGGGTCAAAATTTCGGCCAAAAAAAAAATGACAGTGTTACCCTTTATGTTTTTTTTTCAGGTCCAATTTTTGACCTTCGATATCTCGGCTCTGGAAGGGTCTAGAGCCTCCATTTTTGCGCGCTGGTCGAAGTCTCGTGGCCCTCTGTCAGAATCCAGAGTTTCAAGAAGATCGGAGGGGGTCAAAATTTCGGCCAAAAAAAAAAAATGACAGTGTTACCCCTTATGTTTTTTTTCAGGTCCAAATTTTGACCTTCGATATCTCGGCTCTGGAAGGGTCTAGAGCCTCTAATTTTGCGCACTGGTCGAAGTCTCGTGGCCCTCTGTCAGAATCCAGAGTTTCAAGAAGATCGGAGGGGGTCAAAATTTCGGCCCAAAAAAAAAATGACAGTGTTACCCCTTATGTTTTTTTTTCAGGTCCAAATTTTGACCTTCGATATCTCGGCTCTGGAAGGGTCTAGAGCCTCCATTTTTGTGTGCTGGTCGAAGTCTCGTGGCCCTCTGTCAGAATCCAGAGTTTCAAGAAGATCGGAGGGGGTCAAAATTTCGGGCCAAAAAAAAAAAATGACAGTGTTACCCCTTATGTTTTTTTTTCAGGTCCAAATTTTGACCTTCGATATCTCGGCTCTGGAAGGGTCTAGAGCCTCCATTTTTGCGCGCTGGTCGAAGTCTCGTGGCCCTCTGTCAGAATCCAGAGTTTCAAGAAGATCGGAGGGGGTCAAAATTTCGGCCAAAAAAAAAAAATGACAGTGTTACCCCTTATGTTTTTTTTTCAGGTCCAAATTTTGACCTTCGATATCTCGGCTCTGGAAGGGTCTAGAGCCTCCATTTTTGCGCGCTGGTCGAAGTCTCGTGGCCCTCTGTCAGAATCCAGAGTTTCAAGAAGATCGGAGGGGGTCAAAATTTCGGCCAAAAAAAAAAAATGACAGTGTTACCCCTTATGTTTTTTTTTCAGGTCCAAATTTTGACCTTCGATATCTCGGCTCTGGAAGGGTCTAGAGCCTCCATTTTTGCACGCTGGTCGAAGTCTCGTGGCCCTCTGTCAGAATCCAGAGTTTCAAGAAGATCGGAGAGGGTCAAAATTTCGGCCAAAAAAAAAAATGACAGTGTTACCCCTTATGTTTTTTTTTCAGGTCCAAATTTTGACCTTCGATATCTCGGCTCTGGAAGGGTCTAGAGCCTCTATTTTTGCGCGCTGGTCGAAGTCTCGTGGCCCTCTGTCAGAATCCAGAGTTTCAAGAAGATCGGAGGGGGTCAAAATTTCGGCCAAAAAAAAAAAAATGACAGTGTTACCCCTTATGTTTTTTTTTCAGGTCCAAATTTTGACCTTCGATATCTCGGCTCTGGAAGGGTCTAGAGCCTCTATTTTTGCGCACTGGTCGAAGTCTCGGGGCCCTCTGTCAGAATCCAGAGTTTCAAGAAGATCGGAGGGGGTCAAAATTTCGGCCAAAAAAAAAATGACAGTGTTACCCCTTATGTTTTTTTTTCAGGTCCAAATTTTGACCTTCGATATCTCGGCTCTGGAAGGGTCTAGAGCCTCCATTTTTGCGCGCTGGTCGAAGTCTCGTGGCCCTCTGTCAGAATCCAGAGTTTCAAGAAGATCGGAGGGGGTCAAAATTTCGGCCAAAAAAAAAATGACAGTGTTACCCCTTATGTTTTTTTTTCAGGTCCAAATTTTGACCTTCGATATCTCGGCTCTGGAAGGGTCTAGAGCCTCCATTTTTGCACGCTGGTCGAAGTCTCGTGGCCCTCTGTCAGAATCCAGAGTTTCAAGAAGATCGGAGGGGGTCAAAATTTCGGCCAAAAAAAAAATGACAGTGTTACCCTTTATGTTTTTTTTTCAGGTCCAATTTTTGACCTTCGATATCTCGGCTCTGGAAGGGTCTAGAGCCTCCATTTTTGCGCGCTGGTCGAAGTCTCGTGGCCCTCTGTCAGAATCCAGAGTTTCAAGAAGATCGGAGGGGGTCAAAATTTCGGCCAAAAAAAAAAAATGACAGTGTTACCCCTTATGTTTTTTTTCAGGTCCAAATTTTGACCTTCGATATCTCGGCTCTGGAAGGGTCTAGAGCCTCTATTTTTGCGCACTGGTCGAAGTCTCGTGGCCCTCTGTCAGAATCCAGAGTTTCAAGAAGATCGGAGGGGGTCAAAATTTCGGCCAAAAAAAAAAATGACAGTGTTACCCCTTATGTTTTTTTTTCAGGTCCAAATTTTGACCTTCGATATCTCGGCTCTGGAAGGGTCTAGAGCCTCCATTTTTGTGTGCTGGTCGAAGTCTCGTGGCCCTCTGTCAGAATCCAGAGTTTCAAGAAGATCGGAGGGGGTCAAAATTTCGGGCCAAAAAAAAAAAATGACAGTGTTACCCCTTATGTTTTTTTTTCAGGTCCAAATTTTGACCTTCGATATCTCGGCTCTGGAAGGGTCTAGAGCCTCCATTTTTGCGCGCTGGTCGAAGTCTCGTGGCCCTCTGTCAGAATCCAGAGTTTCAAGAAGATCGGAGGGGGTCAAAATTTCGGCCAAAAAAAAAAATGACAGTGTTACCCCTTATGTTTTTTTTTCAGGTCCAAATTTTGACCTTCGATATCTCGGCTCTGGAAGGGTCTAGAGCCTCCATTTTTGCGCGCTGGTCGAAGTCTCGTGGCCCTCTGTCAGAATCCAGAGTTTCAAGAAGATCGGAGGGGGTCAAAATTTCGGCCAAAAAATAAAAATGACAGTGTTACCCCTTATGTTTTTTTTTCAGGTCCAAATTTTGACCTTCGATATCTCGGCTCTGGAAGGGTCTAGAGCCTCCATTTTTGCACGCTGGTCGAAGTCTCGTGGCCCTCTGTCAGAATCCAGAGTTTCAAGAAGATCGGAGAGGGTCAAAATTTCGGCCAAAAAAAAAATGACAGTGTTACCCCTTATGTTTTTTTTTCAGGTCCAAATTTTGACCTTCGATATCTCGGCTCTGGAAGGGTCTAGAGCCTCTATTTTTGCGCGCTGGTCGAAGTCTCGTGGCCCTCTGTCAGAATCCAGAGTTTCAAGAAGATCGGAGGGGGTCAAAATTTCGGCCAAAAAAAAAAAAAATGACAGTGTTACCCCTTATGTTTTTTTTTTCAGGTCCAAATTTTGACCTTCGATATCTCGGCTCTGGAAGGGTCTAGAGCCTCTATTTTTGCGCGCTGGTCGAAGTCTCGTGGCCCTCTGTCAGGATCCAGAGTTTCAAGAAGATCGGAGGGGGTCAAAATTTCGGCCAAAAAAAAAAAATGACAGTGTTACCCCTTATGTTTTTTTTCAGGTCCAAATTTTGACCTTCGATATCTCGGCTCTGGAAGGGTCTAGAGCCTCTATTTTTGCGCGCTGGTCGAAGTCTCGTGGCCCTCTGTCAGAATCCAGAGTTTCAAGAAGATCGGAGGGGGTCAAAATTTCGGCCAAAAAAAAAAAATGACAGTGTTACCCCTCATGTTTTTTTTTTCAGGTCCAAATTTTGACCTTCGATATCTCGGCTCTGGAAGGGTCTAGAGCCTCCATTTTTGCGCGCTGGTCGAAGTCTCGTGGCCCTCTGTCAGAATCCAGAGTTTCAAGAAGATCGGAGGGGGTAAAAATTTCGGCCAAAAAAAAAATTGACAGTGTTACCCCTTATGTTTTTTTTTCAGGTCCAAATTTTGACCTTCGATATCTCGGCTCTGGAAGGGTCTAGAGCCTCCATTTTTGCGCGCTGGTCGAAGTCTCGTGGCCCTCTGTCAGAATCCAGAGTTTCAAGAAGATCGGAGGGGGTCAAAATTTCGGCCAAAAAAAAAAAAATGACAGTGTTACCCCTTATGTTTTTTTTCAGGTCCAAATTTTGACCTTCGATATCTCGGCTCTGGAAGGGTCTAGAGCCTCCATTTTTGCGCGCTGGTCGAAGTCTCGTGGCCCTCTGTCAGAATCCAGAGTTTCAAGAAGATCGGAGGGGGTCAAAATTTCGGCCAAAAAAAACAAATGACAGTGTTACCCCTTATGTTTTTTTTTTCAGGTCCAAATTTTGACCTTCGATATCTCGGCTCTGGAAGGGTCTAGAGCCTCCATTTTTGCGCGCTGGTCGAAGTCTCGTGGCCCTCTGTCAGAATCCAGAGTTTCAAGAAGATCGGAGGGGGTCAAAATTTCGGCCAAAAAAAAAAAATGACAGTGTTACCCCTTATGTTTTTTTTTCAGGTCCAAATTTTGACCTTCGATATCTCGGCTCTGGAAGGGTCTAGAGCCTCTATTTTTGTGCGCTGGTCGAAGTCTCGTGGCCCTCTGTCAGAATCCAGAGTTTCAAGAAGATCGGAGGGGGTCAAAATTTCGGCCAAAAAAAAAAAAAATGACAGTGTTACCCCTCATGTTTTTTTTTCAGGTCCAAATTTTGACCTTCGATATCTCGGCTCTGGAAGGGTCTAGAGCCTCCATTTTTGCGCGCTGGTCGAAGTCTCGTGGCCCTCTGTCAGAATCCAGAGTTTCAAGAAGATTGGAGGGGGTCAAAATTTCGGCCAAAAAAAAAATGACAGTGTTACCCCTTATGTTTTTTTTTCAGGTCCAAATTTTGACCTTCGATATCTCGGCTCTGGAAGGGTCTAGAGCCTCCATTTTTGCGTGCTGGTCGAAGTCTCGTGGCCCTCTGTCAGAATCCAGAGTTTCAAGAAGATCGGAGGGGGTCAAAATTTCGGCCAAAAAAAAAATAAAATGACAGTGTTACCCCTTATGTTTTTTTTTCAGGTCCAAATTTTGACCTTCGATATCTCGGCTCTGGAAGGGTCTAGAGCCTCCATTTTTGCGCGCTGGTCGAAGTCTCGTGGCCCTCTGTCAGAATCCAGAGTTTCAAGAAGATCGGAGGGGGTCAAAATTTCGGCCAAAAAAAAAATGACAGTGTTACCCCTTATGTTTTTTTTTTTCAGGTCCAAATTTTGACCTTCGATATCTCGGCTCTGGAAGGGTCTAGAGCCTCTATTTTTGCACGCTGGTCGAAGTCTCGTGGCCCTCTGTCAGAATCCAGAGTTTCAAGAAGATCGGAGGGGGTCAAAATTTCGGCCAAAAAAAAAATGACAGTGTTACCCTTTATGTTTTTTTTTCAGGTCCAAATTTTGACCTTCGATATCTCGGCTCTGGAAGGGTCTAGAGCCTCCATTTTTGCGCGCTGGTCGAAGTCTCGTGGCCCTCTGTCAGAATCCAGAGTTTCAAGAAGATCGGAGGGGGTCAAAATTTCGGCCAAAAAAAAAAAAATGACAGTGTTACCCCTTATGTTTTTTTTTCAGGTCCAAATTTTGACCTTCGATATCTCGGCTCTGGAAGGGTCTAGAGCCTCTATTTTTGCGCACTGGTCGAAGTCTCGTGGCCCTCTGTCAGAATCCAGAGTTTCAAGAAGATCGGAGGGGGTCAAAATTTCGGCCAAAAAAAAAAAATGACAGTGTTACCCCTTATGTTTTTTTTTTCAGGTCCAAATTTTGACCTTCGATATCTCGGCTCTGGAAGGGTCTAGAGCCTCCATTTTTGCGCGCTGGTCGAAGTCTCGTGGCCCTCTGTCAGAATCCAGAGTTTCAAGAAGATCGGAGGGGGTCAAAATTTCGGCCAAAAAAAAATGACAGTGTTACCCCTTATGTTTTTTTTTTCAGGTCCAAATTTTGACCTTCGATATCTCGGCTCTGGAAGGGTCTAGAGCCTCCATTTTTGCGCGCTGGTCGAAGTCTCGTGGCCCTCTGTCAGAATCCAGAGTTTCAAGAAGATTGGAGGGGGTCAAAATTTCGGCCAAAAAAAAAAATGACAGTGTTACCCCTTATGTTTTTTTTTCAGGTCCAAATTTTGACCTTCGATATCTCGGCTCTGGAAGGGTCTAGAGCCTCCATTTTTGCGTGCTGGTCGAAGTCTCGTGGCCCTCTGTCAGAATCCAGAGTTTCAAGAAGATCGGAGGGGGTCAAAATTTCGGCCAAAAAAAAAATAAAATGACAGTGTTACCCCTTATGTTTTTTTTTCAGGTCCAAATTTTGACCTTCGATATCTCGGCTCTGGAAGGGTCTAGAGCCTCCATTTTTGCGCGCTGGTCGAAGTCTCGTGGCCCTCTGTCAGAATCCAGAGTTTCAAGAAGATCGGAGGGGGTCAAAATTTCGGCCAAAAAAAAAATGACAGTGTTACCCCTTATGTTTTTTTTTTTCAGGTCCAAATTTTGACCTTCGATATCTCGGCTCTGGAAGGGTCTAGAGCCTCTATTTTTGCACGCTGGTCGAAGTCTCGTGGCCCTCTGTCAGAATCCAGAGTTTCAAGAAGATCGGAGGGGGTCAAAATTTCGGCCAAAAAAAAAATGACAGTGTTACCCTTTATGTTTTTTTTTCAGGTCCAAATTTTGACCTTCGATATCTCGGCTCTGGAAGGGTCTAGAGCCTCCATTTTTGCGCGCTGGTCGAAGTCTCGTGGCCCTCTGTCAGAATCCAGAGTTTCAAGAAGATCGGAGGGGGTCAAAATTTCGGCCAAAAAAAAAAAAATGACAGTGTTACCCCTTATGTTTTTTTTTCAGGTCCAAATTTTGACCTTCGATATCTCGGCTCTGGAAGGGTCTAGAGCCTCTATTTTTGCGCACTGGTCGAAGTCTCGTGGCCCTCTGTCAGAATCCAGAGTTTCAAGAAGATCGGAGGGGGTCAAAATTTCGGCCAAAAAAAAAAAATGACAGTGTTACCCCTTATGTTTTTTTTTCAGGTCCAAATTTTGACCTTCGATATCTCGGCTCTGGAAGGGTCTAGAGCCTCCATTTTTGCGCGCTGGTCGAAGTCTCGTGGCCCTCTGTCAGAATCCAGAGTTTCAAGAAGATCGGAGGGGGTCAAAATTTCGGCCAAAAAAAAATGACAGTGTTACCCCTTATGTTTTTTTTTTCAGGTCCAAATTTTGACCTTCGATATCTCGGCTCTGGAAGGGTCTAGAGCCTCTATTTTTGCACGCTGGTCGAAGTCTCGTGGCCCTCTGTCAGAATCCAGAGTATCAAGAAGATCGGAGGGGGTCAAAATTTCGGCCAAAAAAAAAATGACAGTGTTACCCTTTATGTTTTTTTTTTCAGGTCCAATTTTTGACCTTCGATATCTCGGCTCTGGAAGGGTCTAGAGCCTCCATTTTTGCGCGCTGGTCGAAGTCTCGTGGCCCTCTGTCAGAATCCAGAGTTTCAAGAAGATCGGAGGGGGTCAAAATTTCGGTCAAAAAAAAAAAAATGACAGTGTTACCCCTTATGTTTTTTTTCAGGTCCAAATTTTGACCTTCGATATCTCGGCTCTGGAAGGGTCTAGAGCCTCTATTTTTGCGCACTGGTCGAAGTCTCGTGGCCCTCTGTCAGAATCCAGAGTTTCAAGAAGATCGGAGGGGGTCAAAATTTCGGCCAAAAAAAAAAATGACAGTGTTACCCCTTATGTTTTTTTTTTCAGGTCCAAATTTTGACCTTCGATATCTCGGCTCTGGAAGGGTCTAGAGCCTCTATTTTTGCACGCTGGTCGAAGTCTCGTGGCCCTCTGTCAGAATCCAGAGTTTCAAGAAGATCGGAGGGGGTCAAAATTTCGGCCAAAAAAAAAATGACAGTGTTACCCTTTATGTTTTTTTTTCAGGTCCAAATTTTGACCTTCGATATCTCGGCTCTGGAAGGGTCTAGAGCCTCCATTTTTGCGCGCTGGTCGAAGTCTCGTGGCCCTCTGTCAGAATCCAGAGTTTCAAGAAGATCGGAGGGGGTCAAAATTTCGGCCAAAAAAAAAAAATGACAGTGTTACCCCTTATGTTTTTTTTTCAGGTCCAAATTTTGACCTTCGATATCTCGGCTCTGGAAGGGTCTAGAGCCTCTATTTTTGCGCACTGGTCGAAGTCTCGTGGCCCTCTGTCAGAATCCAGAGTTTCAAGAAGATCGGAGGGGGTCAAAATTTCGGCCAAAAAAAAAATGACAGTGTTACCCCTTATGTTTTTTTTTCAGGTCCAAATTTTGACCTTCGATATCTCGGCTCTGGAAGGGTCTAGAGCCTCCATTTTTGCGCGCTGGTCGAAGTCTCGTGGCCCTCTGTCAGAATCCAGAGTTTCAAGAAGATCGGAGGGGGTCAAAATTTCGGCCAAAAAAAAAATGACAGTGTTACCCCTTATGTTTTTTTTTCAGGTCCAAATTTTGACCTTCGATATCTCGGCTCTGGAAGGGTCTAGAGCCTCCATTTTTGCACGCTGGTCGAAGTCTCGTGGCCCTCTGTCAGAATCCAGAGTTTCAAGAAGATCGGAGGGGGTCAAAATTTCGGCCAAAAAAAAAATGACAGTGTTACCCTTTATGTTTTTTTTTCAGGTCCAATTTTTGACCTTCGATATCTCGGCTCTGGAAGGGTCTAGAGCCTCCATTTTTGCGCGCTGGTCGAAGTCTCGTGGCCCTCTGTCAGAATCCAGAGTTTCAAGAAGATCGGAGGGGGTCAAAATTTCGGCCAAAAAAAAAAAATGACAGTGTTACCCCTTATGTTTTTTTTCAGGTCCAAATTTTGACCTTCGATATCTCGGCTCTGGAAGGGTCTAGAGCCTCTAATTTTGCGCACTGGTCGAAGTCTCGTGGCCCTCTGTCAGAATCCAGAGTTTCAAGAAGATCGGAGGGGGTCAAAATTTCGGCCCAAAAAAAAAATGACAGTGTTACCCCTTATGTTTTTTTTTCAGGTCCAAATTTTGACCTTCGATATCTCGGCTCTGGAAGGGTCTAGAGCCTCCATTTTTGTGTGCTGGTCGAAGTCTCGTGGCCCTCTGTCAGAATCCAGAGTTTCAAGAAGATCGGAGGGGGTCAAAATTTCGGGCCAAAAAAAAAAAATGACAGTGTTACCCCTTATGTTTTTTTTTCAGGTCCAAATTTTGACCTTCGATATCTCGGCTCTGGAAGGGTCTAGAGCCTCCATTTTTGCGCGCTGGTCGAAGTCTCGTGGCCCTCTGTCAGAATCCAGAGTTTCAAGAAGATCGGAGGGGGTCAAAATTTCGGCCAAAAAAAAAAAATGACAGTGTTACCCCTTATGTTTTTTTTTCAGGTCCAAATTTTGACCTTCGATATCTCGGCTCTGGAAGGGTCTAGAGCCTCCATTTTTGCGCGCTGGTCGAAGTCTCGTGGCCCTCTGTCAGAATCCAGAGTTTCAAGAAGATCGGAGGGGGTCAAAATTTCGGCCAAAAAAAAAAAATGACAGTGTTACCCCTTATGTTTTTTTTTCAGGTCCAAATTTTGACCTTCGATATCTCGGCTCTGGAAGGGTCTAGAGCCTCCATTTTTGCACGCTGGTCGAAGTCTCGTGGCCCTCTGTCAGAATCCAGAGTTTCAAGAAGATCGGAGAGGGTCAAAATTTCGGCCAAAAAAAAAAATGACAGTGTTACCCCTTATGTTTTTTTTTCAGGTCCAAATTTTGACCTTCGATATCTCGGCTCTGGAAGGGTCTAGAGCCTCTATTTTTGCGCGCTGGTCGAAGTCTCGTGGCCCTCTGTCAGAATCCAGAGTTTCAAGAAGATCGGAGGGGGTCAAAATTTCGGCCAAAAAAAAAAAAATGACAGTGTTACCCCTTATGTTTTTTTTTCAGGTCCAAATTTTGACCTTCGATATCTCGGCTCTGGAAGGGTCTAGAGCCTCTATTTTTGCGCACTGGTCGAAGTCTCGTGGCCCTCTGTCAGAATCCAGAGTTTCAAGAAGATCGGAGGGGGTCAAAATTTCGGCCAAAAAAAAAATGACAGTGTTACCCCTTATGTTTTTTTTTCAGGTCCAAATTTTGACCTTCGATATCTCGGCTCTGGAAGGGTCTAGAGCCTCCATTTTTGCGCGCTGGTCGAAGTCTCGTGGCCCTCTGTCAGAATCCAGAGTTTCAAGAAGATCGGAGGGGGTCAAAATTTCGGCCAAAAAAAAAATGACAGTGTTACCCCTTATGTTTTTTTTTCAGGTCCAAATTTTGACCTTCGATATCTCGGCTCTGGAAGGGTCTAGAGCCTCCATTTTTGCACGCTGGTCGAAGTCTCGTGGCCCTCTGTCAGAATCCAGAGTTTCAAGAAGATCGGAGGGGGTCAAAATTTCGGCCAAAAAAAAAATGACAGTGTTACCCTTTATGTTTTTTTTTCAGGTCCAATTTTTGACCTTCGATATCTCGGCTCTGGAAGGGTCTAGAGCCTCCATTTTTGCGCGCTGGTCGAAGTCTCGTGGCCCTCTGTCAGAATCCAGAGTTTCAAGAAGATCGGAGGGGGTCAAAATTTCGGCCAAAAAAAAAAAATGACAGTGTTACCCCTTATGTTTTTTTTCAGGTCCAAATTTTGACCTTCGATATCTCGGCTCTGGAAGGGTCTAGAGCCTCTATTTTTGCGCACTGGTCGAAGTCTCGTGGCCCTCTGTCAGAATCCAGAGTTTCAAGAAGATCGGAGGGGGTCAAAATTTCGGCCAAAAAAAAAAATGACAGTGTTACCCCTTATGTTTTTTTTTCAGGTCCAAATTTTGACCTTCGATATCTCGGCTCTGGAAGGGTCTAGAGCCTCCATTTTTGTGTGCTGGTCGAAGTCTCGTGGCCCTCTGTCAGAATCCAGAGTTTCAAGAAGATCGGAGGGGGTCAAAATTTCGGGCCAAAAAAAAAAAATGACAGTGTTACCCCTTATGTTTTTTTTTCAGGTCCAAATTTTGACCTTCGATATCTCGGCTCTGGAAGGGTCTAGAGCCTCCATTTTTGCGCGCTGGTCGAAGTCTCGTGGCCCTCTGTCAGAATCCAGAGTTTCAAGAAGATCGGAGGGGGTCAAAATTTCGGCCAAAAAAAAAAATGACAGTGTTACCCCTTATGTTTTTTTTTCAGGTCCAAATTTTGACCTTCGATATCTCGGCTCTGGAAGGGTCTAGAGCCTCCATTTTTGCGCGCTGGTCGAAGTCTCGTGGCCCTCTGTCAGAATCCAGAGTTTCAAGAAGATCGGAGGGGGTCAAAATTTCGGCCAAAAAATAAAAATGACAGTGTTACCCCTTATGTTTTTTTTTCAGGTCCAAATTTTGACCTTCGATATCTCGGCTCTGGAAGGGTCTAGAGCCTCCATTTTTGCACGCTGGTCGAAGTCTCGTGGCCCTCTGTCAGAATCCAGAGTTTCAAGAAGATCGGAGAGGGTCAAAATTTCGGCCAAAAAAAAAATGACAGTGTTACCCCTTATGTTTTTTTTTCAGGTCCAAATTTTGACCTTCGATATCTCGGCTCTGGAAGGGTCTAGAGCCTCTATTTTTGCGCGCTGGTCGAAGTCTCGTGGCCCTCTGTCAGAATCCAGAGTTTCAAGAAGATCGGAGGGGGTCAAAATTTCGGCCAAAAAAAAAAAAATGACAGTGTTACCCCTTATGTTTTTTTTTTCAGGTCCAAATTTTGACCTTCGATATCTCGGCTCTGGAAGGGTCTAGAGCCTCTATTTTTGCGCGCTGGTCGAAGTCTCGTGGCCCTCTGTCAGGATCCAGAGTTTCAAGAAGATCGGAGGGGGTCAAAATTTCGGCCAAAAAAAAAAAATGACAGTGTTACCCCTTATGTTTTTTTTCAGGTCCAAATTTTGACCTTCGATATCTCGGCTCTGGAAGGGTCTAGAGCCTCTATTTTTGCGCGCTGGTCGAAGTCTCGTGGCCCTCTGTCAGAATCCAGAGTTTCAAGAAGATCGGAGGGGGTCAAAATTTCGGCCAAAAAAAAAAAATGACAGTGTTACCCCTCATGTTTTTTTTTTCAGGTCCAAATTTTGACCTTCGATATCTCGGCTCTGGAAGGGTCTAGAGCCTCCATTTTTGCGCGCTGGTCGAAGTCTCGTGGCCCTCTGTCAGAATCCAGAGTTTCAAGAAGATCGGAGGGGGTAAAAATTTCGGCCAAAAAAAAAATTGACAGTGTTACCCCTTATGTTTTTTTTTCAGGTCCAAATTTTGACCTTCGATATCTCGGCTCTGGAAGGGTCTAGAGCCTCCATTTTTGCGCGCTGGTCGAAGTCTCGTGGCCCTCTGTCAGAATCCAGAGTTTCAAGAAGATCGGAGGGGGTCAAAATTTCGGCCAAAAAAAAAAAAATGACAGTGTTACCCCTTATGTTTTTTTTCAGGTCCAAATTTTGACCTTCGATATCTCGGCTCTGGAAGGGTCTAGAGCCTCCATTTTTGCGCGCTGGTCGAAGTCTCGTGGCCCTCTGTCAGAATCCAGAGTTTCAAGAAGATCGGAGGGGGTCAAAATTTCGGCCAAAAAAAACAAATGACAGTGTTACCCCTTATGTTTTTTTTTTCAGGTCCAAATTTTGACCTTCGATATCTCGGCTCTGGAAGGGTCTAGAGCCTCCATTTTTGCGCGCTGGTCGAAGTCTCGTGGCCCTCTGTCAGAATCCAGAGTTTCAAGAAGATCGGAGGGGGTCAAAATTTCGGCCAAAAAAAAAAAATGACAGTGTTACCCCTTATGTTTTTTTTTCAGGTCCAAATTTTGACCTTCGATATCTCGGCTCTGGAAGGGTCTAGAGCCTCTATTTTTGTGCGCTGGTCGAAGTCTCGTGGCCCTCTGTCAGAATCCAGAGTTTCAAGAAGATCGGAGGGGGTCAAAATTTCGGCCAAAAAAAAAAAAAATGACAGTGTTACCCCTCATGTTTTTTTTTCAGGTCCAAATTTTGACCTTCGATATCTCGGCTCTGGAAGGGTCTAGAGCCTCCATTTTTGCGCGCTGGTCGAAGTCTCGTGGCCCTCTGTCAGAATCCAGAGTTTCAAGAAGATTGGAGGGGGTCAAAATTTCGGCCAAAAAAAAAATGACAGTGTTACCCCTTATGTTTTTTTTTCAGGTCCAAATTTTGACCTTCGATATCTCGGCTCTGGAAGGGTCTAGAGCCTCCATTTTTGCGTGCTGGTCGAAGTCTCGTGGCCCTCTGTCAGAATCCAGAGTTTCAAGAAGATCGGAGGGGGTCAAAATTTCGGCCAAAAAAAAAATAAAATGACAGTGTTACCCCTTATGTTTTTTTTTCAGGTCCAAATTTTGACCTTCGATATCTCGGCTCTGGAAGGGTCTAGAGCCTCCATTTTTGCGCGCTGGTCGAAGTCTCGTGGCCCTCTGTCAGAATCCAGAGTTTCAAGAAGATCGGAGGGGGTCAAAATTTCGGCCAAAAAAAAAATGACAGTGTTACCCCTTATGTTTTTTTTTTTCAGGTCCAAATTTTGACCTTCGATATCTCGGCTCTGGAAGGGTCTAGAGCCTCTATTTTTGCACGCTGGTCGAAGTCTCGTGGCCCTCTGTCAGAATCCAGAGTTTCAAGAAGATCGGAGGGGGTCAAAATTTCGGCCAAAAAAAAAATGACAGTGTTACCCTTTATGTTTTTTTTTCAGGTCCAAATTTTGACCTTCGATATCTCGGCTCTGGAAGGGTCTAGAGCCTCCATTTTTGCGCGCTGGTCGAAGTCTCGTGGCCCTCTGTCAGAATCCAGAGTTTCAAGAAGATCGGAGGGGGTCAAAATTTCGGCCAAAAAAAAAAAATGACAGTGTTACCCCTTATGTTTTTTTTTCAGGTCCAAATTTTGACCTTCGATATCTCGGCTCTGGAAGGGTCTAGAGCCTCTATTTTTGCGCACTGGTCGAAGTCTCGTGGCCCTCTGTCAGAATCCAGAGTTTCAAGAAGATCGGAGGGGGTCAAAATTTCGGCCAAAAAAAAAAAATGACAGTGTTACCCCTTATGTTTTTTTTTCAGGTCCAAATTTTGACCTTCGATATCTCGGCTCTGGAAGGGTCTAGAGCCTCCATTTTTGCGCGCTGGTCGAAGTCTCGTGGCCCTCTGTCAGAATCCAGAGTTTCAAGAAGATCGGAGGGGGTCAAAATTTCGGCCAAAAAAAAATGACAGTGTTACCCCTTATGTTTTTTTTTTCAGGTCCAAATTTTGACCTTCGATATCTCGGCTCTGGAAGGGTCTAGAGCCTCTATTTTTGCACGCTGGTCGAAGTCTCGTGGCCCTCTGTCAGAATCCAGAGTTTCAAGAAGATCGGAGGGGGTCAAAATTTCGGCCAAAAAAAAAATGACAGTGTTACCCTTTATGTTTTTTTTTTCAGGTCCAATTTTTGACCTTCGATATCTCGGCTCTGGAAGGGTCTAGAGCCTCCATTTTTGCGCGCTGGTCGAAGTCTCGTGGCCCTCTGTCAGAATCCAGAGTTTCAAGAAGATCGGAGGGGGTCAAAATTTCGGTCAAAAAAAAAAAAATGACAGTGTTACCCCTTATGTTTTTTTTCAGGTCCAAATTTTGACCTTCGATATCTCGGCTCTGGAAGGGTCTAGAGCCTCTATTTTTGCGCACTGGTCGAAGTCTCGTGGCCCTCTGTCAGAATCCAGAGTTTCAAGAAGATCGGAGGGGGTCAAAATTTCGGCCAAAAAAAAAATGACAGTGTTACCCCTTATGTTTTTTTTTTCAGGTCCAAATTTTGACCTTCGATATCTCGGCTCTGGAAGGGTCTAGAGCCTCTATTTTTGCACGCTGGTCGAAGTCTCGTGGCCCTCTGTCAGAATCCAGAGTTTCAAGAAGATCGGAGGGGGTCAAAATTTCGGCCAAAAAAAAAAATGACAGTGTTACCCTTTATGTTTTTTTTTCAGGTCCAAATTTTGACCTTCGATATCTCGGCTCTGGAAGGGTCTAGAGCCTCCATTTTTGCGCGCTGGTCGAAGTCTCGTGGCCCTCTGTCAGAATCCAGAGTTTCAAGAAGATCGGAGAGGGTCAAAATTTCGGCCAAAAAAAAAAATGACAGTGTTACCCCTTATGTTTTTTTTTCAGGTCCAAATTTTGACCTTCGATATCTCGGCTCTGGAAGGGTCTAGAGCCTCTATTTTTGCGCGCTGGTCGAAGTCTCGTGGCCCTCTGTCAGAATCCAGAGTTTCAAGAAGATCGGAGGGGGTCAAAATTTCGGCCAAAAAAAAAAAAAAAATGACAGTGTTACCCCTTATGTTTTTTTTTTCAGGTCCAAATTTTGACCTTCGATATCTCGGCTCTGGAAGGGTCTAGAGCCTCCATTTTTGCGCGCTGGTCGAAGTCTCGTGGCCCTCTGTCAGAATCCAGAGTTTCAAGAAGATCGGAGGGGGTCAAAATTTCGGCCAAAAAAAAAAAATGACAGTGTTACCCCTTATGTTTTTTTTTCAGGTCCAAATTTTGACCTTCGATATCTCGGCTCTGGAAGGGTCTAGAGCCTCTATTTTTGCGCGCTGGTCGAAGTCTCGTGGCCCTCTGTCAGAATCCAGAGTTTCAAGAAGATCGGAGGGGGTCAAAATTTCGGCCAAAAAAAAAAAATGACAGTGTTACCCCTCATGTTTTTTTTTTTCAGGTCCAAATTTTGACCTTCGATATCTCGGCTCTGGAAGGGTCTAGAGCCTCCATTTTTGCGCGCTGGTCGAAGTCTCGTGGCCCTCTGTCAGAATCCAGAGTTTCAAGAAGATCGGAGGGGGTCAAAATTTCAGCCAAAAAAAAAATGACAGTGTTACCCCTTATGTTTTTTTTCAGGTCCAAATTTTGACCTTCGATATCTCGGCTCTGGAAGGGTCTAGAGCCTCCATTTTTGCGCGCTGGTCGAAGTCTCGTGGCCCTCTGTCAGAATCCAGAGTTTCAAGAAGATCGGAGGGGGTCAAAATTTCGGCCAAAAAAAAAAATGACAGTGTTACCCCTTATGTTTTTTTTTCAGGTCCAAATTTTGACCTTCGATATCTCGGCTCTGGAAGGGTCTAGAGCCTCTATTTTTGCGCGCTGGTCGAAGTCTCGTGGCCCTCTGTCAGAATCCAGAGTTTCAAGAAGATCGGAGGGGGTCAAAATTTCGGCCAAAAAAAAAAAATGACAGTGTTACCCCTTATGTTTTTTTTCAGGTCCAAATTTTGACCTTCGATATCTCGGCTCTGGAAGGGTCTAGAGCCTCTATTTTTGCGCGCTGGTCGAAGTCTCGTGGCCCTCTGTCAGAATCCAGAGTTTCAAGAAGATCGGAGGGGGTCAAAATTTCGGCCAAAAAAAAAAATGACAGTGTTACCCCTCATGTTTTTTTTTTTCAGGTCCAAATTTTGACCTTCGATATCTCGGCTCTGGAAGGGTCTAGAGCCTCCATTTTTGCGCGCTGGTCGAAGTCTCGTGGCCCTCTGTCAGAATCCAGAGTTTCAAGAAGATCGGAGGGGGTAAAAATTTCGGCCAAAAAAAAAATTGACAGTGTTACCCCTTATGTTTTTTTTTCAGGTCCAAATTTTGACCTTCGATATCTCGGCTCTGGAAGGGTCTAGAGCCTCCATTTTTGCGCGCTGGTCGAAGTCTCGTGGCCCTCTGTCAGAATCCAGAGTTTCAAGAAGATCGGAGGGGGTCAAAATTTCGGCCAAAAAAAAAAAAAATGACAGTGTTACCCCTTATGTTTTTTTTCAGGTCCAAATTTTGACCTTCGATATCTCGGCTCTGGAAGGGTCTAGAGCCTCCATTTTTGCGCGCTGGTCGAAGTCTCGTGGCCCTCTGTCAGAATCCAGAGTTTCAAGAAGATCGGAGGGGGTAAAAATTTCGGCCAAAAAAAAAATTGACAGTGTTACCCCTTATGTTTTTTTTTCAGGTCCAAATTTTGACCTTCGATATCTCGGCTCTGGAAGGGTCTAGAGCCTCCATTTTTGCGCGCTGGTCGAAGTCTCGTGGCCCTCTGTCAGAATCCAGAGTTTCAAGAAGATCGGAGGGGGTCAAAATTTCGGCCAAAAAAAAAAAATGACAGTGTTACCCCTTATGTTTTTTTTCAGGTCCAAATTTTGACCTTCGATATCTCGGCTCTGGAAGGGTCTAGAGCCTCCATTTTTGCGCGCTGGTCGAAGTCTCGTGGCCCTCTGTCAGAATCCAGAGTTTCAAGAAGATCGGAGGGGGTCAAAATTTCGGCCAAAAAAAACAAATGACAGTGTTACCCCTTATGTTTTTTTTTTCAGGTCCAAATTTTGACCTTCGATATCTCGGCTCTGGAAGGGTCTAGAGCCTCCATTTTTGCGCGCTGGTCGAAGTCTCGTGGCCCTCTGTCAGAATCCAGAGTTTCAAGAAGATCGGAGGGGGTCAAAATTTCGGCCAAAAAAAAAAAATGACAGTGTTACCCCTTATGTTTTTTTTTCAGGTCCAAATTTTGACCTTCGATATCTCGGCTCTGGAAGGGTCTAGAGCCTCTATTTTTGTGCGCTGGTCGAAGTCTCGTGGCCCTCTGTCAGAATCCAGAGTTTCAAGAAGATCGGAGGGGGTCAAAATTTCGGCCAAAAAAAAAAAAAAATGACAGTGTTACCCCTCATGTTTTTTTTTCAGGTCCAAATTTTGACCTTCGATATCTCGGCTCTGGAAGGGTCTAGAGCCTCCATTTTTGCGCGCTGGTCGAAGTCTCGTGGCCCTCTGTCAGAATCCAGAGTTTCAAGAAGATTGGAGGGGGTCAAAATTTCGGCCAAAAAAAAAAATGACAGTGTTACCCCTTATGTTTTTTTTTCAGGTCCAAATTTTGACCTTCGATATCTCGGCTCTGGAAGGGTCTAGAGCCTCCATTTTTGCGTGCTGGTCGAAGTCTCGTGGCCCTCTGTCAGAATCCAGAGTTTCAAGAAGATCGGAGGGGGTCAAAATTTCGGCCAAAAAAAAAATAAAATGACAGTGTTACCCCTTATGTTTTTTTTTCAGGTCCAAATTTTGACCTTCGATATCTCGGCTCTGGAAGGGTCTAGAGCCTCCATTTTTGCGCGCTGGTCGAAGTCTCGTGGCCCTCTGTCAGAATCCAGAGTTTCAAGAAGATCGGAGGGGGTCAAAATTTCGGCCAAAAAAAAATGACAGTGTTACCCCTTATGTTTTTTTTTTTCAGGTCCAAATTTTGACCTTCGATATCTCGGCTCTGGAAGGGTCTAGAGCCTCTATTTTTGCACGCTGGTCGAAGTCTCGTGGCCCTCTGTCAGAATCCAGAGTTTCAAGAAGATCGGAGGGGGTCAAAATTTCGGCCAAAAAAAAAATGACAGTGTTACCCTTTATGTTTTTTTTTCAGGTCCAAATTTTGACCTTCGATATCTCGGCTCTGGAAGGGTCTAGAGCCTCCATTTTTGCGCGCTGGTCGAAGTCTCGTGGCCCTCTGTCAGAATCCAGAGTTTCAAGAAGATCGGAGGGGGTCAAAATTTCGGCCAAAAAAAAAAAAATGACAGTGTTACCCCTTATGTTTTTTTTTCAGGTCCAAATTTTGACCTTCGATATCTCGGCTCTGGAAGGGTCTAGAGCCTCTATTTTTGCGCACTGGTCGAAGTCTCGTGGCCCTCTGTCAGAATCCAGAGTTTCAAGAAGATCGGAGGGGGTCAAAATTTCGGCCAAAAAAAAAAAAATGACAGTGTTACCCCTTATGTTTTTTTTTCAGGTCCAAATTTTGACCTTCGATATCTCGGCTCTGGAAGGGTCTAGAGCCTCCATTTTTGCGCGCTGGTCGAAGTCTCGTGGCCCTCTGTCAGAATCCAGAGTTTCAAGAAGATCGGAGGGGGTCAAAATTTCGGCCAAAAAAAAATGACAGTGTTACCCCTTATGTTTTTTTTTTCAGGTCCAAATTTTGACCTTCGATATCTCGGCTCTGGAAGGGTCTAGAGCCTCTATTTTTGCACGCTGGTCGAAGTCTCGTGGCCCTCTGTCAGAATCCAGAGTTTCAAGAAGATCGGAGGGGGTCAAAATTTCGGCCAAAAAAAAAATGACAGTGTTACCCTTTATGTTTTTTTTTTCAGGTCCAATTTTTGACCTTCGATATCTCGGCTCTGGAAGGGTCTAGAGCCTCCATTTTTGCGCGCTGGTCGAAGTCTCGTGGCCCTCTGTCAGAATCCAGAGTTTCAAGAAGATCGGAGGGGGTCAAAATTTCGGTCAAAAAAAAAAAAATGACAGTGTTACCCCTTATGTTTTTTTTCAGGTCCAAATTTTGACCTTCGATATCTCGGCTCTGGAAGGGTCTAGAGCCTCTATTTTTGCGCACTGGTCGAAGTCTCGTGGCCCTCTGTCAGAATCCAGAGTTTCAAGAAGATCGGAGGGGGTCAAAATTTCGGCCAAAAAAAAAAATGACAGTGTTACCCCTTATGTTTTTTTTTTCAGGTCCAAATTTTGACCTTCGATATCTCGGCTCTGGAAGGGTCTAGAGCCTCTATTTTTGCACGCTGGTCGAAGTCTCGTGGCCCTCTGTCAGAATCCAGAGTTTCAAGAAGATCGGAGGGGGTCAAAATTTCGGCCAAAAAAAAAATGACAGTGTTACCCTTTATGTTTTTTTTTCAGGTCCAAATTTTGACCTTCGATATCTCGGCTCTGGAAGGGTCTAGAGCCTCCATTTTTGCACGCTGGTCGAAGTCTCGTGGCCCTCTGTCAGAATCCAGAGTTTCAAGAAGATCGGAGAGGGTCAAAATTTCGGCCAAAAAAAAAAATGACAGTGTTACCCCTTATGTTTTTTTTTCAGGTCCAAATTTTGACCTTCGATATCTCGGCTCTGGAAGGGTCTAGAGCCTCTATTTTTGCGCGCTGGTCGAAGTCTCGTGGCCCTCTGTCAGAATCCAGAGTTTCAAGAAGATCGGAGGGGGTCAAAATTTCGGCCAAAAAAAAAAAAAAATGACAGTGTTACCCCTTATGTTTTTTTTTTCAGGTCCAAATTTTGACCTTCGATATCTCGGCTCTGGAAGGGTCTAGAGCCTCCATTTTTGCGCGCTGGTCGAAGTCTCGTGGCCCTCTGTCAGAATCCAGAGTTTCAAGAAGATCGGAGGGGGTCAAAATTTCGGCCTAAAAAAAAAATGACATTGTTACCCCTTATGTTTTTTTTTCAGGTCCAAATTTTGACCTTCGATATCTCGGCTCTGGAAGGGTCTAGAGCCTCCATTTTTGCGCGCTGGTCGAAGTCTCGTGGCCCTCTGTCAGAATCCAGAGTTTCAAGAAGATCGGAGGGGGTCAAAATTTCGGCCAAAAAAAAAAAATGACAGTGTTACCCCTTATGTTTTTTTTTCAGGTCCAAATTTTGACCTTCGATATCTCGGCTCTGGAAGGGTCTAGAGCCTCTATTTTTGCGCGCTGGTCGAAGTCTCGTGGCCCTCTGTCAGAATCCAGAGTTTCAAGAAGATCGGAGGGGGTCAAAATTTCGGCCAAAAAAAAAAAATGACAGTGTTACCCCTTATGTTTTTTTTCAGGTCCAAATTTTGACCTTCGATATCTCGGCTCTGGAAGGGTCTAGAGCCTCTATTTTTGCGCGCTGGTCGAAGTCTCGTGGCCCTCTGTCAGAATCCAGAGTTTCAAGAAGATCGGAGGGGGTCAAAATTTCGGCCAAAAAAAAAAATGACAGTGTTACCCCTCATGTTTTTTTTTTTCAGGTCCAAATTTTGACCTTCGATATCTCGGCTCTGGAAGGGTCTAGAGCCTCCATTTTTGCGCGCTGGTCGAAGTCTCGTGGCCCTCTGTCAGAATCCAGAGTTTCAAGAAGATCGGAGGGGGTAAAAATTTCGGCCAAAAAAAAAATTGACAGTGTTACCCCTTATGTTTTTTTTTCAGGTCCAAATTTTGACCTTCGATATCTCGGCTCTGGAAGGGTCTAGAGCCTCCATTTTTGCGCGCTGGTCGAAGTCTCGTGGCCCTCTGTCAGAATCCAGAGTTTCAAGAAGATCGGAGGGGGTCAAAATTTCGGCCAAAAAAAAAAAAAAATGACAGTGTTACCCCTTATGTTTTTTTTCAGGTCCAAATTTTGACCTTCGATATCTCGGCTCTGGAAGGGTCTAGAGCCTCCATTTTTGCGCGCTGGTCGAAGTCTCGTGGCCCTCTGTCAGAATCCAGAGTTTCAAGAAGATCGGAGGGGGTCAAAATTTCGGCCAAAAAAAAAAATGACAGTGTTACCCCTTATGTTTTTTTTTTCAGGTCCAAATTTTGACCTTCGATATCTCGGCTCTGGAAGGGTCTAGAGCCTCCATTTTTGCGCGCTGGTCGAAGTCTCGTGGCCCTCTGTCAGAATCCAGAGTTTCAAGAAGATCGGAGGGGGTCAAAATTTCGGCCAAAAAAAAAAATGACAGTGTTACCCCTTATGTTTTTTTTTCAGGTCCAAATTTTGACCTTCGATATCTCGGCTCTGGAAGGGTCTAGAGCCTCTATTTTTGTGCGCTGGTCGAAGTCTCGTGGCCCTCTGTCAGAATCCAGAGTTTCAAGAAGATCGGAGGGGGTCAAAATTTCGGCCAAAAAAAAAAAAATGACAGTGTTACCCCTCATGTTTTTTTTTCAGGTCCAAATTTTGACCTTCGATATCTCGGCTCTGGAAGGGTCTAGAGCCTCCATTTTTGCGCGCTGGTCGAAGTCTCGTGGCCCTCTGTCAGAATCCAGAGTTTCAAGAAGATCGGAGGGGGTCAAAATTTCGGCCAAAAAAAAAAAATGACAGTGTTACCCCTTATGTTTTTTTTTCAGGTCCAAATTTTGACCTTCGATATCTCGGCTCTGGAAGGGTCTAGAGCCTCCATTTTTGCGTGCTGGTCGAAGTCTCGTGGCCCTCTGTCAGAATCCAGAGTTTCAAGAAGATCGGAGGGGGTCAAAATTTCGGCCAAAAAAAAAATAAAATGACAGTGTTACCCCTTATGTTTTTTTTTCAGGTCCAAATTTTGACCTTCGATATCTCGGCTCTGGAAGGGTCTAGAGCCTCCATTTTTGCGCGCTGGTCGAAGTCTCGTGGCCCTCTGTCAGAATCCAGAGTTTCAAGAAGATCGGAGGGGGTCAAAATTTCGGCAAAAAAAAAAATGACAGTGTTACCCCTTATGTTGTTTTTTTCAGGTCCAAATTTTGACCTTCGATATCTCGGCTCTGGAAGGGTCTAGAGCCTCTATTTTTGCACGCTGGTCGAAGTCTCGTGGCCCTCTGTCAGAATCCAGAGTTTCAAGAAGATCGGAGGGGGTCAAAATTTCGGCCAAAAAAAAAATGACAGTGTTACCCTTTATGTTTTTTTTTTCAGGTCCAAATTTTGACCTTCGATATCTCGGCTCTGGAAGGGTCTAGAGCCTCCATTTTTGCGCGCTGGTCGAAGTCTCGTGGCCCTCTGTCAGAATCCAGAGTTTCAAGAAGATCGGAGGGGGTCAAAATTTCGGCCAAAAAAAAAAAAATGACAGTGTTACCCCTTATGTTTTTTTTTTCAGGTCCAAATTTTGACCTTCGATATCTCGGCTCTGGAAGGGTCTAGAGCCTCTATTTTTGCGCACTGGTCGAAGTCTCGTGGCCCTCTGTCAGAATCCAGAGTTTCAAGAAGATCGGAGGGGGTCAAAATTTCGGCCAAAAAAAAAAATGACAGTGTTACCCCTTATGTTTTTTTTTCAGGTCCAAATTTTGACCTTCGATATCTCGGCTCTGGAAGGGTCTAGAGCCTCCATTTTTGCGCGCTGGTCGAAGTCTCGTGGCCCTCTGTCAGAATCCAGAGTTTCAAGAAGATCGGAGGGGGTCAAAATTTCGGCCAAAAAAAAAATGACAGTGTTACCCCTTATGTTTTTTTTTTTCAGGTCTAAATTTTGACCTTCGATATCTCGGCTCTGGAAGGGTCTAGAGCCTCTATTTTTGCACGCTGGTCGAAGTCTCGTGGCCCTCTGTCAGAATCCAGAGTTTCAAGAAGATCGGAGGGGGTCAAAATTTCGGCCAAAAAAAAAATGACAGTGTTACCCTTTATGTTTTTTTTTTCAGGTCCAATTTTTGACCTTCGATATCTCGGCTCTGGAAGGGTCTAGAGCCTCCATTTTTGCGCGCTGGTCGAAGTCTCGTGGCCCTCTGTCAGAATCCAGAGTTTCAAGAAGATCGGAGGGGGTCAAAATTTCGGCCAAAAAAAAAAAAATGACAGTGTTACCCCTTATGTTTTTTTTCAGGTCCAAATTTTGACCTTCGATATCTCGGCTCTGGAAGGGTCTAGAGCCTCTATTTTTGCGCACTGGTCGAAGTCTCGTGGCCCTCTGTCAGAATCCAGAGTTTCAAGAAGATCGGAGGGGGTCAAAATTTCGGCCAAAAAAAAAAATGACAGTGTTACCCCTTATGTTTTTTTTTTCAGGTCCAAATTTTGACCTTCGATATCTCGGCTGTGGAAGGGTCTAGAGCCTCCATTTTTGCGTGCTGGTCGAAGTCTCGTGGCCCTCTGTCAGAATCCAGAGTTTCAAGAAGATCGGAGGGGGTCAAAATTTCGGCCAAAAAAAAAATGACAGTGTTACCCCTTATGTTTTTTTTTCAGGTCCAAATTTTGACCTTCGATATCTCGGCTCTGGAAGGGTCTAGAGCCTCCATTTTTGCGCGCTGGTCGAAGTCTCGTGGCCCTCTTTTAGAATCCAGAGTTTCAAGAAGATCGGAGGGGGTCAAAATTTCGGCCAAAAAAAAAAATGACAGTGTTACCCCTTATGTTTTTTTTTCAGGTCCAAATTTTGACCTTCGATATCTCGGCTCTGGAAGGGTCTAGAGCCTCCATTTTTGCGCGCTGGTCGAAGTCTCGTGGCCCTCTGTCAGAATCCAGAGTTTCAAGAAGATCGGAGGGGGTCAAAATTTCGGCCAAAAAAAAAATGACAGTGTTACCCCTTATGTTTTTTTTTTCAGGTCCAAATTTTGACCTTCGATATCTCGGCTCTGGAAGGGTCTAGAGCCTCCATTTTTGCGCGCTGGTCGAAGTCTCGTGGCCCTCTGTCAGAATCCAGAGTTTCAAGAAGATCGGAGGGGGACAAAATTTCGGCCAGAAAAAAAAAATGACAGTGTTACCCCTTATGTTTTTTTTTCAGGTCCAAATTTTGACCTTCGATATCTCGGCTCTGGAAGGGTCTAGAGCCTCTATTTTTGCGCGCTGGTCGAAGTCTCGTGGCCCTCTGTCAGAATCCAGAGTTTCAAGAAGATCGGAGGGGGTCAAAATTTCGGCCAAAAAAAAAATGACAGTGTTACCCCTTATGTTTTTTTTCAGGTCCAAATTTTGACCTTCGATATCTCGGCTCTGGAAGGGTCTAGAGCCTCCATTTTTGCGCGCTGGTCGAAGTCTCATGGCCCTCTGTCAGAATCCAGAGTTTCAAGAAGATCGAAGGGGGTCAAAATTTCGGCCAAAAAAAAAAAAAATGACAGTGTTACCCCTTATGTTTTTTTTTCAGGTCCAAATTTTGACCTTCGATATCTCGGCTCTGGAAGGGTCTAGAGCCTCCATTTTTGCGCGCTGGTCGAAGCCTCGTGGCCCTCTGTCAGAATCCAGAGTTTCAAGAAGATCGGAGGGGGTCAAAATTTCGGCCAAAAAAAAAAAATGACAGTGTTACCCCTTATGTTTTTTTTTCAGGTCCAAATTTTGACCTTCGATATCTCGGCTCTGGAAGAGTCTAGAGCCTCTATTTTTGTGCGCTGGTCGAAGTCTCGTGGCCCTCTGTCAGAATCCAGAGTTTCAAGAAGATCGGAGGGGGTCAAAATTTCGGCCAAAAAAAAAAAAAATGACAGTGTTACCCCTCATGTTTTTTTTTCAGGTCCAAATTTTGACCTTCGATATCTCGGCTCTGGAAGGGTCTAGAGCCTCCATTTTTGCGCGCTGGTCGAAGTCTCGTGGCCCTCTGTCAGAATCCAGAGTTTCAAGAAGATCGGAGGGGGTCAAAATTTCGGCCAAAAAAAAAATGACAGTGTTACCCCTTATGTTTTTTTTTCAGGTACAAATTTTGACCTTCGATATCTCGGCTCTGGAAGGGTCTAGAGCCTCCATTTTTGCGCGCTGGTCGAAGTCTCGTGGCCCTCTGTCAGAATCCAGAGTTTCAAGAAGATCGGAGGGGGTCAAAATTTCGGCCAAAAAAAAAAATGACAGTGTTACCCCTTATGTTTTTTTTAGGTCCAAATTTTGACCTTCGATATCTCGGCTCTGGAAGGGTCTAGAGCCTCCATTTTTGCGCGCTGGTCGAAGTCTCGTGGCCCTCTGTCAGAATCCAGAGTTTCAAGAAGATCGGAGGGGGTCAAAATTTCGGCCAAAAAAAAAAAAGACAGTGTTACCCCTTATGTTTTTTTTTTTTTCAGGTCCAAATTTTGACCTTCGATATCTCGGCTCTGGAAGGGTCTAGAGCCTCTATTTTTGCGCACTGGTCGAAGTCTCGTGGCCCTCTGTCAGAATCCAGAGTTTCAAGAAGATCGGAGGGGGTCAAAATTTCGGCCAAAAAAAAAAATGACAGTGTTACCCCTTATGTTTTTTTTTCAGGTCCAAATTTTGACCTTCGATATCTCGGCTCTGGAAGGGTCTAGAGCCTCCATTTTTGCGTGCTGGTCGAAGTCTCGTGGCCCTCTGTCAGAATCCAGAGTTTCAAGAAGATCGGAGGGGGTCAAAATTTCGGCCAAAAAAAAAAATGACAGTGTTACCCCTTATGTTTTTTTTTCAGGTCCAAATTTTGACCTTCGTTATCTCGGCTCTGGAAGGGTCTAGAGCCTCCATTTTTGCGCGCTGGTCGAAGTCTCGTGGCCCTCTGTCAGAATCCAGAGTTTCAAGAAGATCGGAGGGGGTCAAAATTTCGGCCAAAAAAAAAAAATGACAGTGTTACCCCTTATGTTTTTTTTTCAGGTCCAAATTTTGACCTTCGATATCTCGGCTCTGGAAGGGTCTAGAGCCTCCATTTTTGCGCGCTGGTCGAAGTCTCGTGGCCCTCTGTCAGAATCCAGAGTTTCAAGAAGATCGGAGGGGGTCAAAATTTCGGCCAAAAAAAAAAATGACAGTGTTACCCCTTATGTTTTTTTTTCAGGTCCAAATTTTGACCTTCGATATCTTGGCTCTGGAAGGGTCTAGAGCCTCCATTTTTGCGCGCTGGTCGAAGTCTTGTGGCCCTCTGTCAGAATCCAGAGTTTCAAGAAGATCGGAGGGGGTCAAAATTTCGGCCAAAAAAAAAATGACAGTGTTACCCCTTATGTTTTTTTTTTCATGTCCAAATTTTGACCTTCGATATCTCGGCTCTGGAAGGGTCTAGAGCCTCTATTTTTGCGCGCTGGTCGAAGTCTCGTGGCCCTCTGTCAGAATCCAGAGTTTCAAGAAGATCGGAGGGGGTCAAAATTTCGGCCAAAAAAAAAATGACAGTGTTACCCCTTATGTTTTTTTTTCAGGTCCAAATTTTGACCTTCGATATCTCGGCTCTGGAAGGGTCTAGAGCCTCTATTTTTGCGCGCTGGTCGAAGTCTTGTGGCCCTCTGTCAGAATCCAGAGTTTCAAGAAGATCGGAGGGGGTCAAAATTTCGGCCAAAAAAAAAAATGACAGTGTTACCCCTTATGTTTTTTTTTTCATGTCCAAATTTTGACCTTCGATATCTCGGCTCTGGAAGGGTCTAGAGCCTCTATTTTTGCGCGCTGGTCGAAGTCTCGTGGCCCTCTGTCAGAATCCAGAGTTTCAAGAAGATCGGAGGGGGTCAAAATTTCGGCCAAAAAAAAAATGACAGTGTTACCCCTTATGTTTTTTTTTCAGGTCCAAATTTTGACCTTCGATATCTCGGCTCTGGAAGGGTCTAGAGCCTCTATTTTTGCGCGCTGGTCGAAGTCTTGTGGCCCTCTGTCAGAATCCAGAGTTTCAAGAAGATCGGAGGGGGTCAAAATTTCGGCCAAACAAAAAAATGAGTGTTACCCCTTATGTTTTTTTTTCAGGTCCAAATTTTGACCTTCGATATCTCGGCTCTGGAAGGGTCTAGAGCCTCCATTTTTGCGCGCCTGGTCGAAGTCTCGTGGCCCTCTGTCAGAATCCAAAGTTTCAAGAAGATCGGAGGGGGTCAAAATTTCGGCCAAAAAAAAAAATGACAGTGTTACCCAATATGTTTTTTTTTTCAGGTCCAAATTTTGACCTTCGATATCTCGGCTCTGGAAGGGTCTAGAGCCTCAATTTTTGCGCGCTGGTCGAAGTCTCGTGGCCCTCTGTCAGAATCCAGAGTTTCAAGAAGATCGGAGGGGGTCAAAATTTCGGCCAAAAAAAAATGACAGTGTTACCCCTTATGTTTTTTTTTTTCAGGTCCAAATTTTGACCTTCGATATCTCGGCTCTGGAAGGGTCTAGAGCATCCATTTTTGCGCGCTGGTCGAAGTCTCGTGGCCCTCTGTCAGAATCCAGAGTTTCAAGAAGATCGGAGGGGGTCAAAATTTCGGCCAAAAAAAAAAATGACAGTGTTACCCCTTATGTTTTTTTTTTCAGGTCCAAATTTTGACCTTCGATATCTCGGCTCTGGAAGGGTCTAGAGCCTCTATTTTTGCGCGCTGGTCGAAGTCTCGTGGCCCTCTGTCAGAATCCAGAGTTTCAAGAAGATCGGAGGGGGTCAAAATTTCGGCCAAAAAAAAAATGACAGTGTTACCCCTTATGTTTTTTTTTTCAGGTCCAAATTTTGACCTTCGATATCTTGGCTCTGGAAGGGTCTAGAGCCTCCATTTTTGCGCGCTGGTCGAAGTCTCGTGGCCCTCTGTCAGAATCCAGAGTTTCAAGAAGATCGGAGGGGGTCAAAATTTCGGCCAAAAAAAAAAAATGACAGTGTTACCCCTTATGTTTTTTTTTCATGTCCAAATTTTGACCTTCGATATCTCGGCTCTGGAAGGGTCTAGAGCCTCCATTTTTGCGCGCTGGTCGAAGTCTCGTGGCCCTCTGTCAGAATCCAGAGTTTCAAGAAGATCGGAGGGGGTCAAAATTTCGGCCAAAAAAAAAATGACAGTGTTACCCCTTATGTTTTTTTTTTCAGATCCAAATTTTCACCTTCGATATCTCGGCTCTGGAAGGGTCTAGAGCCTCCATTTTTGCGCGCTGGTCGAAGTCTCGTGGCCCTCTGTCAGAATCCAGAGTTTCAAGAAGATCGGAGGGGGTCAAAATTTCAGCCAAAAAAAAAAAAAATGACAGTGTTACCCCTTATGTTTTTTTTCAGGTCCAAATTTTGACCTTCGATATCTCGGCTCTGGAAGGGTCTAGAGCCTCCATTTTTGCGCGCTGGTCGAAGTCTCGTGGCCCTCTGTCAGAATCCAGAGTTTCAGGAAGATCAGAGGGGGTCAAAATTTCGGCCAAAAAAAAAAATGACAGTGTTACCCCTTATGTTTTTTTTCAGGTCCAAATTTTGACCTTCGATATCTCGGCTCTGGAAGGGTCTAGAGCCTCCATTTTTGCGCGCTGGTCGAAGTCTCGTGGCCCTCTGTCAGAATCCAGAGTTTCAAGAAGATCGGAGAGGGTCAAAATTTTGGCCAAAAAAAAAATGACAGTCTTACCCCTTATGTTTTTTTTTTCAGGTCCAAATTTTGACCTTTGATATCTCGGCTCTGGAAGGGTCTAGAGCCTCCATTTTTGCGCGCTGGTCGAAGTCTCGTGGCCCTCTGTCAGAATCCAGAGTTTCAAGAAGATCGGAGGGGGTCAAAATTTCGGCCAAAAAAAAAATGACAGTGTTACCCCTTATGTTTTTTTTTCAGGTCCAAATTTTGACCTTCGATATCTCGGCTCTGGAAGGGTCTAGAGCCTCCATTTTTGCGCGCTGGTCGAAGTCTCGTGGCCCTCTGTCAGAATCCAGAGTTTCAAGAAGATCGGAGGGGGTCAAAATTTCGGCCAAAAAAAAAAATGACAGTGTTACCCAATATGTTTTTTTTTCAGGTCCAAATTTTGACCTTCGATATCTCGGCTCTGGAAGGGTCTAGAGCCTCAATTTTTGCGCGCTGGTCGAAGTCTCGTGGCCCTCTGTCAGAATCCAGAGTTTCAAGAAGATCGGAGGGGGTCAAAATTTCGGCCAAAAAAAATGACAGTGTTACCCCTTATGTTTTTTTTTTCAGGTCCAAATTTTGACCTTCGATATCTCGGCTCTGGAAGGGTCTAGAGCCTCCATTTTTGCGCGCTGGTCGAAGTCTCGTGGCCCTCTGTCAGAATCCAGAGTTTCAAGAAGATCGGAGGGGGTCAAAATTTCGGCCAAAAAAAAAAAAATGACAGTGTTACCCCTTATGTTTTTTTTTTCAGGTCCAAATTTTGACCTTCGATATCTCGGCTCTGGAAGGGTCTAGAGCCTCTATTTTTGCGCGCTGGTCGAAGTCTCGTGGCCCTCTGTCAGAATCCAGAGTTTCAAGAAGATCGGAGGGGGTCAAAATTTCGGCCAAAAAAAAAAATGACAGTGTTACCCCTTATGTTTTTTTTTTCAGGTCCAAATTTTGACCTTCGATATCTTGGCTCTGGAAGGGTCTAGAGCCTCCATTTTTGCGCGCTGGTCGAAGTCTCGTGGCCCTCTGTCAGAATCCAGAGTTTCAAGAAGATCGGAGGGGGTCAAAATTTCGGCCAAAAAAAAAAATGAAAGTGTTACCCCTTATGTTTTTTTTTTCATGTCCAAATTTTGACCTTCGATATCTCGGCTCTGGAAGGGTCTAGAGCCTCCATTTTTGCGCGCTGGTCGAAGTCTCGTGGCCCTCTGTCAGAATCCAGAGTTTCAAGAAGATCGGAGGGGGTCAAAATTTCGGCCAAAAAAAAAATGACAGTGTTACCCCTTATGTTTTTTTTTTCAGGTCCAAATTTTGACCTTCGATATCTCGGCTCTGGAAGGGTCTAGAGCCTCCATTTTTGCGCGCTGGTCGAAGTCTCGTGGCCCTCTGTCAGAATCCAGAGTTTCAAGAAGATCGGAGGGGGTCAAAATTTTGGCCAAAAAAAAAAAATGACAGTGTTACCCCTTATGTTTTTTTTTTCAGGTCCAAATTTTGACCTTCGATATCTCGGCTCTGGAAGGGTCTAGAGCCTCCATTTTTGCGCGCTGGTCGAAGTCTCGTGGCCCTCTGTCAGAATCCAGAGTTTCAAGAAGATCGGAGGGGGTCAAAATTTCGGCCAAAAAAAAAAAAATGACAGTGTTACCCCTTATGTTTTTTTTCAGGTCCAAATTTTGACCTTCGATATCTCGGCTCTGGAAGGGTCTAGAGCCTCCATTTTTGCGCGCTGGTCGAAGTCTCGTGGCCCTCTGTCAGAATCCAGAGTTTCAGGAAGATCAGAGGGGGTCAAAATTTCGGCCAAAAAAAAAATGACAGTGTTACCCCTTATGTTTTTTTTCAGGTCCAAATTTTGACCTTCGATATCTCGGCTCTGGAAGGGTCTAGAGCCTCCATTTTTGCGCGCTGGTCGAAGTCTCGTGGCCCTCTGTCAGAATCCAGAGTTTCAAGAAGATCGGAGGGGGTCAAAATTTTGGCCAAAAAAAAAATGACAGTCTTACCCCTTATGTTTTTTTTTCAGGTCCAAATTTTGACCTTTGATATCTCGGCTCTGGAAGGGTCTAGAGCCTCCATTTTTGCGCGCTGGTCGAAGTCTCGTGGCCCTCTGTCAGAATCCAGAGTTTCAAGAAGATCGGAGGGGGTCAAAATTTCGGCCAAAAAAAAAATGACAGTGTTACCCCTTATGTTTTTTTTTCAGGTCCAAATTTTGACCTTCGATATCTCGGCTCTGGAAGGGTCTAGAGCCTCCATTTTTGCGCGCTGGTCGAAGTCTCGTGGCCCTCTGTCAGAATCCAGAGTTTCAAGAAGATCGGAGGGGGTCAAAATTTCGGCCAAAAAAAAATGACAGTGTTACCCCTTATGTTTTTTTTTCAGGTCCAAATTTTGACCTTCGATATCTTGGCTCTGGAAGGGTCTAGAGCCTCCATTTTTGCGCGCTGGTCGAAGTCTCGTGGCCCTCTGTCAGAATCCAGAGTTTCAAGAAGATCGGAGGGGGTCAAAATTTCGGCCAAAAAAAAAAATGACAGTGTTACCCCTTATGTTTTTTTTTCATGTCCAAATTTTGACCTTCGATATCTCGGCTCTGGAAGGGTCTAGAGCCTCCATTTTTGCGCGCTGGTCGAAGTCTCGTGGCCCTCTGTCAGAATCCAGAGTTTCAAGAAGATCGGAGGGGGTCAAAATTTCGGCCAAAAAAAAAAGACAGTGTTACCCCTTATGTTTTTTTTTTCAGGTCCAAATTTTGACCTTCGATATCTCGGCTCTGGAAGGGTCTAGAGCCTCCATTTTTGCGCGCTGGTCGAAGTCTCGTGGCCCTCTGTCAGAATCCAGAGTTTCAAGAAGATCGGAGGGGGTCAAAATTTCGGCCAAAAAAAAAAAATGACAGTGTTACCCCTTATGTTTTTTTTTTCAGGTCCAAATTTTGACCTTCGATATCTCGGCTCTGGAAGGGTCTAGAGCCTCCATTTTTGTGCGCTGGTCGAAGTCTCGTGGCCCTCTGTCAGAATCCAGAGTTTCAAGAAGATCGGAGGGGGTCAAAATTTCGGCCAAAAAAAAAAAAAGACAGTGTTACCCCTTATGTTTTTTTTTTCAGGTCCAAATTTTGACCTTCGATATCTCGGCTCTGGAAGGGTCTAGAGCCTCCATTTTTGCGCGCTGGTCGAAGTCTCGTGGCCCTCTGTCAGAATCCAGAGTTTCAAGAAGATCGGAGGGGGTCAAAATTTCGGCCAAAAAAAAAAATGACAGTGTTACCCCTTATGTTTTTTTTCAGGTCCAAATTTTGACCTTCGATATTTTGGCTCTGGAAGGGTCTAGAGCCTCCATTTTTGCGCGCTGGTCGAAGTCTCGTGGCCCTCTGTCAGAATCCAGAGTTTCAAGAAGATCGGAGGGGATCAAAATTTTGGCCAAAAAAAAAAAAATGACAGTGTTACCCCTTATGTTTTTTTTTTCAGGTCCAAATTTTGACCTTCGATATCTCGGCTCTGGAAGGGTCTAGAGCCTCCATTTTTGCGCGCTGGTCGAAGTCTCGTGGCCCTCTGTCAGAATCCAGAGTTTCAAGAAGATCGGAGGGGGTCAAAATTTCGGCCAAAAAAAATAACAGTGTTACCCCTTATGTTTTTTTTTTCAGGTCCAAATTTTGACCTTCGATATCTCGGCTCTGGAAGGGTCTAGAGCCTCCATTTTTGCGCGCTGGTCGAAGTCTCGTGGCCCTCTGTCAGAATCCAGAGTTTCAAGAAGATCGGAGGGGGTCAAAATTTCGGCCAAAAAAAAAAAATGACAGTGTTACCCCTTATGTTTTTTTTTTCAGGTCCAAATTTTGACCTTCGATATCTCGGCTCTGGAAGGGTCTAGAGCCTCTATTTTTGCGCGCTGGTCGAAGTCTCGTGGCCCTCTGTCAGAATCCAGAGTTTCAAGAAGATCGGAGGGGGTCAAAATTTCGGCCAAAAAAAAAATGACAGTGTTACCCCTTATGTTTTTTTTTTTCAGGTCCAAATTTTGACCTTCGATATCTCGGCTCTGGAAGGGTCTAGAGCCTCCATTTTTGCGCGCTGGTCGAAGTCTCGTGGCCCTCTGTCAGAATCCAGAGTTTCAAGAAGATCGGAGGGGGTCAAAATTTCGGCCAAAAAAAAAAAAATGACAGTGTTACCCCTTATGTTGTTTTTTTCAGGTCCAAATTTTGACCTTCGATATCTCGGCTCTGGAAGGGTCTAGAGCCTCTATTTTTGCACGCTGGTCGAAGTCTCGTGGCCCTCTGTCAGAATCCAGAGTTTCAAGAAGATCGGAGGGGGTCAAAATTTCGGCCAAAAAAAAAATGACAGTGTTACCCTTTATGTTTTTTTTTTCAGGTCCAAATTTTGACCTTCGATATCTCGGCTCTGGAAGGGTCTAGAGCCTCCATTTTTGCGCGCTGGTCGAAGTCTCGTGGCCCTCTGTCAGAATCCAGAGTTTCAAGAAGATCGGAGGGGGTCAAAATTTCGGCCAAAAAAAAAAAAAATGACAGTGTTACCCCTTATGTTTTTTTTTTCAGGTCCAAATTTTGACCTTCGATATCTCGGCTCTGGAAGGGTCTAGAGCCTCTATTTTTGCGCACTGGTCGAAGTCTCGTGGCCCTCTGTCAGAATCCAGAGTTTCAAGAAGATCGGAGGGGGTCAAAATTTCGGCCAAAAAAAAAAATGACAGTGTTACCCCTTATGTTTTTTTTTCAGGTCCAAATTTTGACCTTCGATATCTCGGCTCTGGAAGGGTCTAGAGCCTCCATTTTTGCGCGCTGGTCGAAGTCTCGTGGCCCTCTGTCAGAATCCAGAGTTTCAAGAAGATCGGAGGGGGTCAAAATTTCGGCCAAAAAAAAAATGACAGTGTTACCCCTTATGTTTTTTTTTTTCAGGTCTAAATTTTGACCTTCGATATCTCGGCTCTGGAAGGGTCTAGAGCCTCTATTTTTGCACGCTGGTCGAAGTCTCGTGGCCCTCTGTCAGAATCCAGAGTTTCAAGAAGATCGGAGGGGGTCAAAATTTCGGCCAAAAAAAAAATGACAGTGTTACCCTTTATGTTTTTTTTTCAGGTCCAATTTTTGACCTTCGATATCTCGGCTCTGGAAGGGTCTAGAGCCTCCATTTTTGCGCGCTGGTCGAAGTCTCGTGGCCCTCTGTCAGAATCCAGAGTTTCAAGAAGATCGGAGGGGGTCAAAATTTCGGCCAAAAAAAAAAAAATGACAGTGTTACCCCTTATGTTTTTTTTCAGGTCCAAATTTTGACCTTCGATATCTCGGCTCTGGAAGGGTCTAGAGCCTCTATTTTTGCGCACTGGTCGAAGTCTCGTGGCCCTCTGTCAGAATCCAGAGTTTCAAGAAGATCGGAGGGGGTCAAAATTTCGGCCAAAAAAAAAAATGACAGTGTTACCCCTTATGTTTTTTTTTTCAGGTCCAAATTTTGACCTTCGATATCTCGGCTGTGGAAGGGTCTAGAGCCTCCATTTTTGCGTGCTGGTCGAAGTCTCGTGGCCCTCTGTCAGAATCCAGAGTTTCAAGAAGATCGGAGGGGGTCAAAATTTCGGCCAAAAAAAAAATGACAGTGTTACCCCTTATGTTTTTTTTTCAGGTCCAAATTTTGACCTTCGATATCTCGGCTCTGGAAGGGTCTAGAGCCTCCATTTTTGCGCGCTGGTCGAAGCCTCGTGGCCCTCTGTCAGAATCCAGAGTTTCAAGAAGATCGGAGGGGGTCAAAATTTCGGCCAAAAAAAAAAAATGACAGTGTTACCCCTTATGTTTTTTTTTCAGGTCCAAATTTTGACCTTCGATATCTCGGCTCTGGAAGAGTCTAGAGCCTCTATTTTTGTGCGCTGGTCGAAGTCTCGTGGCCCTCTGTCAGAATCCAGAGTTTCAAGAAGATCGGAGGGGGTCAAAATTTCGGCCAAAAAAAAAAAAAATGACAGTGTTACCCCTCATGTTTTTTTTTCAGGTCCAAATTTTGACCTTCGATATCTCGGCTCTGGAAGGGTCTAGAGCCTCCATTTTTGCGCGCTGGTCGAAGTCTCGTGGCCCTCTGTCAGAATCCAGAGTTTCAAGAAGATCGGAGGGGGTCAAAATTTCGGCCAAAAAAAAAATGACAGTGTTACCCCTTATGTTTTTTTTTCAGGTACAAATTTTGACCTTCGATATCTCGGCTCTGGAAGGGTCTAGAGCCTCCATTTTTGCGCGCTGGTCGAAGTCTCGTGGCCCTCTGTCAGAATCCAGAGTTTCAAGAAGATCGGAGGGGGTCAAAATTTCGGCCAAAAAAAAAAATGACAGTGTTACCCCTTATGTTTTTTTTTCAGGTCCAAATTTTGACCTTCGATATCTCGGCTCTGGAAGGGTCTAGAGCCTCCATTTTTGCGCGCTGGTCGAAGTCTCGTGGCCCTCTGTCAGAATCCAGAGTTTCAAGACGATCGGAGGGGGTCAAAATTTCGGCCAAAAAAAAAAAAGACAGTGTTACCCCTTATGTTTTTTTTTTTTCAGGTCCAAATTTTGACCTTCGATATCTCGGCTCTGGAAGGGTCTAGAGCCTCTATTTTTGCGCACTGGTCGAAGTCTCGTGGCCCTCTGTCAGAATCCAGAGTTTCAAGAAGATCGGAGGGGGTCAAAATTTCGGCCAAAAAAAAAAATGACAGTGTTACCCCTTATGTTTTTTTTTCAGGTCCAAATTTTGACCTTCGATATCTCGGCTCTGGAAGGGTCTAGAGCCTCCATTTTTGCGTGCTGGTCGAAGTCTCGTGGCCCTCTGTCAGAATCCAGAGTTTCAAGAAGATCGGAGGGGGTCAAAATTTCGGCCAAAAAAAAAAATGACAGTGTTACCCCTTATGTTTTTTTTTCAGGTCCAAATTTTGACCTTCGTTATCTCGGCTCTGGAAGGGTCTAGAGCCTCCATTTTTGCGCGCTGGTCGAAGTCTCGTGGCCCTCTGTCAGAATCCAGAGTTTCAAGAAGATCGGAGGGGGTCAAAATTTCGGCCAAAAAAAAAAAATGACAGTGTTACCCCTTATGTTTTTTTTTCAGGTCCAAATTTTGACCTTCGATATCTCGGCTCTGGAAGGGTCTAGAGCCTCCATTTTTGCGCGCTGGTCGAAGTCTCGTGGCCCTCTGTCAGAATCCAGAGTTTCAAGAAGATCGGAGGGGGTCAAAATTTCGGCCAAAAAAAAAAATGACAGTGTTACCCCTTATGTTTTTTTTTCAGGTCCAAATTTTGACCTTCGATATCTTGGCTCTGGAAGGGTCTAGAGCCTCCATTTTTGCGCGCTGGTCGAAGTCTTGTGGCCCTCTGTCAGAATCCAGAGTTTCAAGAAGATCGGAGGGGGTCAAAATTTCGGCCAAAAAAAAAATGACAGTGTTACCCCTTATGTTTTTTTTTTCATGTCCAAATTTTGACCTTCGATATCTCGGCTCTGGAAGGGTCTAGAGCCTCTATTTTTGCGCGCTGGTCGAAGTCTCGTGGCCCTCTGTCAGAATCCAGAGTTTCAAGAAGATCGGAGGGGGTCAAAATTTCGGCCAAAAAAAAAATGACAGTGTTACCCCTTATGTTTTTTTTTCAGGTCCAAATTTTGACCTTCGATATCTCGGCTCTGGAAGGGTCTAGAGCCTCTATTTTTGCGCGCTGGTCGAAGTCTTGTGGCCCTCTGTCAGAATCCAGAGTTTCAAGAAGATCGGAGGGGGTCAAAATTTCGGCCAAAAAAAAAAATGACAGTGTTACCCCTTATGTTTTTTTTTTCATGTCCAAATTTTGACCTTCGATATCTCGGCTCTGGAAGGGTCTAGAGCCTCTATTTTTGCGCGCTGGTCGAAGTCTCGTGGCCCTCTGTCAGAATCCAGAGTTTCAAGAAGATCGGAGGGGGTCAAAATTTCGGCCAAAAAAAAAAATGACAGTGTTACCCCTTATGTTTTTTTTTCAGGTCCAAATTTTGACCTTCGATATCTCGGCTCTGGAAGGGTCTAGAGCCTCTATTTTTGCGCGCTGGTCGAAGTCTTGTGGCCCTCTGTCAGAATCCAGAGTTTCAAGAAGATCGGAGGGGGTCAAAATTTCGGCCAAACAAAAAAATGAGTGTTACCCCTTATGTTTTTTTTTCAGGTCCAAATTTTGACCTTCGATATCTCGGCTCTGGAAGGGTCTAGAGCCTCCATTTTTGCGCGCCTGGTCGAAGTCTCGTGGCCCTCTGTCAGAATCCAAAGTTTCAAGAAGATCGGAGGGGGTCAAAATTTCGGCCAAAAAAAAAAATGACAGTGTTACCCAATATGTTTTTTTTTTCAGGTCCAAATTTTGACCTTCGATATCTCGGCTCTGGAAGGGTCTAGAGCCTCAATTTTTGCGCGCTGGTCGAAGTCTCGTGGCCCTCTGTCAGAATCCAGAGTTTCAAGAAGATCGGAGGGGGTCAAAATTTCGGCCAAAAAAAAATGACAGTGTTACCCCTTATGTTTTTTTTTTTCAGGTCCAAATTTTGACCTTCGATATCTCGGCTCTGGAAGGGTCTAGAGCATCCATTTTTGCGCGCTGGTCGAAGTCTCGTGGCCCTCTGTCAGAATCCAGAGTTTCAAGAAGATCGGAGGGGGTCAAAATTTCGGCCAAAAAAAAAAATGACAGTGTTACCCCTTATGTTTTTTTTTTCAGGTCCAAATTTTGACCTTCGATATCTCGGCTCTGGAAGGGTCTAGAGCCTCTATTTTTGCGCGCTGGTCGAAGTCTCGTGGCCCTCTGTCAGAATCCAGAGTTTCAAGAAGATCGGAGGGGGTCAAAATTTCGGCCAAAAAAAAAATGACAGTGTTACCCCTTATGTTTTTTTTTTCAGGTCCAAATTTTGACCTTCGATATCTTGGCTCTGGAAGGGTCTAGAGCCTCCATTTTTGCGCGCTGGTCGAAGTCTCGTGGCCCTCTGTCAGAATCCAGAGTTTCAAGAAGATCGGAGGGGGTCAAAATTTCGGCCAAAAAAAAAAAATGACAGTGTTACCCCTTATGTTTTTTTTTCATGTCCAAATTTTGACCTTCGATATCTCGGCTCTGGAAGGGTCTAGAGCCTCCATTTTTGCGCGCTGGTCGAAGTCTCGTGGCCCTCTGTCAGAATCCAGAGTTTCAAGAAGATCGGAGGGGGTCAAAATTTCGGCCAAAAAAAAAATGACAGTGTTACCCCTTATGTTTTTTTTTTCAGATCCAAATTTTCACCTTCGATATCTCGGCTCTGGAAGGGTCTAGAGCCTCCATTTTTGCGCGCTGGTCGAAGTCTCGTGGCCCTCTGTCAGAATCCAGAGTTTCAAGAAGATCGGAGGGGGTCAAAATTTCAGCCAAAAAAAAAAAAATGACAGTGTTACCCCTTATGTTTTTTTTCAGGTCCAAATTTTGACCTTCGATATCTCGGCTCTGGAAGGGTCTAGAGCCTCCATTTTTGCGCGCTGGTCGAAGTCTCGTGGCCCTCTGTCAGAATCCAGAGTTTCAGGAAGATCAGAGGGGGTCAAAATTTCGGCCAAAAAAAAAATGACAGTGTTACCCCTTATGTTTTTTTTCAGGTCCAAATTTTGACCTTCGATATCTCGGCTCTGGAAGGGTCTAGAGCCTCCATTTTTGCGCGCTGGTCGAAGTCTCGTGGCCCTCTGTCAGAATCCAGAGTTTCAAGAAGATCGGAGAGGGTCAAAATTTTGGCCAAAAAAAAAATGACAGTCTTACCCCTTATGTTTTTTTTTTCAGGTCCAAATTTTGACCTTTGATATCTCGGCTCTGGAAGGGTCTAGAGCCTCCATTTTTGCGCGCTGGTCGAAGTCTCGTGGCCCTCTGTCAGAATCCAGAGTTTCAAGAAGATCGGAGGGGGTCAAAATTTCGGCCAAAAAAAAAATGACAGTGTTACCCCTTATGTTTTTTTTTCAGGTCCAAATTTTGACCTTCGATATCTCGGCTCTGGAAGGGTCTAGAGCCTCCATTTTTGCGCGCTGGTCGAAGTCTCGTGGCCCTCTGTCAGAATCCAGAGTTTCAAGAAGATCGGAGGGGGTCAAAATTTCGGCCAAAAAAAAAATGACAGTGTTACCCAATATGTTTTTTTTTCAGGTCCAAATTTTGACCTTCGATATCTCGGCTCTGGAAGGGTCTAGAGCCTCAATTTTTGCGCGCTGGTCGAAGTCTCGTGGCCCTCTGTCAGAATCCAGAGTTTCAAGAAGATCGGAGGGGGTCAAAATTTCGGCCAAAAAAAATGACAGTGTTACCCCTTATGTTTTTTTTTTCAGGTCCAAATTTTGACCTTCGATATCTCGGCTCTGGAAGGGTCTAGAGCCTCCATTTTTGCGCGCTGGTCGAAGTCTCGTGGCCCTCTGTCAGAATCCAGAGTTTCAAGAAGATCGGAGGGGGTCAAAATTTCGGCCAAAAAAAAAAAAATGACAGTGTTACCCCTTATGTTTTTTTTTCAGGTCCAAATTTTGACCTTCGATATCTCGGCTCTGGAAGGGTCTAGAGCCTCTATTTTTGCGCGCTGGTCGAAGTCTCGTGGCCCTCTGTCAGAATCCAGAGTTTCAAGAAGATCGGAGGGGGTCAAAATTTCGGCCAAAAAAAAAATGACAGTGTTACCCCTTATGTTTTTTTTTTCAGGTCCAAATTTTGACCTTCGATATCTTGGCTCTGGAAGGGTCTAGAGCCTCCATTTTTGCGCGCTGGTCGAAGTCTCGTGGCCCTCTGTCAGAATCCAGAGTTTCAAGAAGATCGGAGGGGGTCAAAATTTCGGCCAAAAAAAAAAATGAAAGTGTTACCCCTTATGTTTTTTTTTTCATGTCCAAATTTTGACCTTCGATATCTCGGCTCTGGAAGGGTCTAGAGCCTCCATTTTTGCGCGCTGGTCGAAGTCTCGTGGCCCTCTGTCAGAATCCAGAGTTTCAAGAAGATCGGAGGGGGTCAAAATTTCGGCCAAAAAAAAAATGACAGTGTTACCCCTTATGTTTTTTTTTTCAGGTCCAAATTTTGACCTTCGATATCTCGGCTCTGGAAGGGTCTAGAGCCTCCATTTTTGCGCGCTGGTCGAAGTCTCGTGGCCCTCTGTCAGAATCCAGAGTTTCAAGAAGATCGGAGGGGGTCAAAATTTTGGCCAAAAAAAAAAAATGACAGTGTTACCCCTTATGTTTTTTTTTTCAGGTCCAAATTTTGACCTTCGATATCTCGGCTCTGGAAGGGTCTAGAGCCTCCATTTTTGCGCGCTGGTCGAAGTCTCGTGGCCCTCTGTCAGAATCCAGAGTTTCAAGAAGATCGGAGGGGGTCAAAATTTCGGCCAAAAAAAAAATGACAGTGTTACCCCTTATGTTTTTTTTCAGGTCCAAATTTTGACCTTCGATATCTCGGCTCTGGAAGGGTCTAGAGCCTCCATTTTTGCGCGCTGGTCGAAGTCTCGTGGCCCTCTGTCAGAATCCAGAGTTTCAAGAAGATCGGAGGGGGTCAAAATTTTGGCCAAAAAAAAAATGACAGTCTTACCCCTTATGTTTTTTTTTCAGGTCCAAATTTTGACCTTTGATATCTCGGCTCTGGAAGGGTCTAGAGCCTCCATTTTTGCGCGCTGGTCGAAGTCTCGTGGCCCTCTGTCAGAATCCAGAGTTTCAAGAAGATCGGAGGGGGTCAAAATTTCGGCCAAAAAAAAAATGACAGTGTTACCCCTTATGTTTTTTTTTCAGGTCCAAATTTTGACCTTCGATATCTCGGCTCTGGAAGGGTCTAGAGCCTCCATTTTTGCGCGCTGGTCGAAGTCTCGTGGCCCTCTGTCAGAATCCAGAGTTTCAAGAAGATCGGAGGGGGTCAAAATTTCGGCCAAAAAAAAATGACAGTGTTACCCCTTATGTTTTTTTTTCAGGTCCAAATTTTGACCTTCGATATCTTGGCTCTGGAAGGGTCTAGAGCCTCCATTTTTGCGCGCTGGTCGAAGTCTCGTGGCCCTCTGTCAGAATCCAGAGTTTCAAGAAGATCGGAGGGGGTCAAAATTTCGGCCAAAAAAAAAATGACAGTGTTACCCCTTATGTTTTTTTTTCATGTCCAAATTTTGACCTTCGATATCTCGGCTCTGGAAGGGTCTAGTGCCTCCATTTTTGCGCGCTGGTCGAAGTCTCGTGGCCCTCTGTCAGAATCCAGAGTTTCAAGAAGATCGGAGGGGGTCAAAATTTCGGCCAAAAAAAAAAGACAGTGTTACCCCTTATGTTTTTTTTTTCAGGTCCAAATTTTGACCTTCGATATCTCGGCTCTGGAAGGGTCTAGAGCCTCCATTTTTGCGCGCTGGTCGAAGTCTCGTGGCCCTCTGTCAGAATCCAGAGTTTCAAGAAGATCGGAGGGGGTCAAAATTTCGGCCAAAAAAAAAAAATGACAGTGTTACCCCTTATGTTTTTTTTTTCAGGTCCAAATTTTGACCTTCGATATCTCGGCTCTGGAAGGGTCTAGAGCCTCCATTTTTGTGCGCTGGTCGAAGTCTCGTGGCCCTCTGTCAGAATCCAGAGTTTCAAGAAGATCGGAGGGGGTCAAAATTTCGGCCAAAAAAAAAAAAAGACAGTGTTACCCCTTATGTTTTTTTTTTCAGGTCCAAATTTTGACCTTCGATATCTCGGCTCTGGAAGGGTCTAGAGCCTCCATTTTTGCGCGCTGGTCGAAGTCTCGTGGCCCTCTGTCAGAATCCAGAGTTTCAAGAAGATCGGAGGGGGTCAAAATTTCGGCCAAAAAAAAAAATGACAGTGTTACCCCTTATGTTTTTTTTCAGGTCCAAATTTTGACCTTCGATATTTTGGCTCTGGAAGGGTCTAGAGCCTCCATTTTTGCGCGCTGGTCGAAGTCTCGTGGCCCTCTGTCAGAATCCAGAGTTTCAAGAAGATCGGAGGGGGTCAAAATTTTGGCCAAAAAAAAAATGACAGTCTTACCCCTTATGTTTTTTTTTCAGGTCCAAATTTTGACCTTTGATATCTCGGCTCTGGAAGGGTCTAGAGCCTCCATTTTTGCGCGCTGGTCGAAGTCTCGTGGCCCTCTGTCAGAATCCAGAGTTTCAAGAAGATCGGAGGGGGTCAAAATTTCGGCCAAAAAAAAAATGACAGTGTTACCCCTTATGTTTTTTTTTCAGGTCCAAATTTTGACCTTCGATATCTCGGCTCTGGAAGGGTCTAGAGCCTCCATTTTTGCGCGCTGGTCGAAGTCTCGTGGCCCTCTGTCAGAATCCAGAGTTTCAAGAAGATCGGAGGGGGTCAAAATTTCGGCCAAAAAAAAATGACAGTGTTACCCCTTATGTTTTTTTTTCAGGTCCAAATTTTGACCTTCGATATCTTGGCTCTGGAAGGGTCTAGAGCCTCCATTTTTGCGCGCTGGTCGAAGTCTCGTGGCCCTCTGTCAGAATCCAGAGTTTCAAGAAGATCGGAGGGGGTCAAAATTTCGGCCAAAAAAAAAATGACAGTGTTACCCCTTATGTTTTTTTTTCATGTCCAAATTTTGACCTTCGATATCTCGGCTCTGGAAGGGTCTAGAGCCTCCATTTTTGCGCGCTGGTCGAAGTCTCGTGGCCCTCTGTCAGAATCCAGAGTTTCAAGAAGATCGGAGGGGGTCAAAATTTCGGCCAAAAAAAAAAGACAGTGTTACCCCTTATGTTTTTTTTTTTCAGGTCCAAATTTTGACCTTCGATATCTCGGCTCTGGAAGGGTCTAGAGCCTCCATTTTTGCGCGCTGGTCGAAGTCTCGTGGCCCTCTGTCAGAATCCAGAGTTTCAAGAAGATCGGAGGGGGTCAAAATTTCGGCCAAAAAAAAAAAATGACAGTGTTACCCCTTATGTTTTTTTTTTCAGGTCCAAATTTTGACCTTCGATATCTCGGCTCTGGAAGGGTCTAGAGCCTCCATTTTTGTGCGCTGGTCGAAGTCTCGTGGCCCTCTGTCAGAATCCAGAGTTTCAAGAAGATCGGAGGGGGTCAAAATTTCGGCCAAAAAAAAAAAAAGACAGTGTTACCCCTTATGTTTTTTTTTTCAGGTCCAAATTTTGACCTTCGATATCTCGGCTCTGGAAGGGTCTAGAGCCTCCATTTTTGCGCGCTGGTCGAAGTCTCGTGGCCCTCTGTCAGAATCCAGAGTTTCAAGAAGATCGGAGGGGGTCAAAATTTCGGCCAAAAAAAAAAATGACAGTGTTACCCCTTATGTTTTTTTTCAGGTCCAAATTTTGACCTTCGATATTTTGGCTCTGGAAGGGTCTAGAGCCTCCATTTTTGCGCGCTGGTCGAAGTCTCGTGGCCCTCTGTCAGAATCCAGAGTTTCAAGAAGATCGGAGGGGATCAAAATTTTGGCCAAAAAAAAAAAAATGACAGTGTTACCCCTTATGTTTTTTTTTTCAGGTCCAAATTTTGACCTTCGATATCTCGGCTCTGGAAGGGTCTAGAGCCTCCATTTTTGCGCGCTGGTCGAAGTCTCGTGGCCCTCTGTCAGAATCCAGAGTTTCAAGAAGATCGGAGGGGGTCAAAATTTCGGCCAAAAAAAATAACAGTGTTACCCCTTATGTTTTTTTTTTCAGGTCCAAATTTTGACCTTCGATATCTCGGCTCTGGAAGGGTCTAGAGCCTCCATTTTTGCGCGCTGGTCGAAGTCTCGTGGCCCTCTGTCAGAATCCAGAGTTTCAAGAAGATCGGAGGGGGTCAAAATTTCGGCCAAAAAAAAAAAATGACAGTGTTACCCCTTATGTTTTTTTTTTCAGGTCCAAATTTTGACCTTCGATATCTCGGCTCTGGAAGGGTCTAGAGCCTCTATTTTTGCGCGCTGGTCGAAGTCTCGTGGCCCTCTGTCAGAATCCAGAGTTTCAAGAAGATCGGAGGGGGTCAAAATTTCGGCCAAAAAAAAATGACAGTGTTACCCCTTATGTTTTTTTTTTTCAGGTCCAAATTTTGACCTTCGATATCTCGGCTCTGGAAGGGTCTAGAGCCTCCATTTTTGCGCGCTGGTCGAAGTCTCGTGGCCCTCTGTCAGAATCCAGAGTTTCAAGAAGATCGGAGGGGGTCAAAATTTCGGCCAAAAAAAAAAAAATGACAGTGTTACCCCTTATGTTTTTTTTTCAGGTCCAAATTTTGACCTTCGATATCTTGGCTCTGGAAGGGTCTAGAGCCTCTATTTTTGCGCGCTGGTCGAAGTCTCGTGGCCCTCTGTCAGAATCCAGAGTTTCAAGAAGATCGGAGGGGGTCAAAATTTCGGCCAAAAAAAAAATGACAGTGTTACCCCTTATGTTTTTTTTTTCAGGTCCAAATTTTGACCTTCGATATCTTGGCTCTGGAAGGGTCTAGAGCTTCCATTTTTGCGCGCTGGTCGAAGTCTCGTGGCCCTCTGTCAGAATCCAGAGTTTCAAGAAAATCGGAGGGGGTCAAAATTTCGACCAAAAAAAAAAAATGACAGTGTTACCCCTTATGTTTTTTTTTCATGTCCAAATTTTGACCTTCGATATCTCGGCTCTGGAAGGGTCTAGAGCCTCCATTTTTGCGCGCTGGTCGAAGTCTCGTGGCCCTCTGTCAGAATCCAGAGTTTCAAGAAGATCGGAGGGGGTCAAAATTTCCGCCAAAAAAAAAAAAAGACAGTGTTACCCCTTATGTTTTTTTTTTCAGGTCCAAATTTTGACCTTCGATATCTCGGCTCTGGAAGGGTCTAGAGCCTCCATTTTTGCGCGCTGGTCGAAGTCTCGTGGCCCTCTGTCAGAATCCAGAGTTTCAAGAAGATCGGAGGGGGTCAAAATTTCGGCCAAAAAAAAAAAAAATGACAGTGTTACCCCTTATGTTTTTTTTTTCAGGTCCAAATTTTGACCTTCGATATCTCGGCTCTGGAAGGGTCTAGAGCCTCCATTTTTGCGCGCTGGTCGAAGTCTCGTGGCCCTCTGTCAGAATCCAGAGTTTCAAGAAGATCGGAGGGGGTCAAAATTTCGGCCAAAAAAAAAAAAAATGACAGTGTTACCCCTTATGTTTTTTTTTCAGGTCCAAATTTTGACCTTCGATATCTCGGCTCTGGAAGGGTCTAGAGCCTCCATTTTTGCGCGCTGGTCGAAGTCTCGTGGCCCTCTGTCAGAATCCAGAGTTTCAAGAAGATCGGAGGGGGTCAAAATTTCGGCCAAAAAAAAATGACAGTGTTACCCCTTATGTTTTTTTTTCAGGTCCAAATTTTGACCTTCGATATCTTGGCTCTGGAAGGGTCTAGAGCCTCCATTTTTGCGCGCTGGTCGAAGTCTCGTGGCCCTCTGTCAGAATCCAGAGTTTCAAGAAGATCGGAGGGGGTCAAAATTTCGGCCAAAAAAAAAATGACAGTGTTACCCCTTATGTTTTTTTTTCATGTCCAAATTTTGACCTTCGATATCTCGGCTCTGGAAGGTTCTATAGCCTCCATTTTTGCGCGCTGGTCGAAGTCTCGTGGCCCTCTGTCAGAATCCAGAGTTTCAAGAAGATCGGAGGGGGTCAAAATTTCGGCCAAAAAAAAAAAATGACAGTGTTACCCCTTATGTTTTTTTTTCAGGTCCAAATTTTGACCTTCGATATCTCGGCTCTGGAAGGGTCTAGAGCCTCCATTTTTGCGCGCTGGTCGAAGTCTCGTGGCCCTCTGTCAGAATCCAGAGTTTCAAGAAGATCGGAGGGGGTCAAAATTTCGGCCAAAAAAAAAATGACAGTGTTACCCCTTATGTTTTTTTTTCAGGTCCAAATTTTGACCTTCGATTATCTTGGCTCTGGAAGGGTCTAGAGCCTCCATTTTTGCGCGCTGGTCGAAGTCTCGTGGCCCTCTGTCAGAATCCAGAGTTTCAAAAAGATCGGAGGGGGTCAAAATTTCGGCCAAAAAAAAAATGACAGTGTTACCCCTTATGCTTTTTTTTTCATGTCCAAATTTTGACCTTCGATATCTCGGCTCTGGAAGGGTCTAGAGCCTCCATTTTTGCGCGCTGGTCGAAGTCTCGTGGCCCTCTGTCAGAATCCAGAGTTTCAAGAAGATCGGAGGGGGTCAAAATTTCGGCCAAAAAAAAAAATGACAGTGTTACCCCTTATGTTTTTTTTTCAGGTCCAAATTTTGACCTTCGATATCTCGGCTCTGGAAGGGTCTAGAGCCTCCATTTTTGCGCGCTGGTCGAAGTCTCGTGGCCCTCTGTCAGAATCCAGAGTTTCAAGAAGATCGGAGGGGGTCAAAATTTCGGCCAAAAAAAAAAAAGACAGTGTTACCCCTTATGTTTTTTTTTTCAGGTCCAAATTTTGACCTTCGATATCTCTGCTCTGGAAGGGTCTAGAGCCTCCATTTTTGCGCGCTGGTCGAAGTCTCGTGGCCCTCTGTCAGAATCCAGAGTTTCAAGAAGATCGGAGGGGGTCAAAATTTCGGCCAAAAAAAAAAATGACAGTGTTACCCCTTATGTTTTTTTTTCAGGTCCAAATTTTGACCTTCGATATCTCGGCCCTGGAAGGGTCTAGAGCCTCCATTTTTGCGCGCTGGTCGAAGTCTCGTGGCCCTCTGTCAGAATCCAGAGTTTCAAGAAGATCGGAGGGGGTCAAAATTTCGGCAAAAAAAAAAATGACAGTGTTACCCCTTATGTTGTTTTTTTCAGGTCCAAATTTTGACCTTCGATATCTCGGCTCTGGAAGGGTCTAGAGCCTCTATTTTTGCACGCTGGTCGAAGTCTCGTGGCCCTCTGTCAGAATCCAGAGTTTCAAGAAGATCGGAGGGGGTCAAAATTTCGGCCAAAAAAAAAATGACAGTGTTACCCTTTATGTTTTTTTTTTCAGGTCCAAATTTTGACCTTCGATATCTCGGCTCTGGAAGGGTCTAGAGCCTCCATTTTTGCGCGCTGGTCGAAGTCTCGTGGCCCTCTGTCAGAATCCAGAGTTTCAAGAAGATCGGAGGGGGTCAAAATTTCGGCCAAAAAAAAAAAATGACAGTGTTACCCCTTATGTTTTTTTTTTCAGGTCCAAATTTTGACCTTCGATATCTCGGCTCTGGAAGGGTCTAGAGCCTCTATTTTTGCGCACTGGTCGAAGTCTCGTGGCCCTCTGTCAGAATCCAGAGTTTCAAGAAGATCGGAGGGGGTCAAAATTTCGGCCAAAAAAAAAAATGACAGTGTTACCCCTTATGTTTTTTTTTCAGGTCCAAATTTTGACCTTCGATATCTCGGCTCTGGAAGGGTCTAGAGCCTCCATTTTTGCGCGCTGGTCGAAGTCTCGTGGCCCTCTGTCAGAATCCAGAGTTTCAAGAAGATCGGAGGGGGTCAAAATTTCGGCCAAAAAAAAAATGACAGTGTTACCCCTTATGTTTTTTTTTTTCAGGTCTAAATTTTGACCTTCGATATCTCGGCTCTGGAAGGGTCTAGAGCCTCTATTTTTGCACGCTGGTCGAAGTCTCGTGGCCCTCTGTCAGAATCCAGAGTTTCAAGAAGATCGGAGGGGGTCAAAATTTCGGCCAAAAAAAAAATGACAGTGTTACCCTTTATGTTTTTTTTCAGGTCCAATTTTTGACCTTCGATATCTCGGCTCTGGAAGGGTCTAGAGCCTCCATTTTTGCGCGCTGGTCGAAGTCTCGTGGCCCTCTGACAGAATCCAGAGTTTCAAGAAGATCGGAGGGGGTCAAAATTTCGGCCAAAAAAAAAAAAATGACAGTGTTACCCCTTATGTTTTTTTTCAGGTCCAAATTTTGACCTTCGATATCTCGGCTCTGGAAGGGTCTAGAGCCTCTATTTTTGCGCACTGGTCGAAGTCTCGTGGCCCTCTGTCAGAATCCAGAGTTTCAAGAAGATCGGAGGGGGTCAAAATTTCGGCCAAAAAAAAAAATGACAGTGTTACCCCTTATGTTTTTTTTTTCAGGTCCAAATTTTGACCTTCGATATCTCGGCTGTGGAAGGGTCTAGAGCCTCCATTTTTGCGTGCTGGTCGAAGTCTCGTGGCCCTCTGTCAGAATCCAGAGTTTCAAGAAGATCGGAGGGGGTCAAAATTTCGGCCAAAAAAAAAATGACAGTGTTACCCCTTATGTTTTTTTTTCAGGTCCAAATTTTGACCTTCGATATCTCGGCTCTGGAAGGGTCTAGAGCCTCCATTTTTGCGCGCTGGTCGAAGTCTCGTGGCCCTCTGTCAGAATCCAGAGTTTCAAGAAGATCGGAGGGGGTCAAAATTTCGGCCAAAAAAAAAAATGACAGTGTTACCCCTTATGTTTTTTTTTCAGGTCCAAATTTTGACCTTCGATATCTCGGCTCTGGAAGGGTCTAGAGCCTCCATTTTTGCGCGCTGGTCGAAGTCTCGTGGCCCTCTGTCAGAATCCAGAGTTTCAAGAAGATCGGAGGGGGTCAAAATTTCGGCCAAAAAAAAAATGACAGTGTTACCCCTTATGTTTTTTTTTTCAGGTCCAAATTTTGACCTTCGATATCTCGGCTCTGGAAGGGTCTAGAGCCTCCATTTTTGCGCGCTGGTCGAAGTCTCGTGGCCCTCTGTCAGAATCCAGAGTTTCAAGAAGATCGGAGGGGGACAAAATTTCGGCCAGAAAAAAAAAATGACAGTGTTACCCCTTATGTTTTTTTTTCAGGTCCAAATTTTGACCTTCGATATCTCGGCTCTGGAAGGGTCTAGAGCCTCTATTTTTGCGCGCTGGTCGAAGTCTCGTGGCCCTCTGTCAGAATCCAGAGTTTCAAGAAGATCGGAGGGGGTCAAAATTTCGGCCAAAAAAAAAATGACAGTGTTACCCCTTATGTTTTTTTTCAGGTCCAAATTTTGACCTTCGATATCTCGGCTCTGGAAGGGTCTAGAGCCTCCATTTTTGCGCGCTGGTCGAAGTCTCATGGCCCTCTGTCAGAATCCAGAGTTTCAAGAAGATCGAAGGGGGTCAAAATTTCGGCCAAAAAAAAAAAAAATGACAGTGTTACCCCTTATGTTTTTTTTTCAGGTCCAAATTTTGACCTTCGATATCTCGGCTCTGGAAGGGTCTAGAGCCTCCATTTTTGCGCGCTGGTCGAAGCCTCGTGGCCCTCTGTCAGAATCCAGAGTTTCAAGAAGATCGGAGGGGGTCAAAATTTCGGCCAAAAAAAAAAAATGACAGTGTTACCCCTTATGTTTTTTTTTCAGGTCCAAATTTTGACCTTCGATATCTCGGCTCTGGAAGAGTCTAGAGCCTCTATTTTTGTGCGCTGGTCGAAGTCTCGTGGCCCTCTGTCAGAATCCAGAGTTTCAAGAAGATCGGAGGGGGTCAAAATTTCGGCCAAAAAAAAAAAAAATGACAGTGTTACCCCTCATGTTTTTTTTTCAGGTCCAAATTTTGACCTTCGATATCTCGGCTCTGGAAGGGTCTAGAGCCTCCATTTTTGCGCGCTGGTCGAAGTCTCGTGGCCCTCTGTCAGAATCCAGAGTTTCAAGAAGATCGGAGGGGGTCAAAATTTCGGCCAAAAAAAAAATGACAGTGTTACCCCTTATGTTTTTTTTTCAGGTACAAATTTTGACCTTCGATATCTCGGCTCTGGAAGGGTCTAGAGCCTCCATTTTTGCGCGCTGGTCGAAGTCTCGTGGCCCTCTGTCAGAATCCAGAGTTTCAAGAAGATCGGAGGGGGTCAAAATTTCGGCCAAAAAAAAAAATGACAGTGTTACCCCTTATGTTTTTTTTTCAGGTCCAAATTTTGACCTTCGATATCTCGGCTCTGGAAGGGTCTAGAGCCTCCATTTTTGCGCGCTGGTCGAAGTCTCGTGGCCCTCTGTCAGAATCCAGAGTTTCAAGAAGATCGGAGGGGGTCAAAATTTCGGCCAAAAAAAAAAAAAGACAGTGTTACCCCTTATGTTTTTTTTTTTTCAGGTCCAAATTTTGACCTTCGATATCTCGGCTCTGGAAGGGTCTAGAGCCTCTATTTTTGCGCACTGGTCGAAGTCTCGTGGCCCTCTGTCAGAATCCAGAGTTTCAAGAAGATCGGAGGGGGTCAAAATTTCGGCCAAAAAAAAAAATGACAGTGTTACCCCTTATGTTTTTTTTTCAGGTCCAAATTTTGACCTTCGATATCTCGGCTCTGGAAGGGTCTAGAGCCTCCATTTTTGCGTGCTGGTCGAAGTCTCGTGGCCCTCTGTCAGAATCCAGAGTTTCAAGAAGATCGGAGGGGGTCAAAATTTCGGCCAAAAAAAAAATGACAGTGTTACCCCTTATGTTTTTTTTTCAGGTCCAAATTTTGACCTTCGTTATCTCGGCTCTGGAAGGGTCTAGAGCCTCCATTTTTGCGCGCTGGTCGAAGTCTCGTGGCCCTCTGTCAGAATCCAGAGTTTCAAGAAGATCGGAGGGGGTCAAAATTTCGGCCAAAAAAAAAAAATGACAGTGTTACCCCTTATGTTTTTTTTTCAGGTCCAAATTTTGACCTTCGATATCTCGGCTCTGGAAGGGTCTAGAGCCTCCATTTTTGCGCGCTGGTCGAAGTCTCGTGGCCCTCTGTCAGAATCCAGAGTTTCAAGAAGATCGGAGGGGGTCAAAATTTCGGCCAAAAAAAAAAATGACAGTGTTACCCCTTATGTTTTTTTTTTCAGGTCCAAATTTTGACCTTCGATATCTTGGCTCTGGAAGGGTCTAGAGCCTCCATTTTTGCGCGCTGGTCGAAGTCTTGTGGCCCTCTGTCAGAATCCAGAGTTTCAAGAAGATCGGAGGGGGTCAAAATTTCGGCCAAAAAAAAAATGACAGTGTTACCCCTTATGTTTTTTTTTTCATGTCCAAATTTTGACCTTCGATATCTCGGCTCTGGAAGGGTCTAGAGCCTCTATTTTTGCGCGCTGGTCGAAGTCTCGTGGCCCTCTGTCAGAATCCAGAGTTTCAAGAAGATCGGAGGGGGTCAAAATTTCGGCCAAAAAAAAAATGACAGTGTTACCCCTTATGTTTTTTTTTCAGGTCCAAATTTTGACCTTCGATATCTCGGCTCTGGAAGGGTCTAGAGCCTCTATTTTTGCGCGCTGGTCGAAGTCTTGTGGCCCTCTGTCAGAATCCAGAGTTTCAAGAAGATCGGAGGGGGTCAAAATTTCGGCCAAAAAAAAAAAATGACAGTGTTACCCCTTATGTTTTTTTTTTCATGTCCAAATTTTGACCTTCGATATCTCGGCTCTGGAAGGGTCTAGAGCCTCTATTTTTGCGCGCTGGTCGAAGTCTCGTGGCCCTCTGTCAGAATCCAGAGTTTCAAGAAGATCGGAGGGGGTCAAAATTTCGGCCAAAAAAAAAAAATGACAGTGTTACCCCTTATGTTTTTTTTTCAGGTCCAAATTTTGACCTTCGATATCTCGGCTCTGGAAGGGTCTAGAGCCTCTATTTTTGCGCGCTGGTCGAAGTCTTGTGGCCCTCTGTCAGAATCCAGAGTTTCAAGAAGATCGGAGGGGGTCAAAATTTCGGCCAAACAAAAAAATGAGTGTTACCCCTTATGTTTTTTTTTCAGGTCCAAATTTTGACCTTCGATATCTCGGCTCTGGAAGGGTCTAGAGCCTCCATTTTTGCGCGCCTGGTCGAAGTCTCGTGGCCCTCTGTCAGAATCCAAAGTTTCAAGAAGATCGGAGGGGGTCAAAATTTCGGCCAAAAAAAAAAATGACAGTGTTACCCAATATGTTTTTTTTTCAGGTCCAAATTTTGACCTTCGATATCTCGGCTCTGGAAGGGTCTAGAGCCTCAATTTTTGCGCGCTGGTCGAAGTCTCGTGGCCCTCTGTCAGAATCCAGAGTTTCAAGAAGATCGGAGGGGGTCAAAATTTCGGCCAAAAAAAAATGACAGTGTTACCCCTTATGTTTTTTTTTTTCAGGTCCAAATTTTGACCTTCGATATCTCGGCTCTGGAAGGGTCTAGAGCATCCATTTTTGCGCGCTGGTCGAAGTCTCGTGGCCCTCTGTCAGAATCCAGAGTTTCAAGAAGATCGGAGGGGGTCAAAATTTCGGCCAAAAAAAAAAATGACAGTGTTACCCCTTATGTTTTTTTTTTCAGGTCCAAATTTTGACCTTCGATATCTCGGCTCTGGAAGGGTCTAGAGCCTCTATTTTTGCGCGCTGGTCGAAGTCTCGTGGCCCTCTGTCAGAATCCAGAGTTTCAAGAAGATCGGAGGGGGTCAAAATTTCGGCCAAAAAAAAAATGACAGTGTTACCCCTTATGTTTTTTTTTTCAGGTCCAAATTTTGACCTTCGATATCTTGGCTCTGGAAGGGTCTAGAGCCTCCATTTTTGCGCGCTGGTCGAAGTCTCGTGGCCCTCTGTCAGAATCCAGAGTTTCAAGAAGATCGGAGGGGGTCAAAATTTCGGCCAAAAAAAAAAAATGACAGTGTTACCCCTTATGTTTTTTTTTCATGTCCAAATTTTGACCTTCGATATCTCGGCTCTGGAAGGGTCTAGAGCCTCCATTTTTGCGCGCTGGTCGAAGTCTCGTGGCCCTCTGTCAGAATCCAGAGTTTCAGGAAGATCAGAGGGGGTCAAAATTTCGGCCAAAAAAAAAAATGACAGTGTTACCCCTTATGTTTTTTTTCAGGTCCAAATTTTGACCTTCGATATCTCGGCTCTGGAAGGGTCTAGAGCCTCCATTTTTGCGCGCTGGTCGAAGTCTCGTGGCCCTCTGTCAGAATCCAGAGTTTCAAGAAGATCGGAGAGGGTCAAAATTTTGGCCAAAAAAAAAATGACAGTCTTACCCCTTATGTTTTTTTTTTCAGGTCCAAATTTTGACCTTTGATATCTCGGCTCTGGAAGGGTCTAGAGCCTCCATTTTTGCGCGCTGGTCGAAGTCTCGTGGCCCTCTGTCAGAATCCAGAGTTTCAAGAAGATCGGAGGGGGTCAAAATTTCGGCCAAAAAAAAAATGACAGTGTTACCCCTTATGTTTTTTTTTCAGGTCCAAATTTTGACCTTCGATATCTCGGCTCTGGAAGGGTCTAGAGCCTCCATTTTTGCGCGCTGGTCGAAGTCTCGTGGCCCTCTGTCAGAATCCAGAGTTTCAAGAAGATCGGAGGGGGTCAAAATTTCGGCCAAAAAAAAAATGACAGTGTTACCCAATATGTTTTTTTTTCAGGTCCAAATTTTGACCTTCGATATCTCGGCTCTGGAAGGGTCTAGAGCCTCAATTTTTGCGCGCTGGTCGAAGTCTCGTGGCCCTCTGTCAGAATCCAGAGTTTCAAGAAGATCGGAGGGGGTCAAAATTTCGGCCAAAAAAAATGACAGTGTTACCCCTTATGTTTTTTTTTTCAGGTCCAAATTTTGACCTTCGATATCTCGGCTCTGGAAGGGTCTAGAGCCTCCATTTTTGCGCGCTGGTCGAAGTCTCGTGGCCCTCTGTCAGAATCCAGAGTTTCAAGAAGATCGGAGGGGGTCAAAATTTCGGCCAAAAAAAAAAAAATGACAGTGTTACCCCTTATGTTTTTTTTTTCAGGTCCAAATTTTGACCTTCGATATCTCGGCTCTGGAAGGGTCTAGAGCCTCTATTTTTGCGCGCTGGTCGAAGTCTCGTGGCCCTCTGTCAGAATCCAGAGTTTCAAGAAGATCGGAGGGGGTCAAAATTTCGGCCAAAAAAAAAAATGACAGTGTTACCCCTTATGTTTTTTTTTTCAGGTCCAAATTTTGACCTTCGATATCTTGGCTCTGGAAGGGTCTAGAGCCTCCATTTTTGCGCGCTGGTCGAAGTCTCGTGGCCCTCTGTCAGAATCCAGAGTTTCAAGAAGATCGGAGGGGGTCAAAATTTCGGCCAAAAAAAAAATGAAAGTGTTACCCCTTATGTTTTTTTTTTCATGTCCAAATTTTGACCTTCGATATCTCGGCTCTGGAAGGGTCTAGAGCCTCCATTTTTGCGCGCTGGTCGAAGTCTCGTGGCCCTCTGTCAGAATCCAGAGTTTCAAGAAGATCGGAGGGGGTCAAAATTTCGGCCAAAAAAAAAATGACAGTGTTACCCCTTATGTTTTTTTTTTCAGGTCCAAATTTTGACCTTCGATATCTCGGCTCTGGAAGGGTCTAGAGCCTCCATTTTTGCGCGCTGGTCGAAGTCTCGTGGCCCTCTGTCAGAATCCAGAGTTTCAAGAAGATCGGAGGGGGTCAAAATTTTGGCCAAAAAAAAAAAATGACAGTGTTACCCCTTATGTTTTTTTTTTCAGGTCCAAATTTTGACCTTCGATATCTCGGCTCTGGAAGGGTCTAGAGCCTCCATTTTTGCGCGCTGGTCGAAGTCTCGTGGCCCTCTGTCAGAATCCAGAGTTTCAAGAAGATCGGAGGGGGTCAAAATTTCGGCCAAAAAAAAAAAAAATGACAGTGTTATCCCTTATGTTTTTTTTTCAGGTCCAAATTTTGACCTTCGATATCTCGGCTCTGGAAGGGTCTAGAGCCTCCATTTTTGCGCGCTGGTCGAAGTCTCGTGGCCCTCTGTCAGAATCCAGAGTTTCAAGAAGATCGGAGGGGGTCAAAATTTCGGCCAAAAAAAAAAAAAATGACAGTGTTACCCCTTATGTTTTTTTTTCAGGTCCAAATTTTGACCTTCGATATCTCGGCTCTGGAAGGGTCTAGAGCCTCCATTTTTGCGCGCTGGTCGAAGTCTCGTGGCCCTCTGTCAGAATCCAGAGTTTCAAGAAGATCGGAGGGGGTCAAAATTTCGGCCAAAAAAAAATGACAGTGTTACCCCTTATGTTTTTTTTTCAGGTCCAAATTTTGACCTTCGATATCTTGGCTCTGGAAGGGTCTAGAGCCTCCATTTTTGCGCGCTGGTCGAAGTCTCGTGGCCCTCTGTCAGAATCCAGAGTTTCAAGAAGATCGGAGGGGGTCAAAATTTCGGCCAAAAAAAAAATGACAGTGTTACCCCTTATGTTTTTTTTTTCATGTCCAAATTTTGACCTTCGATATCTCGGCTCTGGAAGGTTCTATAGCCTCCATTTTTGCGCGCTGGTCGAAGTCTCGTGGCCCTCTGTCAGAATCCAGAGTTTCAAGAAGATCGGAGGGGGTCAAAATTTCGGCCAAAAAAAAAAATGACAGTGTTACCCCTTATGTTTTTTTTTCAGGTCCAAATTTTGACCTTCGATATCTCGGCTCTGGAAGGGTCTAGAGCCTCCATTTTTGCGCGCTGGTCGAAGTCTCGTGGCCCTCTGTCAGAATCCAGAGTTTCAAGAAGATCGGAGGGGGTCAAAATTTCGGCCAAAAAAAAAATGACAGTGTTACCCCTTATGTTTTTTTTTCAGGTCCAAATTTTGACCTTCGATTATCTTGGCTCTGGAAGGGTCTAGAGCCTCCATTTTTGCGCGCTGGTCGAAGTCTCGTGGCCCTCTGTCAGAATCCAGAGTTTCAAAAAGATCGGAGGGGGTCAAAATTTCGGCCAAAAAAAAAATGACAGTGTTACCCCTTATGCTTTTTTTTTCATGTCCAAATTTTGACCTTCGATATCTCGGCTCTGGAAGGGTCTAGAGCCTCCATTTTTGCGCGCTGGTCGAAGTCTCGTGGCCCTCTGTCAGAATCCAGAGTTTCAAGAAGATCGGAGGGGGTCAAAATTTCGGCCAAAAAAAAAAATGACAGTGTTACCCCTTATGTTTTTTTTTCAGGTCCAAATTTTGACCTTCGATATCTCGGCTCTGGAAGGGTCTAGAGCCTCCATTTTTGCGCGCTGGTCGAAGTCTCGTGGCCCTCTGTCAGAATCCAGAGTTTCAAGAAGATCGGAGGGGGTCAAAATTTCGGCCAAAAAAAAAAAAAGACAGTGTTACCCCTTATGTTTTTTTTTTCAGGTCCAAATTTTGACCTTCGATATCTCTGCTCTGGAAGGGTCTAGAGCCTCCATTTTTGCGCGCTGGTCGAAGTCTCGTGGCCCTCTGTCAGAATCCAGAGTTTCAGGAAGATCAGAGGGGGTCAAAATTTCGGCCAAAAAAAAAAATGACAGTGTTACCCCTTATGTTTTTTTTCAGGTCCAAATTTTGACCTTCGATATCTCGGCTCTGGAAGGGTCTAGAGCCTCCATTTTTGCGCGCTGGTCGAAGTCTCGTGGCCCTCTGTCAGAATCCAGAGTTTCAAGAAGATCGGAGAGGGTCAAAATTTTGGCCAAAAAAAAAATGACAGTCTTACCCCTTATGTTTTTTTTTTCAGGTCCAAATTTTGACCTTTGATATCTCGGCTCTGGAAGGGTCTAGAGCCTCCATTTTTGCGCGCTGGTCGAAGTCTCGTGGCCCTCTGTCAGAATCCAGAGTTTCAAGAAGATCGGAGGGGGTCAAAATTTCGGCCAAAAAAAAAATGACAGTGTTACCCCTTATGTTTTTTTTTCAGGTCCAAATTTTGACCTTCGATATCTCGGCTCTGGAAGGGTCTAGAGCCTCCATTTTTGCGCGCTGGTCGAAGTCTCGTGGCCCTCTGTCAGAATCCAGAGTTTCAAGAAGATCGGAGGGGGTCAAAATTTCGGCCAAAAAAAAAATGACAGTGTTACCCAATATGTTTTTTTTTCAGGTCCAAATTTTGACCTTCGATATCTCGGCTCTGGAAGGGTCTAGAGCCTCAATTTTTGCGCGCTGGTCGAAGTCTCGTGGCCCTCTGTCAGAATCCAGAGTTTCAAGAAGATCGGAGGGGGTCAAAATTTCGGCCAAAAAAAATGACAGTGTTACCCCTTATGTTTTTTTTTTCAGGTCCAAATTTTGACCTTCGATATCTCGGCTCTGGAAGGGTCTAGAGCCTCCATTTTTGCGCGCTGGTCGAAGTCTCGTGGCCCTCTGTCAGAATCCAGAGTTTCAAGAAGATCGGAGGGGGTCAAAATTTCGGCCAAAAAAAATAACAGTGTTACCCCTTATGTTTTTTTTTTCAGGTCCAAATTTTGACCTTCGATATCTCGGCTCTGGAAGGGTCTAGAGCCTCCATTTTTGCGCGCTGGTCGAAGTCTCGTGGCCCTCTGTCAGAATCCAGAGTTTCAAGAAGATCGGAGGGGGTCAAAATTTCGGCCAAAAAAAAAAAAATGACAGTGTTACCCCTTATGTTTTTTTTTTCAGGTCCAAATTTTGACCTTCGATATCTCGGCTCTGGAAGGGTCTAGAGCCTCCATTTTTGCGCGCTGGTCGAAGTCTCGTGGCCCTCTGTCAGAATCCAGAGTTTCAAGAAGATCGGAGGGGGTCAAAATTTCGGCCAAAAAAAAAAAAAATGACAGTGTTACCCCTTATGTTTTTTTTTCAGGTCCAAATTTTGACCTTCGATATCTCGGCTCTGGAAGGGTCTAGAGCCTCCATTTTTGCGCGCTGGTCGAAGTCTCGTGGCCCTCTGTCAGAATCCAGAGTTTCAAGAAGATCGGAGGGGGTCAAAATTTCGGCCAAAAAAAAATGACAGTGTTACCCCTTATGTTTTTTTTTCAGGTCCAAATTTTGACCTTCGATATCTTGGCTCTGGAAGGGTCTAGAGCCTCCATTTTTGCGCGCTGGTCGAAGTCTCGTGGCCCTCTGTCAGAATCCAGAGTTTCAAGAAGATCGGAGGGGGTCAAAATTTCGGCCAAAAAAAAAATGACAGTGTTACCCCTTATGTTTTTTTTTTCATGTCCAAATTTTGACCTTCGATATCTCGGCTCTGGAAGGTTCTATAGCCTCCATTTTTGCGCGCTGGTCGAAGTCTCGTGGCCCTCTGTCAGAATCCAGAGTTTCAAGAAGATCGGAGGGGGTCAAAATTTCGGCCAAAAAAAAAAATGACAGTGTTACCCCTTATGTTTTTTTTTCAGGTCCAAATTTTGACCTTCGATATCTCGGCTCTGGAAGGGTCTAGAGCCTCCATTTTTGCGCGCTGGTCGAAGTCTCGTGGCCCTCTGTCAGAATCCAGAGTTTCAAGAAGATCGGAGGGGGTCAAAATTTCGGCCAAAAAAAAAATGACAGTGTTACCCCTTATGTTTTTTTTTCAGGTCCAAATTTTGACCTTCGATTATCTTGGCTCTGGAAGGGTCTAGAGCCTCCATTTTTGCGCGCTGGTCGAAGTCTCGTGGCCCTCTGTCAGAATCCAGAGTTTCAAAAAGATCGGAGGGGGTCAAAATTTCGGCCAAAAAAAAAATGACAGTGTTACCCCTTATGCTTTTTTTTTCATGTCCAAATTTTGACCTTCGATATCTCGGCTCTGGAAGGGTCTAGAGCCTCCATTTTTGCGCGCTGGTCGAAGTCTCGTGGCCCTCTGTCAGAATCCAGAGTTTCAAGAAGATCGGAGGGGGTCAAAATTTCGGCCAAAAAAAAAAATGACAGTGTTACCCCTTATGTTTTTTTTTCAGGTCCAAATTTTGACCTTCGATATCTCGGCTCTGGAAGGGTCTAGAGCCTCCATTTTTGCGCGCTGGTCGAAGTCTCGTGGCCCTCTGTCAGAATCCAGAGTTTCAAGAAGATCGGAGGGGGTCAAAATTTCGGCCAAAAAAAAAAAAAGACAGTGTTACCCCTTATGTTTTTTTTTTCAGGTCCAAATTTTGACCTTCGATATCTCTGCTCTGGAAGGGTCTAGAGCCTCCATTTTTGCGCGCTGGTCGAAGTCTCGTGGCCCTCTGTCAGAATCCAGAGTTTCAGGAAGATCAGAGGGGGTCAAAATTTCGGCCAAAAAAAAAAATGACAGTGTTACCCCTTATGTTTTTTTTCAGGTCCAAATTTTGACCTTCGATATCTCGGCTCTGGAAGGGTCTAGAGCCTCCATTTTTGCGCGCTGGTCGAAGTCTCGTGGCCCTCTGTCAGAATCCAGAGTTTCAAGAAGATCGGAGAGGGTCAAAATTTTGGCCAAAAAAAAAATGACAGTCTTACCCCTTATGTTTTTTTTTTCAGGTCCAAATTTTGACCTTTGATATCTCGGCTCTGGAAGGGTCTAGAGCCTCCATTTTTGCGCGCTGGTCGAAGTCTCGTGGCCCTCTGTCAGAATCCAGAGTTTCAAGAAGATCGGAGGGGGTCAAAATTTCGGCCAAAAAAAAAATGACAGTGTTACCCCTTATGTTTTTTTTTCAGGTCCAAATTTTGACCTTCGATATCTCGGCTCTGGAAGGGTCTAGAGCCTCCATTTTTGCGCGCTGGTCGAAGTCTCGTGGCCCTCTGTCAGAATCCAGAGTTTCAAGAAGATCGGAGGGGGTCAAAATTTCGGCCAAAAAAAAAAATGACAGTGTTACCCCTTATGTTTTTTTTTCAGGTCCAAATTTTGACCTTCGATATCTCGGCTCTGGAAGGGTCTAGAGCCTCCATTTTTGCGCGCTGGTCGAAGTCTCGTGGCCCTCTGTCAGAATCCAGAGTTTCAAGAAGATCGGAGGGGGTCAAAATTTCGGCCAAAAAAAAAAAAAGACAGTGTTACCCCTTATGTTTTTTTTTTCAGGTCCAAATTTTGACCTTCGATATCTCTGCTCTGGAAGGGTCTAGAGCCTCCATTTTTGCGCGCTGGTCGAAGTCTCGTGGCCCTCTGTCAGAATCCAGAGTTTCAGGAAGATCAGAGGGGGTCAAAATTTCGGCCAAAAAAAAAAATGACAGTGTTACCCCTTATGTTTTTTTTCAGGTCCAAATTTTGACCTTCGATATCTCGGCTCTGGAAGGGTCTAGAGCCTCCATTTTTGCGCGCTGGTCGAAGTCTCGTGGCCCTCTGTCAGAATCCAGAGTTTCAAGAAGATCGGAGAGGGTCAAAATTTTGGCCAAAAAAAAAATGACAGTCTTACCCCTTATGTTTTTTTTTTCAGGTCCAAATTTTGACCTTTGATATCTCGGCTCTGGAAGGGTCTAGAGCCTCCATTTTTGCGCGCTGGTCGAAGTCTCGTGGCCCTCTGTCAGAATCCAGAGTTTCAAGAAGATCGGAGGGGGTCAAAATTTCGGCCAAAAAAAAAATGACAGTGTTACCCCTTATGTTTTTTTTTTCAGGTCCAAATTTTGACCTTCGATATCTCGGCTCTGGAAGGGTCTAGAGCCTCCATTTTTGCGCGCTGGTCGAAGTCTCGTGGCCCTCTGTCAGAATCCAGAGTTTCAAGAAGATCGGAGGGGGTCAAAATTTCGGCCAAAAAAAAAATGACAGTGTTACCCAATATGTTTTTTTTTCAGGTCCAAATTTTGACCTTCGATATCTCGGCTCTGGAAGGGTCTAGAGCCTCAATTTTTGCGCGCTGGTCGAAGTCTCGTGGCCCTCTGTCAGAATCCAGAGTTTCAAGAAGATCGGAGGGGGTCAAAATTTCGGCCAAAAAAAATGACAGTGTTACCCCTTATGTTTTTTTTTTCAGGTCCAAATTTTGACCTTCGATATCTCGGCTCTGGAAGGGTCTAGAGCCTCCATTTTTGCGCGCTGGTCGAAGTCTCGTGGCCCTCTGTCAGAATCCAGAGTTTCAAGAAGATCGGAGGGGGTCAAAATTTCGGCCAAAAAAAAAAAATGACAGTGTTACCCCTTATGTTTTTTTTTTCAGGTCCAAATTTTGACCTTCGATATCTCGGCTCTGGAAGGGTCTAGAGCCTCTATTTTTGCGCGCTGGTCGAAGTCTCGTGGCCCTCTGTCAGAATCCAGAGTTTCAAGAAGATCGGAGGGGGTCAAAATTTCGGCCAAAAAAAAAAATGACAGTGTTACCCCTTATGTTTTTTTTTTCAGGTCCAAATTTTGACCTTCGATATCTTGGCTCTGGAAGGGTCTAGAGCCTCCATTTTTGCGCGCTGGTCGAAGTCTCGTGGCCCTCTGTCAGAATCCAGAGTTTCAAGAAGATCGGAGGGGGTCAAAATTTCGGCCAAAAAAAAAATGAAAGTGTTACCCCTTATGTTTTTTTTTTCATGTCCAAATTTTGACCTTCGATATCTCGGCTCTGGAAGGGTCTAGAGCCTCCATTTTTGCGCGCTGGTCGAAGTCTCGTGGCCCTCTGTCAGAATCCAGAGTTTCAAGAAGATCGGAGGGGGTCAAAATTTCGGCCAAAAAAAAAATGACAGTGTTACCCCTTATGTTTTTTTTTTCAGGTCCAAATTTTGACCTTCGATATCTCGGCTCTGGAAGGGTCTAGAGCCTCCATTTTTGCGCGCTGGTCGAAGTCTCGTGGCCCTCTGTCAGAATCCAGAGTTTCAAGAAGATCGGAGGGGGTCAAAATTTTGGCCAAAAAAAAAAAATGACAGTGTTACCCCTTATGTTTTTTTTTTCAGGTCCAAATTTTGACCTTCGATATCTCGGCTCTGGAAGGGTCTAGAGCCTCCATTTTTGCGCGCTGGTCGAAGTCTCGTGGCCCTCTGTCAGAATCCAGAGTTTCAAGAAGATCGGAGGGGGTCAAAATTTCGGCCAAAAAAAAAAAAAATGACAGTGTTACCCCTTATGTTTTTTTTCAGGTCCAAATTTTGACCTTCGATATCTCGGCTCTGGAAGGGTCTAGAGCCTCCATTTTTGCGCGCTGGTCGAAGTCTCGTGGCCCTCTGTCAGAATCCAGAGTTTCAAGAAGATCGGAGGGGGTCAAAATTTCGGCCAAAAAAAAAAAAAATGACAGTGTTACCCCTTATGTTTTTTTTTCAGGTCCAAATTTTGACCTTCGATATCTCGGCTCTGGAAGGGTCTAGAGCCTCCATTTTTGCGCGCTGGTCGAAGTCTCGTGGCCCTCTGTCAGAATCCAGAGTTTCAAGAAGATCGGAGGGGGTCAAAATTTCGGCCAAAAAAAAATGACAGTGTTACCCCTTATGTTTTTTTTTCAGGTCCAAATTTTGACCTTCGATATCTTGGCTCTGGAAGGGTCTAGAGCCTCCATTTTTGCGCGCTGGTCGAAGTCTCGTGGCCCTCTGTCAGAATCCAGAGTTTCAAGAAGATCGGAGGGGGTCAAAATTTCGGCCAAAAAAAAAATGACAGTGTTACCCCTTATGTTTTTTTTTTCATGTCCAAATTTTGACCTTCGATATCTCGGCTCTGGAAGGTTCTATAGCCTCCATTTTTGCGCGCTGGTCGAAGTCTCGTGGCCCTCTGTCAGAATCCAGAGTTTCAAGAAGATCGGAGGGGGTCAAAATTTCGGCCAAAAAAAAAAATGACAGTGTTACCCCTTATGTTTTTTTTTCAGGTCCAAATTTTGACCTTCGATATCTCGGCTCTGGAAGGGTCTAGAGCCTCCATTTTTGCGCGCTGGTCGAAGTCTCGTGGCCCTCTGTCAGAATCCAGAGTTTCAAGAAGATCGGAGGGGGTCAAAATTTCGGCCAAAAAAAAAATGACAGTGTTACCCCTTATGTTTTTTTTTCAGGTCCAAATTTTGACCTTCGATTATCTTGGCTCTGGAAGGGTCTAGAGCCTCCATTTTTGCGCGCTGGTCGAAGTCTCGTGGCCCTCTGTCAGAATCCAGAGTTTCAAAAAGATCGGAGGGGGTCAAAATTTCGGCCAAAAAAAAAATGACAGTGTTACCCCTTATGCTTTTTTTTTCATGTCCAAATTTTGACCTTCGATATCTCGGCTCTGGAAGGGTCTAGAGCCTCCATTTTTGCGCGCTGGTCGAAGTCTCGTGGCCCTCTGTCAGAATCCAGAGTTTCAAGAAGATCGGAGGGGGTCAAAATTTCGGCCAAAAAAAAAAATGACAGTGTTACCCCTTATGTTTTTTTTTCAGGTCCAAATTTTGACCTTCGATATCTCGGCTCTGGAAGGGTCTAGAGCCTCCATTTTTGCGCGCTGGTCGAAGTCTCGTGGCCCTCTGTCAGAATCCAGAGTTTCAAGAAGATCGGAGGGGGTCAAAATTTCGGCCAAAAAAAAAAAAAGACAGTGTTACCCCTTATGTTTTTTTTTTCAGGTCCAAATTTTGACCTTCGATATCTCTGCTCTGGAAGGGTCTAGAGCCTCCATTTTTGCGCGCTGGTCGAAGTCTCGTGGCCCTCTGTCAGAATCCAGAGTTTCAGGAAGATCAGAGGGGGTCAAAATTTCGGCCAAAAAAAAAAATGACAGTGTTACCCCTTATGTTTTTTTTCAGGTCCAAATTTTGACCTTCGATATCTCGGCTCTGGAAGGGTCTAGAGCCTCCATTTTTGCGCGCTGGTCGAAGTCTCGTGGCCCTCTGTCAGAATCCAGAGTTTCAAGAAGATCGGAGAGGGTCAAAATTTTGGCCAAAAAAAAAATGACAGTCTTACCCCTTATGTTTTTTTTTTCAGGTCCAAATTTTGACCTTTGATATCTCGGCTCTGGAAGGGTCTAGAGCCTCCATTTTTGCGCGCTGGTCGAAGTCTCGTGGCCCTCTGTCAGAATCCAGAGTTTCAAGAAGATCGGAGGGGGTCAAAATTTCGGCCAAAAAAAAAATGACAGTGTTACCCCTTATGTTTTTTTTTCAGGTCCAAATTTTGACCTTCGATATCTCGGCTCTGGAAGGGTCTAGAGCCTCCATTTTTGCGCGCTGGTCGAAGTCTCGTGGCCCTCTGTCAGAATCCAGAGTTTCAAGAAGATCGGAGGGGGTCAAAATTTCGGCCAAAAAAAAAATGACAGTGTTACCCAATATGTTTTTTTTTCAGGTCCAAATTTTGACCTTCGATATCTCGGCTCTGGAAGGGTCTAGAGCCTCAATTTTTGCGCGCTGGTCGAAGTCTCGTGGCCCTCTGTCAGAATCCAGAGTTTCAAGAAGATCGGAGGGGGTCAAAATTTCGGCCAAAAAAAATGACAGTGTTACCCCTTATGTTTTTTTTTTCAGGTCCAAATTTTGACCTTCGATATCTCGGCTCTGGAAGGGTCTAGAGCCTCCATTTTTGCGCGCTGGTCGAAGTCTCGTGGCCCTCTGTCAGAATCCAGAGTTTCAAGAAGATCGGAGGGGGTCAAAATTTCGGCCAAAAAAAAAAAAATGACAGTGTTACCCCTTATGTTTTTTTTTTCAGGTCCAAATTTTGACCTTCGATATCTCGGCTCTGGAAGGGTCTAGAGCCTCTATTTTTGCGCGCTGGTCGAAGTCTCGTGGCCCTCTGTCAGAATCCAGAGTTTCAAGAAGATCGGAGGGGGTCAAAATTTCGGCCAAAAAAAAAAATGACAGTGTTACCCCTTATGTTTTTTTTTTCAGGTCCAAATTTTGACCTTCGATATCTTGGCTCTGGAAGGGTCTAGAGCCTCCATTTTTGCGCGCTGGTCGAAGTCTCGTGGCCCTCTGTCAGAATCCAGAGTTTCAAGAAGATCGGAGGGGGTCAAAATTTCGGCCAAAAAAAAAATGAAAGTGTTACCCCTTATGTTTTTTTTTTCATGTCCAAATTTTGACCTTCGATATCTCGGCTCTGGAAGGGTCTAGAGCCTCCATTTTTGCGCGCTGGTCGAAGTCTCGTGGCCCTCTGTCAGAATCCAGAGTTTCAAGAAGATCGGAGGGGGTCAAAATTTCGGCCAAAAAAAAAATGACAGTGTTACCCCTTATGTTTTTTTTTTCAGGTCCAAATTTTGACCTTCGATATCTCGGCTCTGGAAGGGTCTAGAGCCTCCATTTTTGCGCGCTGGTCGAAGTCTCGTGGCCCTCTGTCAGAATCCAGAGTTTCAAGAAGATCGGAGGGGGTCAAAATTTTGGCCAAAAAAAAAAAATGACAGTGTTACCCCTTATGTTTTTTTTTTCAGGTCCAAATTTTGACCTTCGATATCTCGGCTCTGGAAGGGTCTAGAGCCTCCATTTTTGCGCGCTGGTCGAAGTCTCGTGGCCCTCTGTCAGAATCCAGAGTTTCAAGAAGATCGGAGGGGGTCAAAATTTCGGCCAAAAAAAAAAAAAATGACAGTGTTACCCCTTATGTTTTTTTTCAGGTCCAAATTTTGACCTTCGATATCTCGGCTCTGGAAGGGTCTAGAGCCTCCATTTTTGCGCGCTGGTCGAAGTCTCGTGGCCCTCTGTCAGAATCCAGAGTTTCAGGAAGATCAGAGGGGGTCAAAATTTCGGCCAAAAAAAAAATGACAGTGTTACCCCTTATGTTTTTTTTCAGGTCCAAATTTTGACCTTCGATATCTCGGCTCTGGAAGGGTCTAGAGCCTCCATTTTTGCGCGCTGGTCGAAGTCTCGTGGCCCTCTGTCAGAATCCAGAGTTTCAAGAAGATCGGAGGGGGTCAAAATTTTGGCCAAAAAAAAAATGACAGTCTTACCCCTTATGTTTTTTTTTCAGGTCCAAATTTTGACCTTTGATATCTCGGCTCTGGAAGGGTCTAGAGCCTCCATTTTTGCGCGCTGGTCGAAGTCTCGTGGCCCTCTGTCAGAATCCAGAGTTTCAAGAAGATCGGAGGGGGTCAAAATTTCGGCCAAAAAAAAAAATGACAGTGTTACCCCTTATGTTTTTTTTTCAGGTCCAAATTTTGACCTTCGATATCTCGGCTCTGGAAGGGTCTAGAGCCTCCATTTTTGCGCGCTGGTCGAAGTCTCGTGGCCCTCTGTCAGAATCCAGAGTTTCAAGAAGATCGGAGGGGGTCAAAATTTCGGCCAAAAAAAAATGACAGTGTTACCCCTTATGTTTTTTTTCAGGTCCAAATTTTGACCTTCGATATCTTGGCTCTGGAAGGGTCTAGAGCCTCCATTTTTGCGCGCTGGTCGAAGTCTCGTGGCCCTCTGTCAGAATCCAGAGTTTCAAGAAGATCGGAGGGGGTCAAAATTTCGGCCAAAAAAAAAAATGACAGTGTTACCCCTTATGTTTTTTTTTCATGTCCAAATTTTGACCTTCGATATCTCGGCTCTGGAAGGGTCTAGAGCCTCCATTTTTGCGCGCTGGTCGAAGTCTCGTGGCCCTCTGTCAGAATCCAGAGTTTCAAGAAGATTGGAGGGGGTCAAAATTTCGGCCAAAAAAAAAAAAAGACAGTGTTACCCCTTATGTTTTTTTTTTTCAGGTCCAAATTTTGACCTTCGATATCTCGGCTCTGGAAGGGTCTAGAGCCTCCATTTTTGCGCGCTGGTCGAAGTCTCGTGGCCCTCTGTCAGAATCCAGAGTTTCAAGAAGATCGGAGGGGGTCAAAATTTCGGCCAAAAAAAAAAAATGACAGTGTTACCCCTTATGTTTTTTTTTTCAGGTCCAAATTTTGACCTTCGATATCTCGGCTCTGGAAGGGTCTAGAGCCTCCATTTTTGTGCGCTGGTCGAAGTCTCGTGGCCCTCTGTCAGAATCCAGAGTTTCAAGAAGATCGGAGGGGGTCAAAATTTCGGCCAAAAAAAAAAAAAGACAGTGTTACCCCTTATGTTTTTTTTTTTCAGGTCCAAATTTTGACCTTCGATATCTCGGCTCTGGAAGGGTCTAGAGCCTCCATTTTTGCGCGCTGGTCGAAGTCTCGTGGCCCTCTGTCAGAATCCAGAGTTTCAAGAAGATCGGAGGGGGTCAAAATTTCGGCCAAAAAAAAAAATGACAGTGTTACCCCTTATGTTTTTTTTCAGGTCCAAATTTTGACCTTCGATATTTTGGCTCTGGAAGGGTCTAGAGCCTCCATTTTTGCGCGCTGGTCGAAGTCTCGTGGCCCTCTGTCAGAATCCAGAGTTTCAAGAAGATCGGAGGGGATCAAAATTTTGGCCAAAAAAAAAAAATGACAGTGTTACCCCTTATGTTTTTTTTTTCAGGTCCAAATTTTGACCTTCGATATCTCGGCTCTGGAAGGGTCTAGAGCCTCCATTTTTGCGCGCTGGTCGAAGTCTCGTGGCCCTCTGTCAGAATCCAGAGTTTCAAGAAGATCGGAGGGGGTCAAAATTTCGGCCAAAAAAAATAACAGTGTTACCCCTTATGTTTTTTTTTTCAGGTCCAAATTTTGACCTTCGATATCTCGGCTCTGGAAGGGTCTAGAGCCTCCATTTTTGCGCGCTGGTCGAAGTCTCGTGGCCCTCTGTCAGAATCCAGAGTTTCAAGAAGATCGGAGGGGGTCAAAATTTCGGCCAAAAAAAAAAAATGACAGTGTTACCCCTTATGTTTTTTTTTTCAGGTCCAAATTTTGACCTTCGATATCTCGGCTCTGGAAGGGTCTAGAGCCTCCATTTTTGCGCGCTGGTCGAAGTCTCGTGGCCCTCTGTCAGAATCCAGAGTTTCAAGAAGATCGGAGGGGGTCAAAATTTCGGCCAAAAAAAAAAAAATGACAGTGTTACCCCTTATGTTTTTTTTTCAGGTCCAAATTTTGACCTTCGATATCTCGGCTCTGGAAGGGTCTAGAGCCTCCATTTTTGCGCGCTGGTCGAAGTCTCGTGGCCCTCTGTCAGAATCCAGAGTTTCAAGAAGATCGGAGGGGGTCAAAATTTCGGCCAAAAAAAAATGACAGTGTTACCCCTTATGTTTTTTTTTCAGGTCCAAATTTTGACCTTCGATATCTTGGCTCTGGAAGGGTCTAGAGCCTCCATTTTTGCGCGCTGGTCGAAGTCTCGTGGCCCTCTGTCAGAATCCAGAGTTTCAAGAAGATCGGAGGGGGTCAAAATTTCGGCCAAAAAAAAAATGACAGTGTTACCCCTTATGTTTTTTTTTTCATGTCCAAATTTTGACCTTCGATATCTCGGCTCTGGAAGGTTCTATAGCCTCCATTTTTGCGCGCTGGTCGAAGTCTCGTGGCCCTCTGTCAGAATCCAGAGTTTCAAGAAGATCGGAGGGGGTCAAAATTTCGGCCAAAAAAAAAAATGACAGTGTTACCCCTTATGTTTTTTTTTCAGGTCCAAATTTTGACCTTCGATATCTCGGCTCTGGAAGGGTCTAGAGCCTCCATTTTTGCGCGCTGGTCGAAGTCTCGTGGCCCTCTGTCAGAATCCAGAGTTTCAAGAAGATCGGAGGGGGTCAAAATTTCGGCCAAAAAAAAAATGACAGTGTTACCCCTTATGTTTTTTTTTCAGGTCCAAATTTTGACCTTCGATTATCTTGGCTCTGGAAGGGTCTAGAGCCTCCATTTTTGCGCGCTGGTCGAAGTCTCGTGGCCCTCTGTCAGAATCCAGAGTTTCAAAAAGATCGGAGGGGGTCAAAATTTCGGCCAAAAAAAAAATGACAGTGTTACCCCTTATGCTTTTTTTTTCATGTCCAAATTTTGACCTTCGATATCTCGGCTCTGGAAGGGTCTAGAGCCTCCATTTTTGCGCGCTGGTCGAAGTCTCGTGGCCCTCTGTCAGAATCCAGAGTTTCAAGAAGATCGGAGGGGGTCAAAATTTCGGCCAAAAAAAAAAATGACAGTGTTACCCCTTATGTTTTTTTTTCAGGTCCAAATTTTGACCTTCGATATCTCGGCTCTGGAAGGGTCTAGAGCCTCCATTTTTGCGCGCTGGTCGAAGTCTCGTGGCCCTCTGTCAGAATCCAGAGTTTCAAGAAGATCGGAGGGGGTCAAAATTTCGGCCAAAAAAAAAAAAAGACAGTGTTACCCCTTATGTTTTTTTTTTCAGGTCCAAATTTTGACCTTCGATATCTCTGCTCTGGAAGGGTCTAGAGCCTCCATTTTTGCGCGCTGGTCGAAGTCTCGTGGCCCTCTGTCAGAATCCAGAGTTTCAGGAAGATCAGAGGGGGTCAAAATTTCGGCCAAAAAAAAAATGACAGTGTTACCCCTTATGTTTTTTTTCAGGTCCAAATTTTGACCTTCGATATCTCGGCTCTGGAAGGGTCTAGAGCCTCCATTTTTGCGCGCTGGTCGAAGTCTCGTGGCCCTCTGTCAGAATCCAGAGTTTCAAGAAGATCGGAGAGGGTCAAAATTTTGGCCAAAAAAAAAATGACAGTCTTACCCCTTATGTTTTTTTTTTCAGGTCCAAATTTTGACCTTTGATATCTCGGCTCTGGAAGGGTCTAGAGCCTCCATTTTTGCGCGCTGGTCGAAGTCTCGTGGCCCTCTGTCAGAATCCAGAGTTTCAAGAAGATCGGAGGGGGTCAAAATTTCGGCCAAAAAAAAAATGACAGTGTTACCCCTTATGTTTTTTTTTCAGGTCCAAATTTTGACCTTCGATATCTCGGCTCTGGAAGGGTCTAGAGCCTCCATTTTTGCGCGCTGGTCGAAGTCTCGTGGCCCTCTGTCAGAATCCAGAGTTTCAAGAAGATCGGAGGGGGTCAAAATTTCGGCCAAAAAAAAAATGACAGTGTTACCCAATATGTTTTTTTTTCAGGTCCAAATTTTGACCTTCGATATCTCGGCTCTGGAAGGGTCTAGAGCCTCAATTTTTGCGCGCTGGTCGAAGTCTCGTGGCCCTCTGTCAGAATCCAGAGTTTCAAGAAGATCGGAGGGGGTCAAAATTTCGGCCAAAAAAAATGACAGTGTTACCCCTTATGTTTTTTTTTTCAGGTCCAAATTTTGACCTTCGATATCTCGGCTCTGGAAGGGTCTAGAGCCTCCATTTTTGCGCGCTGGTCGAAGTCTCGTGGCCCTCTGTCAGAATCCAGAGTTTCAAGAAGATCGGAGGGGGTCAAAATTTCGGCCAAAAAAAAAAAAATGACAGTGTTACCCCTTATGTTTTTTTTTTCAGGTCCAAATTTTGACCTTCGATATCTCGGCTCTGGAAGGGTCTAGAGCCTCTATTTTTGCGCGCTGGTCGAAGTCTCGTGGCCCTCTGTCAGAATCCAGAGTTTCAAGAAGATCGGAGGGGGTCAAAATTTCGGCCAAAAAAAAAAATGACAGTGTTACCCCTTATGTTTTTTTTTTCAGGTCCAAATTTTGACCTTCGATATCTTGGCTCTGGAAGGGTCTAGAGCCTCCATTTTTGCGCGCTGGTCGAAGTCTCGTGGCCCTCTGTCAGAATCCAGAGTTTCAAGAAGATCGGAGGGGGTCAAAATTTCGGCCAAAAAAAAAATGAAAGTGTTACCCCTTATGTTTTTTTTTTCATGTCCAAATTTTGACCTTCGATATCTCGGCTCTGGAAGGGTCTAGAGCCTCCATTTTTGCGCGCTGGTCGAAGTCTCGTGGCCCTCTGTCAGAATCCAGAGTTTCAAGAAGATCGGAGGGGGTCAAAATTTCGGCCAAAAAAAAAATGACAGTGTTACCCCTTATGTTTTTTTTTTCAGGTCCAAATTTTGACCTTCGATATCTCGGCTCTGGAAGGGTCTAGAGCCTCCATTTTTGCGCGCTGGTCGAAGTCTCGTGGCCCTCTGTCAGAATCCAGAGTTTCAAGAAGATCGGAGGGGGTCAAAATTTTGGCCAAAAAAAAAAAATGACAGTGTTACCCCTTATGTTTTTTTTTTCAGGTCCAAATTTTGACCTTCGATATCTCGGCTCTGGAAGGGTCTAGAGCCTCCATTTTTGCGCGCTGGTCGAAGTCTCGTGGCCCTCTGTCAGAATCCAGAGTTTCAAGAAGATCGGAGGGGGTCAAAATTTCGGCCAAAAAAAAAAAAATGACAGTGTTACCCCTTATGTTTTTTTTCAGGTCCAAATTTTGACCTTCGATATCTCGGCTCTGGAAGGGTCTAGAGCCTCCATTTTTGCGCGCTGGTCGAAGTCTCGTGGCCCTCTGTCAGAATCCAGAGTTTCAGGAAGATCAGAGGGGGTCAAAATTTCGGCCAAAAAAAAAATGACAGTGTTACCCCTTATGTTTTTTTTCAGGTCCAAATTTTGACCTTCGATATCTCGGCTCTGGAAGGGTCTAGAGCCTCCATTTTTGCGCGCTGGTCGAAGTCTCGTGGCCCTCTGTCAGAATCCAGAGTTTCAAGAAGATCGGAGGGGGTCAAAATTTTGGCCAAAAAAAAAATGACAGTCTTACCCCTTATGTTTTTTTTTCAGGTCCAAATTTTGACCTTTGATATCTCGGCTCTGGAAGGGTCTAGAGCCTCCATTTTTGCGCGCTGGTCGAAGTCTCGTGGCCCTCTGTCAGAATCCAGAGTTTCAAGAAGATCGGAGGGGGTCAAAATTTCGGCCAAAAAAAAAAATGACAGTGTTACCCCTTATGTTTTTTTTTCAGGTCCAAATTTTGACCTTCGATATCTCGGCTCTGGAAGGGTCTAGAGCCTCCATTTTTGCGCGCTGGTCGAAGTCTCGTGGCCCTCTGTCAGAATCCAGAGTTTCAAGAAGATCGGAGGGGGTCAAAATTTCGGCCAAAAAAAAATGACAGTGTTACCCCTTATGTTTTTTTTCAGGTCCAAATTTTGACCTTCGATATCTTGGCTCTGGAAGGGTCTAGAGCCTCCATTTTTGCGCGCTGGTCGAAGTCTCGTGGCCCTCTGTCAGAATCCAGAGTTTCAAGAAGATCGGAGGGGGTCAAAATTTCGGCCAAAAAAAAAAATGACAGTGTTACCCCTTATGTTTTTTTTTCATGTCCAAATTTTGACCTTCGATATCTCGGCTCTGGAAGGGTCTAGAGCCTCCATTTTTGCGCGCTGGTCGAAGTCTCGTGGCCCTCTGTCAGAATCCAGAGTTTCAAGAAGATCGGAGGGGGTCAAAATTTCGGCCAAAAAAAAAAAAAGACAGTGTTACCCCTTATGTTTTTTTTTTTCAGGTCCAAATTTTGACCTTCGATATCTCGGCTCTGGAAGGGTCTAGAGCCTCCATTTTTGCGCGCTGGTCGAAGTCTCGTGGCCCTCTGTCAGAATCCAGAGTTTCAAGAAGATCGGAGGGGGTCAAAATTTCGGCCAAAAAAAAAAAATGACAGTGTTACCCCTTATGTTTTTTTTTTCAGGTCCAAATTTTGACCTTCGATATCTCGGCTCTGGAAGGGTCTAGAGCCTCCATTTTTGTGCGCTGGTCGAAGTCTCGTGGCCCTCTGTCAGAATCCAGAGTTTCAAGAAGATCGGAGGGGGTCAAAATTTCGGCCAAAAAAAAAAAAAGACAGTGTTACCCCTTATGTTTTTTTTTTTCAGGTCCAAATTTTGACCTTCGATATCTCGGCTCTGGAAGGGTCTAGAGCCTCCATTTTTGCGCGCTGGTCGAAGTCTCGTGGCCCTCTGTCAGAATCCAGAGTTTCAAGAAGATCGGAGGGGGTCAAAATTTCGGCCAAAAAAAAAAATGACAGTGTTACCCCTTATGTTTTTTTTCAGGTCCAAATTTTGACCTTCGATATTTTGGCTCTGGAAGGGTCTAGAGCCTCCATTTTTGCGCGCTGGTCGAAGTCTCGTGGCCCTCTGTCAGAATCCAGAGTTTCAAGAAGATCGGAGGGGATCAAAATTTTGGCCAAAAAAAAAAAATGACAGTGTTACCCCTTATGTTTTTTTTTTCAGGTCCAAATTTTGACCTTCGATATCTCGGCTCTGGAAGGGTCTAGAGCCTCCATTTTTGCGCGCTGGTCGAAGTCTCGTGGCCCTCTGTCAGAATCCAGAGTTTCAAGAAGATCGGAGGGGGTCAAAATTTCGGCCAAAAAAAATAACAGTGTTACCCCTTATGTTTTTTTTTTCAGGTCCAAATTTTGACCTTCGATATCTCGGCTCTGGAAGGGTCTAGAGCCTCCATTTTTGCGCGCTGGTCGAAGTCTCGTGGCCCTCTGTCAGAATCCAGAGTTTCAAGAAGATCGGAGGGGGTCAAAATTTCGGCCAAAAAAAAAAAATGACAGTGTTACCCCTTATGTTTTTTTTTTTCAGGTCCAAATTTTGACCTTCGATATCTCGGCTCTGGAAGGGTCTAGAGCCTCTATTTTTGCGCGCTGGTCGAAGTCTCGTGGCCCTCTGTCAGAATCCAGAGTTTCAAGAAGATCGGAGGGGGTCAAAATTTCGGCCAAAAAAAAAATGACAGTGTTACCCCTTATGTTTTTTTTTTTCAGGTCCAAATTTTGACCTTCGATATCTCGGCTCTGGAAGGGTCTAGAGCCTCCATTTTTGCGCGCTGGTCGAAGTCTCGTGGCCCTCTGTCAGAATCCAGAGTTTCAAGAAGATCGGAGGGGGTCAAAATTTCGGCCAAAAAAAAAAAAATGACAGTGTTACCCCTTATGTTTTTTTTTCAGGTCCAAATTTTGACCTTCGATATCTTGGCTCTGGAAGGGTCTAGAGCCTCTATTTTTGCGCGCTGGTCGAAGTCTCGTGGCCCTCTGTCAGAATCCAGAGTTTCAAGAAGATCGGAGGGGGTCAAAATTTCGGCCAAAAAAAAAATGACAGTGTTACCCCTTATGTTTTTTTTTTCAGGTCCAAATTTTGACCTTCGATATCTTGGCTCTGGAAGGGTCTAGAGCTTCCATTTTTGCGCGCTGGTCGAAGTCTCGTGGCCCTCTGTCAGAATCCAGAGTTTCAAGAAAATCGGAGGGGGTCAAAATTTCGACCAAAAAAAAAAAATGACAGTGTTACCCCTTATGTTTTTTTTTCATGTCCAAATTTTGACCTTCGATATCTCGGCTCTGGAAGGGTCTAGAGCCTCCATTTTTGCGCGCTGGTCGAAGTCTCGTGGCCCTCTGTCAGAATCCAGAGTTTCAAGAAGATCGGAGGGGGTCAAAATTTCCGCCAAAAAAAAAAAAAGACAGTGTTACCCCTTATGTTTTTTTTTTCAGGTCCAAATTTTGACCTTCGATATCTCGGCTCTGGAAGGGTCTAGAGCCTCCATTTTTGCGCGCTGGTCGAAGTCTCGTGGCCCTCTGTCAGAATCCAGAGTTTCAAGAAGATCGGAGGGGGTCAAAATTTCGGCCAAAAAAAAAAAAATGACAGTGTTACCCCTTATGTTTTTTTTTTCAGGTCCAAATTTTGACCTTCGATATCTCGGCTCTGGAAGGGTCTAGAGCCTCCATTTTTGCGCGCTGGTCGAAGTCTCGTGGCCCTCTGTCAGAATCCAGAGTTTCAAGAAGATCGGAGGGGGTCAAAATTTCGGCCAAAAAAAAAAAAAATGACAGTGTTACCCCTTATGTTTTTTTTTCAGGTCCAAATTTTGACCTTCGATATCTCGGCTCTGGAAGGGTCTAGAGCCTCCATTTTTGCGCGCTGGTCGAAGTCTCGTGGCCCTCTGTCAGAATCCAGAGTTTCAAGAAGATCGGAGGGGGTCAAAATTTCGGCCAAAAAAAAATGACAGTGTTACCCCTTATGTTTTTTTTTCAGGTCCAAATTTTGACCTTCGATATCTTGGCTCTGGAAGGGTCTAGAGCCTCCATTTTTGCGCGCTGGTCGAAGTCTCGTGGCCCTCTGTCAGAATCCAGAGTTTCAAGAAGATCGGAGGGGGTCAAAATTTCGGCCAAAAAAAAAATGACAGTGTTACCCCTTATGTTTTTTTTTTCATGTCCAAATTTTGACCTTCGATATCTCGGCTCTGGAAGGTTCTATAGCCTCCATTTTTGCGCGCTGGTCGAAGTCTCGTGGCCCTCTGTCAGAATCCAGAGTTTCAAGAAGATCGGAGGGGGTCAAAATTTCGGCCAAAAAAAAAAATGACAGTGTTACCCCTTATGTTTTTTTTTCAGGTCCAAATTTTGACCTTCGATATCTCGGCTCTGGAAGGGTCTAGAGCCTCCATTTTTGCGCGCTGGTCGAAGTCTCGTGGCCCTCTGTCAGAATCCAGAGTTTCAAGAAGATCGGAGGGGGTCAAAATTTCGGCCAAAAAAAAAATGACAGTGTTACCCCTTATGTTTTTTTTTCAGGTCCAAATTTTGACCTTCGATTATCTTGGCTCTGGAAGGGTCTAGAGCCTCCATTTTTGCGCGCTGGTCGAAGTCTCGTGGCCCTCTGTCAGAATCCAGAGTTTCAAAAAGATCGGAGGGGGTCAAAATTTCGGCCAAAAAAAAAATGACAGTGTTACCCCTTATGCTTTTTTTTTCATGTCCAAATTTTGACCTTCGATATCTCGGCTCTGGAAGGGTCTAGAGCCTCCATTTTTGCGCGCTGGTCGAAGTCTCGTGGCCCTCTGTCAGAATCCAGAGTTTCAAGAAGATCGGAGGGGGTCAAAATTTCGGCCAAAAAAAAAAATGACAGTGTTACCCCTTATGTTTTTTTTTCAGGTCCAAATTTTGACCTTCGATATCTCGGCTCTGGAAGGGTCTAGAGCCTCCATTTTTGCGCGCTGGTCGAAGTCTCGTGGCCCTCTGTCAGAATCCAGAGTTTCAAGAAGATCGGAGGGGGTCAAAATTTCGGCCAAAAAAAAAAAAAGACAGTGTTACCCCTTATGTTTTTTTTTTCAGGTCCAAATTTTGACCTTCGATATCTCTGCTCTGGAAGGGTCTAGAGCCTCCATTTTTGCGCGCTGGTCGAAGTCTCGTGGCCCTCTGTCAGAATCCAGAGTTTCAAGAAGATCGGAGGGGGTCAAAATTTCGGCCAAAAAAAAAAATGACAGTGTTACCCCTTATGTTTTTTTTTCAGGTCCAAATTTTGACCTTCGATATCTCGGCCCTGGAAGGGTCTAGAGCCTCCATTTTTGCGCGCTGGTCGAAGTCTCGTGGCCCTCTGTCAGAATCCAGAGTTTCAAGAAGATCGGAGGGGGTCAAAATTTCGGCCAAAAAAAAAAATGACAGTGTTACCCCTTATGTTTTTTTTCAGGTCCAAATTTTGACCTTCGATATCTCGGCTCTGGAAGGGTCTAGAGCCTCCATTTTTGCGCGCTGGTCGAAGTCTCGTGGCCCTCTGTCAGAATCCAGAGTTTCAAGAAGATCGGAGGGGGTCAAAATTTCGGCCAAAAAAAAAAAAAATGACAGTGTTACCCCTTATGTTTTTTTTTTCATGTCCAAATTTTGACCTTCGATATCTCGGCTCTGGAAGGGTCTAGAGCCTCCATTTTTGCGCGCTGGTCGAAGTCTCGTGGCCCTCTGTCAGAATCCAGAGTTTCAAGAAGATGGGAGGGGGTCAAAATTTCGGCCAAAAAAAAAAAATGACAGTGTTACCCCTTATGTTTTTTTTTCAGGTCCAAATTTTGACCTTCGATATCTCGGCTCTGGAAGGGTCTAGAGCCTCCATTTTTGCGCGCTGGTCGAAGTCTCGTGGCCCTCTGTCAGAATCCAGAGTTTCAAGAAGATCGGAGGGGGTCAAAATTTCGGCCAAAAAAAAAAAAGACAGTGTTACCCCTTATGTTTTTTTTTCAGGTCCAAATTTTGACCTTCGATATCTCGGCTCTGGAAGGGTCTAGAGCCTCCATTTTTGCGCGCTGGTCGAAGTCTCGTGGCCCTCTGTCAGAATCCAGAGTTTCAAGAAGATCGGAGGGGGTCAAAATTTCGGCCAAAAAAAAAAATGACAGTGTTACCCCTTATGTTTTTTTTTCAGGTCCAAATTTTGACCTTCGATATCTCGGCTCTGGAAGGGTCTAGAGCCTCCATTTTTGCGCGCTGGTCGAAGTCTCGTGGCCCTCTGTCAGAATCCAGAGTTTCAAGAAGATCGGAGGGGGTCAAAATTTCGGCCAAAAAAAAAAAATGACAGTGTTACCCCTTATGTTTTTTTTTCATGTCCAAATTTTGACCTTCGATATCTCGGCTCTGGAAGGGTCTAGAGCCTCCATTTTTGCGCGCTGGTCGAAGTCTCGTGGCCCTCTGTCAGAATCCAGAGTTTCAAGAAGATCGGAGGGGGTCAAAATTTCGGCCAAAAAAAAAATGACAGTGTTACCCCTTATGTTTTTTTTTCAGGTCCAAATTTTGACCTTCGATATCTTGGCTCTGGAAGGGTCTAGAGCCTCCATTTTTGCGCGCTGGTCGAAGTCTCGTGGCCCTCTGTCAGAATCCAGAGTTTCAAGAAGATCGGAGGGGGTCAAAATTTCGGCCAAAAAAAAAAAATGACAGTGTTACCCCTTAAGTTTTTTTTTTCATGTCCAAATTTTGACCTTCGATATCTCGGCTCTGGAAGGGTCTAGAGCCTCCATTTTTGCGCGCTGGTCGAAGTCTCGTGGCCCTCTGTCAGAATCCAGAGTTTCAAGAAGATCGGAGGGGGTCAAAATTTCGGCCAAAAAAAAAAATGACAGTGTTACCCCTTATGTTTTTTTTTTCAGGTCCAAATTTTGACCTTCGATATCTCGGCTCTGGAAGGGTCTAGAGCCTCCATTTTTGCGCGCTGGTCGAAGTCTCGTGGCCCTCTGTCAGAATCCAGAGTTTCAAGAAGATCGGAGGGGGTCAAAATTTCGGCCAAAAAAAAAAAAAAGACAGTGTTACCCCTTATGTTTTTTTTTTCAGGTCCAAATTTTGACCTTCGATATCTCGGCTCTGGAAGAGTCTAGAGCCTCCATTTTTGCGCGCTGGTCGAAGTCTCGTGGCCCTCTGTCAGAATCCAGAGTTTCAAGAAGATCGGAGGGGGTCAAAATTTCGGCCAAAAAAAAAAATGACAGTGTTACCCCTTATGTTTTTTTTCAGGTCCAAATTTTGACCTTCGATATCTCGGCTCTGGAAGGGTCTAGAGCCTCCATTTTTGCGCGCTGGTCGAAGTCTCGTGGCCCTCTGTCAGAATCCAGAGTTTCAAGAAGATCGGAGGGGGTCAAAATTTTGGCCAAAAAAAAAAATGACAGTGTTACCCCTTATGTTTTTTTTTTCAGGTCCAAATTTTGACCTTCGATATCTCGGCTCTGGAAGGGTCTAGAGCCTCCATTTTTGCGCGCTGGTCGAAGTCTCGTGGCCCTCTGTCAGAATCCAGAGTTTCAAGAAGATCGGAGGGGGTCAAAATTTCGGCCAAAAAAAAAATAACAGTGTTACCCCTTATGTTTTTTTTTCAGGTCCAAATTTTGACCTTCGATATCTCGGCTCTGGAAGGGTCTAGAGCCTCCATTTTTGCGCGCTGGTCGAAGTCTCGTGGCCCTCTGTCAGAATCCAGAGTTTCAAGAAGATCGGAGGGGGTCAAAATTTCGGCCAAAAAAAAAATGACAGTGTTACCCCTTATGTTTTTTTTTCAGGTCCAAATTTTGACCTTCGATATCTTGGCTCTGGAAGGGTCTAGAGCCTCCATTTTTGAGCGCTGGTCGAAGTCTCGTGGCCCTCTGTCAGAATCCAGAGTTTCAAGAAGATCGGAGGGGGTCAAAATTTCGGCCAAAAAAAAAATGACAAGTGTTACCCCTTATGTTTTTTTTTTTCATGTCCAAATTTTGACCTTCGATATCTCGGCTCTGGAAGGGTCTAGAGCCTCCATTTTTGCGCGCTGGTCGAAGTCTCGTGGCCCTCTGTCAGAATCCAGAGTTTCAAGAAGATCGGAGGGGGTCAAAATTTCGGCCAAAAAAAAAAAAATGTCAGTGTTACCCCTTATGTTTTTTTTTTCAGGTCCAAATTTTGACCTTCGATATCTCGGCTCTGGAAGGGTCTAGAGCCTCCATTTTTGCGCCCTGGTCGAAGTCTCGTGGCCCTCTGTCAGAATCCAGAGTTTCAAGAAGATCGGAGGGGGTCAAAATTTCGGCCAAAAAAAAAAAATGACAGTGTTACCCCTTATGTTTTTTTTCAGGTCCAAATTTTGACCTTCGATATTTTGGCTCTGGAAGGGTTAGCCTCCAATTTTGCGCGCTGGTCGAAGTCTCGTGGCCCTCTGTCAGAATCCAGAGTTTCAAGAAGATCGGAGGGGGTCAAAATTTTGGCCAAAAAAAAAAATGACAGTGTTACCCCTTATGTTTTTTTTTTTTTTCAGGTCCAAATTTTGACCTTCGATATCTCGGCTCTGGAAGGGTCTAGAGCCTCCATTTTTGCGCGCTGGTCGAAGTCTCGTGGCCCTCTGTCAGAATCCAGAGTTTCAAGAAGATCGGAGGGGGTCATAATTTCGGCCAAAAAAAAAATGACAGTGTTACCCCTTATGTTTTTTTTTCAGGTCCAAATTTTGACCTTCGATATCTCGGCTCTGGAAGGGTCTAGAGCCTCCATTTTTGCGCGCTGGTCGAAGTCTCGTGGCCCTCTGTCAGAATCCAGAGTTTCAAGAAGATCGGAGGGGGTCAAAATTTCTGCCAAAAAAAAAAAATGACAGTGTTACCCCTTATGTTTTTTTTTCAGGTCCAAATTTTGACCTTCGATATCTCGGCTCTGGAAGGGTCTAGAGCCTCTATTTTTGCGCGCTGGTCGAAGTCTCGTGGCCCTCTGTCAGAATCCAGAGTTTCAAGAAGATCGGAGGGGGTCAAAATTTCGGCCAAAAAAAAAATGACAGTGTTACCCCTTATGTTTTTTTTTTCAGGTCCAAATTTTGACCTTCGATATCTCGGCTCTGGAAGGGTCTAGAGCCTCCATTTTTGCGCGCTGGTCGAAGTCTCGTGGCCCTCTGTCAGAATCCAGAGTTTCAAGAAGATCGGAGGGGGTCAAAATTTCGGCCAAAAAAAAAAAAATGACAGTGTTACCCCTTATGTTTTTTTTTCAGGTCCAAATTTTGACCTTCGATATCTCGGCTCTGGAAGGGTCTAGAGCCTCCATTTTTGCGCGCTGGTCGAAGTCTCGTGGCCCTCTGTCAGAATCCAGAGTTTCAAGAAGATCGGAGGGGGTCAAAATTTCGGCCAAAAAAAAAAAAAAATGACAGTGTTGCCCCTTATGTTTTTTTTCAGGTCCAAATTTTGACCTTCGATATCTCGGCTCTGGAAGGGTCTAGAGCCTCCATTTTTGCGCGCTGGTCGAAGTCTCGTGGCCCTCTGTCAGAATCCAGAGTTTCAAGAAGATCGGAGGGGGTCAAAATTTCGGCCAAAAAAAAAAATGACAGTGTTACCCCTTATGTTTTTTTTTCAGGTCCAAATTTTGACCTTCGATATCTCGGCTCTGGAAGGGTCTAGAGCCTCCATTTTTGCGCGCTGGTCGAAGTCTCGTGGCCCTCTGTCAGAATCCAGAGTTTCAAGAAGATCGGAGGGGGTCAAAATTTCGGCCAAAAAAAAAAAAATGACAGTGTTACCCCTTATGTTTTTTTTTTTCAGGTCCAAATTTTGACCTTCGATATCTCGGCTCTGGAAGGGTCTAGAGCCTCCATTTTTGCACGCTGGTCGAAGTCTCGTGGCCCTCTGTCAGAATCCAGAGTTTCAAGAAGATCGGAGGGGGTCAAAATTTCGGCCAAAAAAAAAATGACAGTGTTACCCCTTATGTTTTTTTTTTCAGGTCCAAATTTTGACCTTCGATATCTCGGCTCTGGAAGGGTCTAGAGCCTCCATTTTTGCGCGCTGGTCGAAGTCTCGTGGCCCTCTGTCAGAATCCAGAGTTTCAAGAAGATCGGAGGGGGTCAAAATTTCGGCCAAAAAAAAAAAATGACAGTGTTACCCCTTATGTTTTTTTTTTCAGGTCCAAATTTTGACCTTCGATATCTCGGCTCTGGAAGGGTCTAGAGCCTCTATTTTTGCGCGTTGGTCGAAGTCTCGTGGCCCTCTGTCAGAATCCAGAGTTTCAAGAAGATCGGAGGGGGTCAAAATTTCGGCCAAAAAAAAATGACAGTGTTACCCCTTATGTTTTTTTTTCAGGTCCAAATTTTGACCTTCGATATCTCGGCTCTGGAAGGGTCTAGAGCCTCCATTTTTGCGCGCTGGTCGAAGTCTCGTGGCCCTCTGTCAGAATCCAGAGTTTCAAGAAGATCGGAGGGGGTCAAAATTTCGGCCAAAAAAAAAATGACAGTGTTACCCCTTATGTTTTTTTTTTCAGGTCCAAATTTTGACCTTCGATATCTCGGCTCTGGAAGGGTCTAGAGCCTCCATTTTTGCGCGCTGGTCGAAGTCTCGTGGCCCTCTGTCAGAATCCAGAGTTTCAAGAAGATCGGAGGGGGTCAAAATTTCGGCCAAAAAAAAAAAAGACAGTGTTACCCCTTATGTTTTTTTTTTTTTCAGGTCCAAATTTTGACCTTCGATATCTCGGCTCTGGAAGGGTCTAGAGCCTCCATTTTTGCGCGCTGGTCGAAGTCTCGTGGCCCTCTGTCAGAATCCAGAGTTTCAAGAAGATCGGAGGGGGTCAAAATTTCGGCCAAAAAAAAAAAATGACAGTGTTACCCCTTATGTTTTTTTTTTCAGGTCCAAATTTTGACCTTCGATATCTCGGCTCTGGAAGGGTCTAGAGCCTCCATTTTTGCGCGCTGGTCGAAGTCTCGTGGCCCTCTGTCAGAATCCAGAGTTTCAAGAAGATCGGAGGGGGTCAAAATTTCGGCCAAAAAAAAAATGACAGTGTTACCCCTTATGTTTTTTTTTTCAGGTCCAAATTTTGACCTTCGATATCTTGGCTCTGGAAGGGTCTAGAGCCTCCATTTTTGCGCGCTGGTCGAAGTCTCGTGGCCCTCTGTCAGAATCCAGAGTTTCAAGAAGATCGGAGGGGGTCAAAATTTCGGCCAAAAAAAAAAAAATGACAGTGTTAACCCTTATGTTTTTTTTTTCATGTCCAAATTTTGACCTTCGATATCTCGGCTCTGGAAGGGTCTAGAGCCTCCATTTTTGCGCGCTGGTCGAAGTCTCGTGGCCCTCTGTCAGAATCCAGAGTTTCAAGAAGATCGGAGGGGGTCAAAATTTCGGCCAAAAAAAAAAATGACAGTGTTACCCCTTATGTTTTTTTTTTCAGGTCCAAATTTTGACCTTCGATATCTCGGCTCTGGAAGGGTCTAGAGCCTCCATTTTTGCGCGCTGGTCGAAGTCTCGTGGCCCTCTGTCAGAATCCAGAGTTTCAAGAAGATCGGAGGGGGTCAAAATTTCGGCCAAAAAAAAAAAAAAGACAGTGTTACCCCTTATGTTTTTTTTTTCAGGTCCAAATTTTGACCTTCGATATCTCGGCTCTGGAAGAGTCTAGAGCCTCCATTTTTGCGCGCTGGTCGAAGTCTCGTGGCCCTCTGTCAGAATCCAGAGTTTCAAGAAGATCGGAGGGGGTCAAAATTTCGGCCAAAAAAAAAAATGACAGTGTTACCCCTTATGTTTTTTTTTCAGGTCCAAATTTTGACCTTCGATATCTCGGCTCTGGAAGGGTCTAGAGCCTCCATTTTTGCGCGCTGGTCGAAGTCTCGTGGCCCTCTGTCAGAATCCAGAGTTTCAAGAAGATCGGAGGGGGTCAAAATTTTGGCCAAAAAAAAAAATGACAGTGTTACCCCTTATGTTTTTTTTTTCAGGTCCAAATTTTGACCTTCGATATCTCGGCTCTGGAAGGGTCTAGAGCCTCCATTTTTGCGCGCTGGTCGAAGTCTCGTGGCCCTCTGTCAGAATCCAGAGTTTCAAGAAGATCGGAGGGGGTCAAAATTTCGGCCAAAAAAAAAATAACAGTGTTACCCCTTATGTTTTTTTTTCAGGTCCAAATTTTGACCTTCGATATCTCGGCTCTGGAAGGGTCTAGAGCCTCCATTTTTGCGCGCTGGTCGAAGTCTCGTGGCCCTCTGTCAGAATCCAGAGTTTCAAGAAGATCGGAGGGGGTCAAAATTTCGGCCAAAAAAAAAAATGACAGTGTTACCCCTTATGTTTTTTTTTTCAGGTCCAAATTTTGACCTTCGATATCTTGGCTCTGGAAGGGTCTAGAGCCTCCATTTTTGAGCGCTGGTCGAAGTCTCGTGGCCCTCTGTCAGAATCCAGAGTTTCAAGAAGATCGGAGGGGGTCAAAATTTCGGCCAAAAAAAAAAATGACAAGTGTTACCCCTTATGTTTTTTTTTTTCATGTCCAAATTTTGACCTTCGATATCTCGGCTCTGGAAGGGTCTAGAGCCTCCATTTTTGCGCGCTGGTCGAAGTCTCGTGGCCCTCTGTCAGAATCCAGAGTTTCAAGAAGATCGGAGGGGGTCAAAATTTCGGCCAAAAAAAAAAAAATGTCAGTGTTACCCCTTATGTTTTTTTTTTCAGGTCCAAATTTTGACCTTCGATATCTCGGCTCTGGAAGGGTCTAGAGCCTCCATTTTTGCGCCCTGGTCGAAGTCTCGTGGCCCTCTGTCAGAATCCAGAGTTTCAAGAAGATCGGAGGGGGTCAAAATTTCGGCCAAAAAAAAAAAATGACAGTGTTACCCCTTATGTTTTTTTTCAGGTCCAAATTTTGACCTTCGATATTTTGGCTCTGGAAGGGTCTAGAGCCTCCAATTTTGCGCGCTGGTCGAAGTCTCGTGGCCCTCTGTCAGAATCCAGAGTTTCAAGAAGATCGGAGGGGGTCAAAATTTTGGCCAAAAAAAAAAATGACAGTGTTACCCCTTATGTTTTTTTTTTTTTTCAGGTCCAAATTTTGACCTTCGATATCTCGGCTCTGGAAGGGTCTAGAGCCTCCATTTTTGCGCGCTGGTCGAAGTCTCGTGGCCCTCTGTCAGAATCCAGAGTTTCAAGAAGATCGGAGGGGGTCATAATTTCGGCCAAAAAAAAATGACAGTGTTACCCCTTATGTTTTTTTTTCAGGTCCAAATTTTGACCTTCGATATCTCGGCTCTGGAAGGGTCTAGAGCCTCCATTTTTGCGCGCTGGTCGAAGTCTCGTGGCCCTCTGTCAGAATCCAGAGTTTCAAGAAGATCGGAGGGGGTCAAAATTTCTGCCAAAAAAAAAAAAATGACAGTGTTACCCCTTATGTTTTTTTTTCAGGTCCAAATTTTGACCTTCGATATCTCGGCTCTGGAAGGGTCTAGAGCCTCTATTTTTGCGCGCTGGTCGAAGTCTCGTGGCCCTCTGTCAGAATCCAGAGTTTCAAGAAGATCGGAGGGGGTCAAAATTTCGGCCAAAAAAAAATGACAGTGTTACCCCTTATGTTTTTTTTTTCAGGTCCAAATTTTGACCTTCGATATCTCGGCTCTGGAAGGGTCTAGAGCCTCCATTTTTGCGCGCTGGTCGAAGTCTCGTGGCCCTCTGTCAGAATCCAGAGTTTCAAGAAGATCGGAGGGGGTCAAAATTTCGGCCAAAAAAAAAAAAATGACAGTGTTACCCCTTATGTTTTTTTTTCAGGTCCAAATTTTGACCTTCGATATCTCGGCTCTGGAAGGGTCTAGAGCCTCCATTTTTGCGCGCTGGTCGAAGTCTCGTGGCCCTCTGTCAGAATCCAGAGTTTCAAGAAGATCGGAGGGGGTCAAAATTTCGGCCAAAAAAAAAAAAAATGACAGTGTTGCCCCTTATGTTTTTTTTCAGGTCCAAATTTTGACCTTCGATATCTCGGCTCTGGAAGGGTCTAGAGCCTCCATTTTTGCGCGCTGGTCGAAGTCTCGTGGCCCTCTGTCAGAATCCAGAGTTTCAAGAAGATCGGAGGGGGTCAAAATTTCGGCCAAAAAAAAAAATGACAGTGTTACCCCTTATGTTTTTTTTTCAGGTCCAAATTTTGACCTTCGATATCTCGGCTCTGGAAGGGTCTAGAGCCTCCATTTTTGCGCGCTGGTCGAAGTCTCGTGGCCCTCTGTCAGAATCCAGAGTTTCAAGAAGATCGGAGGGGGTCAAAATTTCGGCCAAAAAAAAAAAAATGACAGTGTTACCCCTTATGTTTTTTTTTTTCAGGTCCAAATTTTGACCTTCGATATCTCGGCTCTGGAAGGGTCTAGAGCCTCCATTTTTGCACGCTGGTCGAAGTCTCGTGGCCCTCTGTCAGAATCCAGAGTTTCAAGAAGATCGGAGGGGGTCAAAATTTCGGCCAAAAAAAAAATGACAGTGTTACCCCTTATGTTTTTTTTTTCAGGTCCAAATTTTGACCTTCGATATCTCGGCTCTGGAAGGGTCTAGAGCCTCCATTTTTGCGCGCTGGTCGAAGTCTCGTGGCCCTCTGTCAGAATCCAGAGTTTCAAGAAGATCGGAGGGGGTCAAAATTTCGGCCAAAAAAAAAAAAATGACAGTGTTACCCCTTATGTTTTTTTTTTTCAGGTCCAAATTTTGACCTTCGATATCTCGGCTCTGGAAGGGTCTAGAGCCTCTATTTTTGCGCGTTGGTCGAAGTCTCGTGGCCCTCTGTCAGAATCCAGAGTTTCAAGAAGATCGGAGGGGGTCAAAATTTCGGCCAAAAAAAAAATGACAGTGTTACCCCTTATGTTTTTTTTTCAGGTCCAAATTTTGACCTTCGATATCTCGGCTCTGGAAGGGTCTAGAGCCTCCATTTTTGCGCGCTGGTCGAAGTCTCGTGGCCCTCTGTCAGAATCCAGAGTTTCAAGAAGATCGGAGGGGGTCAAAATTTCGGCCAAAAAAAAAATGACAGTGTTACCCCTTATGTTTTTTTTTTTCAGGTCCAAATTTTGACCTTCGATATCTCGGCTCTGGAAGGGTCTAGAGCCTCCATTTTTGCGCGCTGGTCGAAGTCTCGTGGCCCTCTGTCAGAATCCAGAGTTTCAAGAAGATCGGAGGGGGTCAAAATTTCGGCCAAAAAAAAAAAAGACAGTGTTACCCCTTATGTTTTTTTTTTTTTCAGGTCCAAATTTTGACCTTCGATATCTCGGCTCTGGAAGGGTCTAGAGCCTCCATTTTTGCGCGCTGGTCGAAGTCTCGTGGCCCTCTGTCAGAATCCAGAGTTTCAAGAAGATCGGAGGGGGTCAAAATTTCGGCCAAAAAAAAAAAATGACAGTGTTACCCCTTATGTTTTTTTTTTCAGGTCCAAATTTTGACCTTCGATATCTCGGCTCTGGAAGGGTCTAGAGCCTCCATTTTTGCGCGCTGGTCGAAGTCTCGTGGCCCTCTGTCAGAATCCAGAGTTTCAAGAAGATCGGAGGGGGTCAAAATTTCGGCCAAAAAAAAAATGACAGTGTTACCCCTTATGTTTTTTTTTCAGGTCCAAATTTTGACCTTCGATATCTTGGCTCTGGAAGGGTCTAGAGCCTCCATTTTTGCGCGCTGGTCGAAGTCTCGTGGCCCTCTGTCAGAATCCAGAGTTTCAAGAAGATCGGAGGGGGTCAAAATTTCGGCCAAAAAAAAAAAATGACAGTGTTAACCCTTATGTTTTTTTTTTCATGTCCAAATTTTGACCTTCGATATCTCGGCTCTGGAAGGGTCTAGAGCCTCCATTTTTGCGCGCTGGTCGAAGTCTCGTGGCCCTCTGTCAGAATCCAGAGTTTCAAGAAGATGGGAGGGGGTCAAAATTTCGGCCAAAAAAAAAAAATGACAGTGTTACCCCTTATGTTTTTTTTTCAGGTCCAAATTTTGACCTTCGATATCTCGGCTCTGGAAGGGTCTAGAGCCTCCATTTTTGCGCGCTGGTCGAAGTCTCGTGGCCCTCTGTCAGAATCCAGAGTTTCAAGAAGATCGGAGGGGGTCAAAATTTCGGCCAAAAAAAAAAAAGACAGTGTTACCCCTTATGTTTTTTTTTTTCAGGTCCAAATTTTGACCTTCGATATCTCGGCTCTGGAAGGGTCTAGAGCCTCCATTTTTGCGCGCTGGTCGAAGTCTCGTGGCCCTCTGTCAGAATCCAGAGTTTCAAGAAGATCGGAGGGGGTCAAAATTTCGGCCAAAAAAAAAAATGACAGTGTTACCCCTTATGTTTTTTTTTTTCAGGTCCAAATTTTGACCTTCGATATCTCGGCTCTGGAAGGGTCTAGAGCCTCCATTTTTGCGCGCTGGTCGAAGTCTCGTGGCCCTCTGTCAGAATCCAGAGTTTCAAGAAGATCGGAGGGGGTCAAAATTTCGGCCAAAAAAAAAAAATGACAGTGTTACCCCTTATGTTTTTTTTTCATGTCCAAATTTTGACCTTCGATATCTCGGCTCTGGAAGGGTCTAGAGCCTCCATTTTTGCGCGCTGGTCGAAGTCTCGTGGCCCTCTGTCAGAATCCAGAGTTTCAAGAAGATCGGAGGGGGTCAAAATTTCGGCCAAAAAAAAAATGACAGTGTAACCCCTTATGTTTTTTTTTCAGGTCCAAATTTTGACCTTCGATATCTTGGCTCTGGAAGGGTCTAGAGCCTCCATTTTTGCGCGCTGGTCGAAGTCTCGTGGCCCTCTGTCAGAATCCAGAGTTTCAAGAAGATCGGAGGGGGTCAAAATTTCGGCCAAAAAAAAAAAATGACAGTGTTACCCCTTAAGTTTTTTTTTTCATGTCCAAATTTTGACCTTCGATATCTCGGCTCTGGAAGGGTCTAGAGCCTCCATTTTTGCGCGCTGGTCGAAGTCTCGTGGCCCTCTGTCAGAATCCAGAGTTTCAAGAAGATCGGAGGGGGTCAAAATTTCGGCCAAAAAAAAAAATGACAGTGTTACCCCTTATGTTTTTTTTTTCAGGTCCAAATTTTGACCTTCGATATCTCGGCTCTGGAAGGGTCTAGAGCCTCCATTTTTGCGCGCTGGTCGAAGTCTCGTGGCCCTCTGTCAGAATCCAGAGTTTCAAGAAGATCGGAGGGGGTCAAAATTTCGGCCAAAAAAAAAAAAGACAGTGTTACCCCTTATGTTTTTTTTTTTCAGGTCCAAATTTTGACCTTCGATATCTCGGCTCTGGAAGGGTCTAGAGCCTCCATTTTTGCGCGCTGGTCGAAGTCTCGTGGCCCTCTGTCAGAATCCAGAGTTTCAAGAAGATCGGAGGGGGTCAAAATTTCGGCCAAAAAAAAATAACAGTGTTACCCCTTATGTTTTTTTTTCAGGTCCAAATTTTGACCTTCGATATCTCGGCTCTGGAAGGGTCTAGAGCCTCCATTTTTGCGCGCTGGTCGAAGTCTCGTGGCCCTCTGTCAGAATCCAGAGTTTCAAGAAGATCGGAGGGGGTCAAAATTTCGGCCAAAAAAAAAAAATGACAGTGTTACCCCTTATGTTTTTTTTCAGGTCCAAATTTTGACCTTCGATATCTTGGCTCTGGAAGGGTCTAGAGCCTCCATTTTTGCGCGCTGGTCGAAGTCTCGTGGCCCTCTGTCAGAATCCAGAGTTTCAAGAAGATCGGAGGGGGTCAAAATTTCGGCCAAAAAAAAAAATGACAGTGTTACCCCTTATGTTTTTTTTTTCAGGTCCAAATTTTGACCTTCGATATCTCGGCTCTGGAAGGGTCTAGAGCCTCCATTTTTGCGCGCTGGTCGAAGTCTCGTGGCCCTCTGTCAGAATCCAGAGTTTCAAGAAGATCGGAGGGGGTCAAAATTTCGGCCAAAAAAAAAATGACAGTGTTACCCCTTATGTTTTTTTTTTCAGGTCCAAATTTTGACCTTCGATATCTTGGCTCTGGAAGGGTCTAGAGCCTCTATTTTTGCGCGCTGGTCGAAGTCTCGTGGCCCTCTGTCAGAATCCAGAGTTTCAAGAAGATCGGAGGGGGTCAAAATTTCGGCCAAAAAAAAAAAATGACAGTGTTAACCCTTATGTTTTTTTTTTTCATGTCCAAATTTTGACCTTCGATATCTCGGCTCTGGAAGGGTCTAGAGCCTCCATTTTTGCGCGCTGGTCGAAGTCTCGTGGCCCTCTGTCAGAATCCAGAGTTTCAAGAAGATCGGAGGGGGTCAAAATTTCGGCCAAAAAAAAAAAATGACAGTGTTACCCCTTATGTTTTTTTTTCAGGTCCAAATTTTGACCTTCGATATCTCGGCTCTGGAAGGGTCTAGAGCCTCCATTTTTGCGCGCTGGTCGAAGTCTCGTGGCCCTCTGTCAGAATCCAGAGTTTCAAGAAGATCGGAGGGGGTCAAAATTTCGGCCAAAAAAAAATGACAGTGTTACCCCTTATGTTTTTTTTTCAGGTCCAAATTTTGACCTTCGATATCTTGGCTCTGGAAGGGTCTAGAGCCTCCATTTTTGCGCGCTGGTCGAAGTCTCGTGGCCCTCTGTCAGAATCCAGAGTTTCAAGAAGATCGGAGGGGGTCAAAATTTCGGCCAAAAAAAAAAATGACAAGTGTTACCCCTTATGTTTTTTTTTTCATGTCCAAATTTTGACCTTCGATATCTCGGCTCTGGAAGGGTCTAGAGCCTCCATTTTTGCGCGCTGGTCGAAGTCTCGTGGCCCTCTGTCAGAATCCAGAGTTTCAAGAAGATCGGAGGGGGTCAAAATTTCGGCCAAAAAAAAAAAATGTCAGTGTTACCCCTTATGTTTTTTTTTTTCAGGTCCAAATTTTGACCTTCGATATCTCGGCTCTGGAAGGGTCTAGAGCCTCCATTTTTGCGCGCTGGTCGAAGTCTCGTGGCCCTCTGTCAGAATCCAGAGTTTCAAGTAGATCGGAGGGGGTCAAAATTTCGGCCAAAAAAAAAAATGACAGTGTTACCCCTTATGTTTTTTTTCAGGTCCAAATTTTGACCTTCGATATTTTGGCTCTGGAAGGGTCTAGAGCCTCCAATTTTGCGCGCTGGTCGAAGTCTCGTGGCCCTCTGTCAGAATCCAGAGTTTCAAGAAGATCGGAGGGGGTCAAAATTTCGGCCAAAAAAAAAAATGACAGTGTTACCCCTTATGTTTTTTTTTCAGGTCCAAATTTTGACCTTCGATATCTCGGCTCTGGAAGGGTCTAGAGCCTCTATTTTTGCGCGCTGGTCGAAGTCTCTTGGCTCTCTGTCAGAATCCAGAGTTTCAAGAAGATCGGAGGGGGTCAAAATTTCGGCCAAAAAAAAATGACAGTGTTACCCCTTATGTTTTTTTTTTCAGGTCCAAATTTTGACCTTCGATATCTCGGCTCTGGAAGGGTCTAGAGCCTCCATTTTTGCGCGCTGGTCGAAGTCTCGTGGCCCTCTGTCAGAATCCAGAGTTTCAAGAAGATCGGAGGGGGTCAAAATTTCGGCCAAAAAAAAAAATGACAGTGTTACCCCTTATGTTTTTTTTTCAGGTCCAAATTTTGACCTTCGATATCTCGGCTCTGGAAGGGTCTAGAGCCTCCATTTTTGCGCGCTGGTCGAAGTCTCGTGGCCCTCTGTCAGAATCCAGAGTTTCAAGAAGATCGGAGGGGGTCAAAATTTCGGCCAAAAAAAAAAAGACAGTGTTACCCCTTATGTTTTTTTTTTCAGGTCCAAATTTTGACCTTCGATATCTCGGCTCTGGAAGGGTCTAGAGCCTCCATTTTTGCGCGCTGGTCGAAGTCTCGTGGCCCTCTGTCAGAATCCAGAGTTTCAAGAAGATCGGAGGGGGTCAAAATTTCGGCCAAAAAAAAAAAAAATGACAGTGTTACCCCTTATGTTTTTTTTCAGGTCCAAATTTCGACCTTCGATATCTCGGCTCTGGAAGGGTCTAGAGCCTCCATTTTTGCGCGCTGGTCGAAGTCTCGTGGCCCTCTGTCAGAATCCAGAGTTTCAAGAAGATCGGAGGGGGTCAAAATTTCGGCCAAAAAAAAAAAATGACAGTGTTACCCCTTATGTTTTTTTTTCAGGTCCAAATTTTGACCTTCGATATCTCGGCTCTGGAAGGGTCTAGAGCCTCCATTTTTGCGCGCTGGTCGAAGTCTCGTGGCCCTCTGTCAGAATCCAGAGTTTCAAGAAGATCGGAGGGGGTCAAAATTTCGGCCAAAAAAAAAAAAATGACAGTGTTACCCCTTATGTTTTTTTTTTTCAGGTCCAAATTTTGACCTTCGATATCTCGGCTCTGGAAGGGTCTAGAGCCTCCATTTTTGCGCGCTGGTCGAAGTCTCGTGGCCCTCTGTCAGAATCCAGAGTTTCAAGAAGATCGGAGGGGGTCAAAATTTCGGCCAAAAAAAAAATGACAGTGTTACCCCTTATGTTTTTTTTTCAGGTCCAAATTTTGACCTTCGATATCTCGGCTCTGGAAGGGTCTAGAGCCTCCATTTTTGCGCGCTGGTCGAAGTCTCGTGGCCCTCTGTCAGAATCCAGAGTTTCAAGAAGATCGGAGGGGGTCAAAATTTCGGCCAAAAAAAAAATGACAGTGTTACCCCTTATGTTTTTTTTTTCAGGTCCAAATTTTGACCTTCGATATCTTGGCTCTGGAAGGGTCTAGAGCCTCCATTTTTGCGCGCTGGTCGAAGTCTCGTGGCCCTCTGTCAGAATCCAGAGTTTCAAGAAGATCGGAGGGGGTCAAAATTTCGGCCAAAAAAAAATATGACAGTGTTACCCCTTATGTTTTTTTTTCATGTCCAAATTTTGACCTTCGATATCTCGGCTCTGGAAGGGTCTAGAGCCTCCATTTTTGCGCGCTGGTCGAAGTCTCGTGGCCCTCTGTCAGAATCCAGAGTTTCAAGAAGATCGGAGGGGGTCAAAATTTCGGCCAAAAAAAAAAAAATGACAGTGTTACCCCTTATGTTTTTTTTTTCAGGTCCAAATTTTGACCTTCGATATCTCGGCTCTGGAAGGGTCTAGAGCCTCCATTTTTGCGCGCTGGTCGAAGTCTCGTGGCCCTCTGTCAGAATCCAGAGTTTCAAGAAGATCGGAGGGGGTCAAAATTTCGGCCAAAAAAAAAAAAATGACAGTGTTACCCCTTATGTTTTTTTTTTCAGGTCCAAATTTTGACCTTCGATATCTCGGCTCTGGAAGGGTCTAGAGCCTCCATTTTTGCGCGCTGGTCGAAGTCTCGTGGCCCTCTGTCAGAATCCAGAGTTTCAAGAAGATCGGAGGGGGTCAAAATTTCGGCAAAAAAAAAAAAAAATGACAGTGTTACCCCTTATGTTTTTTTTTCAGGGCCAAATTTTGACCTTCGATATCTCGGCTCTGGAAGGGTCTAGAGCCTCTATTTTTGCGCGCTGGTCGAAGTCTCGTGGCCCTCTGTCAGAATCCAGAGTTTCAAGAAGATCGGAGGGGGTCAAAATTTCGGCCAAAAAAAAAATGACAGTGTTACCCCTTATGTTTTTTTTTTTCAGGTCCAAATTTTGACCTTCGATATCTCGGCTCTGGAAGGGTCTAGAGCCTCCATTTTTGCGCGCTGGTCGAAGTCTCGTGGCCCTCTGTCAGAATCCAGAGTTACAAGAAGATCGGAGGGGGTCAAAATTTTGGCCAAAAAAAAAAATGACAGTGTTACCCCTTATGTTTTTTTTTTCAGGTCCAAATTTTGACCTTCGATATCTCGGCTCTGGAAGGGTCTAGAGCCTCCATTTTTGCGCGCTGGTCGAAGTCTCGTGGCCCTCTGTCAGAATCCAGAGTTTCAAGAAGATCGGAGGGGGTCAAAATTTCGGCCAAAAAAAAAAAATGACAGTGTTACCCCTTATGTTTTTTTTTTCAGGTCCAAATTTTGACCTTCGATATCTCGGCTCTGGAAGGGTCTAGAGCCTCCATTTTTGCGCGCTGGTCGAAGTCTCGTGGCCCTCTGTCAGAATCCAGAGTTTCAAGAAGATCGGAGGGGGTCAAAATTTCGGCCAAAAAAAAAAATGACAGTGTTACCCCTTATGTTTTTTTTTTCAGGTCCAAATTTTGACCTTCGATATCTTGGCTCTGGAAGGGTCTAGAGCCTCCATTTTTGCGCGCTGGTCGAAGTCTCGTGGCCCTCTGTCAGAATCCAGAGTTTCAAGAAGATCGGAGGGGGTCAAAATTTCGGCCAAAAAAAAAAATGACAGTGTTACCCCTTATGTTTTTTTTTCATGTCCAAATTTTGACCTTCGATATCTCGGCTCTGGAAGGGTCTAGAGCCTCCATTTTTGCGCGCTGGTCGAAGTCTCGTGGCCCTCTGTCAGAATCCAGAGTTTCAAGAAGATCGGAGGGGGTCAACATTTCGGCCAAAAAAAAAAGACAGTGTTACCCCTTATGTTTTTTTTTTTCAGGTCCAAATTTTGACCTTCGATATCTCGGCTCTGGAAGGGTCTAGAGCCTCCATTTTTGCGCGCTGGTTTTTTGCGCGCTGGTCGAAGTCTCGTGGCCCTCTGTCAGAATCCAGAGTTTCAAGAAGATCGGAGGGGGTCAAAATTTCGGCCAAAAACGACAGTGTTACCCCTTATGTTTTTTTTTCTGGTCAAAACTTTGACGTCCGATATCTCGGCTCTGGAAGGGTCTAGAGCCTCCATTTTTGCGCGCTGGTCGAAGTCTCGTGGCCCTCTGTCAGAATCCAGAGTTTCAAGAAGATCGGAGGGGGTCAAAATTTCGGCCAAAAACGACAGTGTTACCCCTTATGTTTTTTTTTCTGGTCAAAACTTTGACGTCCGATATCTCGGCTCTGGAAGGGTCTAGAGCCTCCATTTTTGCGCGCTGGTCGAAGTCTCGTGGCCCTCTGTCAGAATCCAGAGTTTCAAGAAGATCGGAGGGGGTCAAAATTTCGGCCAAAAAAAAATGACAGTGTTACCCCTTATGTTTTTTTTTCAGGTCCAAATTTTGACCTTCGATATCTTGGCTCTGGAAGGGTCTAGAGCCTCCATTTTTGCGCGCTGGTCGAAGTCTCGTGGCCCTCTGTCAGAATCCAGAGTTTCAAGAAGATCGGAGGGGGTCAAAATTTCGGCCAAAAAAAAAATGACAGTGTTACCCCTTATGTTTTTTTTTCATGTCCAAATTTTGACCTTCGATATCTCGGCTCTGGAAGGGTCTAGAGCCTCTATTTTTGCGCGCTGGTCGAAGTCTCGTGGCCCTCTGTCAGAATCCAGAGTTTCAAGAAGATCGGAGGGGGTCAAAATTTCGGCCAAAAAAAAATGACAGTGTTACCCCTTATGTTTTTTTTTCAGGTCCAAATTTTGACCTTCGATATCTCGGCTCTGGAAGGGTCTAGAGCCTCCATTATTGCGCGCTGGTCGAAGTCTCGTGGCCCTCTGTCAGAATCCAGAGTTTCAAGAAGATCGGAGGGGGTCAAAATTTTGGCCAAAAAAAAAAAAATGACAGTGTTACCCCTTATGTTTTTTTTTCAGGTCCAAATTTTGACCTTCGATATCTCGGCTCTGGAAGGGTCTAGAGCCTCTATTTTTGCGCGCTGGTCGAAGTCTCGTGGCCCTCTGTCAGAATCCAGAGTTTCAAGAAGATTGGAGGGGGTCAAAATTTCGGCCAAAAAAAAATGACAGTGTTACCCCTTATGTTTTTTTTTTCAGGTCCAAATTTTGACCTTCGATATCTCGGCTCTGGAAGGGTCTAGAGCCTCCATTTTTGCGCGCTGGTCGAAGTCTCGTGGCCCTCTGTCAGAATCCAGAGTTTCAAGAAGATCGGAGGGGGTCAAAATTTCGGCCAAAAAAAAAAATGACAGTGTTACCCCTTATGTTTTTTTTTTCAGGTCCAAATTTTGACCTTCGATATCTCGGCTCTGGAAGGGTCTAGAGCCTTCATTTTTGCGCGCTGGTCGAAGTCTCGTGGCCCTCTGTCAGAATCCAGAGTTTCAAGAAGATCGGAGGGGGTCAAAATTTCGGCCAAAAAAAAAAATGACAGTGTTACCCCTTATGTTTTTTTTTTCATGTCCAAATTTTGACCTTCGATATCTCGGCTCTGGAAGGGTCTAGAGCCTCCATTTTTGCGCGCTGGTCGAAGTCTCGTGGCCCTCTGTCAGAATCCAGAGTTTCAAGAAGATCGGAGGGGGTCAAAATTTCGGCCAAAAAAAAAATGACAGTGTTACCCCTTATGTTTTTTTTTTCAGGTCCAAATTTTGACCTTCGATATCTTGGCTCTGGAAGGGTCTAGAGCCTCCATTTTTGCGCGCTGGTCGAAGTCTCGTGGCCCTCTGTCAGAATCCAGAGTTTCAAGAAGATCGGAGGGGGTCAAAATTTCGGCCAAAAAAAAAAATGACAGTGTTACCCCTTATGTTTTTTTTCATGTCCAAATTTTGACCTTCGATATCTCGGCTCTGGAAGGGTCTAGAGCCTCCATTTTTGCGCGCTGGTCGAAGTCTCGTGGCCCTCTGTCAGAATCCAGAGTTTCAAGAAGATCGGAGGGGGTCAAAATTTCGGCCAAAAAAAAAAAAAGACAGTGTTACCCCTTATGTGTTTTTTTTCAGGTCCAAATTTTGACCTTCGATATCTCGGCTCTGGAAGGGTCTAGAGCCTTCATTTTTGCGCGCTGGTCGAAGTCTCGTGGCCCTCTGTCAGAATCCAGAGTTTCAAGAAGATCGGAGGGGGTCAAAATTTCGGCCAAAAAAAAAAAATGACAGTGTTACCCCTTATGTTTTTTTTCATGTCCAAATTTTGACCTTCGATATCTCGGCTCTGGAAGGGTCTAGAGCCTCCATTTTTGCGCGCTGGTCGAAGTCTCGTGGCCCTCTGTCAGAATCCAGAGTTTCAAGAAGATCGGAGGGGGTCAAAATTTCGGCCAAAAAAAAAAAAGACAGTGTTACCCCTTATGTTTTTTTTTTCAGGTCCAAATTTTGACCTTCGATATCTCGGCTCTGGAAGGGTCTAGAGCCTCCATTTTTGCGCGCTGGTCGAAGTCTCGTGGCCCTCTGTCAGAATCCAGAGTTTCAAGAAGATCGGAGGGGGTCAAAATTTCGGCCAAAAAAAAAAAAATGACAGTGTTACCCCTTATGTTTTTTTTTTCATGTCCAAATTTTGACCTTCGATATCTCGGCTCTGGAAGGATCTAGAGCCTCCATTTTTGCGCGCTGGTCGAAGTCTCGTGGCCCTCTGTCAGAATCCAGAGTTTCAAGAAGATCGGAGGGGGTCAAAATTTCGGCCAAAAAAAAATTACAGTGTTACCCCTTATGTTTTTTTTTTCAGGTCCAAATTTTGACCTTCGATATCTTGGCTCTGGAAGGGTCTAGAGCCTCCATTTTTGCGCGCTGGTCGAAGTCTCGTGGCCCTCTGTCAGAATCCAGAGTTTCAAGAAGATCGGAGGGGGTCAAAATTTCGGCCAAAAAAAAAATGACAGTGTTACCCCTTATGTTTTTTTTTCAGGTCCAAATTTTGACCTTCGATATCTTGGCTCTGGAAGGGTCTAGAGCCTCCATTTTTGCGCGCTGGTCGAAGTCTCGTGGCCCTCTGTCAGAATCCAGAGTTTCAAGAAGATCGGAGGGGGTCAAAATTTCGGCCAAAAAAAAAAATGACAGTGTTACCCCTTATGTTTTTTTTTCAGGTCCAAATTTTGACCTTCGATATCTCGGCTCTGGAAGGGTCTAGAGCCTCTATTTTTGCGCGCTGGTCGAAGTCTCGTGGCCCTCTGTCAGAATCCAGAGTTTCAAGAAGATCGGAGGGGGTCAAAATTTCGGCCAAAAAAAAATGACAGTGTTACCCCTTATGTTTTTTTTTCAGGTCCAAATTTTGACCTTCGATATCTCGGCTCTGGAAGGGTCTAGAGCCTCCATTTTTGCGCGCTGGTCGAAGTCTCGTGGCCCTCTGTCAGAATCCAGAGTTTCAAGAAGATCGGAGGGGGTCAAAATTTCGGCCAAAAAAAAAAAAATGACAGTGTTACCCCTTATGTTTTTTTTTTCAGGTCCAAATTTTGACCTTCGATATCTCGGCTCTGGAAGGGTCTAGAGCCTCTATTTTTGCGCGCTGGTCGAAGTCTCGTGGCCCTCTGTCAGAATTCAGAGTTTCAAGAAGATCGGAGGGGGTCAAAATTTCGGCCAAAAAAAAAAATGACAGTGTTACCCCTTATGTTTTTTTTTTCATGTCCAAATTTTGACCTTCGATATCTCGGCTCTGGAAGGGTCTAGAGCCTCCATTTTTGCGCGCTGGTCGAAGTCTCGTGGCCCTCTGTCAGAATCCAGAGTTTCAAGAAGATCGGAGGGGGTCAAAATTTCGGCCAAAAAAAAAAAAGACAGTGTTACCCCTTATGTTTTTTTTTTCAGGTCCAAATTTTGACCTTCGATAACTCGGCTCTGGAAGGGTCTAGAGCCTCCATTTTTGCGCGCTGGTCGAAGTCTCGTGGCCCTCTGTCAGAATCCAGAGTTTAAAGAAGATCGGAGGGGGTCAAAATTTCGGCCAAAAAAAAAAAAAATGACAGTGTTACCCCTTATGTTTTTTTTTCAGGTCCAAATTTTGACCTTCGATATCTCGGCTCTGGAAGGGTCTAGAGCCTCCATTTTTGCGCGCTGGTCGAAGTCTCGTGGCCCTCTGTCAGAATCCAGAGTTTCAAGAAGATCGGAGGGGGTCAAAATTTCGGCCAAAAAAAAAAATGACAGTGTTACCCCTTATGTTTTTTTTCAGGTCCAAATTTTGACCTTCGATATTTTGGCTCTGGAAGGGTCTAGAGCCTCCATTTTTGCGCGCTGGTCGAAGTCTCGTGGCCCTCTGTCAGAATCCAGAGTTTCAAGAAGATCGGAGGGGGTCAAAATTTTGGCCAAAAAAAAATGACAGTGTTACCCCTTATGTTTTTTTTTTCAGGTCCAAATTTTGACCTTCGATATCTCGGCTCTGGAAGGGTCTAGAGCCTCCATTTTTGCGCGCTGGTCGAAGTCTCGTGGCCCTCTGTCAGAATCCAGAGTTTCAAGAAGATCGGAGGGGGTCAAAATTTCGGCCAAAAAAAAATAACAGTGTTACCCCTTATGTTTTTTTTTCAGGTCCAAATTTTGACCTTCGATATCTCGGCTCTGGAAGGGTCTAGAGCCTCCATTTTTGCGCGCTGGTCGAAGTCTCGTGGCCCTCTGTCAGAATCCAGAGTTTCAAGAAGATCGGAGGGGGTCAAAATTTCGGCCAAAAAAAAAAAAAGACAGTGTTACCCCTTATGTTTTTTTTTTCAGGTCCAAATTTTGACCTTCGATATCTCGGCTCTGGAAGGGTCTAGAGCCTCTATTTTTGCGCGCTGGTCGAAGTCTCGTGGCCCTCTGTCAGAATCCAGAGTTTCAAGAAGATCGGAGGGGGTCAAAATTTCGGCCAAAAAAAAAATGACAGTGTTACCCCTTATGTTTTTTTTTTTTCAGGTCCAAATTTTGACCTTCGATATCTCGGCTCTGGAAGGGTCTAGAGCCTCCATTTTTGCGCGCTGGTCGAAGTCTCGTGGCCCTCTGTCAGAATCCAGAGTTTCAAGAAGATCGGAGGGGGTCAAAATTTCGGCCAAAAAAAAAAAAAAAATGACAGTGTTACCCCTTATGTTTTTTTTTCAGGTCCAAATTTTGACCTTCGATATCTCGGCTCTGGAAGGGTCTAGAGCCTCTATTTTTGCGCGCTGGTCGAAGTCTCGTGGCCCTCTGTCAGAATCCAGAGTTTCAAGAAGATCGGAGGGGGTCAAAATTTCGGCCAAAAAAAAAATGACAGTGTTACCCCTTATGTTTTTTTTTCAGGTCCAAATTTTGACCTTCGATATCTTGGCTCTGGAAGGGTCTAGAGCCTCCATTTTTGCGCGCTGGTCGAAGTCTCGTGGCCCTCTGTCAGAATCCAGAGTTTCAAGAAAATCGGAGGGGGTCAAAATTTCGGCCAAAAAAAAAAAAATGACAGTGTTACCCCTTATGTTTTTTTTTCATGTCCAAATTTTGACCTTCGATATCTCGGCTCTGGAAGGGTCTAGAGCCTCCATTTTTGCGCGCTGGTCGAAGTCTCGTGGCCCTCTGTCAGAATCCAGAGTTTCAAGAAGATCGGAGGGGGTCAAAATTTCGGCCAAAAAAAAAAAAGACAGTGTTACCCCTTATGTTTTTTTTTCAGGTCCAAATTTTGACCTTCGATATCTCGGCTCTGGAAGGGTCTAGAGCCTCCATTTTTGCGCGCTGGTCGAAGTCTCGTGGCCCTCTGTCAGAATCCAGAGTTTCAAGAAGATCGGAGGGGGTCAAAATTTCGGCCAAAAAAAAAAAATGACAGTGTTACCCCTTATGTTTTTTTTTTCAGGTCCAAATTTTGACCTTCGATATCTCGGCTCTGGAAGGGTCTAGAGCCTCCATTTTTGCGTGCTGGTCGAAGTCTCGTGGCCCTCTGTCAGAATCCAGAGTTTCAAGAAGATCGGAGGGGGTCAAAATTTCGGCCAAAAAAAAATGACAGTGTTACCCCTTATGTTTTTTTTTCAGGTCCAAATTTTGACCTTCGATATCTTGGCTCTGGAAGGGTCTAGAGCCTCCATTTTTGCGCGCTGGTCGAAGTCTCGTGGCCCTCTGTCAGAATCCAGAGTTTCAAGAAGATCGGAGGGGGTCAAAATTTCGGCCAAAAAAAAATGACAGTGTTACCCCTTATGTTTTTTTTTCAGGTCCAAATTTTGACCTTCGATATCTCGGCTCTGGAAGGGTCTAGAGCCTCCATTTTTGCGCGCTGGTCGAAGTCTCGTGGCCCTCTGTCAGAATCCAGAGTTTCAAGAAGATCGGAGGGGGTCAAAATTTCGGCCAAAAAAAAAAATGACAGTGTTACCCCTTATGTTTTTTTTTCAGGTCCAAATTTTGACCTTCGATATCTCGGCTCTGGAAGGGTCTAGAGCCTCCATTTTTGCGCGCTGGTCGAAGTCTCGTGGCCCTCTGTCAGAATCCAGAGTTTCAAGAAGATCGGAGGGGGTCAAAATTTCGGCCAAAAAAAAATGACAGTGTTACCCCTTATGTTTTTTTTTTCAGGTCCAAATTTTGACCTTCGATATCTTGGCTCTGGAAGGGTCTAGAGCCTCCATTTTTGCGCGCTGGTCGAAGTCTCGTGGCCCTCTGTCAGAATCCAGAGTTTCAAGAAGATCGGAGGGGGTCAAAATTTCGGCCAAAAAAAAAAATGACAAGTGTTACCCCTTATGTTTTTTTTTCATGTCCAAATTTTGACCTTCGATATCTCGGCTCTGGAAGGGTCTAGAGCCTCCATTTTTGCGCGCTGGTCGAAGTCTCGTGGCCCTCTGTCAGAATCCAGAGTTTCAAGAAGATCGGAGGGGGTCAAAATTTCGGCCAAAAAAAAAATGTCAGTGTTACCCCTTATGTTTTTTTTTTCAGGTCCAAATTTTGACCTTCGATATCTCGGCTCTGGAAGGGTCTAGAGCCTCCATTTTTGCGCGCTGGTCGAAGTCTCGTGGCCCTCTGTCAGAATCCAGAGTTTCAAGTAGATCGGAGGGGGTCAAAATTTCGGCCAAAAAAAAAAAATGACAGTGTTACCCCTTATGTTTTTTTTTCAGGTCCAAATTTTGACCTTCGATATTTTGGCTCTAGAAGGGTCTAGAGCCTCCAATTTTGCGCGCTGGTCGAAGTCTCGTGGCCCTCTGTCAGAATCCAGAGTTTCAAGAAGATCGGAGGGGGTCAAAATTTCGGCCAAAAAAAAAATGACAGTGTTACCCCTTATGTTTTTTTTTCAGGTCCAAATTTTGACCTTCGATATCTCGGCTCTGGAAGGGTCTAGAGCCTCTATTTTTGCGCGCTGGTCGAAGTCTCGTGGCTCTCTGTCAGAATCCAGAGTTTCAAGAAGATCGGAGGGGGTCAAAATTTCGGCCAAAAAAAAATGACAGTGTTACCCCTTATGTTTTTTTTTTCAGGTCCAAATTTTGACCTTCGATATCTCGGCTCTGGAAGGGTCTAGAGCCTCCATTTTTGCGCGCTGGTCGAAGTCTCGTGGCCCTCTGTCAGAATCCAGAGTTTCAAGAAGATCGGAGGGGGTCAAAATTTCGGCCAAAAAAAAAAAAATGACAGTGTTACCCCTTATGTTTTTTTTCAGGTCCAAATTTTGACCTTCGATATCTCGGCTCTGGAAGGGTCTAGAGCCTCCATTTTTGCGCGCTGGTCGAAGTCTCGTGGCCCTCTGTCAGAATCCAGAGTTTCAAGAAGATCGGAGGGGGTCAAAATTTCGGCCAAAAAAAAAAGACAGTGTTACCCCTTATGTTTTTTTTTTCAGGTCCAAATTTTGACCTTCGATATCTCGGCTCTGGAAGGGTCTAGAGCCTCCATTTTTGCGCGCTGGTCGAAGTCTCGTGGCCCTCTGTCAGAATCCAGAGTTTCAAGAAGATCGGAGGGGGTCAAAATTTCGGCCAAAAAAAAAAAAATGACAGTGTTACCCCTTATGTTTTTTTTCAGGTCCAAATTTCGACCTTCGATATCTCGGCTCTGGAAGGGTCTAGAGCCTCCATTTTTGCGCGCTGGTCGAAGTCTCGTGGAACTCTGTCAGAATCCAGAGTTTCAAGAAGATCGGAGGGGGTCAAAATTTCGGCCAAAAAAAAAAAATGACAGTGTTACCCCTTATGTTTTTTTTTCAGGTCCAAATTTTGACCTTCGATATCTCGGCTCTGGAAGGGTCTAGAGCCTCCATTTTTGCGCGCTGGTCGAAGTCTCGTGGCCCTCTGTCAGAATCCAGAGTTTCAAGAAGATCGGAGGGGGTCAAAATTTCGGCCAAAAAAAAAAAAATGACAGTGTTACCCCTTATGTTTTTTTTTTTCAGGTCCAAATTTTGACCTTCGATATCTCGGCTCTGGAAGGGTCTAGAGCCTCCATTTTTGCGCGCTGGTCGAAGTCTCGTGGCCCTCTGTCAGAATCCAGAGTTTCAAGAAGATCGGAGGGGGTCAAAATTTCGGCCAAAAAAAAAATGACAGTGTTACCCCTTATGTTTTTTTTTCAGGTCCAAATTTTGACCTTCGATATCTCGGCTCTGGAAGGGTCTAGAGCCTCTATTTTTGCGCGCTGGTCGAAGTCTCGTGGCTCTCTGTCAGAATCCAGAGTTTCAAGAAGATCGGAGGGGGTCAAAATTTCGGCCAAAAAAAAATGACAGTGTTACCCCTTATGTTTTTTTTTTCAGGTCCAAATTTTGACCTTCGATATCTCGGCTCTGGAAGGGTCTAGAGCCTCCATTTTTGCGCGCTGGTCGAAGTCTCGTGGCCCTCTGTCAGAATCCAGAGTTTCAAGAAGATCGGAGGGGGTCAAAATTTCGGCCAAAAAAAAAAAAATGACAGTGTTACCCCTTATGTTTTTTTTCAGGTCCAAATTTTGACCTTCGATATCTCGGCTCTGGAAGGGTCTAGAGCCTCCATTTTTGCGCGCTGGTCGAAGTCTCGTGGCCCTCTGTCAGAATCCAGAGTTTCAAGAAGATCGGAGGGGGTCAAAATTTCGGCCAAAAAAAAAAGACAGTGTTACCCCTTATGTTTTTTTTTTCAGGTCCAAATTTTGACCTTCGATATCTCGGCTCTGGAAGGGTCTAGAGCCTCCATTTTTGCGCGCTGGTCGAAGTCTCGTGGCCCTCTGTCAGAATCCAGAGTTTCAAGAAGATCGGAGGGGGTCAAAATTTCGGCCAAAAAAAAAAAAATGACAGTGTTACCCCTTATGTTTTTTTTCAGGTCCAAATTTCGACCTTCGATATCTCGGCTCTGGAAGGGTCTAGAGCCTCCATTTTTGCGCGCTGGTCGAAGTCTCGTGGCCCTCTGTCAGAATCCAGAGTTTCAAGAAGATCGGAGGGGGTCAAAATTTCGGCCAAAAAAAAAAATGACAGTGTTACCCCTTATGTTTTTTTTTCAGGTCCAAATTTTGACCTTCGATATCTCGGCTCTGGAAGGGTCTAGAGCCTCCATTTTTGCGCGCTGGTCGAAGTCTCGTGGCCCTCTGTCAGAATCCAGAGTTTCAAGAAGATCGGAGGGGGTCAAAATTTCGGCCAAAAAAAAAAAAATGACAGTGTTACCCCTTATGTTTTTTTTTTTCAGGTCCAAATTTTGACCTTCGATATCTCGGCTCTGGAAGGGTCTAGAGCCTCCATTTTTGCGCGCTGGTCGAAGTCTCGTGGCCCTCTGTCAGAATCCAGAGTTTCAAGAAGATCGGAGGGGGTCAAAATTTCGGCCAAAAAAAAAAATGACAGTGTTACCCCTTATGTTTTTTTTTCAGGTCCAAATTTTGACCTTCGATATCTCGGCTCTGGAAGGGTCTAGAGCCTCCATTTTTGCGCGCTGGTCGAAGTCTCGTGGCCCTCTGTCAGAATCCAGAGTTTCAAGAAGATCGGAGGGGGTCAAAATTTCGGCCAAAAAAAAAAAATCACAGTGTTACCCCTTATGTTTTTTTTTTCAGGTCCAAATTTTGACCTTCGATATCTCGGCTCTGGAAGGGTCTAGAGCCTCTATTTTTGCGCGTTGGTCGAAGTCTCGTGGCCCTCTGTCAGAATCCAGAGTTTCAAGAAGATCGGAGGGGGTCAAAATTTCGGCCAAAAAAAAAAATGACAGTGTTACCCCTTATGTTTTTTTTTCAGGTCCAAATTTTGACCTTCGATATCTCGGCTCTGGAAGGGTCTAGAGCCTCCATTTTTGCGCGCTGGTCGAAGTCTCGTGGCCCTCTGTCAGAATCCAGAGTTTCAAGAAGATCGGAGGGGGTCAAAATTTCGGCCAAAAAAAAAATGACAGTGTTACCCCTTATGTTTTTTTTTTTCAGGTCCAAATTTTGACCTTCGATATCTTGGCTCTGGAAGGGTCTAGAGCCTCCATTTTTGCGCGCTGGTCGAAGTCTCGTGGCCCTCTGTCAGAATCCAGAGTTTCAAGAAGATCGGAGGGGGTCAAAATTTCGGCCAAAAAAAAAATGACAGTGTTACCCCTTATGTTTTTTTTTCAGGTCCAAATTTTGACCTTCGATATCTCGGCTCTGGAAGGGTCTAGAGCCTCTATTTTTGCGCGCTGGTCGAAGTCTCGTGGCTCTCTGTCAGAATCCAGAGTTTCAAGAAGATCGGAGGGGGTCAAAATTTCGGCCAAAAAAAAATGACAGTGTTACCCCTTATGTTTTTTTTTTCAGGTCCAAATTTTGACCTTCGATATCTCGGCTCTGGAAGGGTCTAGAGCCTCCATTTTTGCGCGCTGGTCGAAGTCTCGTGGCCCTCTGTCAGAATCCAGAGTTTCAAGAAGATCGGAGGGGGTCAAAATTTCGGCCAAAAAAAAAAAAATGACAGTGTTACCCCTTATGTTTTTTTTTCAGGTCCAAATTTTGACCTTCGATATCTCGGCTCTGGAAGGGTCTAGAGCCTCCATTTTTGCGCGCTGGTCGAAGTCTCGTGGCCCTCTGTCAGAATCCAGAGTTTCAAGAAGATCGGAGGGGGTCAAAATTTCGGCCAAAAAAAAAAGACAGTGTTACCCCTTATGTTTTTTTTTTCAGGTCCAAATTTTGACCTTCGATATCTCGGCTCTGGAAGGGTCTAGAGCCTCCATTTTTGCGCGCTGGTCGAAGTCTCGTGGCCCTCTGTCAGAATCCAGAGTTTCAAGAAGATCGGAGGGGGTCAAAATTTCGGCCAAAAAAAAAAAAATGACAGTGTTACCCCTTATGTTTTTTTTCAGGTCCAAATTTCGACCTTCGATATCTCGGCTCTGGAAGGGTCTAGAGCCTCCATTTTTGCGCGCTGGTCGAAGTCTCGTGGCCCTCTGTCAGAATCCAGAGTTTCAAGAAGATCGGAGGGGGTCAAAATTTCGGCCAAAAAAAAAAAATGACAGTGTTACCCCTTATGTTTTTTTTTCAGGTCCAAATTTTGACCTTCGATATCTCGGCTCTGGAAGGGTCTAGAGCCTCCATTTTTGCGCGCTGGTCGAAGTCTCGTGGCCCTCTGTCAGAATCCAGAGTTTCAAGAAGATCGGAGGGGGTCAAAATTTCGGCCAAAAAAAAAAAATGACAGTGTTACCCCTTATGTTTTTTTTTTTTCAGGTCCAAATTTTGACCTTCGATATCTCGGCTCTGGAAGGGTCTAGAGCCTCCATTTTTGCGCGCTGGTCGAAGTCTCGTGGCCCTCTGTCAGAATCCAGAGTTTCAAGAAGATCGGAGGGGGTCAAAATTTCGGCCAAAAAAAAAATGACAGTGTTACCCCTTATGTTTTTTTTTCAGGTCCAAATTTTGACCTTCGATATCTCGGCTCTGGAAGGGTCTAGAGCCTCCATTTTTGCGCGCTGGTCGAAGTCTCGTGGCCCTCTGTCAGAATCCAGAGTTTCAAGAAGATCGGAGGGGGTCAAAATTTCGGCCAAAAAAAAATCACAGTGTTACCCCTTATGTTTTTTTTTTCAGGTCCAAATTTTGACCTTCGATATCTCGGCTCTGGAAGGGTCTAGAGCCTCTATTTTTGCGCGTTGGTCAAAGTCTCGTGGCCCTCTGTCAGAATCCAGAGTTTCAAGAAGATCGGAGGGGGTCAAAATTTCGGCCAAAAAAAAAAATGACAGTGTTACCCCTTTTTTTTTTTTTTCAGGTCCAAATTTTGACCTTCGATATCTCGGCTCTGGAAGGGTCTAGAGCCTCCATTTTTGCGCGCTGGTCGAAGTCTCGTGGCCCTCTGTCAGAATCCAGAGTTTCAAGAAGATCGGAGGGGGTCAAAATTTCGGCCAAAAAAAAAAATGACAGTGTTACCCCTTATGTTTTTTTTTTCAGGTCCAAATTTTGACCTTCGATATCTCGGCTCTGGAAGGGTCTAGAGCCTCTATTTTTGCGCGCTGGTCGAAGTCTCGTGGCCCTCTGTCAGAATCCAGAGTTTCAAGAAGATCGGAGGGGGTCAAAATTTCGGCCAAAAAAAAAATGACAGTGTTACCCCTTATGTTTTTTTTTTCAGGTCCAAATTTTGACCTTCGATATCTTGGCTCTGGAAGGGTCTAGAGCCTCCATTTTTGCGCGCTGGTCGAAGTCTCGTGGCCCTCTGTCAGAATCCAGAGTTTCAAGAAGATCGGAGGGGGTCAAAATTTCGGCCAAAAAAAAAATATGACAGTGTTACCCCTTATGTTTTTTTTTCATGTCCAAATTTTGACCTTCGATATCTCGGCTCTGGAAGGGTCTAGAGCCTCCATTTTTGCGCGCTGGTCGAAGTCTCGTGGCCCTCTGTCAGAATCCAGAGTTTCAAGAAGATCGGAGGGGGTCAAAATTTCGGCCAAAAAAAAAAAATGACAGTGTTACCCCTTATGTTTTTTTTTTCAGGTCCAAATTTTGACCTTCGATATCTCGGCTCTGGAAGGGTCTAGAGCCTCCATTTTTGCGCGCTGGTCGAAGTCTCGTGGCCCTCTGTCAGAATCCAGAGTTTCAAGAAGATCGGAGGGGGTCAAAATTTCGGCCAAAAAAAAAAAAATGACAGTGTTACCCCTTATGTTTTTTTTTCAGGTCCAAATTTTGACCTTCGATATCTCGGCTCTGGAAGGGTCTAGAGCCTCTATTTTTGCGCGCTGGTCGAAGTCTCGTGGCCCTCTGTCAGAATCCAGAGTTTCAAGAAGATCGGAGGGGGTCAAAATTTCGGCCAAAAAAAAATGACAGTGTTACCCCTTATGTTTTTTTTTCAGGTCCAAATTTTGACCTTCGATATCTCGGCTCTGGAAGGGTCTAGAGCCTCCATTTTTGCGCGCTGGTCGAAGTCTCGTGGCCCTCTGTCAGAATCCAGAGTTTCAAGAAGATCGGAGGGGGTCAAAATTTCGGCCAAAAAAAAAAATGACAGTGTTACCCCTTATGTTTTTTTTTTCAGGTCCAAATTTTGACCTTCGATATCTCGGCTCTGGAAGGGTCTAGAGCCTCTATTTTTGCGCGCTGGTCGAAGTCTCGTGGCCCTCTGTCAGAATCCAGAGTTTCAAGAAGATCGGAGGGGGTCAAAATTTCGGCCAAAAAAAAAAATGACAGTGTTACCCCTTATGTTTTTTTTTTCATGTCCAAATTTTGACCTTCGATATCTCGGCTCTGGAAGGGTCTAGAGCCTCCATTTTTGCGCGCTGGTCGAAGTCTCGTGGCCCTCTGTCAGAATCCAGAGTTTCAAGAAGATCGGAGGGGGTCAAAATTTCGGCCAAAAAAAAAAAAGACAGTGTTACCCCTTATGTTTTTTTTTTCAGGTCCAAATTTTGACCTTCGATAACTCGGCTCTGGAAGGGTCTAGAGCCTCCATTTTTGCGCGCTGGTCGAAGTCTCGTGGCCCTCTGTCAGAATCCAGAGTTTAAAGAAGATCGGAGGGGGTCAAAATTTCGGCCAAAAAAAAAAAATGACAGTGTTACCCCTTATGTTTTTTTTTCAGGTCCAAATTTTGACCTTCGATATCTCGGCTCTGGAAGGGTCTAGAGCCTCCATTTTTGCACGCTGGTCGAAGTCTCGTGGCCCTCTGTCAGAATCCAGAGTTTCAAGAAGATCGGAGGGGGTCAAAATTTCGGCCAAAAAAAAAAATGACAGTGTTACCCCTTATGTTTTTTTTCAGGTCCAAATTTTGACCTTCGATATTTTGGCTCTGGAAGGGTCTAGAGCCTCCATTTTTGCGCGCTGGTCGAAGTCTCGTGGCCCTCTGTCAGAATCCAGAGTTTCAAGAAGATCGGAGGGGGTCAAAATTTTGGCCAAAAAAAAAATGACAGTGTTACCCCTTATGTTTTTTTTTTCAGGTCCAAATTTTGACCTTCGATATCTCGGCTCTGGAAGGGTCTAGAGCCTCCATTTTTGCGCGCTGGTCGAAGTCTCGTGGCCCTCTGTCAGAATCCAGAGTTTCAAGAAGATCGGAGGGGGTCAAAATTTCGGCCAAAAAAAAATAACAGTGTTACCCCTTATGTTTTTTTTTCAGGTCCAAATTTTGACCTTCGATATCTCGGCTCTGGAAGGGTCTAGAGCCTCCATTTTTGCGCGCTGGTCGAAGTCTCGTGGCCCTCTGTCAGAATCCAGAGTTTCAAGAAGATCGGAGGGGGTCAAAATTTCGGCCAAAAAAAAAAAAAGACAGTGTTACCCCTTATGTTTTTTTTTTCAGGTCCAAATTTTGACCTTCGATATCTCGGCTCTGGAAGGGTCTAGAGCCTCTATTTTTGCGCGCTGGTCGAAGTCTCGTGGCCCTCTGTCAGAATCCAGAGTTTCAAGAAGATCGGAGGGGGTCAAAATTTCGGCCAAAAAAAAAAATGACAGTGTTACCCCTTATGTTTTTTTTTTTTTCAGGTCCAAATTTTGACCTTCGATATCTCGGCTCTGGAAGGGTCTAGAGCCTCCATTTTTGCGCGCTGGTCGAAGTCTCGTGGCCCTCTGTCAGAATCCAGAGTTTCAAGAAGATCGGAGGGGGTCAAAATTTCGGCCAAAAAAAAAAAAAAAATGACAGTGTTACCCCTTATGTTTTTTTTTTTCAGGTCCAAATTTTGACCTTCGATATCTCGGCTCTGGAAGGGTCTAGAGCCTCTATTTTTGCGCGCTGGTCGAAGTCTCGTGGCCCTCTGTCAGAATCCAGAGTTTCAAGAAGATCGGAGGGGGTCAAAATTTCGGCCAAAAAAAAAATGACAGTGTTACCCCTTATGTTTTTTTTTCAGGTCCAAATTTTGACCTTCGATATCTTGGCTCTGGAAGGGTCTAGAGCCTCCATTTTTGCGCGCTGGTCGAAGTCTCGTGGCCCTCTGTCAGAATCCAGAGTTTCAAGAAAATCGGAGGGGGTCAAAATTTCGGCCAAAAAAAAAAAAATGACAGTGTTACCCCTTATGTTTTTTTTTCATGTCCAAATTTTGACCTTCGATATCTCGGCTCTGGAAGGGTCTAGAGCCTCCATTTTTGCGCGCTGGTCGAAGTCTCGTGGCCCTCTGTCAGAATCCAGAGTTTCAAGAAGATCGGAGGGGGTCAAAATTTCGGCCAAAAAAAAAAAAGACAGTGTTACCCCTTATGTTTTTTTTTTCAGGTCCAAATTTTGACCTTCGATATCTCGGCTCTGGAAGGGTCTAGAGCCTCCATTTTTGCGCGCTGGTCGAAGTCTCGTGGCCCTCTGTCAGAATCCAGAGTTTCAAGAAGATCGGAGGGGGTCAAAATTTCGGCCAAAAAAAAAAAATGACAGTGTTACCCCTTATGTTTTTTTTTTCAGGTCCAAATTTTGACCTTCGATATCTCGGCTCTGGAAGGGTCTAGAGCCTCCATTTTTGCGTGCTGGTCGAAGTCTCGTGGCCCTCTGTCAGAATCCAGAGTTTCAAGAAGATCGGAGGGGGTCAAAATTTCGGCCAAAAAAAAATGACAGTGTTACCCCTTATGTTTTTTTTTCAGGTCCAAATTTTGACCTTCGATATCTTGGCTCTGGAAGGGTCTAGAGCCTCCATTTTTGCGCGCTGGTCGAAGTCTCGTGGCCCTCTGTCAGAATCCAGAGTTTCAAGAAGATCGGAGGGGGTCAAAATTTCGGCCAAAAAAAAAAATGACAGTGTTACCCCTTATGTTTTTTTTTCATGTCCAAATTTTGACCTTCGATATCTCGGCTCTGGAAGGGTCTAGAGCCTCCATTTTTGCGCGCTGGTCGAAGTCTCGTGGCCCTCTGTCAGAATCCAGAGTTTCAAGAAGATCGGAGGGGGTCAAAATTTCGGCCAAAAAAAAAAAATGACAGTGTTACCCCTTATGTTTTTTTTTCAGGTCCAAATTTTGACCTTCGATATCTCGGCTCTGGAAGGGTCTAGAGCCTCCATTTTTGCGCGCTGGTCGAAGTCTCGTGGCCCTCTGTCAGAATCCAGAGTTTCAAGAAGATCGGAGGGGGTCAAAATTTCGGCCAAAAAAAAAAAAGACAGTGTTACCCCTTATGTTTTTTTTTTTCAGGTCCAAATTTTGACCTTCGATATCTCGGCTCTGGAAGGGTCTAGAGCCTCCATTTTTGCGCGCTGGTCGAAGTCTCGTGGCCCTCTGTCAGAATCCAGAGTTTCAAGAAGATCGGAGGGGGTCAAAATTTCGGCCAAAAAAAAAAATGACAGTGTTACCCCTTATGTTTTTTTTTCAGGTCCAAATTTTGACCTTCGATATCTCGGCTCTGGAAGGGTCTAGAGCCTCCATTTTTGCGCGCTGGTCGAAGTCTCGTGGCCCTCTGTCAGAATCCAGAGTTTCAAGAAGATCGGAGGGGGTCAAAATTTCGGCCAAAAAAAAAAATGACAGTGTTACCCCTTATGTTTTTTTTTCAGGTCCAAATTTTGACCTTCGATATCTTGGCTCTGGAAGGGTCTAGAGCCTCCATTTTTGCGCGCTGGTCGAAGTCTCGTGGCCCTCTGTCAGAATCCAGAGTTTCAAGAAGATCGGAGGGGGTCAAAATTTCGGCCAAAAAAAAAAATGACAGTGTTAACCCTTATGTTTTTTTTTTCATGTCCAAATTTTGACCTTCGATATCTCGGCTCTGGAAGGGTCTAGAGCCTCCATTTTTGCGCGCTGGTCGAAGTCTCGTGGCCCTCTGTCAGAATCCAGAGTTTCAAGAAGATGGGAGGGGGTCAAAATTTCGGCCAAAAAAAAAAATGACAGTGTTACCCCTTATGTTTTTTTTTCAGGTCCAAATTTTGACCTTCGATATCTCGGCTCTGGAAGGGTCTAGAGCCTCCATTTTTGCGCGCTGGTCGAAGTCTCGTGGCCCTCTGTCAGAATCCAGAGTTTCAAGAAGATCGGAGGGGGTCAAAATTTCGGCCAAAAAAAAAAAGACAGTGTTACCCCTTATGTTTTTTTTTTTTCAGGTCCAAATTTTGACCTTCGATATCTCGGCTCTGGAAGGGTCTAGAGCCTCCATTTTTGCGCGCTGGTCGAAGTCTCGTGGCCCTCTGTCAGAATCCAGAGTTTCAAGAAGATCGGAGGGGGTCAAAATTTCGGCCAAAAAAAAAAAATGACAGTGTTACCCCTTATGTTTTTTTTCATGTCCAAATTTTGACCTTCGATATCTCGGCTCTGGAAGGGTCTAGAGCCTCCATTTTTGCGCGCTGGTCGAAGTCTCGTGGCCCTCTGTCAGAATCCAGAGTTTCAAGAAGATCGGAGGGGGTCAAAATTTCGGCCAAAAAAAAAAATGACAGTGTTACCCCTTATGTTTTTTTTTCAGGTCCAAATTTTGACCTTCGATATCTTGGCTCTGGAAGGGTCTAGAGCCTCCATTTTTGCGCGCTGGTCAAAGTCTCGTGGCCCTCTGTCAGAATCCAGAGTTTCAAGAAGATCGGAGGGGGTCAAAATTTCGGCCAAAAAAAAATGACAGTGTTACCCCTTATGTTTTTTTTCAGGTCCAAATTTTGACCTTCGATATCTTGGCTCTGGAAGGGTCTAGAGCCTCCATTTTTGCGCGCTGGTCGAAGTCTCGTGGCCCTCTGTCAGAATCCAGAGTTTCAAGAAGATCGGAGGGGGTCAAAATTTCGGCCAAAAAAAAAATGACAGTGTTACCCCTTATGTTTTTTTTTCAGGTCCAAATTTTGACCTTCGATATCTTGGCTCTGGAAGGGTCTAGAGCCTCCATTTTTGCGCGCTGGTCGAAGTCTCGTGGCCCTCTGTCAGAATCCAGAGTTTCAAGAAGATCGGAGGGGGTCAAAATTTCGGCCAAAAAAAAAATGACAGTGTTACCCCTTATGTTTTTTTTTCAGGTCCAAATTTTGACCTTCGATATCTCGGCTCTGGAAGGGTCTAGAGCCTCCATTTTTGCGCGCTGGTCGAAGTCTCGTGGCCCTCTGTCAGAATCCAGAGTTTCAAGAAGATCGGAGGGGGTCAAAATTTCGGCCAAAAAAAAAAATGACAGTGTTACCCCTTATGTTTTTTTTTCAGGTCCAAATTTTGACCTTCGATATCTCGGCTCTGGAAGGGTCTAGAGCCTCTATTTTTGCGCGCTGGTCGAAGTCTCGTGGCCCTCTGTCAGAATCCAGAGTTTCAAGAAGATCGGAGGGGGTCAAAATTTCGGCCAAAAAAAAAATGACAGTGTTACCCCTTATGTTTTTTTTTTCAGGTCCAAATTTTGACCTTCGATATCTCGGCTCTGGAAGGGTCTAGAGCCTCAATTTTTGCGCGCTGGTCGAAGTCTCGTGGCCCTCTGTCAGAATCCAGAGTTTCAAGAAGATCGGAGGGGGTCAAAATTTCGGCCAAAAAAAAAAATGACAGTGTTACCCCTTATGTTTTTTTTTCATGTCCAAATTTTGACCTTCGATATCTCGGCTCTGGAAGGGTCTAGAGCCTCCATTTTTGCGCGCTGGTCGAAGTCTCGTGGCCCTCTGTCAGAATCCAGAGTTTCAAGAAGATCGGAGGGGGTCAAAATTTCGGCCAAAAAAAAAAAGACAGTGTTACCCCTTATGTTTTTTTTTTCAGGTCCAAATTTTGACCTTCGATATCTCGGCTCTGGAAGGGTCTAGAGCCTCCATTTTTGCGCGCTGGTCGAAGTCTCGTGGCCCTCTGTCAGAATCCAGAGTTTCAAGAAGATCGGAGGGGGTCAAAATTTCGGCCAAAAAAAAAAATGACAGTGTTACCCCTTATGTTTTTTTTTCAGGTCCAAATTTTGACCTTCGATATCTCGGCTCTGGAAGGGTCTAGAGCCTCCATTTTTGCGCGCTGGTCGAAGTCTCGTGGCCCTCTGTCAGAATCCAGAGTTTCAAGAAGATCGGAGGGGGTCAAAATTTCGGCCAAAAAAAAAAAAGACAGTGTTACCCCTTATGTTTTTTTTTTCAGGTCCAAATTTTGACCTTCGATATCTCGGCTCTGGAAGGGTCTAGAGCCTTCATTTTTGCGCGCTGGTCGAAGTCTCGTGGCCCTCTGTCAGAATCCAGAGTTTCAAGAAGATCGGAGGGGGTCAAAATTTCGGCCAAAAAAAAAAATGACAGTGTTACCCCTTATGTTTTTTTTTTCATGTCCAAATTTTGACCTTCGATATCTCGGCTCTGGAAGGGTCTAGAGCCTCCATTTTTGCGCGCTGGTCGAAGTCTCGTGGCCCTCTGTCAGAATCCAGAGTTTCAAGAAGATCGGAGGGGGTCAAAATTTCGGCCAAAAAAAAAATGACAGTGTTACCCCTTATATTTTTTTTTTCAGGTCCAAATTTTGACCTTCGATATCTTGGCTCTGGAAGGGTCTAGAGCCTCCATTTTTGCGCGCTGGTCGAAGTCTCGTGGCCCTCTGTCAGAATCCAGAGTTTCAAGAAGATCGGAGGGGGTCAAAATTTCGGCCAAAAAAAAAAAATGACAGTGTTACCCCTTATGTTTTTTTTCATGTCCAAATTTTGACCTTCGATATCTCGGCTCTGGAAGGGTCTAGAGCCTCCATTTTTGCGCGCTGGTCGAAGTCTCGTGGCCCTCTGTCAGAATCCAGAGTTTCAAGAAGATCGGAGGGGGTCAAAATTTCGGCCAAAAAAAAAAAGACAGTGTTACCCCTTATGTTTTTTTTTTCAGGTCCAAATTTTGACCTTCGATATCTCGGCTCTGGAAGGGTCTAGAGCCTCCATTTTTGCGCGCTGGTCGAAGTCTCGTGGCCCTCTGTCAGAATCCAGAGTTTCAAGAAGATCGGAGGGGGTCAAAATTTCGGCCAAAAAAAAAAAATGACAGTGTTACCCCTTATGTTTTTTTTTCATGTCCAAATTTTGACCTTCGATATCTCGGCTCTGGAAGGGTCTAGAGCCTCCATTTTTGCGCGCTGGTCGAAGTCTCGTGGCCCTCTGTCAGAATCCAGAGTTTCAAGAAGATCAGAGGGGGTCAAAATTTCGGCCAAAAAAAAAAATGACAGTGTTACCCCTTATGTTTTTTTTTTCATGTCCAAATTTTGACCTTCGATATCTCGGCTCTGGAAGGGTCTAGAGCCTCCATTTTTGCGCGCTGGTCGAAGTCTCGTGGCCCTCTGTCAGAATCCAGAGTTTCAAGAAGATCAGAGGGGGTCAAAATTTCGGCCAAAAAAAAAATGACAGTGTTACCCCTTATGTTTTTTTTTCAGGTCCAAATTTTGACCTTCGATATCTCGGCTCTGGAAGGGTCTAGAGCCTCTATTTTTGCGCGCTGGTCGAAGTCTCGTGGCCCTCTGTCAGAATCCAGAGTTTCAAGAAGATCGGAGGGGGTCAAAATTTCGGCCAAAAAAAAAATGACAGTGTTACCCCTTATGTTTTTTTTTTTCAGGTCCAAATTTTGACCTTCGATATCTCGGCTCTGGAAGGGTCTAGAGCCTCAATTTTTGCGCGCTGGTCGAAGTCTCGTGGCCCTCTGTCAGAATCCAGAGTTTCAAGAAGATCGGAGGGGGTCAAAATTTCGGCCAAAAAAAAAAAATGACAGTGTTACCCCTTATGTTTTTTTTTCATGTCCAAATTTTGACCTTCGATATCTCGGCTCTGGAAGGGTCTAGAGCCTCCATTTTTGCGCGCTGGTCGAAGTCTCGTGGCCCTCTGTCAGAATCCAGAGTTTCAAGAAGATCGGAGGGGGTCAAAATTTCGGCCAAAAAAAAAAAGACAGTGTTACCCCTTATGTTTTTTTTTTCAGGTCCAAATTTTGACCTTCGATATCTCGGCTCTGGAAGGGTCTAGAGCCTCCATTTTTGCGCGCTGGTCGAAGTCTCGTGGCCCTCTGTCAGAATCCAGAGTTTCAAGAAGATCGGAGGGGGTCAAAATTTCGGCCAAAAAAAAAAATGACAGTGTTACCCCTTATGTTTTTTTTTCAGGTCCAAATTTTGACCTTCGATATCTCGGCTCTGGAAGGGTCTAGAGCCTCCATTTTTGCGCGCTGGTCGAAGTCTCGTGGCCCTCTGTCAGAATCCAGAGTTTCAAGAAGATCGGAGGGGGTCAAAATTTCGGCCAAAAAAAAAAAAGACAGTGTTACCCCTTATGTTTTTTTTTTCAGGTCCAAATTTTGACCTTCGATATCTCGGCTCTGGAAGGGTCTAGAGCCTTCATTTTTGCGCGCTGGTCGAAGTCTCGTGGCCCTCTGTCAGAATCCAGAGTTTCAAGAAGATCGGAGGGGGTCAAAATTTCGGCCAAAAAAAAAAATGACAGTGTTACCCCTTATGTTTTTTTTTTCATGTCCAAATTTTGACCTTCGATATCTCGGCTCTGGAAGGGTCTAGAGCCTCCATTTTTGCGCGCTGGTCGAAGTCTCGTGGCCCTCTGTCAGAATCCAGAGTTTCAAGAAGATCGGAGGGGGTCAAAATTTCGGCCAAAAAAAAAATGACAGTGTTACCCCTTATATTTTTTTTTTCAGGTCCAAATTTTGACCTTCGATATCTTGGCTCTGGAAGGGTCTAGAGCCTCCATTTTTGCGCGCTGGTCGAAGTCTCGTGGCCCTCTGTCAGAATCCAGAGTTTCAAGAAGATCGGAGGGGGTCAAAATTTCGGCCAAAAAAAAAAAATGACAGTGTTACCCCTTATGTTTTTTTTCATGTCCAAATTTTGACCTTCGATATCTCGGCTCTGGAAGGGTCTAGAGCCTCCATTTTTGCGCGCTGGTCGAAGTCTCGTGGCCCTCTGTCAGAATCCAGAGTTTCAAGAAGATCGGAGGGGGTCAAAATTTCGGCCAAAAAAAAAAAAGACAGTGTTACCCCTTATGTTTTTTTTTTCAGGTCCAAATTTTGACCTTCGATATCTCGGCTCTGGAAGGGTCTAGAGCCTCCATTTTTGCGCGCTGGTCGAAGTCTCGTGGCCCTCTGTCAGAATCCAGAGTTTCAAGAAGATCGGAGGGGGTCAAAATTTCGGCCAAAAAAAAAAAGACAGTGTTACCCCTTATGTTTTTTTTTTCAGGTCCAAATTTTGACCTTCGATATCTCGGCTCTGGAAGGGTCTAGAGCCTCCATTTTTGCGCGCTGGTCGAAGTCTCGTGGCCCTCTGTCAGAATCCAGAGTTTCAAGAAGATCAGAGGGGGTCAAAATTTCGGCCAAAAAAAAAAATGACAGTGTTACCCCTTATGTTTTTTTTTTCATGTCCAAATTTTGACCTTCGATATCTCGGCTCTGGAAGGGTCTAGAGCCTCCATTTTTGCGCGCTGGTCGAAGTCTCGTGGCCCTCTGTCAGAATCCAGAGTTTCAAGAAGATCAGAGGGGGTCAAAATTTCGGCCAAAAAAAAAATGACAGTGTTACCCCTTATGTTTTTTTTTCAGGTCCAAATTTTGACCTTCGATATCTCGGCTCTGGAAGGGTCTAGAGCCTCTATTTTTGCGCGCTGGTCGAAGTCTCGTGGCCCTCTGTCAGAATCCAGAGTTTCAAGAAGATCGGAGGGGGTCAAAATTTCGGCCAAAAAAAAAATGACAGTGTTACCCCTTATGTTTTTTTTTTTCAGGTCCAAATTTTGACCTTCGATATCTCGGCTCTGGAAGGGTCTAGAGCCTCAATTTTTGCGCGCTGGTCGAAGTCTCGTGGCCCTCTGTCAGAATCCAGAGTTTCAAGAAGATCGGAGGGGGTCAAAATTTCGGCCAAAAAAAAAAAATGACAGTGTTACCCCTTATGTTTTTTTTTCATGTCCAAATTTTGACCTTCGATATCTCGGCTCTGGAAGGGTCTAGAGCCTCCATTTTTGCGCGCTGGTCGAAGTCTCGTGGCCCTCTGTCAGAATCCAGAGTTTCAAGAAGATCGGAGGGGGTCAAAATTTCGGCCAAAAAAAAAAAGACAGTGTTACCCCTTATGTTTTTTTTTTCAGGTCCAAATTTTGACCTTCGATATCTCGGCTCTGGAAGGGTCTAGAGCCTCCATTTTTGCGCGCTGGTCGAAGTCTCGTGGCCCTCTGTCAGAATCCAGAGTTTCAAGAAGATCGGAGGGGGTCAAAATTTCGGCCAAAAAAAAAAATGACAGTGTTACCCCTTATGTTTTTTTTTCAGGTCCAAATTTTGACCTTCGATATCTCGGCTCTGGAAGGGTCTAGAGCCTCCATTTTTGCGCGCTGGTCGAAGTCTCGTGGCCCTCTGTCAGAATCCAGAGTTTCAAGAAGATCGGAGGGGGTCAAAATTTCGGCCAAAAAAAAAAAAGACAGTGTTACCCCTTATGTTTTTTTTTTCAGGTCCAAATTTTGACCTTCGATATCTCGGCTCTGGAAGGGTCTAGAGCCTTCATTTTTGCGCGCTGGTCGAAGTCTCGTGGCCCTCTGTCAGAATCCAGAGTTTCAAGAAGATCGGAGGGGGTCAAAATTTCGGCCAAAAAAAAAAATGACAGTGTTACCCCTTATGTTTTTTTTTTCATGTCCAAATTTTGACCTTCGATATCTCGGCTCTGGAAGGGTCTAGAGCCTCCATTTTTGCGCGCTGGTCGAAGTCTCGTGGCCCTCTGTCAGAATCCAGAGTTTCAAGAAGATCGGAGGGGGTCAAAATTTCGGCCAAAAAAAAAATGACAGTGTTACCCCTTATATTTTTTTTTTCAGGTCCAAATTTTGACCTTCGATATCTTGGCTCTGGAAGGGTCTAGAGCCTCCATTTTTGCGCGCTGGTCGAAGTCTCGTGGCCCTCTGTCAGAATCCAGAGTTTCAAGAAGATCGGAGGGGGTCAAAATTTCGGCCAAAAAAAAAAAATGACAGTGTTACCCCTTATGTTTTTTTTCATGTCCAAATTTTGACCTTCGATATCTCGGCTCTGGAAGGGTCTAGAGCCTCCATTTTTGCGCGCTGGTCGAAGTCTCGTGGCCCTCTGTCAGAATCCAGAGTTTCAAGAAGATCGGAGGGGGTCAAAATTTCGGCCAAAAAAAAAAAAGACAGTGTTACCCCTTATGTTTTTTTTTTCAGGTCCAAATTTTGACCTTCGATATCTCGGCTCTGGAAGGGTCTAGAGCCTCCATTTTTGCGCGCTGGTCGAAGTCTCGTGGCCCTCTGTCAGAATCCAGAGTTTCAAGAAGATCGGAGGGGGTCAAAATTTCGGCCAAAAAAAAAAAATGACAGTGTTACCCCTTATGTTTTTTTTTCATGTCCAAATTTTGACCTTCGATATCTCGGCTCTGGAAGGGTCTAGAGCCTCCATTTTTGCGCGCTGGTCGAAGTCTCGTGGCCCTCTGTCAGAATCCAGAGTTTCAAGAAGATCAGAGGGGGTCAAAATTTCGGCCAAAAAAAAAATGACAGTGTTACCCCTTATGTTTTTTTTTCAGGTCCAAATTTTGACCTTCGATATCTTTGCTCTGGAAGGGTCTAGAGCCTCCATTTTTACGCGCTGGTCGAAGTCTCGTGGCCCTCTGTCAGAATCCAGAGTTTCAAGAAGATCGGAGGGGGTCAAAATTTCGGCCTAAAAAAAAATGACAGTGTTACCCCTTATGTTTTTTTTTCAGGTCCAAATTTTGACCTTCGATATCTTGGCTCTGGAAGGGTCTAGAGCCTTCATTTTTGCGCGCTGGTCGAAGTCTCGTGGCCCTCTGTCAGAATCCAGAGTTTCAAGAAGATCGGAGGGGGTCAAAATTTCGGCCAAAAAAAAAAAATGACAGTGTTACCCCTTATGTTTTTTTTTCATGTCCAAATTTTGACCTTCGATATCTCGGCTCTGGAAGGGTCTAGAGCCTCCATTTTTGCGCGCTGGTCGAAGTCTCGTGGCCCTCTGTCAGAATCCAGAGTTTCAAGAAGATCGGAGGGGGTCAAAATTTCGGCCAAAAAAAAAAATGACAGTGTTACCCCTTATATTTTTTTTTTCAGGTCCAAATTTTGACCTTCGATATCTTGGCTCTGGAAGGGTCTAGAGCCTCCATTTTTGCGCGCTGGTCGAAGTCTCGTGGCCCTCTGTCAGAATCCAGAGTTTCAAGAAGATCGGAGGGGGTCAAAATTTCGGCCAAAAAAAAAATGACAGTGTTACCCCTTATGTTTTTTTTCATGTCCAAATTTTGACCTTCGATATCTCGGCTCTGGAAGGGTCTAGAGCCTCCATTTTTGCGCGCTGGTCGAAGTCTCGTGGCCCTCTGTCAGAATCCAGAGTTTCAAGAAGATCGGAGGGGGTCAAAATTTCGGCCAAAAAAAAAAAGACAGTGTTACCCCTTATGTTTTTTTTTTCAGGTCCAAATTTTGACCTTCGATATCTCGGCTCTGGAAGGGTCTAGAGCCTCCATTTTTGCGCGCTGGTCGAAGTCTCGTGGCCCTCTGTCAGAATCCAGAGTTTCAAGAAGATCGGAGGGGGTCAAAATTTCGGCCAAAAAAAAAAAAATGACAGTGTTACCCCTTATGTTTTTTTTTCATGTCCAAATTTTGACCTTCGATATCTCGGCTCTGGAAGGGTCTAGAGCCTCCATTTTTGCGCGCTGGTCGAAGTCTCGTGGCCCTCTGTCAGAATCCAGAGTTTCAAGAAGATCAGAGGGGGTCAAAATTTCGGCCAAAAAAAAAATGACAGTGTTACCCCTTATGTTTTTTTTTCAGGTCCAAATTTTGACCTTCGATATCTTTGCTCTGGAAGGGTCTAGAGCCTCCATTTTTGCGCGCTGGTCGAAGTCTCGTGGCCCTCTGTCAGAATCCAGAGTTTCAAGAAGATCGGAGGGGGTCAAAATTTCGGCCAAAAAAAAAATGACAGTGTTACCCCTTATGTTTTTTTTTCAGGTCCAAATTTTGACCTTCGATATCTTGGCTCTGGAAGGGTCTAGAGCCTCCATTTTTGCGCGCTGGTCGAAGTCTCGTGGCCCTCTGTCAGAATCCAGAGTTTCAAGAAGATCGGAGGGGGTCAAAATTTCGGCCAAAAAAAAAAAAATGACAGTGTTACCCCTTATGTTTTTTTTTTCAGGTCCAAATTTTGACCTTCGATATCTCGGCTCTGGAAGGGTCTAGAGCCTCTATTTTTGCGCGCTGGTCGAAGTCTCGTGGCCCTCTGTCAGAATCCAGAGTTTCAAGAAGATCGGAGGGGGTCAAAATTTCGGCCAAAAAAAAATGACAGTGTTACCCCTTATGTTTTTTTTTCAGGTCCAAATTTTGACCTTCGATATCTCGGCTCTGGAAGGGTCTAGAGCCTCCATTTTTGCGCGCTGGTCGAAGTCTCGTGGCCCTCTGTCAGAATCCAGAGTTTCAAGAAGATCGGAGGGGGTCAAAATTTCGGCCAAAAAAAAAAAATGACAGTGTTACCCCTTATGTTTTTTTTTTCAGGTCCAAATTTTGACCTTCGATATCACGGCTCTGGAAGGGTCTAGAGCCTCTATTTTTGCGCGCTGGTCGAAGTCTCGTGGCCCTCTGTCAGAATCCAGAGTTTCAAGAAGATCGGAGGGGGTCAAAATTTCGGCCAAAAAAAAAATGACAGTGTTACCCCTTATGTTTTTTTTTTTCAGGTCCAAATTTTGACCTTCGATATCTTGGCTCTGGAAGGGTCTAGAGCCTCCATTTTTGCGCGCTGGTCGAAGTCTCGTGGCCCTCTGTCAGAATCCAGAGTTTCAAGAAGATCGGAGGGGGTCAAAATTTCGGCCAAAAAAAAAAATGACAGTGTTACCCCTTATGTTTTTTTTCATGTCCAAATTTTGACCTTCGATATCTCGGCTCTGGAAGGGTCTAGAGCCTCCATTTTTGCGCGCTGGTCGAAGTCTCGTGGCCCTCTGTCAGAATCCAGAGTTTCAAGAAGATCGGAGGGGGTCAAAATTTCGGCCAAAAAAAAAAAAAAGACAGTGTTACCCCTTATGTTTTTTTTTTCAGGTCCAAATTTTGACCTTCGATATCTCGGCTCTGGAAGGGTCTAGAGCCTCCATTTTTGCGCGCTGGTCGAAGTCTCGTGGCCCTCTGTCAGAATTCAGAGTTTCAAGAAGATCGGAGGGGGTCAAAATTTCGGCCAAAAAAAAAAAATGACAGTGTTACCCCTTATGTTTTTTTTTCAGGTCCAAATTTTGACCTTCGATATCTCGGCTCTGGAAGGGTCTAGAGCCTCCATTTTTGCGCGCTGGTCGAAGTCTCGTGGCCCTCTGTCAGAATCCAGAATTTCAAGAAGATCGGAGGGGGTCAAAATTTCGGCCAAAAAAAAAAAAAGACAGTGTTACCCCTTATGTTTTTTTTTTTCAGGTCCAAATTTTGACCTTCGATATCTCGGCTCTGGAAGGGTCTAGAGCCTTCATTTTTGCGCGCTGGTCGAAGTCTCGTGGCCCTCTGTCAGAATCCAGAGTTTCAAGAAGATCGGAGGGGGTCAAAATTTCGGCCAAGAAAAAAAAATGACAGTGTTACCCCTTATGTTTTTTTTTCATGTCCAAATTTTGACCTTCGATATCTCGGCTCTGGAAGGGTCTAGAGCCTCCATTTTTGCGCGCTGGTCGAAGTCTCGTGGCCCTCTGTCAGAATCCAGAGTTTCAAGAAGATCGGAGGGGGTCAAAATTTCGGCCAAAAAAAAATGACAGTGTTACCCCTTATGTTTTTTTTTTCAGGTCCAAATTTTGACCTTCGATATCTTGGCTCTGGAAGGGTCTAGAGCCTCCATTTTTGCGCGCTGGTCGAAGTCTCGTGGCCCTCTGTCAGAATCCAGAGTTTCAAGAAGATCGGAGGGGGTCAAAATTTCGGCCAAAAAAAAAAATGACAGTGTTACCCCTTATGGTTTTTTTTCAGGTCCAAATTTTGACCTTCGATATCTTGGCTCTGGAAGGGTCTAGAGCCTCCATTTTTGCGCGCTGGTCGAAGTCTCGTGGCCCTCTGTCAGAATCCAGAGTTTCAAGAAGATCGGAGGGGGTCAAAATTTCGGCCAAAAAAAAAAATGACAGTGTTACCCCTTATGTTTTTTTTTTCAGGTCCAAATTTTGACCTTCGATATCTCGGCTCTGGAAGGGTCTAGAGCCTCTATTTTTGCGCGCTGGTCGAAGTCTCGTGGCCCTCTGTCAGAATCCAGAGTTTCAAGAAGATCGGAGGGGGTCAAAATTTCGGCCAAAAAAAAAAATGACAGTGTTACCCCTTATGTTTTTTTTTCAGGTCCAAATTTTGACCTTCGATATCTCGGCTCTGGAAGGGTCTAGAGCCTCCATTTTTGCGCGCTGGTCGAAGTCTCGTGGCCCTCTGTCAGAATCCAGAGTTTCAAGAAGATCGGAGGGGGTCAAAATTTCGGCCAAAAAAAAAAATGACAGTGTTACCCCTTATGTTTTTTTTTTTCAGGTCCAAATTTTGACCTTCGATATCTCGGCTCTGGAAGGGTCTAGAGCCTCTATTTTTGCGCGCTGGTCGAAGTCTCGTGGCCCTCTGTCAGAATCCAGAGTTTCAAGAAGATCGGAGGGGGTCAAAATTTCGGCCAAAAAAAAATGACAGTGTTACCCCTTATGTTTTTTTTTCAGGTCCAAATTTTGACCTTCGATATCTCGGCTCTGGAAGGGTCTAGAGCCTCCATTTTTGCGCGCTGGTCGAAGTCTCGTGGCCCTCTGTCAGAATCCAGAGTTTCAAGAAGATCGGAGGGGGTCAAAATTTCGGCCAAAAAAAAAAATGACAGTGTTACCCCTTATGTTTTTTTTTTCAGGTCCAAATTTTGACCTTCGATATCACGGCTCTGGAAGGGTCTAGAGCCTCTATTTTTGCGCGCTGGTCGAAGTCTCGTGGCCCTCTGTCAGAATCCAGAGTTTCAAGAAGATCGGAGGGGGTCAAAATTTCGGCCAAAAAAAAATGACAGTGTTACCCCTTATGTTTTTTTTTTTCAGGTCCAAATTTTGACCTTCGATATCTTGGCTCTGGAAGGGTCTAGAGCCTCCATTTTTGCGCGCTGGTCGAAGTCTCGTGGCCCTCTGTCAGAATCCAGAGTTTCAAGAAGATCGGAGGGGGTCAAAATTTCGGCTAAAAAAAAAAAATGACAGTGTTACCCCTTATGTTTTTTTTTCATGTCCAAATTTTGACCTTCGATATCTCGGCTCTGGAAGGGTCTAGAGCCTCCATTTTTGCGCGCTGGTCGAAGTCTCGTGGCCCTCTGTCAGAATCCAGAGTTTCAAGAAGATCGGAGGGGGTCAAAATTTCGGCCAAAAAAAAAAAAAGACAGTGTTACCCCTTATGTTTTTTTTCAGGTCCAAATTTTGACCTTCGATATCTCGGCTCTGGAAGGGTCTAGAGCCTCCATTTTTGCGCGCTGGTCGAAGTCTCGTGGCCCTCTGTCAGAATTCAGAGTTTCAAGAAGATCGGAGGGGGTCAAAATTTCGGCCAAAAAAAAAAAATGACAGTGTTACCCCTTATGTTTTTTTTTTCAGGTCCAAATTTTGACCTTCGATATCTCGGCTCTGGAAGGGTCTAGAGCCTTCATTTTTGCGCGCTGGTCGAAGTCTCGTGGCCCTCTGTCAGAATCCAGAGTTTCAAGAAGATCGGAGGGGGTCAAAATTTCGGCCAAGAAAAAAAATGACAGTGTTACCCCTTATGTTTTTTTTTCATGTCCAAATTTTGACCTTCGATATCTCGGCTCTGGAAGGGTCTAGAGCCTCCATTTTTGCGCGCTGGTCGAAGTCTCGTGGCCCTCTGTCAGAATCCAGAGTTTCAAGAAGATCGGAGGGGGTCAAAATTTCGGCCAAAAAAAAATGACAGTGTTACCCCTTATGTTTTTTTTTTCAGGTCCAAATTTTGACCTTCGATATCTTGGCTCTGGAAGGGTCTAGAGCCTCCATTTTTGCGCGCTGGTCGAAGTCTCGTGGCCCTCTGTCAGAATCCAGAGTTTCAAGAAGATCGGAGGGGGTCAAAATTTCGGCCAAAAAAAAAAATGACAGTGTTACCCCTTATGTTTTTTTTTTCAGGTCCAAATTTTGACCTTCGATATCTCGGCTCTGGAAGGGTCTAGAGCCTCTATTTTTGCGCGCTGGTCGAAGTCTCGTGGCCCTCTGTCAGAATCCAGAGTTTCAAGAAGATCGGAGGGGGTCAAAATTTCGGCCAAAAAAAAAAATGACAGTGTTACCCCTTATGTTTTTTTTTTCAGGTCCAAATTTTGACCTTCGATATCTCGGCTCTGGAAGGGTCTAGAGCCTCCATTTTTGCGCGCTGGTCGAAGTCTCGTGGCCCTCTGTCAGAATCCAGAGTTTCAAGAAGATCGGAGGGGGTCAAAATTTCGGCCAAAAAAAAAAAATGACAGTGTTACCCCTTATGTTTTTTTTTCAGGTCCAAATTTTGACCTTCGATATCTCGGCTCTGGAAGGGTCTAGAGCCTCTATTTTTGCGCGCTGGTCGAAGTCTCGTGGCCCTCTGTCAGAATCCAGAGTTTCAAGAAGATCGGAGGGGGTCAAAATTTCGGCCAAAAAAAAAATGACAGTGTTACCCCTTATGTTTTTTTTTTCAGGTCCAAATTTTGACCTTCGATATCTTGGCTCTGGAAGGGTCTAGAGCCTCCATTTTTGCGCGCTGGTCGAAGTCTCGTGGCCCTCTGTCAGAATCCAGAGTTTCAAGAAGATCGGAGGGGGTCAAAATTTCGGCCAAAAAAAAAAATGACAGTGTTACCCCTTATGTTTTTTTTTCATGTCCAAATTTTGACCTTCGATATCTCGGCTCTGGAAGGGTCTAGAGCCTCCATTTTTGCGCGCTGGTCGAAGTCTCGTGGCCCTCTGTCAGAATCCAGAGTTTCAAGAAGATCGGAGGGGGTCAAAATTTCGGCCAAAAAAAAAAAATGACAGTGTTACCCCTTATGTTTTTTTTTCAGGTCCAAATTTTGACCTTCGATATCTCGGCTCTGGAAGGGTCTAGAGCCTCCATTTTTGCGCGCTGGTCGAAGTCTCGTGGCCCTCTGTCAGAATCCAGAGTTTCAAGAAGATCGGAGGGGGTCAAAATTTCGGCCAAAAAAAAAAAAAAAGACAGTGTTACCCCTTATTTTTTTTTTTTTTCAGGTCCAAATTTTGACCTTCGATATCTCGGCTCTGGAAGGGTCTAGAGCCTCCATTTTTGCGCGCTGGTCGAAGTCTCGTGGCCCTCTGTCATAATCCAGAGTTTCAAGAAGATCGGAGGGGGTCAAAATTTTGGCCAAAAAAAAAATGACAGTGTTACCCCTTATGTTTTTTTTTTCAGGTCCAAATTTTGACCTTCGATATCTCGGCTCTGGAAGGGTCTAGAGCCTCCATTTTTGCGTGCTGGTCGAAGTCTCGTGGCCCTCTGTCAGAATCCAGAGTTTCAAGAAGATCAGAGGGGGTCAAAATTTCGGCCAAAAAAAAAATGACAGTGTTACCCCTTATGTTTTTTTTTTCAGGTCCAAATTTTGACCTTCGATATCTCGGCTCTGGAAGGGTCTAGAGCCTCCGTTTTTGCGCGCTGGTCGAAGTCTCGTGGCCCTCTGTCAGAATCCAGAGTTTCAAGAAGATCGGAGGGGGTCAAAATTTCGGCCAAAAAAAAAAAGACAGTGTTACCCCTTATGTTTTTTTTTTCAGGTCCAAATTTTGACCTTCGATATCTCGGCTCTGGAAGGGTCTAGAGCCTTCATTTTTGCGCGCTGGTCGAAGTCTCGTGGCCCTCTGTCAGAATCCAGAGTTTCAAGAAGATCGGAGGGGGTCAAAATTTCGGCCAAAAAAAAAAAATGACAGTGTTACCCCTTATGTTTTTTTTTCATGTCCAAATTTTGACCTTCGATATCTCGGCTCTGGAAGGGTCTAGAGCCTCCATTTTTGCGCGCTGGTCGAAGTCTCGTGGCCCTCTGTCAGAATCCAGAGTTTCAAGAAGATCGGAGGGGGTCAAAATTTCGGCCAAAAAAAAATGACAGTGTTACCCCTTATGTTTTTTTTTTTTTCAGGTCCAAATTTTGACCTTCGATATCTTGGCTCTGGAAGGGTCTAGAGCCTCCATTTTTGCGCGCTGGTCGAAGTCTCGTGGCCCTCTGTCAGAATCCAGAGTTTCAAGAAGATCGGAGGGGGTCAAAATTTCGGCCAAAAAAAAATGACAGTGTTACCCCTTATGGTTTTTTTTCAGGTCCAAATTTTGACCTTCGATATCTTGGCTCTGGAAGGGTCTAGAGCCTCCATTTTTGCGCGCTGGTCGAAGTCTCGTGGCCCTCTGTCAGAATCCAGAGTTTCAAGAAGATCGGAGGGGGTCAAAATTTCGGCCAAAAAAAAAAATGACAGTGTTACCCCTTATGTTTTTTTTTCAGGTCCAAATTTTGACCTTCGATATCTCGGCTCTGGAAGGGTCTAGAGCCTCTATTTTTGCGCGCTGGTCGAAGTCTCGTGGCCCTCTGTCAGAATCCAGAGTTTCAAGAAGATCGGAGGGGGTCAAAATTTTGGCCAAAAAAAAAATGACAGTGTTACCCCTTATGTTTTTTTTTCAGGTCCAAATTTTGACCTTCGATATCTCGGCTCTGGAAGGGTCTAGAGCCTCCATTTTTGCGCGCTGGTCGAAGTCTCGTGGCCCTCTGTCAGAATCCAGAGTTTCAAGAAGATCGGAGGGGGTCAAAATTTCGGCCAAAAAAAAAATGACAGTGCTACCCCTTATGTTTTTTTTTCAGGTCCAAATTTTGACCTTCGATATCTCGGCTCTGGAAGGGTCTAGAGCCTCTATTTTTGCGCGCTGGTCGAAGTCTCGTGGCCCTCTGTCAGAATCCAGAGTTTCAAGAAGATCGGAGGGGGTCAAAATTTCGGCCAAAAAAAAAATGACAGTGTTACCCCTTATGTTTTTTTTTTCAGGTCCAAATTTTGACCTTCGATATCTTGGCTCTGGAAGGGTCTAGAGCCTCCATTTTTGCGCGCTGGTCGAAGTCTCGTGGCCCTCTGTCAGAATCCAGAGTTTCAAGAAGATCGGAGGGGGTCAAAATTTCGGCCAAAAAAAAAATGACAGTGTTACCCCTTATGTTTTTTTTTTCATGTCCAAATTTTGACCTTCGATATCTCGGCTCTGGAAGGGTCTAGAGCCTCCATTTTTGCGCGCTGGTCGAAGTCTCGTGGCCCTCTGTCAGAATCCAGAGTTTCAAGAAGATCGGAGGGGGTCAAAATTTCGGCCAAAAAAAAAAAAAGACAGTGTTACCCCTTATGTTTTTTTTTTCAGGTCCAAATTTTGACCTTCGATATCTCGGCTCTGGAAGGGTCTAGAGCCTCCATTTTTGCGCGCTGGTCGAAGTCTCGTGGCCGTCTGTCAGAATCCAGAGTTTCAAGAAGATCGGAGGGGGTCAAAATTTCGGCCAAAAAAAAAAAAAATGACAGTGTTACCCCTTATGTTTTTTTTTCAGGTCCAAATTTTGACCTTCGATATCTCGGCTCTGGAAGGGTCTAGAGCCTCCATTTTTGCGCGCTGGTCGAAGTCTCGTGGCCCTCTGTCAGAATCCAGAGTTTCAAGAAGATCGGAGGGGGTCAAAATTTCGGCCAAAAAAAAAATGACAGTGTTACCCCTTATGTTTTTTTTTCAGGTCCAAATTTTGACCTTCGATATCTCGGCTCTGGAAGGGTCTAGAGCCTCCATTTTTGCGCGCTGGTCGAAGTCTCGTGGCCCTCTGTCAGAATCCAGAGTTTCAAGAAGATCGGAGGGGGTCAAAATTTCGGCCAAAAAAAAAAATGACAGTGTTACCCCTTATGTTTTTTTTCAGGTCCAAATTTTGACCTTCGATATCTTGGCTCTGGAAGGGTCTAGAGCCTCCATTTTTGCGCGCTGGTCGAAGTCTCGTGGCCCTCTGTCAGAATCCAGAGTTTCAAGAAGATCGGAGGGGGTCAAAATTTCGGCCAAAAAAAAAAATGACAGTGTTACCCCTTATGTTTTTTTTTCAGGTCCAAATTTTGACCTTCGATATCTCGGCTCTGGAAGGGTCTAGAGCCTCCATTTTTGCGCGCTGGTCGAAGTCTCGTGGCCCTCTGTCAGAATCCAGAGTTTCAAGAAGATCGGAGGGGGTCAAAATTTCGGCCAAAAAAAAAAAATGACAGTGTTACCCCTTATGTTTTTTTTTCAGGTCCAAATTTTGACCTTCGATATCTCGGCTCTGGAAGGGTCTAGAGCCTCCATTTTTGCGCGCTGGTCGAAGTCTCGTGGCCCTCTGTCAGAATCCAGAGTTTCAAGAAGATCGGAGGGGGTCAAAATTTCGGCCAAAAAAAAAAAAAAAAGACAGTGTTACCCCTTATTTTTTTTTTTTCAGGTCCAAATTTTGACCTTCGATATCTCGGCTCTGGAAGGGTCTAGAGCCTCCATTTTTGCGCGCTGGTCGAAGTCTCGTGGCCCTCTGTCAGAATCCAGAGTTTCAAGAAGATCGGAGGGGGTCAAAATTTTGGCCAAAAAAAAAAATGACAGTGTTACCCCTTATGTTTTTTTTTTCAGGTCCAAATTTTGACCTTCGATATCTCGGCTCTGGAAGGGTCTAGAGCCTCCATTTTTGCGTGCTGGTCGAAGTCTCGTGGCCCTCTGTCAGAATCCAGAGTTTCAAGAAGATCAGAGGGGGTCAAAATTTCGGCCAAAAAAAAAATGACAGTGTTACCCCTTATGTTTTTTTTTTCAGGTCCAAATTTTGACCTTCGATATCTCGGCTCTGGAAGGGTCTAGAGCCTCCGTTTTTGCGCGCTGGTCGAAGTCTCGTGGCCCTCTGTCAGAATCCAGAGTTTCAAGAAGATCGGAGGGGGTCAAAATTTCGGCCAAAAAAAAAAAAGACAGTGTTACCCCTTATGTTTTTTTTTTCAGGTCCAAATTTTGACCTTCGATATCTCGGCTCTGGAAGGGTCTAGAGCCTTCATTTTTGCGCGCTGGTCGAAGTCTCGTGGCCCTCTGTCAGAATCCAGAGTTTCAAGAAGATCGGAGGGGGTCAAAATTTCGGCCAAAAAAAAAAAATGACAGTGTTACCCCTTATGTTTTTTTTTCATGTCCAAATTTTGACCTTCGATATCTCGGCTCTGGAAGGGTCTAGAGCCTCCATTTTTGCGCGCTGGTCGAAGTCTCGTGGCCCTCTGTCAGAATCCAGAGTTTCAAGAAGATCGGAGGGGGTCAAAATTTCGGCCAAAAAAAAATGACAGTGTTACCCCTTATGTTTTTTTTTTTTTTCAGGTCCAAATTTTGACCTTCGATATCTTGGCTCTGGAAGGGTCTAGAGCCTCCATTTTTGCGCGCTGGTCGAAGTCTCGTGGCCCTCTGTCAGAATCCAGAGTTTCAAGAAGATCGGAGGGGGTCAAAATTTCGGCCAAAAAAAAATGACAGTGTTACCCCTTATGGTTTTTTTTCAGGTCCAAATTTTGACCTTCGATATCTTGGCTCTGGAAGGGTCTAGAGCCTCCATTTTTGCGCGCTGGTCGAAGTCTCGTGGCCCTCTGTCAGAATCCAGAGTTTCAAGAAGATCGGAGGGGGTCAAAATTTCGGCCAAAAAAAAAAATGACAGTGTTACCCCTTATGTTTTTTTTTCAGGTCCAAATTTTGACCTTCGATATCTCGGCTCTGGAAGGGTCTAGAGCCTCTATTTTTGCGCGCTGGTCGAAGTCTCGTGGCCCTCTGTCAGAATCCAGAGTTTCAAGAAGATCGGAGGGGGTCAAAATTTTGGCCAAAAAAAAAATGACAGTGTTACCCCTTATGTTTTTTTTTCAGGTCCAAATTTTGACCTTCGATATCTCGGCTCTGGAAGGGTCTAGAGCCTCCATTTTTGCGCGCTGGTCGAAGTCTCGTGGCCCTCTGTCAGAATCCAGAGTTTCAAGAAGATCGGAGGGGGTCAAAATTTCGGCCAAAAAAAAAAATGACAGTGTTACCCCTTATGTTTTTTTTTCAGGTCCAAATTTTGACCTTCGATATCTCGGCTCTGGAAGGGTCTAGAGCCTCTATTTTTGCGCGCTGGTCGAAGTCTCGTGGCCCTCTGTCAGAATCCAGAGTTTCAAGAAGATCGGAGGGGGTCAAAATTTCGGCCAAAAAAAAAATGACAGTGTTACCCCTTATGTTTTTTTTTTCAGGTCCAAATTTTGACCTTCGATATCTTGGCTCTGGAAGGGTCTAGAGCCTCCATTTTTGCGCGCTGGTCGAAGTCTCGTGGCCCTCTGTCAGAATCCAGAGTTTCAAGAAGATCGGAGGGGGTCAAAATTTCGGCCAAAAAAAAAATGACAGTGTTACCCCTTATGTTTTTTTTTTCATGTCCAAATTTTGACCTTCGATATCTCGGCTCTGGAAGGGTCTAGAGCCTCCATTTTTGCGCGCTGGTCGAAGTCTCGTGGCCCTCTGTCAGAATCCAGAGTTTCAAGAAGATCGGAGGGGGTCAAAATTTCGGCCAAAAAAAAAAAAGACAGTGTTACCCCTTATGTTTTTTTTTCAGGTCCAAATTTTGACCTTCGATATCTCGGCTCTGGAAGGGTCTAGAGCCTCCATTTTTGCGCGCTGGTCGAAGTCTCGTGGCCGTCTGTCAGAATCCAGAGTTTCAAGAAGATCGGAGGGGGTCAAAATTTCGGCCAAAAAAAAAAAAATGACAGTGTTACCCCTTATGTTTTTTTTTCAGGTCCAAATTTTGACCTTCGATATCTCGGCTCTGGAAGGGTCTAGAGCCTCCATTTTTGCGCGCTGGTCGAAGTCTCGTGGCCCTCTGTCAGAATCCAGAGTTTCAAGAAGATCGGAGGGGGTCAAAATTTCGGCCAAAAAAAAAATGACAGTGTTACCCCTTATGTTTTTTTTTCAGGTCCAAATTTTGACCTTCGATATCTCGGCTCTGGAAGGGTCTAGAGCCTCCATTTTTGCGCGCTGGTCGAAGTCTCGTGGCCCTCTGTCAGAATCCAGAGTTTCAAGAAGATCGGAGGGGGTCAAAATTTCGGCCAAAAAAAAAAATGACAGTGTTACCCCTTATGTTTTTTTTCAGGTCCAAATTTTGACCTTCGATATCTTGGCTCTGGAAGGGTCTAGAGCCTCCATTTTTGCGCGCTGGTCGAAGTCTCGTGGCCCTCTGTCAGAATCCAGAGTTTCAAGAAGATCGGAGGGGGTCAAAATTTCGGCCAAAAAAAAAAATGACAGTGTTACCCCTTATGTTTTTTTTTCAGGTCCAAATTTTGACCTTCGATATCTCGGCTCTGGAAGGGTCTAGAGCCTCCATTTTTGCGCGCTGGTCGAAGTCTCGTGGCCCTCTGTCAGAATCCAGAGTTTCAAGAAGATCGGAGGGGGTCAAAATTTCGGCCAAAAAAAAAAATGACAGTGTTACCCCTTATGTTTTTTTTTCAGGTCCAAATTTTGACCTTCGATATCTCGGCTCTGGAAGGGTCTAGAGCCTCCATTTTTGCACGCTGGTCGAAGTCTCGTGGCCCTCTGTCAGAATCCAGAGTTTCAAGAAGATCGGAGGGGGTCAAAATTTCGGCCAAAAAAAAAAAAAAGACAGTGTTACCCCTTATGTTTTTTTTTTTTTCAGGTCCAAATTTTGACCTTCGATATCTCGGCTCTGGAAGGGTCTAGAGCCTCCATTTTTGCGCGCTGGTCGAAGTCTCGTGGCCCTCTGTCAGAATCCAGAGTTTCAAGAAGATCGGAGGGGGTCAAAATTTCGGCCAAAAAAAAAAAAATGACAGTGTTACCCCTTATGTTTTTTTTCAGGTCCAAATTTTGACCTTCGATATTTTGGCTCTGGAAGGGTCTAGAGCCTCCATTATTGCGCGCTGGTCGAAGTCTCGTGGCCCTCTGTCAGAATCCAGAGTTTCAAGAAGATCGGAGGGGGTCAAAATTTTGGCCAAAAAAAAAAAAAATGACAGTGTTACCCCTTATGTTTTTTTTTTCAGGTCCAAATTTTGACCTTCGATATCTCGGCTCTGGAAGGGTCTAGAGCCTCCATTTTTACGCGCTGGTCGAAGTCTCGTGGCCCTCTGTCAGAATCCAGAGTTTCAAGAAGATCGGAGGGGGTCAAAATTTCGGCCAAAAAAAAAAATGACAGTGTTACCCCTTATGTTTTTTTTTCAGGTCCAAATTTTGACCTTCGATATCTCGGCTCTGGAAGGGTCTAGAGCCTCTATTTTTGCGCGCTGGTCGAAGTCTCGTGGCCCTCTGTCAGAATCCAGAGTTTCAAGAAGATCGGAGGGGGTCAAAATTTCGGCCAAAAAAAAAAATGACAGTGTTACCCCTTATGTTTTTTTTTCAGGTCCAAATTTTGACCTTCGATATCTCGGCTCTGGAAGGGTCTAGAGCCTCCATTTTTGCGCGCTGGTCGAAGTCTCGTGGCCCTCTGTCAGAATCCAGAGTTTCAAGAAGATCGGAGGGGGTCAAAATTTCGGCCAAAAAAAAAAAAATGACAGTGTTACCCCTTATGTTTTTTTTTCATGTCCAAATTTTGACCTTCGATATCTCGGCTCTGGAAGGGTCTAGAGCCTCCATTTTTGCGCGCTGGTCGAAGTCTCGTGGCCCTCTGTCAGAATCCAGAGTTTCAAGAAGATCGGAGGGGGTCAAAATTTCGGCCAAAAAAAATGACAGTGTTACCCCTTATGTTTTTTTTTTTCAGGTCCAAATTTTGACCTTCGATATCTTGGCTCTGGAAGGGTCTAGAGCCTCCATTTTTGCGCGCTGGTCGAAGTCTCGTGGCCCTCTGTCAGAATCCAGAGTTTCAAGAAGATCGGAGGGGGTCAAAATTTCGGCCAAAAAAAAATGACAGTGTTACCCCTTATGGTTTTTTTTCAGGTCCAAATTTTGACCTTCGATATCTTGGCTCTGGAAGGGTCTAGAGCCTCCATTTTTGCGCGCTGGTCGAAGTCTCGTGGCCCTCTGTCAGAATCCAGAGTTTCAAGAAGATCGGAGGGGGTCAAAATTTCAGCCAAAAAAAAAAAATGACAGTGTTACCCCTTATGTTTTTTTTTCAGGTCCAAATTTTGACCTTCGATATCTCGGCTCTGGAAGGGTCTAGAGCCTCTATTTTTGCGCGCTGGTCGAAGTCTCTTGGCCCTCTGTCAGAATCCAGAGTTTCAAGAAGATCGGAGGGGGTCAAAATTTTGGCCAAAAAAAAAAATGACAGTGTTACCCCTTATGTTTTTTTTTCAGGTCCAAATTTTGACCTTCGATATCTCGGCTCTGGAAGGGTCTAGAGCCTCCATTTTTGCGCGCTGGTCGAAGTCTCGTGGCCCTCTGTCAGAATCCAGAGTTTCAAGAAGATCGGAGGGGGTCAAAATTTCGGCCAAAAAAAAAAATGACAGTGTTACCCCTTATGTTTTTTTTTCAGGTCCAAATTTTGACCTTCGATATCTCGGCTCTGGAAGGGTCTAGAGCCTCTATTTTTGCGCGCTGGTCGAAGTCTCGTGGCCCTCTGTCAGAATCCAGAGTTTCAAGAAGATCGGAGGGGGTTAAAATTTCGGCCAAAAAAAAAATGACAGTGTTACCCCTTATGTTTTTTTTTTTCAGGTCCAAATTTTGACCTTCGATATCTTGGCTCTGGAAGGGTCTAGAGCCTCCATTTTTGCGCGCTGGTCGAAGTCTCGTGGCCCTCTGTCAGAATCCAGAGTTTCAAGAAGATCGGAGGGGGTCAAAATTTCGGCCAAAAAAAAAAAATGACAGTGTTACCCCTTATGTTTTTTTTTTCATGTCCAAATTTTGACCTTCGATATCTCGGCTCTGGAAGGGTCTAGAGCCTCCATTTTTGCGCGCTGGTCGAAGTCTCGTGGCCCTCTGTCAGAATCCAGAGTTTCAAGAAGATCGGAGGGGGTCAAAATTTCGGCCAAAAAAAAAAAAGACAGTGTTACCCCTTATGTTTTTTTTTTCAGGTCCAAATTTTGACCTTCGATATCTCGGCTCTGGAAGGGTCTAGAGCCTCCATTTTTGCGCGCTGGTCGAAGTCTCGTGGCCCTCTGTCAGAATCCAGAGTTTCAAGAAGATCGGAGGGGGTCAAAATTTCGGCCAAAAAAAAAAAAAATGACAGTGTTACCCCTTATGTTTTTTTTTCAGGTCCAAATTTTGACCTTCGATATCTCGGCTCTGGAAGGGTCTAGAGCCTCCATTTTTGCGCGCTGGTCGAAGTCTCGTGGCCCTCTGTCAGAATCCAGAGTTTCAAGAAGATCGGAGGGGGTCAAAATTTCGGCCAAAAAAAAAATGACAGTGTTACCCCTTATGTTTTTTTTTCAGGTCCAAATTTTGACCTTCGATATCTCGGCTCTGGAAGGGTCTAGAGCCTCCATTTTTGCGCGCTGGTCGAAGTCTCGTGGCCCTCTGTCAGAATCCAGAGTTTCAAGAAGATCGGAGGGGGTCAAAATTTCGGCCAAAAAAAAAAATGACAGTGTTACCCCTTATGTTTTTTTTCAGGTCCAAATTTTGACCTTCGATATCTTGGCTCTGGAAGGGTCTAGAGCCTCCATTTTTGCGCGCTGGTCGAAGTCTCGTGGCCCTCTGTCAGAATCCAGAGTTTCAAGAAGATCGGAGGGGGTCAAAATTTCGGCCAAAAAAAAAAATGACAGTGTTACCCCTTATGTTTTTTTTTCAGGTCCAAATTTTGACCTTCGATATCTCGGCTCTGGAAGGGTCTAGAGCCTCCATTTTTGCGCGCTGGTCGAAGTCTCGTGGCCCTCTGTCAGAATCCAGAGTTTCAAGAAGATCGGAGGGGGTCAAAATTTCGGCCAAAAAAAAAAATGACAGTGTTACCCCTTATGTTTTTTTTTCAGGTCCAAATTTTGACCTTCGATATCTCGGCTCTGGAAGGGTCTAGAGCCTCCATTTTTGCGCGCTGGTCGAAGTCTCGTGGCCCTCTGTCAGAATCCAGAGTTTCAAGAAGATCGGAGGGGGTCAAAATTTCGGCCAAAAAAAAAAAAAGACAGTGTTACCCCTTATGTTTTTTTTTTTTTCAGGTCCAAATTTTGACCTTCGATATCTCGGCTCTGGAAGGGTCTAGAGCCTCCATTTTTGCGCGCTGGTCGAAGTCTCGTGGCCCTCTGTCAGAATCCAGAGTTTCAAGAAGATCGGAGGGGGTCAAAATTTCGGCCAAAAAAAAAAAATGACAGTGTTACCCCTTATGTTTTTTTTCAGGTCCAAATTTTGACCTTCGATATTTTGGCTCTGGAAGGGTCTAGAGCCTCCATTATTGCGCGCTGGTCGAAGTCTCGTGGCCCTCTGTCAGAATCCAGAGTTTCAAGAAGATCGGAGGGGGTCAAAATTTTGGCCAAAAAAAAAAAAAAATGACAGTGTTACCCCTTATGTTTTTTTTTCAGGTCCAAATTTTGACCTTCGATATCTCGGCTCTGGAAGGGTCTAGAGCCTCCATTTTTACGCGCTGGTCGAAGTCTCGTGGCCCTCTGTCAGAATCCAGAGTTTCAAGAAGATCGGAGGGGGTCAAAATTTCGGCCAAAAAAAAAAAATGACAGTGTTACCCCTTATGTTTTTTTTTCAGGTCCAAATTTTGACCTTCGATATCTCGGCTCTGGAAGGGTCTAGAGCCTCTATTTTTGCGCGCTGGTCGAAGTCTCGTGGCCCTCTGTCAGAATCCAGAGTTTCAAGAAGATCGGAGGGGGTCAAAATTTCGGCCAAAAAAAAAAATGACAGTGTTACCCCTTATGTTTTTTTTTCAGGTCCAAATTTTGACCTTCGATATCTCGGCTCTGGAAGGGTCTAGAGCCTCCATTTTTGCGCGCTGGTCGAAGTCTCGTGGCCCTCTGTCAGAATCCAGAGTTTCAAGAAGATCGGAGGGGGTCAAAATTTCGGCCAAAAAAAAAAATGACAGTGTTACCCCTTATGTTTTTTTTTTCATGTCCAAATTTTGACCTTCGATATCTCGGCTCTGGAAGGGTCTAGAGCCTCCATTTTTGCGCGCTGGTCGAAGTCTCGTGGCCCTCTGTCAGAATCCAGAGTTTCAAGAAGATCGGAGGGGGTCAAAATTTCGGCCAAAAAAAAAAAAGACAGTGTTACCCCTTATGTTTTTTTTTTCAGGTCCAAATTTTGACCTTCGATATCTCGGCTCTGGAAGGGTCTAGAGCCTCCATTTTTGCGCGCTGGTCGAAGTCTCGTGGCCCTCTGTCAGAATCCAGAGTTTCAAGAAGATCGGAGGGGGTCAAAATTTCGGCCAAAAAAAAAAAAATGACAGTGTTACCCCTTATGTTTTTTTTTCAGGTCCAAATTTTGACCTTCGATATCTCGGCTCTGGAAGGGTCTAGAGCCTCCATTTTTGCGCGCTGGTCGAAGTCTCGTGGCCCTCTGTCAGAATCCAGAGTTTCAAGAAGATCGGAGGGGGTTAAAATTTCGGACAAAAAAAAAATGACAGTGTTACCCCTTATGTTTTTTTTTTCAGGTCCAAATTTTGACCTTCGATATCTCGGCTCTGGAAGGGTCTAGAGCCTCCATTTTTGCGCGCTGGTCGAAGTCTCGTGGCCCTCTGTCAGAATCCAGAGTTTCAAGAAGATCGGAGGGGGTCAAAATTTCGGCCAAAAAAAAAAAAATGACAGTGTTACCCCTTATGTTTTTTTTCAGGTCCAAATTTTGACCTTCGATATCTTGGCTCTGGAAGGGTCTAGAGCCTCCATTTTTGCGCGCTGGTCGAAGTCTCGTGGCCCTCTGTCAGAATCCAGAGTTTCAAGAAGATCGGAGGGGGTCAAAATTTCGGCCAAAAAAAAAAATGACAGTGTTACCCCTTATGTTTTTTTTTCAGGTCCAAATTTTGACCTTCGATATCTCGGCTCTGGAAGGGTCTAGAGCCTCCATTTTTGCGCGCTGGTCGAAGTCTCGTGGCCCTCTGTCAGAATCCAGAGTTTCAAGAAGATCGGAGGGGGTCAAAATTTCGGCCAAAAAAAAAATGACAGTGTTACCCCTTATGTTTTTTTTTCAGGTCCAAATTTTGACCTTCGATATCTCGGCTCTGGAAGGGTCTAGAGCCTCCATTTTTGCGCGCTGGTCGAAGTCTCGTGGCCCTCTGTCAGAATCCAGAGTTTCAAGAAGATCGGAGGGGGTCAAAATTTCGGCCAAAAAAAAAAAAGACAGTGTTACCCCTTATGTTTTTTTTTTTTCAGGTCCAAATTTTGACCTTCGATATCTCGGCTCTGGAAGGGTCTAGAGCCTCCATTTTTGCGCGCTGGTCGAAGTCTCGTGGCCCTCTGTCAGAATCCAGAGTTTCAAGAAGATCGGAGGGGGTCAAAATTTCGGCCAAAAAAAAAAAATGACAGTGTTACCCCTTATGTTTTTTTTCAGGTCCAAATTTTGACCTTCGATATTTTGGCTCTGGAAGGGTCTAGAGCCTCCATTATTGCGCGCTGGTCGAAGTCTCGTGGCCCTCTGTCAGAATCCAGAGTTTCAAGAAGATCGGAGGGGGTCAAAATTTTGGCCAAAAAAAAAAAAAATGACAGTGTTACCCCTTATGTTTTTTTTTTCAGGTCCAAATTTTGACCTTCGATATCTCGGCTCTGGAAGGGTCTAGAGCCTCCATTTTTACGCGCTGGTCGAAGTCTCGTGGCCCTCTGTCAGAATCCAGAGTTTCAAGAAGATCGGAGGGGGTCAAAATTTCGGCCAAAAAAAAAAAATGACAGTGTTACCCCTTATGTTTTTTTTTCAGGTCCAAATTTTGACCTTCGATATCTCGGCTCTGGAAGGGTCTAGAGCCTCTATTTTTGCGCGCTGGTCGAAGTCTCGTGGCCCTCTGTCAGAATCCAGAGTTTCAAGAAGATCGGAGGGGGTCAAAATTTCGGCCAAAAAAAAAAAAGACAGTGTTACCCCTTATGTTTTTTTTTTCAGGTCCAAATTTTGACCTTCGATATCTCGGCTCTGGAAGGGTCTAGAGCCTTCATTTTTGCGCGCTGGTCGAAGTCTCGTGGCCCTCTGTCAGAATCCAGAGTTTCAAGAAGATCGGAGGGGGTCAAAATTTCGGCCAAAAAAAAAAAATGACAGTGTTACCCCTTATGTTTTTTTTTTCATGTCCAAATTTTGACCTTCGATATCTCGGCTCTGGAAGGGTCTAGAGCCTCCATTTTTGCGCGCTGGTCGAAGTCTCGTGGCCCTCTGTCAGAATCCAGAGTTTCAAGAAGATCGGAGGGGGTCAAAATTTCGGCCAAAAAAAAATGACAGTGTTACCCCTTATGTTTTTTTTTTTTTCAGGTCCAAATTTTGACCTTCGATATCTTGGCTCTGGAAGGGTCTAGAGCCTCCATTTTTGCGCGCTGGTCGAAGTCTCGTGGCCCTCTGTCAGAATCCAGAGTTTCAAGAAGATCGGAGGGGGTCAAAATTTCGGCCAAAAAAAAATGACAGTGTTACCCCTTATGGTTTTTTTTTCAGGTCCAAATTTTGACCTTCGATATCTTGGCTCTGGAAGGGTCTAGAGCCTCCATTTTTGCGCGCTGGTCGAAGTCTCGTGGCCCTCTGTCAGAATCCAGAGTTTCAAGAAGATCGGAGGGGGTCAAAATTTCGGCCAAAAAAAAAAATGACAGTGTTACCCCTTATGTTTTTTTTTCAGGTCCAAATTTTGACCTTCGATATCTCGGCTCTGGAAGGGTCTAGAGCCTCTATTTTTGCGCGCTGGTCGAAGTCTCGTGGCCCTCTGTCAGAATCCAGAGTTTCAAGAAGATCGGAGGGGGTCAAAATTTTGGCCAAAAAAAAAATGACAGTGTTACCCCTTATGTTTTTTTTTCAGGTCCAAATTTTGACCTTCGATATCTCGGCTCTGGAAGGGTCTAGAGCCTCCATTTTTGCGCGCTGGTCGAAGTCTCGTGGCCCTCTGTCAGAATCCAGAGTTTCAAGAAGATCGGAGGGGGTCAAAATTTCGGCCAAAAAAAAAAATGACAGTGTTACCCCTTATGTTTTTTTTTCAGGTCCAAATTTTGACCTTCGATATCTCGGCTCTGGAAGGGTCTAGAGCCTCTATTTTTGCGCGCTGGTCGAAGTCTCGTGGCCCTCTGTCAGAATCCAGAGTTTCAAGAAGATCGGAGGGGGTCAAAATTTCGGCCAAAAAAAAAATGACAGTGTTACCCCTTATGTTTTTTTTTCAGGTCCAAATTTTGACCTTCGATATCTTGGCTCTGGAAGGGTCTAGAGCCTCCATTTTTGCGCGCTGGTCGAAGTCTCGTGGCCCTCTGTCAGAATCCAGAGTTTCAAGAAGATCGGAGGGGGTCAAAATTTCGGCCAAAAAAAAAATGACAGTGTTACCCCTTATGTTTTTTTTTTCATGTCCAAATTTTGACCTTCGATATCTCGGCTCTGGAAGGGTCTAGAGCCTCCATTTTTGCGCGCTGGTCGAAGTCTCGTGGCCCTCTGTCAGAATCCAGAGTTTCAAGAAGATCGGAGGGGGTCAAAATTTCGGCCAAAAAAAAAAAAGACAGTGTTACCCCTTATGTTTTTTTTTCAGGTCCAAATTTTGACCTTCGATATCTCGGCTCTGGAAGGGTCTAGAGCCTCCATTTTTGCGCGCTGGTCGAAGTCTCGTGGCCGTCTGTCAGAATCCAGAGTTTCAAGAAGATCGGAGGGGGTCAAAATTTCGGCCAAAAAAAAAAAAAATGACAGTGTTACCCCTTATGTTTTTTTTTCAGGTCCAAATTTTGACCTTCGATATCTCGGCTCTGGAAGGGTCTAGAGCCTCCATTTTTGCGCGCTGGTCGAAGTCTCGTGGCCCTCTGTCAGAATCCAGAGTTTCAAGAAGATCGGAGGGGGTCAAAATTTCGGCCAAAAAAAAAATGACAGTGTTACCCCTTATGTTTTTTTTTCAGGTCCAAATTTTGACCTTCGATATCTCGGCTCTGGAAGGGTCTAGAGCCTCCATTTTTGCGCGCTGGTCGAAGTCTCGTGGCCCTCTGTCAGAATCCAGAGTTTCAAGAAGATCGGAGGGGGTCAAAATTTCGGCCAAAAAAAAAAATGACAGTGTTACCCCTTATGTTTTTTTTCAGGTCCAAATTTTGACCTTCGATATCTTGGCTCTGGAAGGGTCTAGAGCCTCCATTTTTGCGCGCTGGTCGAAGTCTCGTGGCCCTCTGTCAGAATCCAGAGTTTCAAGAAGATCGGAGGGGGTCAAAATTTTGGCCAAAAAAAAAAATGACAGTGTTACCCCTTATGTTTTTTTTTCAGGTCCAAATTTTGACCTTCGATATCTCGGCTCTGGAAGGGTCTAGAGCCTCCATTTTTGCGCGCTGGTCGAAGTCTCGTGGCCCTCTGTCAGAATCCAGAGTTTCAAGAAGATCGGAGGGGGTCAAAATTTCGGCCAAAAAAAAAAATGACAGTGTTACCCCTTATGTTTTTTTTTTCAGGTCCAAATTTTGACCTTCGATATCTCGGCTCTGGAAGGGTCTAGAGCCTCCATTTTTGCACGCTGGTCGAAGTCTCGTGGCCCTCTGTCAGAATCCAGAGTTTCAAGAAGATCGGAGGGGGTCAAAATTTCGGCCAAAAAAAAAAAAAAGACAGTGTTACCCCTTATGTTTTTTTTTTTTCAGGTCCAAATTTTGACCTTCGATATCTCGGCTCTGGAAGGGTCTAGAGCCTCCATTTTTGCGCGCTGGTCGAAGTCTCGTGGCCCTCTGTCAGAATCCAGAGTTTCAAGAAGATCGGAGGGGGTCAAAATTTCGGCCAAAAAAAAAAAATGACAGTGTTACCCCTTATGTTTTTTTTTCAGGTCCAAATTTTGACCTTCGATATTTTGGCTCTGGAAGGGTCTAGAGCCTCCATTATTGCGCGCTGGTCGAAGTCTCGTGGCCCTCTGTCAGAATCCAGAGTTTCAAGAAGATCGGAGGGGGTCAAAATTTTGGCCAAAAAAAAAAAAAATGACAGTGTTACCCCTTATGTTTTTTTTTTCAGGTCCAAATTTTGACCTTCGATATCTCGGCTCTGGAAGGGTCTAGAGCCTCCATTTTTACGCGCTGGTCGAAGTCTCGTGGCCCTCTGTCAGAATCCAGAGTTTCAAGAAGATCGGAGGGGGTCAAAATTTCGGCCAAAAAAAAAAATGACAGTGTTACCCCTTATGTTTTTTTTTCAGGTCCAAATTTTGACCTTCGATATCTCGGCTCTGGAAGGGTCTAGAGCCTCTATTTTTGCGCGCTGGTCGAAGTCTCGTGGCCCTCTGTCAGAATCCAGAGTTTCAAGAAGATCGGAGGGGGTCAAAATTTCGGCCAAAAAAAAAAATGACAGTGTTACCCCTTATGTTTTTTTTTCAGGTCCAAATTTTGACCTTCGATATCTCGGCTCTGGAAGGGTCTAGAGCCTCCATTTTTGCGCGCTGGTCGAAGTCTCGTGGCCCTCTGTCAGAATCCAGAGTTTCAAGAAGATCGGAGGGGGTCAAAATTTCGGCCAAAAAAAAAAAAATGACAGTGTTACCCCTTATGTTTTTTTTTCATGTCCAAATTTTGACCTTCGATATCTCGGCTCTGGAAGGGTCTAGAGCCTCCATTTTTGCGCGCTGGTCGAAGTCTCGTGGCCCTCTGTCAGAATCCAGAGTTTCAAGAAGATCGGAGGGGGTCAAAATTTCGGCCAAAAAAAATGACAGTGTTACCCCTTATGTTTTTTTTTTCAGGTCCAAATTTTGACCTTCGATATCTTGGCTCTGGAAGGGTCTAGAGCCTCCATTTTTGCGCGCTGGTCGAAGTCTCGTGGCCCTCTGTCAGAATCCAGAGTTTCAAGAAGATCGGAGGGGGTCAAAATTTCGGCCAAAAAAAAATGACAGTGTTACCCCTTATGGTTTTTTTTCAGGTCCAAATTTTGACCTTCGATATCTTGGCTCTGGAAGGGTCTAGAGCCTCCATTTTTGCGCGCTGGTCGAAGTCTCGTGGCCCTCTGTCAGAATCCAGAGTTTCAAGAAGATCGGAGGGGGTCAAAATTTCAGCCAAAAAAAAAAATGACAGTGTTACCCCTTATGTTTTTTTTTCAGGTCCAAATTTTGACCTTCGATATCTCGGCTCTGGAAGGGTCTAGAGCCTCTATTTTTGCGCGCTGGTCGAAGTCTCTTGGCCCTCTGTCAGAATCCAGAGTTTCAAGAAGATCGGAGGGGGTCAAAATTTTGGCCAAAAAAAAAAATGACAGTGTTACCCCTTATGTTTTTTTTTCAGGTCCAAATTTTGACCTTCGATATCTCGGCTCTGGAAGGGTCTAGAGCCTCCATTTTTGCGCGCTGGTCGAAGTCTCGTGGCCCTCTGTCAGAATCCAGAGTTTCAAGAAGATCGGAGGGGGTCAAAATTTCGGCCAAAAAAAAAAATGACAGTGTTACCCCTTATGTTTTTTTTTCAGGTCCAAATTTTGACCTTCGATATCTCGGCTCTGGAAGGGTCTAGAGCCTCTATTTTTGCGCGCTGGTCGAAGTCTCGTGGCCCTCTGTCAGAATCCAGAGTTTCAAGAAGATCGGAGGGGGTTAAAATTTCGGCCAAAAAAAAATGACAGTGTTACCCCTTATGTTTTTTTTTTCAGGTCCAAATTTTGACCTTCGATATCTTGGCTCTGGAAGGGTCTAGAGCCTCCATTTTTGCGCGCTGGTCGAAGTCTCGTGGCCCTCTGTCAGAATCCAGAGTTTCAAGAAGATCGGAGGGGGTCAAAATTTCGGCCAAAAAAAAAAAATGACAGTGTTACCCCTTATGTTTTTTTTTTCATGTCCAAATTTTGACCTTCGATATCTCGGCTCTGGAAGGGTCTAGAGCCTCCATTTTTGCGCGCTGGTCGAAGTCTCGTGGCCCTCTGTCAGAATCCAGAGTTTCAAGAAGATCGGAGGGGGTCAAAATTTCGGCCAAAAAAAAAAAAGACAGTGTTACCCCTTATGTTTTTTTTTTCAGGTCCAAATTTTGACCTTCGATATCTCGGCTCTGGAAGGGTCTAGAGCCTCCATTTTTGCGCGCTGGTCGAAGTCTCGTGGCCCTCTGTCAGAATCCAGAGTTTCAAGAAGATCGGAGGGGGTCAAAATTTCGGCCAAAAAAAAAAAAAATGACAGTGTTACCCCTTATGTTTTTTTTTCAGGTCCAAATTTTGACCTTCGATATCTCGGCTCTGGAAGGGTCTAGAGCCTCCATTTTTGCGCGCTGGTCGAAGTCTCGTGGCCCTCTGTCAGAATCCAGAGTTTCAAGAAGATCGGAGGGGGTCAAAATTTCGGCCAAAAAAAAAATGACAGTGTTACCCCTTATGTTTTTTTTTCAGGTCCAAATTTTGACCTTCGATATCTCGGCTCTGGAAGGGTCTAGAGCCTCCATTTTTGCGCGCTGGTCGAAGTCTCGTGGCCCTCTGTCAGAATCCAGAGTTTCAAGAAGATCGGAGGGGGTCAAAATTTCGGCCAAAAAAAAAAATGACAGTGTTACCCCTTATGTTTTTTTTCAGGTCCAAATTTTGACCTTCGATATCTTGGCTCTGGAAGGGTCTAGAGCCTCCATTTTTGCGCGCTGGTCGAAGTCTCGTGGCCCTCTGTCAGAATCCAGAGTTTCAAGAAGATCGGAGGGGGTCAAAATTTCGGCCAAAAAAAAAAATGACAGTGTTACCCCTTATGTTTTTTTTTCAGGTCCAAATTTTGACCTTCGATATCTCGGCTCTGGAAGGGTCTAGAGCCTCCATTTTTGCGCGCTGGTCGAAGTCTCGTGGCCCTCTGTCAGAATCCAGAGTTTCAAGAAGATCGGAGGGGGTCAAAATTTCGGCCAAAAAAAAAAATGACAGTGTTACCCCTTATGTTTTTTTTTCAGGTCCAAATTTTGACCTTCGATATCTCGGCTCTGGAAGGGTCTAGAGCCTCCATTTTTGCGCGCTGGTCGAAGTCTCGTGGCCCTCTGTCAGAATCCAGAGTTTCAAGAAGATCGGAGGGGGTCAAAATTTCGGCCAAAAAAAAAAAAAGACAGTGTTACCCCTTATGTTTTTTTTTTTTTCAGGTCCAAATTTTGACCTTCGATATCTCGGCTCTGGAAGGGTCTAGAGCCTCCATTTTTGCGCGCTGGTCGAAGTCTCGTGGCCCTCTGTCAGAATCCAGAGTTTCAAGAAGATCGGAGGGGGTCAAAATTTCGGCCAAAAAAAAAAATGACAGTGTTACCCCTTATGTTTTTTTTCAGGTCCAAATTTTGACCTTCGATATTTTGGCTCTGGAAGGGTCTAGAGCCTCCATTATTGCGCGCTGGTCGAAGTCTCGTGGCCCTCTGTCAGAATCCAGAGTTTCAAGAAGATCGGAGGGGGTCAAAATTTTGGCCAAAAAAAAAAAAAAATGACAGTGTTACCCCTTATGTTTTTTTTTCAGGTCCAAATTTTGACCTTCGATATCTCGGCTCTGGAAGGGTCTAGAGCCTCCATTTTTACGCGCTGGTCGAAGTCTCGTGGCCCTCTGTCAGAATCCAGAGTTTCAAGAAGATCGGAGGGGGTCAAAATTTCGGCCAAAAAAAAAAAATGACAGTGTTACCCCTTATGTTTTTTTTTCAGGTCCAAATTTTGACCTTCGATATCTCGGCTCTGGAAGGGTCTAGAGCCTCTATTTTTGCGCGCTGGTCGAAGTCTCGTGGCCCTCTGTCAGAATCCAGAGTTTCAAGAAGATCGGAGGGGGTCAAAATTTCGGCCAAAAAAAAAAATGACAGTGTTACCCCTTATGTTTTTTTTTCAGGTCCAAATTTTGACCTTCGATATCTCGGCTCTGGAAGGGTCTAGAGCCTCCATTTTTGCGCGCTGGTCGAAGTCTCGTGGCCCTCTGTCAGAATCCAGAGTTTCAAGAAGATCGGAGGGGGTCAAAATTTCGGCCAAAAAAAAAAATGACAGTGTTACCCCTTATGTTTTTTTTTTCATGTCCAAATTTTGACCTTCGATATCTCGGCTCTGGAAGGGTCTAGAGCCTCCATTTTTGCGCGCTGGTCGAAGTCTCGTGGCCCTCTGTCAGAATCCAGAGTTTCAAGAAGATCGGAGGGGGTCAAAATTTCGGCCAAAAAAAAAAAAGACAGTGTTACCCCTTATGTTTTTTTTTTCAGGTCCAAATTTTGACCTTCGATATCTCGGCTCTGGAAGGGTCTAGAGCCTCCATTTTTGCGCGCTGGTCGAAGTCTCGTGGCCCTCTGTCAGAATCCAGAGTTTCAAGAAGATCGGAGGGGGTCAAAATTTCGGCCAAAAAAAAAAAATGACAGTGTTACCCCTTATGTTTTTTTTTCAGGTCCAAATTTTGACCTTCGATATCTCGGCTCTGGAAGGGTCTAGAGCCTCCATTTTTGCGCGCTGGTCGAAGTCTCGTGGCCCTCTGTCAGAATCCAGAGTTTCAAGAAGATCGGAGGGGGTTAAAATTTCGGACAAAAAAAAAATGACAGTGTTACCCCTTATGTTTTTTTTTTCAGGTCCAAATTTTGACCTTCGATATCTCGGCTCTGGAAGGGTCTAGAGCCTCCATTTTTGCGCGCTGGTCGAAGTCTCGTGGCCCTCTGTCAGAATCCAGAGTTTCAAGAAGATCGGAGGGGGTCAAAATTTCGGCCAAAAAAAAAAAATGACAGTGTTACCCCTTATGTTTTTTTTCAGGTCCAAATTTTGACCTTCGATATCTTGGCTCTGGAAGGGTCTAGAGCCTCCATTTTTGCGCGCTGGTCGAAGTCTCGTGGCCCTCTGTCAGAATCCAGAGTTTCAAGAAGATCGGAGGGGGTCAAAATTTCGGCCAAAAAAAAAAATGACAGTGTTACCCCTTATGTTTTTTTTTCAGGTCCAAATTTTGACCTTCGATATCTCGGCTCTGGAAGGGTCTAGAGCCTCCATTTTTGCGCGCTGGTCGAAGTCTCGTGGCCCTCTGTCAGAATCCAGAGTTTCAAGAAGATCGGAGGGGGTCAAAATTTCGGCCAAAAAAAAAATGACAGTGTTACCCCTTATGTTTTTTTTTCAGGTCCAAATTTTGACCTTCGATATCTCGGCTCTGGAAGGGTCTAGAGCCTCCATTTTTGCGCGCTGGTCGAAGTCTCGTGGCCCTCTGTCAGAATCCAGAGTTTCAAGAAGATCGGAGGGGGTCAAAATTTCGGCCAAAAAAAAAAAAAGACAGTGTTACCCCTTATGTTTTTTTTTTTTCAGGTCCAAATTTTGACCTTCGATATCTCGGCTCTGGAAGGGTCTAGAGCCTCCATTTTTGCGCGCTGGTCGAAGTCTCGTGGCCCTCTGTCAGAATCCAGAGTTTCAAGAAGATCGGAGGGGGTCAAAATTTCGGCCAAAAAAAAAAAATGACAGTGTTACCCCTTATGTTTTTTTTCAGGTCCAAATTTTGACCTTCGATATTTTGGCTCTGGAAGGGTCTAGAGCCTCCATTATTGCGCGCTGGTCGAAGTCTCGTGGCCCTCTGTCAGAATCCAGAGTTTCAAGAAGATCGGAGGGGGTCAAAATTTTGGCCAAAAAAAAAAAAATGACAGTGTTACCCCTTATGTTTTTTTTTCAGGTCCAAATTTTGACCTTCGATATCTCGGCTCTGGAAGGGTCTAGAGCCTCCATTTTTACGCGCTGGTCGAAGTCTCGTGGCCCTCTGTCAGAATCCAGAGTTTCAAGAAGATCGGAGGGGGTCAAAATTTCGGCCAAAAAAAAAAAATGACAGTGTTACCCCTTATGTTTTTTTTTCAGGTCCAAATTTTGACCTTCGATATCTCGGCTCTGGAAGGGTCTAGAGCCTCTATTTTTGCGCGCTGGTCGAAGTCTCGTGGCCCTCTGTCAGAATCCAGAGTTTCAAGAAGATCGGAGGGGGTCAAAATTTCGGCCAAAAAAAAAATGACAGTGTTACCCCTTATGTTTTTTTTTCAGGTCCAAATTTTGACCTTCGATATCTCGGCTCTGGAAGGGTCTAGAGCCTCCATTTTTGCGCGCTGGTCGAAGTCTCGTGGCCCTCTGTCAGAATCCAGAGTTTCAAGAAGATCGGAGGGGGTCAAAATTTCGGCCAAAAAAAAAAAATGACAGTGTTACCCCTTATGTTTTTTTTTCAGGTCCAAATTTTGACCTTTGATATCTCGGCTCTGGAAGGGTCTAGAGCCTCTATTTTTGCGCGCTGGTCGAAGTCTCGTGGCCCTCTGTCAGAATCCAGAGTTTCAAGAAGATCGGAGGGGGTCAAAATTTCGGCCAAAAAAAAAATGACAGTGTTACCCCTTATGTTTTTTTTTTTCAGGTCCAAATTTTGACCTTCGATATCTTGGCTCTGGAAGGGTCTAGAGCCTCCATTTTTGCGCGCTGGTCGAAGTCTCGTGGCCCTCTGTCAGAATCCAGAGTTTCAAGAAGATCGGAGGGGGTCAAAATTTCAGCCAAAAAAAAAAAATGACAGTGTTACCCCTTATGTTTTTTTTTTCATGTCCAAATTTTGACCTTCGATATCTCGGCTCTGCAAGGGTCTAGAGCCTCCATTTTTGCGCGCTGGTCGAAGTCTCGTGGCCCTCTGTCAGAATCCAGAGTTTCAAGAAGATCGGAGGGGGTCAAAATTTCGGCCAAAAAAAAAAAATGACAGTGTTACCCCTTATGTTTTTTTTTCAGGTCCAAATTTTGACCTTCGATATCTCGGCTCTGGAAGGGTCTAGAGCCTCTATTTTTGCGCGCTGGTCGAAGTCTCGTGGCCCTCTGTCAGAATCCAGAGTTTCAAGAAGATCGGAGGGGGTCAAAATTTTGGCCAAAAAAAAAATGACAGTGTTACCCCTTATGTTTTTTTTTCAGGTCCAAATTTTGACCTTCGATATCTCGGCTCTGGAAGGGTCTAGAGCCTCCATTTTTGCGCGCTGGTCGAAGTCTCGTGGCCCTCTGTCAGAATCCAGAGTTTCAAGAAGATCGGAGGGGGTCAAATTTTCGGCCAAAAAAAAAAATGACAGTGTTACCCCTTATGTTTTTTTTTCAGGTCCAAATTTTGACCTTCGATATCTCGGCTCTGGAAGGGTCTAGAGCCTCTATTTTTGCGCGCTGGTCGAAGTCTCGTGGCCCTCTGTCAGAATCCAGAGTTTCAAGAAGATCGGAGGGGGTCAAAATTTCGGCCCAAAAAAAAATGACAGTGTTACCCCTTATGTTTTTTTTTTCAGGTCCAAATTTTGACCTTCGATATCTTGGCTCTGGAAGGGTCTAGAGCCTCCATTTTTGCGCGCTGGTCGAAGTCTCGTGGCCCTCTGTCAGAATCCAGAGTTTCAAGAAGATCGGAGGGGGTCAAAATTTCGGCCAAAAAAAAAAAAAAGACAGTGTTACCCCTTATGTTTTTTTTTTTTTTCAGGTCCAAATTTTGACCTTCGATATCTCGGCTCTGGAAGGGTCTAGAGCCTCCATTTTTGCGCGCTGGTCGAAGTCTCGTGGCCCTCTGTCAGAATCCAGAGTTTCAAGAAGATCGGAGGGGGTCAAAATTTCGGCCAAAAAAAAAAATGACAGTGTTACCCCTTATGTTTTTTTTTCAGGTCCAAATTTTGACCTTCGATATCTCGGCTCTGGAAGGGTCTAGAGCCTCCATTTTTGCGCGCTGGTCGAAGTCTCGTGGCCCTCTGTCAGAATCCAGAGTTTCAAGAAGATCGGAGGGGGTCAAAATTTCGGCCAAAAAAAAAAAAGACAGTGTTACCCCTTATGTTTTTTTTTTCAGGTCCAAATTTTGACCTTCGATATCTCGGCTCTGGAAGGGTCTAGAGCCTCCATTTTTGCGCGCTGGTCGAAGTCTCGTGGCCCTCTGTCAGAATCCAGAGTTTCAAGAAGATCGGAGGGGGTCAAAATTTCGGCCAAAAAAAAAAAAAATGACAGTGTTACCCCTTATGTTTTTTTTTCAGGTCCAAATTTTGACCTTCGATATCTCGGCTCTGGAAGGGTCTAGAGCCTCCATTTTTGCGCGCTGGTCGAAGTCTCGTGGCCCTCTGTCAGAATCCAGAGTTTCAAGAAGATCGGAGGGGGTCAAAATTTCGGCCAAAAAAAAAATGACAGTGTTACCCCTTATGTTTTTTTTTCAGGTCCAAATTTTGACCTTCGATATCTCGGCTCTGGAAGGGTCTAGAGCCTCCATTTTTGCGCGCTGGTCGAAGTCTCGAGGCCCTCTGTCAGAATCCAGAGTTTCAAGAAGATCGGAGGGGGTCAAAATTTCGGCCAAAAAAAAAAATGACAGTGTTACCCCTTATGTTTTTTTTCAGGTCCAAATTTTGACCTTCGATATCTTGGCTCTGGAAGGGTCTAGAGCCTCCATTTTTGCGCGCTGGTCGAAGTCTCGTGGCCCTCTGTCAGAATCCAGAGTTTCAAGAAGATCGGAGGGGGTCAAAATTTCGGCCAAAAAAAAAAATGACAGTGTTACCCCTTATGTTTTTTTTTCAGGTCCAAATTTTGACCTTCGATATCTCGGCTCTGGAAGGGTCTAGAGCCTCCATTTTTGCGCGCTGGTCGAAGTCTCGTGGCCCTCTGTCAGAATCCAGAGTTTCAAGAAGATCGGAGGGGGTCAAAATTTCGGCCAAAAAAAAAAATGACAGTGTTACCCCTTATGTTTTTTTTTCAGGTCCAAATTTTGACCTTCGATATCTCGGCTCTGGAAGGGTCTAGAGCCTCCATTTTTGCGCGCTGGTCGAAGTCTCGTGGCCCTCTGTCAGAATCCAGAGTTTCAAGAAGATCGGAGGGGGTCAAAATTTCGGCCAAAAAAAAAAAATGACAGTGTTACCCCTTATGTTTTTTTTCAGGTCCAAATTTTGACCTTCGATATCTCGGCTCTGGAAGGGTCTAGAGCCTCCATTATTGCGCGCTGGTCGAAGTCTCGTGGCCCTCTGTCAGAATCCAGAGTTTCAAGAAGATCGGAGGGGGTCAAAATTTTGGCCAAAAAAAAAAAAATGACAGTGTTACCCCTTATGTTTTTTTTTCAGGTCCAAATTTTGACCTTCGATATCTCGGCTCTGGAAGGGTCTAGAGCCTCCATTTTTACGCGCTGGTCGAAGTCTCGTGGCCCTCTGTCAGAATCCAGAGTTTCAAGAAGATCGGAGGGGGTCAAAATTTCGGCCAAAAAAAAAAAATGACAGTGTTACCCCTTATGTTTTTTTTTCAGGTCCAAATTTTGACTTTCGATATCTCGGCTCTGGAAGGGTCTAGAGCCTCTATTTTTGCGCGCTGGTCGAAGTCTCGTGGCCCTCTGTCAGAATCCAGAGTTTCAAGAAGATCGGAGGGGGTCAAAATTTCGGCCAAAAAAAAAAATGACAGTGTTACCCCTTATGTTTTTTTTTCAGGTCCAAATTTTGACCTTCGATATCTCGGCTCTGGAAGGGTCTAGAGCCTCCATTTTTGCGCGCTGGTCGAAGTCTCGTGGCCCTCTGTCAGAATCCAGAGTTTCAAGAAGATCGGAGGGGGTCAAAATTTCGGCCAAAAAAAAAAATGACAGTGTTACCCCTTATGTTTTTTTTTTCATGTCCAAATTTTGACCTTCGATATCTCGGCTCTGGAAGGGTCTAGAGCCTCCATTTTTGCGCGCTGGTCGAAGTCTCGTGGCCCTCTGTCAGAATCCAGAGTTTCAAGAAGATCGGAGGGGGTCAAAATTTCGGCCAAAAAAAAAAAAGACAGTGTTACCCCTTATGTTTTTTTTTCAGGTCCAAATTTTGACCTTCGATATCTCGGCTCTGGAAGGGTCTAGAGCCTCCATTTTTGCGCGCTGGTCGAAGTCTCGTGGCCCTCTGTCAGAATCCAGAGTTTCAAGAAGATCGGAGGGGGTCAAAATTTCGGCCAAAAAAAAAAAAAATGACAGTGTTACCCCTTATGTTTTTTTTTCAGGTCCAAATTTTGACCTTCGATATCTCGGCTCTGGAAGGGTCTAGAGCCTCCATTTTTGCGCGCTGGTCGAAGTCTCGTGGCCCTCTGTCAGAATCCAGAGTTTCAAGAAGATCGGAGGGGGTTAAAATTTCGGACAAAAAAAAATGACAGTGTTACCCCTTATGTTTTTTTTTTCAGGTCCAAATTTTGACCTTCGATATCTCGGCTCTGGAAGGGTCTAGAGCCTCCATTTTTGCGCGCTGGTCGAAGTCTCGTGGCCCTCTGTCAGAATCCAGAGTTTCAAGAAGATCGGAGGGGGTCAAAATTTCGGCCAAAAAAAAAAAATGACAGTGTTACCCCTTATGTTTTTTTTCAGGTCCAAATTTTGACCTTCGATATCTTGGCTCTGGAAGGGTCTAGAGCCTCCATTTTTGCGCGCTGGTCGAAGTCTCGTGGCCCTCTGTCAGAATCCAGAGTTTCAAGAAGATCGGAGGGGGTCAAAATTTCGGCCAAAAAAAAAAATGACAGTGTTACCCCTTATGTTTTTTTTTCAGGTCCAAATTTTGACCTTCGATATCTCGGCTCTGGAAGGGTCTAGAGCCTCCATTTTTGCGCGCTGGTCGAAGTCTCGTGGCCCTCTGTCAGAATCCAGAGTTTCAAGAAGATCGGAGGGGGTCAAAATTTCGGCCAAAAAAAAAATGACAGTGTTACCCCTTATGTTTTTTTTTCAGGTCCAAATTTTGACCTTCGATATCTCGGCTCTGGAAGGGTCTAGAGCCTCCATTTTTGCGCGCTGGTCGAAGTCTCGTGGCCCTCTGTCAGAGTCCAGAGTTTCAAGAAGATCGGAGGGGGTCAAAATTTCGGCCAAAAAAAAAAAAAGACAGTGTTACCCCTTATGTTTTTTTTTTTTTCAGGTCCAAATTTTGACCTTCGATATCTCGGCTCTGGAAGGGTCTAGAGCCTCCATTTTTGCGCGCTGGTCGAAGTCTCGTGGCCCTCTGTCAGAATCCAGAGTTTCAAGAAGATCGGAGGGGGTCAAAATTTCGGCCAAAAAAAATGACAGTGTTACCCCTTATGTTTTTTTTTTTCAGGTCCAAATTTTGACCTTCGATATCTTGGCTCTGGAAGGGTCTAGAGCCTCCATTTTTGCGCGCTGGTCGAAGTCTCGTGGCCCTCTGTCAGAATCCAGAGTTTCAAGAAGATCGGAGGGGGTCAAAATTTCGGCCAAAAAAAAATGACAGTGTTACCCCTTATGGTTTTTTTTCAGGTCCAAATTTTGACCTTCGATATCTTGGCTCTGGAAGGGTCTAGAGCCTCCATTTTTGCGCGCTGGTCGAAGTCTCGTGGCCCTCTGTCAGAATCCAGAGTTTCAAGAAGATCGGAGGGGGTCAAAATTTCAGCCAAAAAAAAAAAATGACAGTGTTACCCCTTATGTTTTTTTTTCAGGTCCAAATTTTGACCTTCGATATCTCGGCTCTGGAAGGGTCTAGAGCCTCTATTTTTGCGCGCTGGTCGAAGTCTCTTGGCCCTCTGTCAGAATCCAGAGTTTCAAGAAGATCGGAGGGGGTCAAAATTTTGGCCAAAAAAAAAATGACAGTGTTACCCCTTATGTTTTTTTTTCAGGTCCAAATTTTGACCTTCGATATCTCGGCTCTGGAAGGGTCTAGAGCCTCCATTTTTGCGCGCTGGTCGAAGTCTCGTGGCCCTCTGTCAGAATCCAGAGTTTCAAGAAGATCGGAGGGGGTCAAAATTTCGGCCAAAAAAAAAAATGACAGTGTTACCCCTTATGTTTTTTTTTCAGGTCCAAATTTTGACCTTCGATATCTCGGCTCTGGAAGGGTCTAGAGCCTCTATTTTTGCGCGCTGGTCGAAGTCTCGTGGCCCTCTGTCAGAATCCAGAGTTTCAAGAAGATCGGAGGGGGTTAAAATTTCGGCCAAAAAAAAAATGACAGTGTTACCCCTTATGTTTTTTTTTTCAGGTCCAAATTTTGACCTTCGATATCTTGGCTCTGGAAGGGTCTAGAGCCTCCATTTTTGCGCGCTGGTCGAAGTCTCGTGGCCCTCTGTCAGAATCCAGAGTTTCAAGAAGATCGGAGGGGGTCAAAATTTCGGCCAAAAAAAAAAAATGACAGTGTTACCCCTTATGTTTTTTTTTTCATGTCCAAATTTTGACCTTCGATATCTCGGCTCTGGAAGGGTCTAGAGCCTCCATTTTTGCGCGCTGGTCGAAGTCTCGTGGCCCTCTGTCAGAATCCAGAGTTTCAAGAAGATCGGAGGGGGTCAAAATTTCGGCCAAAAAAAAAAAAGACAGTGTTACCCCTTATGTTTTTTTTTTCAGGTCCAAATTTTGACCTTCGATATCTCGGCTCTGGAAGGGTCTAGAGCCTCCATTTTTGCGCGCTGGTCGAAGTCTCGTGGCCCTCTGTCAGAATCCAGAGTTTCAAGAAGATCGGAGGGGGTCAAAATTTCGGCCAAAAAAAAAAATGACAGTGTTACCCCTTATGTTTTTTTTCAGGTCCAAATTTTGACCTTCGATATCTTGGCTCTGGAAGGGTCTAGAGCCTCCATTTTTGCGCGCTGGTCGAAGTCTCGTGGCCCTCTGTCAGAATCCAGAGTTTCAAGAAGATCGGAGGGGGTCAAAATTTCGGCCAAAAAAAAAATGACAGTGTTACCCCTTATGTTTTTTTTTCAGGTCCAAATTTTGACCTTCGATATCTCGGCTCTGGAAGGGTCTAGAGCCTCCATTTTTGCGCGCTGGTCGAAGTCTCGTGGCCCTCTGTCAGAATCCAGAGTTTCAAGAAGATCGGAGGGGGTCAAAATTTCGGCCAAAAAAAAAAATGACAGTGTTACCCCTTATGTTTTTTTTTCAGGTCCAAATTTTGACCTTCGATATCTCGGCTCTGGAAGGGTCTAGAGCCTCCATTTTTGCGCGCTGGTCGAAGTCTCGTGGCCCTCTGTCAGAATCCAGAGTTTCAAGAAGATCGGAGGGGGTCAAAATTTCGGCCAAAAAAAAAAAAAGACAGTGTTACCCCTTATGTTTTTTTTTTTTTTCAGGTCCAAATTTTGACCTTCGATATCTCGGCTCTGGAAGGGTCTAGAGCCTCCATTTTTGCGCGCTGGTCGAAGTCTCGTGGCCCTCTGTCAGAATCCAGAGTTTCAAGAAGATCGGAGGGGGTCAAAATTTCGGCCAAAAAAAAAAAATGACAGTGTTACCCCTTATGTTTTTTTTCAGGTCCAAATTTTGACCTTCGATATTTTGGCTCTGGAAGGGTCTAGAGCCTCCATTATTGCGCGCTGGTCGAAGTCTCGTGGCCCTCTGTCAGAATCCAGAGTTTCAAGAAGATCGGAGGGGGTCAAAATTTTGGCCAAAAAAAAAAAAAATGACAGTGTTACCCCTTATGTTTTTTTTTCAGGTCCAAATTTTGACCTTCGATATCTCGGCTCTGGAAGGGTCTAGAGCCTCCATTTTTACGCGCTGGTCGAAGTCTCGTGGCCCTCTGTCAGAATCCAGAGTTTCAAGAAGATCGGAGGGGGTCAAAATTTCGGCCAAAAAAAAAAAATGACAGTGTTACCCCTTATGTTTTTTTTTCAGGTCCAAATTTTGACCTTCGATATCTCGGCTCTGGAAGGGTCTAGAGCCTCTATTTTTGCGCGCTGGTCGAAGTCTCGTGGCCCTCTGTCAGAATCCAGAGTTTCAAGAAGATCGGAGGGGGTCAAAATTTCGGCCAAAAAAAAAAATGACAGTGTTACCCCTTATGTTTTTTTTTCAGGTCCAAATTTTGACCTTCGATATCTCGGCTCTGGAAGGGTCTAGAGCCTCCATTTTTGCGCGCTGGTCGAAGTCTCGTGGCCCTCTGTCAGAATCCAGAGTTTCAAGAAGATCGGAGGGGGTCAAAATTTCGGCCAAAAAAAAAAATGACAGTGTTACCCCTTATGTTTTTTTTTTCATGTCCAAATTTTGACCTTCGATATCTCGGCTCTGGAAGGGTCTAGAGCCTCCATTTTTGCGCGCTGGTCGAAGTCTCGTGGCCCTCTGTCAGAATCCAGAGTTTCAAGAAGATCGGAGGGGGTCAAAATTTCGGCCAAAAAAAAAAAAGACAGTGTTACCCCTTATGTTTTTTTTTTCAGGTCCAAATTTTGACCTTCGATATCTCGGCTCTGGAAGGGTCTAGAGCCTCCATTTTTGCGCGCTGGTCGAAGTCTCGTGGCCCTCTGTCAGAATCCAGAGTTTCAAGAAGATCGGAGGGGGTCAAAATTTCGGCCAAAAAAAAAAAATGACAGTGTTACCCCTTATGTTTTTTTTTCAGGTCCAAATTTTGACCTTCGATATCTCGGCTCTGGAAGGGTCTAGAGCCTCCATTTTTGCGCGCTGGTCGAAGTCTCGTGGCCCTCTGTCAGAATCCAGAGTTTCAAGAAGATCGGAGGGGGTTAAAATTTCGGACAAAAAAAAAATGACAGTGTTACCCCTTATGTTTTTTTTTTCAGGTCCAAATTTTGACCTTCGATATCTCGGCTCTGGAAGGGTCTAGAGCCTCCATTTTTGCGCGCTGGTCGAAGTCTCGTGGCCCTCTGTCAGAATCCAGAGTTTCAAGAAGATCGGAGGGGGTCAAAATTTCGGCCAAAAAAAAAAAAATGACAGTGTTACCCCTTATGTTTTTTTTCAGGTCCAAATTTTGACCTTCGATATCTTGGCTCTGGAAGGGTCTAGAGCCTCCATTTTTGCGCGCTGGTCGAAGTCTCGTGGCCCTCTGTCAGAATCCAGAGTTTCAAGAAGATCGGAGGGGGTCAAAATTTCGGCCAAAAAAAAAAATGACAGTGTTACCCCTTATGTTTTTTTTTCAGGTCCAAATTTTGACCTTCGATATCTCGGCTCTGGAAGGGTCTAGAGCCTCCATTTTTGCGCGCTGGTCGAAGTCTCGTGGCCCTCTGTCAGAATCCAGAGTTTCAAGAAGATCGGAGGGGGTCAAAATTTCGGCCAAAAAAAAAATGACAGTGTTACCCCTTATGTTTTTTTTTCAGGTCCAAATTTTGACCTTCGATATCTCGGCTCTGGAAGGGTCTAGAGCCTCCATTTTTGCGCGCTGGTCGAAGTCTCGTGGCCCTCTGTCAGAATCCAGAGTTTCAAGAAGATCGGAGGGGGTCAAAATTTCGGCCAAAAAAAAAAAAAGACAGTGTTACCCCTTATGTTTTTTTTTTTCAGGTCCAAATTTTGACCTTCGATATCTCGGCTCTGGAAGGGTCTAGAGCCTCCATTTTTGCGCGCTGGTCGAAGTCTCGTGGCCCTCTGTCAGAATCCAGAGTTTCAAGAAGATCGGAGGGGGTCAAAATTTCGGCCAAAAAAAAAAAATGACAGTGTTACCCCTTATGTTTTTTTTCAGGTCCAAATTTTGACCTTCGATATTTTGGCTCTGGAAGGGTCTAGAGCCTCCATTATTGCGCGCTGGTCGAAGTCTCGTGGCCCTCTGTCAGAATCCAGAGTTTCAAGAAGATCGGAGGGGGTCAAAATTTTGGCCAAAAAAAAAAAAAATGACAGTGTTACCCCTTATGTTTTTTTTTCAGGTCCAAATTTTGACCTTCGATATCTCGGCTCTGGAAGGGTCTAGAGCCTCCATTTTTACGCGCTGGTCGAAGTCTCGTGGCCCTCTGTCAGAATCCAGAGTTTCAAGAAGATCGGAGGGGGTCAAAATTTCGGCCAAAAAAAAAAAATGACAGTGTTACCCCTTATGTTTTTTTTTCAGGTCCAAATTTTGACCTTCGATATCTCGGCTCTGGAAGGGTCTAGAGCCTCTATTTTTGCGCGCTGGTCGAAGTCTCGTGGCCCTCTGTCAGAATCCAGAGTTTCAAGAAGATCGGAGGGGGTCAAAATTTCGGCCAAAAAAAAAATGACAGTGTTACCCCTTATGTTTTTTTTTCAGGTCCAAATTTTGACCTTCGATATCTCGGCTCTGGAAGGGTCTAGAGCCTCCATTTTTGCGCGCTGGTCGAAGTCTCGTGGCCCTCTGTCAGAATCCAGTTTCAAGAAGATCGGAGGGGGTCAAAATTTCGGCCAAAAAAAAAAAATGACAGTGTTACCCCTTATGTTTTTTTTTCAGGTCCAAATTTTGACCTTTGATATCTCGGCTCTGGAAGGGTCTAGAGCCTCTATTTTTGCGCGCTGGTCGAAGTCTCGTGGCCCTCTGTCAGAATCCAGAGTTTCAAGAAGATCGGAGGGGGTCAAAATTTCGGCCAAAAAAAAAATGACAGTGTTACCCCTTATGTTTTTTTTTTTCAGGTCCAAATTTTGACCTTCGATATCTTGGCTCTGGAAGGGTCTAGAGCCTCCATTTTTGCGCGCTGGTCGAAGTCTCGTGGCCCTCTGTCAGAATCCAGAGTTTCAAGAAGATCGGAGGGGGTCAAAATTTCAGCCAAAAAAAAAAAATGACAGTGTTACCCCTTATGTTTTTTTTTTCATGTCCAAATTTTGACCTTCGATATCTCGGCTCTGCAAGGGTCTAGAGCCTCCATTTTTGCGCGCTGGTCGAAGTCTCGTGGCCCTCTGTCAGAATCCAGAGTTTCAAGAAGATCGGAGGGGGTCAAAATTTCGGCCAAAAAAAAAAAATGACAGTGTTACCCCTTATGTTTTTTTTTCAGGTCCAAATTTTGACCTTCGATATCTCGGCTCTGGAAGGGTCTAGAGCCTCTATTTTTGCGCGCTGGTCGAAGTCTCGTGGCCCTCTGTCAGAATCCAGAGTTTCAAGAAGATCGGAGGGGGTCAAAATTTTGGCCAAAAAAAAAATGACAGTGTTACCCCTTATGTTTTTTTTTCAGGTCCAAATTTTGACCTTCGATATCTCGGCTCTGGAAGGGTCTAGAGCCTCCATTCTTGCGCGCTGGTCGAAGTCTCGTGGCCCTCTGTCAGAATCCAGAGTTTCAAGAAGATCGGAGGGGGTCAAATTTTCGGCCAAAAAAAAAAATGACAGTGTTACCCCTTATGTTTTTTTTTCAGGTCCAAATTTTGACCTTCGATATCTCGGCTCTGGAAGGGTCTAGAGCCTCTATTTTTGCGCGCTGGTCGAAGTCTCGTGGCCCTCTGTCAGAATCCAGAGTTTCAAGAAGATCGGAGGGGGTCAAAATTTCGGCCCAAAAAAAAATGACAGTGTTACCCCTTATGTTTTTTTTTTCAGGTCCAAATTTTGACCTTCGATATCTTGGCTCTGGAAGGGTCTAGAGCCTCCATTTTTGCGCGCTGGTCGAAGTCTCGTGGCCCTCTGTCAGAATCCAGAGTTTCAAGAAGATCGGAGGGGGTCAAAATTTCGGCCAAAAAAAAAAAAAAGACAGTGTTACCCCTTATGTTTTTTTTTTTTTCAGGTCCAAATTTTGACCTTCGATATCTCGGCTCTGGAAGGGTCTAGAGCCTCCATTTTTGCGCGCTGGTCGAAGTCTCGTGGCCCTCTGTCAGAATCCAGAGTTTCAAGAAGATCGGAGGGGGTCAAAATTTCGGCCAAAAAAAAAAATGACAGTGTTACCCCTTATGTTTTTTTTTCAGGTCCAAATTTTGACCTTCGATATCTCGGCTCTGGAAGGGTCTAGAGCCTCCATTTTTGCGCGCTGGTCGAAGTCTCGTGGCCCTCTGTCAGAATCCAGAGTTTCAAGAAGATCGGAGGGGGTCAAAATTTCGGCCAAAAAAAAAAGACAGTGTTACCCCTTATGTTTTTTTTTTCAGGTCCAAATTTTGACCTTCGATATCTCGGCTCTGGAAGGGTCTAGAGCCTCCATTTTTGCGCGCTGGTCGAAGTCTCGTGGCCCTCTGTCAGAATCCAGAGTTTCAAGAAGATCGGAGGGGGTCAAAATTTCGGCCAAAAAAAAAAAAATGACAGTGTTACCCCTTATGTTTTTTTTTCAGGTCCAAATTTTGACCTTCGATATCTCGGCTCTGGAAGGGTCTAGAGCCTCCATTTTTGCGTGCTGGTCGAAGTCTCGTGGCCCTCTGTCAGAATCCAGAGTTTCAAGAAGATCGGAGGGGGTCAAAATTTCGGCCAAAAAAAAAATGACAGTGTTACCCCTTATGTTTTTTTTTCAGGTCCAAATTTTGACCTTCGATATCTCGGCTCTGGAAGGGTCTAGAGCCTCCATTTTTGCGCGCTGGTCGAAGTCTCGTGGCCCTCTGTCAGAATCCAGAGTTTCAAGAAGATCGGAGGGGGTCAAAATTTCGGCCAAAAAAAAAAATGACAGTGTTACCCCTTATGTTTTTTTTCAGGTCCAAATTTTGACCTTCGATATCTTGGCTCTGGAAGGGTCTAGAGCCTCCATTTTTGCGCGCTGGTCGAAGTCTCGTGGCCCTCTGTCAGAATCCAGAGTTTCAAGAAGATCGGAGGGGGTCAAAATTTCGGCCAAAAAAAAAAATGACAGTGTTACCCCTTATGTTTTTTTTTCAGGTCCAAATTTTGACCTTCGATATCTCGGCTCTGGAAGGGTCTAGAGCCTCCATTTTTGCGCGCTGGTCGAAGTCTCGTGGCCCTCTGTCAGAATCCAGAGTTTCAAGAAGATCGGAGGGGGTCAAAATTTCGGCCAAAAAAAAAAATGACAGTGTTACCCCTTATGTTTTTTTTTCAGGTCCAAATTTTGACCTTCGATATCTCGGCTCTGGAAGGGTCTAGAGCCTCCATTTTTGCGCGCTGGTCGAAGTCTCGTGGCCCTCTGTCAGAATCCAGAGTTTCAAGAAGATCGGAGGGGGTCAAAATTTCGGCCAAAAAAAAAAAATGACAGTGTTACCCCTTATGTTTTTTTTCAGGTCCAAATTTTGACCTTCGATATCTCGGCTCTGGAAGGGTCTAGAGCCTCCATTATTGCGCGCTGGTCGAAGTCTCGTGGCCCTCTGTCAGAATCCAGAGTTTCAAGAAGATCGGAGGGGGTCAAAATTTTGGCCAAAAAAAAAAAAAATGACAGTGTTACCCCTTATGTTTTTTTTTCAGGTCCAAATTTTGACCTTCGATATCTCGGCTCTGGAAGGGTCTAGAGCCTCCATTTTTACGCGCTGGTCGAAGTCTCGTGGCCCTCTGTCAGAATCCAGAGTTTCAAGAAGATCGGAGGGGGTCAAAATTTCGGCCAAAAAAAAAAAATGACAGTGTTACCCCTTATGTTTTTTTTTCAGGTCCAAATTTTGACTTTCGATATCTCGGCTCTGGAAGGGTCTAGAGCCTCTATTTTTGCGCGCTGGTCGAAGTCTCGTGGCCCTCTGTCAGAATCCAGAGTTTCAAGAAGATCGGAGGGGGTCAAAATTTCGGCCAAAAAAAAAAATGACAGTGTTACCCCTTATGTTTTTTTTTTCAGGTCCAAATTTTGACCTTCGATATCTCGGCTCTGGAAGGGTCTAGAGCCTCCATTTTTGCGCGCTGGTCGAAGTCTCGTGGCCCTCTGTCAGAATCCAGAGTTTCAAGAAGATCGGAGGGGGTCAAAATTTCGGCCAAAAAAAAAAATGACAGTGTTACCCCTTATGTTTTTTTTTTCATGTCCAAATTTTGACCTTCGATATCTCGGCTCTGGAAGGGTCTAGAGCCTCCATTTTTGCGCGCTGGTCGAAGTCTCGTGGCCCTCTGTCAGAATCCAGAGTTTCAAGAAGATCGGAGGGGGTCAAAATTTCGGCCAAAAAAAAAAAAGACAGTGTTACCCCTTATGTTTTTTTTTCAGGTCCAAATTTTGACCTTCGATATCTCGGCTCTGGAAGGGTCTAGAGCCTCCATTTTTGCGCGCTGGTCGAAGTCTCGTGGCCCTCTGTCAGAATCCAGAGTTTCAAGAAGATCGGAGGGGGTCAAAATTTCGGCCAAAAAAAAAAAATGACAGTGTTACCCCTTATGTTTTTTTTTTCAGGTCCAAATTTTGACCTTCGATATCTCGGCTCTGGAAGGGTCTAGAGCCTCCATTTTTGCGCGCTGGTCGAAGTCTCGTGGCCCTCTGTCAGAATCCAGAGTTTCAAGAAGATCGGAGGGGGTTAAAATTTCGGACAAAAAAAAATGACAGTGTTACCCTTATGTTTTTTTTTTCAGGTCCAAATTTTGACCTTCGATATCTCGGCTCTGGAAGGGTCTAGAGCCTCCATTTTTGCGCGCTGGTCGAAGTCTCGTGGCCCTCTGTCAGAATCCAGAGTTTCAAGAAGATCGGAGGGGGTCAAAATTTCGGCCAAAAAAAAAAAATGACAGTGTTACCCCTTATGTTTTTTTTCAGGTCCAAATTTTGACCTTCGATATCTTGGCTCTGGAAGGGTCTAGAGCCTCCATTTTTGCGCGCTGGTCGAAGTCTCGTGGCCCTCTGTCAGAATCCAGAGTTTCAAGAAGATCGGAGGGGGTCAAAATTTCGGCCAAAAAAAAAATGACAGTGTTACCCCTTATGTTTTTTTTTCAGGTCCAAATTTTGACCTTCGATATCTCGGCTCTGGAAGGGTCTAGAGCCTCCATTTTTGCGCGCTGGTCGAAGTCTCGTGGCCCTCTGTCAGAATCCAGAGTTTCAAGAAGATCGGAGGGGGTCAAAATTTCGGCCAAAAAAAAAATGACAGTGTTACCCCTTATGTTTTTTTTTCAGGTCCAAATTTTGACCTTCGATATCTCGGCTCTGGAAGGGTCTAGAGCCTCCATTTTTGCGCGCTGGTCGAAGTCTCGTGGCCCTCTGTCAGAATCCAGAGTTTCAAGAAGATCGGAGGGGGTCAAAATTTCGGCCAAAAAAAAAAAAAGACAGTGTTACCCCTTATGTTTTTTTTTTTTCAGGTCCAAATTTTGACCTTCGATATCTCGGCTCTGGAAGGGTCTAGAGCCTCCATTTTTGCGCGCTGGTCGAAGTCTCGTGGCCCTCTGTCAGAATCCAGAGTTTCAAGAAGATCGGAGGGGGTCAAAATTTCGGCCAAAAAAAAAATGACAGTGTTACCCCTTATGTTTTTTTTCAGGTCCAAATTTTGACCTTCGATATTTTGGCTCTGGAAGGGTCTAGAGCCTCCATTATTGCGCGCTGGTCGAAGTCTCGTGGCCCTCTGTCAGAATCCAGAGTTTCAAGAAGATCGGAGGGGGTCAAAATTTTGGCCAAAAAAAAAAAAATGACAGTGTTACCCCTTATGTTTTTTTTCAGGTCCAAATTTTGACCTTCGATATCTCGGCTCTGGAAGGGTCTAGAGCCTCCATTTTTACGCGCTGGTCGAAGTCTCGTGGCCCTCTGTCAGAATCCAGAGTTTCAAGAAGATCGGAGGGGGTCAAAATTTCGGCCAAAAAAAAAAATGACAGTGTTACCCCTTATGTTTTTTTTTCAGGTCCAAATTTTGACCTTCGATATCTCGGCTCTGGAAGGGTCTAGAGCCTCTATTTTTGCGCGCTGGTCGAAGTCTCGTGGCCCTCTGTCAGAATCCAGAGTTTCAAGAAGATCGGAGGGGGTCAAAATTTCGGCCAAAAAAAAAATGACAGTGTTACCCCTTATGTTTTTTTTTCAGGTCCAAATTTTGACCTTCGATATCTCGGCTCTGGAAGGGTCTAGAGCCTCCATTTTTGCGCGCTGGTCGAAGTCTCGTGGCCCTCTGTCAGAATCCAGAGTTTCAAGAAGATCGGAGGGGGTCAAAATTTCGGCCAAAAAAAAAAAATGACAGTGTTACCCCTTATGTTTTTTTTTCAGGTCCAAATTTTGACCTTTGATATCTCGGCTCTGGAAGGGTCTAGAGCCTCTATTTTTGCGCGCTGGTCGAAGTCTCGTGGCCCTCTGTCAGAATCCAGAGTTTCAAGAAGATCGGAGGGGGTCAAAATTTCGGCCAAAAAAAAAATGACAGTGTTACCCCTTATGTTTTTTTTTTTCAGGTCCAAATTTTGACCTTCGATATCTTGGCTCTGGAAGGGTCTAGAGCCTCCATTTTTGCGCGCTGGTCGAAGTCTCGTGGCCCTCTGTCAGAATCCAGAGTTTCAAGAAGATCGGAGGGGGTCAAAATTTCAGCCAAAAAAAAAAAAATTACAGTGTTACCCCTTATGTTTTTTTTTTCATGTCCAAATTTTGACCTTCGATATCTCGGCTCTGCAAGGGTCTAGAGCCTCCATTTTTGCGCGCTGGTCGAAGTCTCGTGGCCCTCTGTCAGAATCCAGAGTTTCAAGAAGATCGGAGGGGGTCAAAATTTCGGCCAAAAAAAAAAAATGACAGTGTTACCCCTTATGTTTTTTTTCAGGTCCAAATTTTGACCTTCGATATCTCGGCTCTGGAAGGGTCTAGAGCCTCCATTTTTGCGCGCTGGTCGAAGTCTCGTGGCCCTCTGTCAGAATCCAGAGTTTCAAGAAGATCGGAGGGGGTCAAAATTTCGGCCAAAAAAAAAAATGACAGTGTTACCCCTTATGTTTTTTTTCAGGTCCAAATTTTGACCTTCGATATCTTGGCTCTGGAAGGGTCTAGAGCCTCCATTTTTGCGCGCTGGTCGAAGTCTCGTGGCCCTCTGTCAGAATCCAGAGTTTCAAGAAGATCGGAGGGGGTCAAAATTTCGGCCAAAAAAAAAAATGACAGTGTTACCCCTTATGTTTTTTTTTCAGGTCCAAATTTTGACCTTCGATATCTCGGCTCTGGAAGGGTCTAGAGCCTCCATTTTTGCGCGCTGGTCGAAGTCTCGTGGCCCTCTGTCAGAATCCAGAGTTTCAAGAAGATCGGAGGGGGTCAAAATTTCGGCCAAAAAAAAAAATGACAGTGTTACCCCTTATGTTTTTTTTTCAGGTCCAAATTTTGACCTTCGATATCTCGGCTCTGGAAGGGTCTAGAGCCTCCATTTTTGCGCGCTGGTCGAAGTCTCGTGGCCCTCTGTCAGAATCCAGAGTTTCAAGAAGATCGGAGGGGGTCAAAATTTCGGCCAAAAAAAAAAAATGACAGTGTTACCCCTTATGTTTTTTTTCAGGTCCAAATTTTGACCTTCGATATCTCGGCTCTGGAAGGGTCTAGAGCCTCCATTATTGCGCGCTGGTCGAAGTCTCGTGGCCCTCTGTCAGAATCCAGAGTTTCAAGAAGATCGGAGGGGGTCAAAATTTTGGCCAAAAAAAAAATGACAGTGTTACCCCTTATGTTTTTTTTTCAGGTCCAAATTTTGACCTTCGATATCTCGGCTCTGGAAGGGTCTAGAGCCTCCATTTTTACGCGCTGGTCGAAGTCTCGTGGCCCTCTGTCAGAATCCAGAGTTTCAAGAAGATCGGAGGGGGTCAAAATTTCGGCCAAAAAAAAAAAATGACAGTGTTACCCCTTATGTTTTTTTTTCAGGTCCAAATTTTGACTTTCGATATCTCGGCTCTGGAAGGGTCTAGAGCCTCTATTTTTGCGCGCTGGTCGAAGTCTCGTGGCCCTCTGTCAGAATCCAGAGTTTCAAGAAGATCGGAGGGGGTCAAAATTTCGGCCAAAAAAAAAAATGACAGTGTTACCCCTTATGTTTTTTTTTCAGGTCCAAATTTTGACCTTCGATATCTCGGCTCTGGAAGGGTCTAGAGCCTCCATTTTTGCGCGCTGGTCGAAGTCTCGTGGCCCTCTGTCAGAATCCAGAGTTTCAAGAAGATCGGAGGGGGTCAAAATTTCGGCCAAAAAAAAAAATGACAGTGTTACCCCTTATGTTTTTTTTTTCATGTCCAAATTTTGACCTTCGATATCTCGGCTCTGGAAGGGTCTAGAGCCTCCATTTTTGCGCGCTGGTCGAAGTCTCGTGGCCCTCTGTCAGAATCCAGAGTTTCAAGAAGATCGGAGGGGGTCAAAATTTCGGCCAAAAAAAAAAATGACAGTGTTACCCCTTATGTTTTTTTTTTCATGTCCAAATTTTGACCTTCGATATCTCGGCTCTGGAAGGGTCTAGAGCCTCCATTTTTGCGCGCTGGTCGAAGTCTCGTGGCCCTCTGTCAGAATCCAGAGTTTCAAGAAGATCGGAGGGGGTCAAAATTTCGGCCAAAAAAAAAAAAGACAGTGTTACCCCTTATGTTTTTTTTTCAGGTCCAAATTTTGACCTTCGATATCTCGGCTCTGGAAGGGTCTAGAGCCTCCATTTTTGCGCGCTGGTCGAAGTCTCGTGGCCCTCTGTCAGAATCCAGAGTTTCAAGAAGATCGGAGGGGGTCAAAATTTCGGCCAAAAAAAAAAAAATGACAGTGTTACCCCTTATGTTTTTTTTTCAGGTCCAAATTTTGACCTTCGATATCTCGGCTCTGGAAGGGTCTAGAGCCTCCATTTTTGCGCGCTGGTCGAAGTCTCGTGGCCCTCTGTCAGAATCCAGAGTTTCAAGAAGATCGGAGGGGGTTAAAATTTCGGACAAAAAAAAATGACAGTGTTACCCCTTATGTTTTTTTTTTCAGGTCCAAATTTTGACCTTCGATATCTCGGCTCTGGAAGGGTCTAGAGCCTCCATTTTTGCGCGCTGGTCGAAGTCTCGTGGCCCTCTGTCAGAATCCAGAGTTTCAAGAAGATCGGAGGGGGTCAAAATTTCGGCCAAAAAAAAAAAATGACAGTGTTACCCCTTATGTTTTTTTTCAGGTCCAAATTTTGACCTTCGATATCTTGGCTCTGGAAGGGTCTAGAGCCTCCATTTTTGCGCGCTGGTCGAAGTCTCGTGGCCCTCTGTCAGAATCCAGAGTTTCAAGAAGATCGGAGGGGGTCAAAATTTCGGCCAAAAAAAAAATGACAGTGTTACCCCTTATGTTTTTTTTTCAGGTCCAAATTTTGACCTTCGATATCTCGGCTCTGGAAGGGTCTAGAGCCTCCATTTTTGCGCGCTGGTCGAAGTCTCGTGGCCCTCTGTCAGAATCCAGAGTTTCAAGAAGATCGGAGGGGGTCAAAATTTCGGCCAAAAAAAAAATGACAGTGTTACCCCTTATGTTTTTTTTTCAGGTCCAAATTTTGACCTTCGATATCTCGGCTCTGGAAGGGTCTAGAGCCTCCATTTTTGCGCGCTGGTCGAAGTCTCGTGGCCCTCTGTCAGAATCCAGAGTTTCAAGAAGATCGGAGGGGGTCAAAATTTCGGCCAAAAAAAAAAAAAGACAGTGTTACCCCTTATGTTTTTTTTTTTTCAGGTCCAAATTTTGACCTTCGATATCTCGGCTCTGGAAGGGTCTAGAGCCTCCATTTTTGCGCGCTGGTCGAAGTCTCGTGGCCCTCTGTCAGAATCCAGAGTTTCAAGAAGATCGGAGGGGGTCAAAATTTCGGCCAAAAAAAAAAAATGACAGTGTTACCCCTTATGTTTTTTTTCAGGTCCAAATTTTGACCTTCGATATTTTGGCTCTGGAAGGGTCTAGAGCCTCCATTATTGCGCGCTGGTCGAAGTCTCGTGGCCCTCTGTCAGAATCCAGAGTTTCAAGAAGATCGGAGGGGGTCAAAATTTTGGCCAAAAAAAAAAAATGACAGTGTTACCCCTTATGTTTTTTTTTCAGGTCCAAATTTTGACCTTCGATATCTCGGCTCTGGAAGGGTCTAGAGCCTCCATTTTTACGCGCTGGTCGAAGTCTCGTGGCCCTCTGTCAGAATCCAGAGTTTCAAGAAGATCGGAGGGGGTCAAAATTTCGGCCAAAAAAAAAAATGACAGTGTTACCCCTTATGTTTTTTTTTCAGGTCCAAATTTTGACCTTCGATATCTCGGCTCTGGAAGGGTCTAGAGCCTCTATTTTTGCGCGCTGGTCGAAGTCTCGTGGCCCTCTGTCAGAATCCAGAGTTTCAAGAAGATCGGAGGGGGTCAAAATTTCGGCCAAAAAAAAAATGACAGTGTTACCCCTTATGTTTTTTTTTCAGGTCCAAATTTTGACCTTCGATATCTCGGCTCTGGAAGGGTCTAGAGCCTCCATTTTTGCGCGCTGGTCGAAGTCTCGTGGCCCTCTGTCAGAATCCAGAGTTTCAAGAAGATCGGAGGGGGTCAAAATTTCGGCCAAAAAAAAAAAATGACAGTGTTACCCCTTATGTTTTTTTTTCAGGTCCAAATTTTGACCTTTGATATCTCGGCTCTGGAAGGGTCTAGAGCCTCTATTTTTGCGCGCTGGTCGAAGTCTCGTGGCCCTCTGTCAGAATCCAGAGTTTCAAGAAGATCGGAGGGGGTCAAAATTTCGGCCAAAAAAAAAATGACAGTGTTACCCCTTATGTTTTTTTTTTTCAGGTCCAAATTTTGACCTTCGATATCTTGGCTCTGGAAGGGTCTAGAGCCTCCATTTTTGCGCGCTGGTCGAAGTCTCGTGGCCCTCTGTCAGAATCCAGAGTTTCAAGAAGATCGGAGGGGGTCAAAATTTCAGCCAAAAAAAAAAAAATTACAGTGTTACCCCTTATGTTTTTTTTTTCATGTCCAAATTTTGACCTTCGATATCTCGGCTCTGCAAGGGTCTAGAGCCTCCATTTTTGCGCGCTGGTCGAAGTCTCGTGGCCCTCTGTCAGAATCCAGAGTTTCAAGAAGATCGGAGGGGGTCAAAATTTCGGCCAAAAAAAAAAAATGACAGTGTTACCCCTTATGTTTTTTTTCAGGTCCAAATTTTGACCTTCGATATCTCGGCTCTGGAAGGGTCTAGAGCCTCTATTTTTGCGCGCTGGTCGAAGTCTCGTGGCCCTCTGTCAGAATCCAGAGTTTCAAGAAGATCGGAGGGGGTCAAAATTTTGGCCAAAAAAAAATGACAGTGTTACCCCTTATGTTTTTTTTTCAGGTCCAAATTTTGACCTTCGATATCTCGGCTCTGGAAGGGTCTAGAGCCTCCATTTTTGCGCGCTGGTCGAAGTCTCGTGGCCCTCTGTCAGAATCCAGAGTTTCAAGAAGATCGGAGGGGGTCAAAATTTCGGCCAAAAAAAAAAATGACAGTGTTACCCCTTATGTTTTTTTTTCAGGTCCAAATTTTGACCTTCGATATCTCGGCTCTGGAAGGGTCTAGAGCCTCTATTTTTGCGCGCTGGTCGAAGTCTCGTGGCCCTCTGTCAGAATCCAGAGTTTCAAGAAGATCGGAGGGGGTCAAAATTTCGGCCCAAAAAAAAATGACAGTGTTACCCCTTATGTTTTTTTTTTCAGGTCCAAATTTTGACCTTCAATATCTTGGCTCTGGAAGGGTCTAGAGCCTCCATTTTTGCGCGCTGGTCGAAGTCTCGTGGCCCTCTGTCAGAATCCAGAGTTTCAAGAAGATCGGAGGGGGTCAAAATTTCGTCCAAAAAAAAAAAAAAGACAGTGTTACCCCTTATGTTTTTTTTTTTTTTTCAGGTCCAAATTTTGACCTTCGATATCTCGGCTCTGGAAGGGTCTAGAGCCTCCATTTTTGCGCGCTGGTCGAAGTCTCGTGGCCCTCTGTCAGAATCCAGAGTTTCAAGAAGATCGGAGGGAGTCAAAATTTCGGCCCAAAAAAAAAAGACAGTGTTACCCCTTATGTTTTTTTTTTCAGGTCCAAATTTTGACCTTCGATATCTCGGCTCTGGAAGGGTCTAGAGCCTCCATTTTTGCGCGCTGGTCGAAGTCTCGTGGCCCTCTGTCAGAATCCAGAGTTTCAAGAAGATCGGAGGGGGTCAAAATTTCGGCCAAAAAAAAAAAAATGACAGTGTTACCCCTTATGTTTTTTTTTCAGGTCCAAATTTTGACCTTCGATATCTCGGCTCTGGAAGGGTCTAGAGCCTCCATTTTTGCGCGCTGGTCGAAGTCTCGTGGCCCTCTGTCAGAATCCAGAGTTTCAAGAAGATCGGAGGGGGTTAAAATTTCGGACAAAAAAAAATGACAGTGTTACCCCTTATGTTTTTTTTTCAGGTCCAAATTTTGACCTTCGATATCTCGGCTCTGGAAGGGTCTAGAGCCTCCATTTTTGCGCGCTGGTCGAAGTCTCGTGGCCCTCTGTCAGAATCCAGAGTTTCAAGAAGATCGGAGGGGGTCAAAATTTCGGCCAAAAAAAAAAAATGACAGTGTTACCCCTTATGTTTTTTTTCAGGTCCAAATTTTGACCTTCGATATCTTGGCTCTGGAAGGGTCTAGAGCCTCCATTTTTGCGCGCTGGTCGAAGTCTCGTGGCCCTCTGTCAGAATCCAGAGTTTCAAGAAGATCGGAGGGGGTCAAAATTTCGGCCAAAAAAAAAAATGACAGTGTTACCCCTTATGTTTTTTTTTCAGGTCCAAATTTTGACCTTCGATATCTCGGCTCTGGAAGGGTCTAGAGCCTCCATTTTTGCGCGCTGGTCGAAGTCTCGTGGCCCTCTGTCAGAATCCAGAGTTTCAAGAAGATCGGAGGGGGTCAAAATTTCGGCCAAAAAAAAAATGACAGTGTTACCCCTTATGTTTTTTTTTCAGGTCCAAATTTTGACCTTCGATATCTCGGCTCTGGAAGGGTCTAGAGCCTCCATTTTTGCGCGCTGGTCGAAGTCTCGTGGCCCTCTGTCAGAATCCAGAGTTTCAAGAAGATCGGAGGGGGTCAAAATTTCGGCCAAAAAAAAAAAAAGACAGTGTTACCCCTTATGTTTTTTTTTTTTCAGGTCCAAATTTTGACCTTCGATATCTCGGCTCTGGAAGGGTCTAGAGCCTCCATTTTTGCGCGCTGGTCGAAGTCTCGTGGCCCTCTGTCAGAATCCAGAGTTTCAAGAAGATCGGAGGGGGTCAAAATTTCGGCCAAAAAAAAAAAATGACAGTGTTACCCCTTATGTTTTTTTTTCAGGTCCAAATTTTGACCTTCGATATTTTGGCTCTGGAAGGGTCTAGAGCCTCCATTATTGCGCGCTGGTCGAAGTCTCGTGGCCCTCTGTCAGAATCCAGAGTTTCAAGAAGATCGGAGGGGGTCAAAATTTTGGCCAAAAAAAAAAAAATGACAGTGTTACCCCTTATGTTTTTTTTTCAGGTCCAAATTTTGACCTTCGATATCTCGGCTCTGGAAGGGTCTAGAGCCTCCATTTTTACGCGCTGGTCGAAGTCTCGTGGCCCTCTGTCAGAATCCAGAGTTTCAAGAAGATCGGAGGGGGTCAAAATTTCGGCCAAAAAAAAAAAATGACAGTGTTACCCCTTATGTTTTTTTTTCAGGTCCAAATTTTGACCTTCGATATCTCGGCTCTGGAAGGGTCTAGAGCCTCTATTTTTGCGCGCTGGTCGAAGTCTCGTGGCCCTCTGTCAGAATCCAGAGTTTCAAGAAGATCGGAGGGGGTCAAAATTTCGGCCAAAAAAAAAATGACAGTGTTACCCCTTATGTTTTTTTTTCAGGTCCAAATTTTGACCTTCGATATCTCGGCTCTGGAAGGGTCTAGAGCCTCCATTTTTGCGCGCTGGTCGAAGTCTCGTGGCCCTCTGTCAGAATCCAGAGTTTCAAGAAGATCGGAGGGGGTCAAAATTTCGGCCAAAAAAAAAAAAATGACAGTGTTACCCCTTATGTTTTTTTTTCAGGTCCAAATTTTGACCTTTGATATCTCGGCTCTGGAAGGGTCTAGAGCCTCTATTTTTGCGCGCTGGTCGAAGTCTCGTGGCCCTCTGTCAGAATCCAGAGTTTCAAGAAGATCGGAGGGGGTCAAAATTTCGGCCAAAAAAAAAATGACAGTGTTACCCCTTATGTTTTTTTTTTCAGGTCCAAATTTTGACCTTCGATATCTTGGCTCTGGAAGGGTCTAGAGCCTCCATTTTTGCGCGCTGGTCGAAGTCTCGTGGCCCTCTGTCAGAATCCAGAGTTTCAAGAAGATCGGAGGGGGTCAAAATTTCGGCCAAAAAAAAAAAAATGACAGTGTTACCCCTTATGTTTTTTTTTTCATGTCCAAATTTTGACCTTCGATATCTCGGCTCTGCAAGGGTCTAGAGCCTCCATTTTTGCGCGCTGGTCGAAGTCTCGTGGCCCTCTGTCAGAATCCAGAGTTTCAAGAAGATCGGAGGGGGTCAAAATTTCGGCCAAAAAAAAAAAATGACAGTGTTACCCCTTATGTTTTTTTTTCAGGTCCAAATTTTGACCTTCGATATCTCGGCTCTGGAAGGGTCTAGAGCCTCTATTTTTGCGCGCTGGTCGAAGTCTCGTGGCCCTCTGTCAGAATCCAGAGTTTCAAGAAGATCGGAGGGGGTCAAAATTTTGGCCAAAAAAAAAATGACAGTGTTACCCCTTATGTTTTTTTTTCAGGTCCAAATTTTGACCTTCGATATCTCGGCTCTGGAAGGGTCTAGAGCCTCCATTTTTGCGCGCTGGTCGAAGTCTCGTGGCCCTCTGTCAGAATCCAGAGTTTCAAGAAGATCGGAGGGGGTCAAAATTTCGGCCAAAAAAAAAAATGACAGTGTTACCCCTTATGTTTTTTTTTCAGGTCCAAATTTTGACCTTCGATATCTCGGCTCTGGAAGGGTCTAGAGCCTCTATTTTTGCGCGCTGGTCGAAGTCTCGTGGCCCTCTGTCAGAATCCAGAGTTTCAAGAAGATCGGAGGGGGTCAAAATTTCGGCCCAAAAAAAAATTACAGTGTTACCCCTTATGTTTTTTTTTTCAGGTCCAAATTTTGACCTTCGATATCTTGGCTCTGGAAGGGTCTAGAGCCTCCATTTTTGCGCGCTGGTCGAAGTCTCGTGGCCCTCTGTCAGAATCCAGAGTTTCAAGAAGATCGGAGGGGGTCAAAATTTCGGCCAAAAAAAAAAAAAAGACAGTGTTACCCCTTATGTTTTTTTTTTTTTTCAGGTCCAAATTTTGACCTTCGATATCTCGGCTCTGGAAGGGTCTAGAGCCTCCATTTTTGCGCGCTGGTCGAAGTCTCGTGGCCCTCTGTCAGAATCCAGAGTTTCAAGAAGATCGGAGGGGGTCAAAATTTCGGCCAAAAAAAAAAAATGACAGTGTTACCCCTTATGTTTTTTTTCAGGTCCAAATTTTGACCTTCGATATTTTGGCTCTGGAAGGGTCTAGAGCCTCCATTATTGCGTGCTGGTCGAAGTCTCGTGGCCCTCTGTCAGAATCCAGAGTTTCAAGAAGATCGGAGGGGGTCAAAATTTTGGCCAAAAAAAAAAAAAAATGACAGTGTTACCCCTTATGTTTTTTTTTCAGGTCCAAATTTTGACCTTCGATATCTCGGCTCTGGAAGGGTCTAGAGCCTCCATTTTTACGCGCTGGTCGAAGTCTCGTGGCCCTCTGTCAGAATCCAGAGTTTCAAGAAGATCGGAGGGGGTCAAAATTTCGGCCAAAAAAAAAAAATGACAGTGTTACCCCTTATGTTTTTTTTTCAGGTCCAAATTTTGACCTTCGATATCTCGGCTCTGGAAGGGTCTAGAGCCTCTATTTTTGCGCGCTGGTCGAAGTCTCGTGGCCCTCTGTCAGAATCCAGAGTTTCAAGAAGATCGGAGGGGGTCAAAATTTCGGCCAAAAAAAAAAATGACAGTGTTACCCCTTATGTTTTTTTTTCAGGTCCAAATTTTGACCTTCGATATCTCGGCTCTGGAAGGGTCTAGAGCCTCCATTTTTGCGCGCTGGTCGAAGTCTCATGGCCCTCTGTCAGAATCCAGAGTTTCAAGAAGATCGGAGGGGGTCAAAATTTCGGCCAAAAAAAAAAATGACAGTGTTACCCCTTATGTTTTTTTTTCATGTCCAAATTTTGACCTTCGATATCTCGGCTCTGGAAGGGTCTAGAGCCTCCATTTTTGCGCGCTGGTCGAAGTCTCGTGGCCCTCTGTCAGAATCCAGAGTTTCAAGAAGATCGGAGGGGGTCAAAATTTCGGCCAAAAAAAAAAAGACAGTGTTACCCCTTATGTTTTTTTTTTCAGGTCCAAATTTTGACCTTCGATATCTCGGCTCTGGAAGGGTCTAGAGCCTCCATTTTTGCGCGCTGGTCGAAGTCTCGTGGCCCTCTGTCAGAATCCAGAGTTTCAAGAAGATCGGAGGGGGTCAAAATTTCGGCCAAAAAAAAAAAAAATGACAGTGTTACCCCTTATGTTTTTTTTCAGGTCCAAATTTTGACCTTCGATATCTCGGCTCTGGAAGGGTCTAGAGCCTCCATTTTTGCGCGCTGGTCGAAGTCTCGTGGCCCTCTGTCAGAATCCAGAGTTTCAAGAAGATCGGAGGGGGTCAAAATTTCGGACAAAAAAAAAATGACAGTGTTACCCCTTATGTTTTTTTTTTCAGGTCCAAATTTTGACCTTCGATATCTCGGCTCTGGAAGGGTCTAGAGCCTCCATTTTTGCGCGCTGGTCGAAGTCTCGTGGCCCTCTGTCAGAATCCAGAGTTTCAAGAAGATCGGAGGGGGTCAAAATTTCGGCCAAAAAAAAAAATGACAGTGTTACCCCTTATGTTTTTTTTCAGGTCCAAATTTTGACCTTCGATATCTTGGCTCTGGAAGGGTCTAGAGCCTCCATTTTTGCGCGCTGGTCGAAGTCTCGTGGCCCTCTGTCAGAATCCAGAGTTTCAAGAAGATCGGAGGGGGTCAAAATTTCGGCCAAAAAAAAATGACAGTGTTACCCCTTATGTTTTTTTTTCAGGTCCAAATTTTGACCTTCGATATCTCGGCTCTGGAAGGGTCTAGAGCCTCCATTTTTGCGCGCTGGTCGAAGTCTCGTGGCCCTCTGTCAGAATCCAGAGTTTCAAGAAGATCGGAGGGGGTCAAAATTTCGGCCAAAAAAAAAATGACAGTGTTACCCCTTATGTTTTTTTTTCAGGTCCAAATTTTGACCTTCGATATCTCGGCTCTGGAAGGGTCTAGAGCCTCCATTTTTGCGCGCTGGTCGAAGTCTCGTGGCCCTCTGTCAGAATCCAGAGTTTCAAGAAGATCGGAGGGGGTCAAAATTTCGGCCAAAAAAAAAAAATGACAGTGTTACCCCTTATGTTTTTTTTTCAGGTCCAAATTTTGACCTTTGATATCTCGGCTCTGGAAGGGTCTAGAGCCTCTATTTTTGCGCGCTGGTCGAAGTCTCGTGGCCCTCTGTCAGAATCCAGAGTTTCAAGAAGATCGGAGGGGGTCAAAATTTCGGCCAAAAAAAAAATGACAGTGTTACCCCTTATGTTTTTTTTTTTCAGGTCCAAATTTTGACCTTCGATATCTTGGCTCTGGAAGGGTCTAGAGCCTCCATTTTTGCGCGCTGGTCGAAGTCTCGTGGCCCTCTGTCAGAATCCAGAGTTTCAAGAAGATCGGAGGGGGTCAAAATTTCAGCCAAAAAAAAAAAAATGACAGTGTTACCCCTTATGTTTTTTTTTTCATGTCCAAATTTTGACCTTCGATATCTCGGCTCTGCAAGGGTCTAGAGCCTCCATTTTTGCGCGCTGGTCGAAGTCTCGTGGCCCTCTGTCAGAATCCAGAGTTTCAAGAAGATCGGAGGGGGTCAAAATTTCGGCCAAAAAAAAAAAATGACAGTGTTACCCCTTATGTTTTTTTTTCAGGTCCAAATTTTGACCTTCGATATCTCGGCTCTGGAAGGGTCTAGAGCCTCTATTTTTGCGCGCTGGTCGAAGTCTCGTGGCCCTCTGTCAGAATCCAGAGTTTCAAGAAGATCGGAGGGGGTCAAAATTTTGGCCAAAAAAAAATGACAGTGTTACCCCTTATGTTTTTTTTTCAGGTCCAAATTTTGACCTTCGATATCTCGGCTCTGGAAGGGTCTAGAGCCTCCATTTTTGCGCGCTGGTCGAAGTCTCGTGGCCCTCTGTCAGAATCCAGAGTTTCAAGAAGATCGGAGGGGGTCAAAATTTCGGCCAAAAAAAAAATGACAGTGTTACCCCTTATGTTTTTTTTTTCAGGTCCAAATTTTGACCTTCGATATCTCGGCTCTGGAAGGGTCTAGAGCCTCTATTTTTGCGCGCTGGTCGAAGTCTCGTGGCCCTCTGTCAGAATCCAGAGTTTCAAGAAGATCGGAGGGGGTCAAAATTTCGGCCCAAAAAAAAATGACAGTGTTACCCCTTATGTTTTTTTTTTCAGGTCCAAATTTTGACCTTCAATATCTTGGCTCTGGAAGGGTCTAGAGCCTCCATTTTTGCGCGCTGGTCGAAGTCTCGTGGCCCTCTGTCAGAATCCAGAGTTTCAAGAAGATCGGAGGGGGTCAAAATTTCGGCCAAAAAAAAAAAAAAGACAGTGTTACCCCTTATGTTTTTTTTTTTTTTCAGGTCCAAATTTTGACCTTCGATATCTCGGCTCTGGAAGGGTCTAGAGCCTCCATTTTTGCGCGCTGGTCGAAGTCTCGTGGCCCTCTGTCAGAATCCAGAGTTTCAAGAAGATCGGAGGGGGTCAAAATTTCGGCCAAAAAAAAAAAATGACAGTGTTACCCCTTATGTTTTTTTTTCAGGTCCAAATTTTGACCTTCGATATTTTGGCTCTGGAAGGGTCTAGAGCCTCCATTATTGCGCGCTGGTCGAAGTCTCGTGGCCCTCTGTCAGAATCCAGAGTTTCAAGAAGATCGGAGGGGGTCAAAATTTTGGCCAAAAAAAAAAAAAAATGACAGTGTTAACCCTTATGTTTTTTTTTCAGGTCCAAATTTTGACCTTCGATATCTCGGCTCTGGAAGGGTCTAGAGCCTCCATTTTTACGCGCTGGTCGAAGTCTCGTGGCCCTCTGTCAGAATCCAGAGTTTCAAGAAGATCGGAGGGGGTCAAAATTTCGGCCAAAAAAAAAAAATGACAGTGTTACCCCTTATGTTTTTTTTTCAGGTCCAAATTTTGACCTTCGATATCTCGGCTCTGGAAGGGTCTAGAGCCTCTATTTTTGCGCGCTGGTCGAAGTCTCGTGGCCCTCTGTCAGAATCCAGAGTTTCAAGAAGATCGGAGGGGGTCAAAATTTCGGCCAAAAAAAAAAATGACAGTGTTACCCCTTATGTTTTTTTTTCAGGTCCAAATTTTGACCTTCGATATCTCGGCTCTGGAAGGGTCTAGAGCCTCCATTTTTGCGCGCTGGTCGAAGTCTCGTGGCCCTCTGTCAGAATCCAGAGTTTCAAGAAGATCGGAGGGGGTCAAAATTTCGGCCAAAAAAAAAAATGACAGTGTTACCCCTTATGTTTTTTTTTTCATGTCCAAATTTTGACCTTCGATATCTCGGCTCTGGAAGGGTCTAGAGCCTCCATTTTTGCGCGCTGGTCGAAGTCTCGTGGCCCTCTGTCAGAATCCAGAGTTTCAAGAAGATCGGAGGGGGTCAAAATTTCGGCCAAAAAAAAAAAAGACAGTGTTACCCCTTATGTTTTTTTTTTCAGGTCCAAATTTTGACCTTCGATATCTCGGCTCTGGAAGGGTCTAGAGCCTCCATTTTTGCGCGCTGGTCGAAGTCTCGTGGCCCTCTGTCAGAATCCAGAGTTTCAAGAAGATCGGAGGGGGTCAAAATTTCGGCCAAAAAAAAAAAAATGACAGTGTTACCCCTTATGTTTTTTTTTCAGGTCCAAATTTTGACCTTCGATATCTCGGCTCTGGAAGGGTCTAGAGCCTCCATTTTTGCGCGCTGGTCGAAGTCTCGTGGCCCTCTGTCAGAATCCAGAGTTTCAAGAAGATCGGAGGGGGTTAAAATTTCGGACAAAAAAAAATGACAGTGTTACCCCTTATGTTTTTTTTTTCAGGTCCAAATTTTGACCTTCGATATCTCGGCTCTGGAAGGGTCTAGAGCCTCCATTTTTGCGCGCTGGTCGAAGTCTCGTGGCCCTCTGTCAGAATCCAGAGTTTCAAGAAGATCGGAGGGGGTCAAAATTTCGGCCAAAAAAAAAAAATGACAGTGTTACCCCTTATGTTTTTTTTCAGGTCCAAATTTTGACCTTCGATATCTTGGCTCTGGAAGGGTCTAGAGCCTCCATTTTTGCGCGCTGGTCGAAGTCTCGTGGCCCTCTGTCAGAATCCAGAGTTTCAAGAAGATCGGAGGGGGTCAAAATTTCGGCCAAAAAAAAAAATGACAGTGTTACCCCTTATGTTTTTTTTTCAGGTCCAAATTTTGACCTTCGATATCTCGGCTCTGGAAGGGTCTAGAGCCTCCATTTTTGCGCGCTGGTCGAAGTCTCGTGGCCCTCTGTCAGAATCCAGAGTTTCAAGAAGATCGGAGGGGGTCAAAATTTCGGCCAAAAAAAAAATGACAGTGTTACCCCTTATGTTTTTTTTTCAGGTCCAAATTTTGACCTTCGATATCTCGGCTCTGGAAGGGTCTAGAGCCTCCATTTTTGCGCGCTGGTCGAAGTCTCGTGGCCCTCTGTCAGAATCCAGAGTTTCAAGAAGATCGGAGGGGGTCAAAATTTCGGCCAAAAAAAAAAAAAGACAGTGTTACCCCTTATGTTTTTTTTTTTTTTCAGGTCCAAATTTTGACCTTCGATATCTCGGCTCTGGAAGGGTCTAGAGCCTCCATTTTTGCGCGCTGGTCGAAGTCTCGTGGCCCTCTGTCAGAATCCAGAGTTTCAAGAAGATCGGAGGGGGTCAAAATTTCGGCCAAAAAAAAAAATGACAGTGTTACCCCTTATGTTTTTTTTCAGGTCCAAATTTTGACCTTCGATATTTTGGCTCTGGAAGGGTCTAGAGCCTCCATTATTGCGCGCTGGTCGAAGTCTCGTGGCCCTCTGTCAGAATCCAGAGTTTCAAGAAGATCGGAGGGGGTCAAAATTTTGGCCAAAAAAAAAAAAATGACAGTGTTACCCCTTATGTTTTTTTTTCAGGTCCAAATTTTGACCTTCGATATCTCGGCTCTGGAAGGGTCTAGAGCCTCCATTTTTACGCGCTGGTCGAAGTCTCGTGGCCCTCTGTCAGAATCCAGAGTTTCAAGAAGATCGGAGGGGGTCAAAATTTCGGCCAAAAAAAAAAAATGACAGTGTTACCCCTTATGTTTTTTTTTCAGGTCCAAATTTTGACCTTCGATATCTCGGCTCTGGAAGGGTCTAGAGCCTCTATTTTTGCGCGCTGGTCGAAGTCTCGTGGCCCTCTGTCAGAATCCAGAGTTTCAAGAAGATCGGAGGGGGTCAAAATTTCGGCCAAAAAAAAAATGACAGTGTTACCCCTTATGTTTTTTTTTCAGGTCCAAATTTTGACCTTCGATATCTCGGCTCTGGAAGGGTCTAGAGCCTCCATTTTTGCGCGCTGGTCGAAGTCTCGTGGCCCTCTGTCAGAATCCAGAGTTTCAAGAAGATCGGAGGGGGTCAAAATTTCGGCCAAAAAAAAAAAATGACAGTGTTACCCCTTATGTTTTTTTTTCAGGTCCAAATTTTGACCTTTGATATCTCGGCTCTGGAAGGGTCTAGAGCCTCTATTTTTGCGCGCTGGTCGAAGTCTCGTGGCCCTCTGTCAGAATCCAGAGTTTCAAGAAGATCGGAGGGGGTCAAAATTTCGGCCAAAAAAAAAATGACAGTGTTACCCCTTATGTTTTTTTTTTTCAGGTCCAAATTTTGACCTTCGATATCTTGGCTCTGGAAGGGTCTAGAGCCTCCATTTTTGCGCGCTGGTCGAAGTCTCGTGGCCCTCTGTCAGAATCCAGAGTTTCAAGAAGATCGGAGGGGGTCAAAATTTCGGCCAAAAAAAAAAAATGACAGTGTTACCCCTTATGTTTTTTTTTTCATGTCCAAATTTTGACCTTCGATATCTCGGCTCTGCAAGGGTCTAGAGCCTCCATTTTTGCGCGCTGGTCGAAGTCTCGTGGCCCTCTGTCAGAATCCAGAGTTTCAAGAAGATCGGAGGGGGTCAAAATTTCGGCCAAAAAAAAAAATGACAGTGTTACCCCTTATGTTTTTTTTTCAGGTCCAAATTTTGACCTTCGATATCTCGGCTCTGGAAGGGTCTAGAGCCTCTATTTTTGCGCGCTGGTCGAAGTCTCGTGGCCCTCTGTCAGAATCCAGAGTTTCAAGAAGATCGGAGGGGGTCAAAATTTTGGCCAAAAAAAAAATGACAGTGTTACCCCTTATGTTTTTTTTTCAGGTCCAAATTTTGACCTTCGATATCTCGGCTCTGGAAGGGTCTAGAGCCTCCATTTTTGCGCGCTGGTCGAAGTCTCGTGGCCCTCTGTCAGAATCCAGAGTTTCAAGAAGATCGGAGGGGGTCAAAATTTCGGCCAAAAAAAAAAATGACAGTGTTACCCCTTATGTTTTTTTTTCAGGTCCAAATTTTGACCTTCGATATCTCGGCTCTGGAAGGGTCTAGAGCCTCTATTTTTGCGCGCTGGTCGAAGTCTCGTGGCCCTCTGTCAGAATCCAGAGTTTCAAGAAGATCGGAGGGGGTCAAAATTTCGGCCCAAAAAAAAATGACAGTGTTACCCCTTATGTTTTTTTTTTCAGGTCCAAATTTTGACCTTCGATATCTTGGCTCTGGAAGGGTCTAGAGCCTCCATTTTTGCGCGCTGGTCGAAGTCTTGTGGCCCTCTGTCAGAATCCAGAGTTTCAAGAAGATCGGAGGGGGTCAAAATTTCGGCCAAAAAAAAAAAAAAGACAGTGTTACCCCTTATGTTTTTTTTTTTTTTCAGGTCCAAATTTTGACCTTCGATATCTCGGCTCTGGAAGGGTCTAGAGCCTCCATTTTTGCGCGCTGGTCGAAGTCTCGTGGCCCTCTGTCAGAATCCAGAGTTTCAAGAAGATCGGAGGGGGTCAAAATTTCGGCCAAAAAAAAAAAATGACAGTGTTACCCCTTATGTTTTTTTTCAGGTCCAAATTTTGACCTTCGATATTTTGGCTCTGGAAGGGTCTAGAGCCTCCATTATTGCGTGCTGGTCGAAGTCTCGTGGCCCTCTGTCAGAATCCAGAGTTTCAAGAAGATCGGAGGGGGTCAAAATTTTGGCCAAAAAAAAAAAAAAATGACAGTGTTACCCCTTATGTTTTTTTTTCAGGTCCAAATTTTGACCTTCGATATCTCGGCTCTGGAAGGGTCTAGAGCCTCCATTTTTACGCGCTGGTCGAAGTCTCGTGGCCCTCTGTCAGAATCCAGAGTTTCAAGAAGATCGGAGGGGGTCAAAATTTCGGCCAAAAAAAAAAAATGACAGTGTTACTCCTTATGTTTTTTTTTCAGGTCCAAATTTTGACCTTCGATATCTCGGCTCTGGAAGGGTCTAGAGCCTCTATTTTTGCGCGCTGGTCGAAGTCTCGTGGCCCTCTGTCAGAATCCAGAGTTTCAAGAAGATCGGAGGGGGTCAAAATTTCGGCCAAAAAAAAAAATGACAGTGTTACCCCTTATGTTTTTTTTTTCAGGTCCAAATTTTGACCTTCGATATCTCGGCTCTGGAAGGGTCTAGAGCCTCCATTTTTGCGCGCTGGTCGAAGTCTCGTGGCCCTCTGTCAGAATCCAGAGTTTCAAGAAGATCGGAGGGGGTCAAAATTTCGGCCAAAAAAAAAAATGACAGTGTTACCCCTTATGTTTTTTTTTTCATGTCCAAATTTTGACCTTCGATATCTCGGCTCTGGAAGGGTCTAGAGCCTCCATTTTTGCGCGCTGGTCGAAGTCTCGTGGCCCTCTGTCAGAATCCAGAGTTTCAAGAAGATCGGAGGGGGTCAAAATTTCGGCCAAAAAAAAAAAAGACAGTGTTACCCCTTATGTTTTTTTTTTCAGGTCCAAATTTTGACCTTCGATATCTCGGCTCTGGAAGGGTCTAGAGCCTCCATTTTTGCGCGCTGGTCGAAGTCTCGTGGCCCTCTGTCAGAATCCAGAGTTTCAAGAAGATCGGAGGGGGTCAAAATTTCGGCCAAAAAAAAAAAAAATGACAGTGTTACCCCTTATGTTTTTTTTCAGGTCCAAATTTTGACCTTCGATATCTCGGCTCTGGAAGGGTCTAGAGCCTCCATTTTTGCGCGCTGGTCGAAGTCTCGTGGCCCTCTGTCAGAATCCAGAGTTTCAAGAAGATCGGAGGGGGTCAAAATTTCGGACAAAAAAAAAAATGACAGTGTTACCCCTTATGTTTTTTTTTTCAGGTCCAAATTTTGACCTTCGACATCTCGGCTCTGGAAGGGTCTAGAGCCTCCATTTTTGCGCGCTGGTCGAAGTCTCGTGGCCCTCTGTCAGAATCCAGAGTTTCAAGAAGATCGGAGGGGGTCAAAATTTCGGCCAAAAAAAAAAATGACAGTGTTACCCCTTATGTTTTTTTTCAGGTCCAAATTTTGACCTTCGATATCTTGGCTCTGGAAGGGTCTAGAGCCTCCATTTTTGCGCGCTGGTCGAAGTCTCGTGGCCCTCTGTCAGAATCCAGAGTTTCAAGAAGATCGGAGGGGGTCAAAATTTCGGCCAAAAAAAAAAATGACAGTGTTACCCCTTATGTTTTTTTTTCAGGTCCAAATTTTGACCTTCGATATCTCGGCTCTGGAAGGGTCTAGAGCCTCCATTTTTGCGCGCTGGTCGAAGTCTCGTGGCCCTCTGTCAGAATCCAGAGTTTCAAGAAGATCGGAGGGGGTCAAAATTTCGGCCAAAAAAAAAATGACAGTGTTACCCCTTATGTTTTTTTTTCAGGTCCAAATTTTGACCTTCGATATCTCGGCTCTGGAAGGGTCTAGAGCCTCCATTTTTGCGCGCTGGTCGAAGTCTCGTGGCCCTCTGTCAGAATCCAGAGTTTCAAGAAGATCGGAGGGGGTCAAAATTTCGGCCAAAAAAAAAAAAAGACAGTGTTACCCCTTATGTTTTTTTTTTTTTCAGGTCCAAATTTTGACCTTCGATATCTCGGCTCTGGAAGGGTCTAGAGCCTCCATTTTTGCGCGCTGGTCGAAGTCTCGTGGCCCTCTGTCAGAATCCAGAGTTTCAAGAAGATCGGAGGGGGTCAAAATTTCGGCCAAAAAAAAAAAATGACAGTGTTACCCCTTATGTTTTTTTTCAGGTCCAAATTTTGACCTTCGATATTTTGGCTCTGGAAGGGTCTAGAGCCTCCATTATTGCGCGCTGGTCGAAGTCTCGTGGCCCTCTGTCAGAATCCAGAGTTTCAAGAAGATCGGAGGGGGTCAAAATTTTGGCCAAAAAAAAAAAAATGACAGTGTTACCCCTTATGTTTTTTTTTTCAGGTCCAAATTTTGACCTTCGATATCTCGGCTCTGGAAGGGTCTAGAGCCTCCATTTTTACGCGCTGGTCGAAGTCTCGTGGCCCTCTGTCAGAATCCAGAGTTTCAAGAAGATCGGAGGGGGTCAAAATTTCGGCCAAAAAAAAAAAATGACAGTGTTACCCCTTATGTTTTTTTTTCAGGTCCAAATTTTGACCTTCGATATCTCGGCTCTGGAAGGGTCTAGAGCCTCTATTTTTGCGCGCTGGTCGAAGTCTCGTGGCCCTCTGTCAGAATCCAGAGTTTCAAGAAGATCGGAGGGGGTCAAAATTTCGGCCAAAAAAAAATGACAGTGTTACCCCTTATGTTTTTTTTTCAGGTCCAAATTTTGACCTTCGATATCTCGGCTCTGGAAGGGTCTAGAGCCTCCATTTTTGCGCGCTGGTCGAAGTCTCGTGGCCCTCTGTCAGAATCCAGAGTTTCAAGAAGATCGGAGGGGGTCAAAATTTCGGCCAAAAAAAAAAAATGACAGTGTTACCCCTTATGTTTTTTTTTCAGGTCCAAATTTTGACCTTTGATATCTCGGCTCTGGAAGGGTCTAGAGCCTCTATTTTTGCGCGCTGGTCGAAGTCTCGTGGCCCTCTGTCAGAATCCAGAGTTTCAAGAAGATCGGAGGGGGTCAAAATTTCGGCCAAAAAAAAAATGACAGTGTTACCCCTTATGTTTTTTTTTTTCAGGTCCAAATTTTGACCTTCGATATCTTGGCTCTGGAAGAGTCTAGAGCCTCCATTTTTGCGCGCTGGTCGAAGTCTCGTGGCCCTCTGTCAGAATCCAGAGTTTCAAGAAGATCGGAGGGGGTCAAAATTTCGGCCAAAAAAAAAAAATGACAGTGTTACCCCTTATGTTTTTTTTTTCATGTCCAAATTTTGACCTTCGATATCTCGGCTCTGCAAGGGTCTAGAGCCTCCATTTTTGCGCGCTGGTCGAAGTCTCGTGGCCCTCTGTCAGAATCCAGAGTTTCAAGAAGATCGGAGGGGGTCAAAATTTCGGCCAAAAAAAAAAAATGACAGTGTTACCCCTTATGTTTTTTTTTCAGGTCCAAATTTTGACCTTCGATATCTCGGCTCTGGAAGGGTCTAGAGCCTCTATTTTTGCGCGCTGGTCGAAGTCTCGTGGCCCTCTGTCAGAATCCAGAGTTTCAAGAAGATCGGAGGGGGTCAAAATTTTGGCCAAAAAAAAAATGACAGTGTTACCCCTTATGTTTTTTTTTCAGGTCCAAATTTTGACCTTCGATATCTCGGCTCTGGAAGGGTCTAGAGCCTCCATTTTTGCGCGCTGGTCGAAGTCTCGTGGCCCTCTGTCAGAATCCAGAGTTTCAAGAAGATCGGAGGGGGTCAAAATTTCGGCCAAAAAAAAAATGACAGTGTTACCCCTTATGTTTTTTTTTCAGGTCCAAATTTTGACCTTCGATATCTCGGCTCTGGAAGGGTCTAGAGCCTCTATTTTTGCGCGCTGGTCGAAGTCTCGTGGCCCTCTGTCAGAATCCAGAGTTTCAAGAAGATCGGAGGGGGTCAAAATTTTGGCCCAAAAAAAAATGACAGTGTTACCCCTTATGTTTTTTTTTTCAGGTCCAAATTTTGACCTTCGATATCTTGGCTCTGGAAGGGTCTAGAGCCTCCATTTTTGCGCGCTGGTCGAAGTCTCGTGGCCCTCTGTCAGAATCCAGAGTTTCAAGAAGATCGGAGGGGGTCAAAATTTCGGCCAAAAAAAAAAATGACAGTGTTACCCCTTATGTTTTTTTTTTCATGTCCAAATTTTGACCTTCGATATCTCGGCTCTGGAAGGGTCTAGTGCCTCCATTTTTGCGCGCTGGTCGAAGTCTCGTGGCCCTCTGTCAGAATCCAGAGTTTCAAGAAGATCGGAGGGGGTCAAAATTTCGGCCAAAAAAAAAAAGACAGTGTTACCCCTTATGTTTTTTTTTTCAGGTCCAAATTTTGACCTTCGATATCTCGGCTCTGGAAGGGTCTAGAGCCTCCATTTTTGCGCGCTGGTCGAAGTCTCGTGGCCCTCTGTCAGAATCCAGAGTTTCAAGAAGATCGGAGGGGGTCAAAATTTCGGCCAAAAAAAAAAAATGACAGTGTTACCCCTTATGTTTTTTTTTCAGGTCCAAATTTTGACCTTCGATATCTCGGCTCTGGAAGGGTCTAGAGCCTCCATTTTTGCGCGCTGGTCGAAGTCTCGTGGCCCTCTGTCAGAATCCAGAGTTTCAAGAAGATCGGAGGGGGTCAAAATTTCGGCCAAAAAAAAAATGACAGTGTTACCCCTTATGTTTTTTTTTCAGGTCCAAATTTTGACCTTCGATATCTCGGCTCTGGAAGGGTCTAGAGCCTCCATTTTTGCGCGCTGGTCGAAGTCTCGTGGCCCTCTGTCAGAATCCAGAGTTTCAAGAAGATCGGAGGGGGTCAAAATTTCGGCCAAAAAAAAAAATGACAGTGTTACCCCTTATGTTTTTTTTCAGGTCCAAATTTTGACCTTCGATATCTTGGCTCTGGAAGGGTCTAGAGCCTCCATTTTTGCGCGCTGGTCGAAGTCTCGTGGCCCTCTGTCAGAATCCAGAGTTTCAAGAAGATCGGAGGGGGTCAAAATTTCGGCCAAAAAAAAAAATGACAGTGTTACCCCTTATGTTTTTTTTTCAGGTCCAAATTTTGACCTTCGATATCTCGGCTCTGGAAGGGTCTAGAGCCTCCATTTTTGCGCGCTGGTCGAAGTCTCGTGGCCCTCTGTCAGAATCCAGAGTTTCAAGAAGATCGGAGGGGGTCAAAATTTCGGCCAAAAAAAAAAATGACAGTGTTACCCCTTATGTTTTTTTTTCAGGTCCAAATTTTGACCTTCGATATCTCGGCTCTGGAAGGGTCTAGAGCCTCCATTTTTGCGCGCTGGTCGAAGTCTCGTGGCCCTCTGTCAGAATCCAGAGTTTCAAGAAGATCGGAGGGGGTCAAAATTTCGGCCAAAAAAAAAAAAAGACAGTGTTACCCCTTATGTTTTTTTTTTTTTCAGGTCCAAATTTTGACCTTCGATATCTCGGCTCTGGAAGGGTCTAGAGCCTCCATTTTTGCGCGCTGGTCGAAGTCTCGTGGCCCTCTGTCAGAATCCAGAGTTTCAAGAAGATCGGAGGGGGTCAAAATTTCGGCCAAAAAAAAAAAAATGACAGTGTTACCCCTTATGTTTTTTTTCAGGTCCAAATTTTGACCTTCGATATTTTGGCTCTGGAAGGGTCTAGAGCCTCCATTATTGCGCGCTGGTCGAAGTCTCGTGGCCCTCTGTCAGAATCCAGAGTTTCAAGAAGATCGGAGGGGGTCAAAATTTTGGCCAAAAAAAAAAAAATGACAGTGTTACCCCTTATGTTTTTTTTTTCAGGTCCAAATTTTGACCTTCGATATCTCGGCTCTGGAAGGGTCTAGAGCCTCCATTTTTACGCGCTGGTCGAAGTCTCGTGGCCCTCTGTCAGAATCCAGAGTTTCAAGAAGATCGGAGGGGGTCAAAATTTCGGCCAAAAAAAAAAATGACAGTGTTACCCCTTATGTTTTTTTTTCAGGTCCAAATTTTGACCTTCGATATCTCGGCTCTGGAAGGGTCTAGAGCCTCTATTTTTGCGCGCTGGTCGAAGTCTCGTGGCCCTCTGTCAGAATCCAGAGTTTCAAGAAGATCGGAGGGGGTCAAAATTTCGGCCAAAAAAAAAAAAATGACACTGTTACCCCTTATGTTTTTTTTTCAGGTCCAAATTTTGACCTTTGATATCTCGGCTCTGGAAGGGTCTAGAGCCTCTATTTTTGCGCGCTGGTCGAAGTCTCGTGGCCCTCTGTCAGAATCCAGAGTTTCAAGAAGATCGGAGGGGGTCAAAATTTCGGCCAAAAAAAAAATGACAGTGTTACCCCTTATGTTTTTTTTTTTCAGGTCCAAATTTTGACCTTCGATATCTTGGCTCTGGAAGGGTCTAGAGCCTCCATTTTTGCGCGCTGGTCGAAGTCTCGTGGCCCTCTGTCAGAATCCAGAGTTTCAAGAAGATCGGAGGGGGTCAAAATTTCGGCCAAAAAAAAAAAATGACAGTGTTACCCCTTATGTTTTTTTTTTCATGTCCAAATTTTGACCTTCGATATCTCGGCTCTGCAAGGGTCTAGAGCCTCCATTTTTGCGCGCTGGTCGAAGTCTCGTGGCCCTCTGTCAGAATCCAGAGTTTCAAGAAGATCGGAGGGGGTCAAAATTTCGGCCAAAAAAAAAAAATGACAGTGTTACCCCTTATGTTTTTTTTTCAGGTCCAAATTTTGACCTTCGATATCTCGGCTCTGGAAGGGTCTAGAGCCTCCATTTTTGCGCGCTGGTCGAAGTCTCGTGGCCCTCTGTCAGAATCCAGAGTTTCAAGAAGATCGGAGGGGGTCAAAATTTTGGCCAAAAAAAAAAATGACAGTGTTACCCCTTATGTTTTTTTTTCAGGTCCAAATTTTGACCTTCGATATCTCGGCTCTGGAAGGGTCTAGAGCCTCCATTTTTGCGCGCTGGTCGAAGTCTCGTGGCCCTCTGTCAGAATCCAGAGTTTCAAGAAGATCAGAGGGGGTCAAAATTTCGGCCAAAAAAAAAATGACAGTGTTACCCCTTATGTTTTTTTTTCAGGTCCAAATTTTGACCTTCGATATCTCGGCTCTGGAAGGGTCTAGAGCCTCCATTTTTGCGCGCTGGTCGAAGTCTCGTGGCCCTCTGTCAGAATCCAGAGTTTCAAGAAGATCGGAGGGGGTCAAAATTTCGGCCAAAAAAAAAAATGACAGTGTTACCCCTTATGTTTTTTTTTCAGGTCCAAATTTTGACCTTCGATATCTCGGCTCTGGAAGGGTCTAGAGCCTCCATTTTTGCGCGCTGGTCGAAGTCTCGTGGCCCTCTGTCAGAATCCAGAGTTTCAAGAAGATCGGAGGGGGTCAAAATTTCGGCCAAAAAAAAAAAATGACAGTGTTACCCCTTATGTTTTTTTTTCAGGTCCAAATTTTGACCTTCGATATCTCGGCTCTGGAAGGGTCTAGAGCCTCCATTTTTGCGCGCTGGTCGAAGTCTCGTTGCCCTCTGTCAGAATCCAGAGTTTCAAGAAGATCGGAGGGGGTCAAAATTTCGGCCAAAAAAAAAAAATGACAGTGTTACCCCTTATGTTTTTTTTTCAGGTCCAAATTTTGACCTTTGATATCTCGGCTCTGGAAGGGTCTAGAGCCTCCATTTTTGCGCGCTGGTCGAAGTCTCGTGGCCCTCTGTCAGAATCCAGAGTTTCAAGAAGATCGGAGGGGGTCAAAATTTCGGCCAAAAAAAAAAATGACAGTGTTACCCCTTATGTTTTTTTTTCAGGTCCAAATTTTGACCTTCGATATCTCGGCTCTGGAAGGGTCTAGAGCCTCCATTTTTGCACGCTGGTCGAAGTCTCGTGGCCCTCTGTCAGAATCCAGAGTTTCAAGAAGATCGGAGGGGGTCAAAATTTCGGCCAAAAAAAAAAAAAGACAGTGTTACCCCTTATGTTTTTTTTTTTTTTTCAGGTCCAAATTTTGACCTTCGATATCTCGGCTCTGGAAGGGTCTAGAGCCTCCATTTTTGCGCGCTGGTCGAAGTCTCGTGGCCCTCTGTCAGAATCCAGAGTTTCAAGAAGATCGGAGGGGGTCAAAATTTCGGCCAAAAAAAAAAAAATGACAGTGTTACCCCTTATGTTTTTTTTCAGGTCCAAATTTTGACCTTCGATATTTTGGCTCTGGAAGGGTCTAGAGCCTCCATTATTGTGCGCTGGTCGAAGTCTCGTGGCCCTCTGTCAGAATCCAGAGTTTCAAGAAGATCGGAGGGGGTCAAAATTTTGGCCAAAAAAAAAAAAAATGACAGTGTTACCCCTTATGTTTTTTTTTTTCAGGTCCAAATTTTGACCTTCGATATCTCGGCTCTGGAAGGGTCTAGAGCCTCCATTTTTACGCGCTGGTCGAAGTCTCGTGGCCCTCTGTCAGAATCCTGAGTTTCAAGAAGATCGGAGGGGGTCAAAATTTCGGCCAAAAAAAAAATGACAGTGTTACCCCTTATGTTTTTTTTTCAGGTCCAAATTTTGACCTTCGATATCTCGGCTCTGGAAGGGTCTAGAGCCTCTATTTTTGCGCGCTGGTCGAAGTCTCGTGGCCCTCTGTCAGAATCCAGAGTTTCAAGAAGATCGGAGGGGGTCAAAATTTCGGCCAAAAAAAAAATGACAGTGTTACCCCTTATGTTTTTTTTTCAGGTCCAAATTTTGACCTTCGATATCTCGGCTCTGGAAGGGTCTAGAGCCTCCATTTTTGCGCGCTGGTCGAAGTCTCGTGGCCCTCTGTCAGAATCCAGAGTTTCAAGAAGATCGGAGGGGGTCAAAATTTCGGCCAAAAAAAAAAAAATGACAGTGTTACCCCTTATGTTTTTTTTTCATGTCCAAATTTTGACCTTCGATATCTCGGCTCTGGAAGGGTCTAGAGCCTCCATTTTTGCGCGCTGGTCGAAGTCTCGTGGCCCTCTGTCAGAATCCAGAGTTTCAAGAAGATCGGAGGGGGTCAAAATTTCGGCCAAAAAAAATGACAGTGTTACCCCTTATGTTTTTTTTTTTCAGGTCCAAATTTTGACCTTCGATATCTTGGCTCTGGAAGGGTCTAGAGCCTCCATTTTTGCGCGCTGGTCGAAGTCTCGTGGCCCTCTGTCAGAATCCAGAGTTTCAAGAAGATCGGAGGGGGTCAAAATTTCGGCCAAAAAAAAATGACAGTGTTACCCCTTATGGTTTTTTTTCAGGTCCAAATTTTGACCTTCGATATCTCGGCTCTGGAAGGGTCTAGAGCCTCTATTTTTGCGCGCTGGTCGAAGTCTCGTGGCCCTCTGTCAGAATCCAGAGTTTCAAGAAGATCGGAGGGGGTCAAAATTTTGGCCAAAAAAAAAATGACAGTGTTACCCCTTATGTTTTTTTTTCAGGTCCAAATTTTGACCTTCGATATCTCGGCTCTGGAAGGGTCTAGAGCCTCCATTTTTGCGCGCTGGTCGAAGTCTCGTGGCCCTCTGTCAGAATCCAGAGTTTCAAGAAGATCGGAGGGGGTCAAAATTTCGGCCAAAAAAAAAAATGACAGTGTTACCCCTTATGTTTTTTTTTCAGGTCCAAATTTTGACCTTCGATATCTCGGCTCTGGAAGGGTCTAGAGCCTCTATTTTTGCGCGCTGGTCGAAGTCTCGTGGCCCTCTGTCAGAATCCAGAGTTTCAAGAAGATCGGAGGGGGTTAAAATTTCGGCCAAAAAAAAAATGACAGTGTTACCCCTTATGTTTTTTTTTTTCAGGTCCAAATTTTGACCTTCGATATCTTGGCTCTGGAAGGGTCTAGAGCCTCCATTTTTGCGCGCTGGTCGAAGTCTCGTGGCCCTCTGTCAGAATCCAGAGTTTCAAGAAGATCGGAGGGGGTCAAAATTTCGGCCAAAAAAAAAATGACAGTGTTACCCCTTATGTTTTTTTTTTCATGTCCAAATTTTGACCTTCGATATCTCGGCTCTGGAAGGGTCTAGAGCCTCCATTTTTGCGCGCTGGTCGAAGTCTCGTGGCCCTCTGTCAGAATCCAGAGTTTCAAGAAGATCGGAGGGGGTCAAAATTTCGGCCAAAAAAAAAAAAAGACAGTGTTACCCCTTATGTTTTTTTTTTCAGGTCCAAATTTTGACCTTCGATATCTCGGCTCTGGAAGGGTCTAGAGCCTCCATTTTTGCGCGCTGGTCGAAGTCTCGTGGCCCTCTGTCAGAATCCAGAGTTTCAAGAAGATCGGAGGGGGTCAAAATTTCGGCCAAAAAAAAAAAAAAATGACAGTGTTACCCCTTATGTTTTTTTTTCAGGTCCAAATTTTGACCTTCGATATCTCGGCTCTGGAAGGGTCTAGAGCCTCCATTTTTGCGCGCTGGTCGAAGTCTCGTGGCCCTCTGTCAGAATCCAGAGTTTCAAGAAGATCGGAGGGGGTCAAAATTTCGGCCAAAAAAAAAATGACAGTGTTACCCCTTATGTTTTTTTTTCAGGTCCAAATTTTGACCTTCGATATCTCGGCTCTGGAAGGGTCTAGAGCCTCCATTTTTGCGCGCTGGTCGAAGTCTCGTGGCCCTCTGTCAGAATCCAGAGTTTCAAGAAGATCGGAGGGGGTCAAAATTTCGGCCAAAAAAAAAAATGACAGTGTTACCCCTTATGTTTTTTTTCAGGTCCAAATTTTGACCTTCGATATCTTGGCTCTGGAAGGGTCTAGAGCCTCCATTTTTGCGCGCTGGTCGAAGTCTCGTGGCCCTCTGTCAGAATCCAGAGTTTCAAGAAGATCGGAGGGGGTCAAAATTTCGGCCAAAAAAAAAAATGACAGTGTTACCCCTTATGTTTTTTTTTCAGGTCCAAATTTTGACCTTCGATATCTCGGCTCTGGAAGGGTCTAGAGCCTCCATTTTTGCGCGCTGGTCAAAGTCTCGTGGCCCTCTGTCAGAATCCAGAGTTTCAAGAAGATCGGAGGGGGTCAAAATTTCGGCCAAAAAAAAAAATGACAGTGTTACCCCTTATGTTTTTTTTTCAGGTCCAAATTTTGACCTTCGATATCTCGGCTCTGGAAGGGTCTAGAGCCTCCATTTTTGCGCGCTGGTCGAAGTCTCGTGGCCCTCTGTCAGAATCCAGAGTTTCAAGAAGATCGGAGGGGGTCAAAATTTCGGCCAAAAAAAAAAAAGACAGTGTTACCCCTTATGTTTTTTTTTTTTTTCAGGTCCAAATTTTGACCTTCGATATCTCGGCTCTGGAAGGGTCTAGAGCCTCCATTTTTGCGCGCTGGTCGAAGTCTCGTGGCCCTCTGTCAGAATCCAGAGTTTCAAGAAGATCGGAGGGGGTCAAAATTTCGGCCAAAAAAAAAAATGACAGTGTTACCCCTTATGTTTTTTTTCAGGTCCAAATTTTGACCTTCGATATTTTGGCTCTGGAAGGGTCTAGAGCCTCCATTATTGCGCGCTGGTCGAAGTCTCGTGGCCCTCTGTCAGAATCCAGAGTTTCAAGAAGATCGGAGGGGGTCAAAATTTTGGCCAAAAAAAAAAAAAATGACAGTGTTACCCCTTATGTTTTTTTTTCAGGTCCAAATTTTGACCTTCGATATCTCGGCTCTGGAAGGGTCTAGAGCCTCCATTTTTACGCGCTGGTCGAAGTCTCGTGGCCCTCTGTCAGAATCCAGAGTTTCAAGAAGATCGGAGGGGGTCAAAATTTCGGCCAAAAAAAAAAAATGACAGTGTTACCCCTTATGTTTTTTTTTTCAGGTCCAAATTTTGACCTTCGATATCTCGGCTCTGGAAGGGTCTAGAGCCTCTATTTTTGCGCGCTGGTCGAAGTCTCGTGGCCCTCTGTCAGAATCCAGAGTTTCAAGAAGATCGGAGGGGGTCAAAATTTCGGCCAAAAAAAAAAATGACAGTGTTACCCCTTATGTTTTTTTTTCAGGTCCAAATTTTGACCTTCGATATCTCGGCTCTGGAAGGGTCTAGAGCCTCCATTTTTGCGCGCTGGTCGAAGTCTCGTGGCCCTCTGTCAGAATCCAGAGTTTCAAGAAGATCGGAGGGGGTCAAAATTTCGGCCAAAAAAAAAAATGACAGTGTTACCCCTTATGTTTTTTTTTCATGTCCAAATTTTGACCTTCGATATCTCGGCTCTGGAAGGGTCTAGAGCCTCCATTTTTGCGCGCTGGTCGAAGTCTCGTGGCCCTCTGTCAGAATCCAGAGATTCAAGAAAATCGGAGGGGGTCAAAATTTCGGCCAAAAAAAAAAAAGACAGTGTTACCCCTTATGTTTTTTTTTTCAGGTCCAAATTTTGACCTTCGATATCTCGGCTCTGGAAGGGTCTAGACTCTCCATTTTTGCGCGCTGGTCGAAGTCTCGTGGCCCTCTGTCAGAATCCAGAGTTTCAAGAAGATCGGAGGGGGTCAAAATTTCGGCCAAAAAAAAAAAAAAATGACAGTGTTACCCCTTATGTTTTTTTTTCAGGTCCAAATTTTGACCTTCGATATCTTGGCTCTGGAAGGGTCTAGAGCCTCCATTTTTGCGCGCTGGTCGAAGTCTCGTGGCCCTCTGTCAGAATCCAGAGTTTCAAGAAGATCGGAGGGGGTCAAAATTTCGGCCAAAAAAAAAAAAATGACAGTGTTACCCCTTATGTTTTTTTTTTCATGTCCAAATTTTGACCTTCGATATCTCGGCTCTGCAAGGGTCTAGAGCCTCCATTTTTGCGCGCTGGTCGAAGTCTCGTGGCCCTCTGTCAGAATCCAGAGTTTCAAGAAGATCGGAGGGGGTCAAAATTTCGGCCAAAAAAAAAAAATGACAGTGTTACCCCTTATGTTTTTTTTTTCAGGTCCAAATTTTGACCTTCGATATCTCGGCTCTGGAAGGGTCTAGAGCCTCTATTTTTGCGCGCTGGTCGAAGTCTCGTGGCCCTCTGTCAGAATCCAGAGTTTCAAGAAGATCGGAGGGGGTCAAAATTTTGGCCAAAAAAAAAATGACAGTGTTACCCCTTATGTTTTTTTTTCAGGTCCAAATTTTGACCTTCGATATCTCGGCTCTGGAAGGGTCTAGAGCCTCCATTTTTGCGCGCTGGTCGAAGTCTCGTGGCCCTCTGTCAGAATCCAGAGTTTCAAGAAGATCGGAGGGGGTCAAAATTTCGGCCAAAAAAAAAAATGACAGTGTTACCCCTTATGTTTTTTTTTTTCAGGTCCAAATTTTGACCTTCGATATCTCGGCTCTGGAAGGGTCTAGAGCCTCTATTTTTGCGCGCTGGTCGAAGTCTCGTGGCCCTCTGTCAGAATCCAGAGTTTCAAGAAGATCGGAGGGGGTCAAAATTTCGGCCCAAAAAAAAATGACAGTGTTACCCCTTATGTTTTTTTTTTCAGGTCCAAATTTTGACCTTCGATATCTTGGCTCTGGAAGGGTCTAGAGCCTCCATTTTTGCGCGCTGGTCGAAGTCTCGTGGCCCTCTGTCAGAATCCAGAGTTTCAAGAAGATCGGAGAGGGTCAAAATTTCGGCCAAAAAAAAAAAAGACAGTGTTACCCCTTATGTTTTTTTTTTTCAGGTCCAAATTTTGACCTTCGATATCTCGGCTCTGGAAGGGTCTAGAGCCTCCATTTTTGCGCGCTGGTCGAAGTCTCGTGGCCCTCTGTCAGAATCCAGAGTTTCAAGAAGATCGGAGGGGGTCAAAATTTCGGCCAAAAAAAAAAAAAATGACAGTGTTACCCCTTATGTTTTTTTTTCAGGTCCAAATTTTGACCTTCGATATCTCGGCTCTGGAAGGGTCTAGAGCCTCCATTTTTGCGCGCTGGTCGAAGTCTCGTGGCCCTCTGTCAGAATCCAGAGTTTCAAGAAGATCGGAGGGGGTCAAAATTTCGGCCAAAAAAAAATGACAGTGTTACCCCTTATGTTTTTTTTTCAGGTCCAAATTTTGACCTTCGATATCTCGGCTCTGGAAGGGTCTAGAGCCTCCATTTTTGCGCGCTGGTCGAAGTCTCGTGGCCCTCTGTCAGAATCCAGAGTTTCAAGAAGATCGGAGGGGGTCAAAATTTCGGCCAAAAAAAAAAATGACAGTGTTACCCCTTATGTTTTTTTTTTCATGTCCAAATTTTGACCTTCGATATCTCGGCTCTGGAAGGGTCTAGAGCCTCCATTTTTGCGTGCTGGTCGAAGTCTCGTGGCCCTCTGTCAGAATCCAGAGTTTCAAGAAGATCGGAGGGGGTCAAAATTTCGGCCAAAAAAAAAAAGACAGTGTTACCCCTTATGTTTTTTTTTTCAGGTCCAAATTTTGACCTTCGATATCTCGGCTCTGGAAGGGTCTAGAGCCTCCATTTTTGCGCGCTGGTCGAAGTCTCGTGGCCCTCTGTCAGAATCCAGAGTTTCAAGAAGATCGGAGGGGGTCAAAATTTCGGCCAAAAAAAAAAAAATGACAGTGTTACCCCTTATGTTTTTTTTTCAGGTCCAAATTTTGACCTTCGATATCTCGGCTCTGGAAGGGTCTAGAGCCTCCATTTTTGCGCGCTGGTCGAAGTCTCGTGGCCCTCTGTCAGAATCCAGAGTTTCAAGAAGATCGGAGGGGGTCAAAATTTCGGCCAAAAAAAAATGACAGTGTTACCCCTTATGTTTTTTTTTCAGGTCCAAATTTTGACCTTCGATATCTCGGCTCTGGAAGGGTCTAGAGCCTCCATTTTTGCGCGCTGGTCGAAGTCTCGTGGCCCTCTGTCAGAATCCAGAGTTTCAAGAAGATCGGAGGGGGTCAAAATTTCGGCCAAAAAAAAAAATGACAGTGTTACCCCTTATGTTTTTTTTCAGGTCCAAATTTTGACCTTCGATATCTTGGCTCTGGAAGGGTCTAGAGCCTCCATTTTTGCGCGCTGGTCGAAGTCTCGTGGCCCTCTGTCAGAATCCAGAGTTTCAAGAAGATCGGAGGGGGTCAAAATTTCGGCCAAAAAAAAAAAATGACAGTGTTACCCCTTATGTTTTTTTTTCAGGTCCAAATTTTGACCTTCGATATCTCGGCTCTGGAAGGGTCTAGAGCCTCCATTTTTGCGCGCTGGTCGAAGTCTCGTGGCCCTCTGTCAGAATCCAGAGTTTCAAGAAGATCGGAGGGGGTCAAAATTTCGGCCAAAAAAAAAAAAAATGACAGTGTTACCCCTTATGTTTTTTTTTCAGGTCCAAATTTTGACCTTCGATATCTCGGCTCTGGAAGGGTCTAGAGCCTCCATTTTTGCGCGCTGGTCGAAGTCTCGTGGCCCTCTGTCAGAATCCAGAGTTTCAAGAAGATCGGAGGGGGTCAAAATTTCGGCCAAAAAAAAAAAAAGACAGTGTTACCCCTTATGTTTTTTTTTTTTTCAGGTCCAAATTTTGACCTTCGATATCTCGGCTCTGGAAGGGTCTAGAGCCTCCATTTTTGCGCGCTGGTCGAAGTCTCGTGGCCCTCTGTCAGAATCCAGAGTTTCAAGAAGATCGGAGGGGGTCAAAATTTCGGCTAAAAAAAAAAAAATGACAGTGTTACCCCTTATGTTTTTTTTCAGGTCCAAATTTTGACCTTCGATATTTTGGCTCTGGAAGGGTCTAGAGCCTCCATTATTGCGCGCTGGTCGAAGTCTCGTGGCCCTCTGTCAGAATCCAGAGTTTCAAGAAGATCGGAGGGGGTCAAAATTTTGGCCAAAAAAAAAAAAATGACAGTGTTACCCCTTATGTTTTTTTTTCAGGTCCAAATTTTGACCTTCGATATCTCGGCTCTGGAAGGGTCTAGAGCCTCCATTTTTACGCGCTGGTCGAAGTCTCGTGGCCCTCTGTCAGAATCCAGAGTTTCAAGAAGATCGGAGGGGGTCAAAATTTCGGCCAAAAAAAAAATGACAGTGTTACCCCTTATGTTTTTTTTTCAGGTCCAAATTTTGACCTTTGATATCTCGGCTCTGGAAGGGTCTAGAGCCTCTATTTTTGCGCGCTGGTCGAAGTCTCGTGGCCCTCTGTCAGAATCCAGAGTTTCAAGAAGATCGGAGGGGGTCAAAATTTCGGCCAAAAAAAAAAAAATGACACTGTTACCCCTTATGTTTTTTTTTCAGGTCCAAATTTTGACCTTTGATATCTCGGCTCTGGAAGGGTCTAGAGCCTCTATTTTTGCGCGCTGGTCGAAGTCTCGTGGCCCTCTGTCAGAATCCAGAGTTTCAAGAAGATCGGAGGGGGTCAAAATTTCGGCCAAAAAAAAAATGACAGTGTTACCCCTTATGTTTTTTTTTTTCAGGTCCAAATTTTGACCTTCGATATCTTGGCTCTGGAAGGGTCTAGAGCCTCCATTTTTGCGCGCTGGTCGAAGTCTCGTGGCCCTCTGTCAGAATCCAGAGTTTCAAGAAGATCGGAGGGGGTCAAAATTTCGGCCAAAAAAAAAAAAATGACAGTGTTACCCCTTATGTTTTTTTTTTCATGTCCAAATTTTGACCTTCGATATCTCGGCTCTGCAAGGGTCTAGAGCCTCCATTTTTGCGCGCTGGTCGAAGTCTCGTGGCCCTCTGTCAGAATCCAGAGTTTCAAGAAGATCGGAGGGGGTCAAAATTTCGGCCAAAAAAAAAAAAATGACAGTGTTACCCCTTATGTTTTTTTTTCAGGTCCAAATTTTGACCTTCGATATCTCGGCTCTGGAAGGGTCTAGAGCCTCCATTTTTGCGCGCTGGTCGAAGTCTCGTGGCCCTCTGTCAGAATCCAGAGTTTCAAGAAGATCGGAGGGGGTCAAAATTTTGGCCAAAAAAAAAAATGACAGTGTTACCCCTTATGTTTTTTTTTCAGGTCCAAATTTTGACCTTCGATATCTCGGCTCTGGAAGGGTCTAGAGCCTCCATTTTTGCGCGCTGGTCGAAGTCTCGTGGCCCTCTGTCAGAATCCAGAGTTTCAAGAAGATCAGAGGGGGTCAAAATTTCGGCCAAAAAAAAAATGACAGTGTTACCCCTTATGTTTTTTTTCAGGTCCAAATTTTGACCTTCGATATCTCGGCTCTGGAAGGGTCTAGAGCCTCCATTTTTGCGCGCTGGTCGAAGTCTCGTGGCCCTCTGTCAGAATCCAGAGTTTCAAGAAGATCGGAGGGGGTCAAAATTTCGGCCAAAAAAAAAAATGACAGTGTTACCCCTTATGTTTTTTTTTCAGGTCCAAATTTTGACCTTCGATATCTCGGCTCTGGAAGGGTCTAGAGCCTCCATTTTTGCGCGCTGGTCGAAGTCTCGTGGCCCTCTGTCAGAATCCAGAGTTTCAAGAAGATCGGAGGGGGTCAAAATTTCGGCCAAAAAAAAAAAAATGACAGTGTTACCCCTTATGTTTTTTTTTCAGGTCCAAATTTTGACCTTTGATATCTCGGCTCTGGAAGGGTCTAGAGCCTCCATTTTTGCGCGCTGGTCGAAGTCTCGTGGCCCTCTGTCAGAATCCAGAGTTTCAAGAAGATCGGAGGGGGTCAAAATTTCGGCCAAAAAAAAAAAATGACAGTGTTACCCCTTATGTTTTTTTTTTTCAGGTCCAAATTTTGACCTTCGATATCTTGGCTCTGGAAGGGTCTAGAGCCTCCATTTTTGCGCGCTGGTCGAAGTCTCGTGGCCCTCTGTCAGAATCCAGAGTTTCAAGAAGATCGGAGGGGGTCAAAATTTCGGCCAAAAAAAAAAAATGACAGTGTTACCCCTTATGTTTTTTTTTCATGTCCAAATTTTGACCTTCGATATCTCGGCTCTGCAAGGGTCTAGAGCCTCCATTTTTGCGCGCTGGTCGAAGTCTCGTGGCCCTCTGTCAGAATCCAGAGTTTCAAGAAGATCGGAGGGGGTCAAAATTTCGGCCAAAAAAAAAATGACAGTGTTACCCCTTATGTTTTTTTTTCAGGTCCAAATTTTGACCTTCGATATCTCGGCTCTGGAAGGGTCTAGAGCCTCCATTTTTGCGCGCTGGTCGAAGTCTCGTGGCCCTCTGTCAGAATCCAGAGTTTCAAGAAGATCAGAGGGGGTCAAAATTTCGGCCAAAAAAAAAATGACAGTGTTACCCCTTATGTTTTTTTTTCAGGTCCAAATTTTGACCTTCGATATCTCGGCTCTGGAAGGGTCTAGAGCCTCCATTTTTGCGCGCTGGTCGAAGTCTCGTGGCCCTCTGTCAGAATCCAGAGTTTCAAGAAGATCGGAGGGGGTCAAAATTTCGGCCAAAAAAAAAAAATGACAGTGTTACCCCTTATGTTTTTTTTTCAGGTCCAAATTTTGACCTTCGATATCTCGGCTCTGGAAGGGTCTAGAGCCTCCATTTTTGCGCGCTGGTCGAAGTCTCGTGGCCCTCTGTCAGAATCCAGAGTTTCAAGAAGATCGGAGGGGGTCAAAATTTCGGCCAAAAAAAAAAATGACAGTGTTACCCCTTATGTTTTTTTTTTCAGGTCCAAATTTTGACCTTTGATATCTCGGCTCTGGAAGGGTCTAGAGCCTCCATTTTTGCGCGCTGGTCGAAGTCTCGTGGCCCTCTGTCAGAATCCAGAGTTTCAAGAAGATCGGAGGGGGTCAAAATTTCGGCCAAAAAAAAAAAAATGACAGTGTTACCCCTTATGTTTTTTTTTTCAGGTCCAAATTTTGACCTTCGATATCTTGGCTCTGGAAGGGTCTAGAGCCTCCATTTTTGCGCGCTGGTCGAAGTCTCGTGGCCCTCTGTCAGAATCCAGAGTTTCAAGAAGATCGGAGGGGGTCAAAATTTCGGCCAAAAAAAAAAAATGACAGTGTTACCCCTTATGTTTTTTTTTCATGTCCAAATTTTGACCTTCGATATCTCGGCTCTGCAAGGGTCTAGAGCCTCCATTTTTGCGCGCTGGTCGAAGTCTCGTGGCCCTCTGTCAGAATCCAGAGTTTCAAGAAGATCGGAGGGGGTCAAAATTTCGGCCAAAAAAAAAAATGACAGTGTTACCCCTTATGTTTTTTTTTCAGGTCCAAATTTTGACCTTCGATATCTCGGCTCTGGAAGGGTCTAGAGCCTCCATTTTTGCGCGCTGGTCGAAGTCTCGTGGCCCTCTGTCAGAATCCAGAGTTTCAAGAAGATCGGAGGGGGTCAAAATTTCGGCCAAAAAAAAAATGACAGTGTTACCCCTTATGTTTTTTTTTCAGGTCCAAATTTTGACCTTCGATATCTCGGCTCTGGAAGGGTCTAGAGCCTCTATTTTTGCGCGCTGGTCGAAGTCTCGTGGCCCTTTGTCAGAATCCAGAGTTTCAAGAAGATCGGAGGGGGTCAAAATTTCGGCCAAAAAAAAAAATGACAGTGTTACCCCTTATGTTTTTTTTTTCAGGTCCAAATTTTGACCTTCGATATCTCGGCTCTGGAAGGGTCTGGAGCCTCCATTTTTGCGCGCTGGTCGAAGTCTCGTGGCCCTCTGTCAGAATCCAGAGTTTCAAGAAGATCGGAGGGGGTCAAAATTTTGGCCAAAAAAAAAAAATGACAGTGTTACCCCTTATGTTTTTTTTTCAGGTCCAAATTTTGACCTTCGATATCTCGGCTCTGGAAGGGTCTAGAGCCTCCATTTTTGCGCGCTGGTCGAAGTCTCGTGGCCCTCTGTCAGAATCCAGAGTTTCAAGAAGATCGGAGGGGGTCAAAATTTCGGCCAAAAAAAAAAAATGACAGTGTTACCCCTTATGTTTTTTTTTTCAGGTCCAAATTTTGACCTTCGATATCTCGGCTCTGGAAGGGTCTAGAGCCTCCATTTTTGCGCGCTGGTCGAAGTCTCGTGGCCCTCTGTCAGAATCCAGAGTTTCAAGAAGATCGGAGGGGGTCAAAATTTCGGCCAAAAAAAAAAATGACAGTGTTACCCCTTATGTTTTTTTTCATGTCCAAATTTTGACCTTCGATATCTCAGCTCTGGAAGGGTCTAGAGCCTCCATTTTTGCGCGCTGGTCGAAGTCTTGTGGCCCTATGTCAGAATCCAGAGTTTCAAGAAGATCGGAGAGGGTCAAAATTTCGGCCAAAAAAAAAAAGACAGTGTTACCCCTTATGTTTTTTTTTTCAGGTCCAAATTTTGACCTTCGATATCTCGGCTCTGGAAGGGTCTAGAGCCTCCATTTTTGCGCGCTGGTCGAAGTCTCGTGGCCCTCTGTCAGAATCCAGAGTTTCAAGAAGATCGGAGGGGGTCAAAATTTCGGCCAAAAAAAAAAAATGACAGTGTTACCCCTTATGTTTTTTTTTTTCAGGTCCAAATTTTGACCTTCGATATCTCGGCTCTGGAAGGGTCTAGAGCCTCTATTTTTGCGCGCTGGTCGAAGTCTCGTGGCCCTCTGTCAGAATCCAGAGTTTCAAGAAGATCGGAGGGGGTCAAAATTTCGGCCAAAAAAAAAATGACAGTGTTACCCCTTATGTTTTTTTTTCAGGTCCAAATTTTGACCTTCGATATCTCGGCTCTGGAAGGGTCTAGAGCCTCCATTTTTGCGCGCTGGTCGAAGTCTCGTGGCCCTCTGTCAGAATCCAGAGTTTCAAGAAGATCGGAGGGGGTCAAAATTTTGGCCAAAAAAAAAAAATGACAGTGTTACCCCTTATGTTTTTTTTTTTCAGGTCCAAATTTTGACCTTCGATATCTCGGCTCTGGAAGGGTCTAGAGCCTCCATTTTTGCGCGCTGGTCGAAGTCTCGTGGCCCTCTGTCAGAATCCAGAGTTTCAAGAAGATCGGAGGGGGTCAAAATTTCGGCCAAAAAAAAAAATGACAGTGTTACCCCTTATGTTTTTTTTTCATGTCCAAATTTTGACCTTCGATATCTCGGCTCTGGAAGGGTCTAGAGCCTCCATTTTTGCGCGCTGGTCGAAGTCTCGTGGCCCTCTGTCAGAATCCAGAGTTTCAAGAAGATCTGAGGGGGTCAAAATTTCGGCCAAAAAAAAAATGACAGTGTTACCCCTTATGTTTTTTTTTTCAGGTCCAAATTTTGACCTTCGATATCTTGGCTCTGGAAGGGTCTAGAGCCTCCATTTTTGCGCGCTGGTCGAAGTCTCGTGGCCCTCTGTCAGAATCCAGAGTTTCAAGAAGATCGGAGGGGGTCAAAATTTCGGCCAAAAAAAAAATGACAGTGTTACCCCTTATGTTTTTTTTTCATGTCCAAATTTTGACCTTCGATATCTCGGCTCTGGAAGGGTCTAGAGCCTCCATTTTTGCGCGCTGGTCGAAGTCTCGTGGCCCTCTGTCAGAATCCAGAGTTTCAAGAAGATCGGAGGGGGTCAAAATTTCGGCCAAAAAAAAAAAGACAGTGTTACCCCTTATGTTTTTTTTTTTCAGGTCCAAATTTTGACCTTCGATATCTCGGCTCTGGAAGGGTCTAGAGCCTCCATTTTTGCGCGCTGGTCGAAGTCTCGTGGCCCTCTGTCAGAATCCAGAGTTTCAAGAAGATCGGAGGGGGTCAAAATTTCGGCCAAAAAAAAAAATGACAGTGTTACCCCTTATGTTTTTTTTTTCAGGTCCAAATTTTGACCTTCGATATCTCGGCTCTGGAAGGGTCTAGAGCTTCTATTTTTGCGCGCTGGTCGAAGTCTCGTGGCCCTCTGTCAGAATCCAGAGTTTCAAGAAGATCGGAGGGGGTCAAAATTTCGGCCAAAAAAAAAAATGACAGTGTTACCCCTTATGTTTTTTTTTCAGGTCCAAATTTTGACCTTCGATATCTCGGCTCTGGAAGGGTCTAGAGCCTCCATTTTTGCGCGCTGGTCGAAGTCTCGTGGCCCTCTGTCAGAATCCAGAGTTTCAAGAAGACCGGAGGGGGTCAAAATTTCGGCCAAAAAAAAAATGACAGTGTTACTCCTTATGTTTTTTTTTCAGGTCCAAATTTTGACCTTCGATATCTCGGCTCTGGAAGGGTCTAGAGCCTCTATTTTTGCGCGCTGGTCGAAGTCTCGTGGCCCTCTGTCAGAATCCAGAGTTTCAAGAAGATCGGAGGGGGTCAAAATTTCGGCCAAAAAAAAAAAAAGACATTGTTACCCCTTATGTTTTTTTTTTCAGGTCCAAATTTTGACCTTCGATATCTCGGCTCTGGAAGGGTCTAGAGCCTCCATTTTTGCGCGCTGGTCGAAGTCTCGTGGCCCTCTGTCAGAATCCAGAGTTTCAAGAAGATCGGAGGGGGTCAAAATTTCGGCCAAAAAAAAAAATGACAGTGTTACCCCTTATGTTTTTTTTTCAGGTCCAAATTTTGACATTCGATATTTTGGCTCTGGAAGGGTCTAGAGCCTCCATTATTGCGCGCTGGTCGAAGTCTCGTGGCCCTCTGTCAGAATCCAGAGTTTCAAGAAGATCGGAGGGGGTCAAAATTTTGGCCAAAAAAAAAAAAAATGACAGTGTTACCCCTTATGTTTTTTTTTCAGGTCCAAATTTTGACCTTCGATATCTCGGCTCTGGAAGGGTCTAGAGCCTCCATTTTTGCGCGCTGGTCGAAGTCTCGTGGCCCTCTGTCAGAATCCAGAGTTTCAAGAAGATCGGAGGGGGTCAAAATTTCGGCCAAAAAAAAAAAATGACAGTGTTACCCCTTATGTTTTTTTTTTCAGGTCCAAATTTTGACCTTCGATATCTCGGCTCTGGAAGGGTCTAGAGCCTCTATTTTTGCGCGCTGGTCGAAGTCTCGTGGCCCTCTGTCAGAATCCAGAGTTTCAAGAAGATCGGAGGGGGTCAAAATTTCGGCCAAAAAAAAAAAATGACAGTGTTACCCCTTATGTTTTTTTTTCAGGTCCAAATTTTGACCTTCGATATCTCGGCTCTGGAAGGGTCTAGAGCCTCCATTTTTGCGCGCTGGTCGAAGTCTCGTGGCCCTCTGTCAGAATCCAGAGTTTCAAGAAGATCGGAGGGGGTCAAAATTTCGGCCAAAAAAAAAAAATGACAGTGTTACCCCTTATGTTTTTTTTTCAGGTCCAAATTTTGACCTTTGATATCTCGGCTCTGGAAGGGTCTAGAGCCTCTATTTTTGCGCGCTGGTCGAAGTCTCGTGGCCCTCTGTCAGAATCCAGAGTTTCAAGAAGATCGGAGGGGGTCAAAATTTCGGCCAAAAAAAAAATGACAGTGTTACCCCTTATGTTTTTTTTTCAGGTCCAAATTTTGACCTTCGATATCTTGGCTCTGGAAGGGTCTAGAGCCTCCATTTTTGCGCGCTGGTCGAAGTCTCGTGGCCCTCTGTCAGAATCCAGAGTTTCAAGAAGATCGGAGGGGGTCAAAATTTCGGCCAAAAAAAAAAAAAAATGACAGTGTTACCCCTTATGTTTTTTTTTTTTCATGTCCAAATTTTGACCTTCGATATCTCGGCTCTGCAAGGGTCTAGAGCCTCCATTTTTGCGCGCTGGTCGAAGTCTCGTGGCCCTCTGTCAGAATCCAGAGTTTCAAGAAGATCGGAGGGGGTCAAAATTTCGGCCAAAAAAAAAAAAAAATGACAGTGTTACCCCTTATGTTTTTTTTTCAGGTCCAAATTTTGACCTTCGATATCTCGGCTCTGGAAGGGTCTAGAGCCTCCATTTTTGCGCGCTGGTCGAAGTCTCGTGGCCCTCTGTCAGAATCCAAAGTTTCAAGAAGATCGGAGGGGGTCAAAATTTCGGCCAAAAAAAAAATGACAGTGTTACCCCTTATGTTTTTTTTTCAGGTCCAAATTTTGACCTTCGATATCTCGGCTCTGGAAGGGTCTAGAGCCTCCATTTTTGCGCGCTGGTCGAAGACTCGTGGCCCTCTGTCAGAATCCAGAGTTTCAAGAAGATCGGAGGGGGTCAAAATTTTGGCCAAAAAAAAAAATGACAGTGTTACCCCTTATGTTTTTTTTTCAGGTCCAAATTTTGACCTTCGATATCTCGGCTCTGGAAGGGTCTAGAGCCTCCATTTTTGCGCGCTGGTCGAAGTCTCGTGGCCCTCTGTCAGAATCCAGAGTTTCAAGAAGATCAGAGGGGGTCAAAATTTCGGCCAAAAAAAAAATGACAGTGTTACCCCTTATGTTTTTTTTTCAGGTCCAAATTTTGACCTTCGATATCTCGGCTCTGGAAGGGTCTAGAGCCTCCATTTTTGCGCGCTGGTCGAAGTCTCGTGGCCCTCTGTCAGAATCCAGAGTTTCAAGAAGATCGGAGGGGGTCAAAATTTCGGCCAAAAAAAAAAAAAATGACAGTGTTACCCCTTATGTTTTTTTTTCAGGTCCAAATTTTGACCTTCGATATCTCGGCTCTGGAAGGGTCTAGAGCCTCTATTTATGCGCGCTGGTCGAAGTCTCGTGGCCCTCTGTCAGAATCCAGAGTTTCAAGAAGATCGGAGGGGGTCAAAATTTCGGCCAAAAAAAAAATGACAGTGTTACCCCTTATGTTTTTTTTCAGGTCCAAATTTTGACCTTCGATATCTCGGCTCTGGAAGGGTCTAGAGCCTCCATTTTTGCGCGCTGGTCGAAGTCTCGTGGCCCTCTGTCAGAATCCAGAGTTTCAAGAAGATCGGAGGGGGTCAAAATTTCGGCCAAAAAAAAAAAATGACAGTGTTACCCCTTATGTTTTTTTTTCAGGTCCAAATTTTGACCTTCGATATCTCGGCTCTGGAAGGGTCTAGAGCCTCTATTTTTGCGCGCTGGTCGAAGTCTCGTGGCCCTCTGTCAGAATCCAGAGTTTCAAGAAGATCGGAGGGGGTCAAAATTTCGGCCAAAAAAAAAATGACAGTGTTACCCCTTATGTTTTTTTTTTCAGGTCCAAATTTTGACCTTCGATATCTTGGCTCTGGAAGGGTCTAGAGCCTCCATTTTTGCGCGCTGGTCGAAGTCTCGTGGCCCTCTGTCAGAATCCAGAGTTTCAAGAAGATCGGAGGGGGTCAAAATTTCGGCCAAAAAAAAAAAATGACTGTGTTACCCCTTATGTTTTTTTTCATGTCCAAATTTTGACCTTCGATATCTCGGCTCTGCAAGGGTCTAGAGCCTCCATTTTTGCGCGCTGGTCGAAGTCTCGTGGCCCTCTGTCAGAATCCAGAGTTTCAAGAAGATCGGAGGGGGTCAAAATTTCGGCCAAAAAAAAAAAATGACAGTGTTACCCCTTATGTTTTTTTTTCAGGTCCAAATTTTGACCTTCGATATCTCGGCTCTGGAAGGGTCTAGAGCCTCCATTTTTGCGCGCTGGTCGAAGTCTCGTGGCCCTCTGTCAGAATCCAGAGTTTCAAGAAGATCGGAGGGGGTCAAAATTTCGGCCAAAAAAAAATGACAGTGTTACCCCTTATGTTTTTTTTTCAGGTCCAAATTTTGACCTTCGATATCTCGGCTCTGGAAGGGTCTAGAGCCTCTATTTTTGCGCGCTGGTCGAAGTCTCGTGGCCCTCTGTCAGAATCCAGAGTTTCAAGAAGATCGGAGGGGGTCAAAATTTCGGCCAAAAAAAAAAAATGACAGTGTTACCCCTTATGTTTTTTTTTCAGGTCCAAATTTTGACCTTCGATATCTCGGCTCTGGAAGGGTCTGGAGCCTCCATTTTTGCGCGCTGGTCGAAGTCTCGTGGCCCTCTGTCAGAATCCAGAGTTTCAAGAAGATCGGAGGGGGTCAAAATTTTGGCCAAAAAAAAAAATGACAGTGTTACCCCTTATGTTTTTTTTTCAGGTCCAAATTTTGACCTTCGATATCTCGGCTCTGGAAGGGTCTAGAGCCTCCATTTTTGCGCGCTGGTCGAAGTCTCGTGGCCCTCTGTCAGAATCCAAAGTTTCAAGAAGATCGGAGGGGGTCAAAATTTCGGCCAAAAAAAAAAATGACAGTGTTACCCCTTATGTTTTTTTTTCAGGTCCAAATTTTGACCTTCGATATCTCGGCTCTGGAAGGGTCTAGAGCCTCCATTTTTGCGCGCTGGTCGAAGTCTCGTGGCCCTCTGTCAGAATCCAGAGTTTCAAGAAGATCGGAGGGGGTCAAAATTTTGGCCAAAAAAAAAATGACAGTGTTACCCCTTATGTTTTTTTTTCAGGTCCAAATTTTGACCTTCGATATCTCGGCTCTGGAAGGGTCTAGAGCCTCCATTTTTGCGCGCTGGTCGAAGTCTCGTGGCCCTCTGTCAGAATCCAGAGTTTCAAGAAGATCAGAGGGGGTCAAAATTTCGGCCAAAAAAAAAATGACAGTGTTACCCCTTATGTTTTTTTTTCAGGTCCAAATTTTGACCTTCGATATCTCGGCTCTGGAAGGGTCTAGAGCCTCCATTTTTGCGCGCTGGTCGAAGTCTCGTGGCCCTCTGTCAGAATCCAGAGTTTCAAGAAGATCGGAGGGGGTCAAAATTTCGGCCAAAAAAAAAAAAATGACAGTGTTACCCCTTATGTTTTTTTTTCAGGTCCAAATTTTGACCTTCGATATCTCGGCTCTGGAAGGGTCTAGAGCCTCTATTTATGCGCGCTGGTCGAAGTCTCGTGGCCCTCTGTCAGAATCCAGAGTTTCAAGAAGATCGGAGGGGGTCAAAATTTCGGCCAAAAAAAAAATGACAGTGTTACCCCTTATGTATTTTTTTCAGGTCCAAATTTTGACCTTCGATATCTCGGCTCTGGAAGGGTCTAGAGCCTCCATTTTTGCGCGCTGGTCGAAGTCTCGTGGCCCTCTGTCAGAATCCAGAGTTTCAAGAAGATCGGAGGGGGTCAAAATTTCGGCCAAAAAAAAAAAAATGACAGTGTTACCCCTTATGTTTTTTTTTCAGGTCCAAATTTTGACCTTCGATATCTCGGCTCTGGAAGGATCTAGAGCCTCTATTTTTGCGCGCTGGTCGAAGTCTCGTGGCCCTCTGTCAGAATCCAGAGTTTCAAGAAGATCGGAGGGGGTCAAAATTTCGGCCAAAAAAAAAATGACAGTGTTACCCCTTATGTTTTTTTTTTCAGGTCCAAATTTTGACCTTCGATATCTTGGCTCTGGAAGGGTCTAGAGCCTCCATTTTTGCGCGCTGGTCGAAGTCTCGTGGCCCTCTGTCAGAATCCAGAGTTTCAAGAAGATCGGAGGGGGTCAAAATTTCGGCCAAAAAAAAAAAATGACTGTGTTACCCCTTATGTTTTTTTTCATGTCCAAATTTTGACCTTCGATATCTCGGCTCTGCAAGGGTCTAGAGCCTCCATTTTTGCGCGCTGGTCGAAGTCTCGTGGCCCTCTGTCAGAATCCAGAGTTTCAAGAAGATCGGAGGGGGTCAAAATTTCGGCCAAAAAAAAAAAATGACAGTGTTACCCCTTATGTTTTTTTTTCAGGTCCAAATTTTGACCTTCGATATCTCGGCTCTGGAAGGGTCTAGAGCCTCCATTTTTGCGCGCTGGTCGAAGTCTCGTGGCCCTCTGTCAGAATCCAGAGTTTCAAGAAGATCGGAGGGGGTCAAAATTTCGGCCAAAAAAAAAATGACAGTGTTACCCCTTATGTTTTTTTTTCAGGTCCAAATTTTGACCTTCGATATCTCGGCTCTGGAAGGGTCTAGAGCCTCTATTTTTGCGCGCTGGTCGAAGTCTCGTGGCCCTCTGTCAGAATCCAGAGTTTCAAGAAGATCGGAGGGGGTCAAAATTTCGGCCAAAAAAAAAAATGACAGTGTTACCCCTTATGTTTTTTTTTTCAGGTCCAAATTTTGACCTTCGATATCTCGGCTCTGGAAGGGTCTGGAGCCTCCATTTTTGCGCGCTGGTCGAAGTCTCGTGGCCCTCTGTCAGAATCCAGAGTTTCAAGAAGATCGGAGGGGGTCAAAATTTTGGCCAAAAAAAAAATGACAGTGTTACCCCTTATGTTTTTTTTTCAGGTCCAAATTTTGACCTTCGATATCTCGGCTCTGGAAGGGTCTAGAGCCTCCATTTTTGTGCGCTGGTCGAAGTCTCGTGGCCCTCTGTCAGAATCCAGAGTTTCAAGAAGATCGGAGGGGGTCAAAATTTCGGCCAAAAAAAAAAAATGACAGTGTTACCCCTTATGTTTTTTTTTTCAGGTCCAAATTTTGACCTTCAATATCTCGGCTCTGGAAGGGTCTAGAGCCTCCATTTTTGCGCGCTGGTCGAAGTCTCGTGGCCCTCTGTCAGAATCCAGAGTTTCAAGAAGATCGGAGGGGGTCAAAATTTCGGCCAAAAAAAAAATGACAGTGTTACCCCTTATGTTTTTTTTCAGGTCCAAATTTTGATCTTCGATATCTTGGCTCTGGAAGGGTCTAGAGCCTCCATTTTTGCGCGCTGGTCGAAGTCTCGTGGCCCTCTGTCAGAATCCAGAGTTTCAAGAAGATCGGAGGGGGTCAAAATTTCGGCCAAAAAAAAAATGACAGTGTTACCCCTTATGTTTTTTTTCATGTCCAAATTTTGACCTTCGATATCTCAGCTCTGGAAGGGTCTAGAGCCTCCATTTTTGCGCGCTGGTCGGAGTCTTGTGGCCCTATGTCAGAATCCAGAGTTTCAAGAAGATCGGAGAGGGTCAAAATTTCGGCCAAAAAAAAAAAGACAGTGTTACCCCTTATGTTTTTTTTTCAGGTCCAAATTTTGACCTTCGATATCTCGGCTCTGGAAGGGTCTAGAGCCTCCATTTTTGCGCGCTGGTCGAAGTCTCGTGGCCCTCTGTCAGAATCCAGAGTTTCAAGAAGATCGGAGGGGGTCAAAATTTCGGCCAAAAAAAAAAAAATGACAGTGTTACCCCTTATGTTTTTTTTTCAGGTCCAAATTTTGACCTTCGATATCTCGGCTCTGGAAGGGTCTAGAGCCTCTATTTTTGCGCGCTGGTCGAAGTCTCGTGGCCCTCTGTCAGAATCCAGAGTTTCAAGAAGATCGGAGGGGGTCAAAATTTCGGCCAAAAAAAAAATGACAGTGTTACCCCTTATGTTTTTTTTTCAGGTCCAAATTTTGACCTTCGATATCTCGGCTCTGGAAGGGTCTAGAGCCTCCATTTTTGCGCGCTGGTCGAAGGCTCGTGGCCCTCTGTCAGAATCCAGAGTTTCAAGAAGATCGGAGGGGGTCAAAATTTTGGCCAAAAAAAAATGACAGTGTTACCCCTTATGTTTTTTTTTTCAGGTCCAAATTTTGACCTTCGATATCTCGGCTCTGGAAGGGTCTAGAGCCTCCATTTTTGCGCGCTGGTCGAAGTCTCGTGGCCCTCTGTCAGAATCCAGAGTTTCAAGAAGATCGGAGGGGGTCAAAATTTCGGCCAAAAAAAAAATGACAGTGTTACCCCTTATGTTTTTTTTTCATGTCCAAATTTTGACCTTCGATATCTCGGCTCTGGAAGGGTCTAGAGCCTCCATTTTTGCGCGCTGGTCGAAGTCTCGTGGCCCTCTGTCAGAATCCAGAGTTTCAAGAAGATCGGAGGGGGTCAAAATTTCGGCCAAAAAAAAAATGACAGTGTTACCCCTTATGTTTTTTTTTTTCAGGTCCAAATTTTGACCTTCGATATCTTGGCTCTGGAAGGGTCTAGAGCCTCCATTTTTGCGCGCTGGTCGAAGTCTCGTGGCCCTCTGTCAGAATCCAGAGTTTCAAGAAGATCGGAGGGGGTCAAAATTTCGGCCAAAAAAAAAATGACAGTGTTACCCCTTATGTTTTTTTTCATGTCCAAATTTTGACCTTCGATATCTCGGCTCTGGAAGGGTCTAGAGCCTCCATTTTTGCGCGCTGGTCGAAGTCTCGTGGCCCTCTGTCAGAATCCAGAGTTTCAAGAAGATCGGAGGGGGTCAAAATTTCGGCCAAAAAAAAAAAAGACAGTGTTACCCCTTATGTTTTTTTTTTCAGGTCCAAATTTTGACCTTCGATATCTCGGCTCTGGAAGGGTCTAGAGCCTCCATTTTTGCGCGCTGGTCGAAGTCTCGTGGCCCTCTGTCAGAATCCAGAGTTTCAAGAAGATCGGAGGGGGTCAAAATTTCGGCCAAAAAAAAATGACAGTGTTACCCCTTATGTTTTTTTTTTCAGGTCCAAATTTTGACCTTCGATATCTTGGCTCTGGAAGGGTCTAGAGCCTCCATTTTTGCGCGCTGGTCGAAGTCTCGTGGCCCTCTGTCAGAATCCAGAGTTTCAAGAAGATCGGAGGGGGTCAAAATTTCGGCCAAAAAAAAAATGACAGTGTTACCCCTTATGTTTTTTTTTCAGGTCCAAATTTTGACCTTCGATATCTTGGCTCTGGAAGGGTCTAGAGCCTCCATTTTTGCGCGCTGGTCGAAGTCTCGTGGCCCTCTGTCAGAATCCAGAGTTTCAAGAAGATCGGAGGGGGTCAAAATTTCGGCCAAAAAAAAAAATGACAGTGTTACCCCTTATGTTTTTTTTTTTCAGGTCCAAATTTTGACCTTCGATATCTCGGCTCTGGAAGGGTCTAGAGCCTCCATTTTTGCGCGCTGGTCGAAGTCTCGTGGCCCTCTGTCAGAATCCAGAGTTTCAAGAAGATCGGAGGGGGTCAAAATTTCGGCCAAAAAAAAAAAAAGACAGTGTTACCCCTTATGTTTTTTTTTTTCAGGTCCAAATTTTGACCTTCGATATCTCGGCTCTGGAAGGGTCTAGAGCCTCCATTTTTGCGCGCTGGTCGAAGTCTCGTGGCCCTCTGTCAGAATCCAGAGTTTCAAGAAGATCGGAGGGGGTCAAAATTTCGGCCAAAAAAAAAAAATGACAGTGTTACCCCTTATGTTTTTTTTTTCAGGTCCAAATTTTGACCTTCGATATCTCGGCTCTGGAAGGGTCTAGAGCCTCCATTTTTGCGCGCTGGTCGAAGTCTCGTGGCCCTCTGTCAGAATCCAGAGTTTCAAGAAGATCGGAGGGGGTCAAAATTTCGGCCAAAAAAAAAAATGACAGTGTTACCCCTTATGTTTTTTTTCATGTCCAAATTTTGACCTTCGATATCTCAGCTCTGGAAGGGTCTAGAGCCTCCATTTTTGCGCGCTGGTCGAAGTCTTGTGGCCCTATGTCAGAATCCAGAGTTTCAAGAAGATCGGAGAGGGTCAAAATTTCGGCCAAAAAAAAAAAGACAGTGTTACCCCTTATGTTTTTTTTTTCAGGTCCAAATTTTGACCTTCGATATCTCGGCTCTGGAAGGGTCTAGAGCCTCCATTTTTGCGCGCTGGTCGAAGTCTCGTGGCCCTCTGTCAGAATCCAGAGTTTCAAGAAGATCGGAGGGGGTCAAAATTTCGGCCAAAAAAAAAAAATGACAGTGTTACCCCTTATGTTTTTTTTTTTTCAGGTCCAAATTTTGACCTTCGATATCTCGGCTCTGGAAGGGTCTAGAGCCTCTATTTTTGCGCGCTGGTCGAAGTCTCGTGGCCCTCTGTCAGAATCCAGAGTTTCAAGAAGATCGGAGGGGGTCAAAATTTCGGCCAAAAAAAAAATGACAGTGTTACCCCTTATGTTTTTTTTTTCAGGTCCAAATTTTGACCTTCGATATCTCGGCTCTGGAAGGGTCTAGAGCCTCCATTTTTGCGCGCTGGTCGAAGTCTCGTGGCCCTCTGTCAGAATCCAGAGTTTCAAGAAGATCGGAGGGGGTCAAAATTTTGGCCAAAAAAAAAAAATGACAGTGTTACCCCTTATGTTTTTTTTTTTCAGGTCCAAATTTTGACCTTCGATATCTCGGCTCTGGAAGGGTCTAGAGCCTCCATTTTTGCGCGCTGGTCGAAGTCTCGTGGCCCTCTGTCAGAATCCAGAGTTTCAAGAAGATCGGAGGGGGTCAAAATTTCGGCCAAAAAAAAAAATGACAGTGTTACCCCTTATGTTTTTTTTTCATGTCCAAATTTTGACCTTCGATATCTCGGCTCTGGAAGGGTCTAGAGCCTCCATTTTTGCGCGCTGGTCGAAGTCTCGTGGCCCTCTGTCAGAATCCAGAGTTTCAAGAAGATCTGAGGGGGTCAAAATTTCGGCCAAAAAAAAAATGACAGTGTTACCCCTTATGTTTTTTTTTTCAGGTCCAAATTTTGACCTTCGATATCTTGGCTCTGGAAGGGTCTAGAGCCTCCATTTTTGCGCGCTGGTCGAAGTCTCGTGGCCCTCTGTCAGAATCCAGAGTTTCAAGAAGATCGGAGGGGGTCAAAATTTCGGCCAAAAAAAAAATGACAGTGTTACCCCTTATGTTTTTTTTTCATGTCCAAATTTTGACCTTCGATATCTCGGCTCTGGAAGGGTCTAGAGCCTCCATTTTTGCGCGCTGGTCGAAGTCTCGTGGCCCTCTGTCAGAATCCAGAGTTTCAAGAAGATCGGAGGGGGTCAAAATTTCGGCCAAAAAAAAAAAGACAGTGTTACCCCTTATGTTTTTTTTTTTCAGGTCCAAATTTTGACCTTCGATATCTCGGCTCTGGAAGGGTCTAGAGCCTCCATTTTTGCGCGCTGGTCGAAGTCTCGTGGCCCTCTGTCAGAATCCAGAGTTTCAAGAAGATCGGAGGGGGTCAAAATTTCGGCCAAAAAAAAAAATGACAGTGTTACCCCTTATGTTTTTTTTTTCAGGTCCAAATTTTGACCTTCGATATCTCGGCTCTGGAAGGGTCTAGAGCTTCTATTTTTGCGCGCTGGTCGAAGTCTCGTGGCCCTCTGTCAGAATCCAGAGTTTCAAGAAGATCGGAGGGGGTCAAAATTTCGGCCAAAAAAAAAAATGACAGTGTTACCCCTTATGTTTTTTTTTCAGGTCCAAATTTTGACCTTCGATATCTCGGCTCTGGAAGGGTCTAGAGCCTCCATTTTTGCGCGCTGGTCGAAGTCTCGTGGCCCTCTGTCAGAATCCAGAGTTTCAAGAAGACCGGAGGGGGTCAAAATTTCGGCCAAAAAAAAAATGACAGTGTTACTCCTTATGTTTTTTTTTCAGGTCCAAATTTTGACCTTCGATATCTCGGCTCTGGAAGGGTCTAGAGCCTCTATTTTTGCGCGCTGGTCGAAGTCTCGTGGCCCTCTGTCAGAATCCAGAGTTTCAAGAAGATCGGAGGGGGTCAAAATTTCGGCCAAAAAAAAAAAAAGACATTGTTACCCCTTATGTTTTTTTTTTCAGGTCCAAATTTTGACCTTCGATATCTCGGCTCTGGAAGGGTCTAGAGCCTCCATTTTTGCGCGCTGGTCGAAGTCTCGTGGCCCTCTGTCAGAATCCAGAGTTTCAAGAAGATCGGAGGGGGTCAAAATTTCGGCCAAAAAAAAAAATGACAGTGTTACCCCTTATGTTTTTTTTTCAGGTCCAAATTTTGACATTCGATATTTTGGCTCTGGAAGGGTCTAGAGCCTCCATTATTGCGCGCTGGTCGAAGTCTCGTGGCCCTCTGTCAGAATCCAGAGTTTCAAGAAGATCGGAGGGGGTCAAAATTTTGGCCAAAAAAAAAAAAAATGACAGTGTTACCCCTTATGTTTTTTTTTCAGGTCCAAATTTTGACCTTCGATATCTCGGCTCTGGAAGGGTCTAGAGCCTCCATTTTTGCGCGCTGGTCGAAGTCTCGTGGCCCTCTGTCAGAATCCAGAGTTTCAAGAAGATCGGAGGGGGTCAAAATTTCGGCCAAAAAAAAAAAATGACAGTGTTACCCCTTATGTTTTTTTTTTTCAGGTCCAAATTTTGACCTTCGATATCTCGGCTCTGGAAGGGTCTAGAGCCTCTATTTTTGCGCGCTGGTCGAAGTCTCGTGGCCCTCTGTCAGAATCCAGAGTTTCAAGAAGATCGGAGGGGGTCAAAATTTCGGCCAAAAAAAAAAAATGACAGTGTTACCCCTTATGTTTTTTTTTCAGGTCCAAATTTTGACCTTCGATATCTCGGCTCTGGAAGGGTCTAGAGCCTCCATTTTTGCGCGCTGGTCGAAGTCTCGTGGCCCTCTGTCAGAATCCAGAGTTTCAAGAAGATCGGAGGGGGTCAAAATTTCGGCCAAAAAAAAAAAATGACAGTGTTACCCCTTATGTTTTTTTTTCAGGTCCAAATTTTGACCTTTGATATCTCGGCTCTGGAAGGGTCTAGAGCCTCTATTTTTGCGCGCTGGTCGAAGTCTCGTGGCCCTCTGTCAGAATCCAGAGTTTCAAGAAGATCGGAGGGGGTCAAAATTTCGGCCAAAAAAAAAATGACAGTGTTACCCCTTATGTTTTTTTTTCAGGTCCAAATTTTGACCTTCGATATCTTGGCTCTGGAAGGGTCTAGAGCCTCCATTTTTGCGCGCTGGTCGAAGTCTCGTGGCCCTCTGTCAGAATCCAGAGTTTCAAGAAGATCGGAGGGGGTCAAAATTTCGGCCAAAAAAAAAAAAAAATGACAGTGTTACCCCTTATGTTTTTTTTTTTTCATGTCCAAATTTTGACCTTCGATATCTCGGCTCTGCAAGGGTCTAGAGCCTCCATTTTTGCGCGCTGGTCGAAGTCTCGTGGCCCTCTGTCAGAATCCAGAGTTTCAAGAAGATCGGAGGGGGTCAAAATTTCGGCCAAAAAAAAAAAAAAATGACAGTGTTACCCCTTATGTTTTTTTTTCAGGTCCAAATTTTGACCTTCGATATCTCGGCTCTGGAAGGGTCTAGAGCCTCCATTTTTGCGCGCTGGTCGAAGTCTCGTGGCCCTCTGTCAGAATCCAAAGTTTCAAGAAGATCGGAGGGGGTCAAAATTTCGGCCAAAAAAAAAATGACAGTGTTACCCCTTATGTTTTTTTTTCAGGTCCAAATTTTGACCTTCGATATCTCGGCTCTGGAAGGGTCTAGAGCCTCCATTTTTGCGCGCTGGTCGAAGACTCGTGGCCCTCTGTCAGAATCCAGAGTTTCAAGAAGATCGGAGGGGGTCAAAATTTTGGCCAAAAAAAAAAATGACAGTGTTACCCCTTATGTTTTTTTTTCAGGTCCAAATTTTGACCTTCGATATCTCGGCTCTGGAAGGGTCTAGAGCCTCCATTTTTGCGCGCTGGTCGAAGTCTCGTGGCCCTCTGTCAGAATCCAGAGTTTCAAGAAGATCAGAGGGGGTCAAAATTTCGGCCAAAAAAAAAATGACAGTGTTACCCCTTATGTTTTTTTTTCAGGTCCAAATTTTGACCTTCGATATCTCGGCTCTGGAAGGGTCTAGAGCCTCCATTTTTGCGCGCTGGTCGAAGTCTCGTGGCCCTCTGTCAGAATCCAGAGTTTCAAGAAGATCGGAGGGGGTCAAAATTTCGGCCAAAAAAAAAAAAAATGACAGTGTTACCCCTTATGTTTTTTTTTCAGGTCCAAATTTTGACCTTCGATATCTCGGCTCTGGAAGGGTCTAGAGCCTCTATTTATGCGCGCTGGTCGAAGTCTCGTGGCCCTCTGTCAGAATCCAGAGTTTCAAGAAGATCGGAGGGGGTCAAAATTTCGGCCAAAAAAAAAATGACAGTGTTACCCCTTATGTTTTTTTTCAGGTCCAAATTTTGACCTTCGATATCTCGGCTCTGGAAGGGTCTAGAGCCTCCATTTTTGCGCGCTGGTCGAAGTCTCGTGGCCCTCTGTCAGAATCCAGAGTTTCAAGAAGATCGGAGGGGGTCAAAATTTCGGCCAAAAAAAAAAAAATGACAGTGTTACCCCTTATGTTTTTTTTTCAGGTCCAAATTTTGACCTTCGATATCTCGGCTCTGGAAGGGTCTAGAGCCTCTATTTTTGCGCGCTGGTCGAAGTCTCGTGGCCCTCTGTCAGAATCCAGAGTTTCAAGAAGATCGGAGGGGGTCAAAATTTCGGCCAAAAAAAAAATGACAGTGTTACCCCTTATGTTTTTTTTTTCAGGTCCAAATTTTGACCTTCGATATCTTGGCTCTGGAAGGGTCTAGAGCCTCCATTTTTGCGCGCTGGTCGAAGTCTCGTGGCCCTCTGTCAGAATCCAGAGTTTCAAGAAGATCGGAGGGGGTCAAAATTTCGGCCAAAAAAAAAAAATGACTGTGTTACCCCTTATGTTTTTTTTCATGTCCAAATTTTGACCTTCGATATCTCGGCTCTGCAAGGGTCTAGAGCCTCCATTTTTGCGCGCTGGTCGAAGTCTCGTGGCCCTCTGTCAGAATCCAGAGTTTCAAGAAGATCGGAGGGGGTCAAAATTTCGGCCAAAAAAAAAAAATGACAGTGTTACCCCTTATGTTTTTTTTTCAGGTCCAAATTTTGACCTTCGATATCTCGGCTCTGGAAGGGTCTAGAGCCTCCATTTTTGCGCGCTGGTCGAAGTCTCGTGGCCCTCTGTCAGAATCCAGAGTTTCAAGAAGATCGGAGGGGGTCAAAATTTCGGCCAAAAAAAAATGACAGTGTTACCCCTTATGTTTTTTTTTCAGGTCCAAATTTTGACCTTCGATATCTCGGCTCTGGAAGGGTCTAGAGCCTCTATTTTTGCGCGCTGGTCGAAGTCTCGTGGCCCTCTGTCAGAATCCAGAGTTTCAAGAAGATCGGAGGGGGTCAAAATTTCGGCCAAAAAAAAAAAATGACAGTGTTACCCCTTATGTTTTTTTTTCAGGTCCAAATTTTGACCTTCGATATCTCGGCTCTGGAAGGGTCTGGAGCCTCCATTTTTGCGCGCTGGTCGAAGTCTCGTGGCCCTCTGTCAGAATCCAGAGTTTCAAGAAGATCGGAGGGGGTCAAAATTTTGGCCAAAAAAAAAAATGACAGTGTTACCCCTTATGTTTTTTTTTCAGGTCCAAATTTTGACCTTCGATATCTCGGCTCTGGAAGGGTCTAGAGCCTCCATTTTTGCGCGCTGGTCGAAGTCTCGTGGCCCTCTGTCAGAATCCAAAGTTTCAAGAAGATCGGAGGGGGTCAAAATTTCGGCCAAAAAAAAAAATGACAGTGTTACCCCTTATGTTTTTTTTTCAGGTCCAAATTTTGACCTTCGATATCTCGGCTCTGGAAGGGTCTAGAGCCTCCATTTTTGCGCGCTGGTCGAAGTCTCGTGGCCCTCTGTCAGAATCCAGAGTTTCAAGAAGATCGGAGGGGGTCAAAATTTTGGCCAAAAAAAAAATGACAGTGTTACCCCTTATGTTTTTTTTTCAGGTCCAAATTTTGACCTTCGATATCTCGGCTCTGGAAGGGTCTAGAGCCTCCATTTTTGCGCGCTGGTCGAAGTCTCGTGGCCCTCTGTCAGAATCCAGAGTTTCAAGAAGATCAGAGGGGGTCAAAATTTCGGCCAAAAAAAAAATGACAGTGTTACCCCTTATGTTTTTTTTTCAGGTCCAAATTTTGACCTTCGATATCTCGGCTCTGGAAGGGTCTAGAGCCTCCATTTTTGCGCGCTGGTCGAAGTCTCGTGGCCCTCTGTCAGAATCCAGAGTTTCAAGAAGATCGGAGGGGGTCAAAATTTCGGCCAAAAAAAAAAAAAAATGACAGTGTTACCCCTTATGTTTTTTTTTTCAGGTCCAAATTTTGACCTTCGATATCTCGGCTCTGGAAGGGTCTAGAGCCTCTATTTATGCGCGCTGGTCGAAGTCTCGTGGCCCTCTGTCAGAATCCAGAGTTTCAAGAAGATCGGAGGGGGTCAAAATTTCGGCCAAAAAAAAAATGACAGTGTTACCCCTTATGTATTTTTTTCAGGTCCAAATTTTGACCTTCGATATCTCGGCTCTGGAAGGGTCTAGAGCCTCCATTTTTGCGCGCTGGTCGAAGTCTCGTGGCCCTCTGTCAGAATCCAGAGTTTCAAGAAGATCGGAGGGGGTCAAAATTTCGGCCAAAAAAAAAAAAATGACAGTGTTACCCCTTATGTTTTTTTTTCAGGTCCAAATTTTGACCTTCGATATCTCGGCTCTGGAAGGATCTAGAGCCTCTATTTTTGCGCGCTGGTCGAAGTCTCGTGGCCCTCTGTCAGAATCCAGAGTTTCAAGAAGATCGGAGGGGGTCAAAATTTCGGCCAAAAAAAAAATGACAGTGTTACCCCTTATGTTTTTTTTTTCAGGTCCAAATTTTGACCTTCGATATCTTGGCTCTGGAAGGGTCTAGAGCCTCCATTTTTGCGCGCTGGTCGAAGTCTCGTGGCCCTCTGTCAGAATCCAGAGTTTCAAGAAGATCGGAGGGGGTCAAAATTTCGGCCAAAAAAAAAAAATGACTGTGTTACCCCTTATGTTTTTTTTCATGTCCAAATTTTGACCTTCGATATCTCGGCTCTGCAAGGGTCTAGAGCCTCCATTTTTGCGCGCTGGTCGAAGTCTCGTGGCCCTCTGTCAGAATCCAGAGTTTCAAGAAGATCGGAGGGGGTCAAAATTTCGGCCAAAAAAAAAAAATGACAGTGTTACCCCTTATGTTTTTTTTTCAGGTCCAAATTTTGACCTTCGATATCTCGGCTCTGGAAGGGTCTAGAGCCTCCATTTTTGCGCGCTGGTCGAAGTCTCGTGGCCCTCTGTCAGAATCCAGAGTTTCAAGAAGATCGGAGGGGGTCAAAATTTCGGCCAAAAAAAAAATGACAGTGTTACCCCTTATGTTTTTTTTTCAGGTCCAAATTTTGACCTTCGATATCTCGGCTCTGGAAGGGTCTAGAGCCTCTATTTTTGCGCGCTGGTCGAAGTCTCGTGGCCCTCTGTCAGAATCCAGAGTTTCAAGAAGATCGGAGGGGGTCAAAATTTCGGCCAAAAAAAAAAAATGACAGTGTTACCCCTTATGTTTTTTTTTTCAGGTCCAAATTTTGACCTTCGATATCTCGGCTCTGGAAGGGTCTGGAGCCTCCATTTTTGCGCGCTGGTCGAAGTCTCGTGGCCCTCTGTCAGAATCCAGAGTTTCAAGAAGATCGGAGGGGGTCAAAATTTTGGCCAAAAAAAAAATGACAGTGTTACCCCTTATGTTTTTTTTTCAGGTCCAAATTTTGACCTTCGATATCTCGGCTCTGGAAGGGTCTAGAGCCTCCATTTTTGTGCGCTGGTCGAAGTCTCGTGGCCCTCTGTCAGAATCCAGAGTTTCAAGAAGATCGGAGGGGGTCAAAATTTCGGCCAAAAAAAAAAAATGACAGTGTTACCCCTTATGTTTTTTTTTTCAGGTCCAAATTTTGACCTTCAATATCTCGGCTCTGGAAGGGTCTAGAGCCTCCATTTTTGCGCGCTGGTCGAAGTCTCGTGGCCCTCTGTCAGAATCCAGAGTTTCAAGAAGATCGGAGGGGGTCAAAATTTCGGCCAAAAAAAAAATGACAGTGTTACCCCTTATGTTTTTTTTCAGGTCCAAATTTTGACCTTCGATATCTTGGCTCTGGAAGGGTCTAGAGCCTCCATTTTTGCGCGCTGGTCGAAGTCTCGTGGCCCTCTGTCAGAATCCAGAGTTTCAAGAAGATCGGAGGGGGTCAAAATTTCGGCCAAAAAAAAAATGACAGTGTTACCCCTTATGTTTTTTTTCATGTCCAAATTTTGACCTTCGATATCTCAGCTCTGGAAGGGTCTAGAGCCTCCATTTTTGCGCGCTGGTCGGAGTCTTGTGGCCCTATGTCAGAATCCAGAGTTTCAAGAAGATCGGAGAGGGTCAAAATTTCGGCCAAAAAAAAAAAGACAGTGTTACCCCTTATGTTTTTTTTTCAGGTCCAAATTTTGACCTTCGATATCTCGGCTCTGGAAGGGTCTAGAGCCTCCATTTTTGCGCGCTGGTCGAAGTCTCGTGGCCCTCTGTCAGAATCCAGAGTTTCAAGAAGATCGGAGGGGGTCAAAATTTCGGCCAAAAAAAAAAAAATGACAGTGTTACCCCTTATGTTTTTTTTTCAGGTCCAAATTTTGACCTTCGATATCTCGGCTCTGGAAGGGTCTAGAGCCTCTATTTTTGCGCGCTGGTCGAAGTCTCGTGGCCCTCTGTCAGAATCCAGAGTTTCAAGAAGATCGGAGGGGGTCAAAATTTCGGCCAAAAAAAAAATGACAGTGTTACCCCTTATGTTTTTTTTTCAGGTCCAAATTTTGACCTTCGATATCTCGGCTCTGGAAGGGTCTAGAGCCTCCATTTTTGCGCGCTGGTCGAAGGCTCGTGGCCCTCTGTCAGAATCCAGAGTTTCAAGAAGATCGGAGGGGGTCAAAATTTTGGCCAAAAAAAAAATGACAGTGTTACCCCTTATGTTTTTTTTTTCAGGTCCAAATTTTGACCTTCGATATCTCGGCTCTGGAAGGGTCTAGAGCCTCCATTTTTGCGCGCTGGTCGAAGTCTCGTGGCCCTCTGTCAGAATCCAGAGTTTCAAGAAGATCGGAGGGGGTCAAAATTTCGGCCAAAAAAAAAATGACAGTGTTACCCCTTATGTTTTTTTTTCATGTCCAAATTTTGACCTTCGATATCTCGGCTCTGGAAGGGTCTAGAGCCTCCATTTTTGCGCGCTGGTCGAAGTCTCGTGGCCCTCTGTCAGAATCCAGAGTTTCAAGAAGATCGGAGGGGGTCAAAATTTCGGCCAAAAAAAAAATGACAGTGTTACCCCTTATGTTTTTTTTTTTCAGGTCCAAATTTTGACCTTCGATATCTTGGCTCTGGAAGGGTCTAGAGCCTCCATTTTTGCGCGCTGGTCGAAGTCTCGTGGCCCTCTGTCAGAATCCAGAGTTTCAAGAAGATCGGAGGGGGTCAAAATTTCGGCCAAAAAAAAAATGACAGTGTTACCCCTTATGTTTTTTTTCATGTCCAAATTTTGACCTTCGATATCTCGGCTCTGGAAGGGTCTAGAGCCTCCATTTTTGCGCGCTGGTCGAAGTCTCGTGGCCCTCTGTCAGAATCCAGAGTTTCAAGAAGATCGGAGGGGGTCAAAATTTCGGCCAAAAAAAAAAAAGACAGTGTTACCCCTTATGTTTTTTTTTTCAGGTCCAAATTTTGACCTTCGATATCTCGGCTCTGGAAGGGTCTAGAGCCTCCATTTTTGCGCGCTGGTCGAAGTCTCGTGGCCCTCTGTCAGAATCCAGAGTTTCAAGAAGATCGGAGGGGGTCAAAATTTCGGCCAAAAAAAAATGACAGTGTTACCCCTTATGTTTTTTTTTTCAGGTCCAAATTTTGACCTTCGATATCTTGGCTCTGGAAGGGTCTAGAGCCTCCATTTTTGCGCGCTGGTCGAAGTCTCGTGGCCCTCTGTCAGAATCCAGAGTTTCAAGAAGATCGGAGGGGGTCAAAATTTCGGCCAAAAAAAAAAATGACAGTGTTACCCCTTATGTTTTTTTTTCAGGTCCAAATTTTGACCTTCGATATCTTGGCTCTGGAAGGGTCTAGAGCCTCCATTTTTGCGCGCTGGTCGAAGTCTCGTGGCCCTCTGTCAGAATCCAGAGTTTCAAGAAGATCGGAGGGGGTCAAAATTTCGGCCAAAAAAAAAAATGACAGTGTTACCCCTTATGTTTTTTTTTCAGGTCCAAATTTTGACCTTCGATATCTCGGCTCTGGAAGGGTCTAGAGCCTCTATTTTTGCGCGCTGGTCGAAGTCTCGTGGCCCTCTGTCAGAATCCAGAGTTTCAAGAAGATCGGAGGGGGTCAAAATTTCGGCCAAAAAAAAAATGACAGTGTTACCCCTTATGTTTTTTTTTCAGGTCCAAATTTTGACCTTCGATATCTCGGCTCTGGAAGGGTCTAGAGCCTCCATTTTTGCGCGCTGGTCGAAGTCTCGTGGCCCTCTGTCAGAATCCAGAGTTTCAAGAAGACCGGAGGGGGTCAAAATTTCGGCCAAAAAAAAAAAATGACAGTGTTACCCCTTATGTTTTTTTTTTCAGGTCCAAATTTTGACCTTCGATATCTCGGCTCTGGAAGGGTCTAGAGCCTCTATTTTTGCGCGCTGGTCGAAGTCTCGTGGCCCTCTGTCAGAATCCAGAGTTTCAAGAAGATCGGAGGGGGTCAAAATTTCGGCCAAAAAAAAAAGACAGTGTTACCCCTTATGGTTTTTTTTTCAGGTCCAAATTTTGACCTTCGATATCTTGGCTCTGGAAGGGTCTAGAGCCTCCATTTTTGCGCGCTGGTCGAAGTCTCGTGGCCCTCTGTCAGAATCCAGAGTTTCAAGAAGATCGGAGGGGGTCAAAATTTCGGCCAAAAAAAAAATGACAGTGTTACCCCTTATGTTTTTTTTCATGTCCAAATTTTGACCTTCGATATCTCGGCTCTGGAAGGGTCTAGAGCCTCCATTTTTGCGCGCTGGTTGAAGTCTCGTGGCCCTCTGTCAGAATCCAGAGTTTCAAGAAGATCGGAGGGGGTCAAAATTTCGGCCAAAAAAAAAAAGACAGTGTTACCCCTTATGTTTTTTTTTTCAGGTCCAAATTTTGACCTTCGATATCTCGGCTCTGGAAGGGTCTAGAGCCTCCATTTTTGCGCGCTGGTCGAAGTCTCGTGGCCCTCTGTCAGAATCCAGAGTTTCAAGAAGATCGGAGGGGGTCAAAATTTCGGCCAAAAAAAAAAAAATGACAGTGTTACCCCTTATGTTTTTTTTTTCAGGTCCAAATTTTGACCTTCGATATCTCGGCTCTGGAAGGGTCTAGAGCCTCCATTTTTGCGCGCTGGTGGAAGTCTCATGGCCCTCTGTCAGAATCCAGAGTTTCAAGAAGATCGGAGGGGGTCAAAATTTCGGCCAAAAAAAAAAAAGACAGTGTTACCCCTTATGTTTTTTTTTTCAGGTCCAAATTTTGACCTTCGATATCTCGGCTCTGGAATGGTCTAGAGCCTTCATTTTTGCGCGCTGGTCGAAGTCTCGTGGCCCTCTGTCAGAATCCAGAGTTTCAAGAAGATCGGAGGGGGTCAAAATTTCGGCCAAAAAAAAAATGACAGTGTTACCCCTTATGTTTTTTTTTCATGTCCAAATTTTGACCTTCGATATCTCGGCTCTGGAAGGGTCTAGAGCCTCCATTTTTGCGCGCTGGTCGAAGTCTCGTGGCCCTCTGTCAGAATCCAGAGTTTCAAGAAGATCGGAGGGGGTCAAAATTTCGGCCAAAAAAAAATGACAGTGTTACCCCTTATGTTTTTTTTTTCAGGTCCAAATTTTGACCTTCGATATCTTGGCTCTGGAAGGGTCTATAGCCTCCATTTTTGCGCGCTGGTCGAAGTCTCGTGGCCCTCTGTCAGAATCCAGAGTTTCAAGAAGATCGGAGGGGGTCAAAATTTCGGCCCAAAAAAAAAAAGACAGTGTTACCCCTTATGTTTTTTTTTTCAGGTCCAAATTTTGACCTTCGATATCTCGGCTCTGGAAGGGTCTAGAGCCTCCATTTTTGCGCGCTGGTCGAAGTCTCGTGGCCCTCTGTCAGAATCCAGAGTTTCAAGAAGATCGGAGGGGGTCAAAATTTCGGCCAAAAAAAAATGACAGTGTTACCCCTTATGTTTTTTTTTCAGGTCCAAATTTTGACCTTCGATATCTCGGCTCTGGAAGGGTCTAGAGCCTCCATTTTTGCGCGCTGGTCGAAGTCTCGTGGCCCTCTGTCAGAATCCAGAGTTTCAAGAAGATCGGAGGGGGTCAAAATTTCGGCCAAAAAAAAAAATGACAGTGTTACCCCTTATGTTTTTTTTCAGGTCCAAATTTTGACCTTCGATATCTTGGCTCTGGAAGGGTCTAGAGCCTCCATTTTTGCGCGCTGGTCGAAGTCTCGTGGCCCTCTGTCAGAATCCAGAGTTTCAAGAAGATCGGAGGGGGTCAAAATTTCGGCCAAAAAAAAAAATGACAGTGTTACCCCTTATGTTTTTTTTTCAGGTCCAAATTTTGACCTTCGATATCTCGGCTCTGGAAGGGTCTAGAGCCTCCATTTTTGCGCGCTGGTCGAAGTCTCGTGGCCCTCTGTCAGAATCCAGAGTTTCAAGAAGATCGGAGGGGGTCAAAATTTCGGCCAAAAAAAAAAAAAATGACAGTGTTACCCCTTATGTTTTTTTTTCAGGTCCAAATTTTGACCTTCGATATCTCGGCTCTGGAAGGGTCTAGAGCCTCCATTTTTGCGCGCTGGTCGAAGTCTCGTGGCCCTCTGTCAGAATCCAGAGTTTCAAGAAGATCGGAGGGGGTCAAAATTTCGGCCAAAAAAAAAATGACAGTGTTACCCCTTATGTTTTTTTTTCAGGTCCAAATTTTGACCTTCGATATCTCGGCTCTGGAAGGGTCTAGAGCCTCCATTTTTGCGCGCTGGTCGAAGGCTCGTGGCCCTCTGTCAGAATCCAGAGTTTCAAGAAGATCGGAGGGGGTCAAAATTTTGGCCAAAAAAAAAATGACAGTGTTACCCCTTATGTTTTTTTTTTCAGGTCCAAATTTTGACCTTCGATATCTCGGCTCTGGAAGGGTCTAGAGCCTCCATTTTTGCGCGCTGGTCGAAGTCTCGTGGCCCTCTGTCAGAATCCAGAGTTTCAAGAAGATCGGAGGGGGTCAAAATTTCGGCCAAAAAAAAAAATGACAGTGTTACCCCTTATGTTTTTTTTTCATGTCCAAATTTTGACCTTCGATATCTCGGCTCTGGAAGGGTCTAGAGCCTCCATTTTTGCGCGCTGGTCGAAGTCTCGTGGCCCTCTGTCAGAATCCAGAGTTTCAAGAAGATCGGAGGGGGTCAAAATTTCGGCCAAAAAAAAAATGACAGTGTTACCCCTTATGTTTTTTTTTTTCAGGTCCAAATTTTGACCTTCGATATCTTGGCTCTGGAAGGGTCTAGAGCCTCCATTTTTGCGCGCTGGTCGAAGTCTCGTGGCCCTCTGTCAGAATCCAGAGTTTCAAGAAGATCGGAGGGGGTCAAAATTTCGGCCAAAAAAAAAATGACAGTGTTACCCCTTATGTTTTTTTTCATGTCCAAATTTTGACCTTCGATATCTCGGCTCTGGAAGGGTCTAGAGCCTCCATTTTTGCGCGCTGGTCGAAGTCTCGTGGCCCTCTGTCAGAATCCAGAGTTTCAAGAAGATCGGAGGGGGTCAAAATTTCGGCCAAAAAAAAAAAAAGACAGTGTTACCCCTTATGTTTTTTTTTTCAGGTCCAAATTTTGACCTTCGATATCTCGGCTCTGGAAGGGTCTAGAGCCTCCATTTTTGCGCGCTGGTCGAAGTCTCGTGGCCCTCTGTCAGAATCCAGAGTTTCAAGAAGATCGGAGGGGGTCAAAATTTCGGCCAAAAAAAAATGACAGTGTTACCCCTTATGTTTTTTTTTTCAGGTCCAAATTTTGACCTTCGATATCTTGGCTCTGGAAGGGTCTAGAGCCTCCATTTTTGCGCGCTGGTCGAAGTCTCGTGGCCCTCTGTCAGAATCCAGAGTTTCAAGAAGATCGGAGGGGGTCAAAATTTCGGCCAAAAAAAAAAATGACAGTGTTACCCCTTATGTTTTTTTTCAGGTCCAAATTTTGACCTTCGATATCTTGGCTCTGGAAGGGTCTAGAGCCTCCATTTTTGCGCGCTGGTCGAAGTCTCGTGGCCCTCTGTCAGAATCCAGAGTTTCAAGAAGATCGGAGGGGGTCAAAATTTCGGCCAAAAAAAAAAATGACAGTGTTACCCCTTATGTTTTTTTTTCAGGTCCAAATTTTGACCTTCGATATCTCGGCTCTGGAAGGGTCTAGAGCCTCCATTTTTGCGCGCTGGTCGAAGTCTCGTGGCCCTCTGTCAGAATCCAGAGTTTCAAGAAGATCGGAGGGGGTCAAAATTTCGGCCAAAAAAAAAAAAATGACAGTGTTACCCCTTATGTTTTTTTTTCAGGTCCAAATTTTGACCTTCGATATCTCGGCTCTGGAAGGGTCTAGAGCCTCCATTTTTGCGCGCTGGTCGAAGTCTCGTGGCCCTCTGTCAGAATCCAGAGTTTCAAGAAGATCGGAGGGGGTCAAAATTTCGGCCAAAAAAAAAATGACAGTGTTACCCCTTATGTTTTTTTTTCAGGTCCAAATTTTGACCTTCGATATCTCGGCTCTGGAAGGGTCTAGAGCCTCCATTTTTGCGCGCTGGTCGAAGGCTCGTGGCCCTCTGTCAGAATCCAGAGTTTCAAGAAGATCGGAGGGGGTCAAAATTTTGGCCAAAAAAAAAATGACAGTGTTACCCCTTATGTTTTTTTTTTCAGGTCCAAATTTTGACCTTCGATATCTCGGCTCTGGAAGGGTCTAGAGCCTCCATTTTTGCGCGCTGGTCGAAGTCTCGTGGCCCTCTGTCAGAATCCAGAGTTTCAAGAAGATCGGAGGGGGTCAAAATTTCGGCCAAAAAAAAAAATGACAGTGTTACCCCTTATGTTTTTTTTTCATGTCCAAATTTTGACCTTCGATATCTCGGCTCTGGAAGGGTCTAGAGCCTCCATTTTTGCGCGCTGGTCGAAGTCTCGTGGCCCTCTGTCAGAATCCAGAGTTTCAAGAAGATCGGAGGGGGTCAAAATTTCGGCCAAAAAAAAAATGACAGTGTTACCCCTTATGTTTTTTTTTTTCAGGTCCAAATTTTGACCTTCGATATCTTGGCTCTGGAAGGGTCTAGAGCCTCCATTTTTGCGCGCTGGTCGAAGTCTCGTGGCCCTCTGTCAGAATCCAGAGTTTCAAGAAGATCGGAGGGGGTCAAAATTTCGGCCAAAAAAAAAATGACAGTGTTACCCCTTATGTTTTTTTTCATGTCCAAATTTTGACCTTCGATATCTCGGCTCTGGAAGGGTCTAGAGCCTCCATTTTTGCGCGCTGGTCGAAGTCTCGTGGCCCTCTGTCAGAATCCAGAGTTTCAAGAAGATCGGAGGGGGTCAAAATTTCGGCCAAAAAAAAAAAAAGACAGTGTTACCCCTTATGTTTTTTTTTTCAGGTCCAAATTTTGACCTTCGATATCTCGGCTCTGGAAGGGTCTAGAGCCTCCATTTTTGCGCGCTGGTCGAAGTCTCGTGGCCCTCTGTCAGAATCCAGAGTTTCAAGAAGATCGGAGGGGGTCAAAATTTCGGCCAAAAAAAAATGACAGTGTTACCCCTTATGTTTTTTTTTTCAGGTCCAAATTTTGACCTTCGATATCTTGGCTCTGGAAGGGTCTAGAGCCTCCATTTTTGCGCGCTGGTCGAAGTCTCGTGGCCCTCTGTCAGAATCCAGAGTTTCAAGAAGATCGGAGGGGGTCAAAATTTCGGCCAAAAAAAAAATGACAGTGTTACCCCTTATGTTTTTTTTTCAGGTCCAAATTTTGACCTTCGATATCTTGGCTCTGGAAGGGTCTAGAGCCTCCATTTTTGCGCGCTGGTCGAAGTCTCGTGGCCCTCTGTCAGAATCCAGAGTTTCAAGAAGATCGGAGGGGGTCAAAATTTCGGCCAAAAAAAAAAAATGACAGTGTTACCCCTTATGTTTTTTTTTCAGGTCCAAATTTTGACCTTCGATATCTCGGCTCTGGAAGGGTCTAGAGCCTCTATTTTTGCGCGCTGGTCGAAGTCTCGTGGCCCTCTGTCAGAATCCAGAGTTTCAAGAAGATCGGAGGGGGTCAAAATTTCGGCCAAAAAAAAAATGACAGTGTTACCCCTTATGTTTTTTTTTCAGGTCCAAATTTTGACCTTCGATATCTCGGCTCTGGAAGGGTCTAGAGCCTCCATTTTTGCGCGCTGGTCGAAGTCTCGTGGCCCTCTGTCAGAATCCAGAGTTTCAAGAAGACCGGAGGGGGTCAAAATTTCGGCCAAAAAAAAAAAATGACAGTGTTACCCCTTATGTTTTTTTTTTCAGGTCCAAATTTTGACCTTCGATATCTCGGCTCTGGAAGGGTCTAGAGCCTCTATTTTTGCGCGCTGGTCGAAGTCTCGTGGCCCTCTGTCAGAATCCAGAGTTTCAAGAAGATCGGAGCGGGTCAAAATTTCGGCCAAAAAAAAAAGACAGTGTTACCCCTTATGGTTTTTTTTTCAGGTCCAAATTTTGACCTTCGATATCTTGGCTCTGGAAGGGTCTAGAGCCTCCATTTTTGCGCGCTGGTCGAAGTCTCGTGGCCCTCTGTCAGAATCCAGAGTTTCAAGAAGATCGGAGGGGGTCAAAATTTCGGCCAAAAAAAAAAATGACAGTGTTACCCCTTATGTTTTTTTTCATGTCCAAATTTTGACCTTCGATATCTCGGCTCTGGAAGGGTCTAGAGCCTCCATTTTTGCGCGCTGGTTGAAGTCTCGTGGCCCTCTGTCAGAATCCAGAGTTTCAAGAAGATCGGAGGGGGTCAAAATTTCGGCCAAAAAAAAAAAGACAGTGTTACCCCTTATGTTTTTTTTTTCAGGTCCAAATTTTGACCTTCGATATCTCGGCTCTGGAAGGGTCTAGAGCCTCCATTTTTGCGCGCTGGTCGAAGTCTCGTGGCCCTCTGTCAGAATCCAGAGTTTCAAGAAGATCGGAGGGGGTCAAAATTTCGGCCAAAAAAAAAAAAATGACAGTGTTACCCCTTATGTTTTTTTTTTCAGGTCCAAATTTTGACCTTCGATATCTCGGCTCTGGAAGGGTCTAGAGCCTCCATTTTTGCGCGCTGGTGGAAGTCTCATGGCCCTCTGTCAGAATCCAGAGTTTCAAGAAGATCGGAGGGGGTCAAAATTTCGGCCAAAAAAAAAAAAGACAGTGTTACCCCTTATGTTTTTTTTTTCAGGTCCAAATTTTGACCTTCGATATCTCGGCTCTGGAAGGGTCTAGAGCCTTCATTTTTGCGCGCTGGTCGAAGTCTCGTGGCCCTCTGTCAGAATCCAGAGTTTCAAGAAGATCGGAGGGGGTCAAAATTTCGGCCAAAAAAAAAATGACAGTGTTACCCCTTATGTTTTTTTTTCATGTCCAAATTTTGACCTTCGATATCTCGGCTCTGGAAGGGTCTAGAGCCTCCATTTTTGCGCGCTGGTCGAAGTCTCGTGGCCCTCTGTCAGAATCCAGAGTTTCAAGAAGATCGGAGGGGGTCAAAATTTCGGCCAAAAAAAAATGACAGTGTTACCCCTTATGTTTTTTTTTTCAGGTCCAAATTTTGACCTTCGATATCTTGGCTCTGGAAGGGTCTATAGCCTCCATTTTTGCGCGCTGGTCGAAGTCTCGTGGCCCTCTGTCAGAATCCAGAGTTTCAAGAAGATCGGAGGGGGTCAAAATTTCGGCCCAAAAAAAAAAAGACAGTGTTACCCCTTATGTTTTTTTTTTCAGGTCCAAATTTTGACCTTCGATATCTCGGCTCTGGAAGGGTCTAGAGCCTCCATTTTTGTGCGCTGGTCGAAGTCTCGTGGCCCTCTGTCAGAATCCAGAGTTTCAAGAAGATCGGAGGGGGTCAAAATTTCGGCCAAAAAAAAATGACAGTGTTACCCCTTATGTTTTTTTTTCAGGTCCAAATTTTGACCTTCGATATCTCGGCTCTGGAAGGGTCTAGAGCCTCCATTTTTGCGCGCTGGTCGAAGTCTCGTGGCCCTCTGTCAGAATCCAGAGTTTCAAGAAGATCGGAGGGGGTCAAAATTTCGGCCAAAAAAAAAAATGACAGTGTTACCCCTTATGTTTTTTTTCAGGTCCAAATTTTGACCTTCGATATCTCGGCTCTGGAAGGGTCTAGAGCCTCCATTTTTGCGCGCTGGTCGAAGTCTCGTGGCCCTCTGTCAGAATCCAGAGTTTCAAGAAGATCGGAGGGGGTCAAAATTTCGGCCAAAAAAAAAAAATGACAGTGTTACCCCTTATGTTTTTTTTTCAGGTCCAAATTTTGACCTTCGATATCTCGGCTCTGGAAGGGTCTAGAGCCTCCATTTTTGCGCGCTGGTCGAAGTCTCGTGGCCCTCTGTCAGAATCCAGAGTTTCAAGAAGATCGGAGGGGGTCAAAATTTCGGCCAAAAAAAAAAAAAATGACAGTGTTACCCCTTATGTTTTTTTTTTTCAGGTCCAAATTTTGACCTTCGATATCTCGGCTCTGGAAGGGTCTAGAGCCTCCATTTTTGCGCGCTGGTCGAAGTCTCGTGGCCCTCTGTCAGAATCCAGAGTTTCAAGAAGATCGGAGGGGGTCAAAATTTCGGCCAAAAAAAAAAAAAGACAGTGTTACCCCTTATGTTTTTTTTTTTTTCAGGTCCAAATTTTGACCTTCGATATCTCGGCTCTGGAAGGGTCTAGAGCCTCCATTTTTGCGCGCTGGTCGAAGTCTCGTGGCCCTCTGTCAGAATCCAGAGTTTCAAGAAGATCGGAGGGGGTCAAAATTTCGGCCAAAAAAAAAAAATGACAGTGTTACCCCTTATGTTTTTTTTCAGGTCCAAATTTTGACCTTCGATATTTTGGCTCTGGAAGGGTCTAGAGCCTCCATTATTGCGCGCTGGTCGAAGTCTCGTGGCCCTCTGTCAGAATCCAGAGTTTCAAGAAGATCGGAGGGGGTCAAAATTTTGGCCAAAAAAAAAAAAATGACAGTGTTACCCCTTATGTTTTTTTTTCAGGTCCAAATTTTGACCTTCGATATCTCGGCTCTGGAAGGGTCTAGAGCCTCCATTTTTACGCGCTGGTCGAAGTCTCGTGGCCCTCTGTCAGAATCCAGAGTTTCAAGAAGATCGGAGGGGGTCAAAATTTCGGCCAAAAAAAAAAATGACAGTGTTACCCCTTATGTTTTTTTTTCAGGTCCAAATTTTGACCTTTGATATCTCGGCTCTGGAAGGGTCTAGAGCCTCTATTTTTGCGCGCTGGTCGAAGTCTCGTGGCCCTCTGTCAGAATCCAGAGTTTCAAGAAGATCGGAGGGGGTCAAAATTTCGGCCAAAAAAAAAAAAATGACACTGTTACCCCTTATGTTTTTTTTTCAGGTCCAAATTTTGACCTTTGATATCTCGGCTCTGGAAGGGTCTAGAGCCTCTATTTTTGCGCGCTGGTCGAAGTCTCGTGGCCCTCTGTCAGAATCCAGAGTTTCAAGAAGATCGGAGGGGGTCAAAATTTCGGCCAAAAAAAAAATGACAGTGTTACCCCTTATGTTTTTTTTTTTCAGGTCCAAATTTTGACCTTCGATATCTTGGCTCTGGAAGGGTCTAGAGCCTCCATTTTTGCGCGCTGGTCGAAGTCTCGTGGCCCTCTGTCAGAATCCAGAGTTTCAAGAAGATCGGAGGGGGTCAAAATTTCGGCCAAAAAAAAAAAAAATGACAGTGTTACCCCTTATGTTTTTTTTTTCATGTCCAAATTTTGACCTTCGATATCTCGGCTCTGCAAGGGTCTAGAGCCTCCATTTTTGCGCGCTGGTCGAAGTCTCGTGGCCCTCTGTCAGAATCCAGAGTTTCAAGAAGATCGGAGGGGGTCAAAATTTCGGCCAAAAAAAAAAAATGACAGTGTTACCCCTTATGTTTTTTTTTCAGGTCCAAATTTTGACCTTCGATATCTCGGCTCTGGAAGGGTCTAGAGCCTCCATTTTTGCGCGCTGGTCGAAGTCTCGTGGCCCTCTGTCAGAATCCAGAGTTTCAAGAAGATCGGAGGGGGTCAAAATTTTGGCCAAAAAAAAAAATGACAGTGTTACCCCTTATGTTTTTTTTTCAGGTCCAAATTTTGACCTTCGATATCTCGGCTCTGGAAGGGTCTAGAGCCTCCATTTTTGCGCGCTGGTCGAAGTCTCGTGGCCCTCTGTCAGAATCCAGAGTTTCAAGAAGATCAGAGGGGGTCAAAATTTCGGCCAAAAAAAAAATGACAGTGTTACCCCTTATGTTTTTTTTTCAGGTCCAAATTTTGACCTTCGATATCTCGGCTCTGGAAGGGTCTAGAGCCTCCATTTTTGCGCGCTGGTCGAAGTCTCGTGGCCCTCTGTCAGAATCCAGAGTTTCAAGAAGATCGGAGGGGGTCAAAATTTCGGCCAAAAAAAAAAATGACAGTGTTACCCCTTATGTTTTTTTTTCAGGTCCAAATTTTGACCTTCGATATCTCGGCTCTGGAAGGGTCTAGAGCCTCCATTTTTGCGCGCTGGTCGAAGTCTCGTGGCCCTCTGTCAGAATCCAGAGTTTCAAGAAGATCGGAGGGGGTCAAAATTTCGGCCAAAAAAAAAAAAATGACAGTGTTACCCCTTATGTTTTTTTTTCAGGTCCAAATTTTGACCTTTGATATCTCGGCTCTGGAAGGGTCTAGAGCCTCCATTTTTGCGCGCTGGTCGAAGTCTCGTGGCCCTCTGTCAGAATCCAGAGTTTCAAGAAGATCGGAGGGGGTCAAAATTTCGGCCAAAAAAAAAAAATGACAGTGTTACCCCTTATGTTTTTTTTTTCAGGTCCAAATTTTGACCTTCGATATCTTGGCTCTGGAAGGGTCTAGAGCCTCCATTTTTGCGCGCTGGTCGAAGTCTCGTGGCCCTCTGTCAGAATCCAGAGTTTCAAGAAGATCGGAGGGGGTCAAAATTTCGGCCAAAAAAAAAAAATGACAGTGTTACCCCTTATGTTTTTTTTTCATGTCCAAATTTTGACCTTCGATATCTCGGCTCTGCAAGGGTCTAGAGCCTCCATTTTTGCGCGCTGGTCGAAGTCTCGTGGCCCTCTGTCAGAATCCAGAGTTTCAAGAAGATCGGAGGGGGTCAAAATTTCGGCCAAAAAAAAAATGACAGTGTTACCCCTTATGTTTTTTTTTCAGGTCCAAATTTTGACCTTCGATATCTCGGCTCTGGAAGGGTCTAGAGCCTCCATTTTTGCGCGCTGGTCGAAGTCTCGTGGCCCTCTGTCAGAATCCAGAGTTTCAAGAAGATCAGAGGGGGTCAAAATTTCGGCCAAAAAAAAAATGACAGTGTTACCCCTTATGTTTTTTTTTCAGGTCCAAATTTTGACCTTCGATATCTCGGCTCTGGAAGGGTCTAGAGCCTCCATTTTTGCGCGCTGGTCGAAGTCTCGTGGCCCTCTGTCAGAATCCAGAGTTTCAAGAAGATTGGAGGGGGTCAAAATTTCGGCCAAAAAAAAAAATGACAGTGTTACCCCTTATGTTTTTTTTTCAGGTCCAAATTTTGACCTTCGATATCTCGGCTCTGGAAGGGTCTAGAGCCTCCATTTTTGCGCGCTGGTCGAAGTCTCGTGGCCCTCTGTCAGAATCCAGAGTTTCAAGAAGATCGGAGGGGGTCAAAATTTCGGCCAAAAAAAAAAAAATGACAGTGTTACCCCTTATGTTTTTTTTTTCAGGTCCAAATTTTGACCTTTGATATCTCGGCTCTGGAAGGGTCTAGAGCCTCCATTTTTGCGCGCTGGTCGAAGTCTCGTGGCCCTCTGTCAGAATCCAGAGTTTCAAGAAGATCGGAGGGGGTCAAAATTTCGGCCAAAAAAAAAAAAATGACAGTGTTACCCCTTATGTTTTTTTTTCAGGTCCAAATTTTGACCTTCGATATCTTGGCTCTGGAAGGGTCTAGAGCCTCCATTTTTGCGCGCTGGTCGAAGTCTCGTGGCCCTCTGTCAGAATCCAGAGTTTCAAGAAGATCGGAGGGGGTCAAAATTTCGGCCAAAAAAAAAAAATGACAGTGTTACCCCTTATGTTTTTTTTTTCATGTCCAAATTTTGACCTTCGATATCTCGGCTCTGCAAGGGTCTAGAGCCTCCATTTTTGCGCGCTGGTCGAAGTCTCGTGGCCCTCTGTCAGAATCCAGAGTTTCAAGAAGATCGGAGGGGGTCAAAATTTCGGCCAAAAAAAAAATGACAGTGTTACCCCTTATGTTTTTTTTTCAGGTCCAAATTTTGACCTTCGATATCTCGGCTCTGGAAGGGTCTAGAGCCTCCATTTTTGCGCGCTGGTCGAAGTCTCGTGGCCCTCTGTCAGAATCCAGAGTTTCAAGAAGATCGGAGGGGGTCAAAATTTCGGCCAAAAAAAAAATGACAGTGTTACCCCTTATGTTTTTTTTTCAGGTCCAAATTTTGACCTTCGATATCTCGGCTCTGGAAGGGTCTAGAGCCTCTATTTTTGCGCGCTGGTCGAAGTCTCGTGGCCCTTTGTCAGAATCCAGAGTTTCAAGAAGATCGGAGGGGGTCAAAATTTCGGCCAAAAAAAAAAATGACAGTGTTACCCCTTATGTTTTTTTTTCAGGTCCAAATTTTGACCTTCGATATCTCGGCTCTGGAAGGGTCTGGAGCCTCCATTTTTGCGCGCTGGTCGAAGTCTCGTGGCCCTCTGTCAGAATCCAGAGTTTCAAGAAGATCGGAGGGGGTCAAAATTTTGGCCAAAAAAAAAAATGACAGTGTTACCCCTTATGTTTTTTTTTTCAGGTCCAAATTTTGACCTTCGATATCTCGGCTCTGGAAGGGTCTAGAGCCTCCATTTTTGCGCGCTGGTCGAAGTCTCGTGGCCCTCTGTCAGAATCCAGAGTTTCAAGAAGATCGGAGGGGGTCAAAATTTCGGCCAAAAAAAAAAAATGACAGTGTTACCCCTTATGTTTTTTTTTCAGGTCCAAATTTTGACCTTCGATATCTCGGCTCTGGAAGGGTCTAGAGCCTCCATTTTTGCGCGCTGGTCGAAGTCTCGTGGCCCTCTGTCAGAATCCAGAGTTTCAAGAAGATCGGAGGGGGTCAAAATTTCGGCCAAAAAAAAAAATGACAGTGTTACCCCTTATGTTTTTTTTCATGTCCAAATTTTGACCTTCGATATCTCAGCTCTGGAAGGGTCTAGAGCCTCCATTTTTGCGCGCTGGTCGAAGTCTTGTGGCCCTATGTCAGAATCCAGAGTTTCAAGAAGATCGGAGAGGGTCAAAATTTCGGCCAAAAAAAAAAAGACAGTGTTACCCCTTATGTTTTTTTTTCAGGTCCAAATTTTGACCTTCGATATCTCGGCTCTGGAAGGGTCTAGAGCCTCCATTTTTGCGCGCTGGTCGAAGTCTCGTGGCCCTCTGTCAGAATCCAGAGTTTCAAGAAGATCGGAGGGGGTCAAAATTTCGGCCAAAAAAAAAAAATGACAGTGTTACCCCTTATGTTTTTTTTTTTTCAGGTCCAAATTTTGACCTTCGATATCTCGGCTCTGGAAGGGTCTAGAGCCTCTATTTTTGCGCGCTGGTCGAAGTCTCGTGGCCCTCTGTCAGAATCCAGAGTTTCAAGAAGATCGGAGGGGGTCAAAATTTCGGCCAAAAAAAAAATGACAGTGTTACCCCTTATGTTTTTTTTTCAGGTCCAAATTTTGACCTTCGATATCTCGGCTCTGGAAGGGTCTAGAGCCTCCATTTTTGCGCGCTGGTCGAAGTCTCGTGGCCCTCTGTCAGAATCCAGAGTTTCAAGAAGATCGGAGGGGGTCAAAATTTTGGCCAAAAAAAAAAAATGACAGTGTTACCCCTTATGTTTTTTTTTTTCAGGTCCAAATTTTGACCTTCGATATCTCGGCTCTGGAAGGGTCTAGAGCCTCCATTTTTGCGCGCTGGTCGAAGTCTCGTGGCCCTCTGTCAGAATCCAGAGTTTCAAGAAGATCGGAGGGGGTCAAAATTTCGGCCAAAAAAAAAAATGACAGTGTTACCCCTTATGTTTTTTTTTCATGTCCAAATTTTGACCTTCGATATCTCGGCTCTGGAAGGGTCTAGAGCCTCCATTTTTGCGCGCTGGTCGAAGTCTCGTGGCCCTCTGTCAGAATCCAGAGTTTCAAGAAGATCTGAGGGGGTCAAAATTTCGGCCAAAAAAAAAATGACAGTGTTACCCCTTATGTTTTTTTTTCAGGTCCAAATTTTGACCTTCGATATCTTGGCTCTGGAAGGGTCTAGAGCCTCCATTTTTGCGCGCTGGTCGAAGTCTCGTGGCCCTCTGTCAGAATCCAGAGTTTCAAGAAGATCGGAGGGGGTCAAAATTTCGGCCAAAAAAAAAATGACAGTGTTACCCCTTATGTTTTTTTTCATGTCCAAATTTTGACCTTCGATATCTCGGCTCTGGAAGGGTCTAGAGCCTCCATTTTTGCGCGCTGGTCGAAGTCTCGTGGCCCTCTGTCAGAATCCAGAGTTTCAAGAAGATCGGAGGGGGTCAAAATTTCGGCCAAAAAAAAAAAGACAGTGTTACCCCTTATGTTTTTTTTTTTCAGGTCCAAATTTTGACCTTCGATATCTCGGCTCTGGAAGGGTCTAGAGCCTCCATTTTTGCGCGCTGGTCGAAGTCTCGTGGCCCTCTGTCAGAATCCAGAGTTTCAAGAAGATCGGAGGGGGTCAAAATTTCGGCCAAAAAAAAAATGACAGTGTTACCCCTTATGTTTTTTTTTTCAGGTCCAAATTTTGACCTTCGATATCTCGGCTCTGGAAGGGTCTAGAGCCTCTATTTTTGCGCGCTGGTCGAAGTCTCGTGGCCCTCTGTCAGAATCCAGAGTTTCAAGAAGATCGGAGGGGGTCAAAATTTCGGCCAAAAAAAAAAATGACAGTGTTACCCCTTATGTTTTTTTTTCAGGTCCAAATTTTGACCTTCGATATCTCGGCTCTGGAAGGGTCTAGAGCCTCCATTTTTGCGCGCTGGTCGAAGTCTCGTGGCCCTCTGTCAGAATCCAGAGTTTCAAGAAGACCGGAGGGGGTCAAAATTTCGGCCAAAAAAAAAAATGACAGTGTTACTCCTTATGTTTTTTTTTCAGGTCCAAATTTTGACCTTCGATATCTCGGCTCTGGAAGGGTCTAGAGCCTCTATTTTTGCGCGCTGGTCGAAGTCTCGTGGCCCTCTGTCAGAATCCAGAGTTTCAAGAAGATCGGAGGGGGTCAAAATTTCGGCCAAAAAAAAAAAAAGACATTGTTACCCCTTATGTTTTTTTTTTTCAGGTCCAAATTTTGACCTTCGATATCTCGGCTCTGGAAGGGTCTAGAGCCTCCATTTTTGCGCGCTGGTCGAAGTCTCGTGGCCCTCTGTCAGAATCCAGAGTTTCAAGAAGATCGGAGGGGGTCAAAATTTCGGCCAAAAAAAAAAATGACAGTGTTACCCCTTATGTTTTTTTTCAGGTCCAAATTTTGACCTTCGATATTTTGGCTCTGGAAGGGTCTAGAGCCTCCATTATTGCGCGCTGGTCGAAGTCTCGTGGCCCTCTGTCAGAATCCAGAGTTTCAAGAAGATCGGAGGGGGTCAAAATTTTGGCCAAAAAAAAAAAAATGACAGTGTTACCCCTTATGTTTTTTTTTCAGGTCCAAATTTTGACCTTCGATATCTCGGCTCTGGAAGGGTCTAGAGCCTCCATTTTTGCGCGCTGGTCGAAGTCTCGTGGCCCTCTGTCAGAATCCAGAGTTTCAAGAAGATCGGAGGGGGTCAAAATTTCGGCCAAAAAAAAAAAATGACAGTGTTACCCCTTATGTTTTTTTTTTCAGGTCCAAATTTTGACCTTCGATATCTCGGCTCTGGAAGGGTCTAGAGCCTCTATTTTTGCGCGCTGGTCGAAGTCTCGTGGCCCTCTGTCAGAATCCAGAGTTTCAAGAAGATCGGAGGGGGTCAAAATTTCGGCCAAAAAAAAAAAAATGACAGTGTTACCCCTTATGTTTTTTTTTCAGGTCCAAATTTTGACCTTCGATATCTCGGCTCTGGAAGGGTCTAGAGCCTCCATTTTTGCGCGCTGGTCGAAGTCTCGTGGCCCTCTGTCAGAATCCAGAGTTTCAAGAAGATCGGAGGGGGTCAAAATTTCGGCCAAAAAAAAAAAATGACAGTGTTACCCCTTATGTTTTTTTTTCAGGTCCAAATTTTGACCTTTGATATCTCGGCTCTGGAAGGGTCTAGAGCCTCTATTTTTGCGCGCTGGTCGAAGTCTCGTGGCCCTCTGTCAGAATCCAGAGTTTCAAGAAGATCGGAGGGGGTCAAAATTTCGGCCAAAAAAAAAATGACAGTGTTACCCCTTATGTTTTTTTTTCAGGTCCAAATTTTGACCTTCGATATCTTGGCTCTGGAAGGGTCTAGAGCCTCCATTTTTGCGCGCTGGTCGAAGTCTCGTGGCCCTCTGTCAGAATCCAGAGTTTCAAGAAGATCGGAGGGGGTCAAAATTTCGGCCAAAAAAAAAAAAAATGACAGTGTTACCCCTTATGTTTTTTTTTTTCATGTCCAAATTTTGACCTTCGATATCTCGGCTCTGCAAGGGTCTAGAGCCTCCATTTTTGCGCGCTGGTCGAAGTCTCGTGGCCCTCTGTCAGAATCCAGAGTTTCAAGAAGATCGGAGGGGGTCAAAATTTCGGCCAAAAAAAAAAAAATGACAGTGTTACCCCTTATGTTTTTTTTTCAGGTCCAAATTTTGACCTTCGATATCTCGGCTCTGGAAGGGTCTAGAGCCTCCATTTTTGCGCGCTGGTCGAAGTCTCGTGGCCCTCTGTCAGAATCCAAAGTTTCAAGAAGATCGGAGGGGGTCAAAATTTCGGCCAAAAAAAAAAATGACAGTGTTACCCCTTATGTTTTTTTTTCAGGTCCAAATTTTGACCTTCGATATCTCGGCTCTGGAAGGGTCTAGAGCCTCCATTTTTGCGCGCTGGTCGAAGTCTCGTGGCCCTCTGTCAGAATCCAGAGTTTCAAGAAGATCGGAGGGGGTCAAAATTTTGGCCAAAAAAAAAAATGACAGTGTTACCCCTTATGTTTTTTTTTCAGGTCCAAATTTTGACCTTCGATATCTCGGCTCTGGAAGGGTCTAGAGCCTCCATTTTTGCGCGCTGGTCGAAGTCTCGTGGCCCTCTGTCAGAATCCAGAGTTTCAAGAAGATCAGAGGGGGTCAAAATTTCGGCCAAAAAAAAAATGACAGTGTTACCCCTTATGTTTTTTTTTCAGGTCCAAATTTTGACCTTCGATATCTCGGCTCTGGAAGGGTCTAGAGCCTCCATTTTTGCGCGCTGGTCGAAGTCTCGTGGCCCTCTGTCAGAATCCAGAGTTTCAAGAAGATCGGAGGGGGTCAAAATTTCGGCCAAAAAAAAAAAATGACAGTGTTACCCCTTATGTTTTTTTTTCAGGTCCAAATTTTGACCTTCGATATCTCGGCTCTGGAAGGGTCTAGAGCCTCTATTTATGCGCGCTGGTCGAAGTCTCGTGGCCCTCTGTCAGAATCCAGAGTTTCAAGAAGATCGGAGGGGGTCAAAATTTCGGCCAAAAAAAAAATGACAGTGTTACCCCTTATGTTTTTTTTTCAGGTCCAAATTTTGACCTTCGATATCTCGGCTCTGGAAGGGTCTAGAGCCTCCATTTTTGCGCGCTGGTCGAAGTCTCGTGGCCCTCTGTCAGAATCCAGAGTTTCAAGAAGATCGGAGGGGGTCAAAATTTCGGCCAAAAAAAAAAAAATGACAGTGTTACCCCTTATGTTTTTTTTTCAGGTCCAAATTTTGACCTTCGATATCTCGGCTCTGGAAGGGTCTAGAGCCTCTATTTTTGCGCGCTGGTCGAAGTCTCGTGGCCCTCTGTCAGAATCCAGAGTTTCAAGAAGATCGGAGGGGGTCAAAATTTCGGCCAAAAAAAAAATGACAGTGTTACCCCTTATGTTTTTTTTTTCAGGTCCAAATTTTGACCTTCGATATCTTGGCTCTGGAAGGGTCTAGAGCCTCCATTTTTGCGCGCTGGTCGAAGTCTCGTGGCCCTCTGTCAGAATCCAGAGTTTCAAGAAGATCGGAGGGGGTCAAAATTTCGGCCAAAAAAAAAAAATGACTGTGTTACCCCTTATGTTTTTTTTCATGTCCAAATTTTGACCTTCGATATCTCGGCTCTGCAAGGGTCTAGAGCCTCCATTTTTGCGCGCTGGTCGAAGTCTCGTGGCCCTCTGTCAGAATCCAGAGTTTCAAGAAGATCGGAGGGGGTCAAAATTTCGGCCAAAAAAAAAAAATGACAGTGTTACCCCTTATGTTTTTTTTTCAGGTCCAAATTTTGACCTTCGATATCTCGGCTCTGGAAGGGTCTAGAGCCTCCATTTTTGCGCGCTGGTCGAAGTCTCGTGGCCCTCTGTCAGAATCCAGAGTTTCAAGAAGATCGGAGGGGGTCAAAATTTCGGCCAAAAAAAAAATGACAGTGTTACCCCTTATGTTTTTTTTTCAGGTCCAAATTTTGACCTTCGATATCTCGGCTCTGGAAGGGTCTAGAGCCTCTATTTTTGCGCGCTGGTCGAAGTCTCGTGGCCCTCTGTCAGAATCCAGAGTTTCAAGAAGATCGGAGGGGGTCAAAATTTCGGCCAAAAAAAAAAAATGACAGTGTTACCCCTTATGTTTTTTTTTTCAGGTCCAAATTTTGACCTTCGATATCTCGGCTCTGGAAGGGTCTGGAGCCTCCATTTTTGCGCGCTGGTCGAAGTCTCGTGGCCCTCTGTCAGAATCCAGAGTTTCAAGAAGATCGGAGGGGGTCAAAATTTTGGCCAAAAAAAAAAATGACAGTGTTACCCCTTATGTTTTTTTTTCAGGTCCAAATTTTGACCTTCGATATCTCGGCTCTGGAAGGGTCTAGAGCCTCCATTTTTGTGCGCTGGTCGAAGTCTCGTGGCCCTCTGTCAGAATCCAGAGTTTCAAGAAGATCGGAGGGGGTCAAAATTTCGGCCAAAAAAAAAAAATGACAGTGTTACCCCTTATGTTTTTTTTTTCAGGTCCAAATTTTGACCTTCAATATCTCGGCTCTGGAAGGGTCTAGAGCCTCCATTTTTGCGCGCTGGTCGAAGTCTCGTGGCCCTCTGTCAGAATCCAGAGTTTCAAGAAGATCGGAGGGGGTCAAAATTTCGGCCAAAAAAAAAATGACAGTGTTACCCCTTATGTTTTTTTTTCAGGTCCAAATTTTGACCTTCGATATCTTGGCTCTGGAAGGGTCTAGAGCCTCCATTTTTGCGCGCTGGTCGAAGTCTCGTGGCCCTCTGTCAGAATCCAGAGTTTCAAGAAGATCGGAGGGGGTCAAAATTTCGGCCAAAAAAAAAATGACAGTGTTACCCCTTATGTTTTTTTTCATGTCCAAATTTTGACCTTCGATATCTCAGCTCTGGAAGGGTCTAGAGCCTCCATTTTTGCGCGCTGGTCGGAGTCTTGTGGCCCTATGTCAGAATCCAGAGTTTCAAGAAGATCGGAGAGGGTCAAAATTTCGGCCAAAAAAAAAAAGACAGTGTTACCCCTTATGTTTTTTTTTCAGGTCCAAATTTTGACCTTCGATATCTCGGCTCTGGAAGGGTCTAGAGCCTCCATTTTTGCGCGCTGGTCGAAGTCTCGTGGCCCTCTGTCAGAATCCAGAGTTTCAAGAAGATCGGAGGGGGTCAAAATTTCGGCCAAAAAAAAAAAAATGACAGTGTTACCCCTTATGTTTTTTTTTTCAGGTCCAAATTTTGACCTTCGATATCTCGGCTCTGGAAGGGTCTAGAGCCTCCATTTTTGCGCGCTGGTCGAAGTCTCGTGGCCCTCTGTCAGAATCCAGAGTTTCAAGAAGATCGGAGGGGGTCAAAATTTCGGCCAAAAAAAAAAAATGACAGTGTTACCCCTTATGTTTTTTTTTCAGGTCCAAATTTTGACCTTCGATATCTCGGCTCTGGAAGGGTCTAGAGCCTCTATTTTTGCGCGCTGGTCGAAGTCTCGTGGCCCTCTGTCAGAATCCAGAGTTTCAAGAAGATCGGAGGGGGTCAAAATTTCGGCCAAAAAAAAAATGACAGTGTTACCCCTTATGGTTTTTTTTCAGGTCCAAATTTTGACCTTCGATATCTCGGCTCTGGAAGGGTCTAGAGCCTCCATTTTTGCGCGCTGGTCGAAGGCTCGTGGCCCTCTGTCAGAATCCAGAGTTTCAAGAAGATCGGAGGGGGTCAAAATTTTGGCCAAAAAAAAAATGACAGTGTTACCCCTTATGTTTTTTTTTTCAGGTCCAAATTTTGACCTTCGATATCTCGGCTCTGGAAGGGTCTAGAGCCTCCATTTTTGCGCGCTGGTCGAAGTCTCGTGGCCCTCTGTCAGAATCCAGAGTTTCAAGAAGATCGGAGGGGGTCAAAATTTCGGCCAAAAAAAAAAATGACAGTGTTACCCCTTATGTTTTTTTTTCATGTCCAAATTTTGACCTTCGATATCTCGGCTCTGGAAGGGTCTAGAGCCTCCATTTTTGCGCGCTGGTCGAAGTCTCGTGGCCCTCTGTCAGAATCCAGAGTTTCAAGAAGATCGGAGGGGGTCAAAATTTCGGCCAAAAAAAAAATGACAGTGTTACCCCTTATGTTTTTTTTTTTCAGGTCCAAATTTTGACCTTCGATATCTTGGCTCTGGAAGGGTCTAGAGCCTCCATTTTTGCGCGCTGGTCGAAGTCTCGTGGCCCTCTGTCAGAATCCAGAGTTTCAAGAAGATCGGAGGGGGTCAAAATTTCGGCCAAAAAAAAATGACAGTGTTACCCCTTATGTTTTTTTTCATGTCCAAATTTTGACCTTCGATATCTCGGCTCTGGAAGGGTCTAGAGCCTCCATTTTTGCGCGCTGGTCGAAGTCTCGTGGCCCTCTGTCAGAATCCAGAGTTTCAAGAAGATCGGAGGGGGTCAAAATTTCGGCCAAAAAAAAAAAAGACAGTGTTACCCCTTATGTTTTTTTTTTCAGGTCCAAATTTTGACCTTCGATATCTCGGCTCTGGAAGGGTCTAGAGCCTCCATTTTTGCGCGCTGGTCGAAGTCTCGTGGCCCTCTGTCAGAATCCAGAGTTTCAAGAAGATCGGAGGGGGTCAAAATTTCGGCCAAAAAAAAATGACAGTGTTACCCCTTATGTTTTTTTTTTCAGGTCCAAATTTTGACCTTCGATATCTTGGCTCTGGAAGGGTCTAGAGCCTCCATTTTTGCGCGCTGGTCGAAGTCTCGTGGCCCTCTGTCAGAATCCAGAGTTTCAAGAAGATCGGAGGGGGTCAAAATTTCGGCCAAAAAAAAAAAATGACAGTGTTACCCCTTATGTTTTTTTTTCAGGTCCAAATTTTGACCTTCGATATCTCGGCTCTGGAAGGGTCTAGAGCCTCTATTTTTGCGCGCTGGTCGAAGTCTCGTGGCCCTCTGTCAGAATCCAGAGTTTCAAGAAGATCGGAGGGGGTCAAAATTTCGGCCAAAAAAAAAATGACAGTGTTACCCCTTATGTTTTTTTTTCAGGTCCAAATTTTGACCTTCGATATCTCGGCTCTGGAAGGGTCTAGAGCCTCCATTTTTGCGCGCTGGTCGAAGTCTCGTGGCCCTCTGTCAGAATCCAGAGTTTCAAGAAGACCGGAGGGGGTCAAAATTTCGGCCAAAAAAAAAAATGACAGTGTTACCCCTTATGTTTTTTTTTTCAGGTCCAAATTTTGACCTTCGATATCTCGGCTCTGGAAGGGTCTAGAGCCTCTATTTTTGCGCGCTGGTCGAAGTCTCGTGGCCCTCTGTCAGAATCCAGAGTTTCAAGAAGATCGGAGGGGGTCAAAATTTCGGCCAAAAAAAAAAGACAGTGTTACCCCTTATGGTTTTTTTTTCAGGTCCAAATTTTGACCTTCGATATCTTGGCTCTGGAAGGGTCTAGAGCCTCCATTTTTGCGCGCTGGTCGAAGTCTCGTGGCCCTCTGTCAGAATCCAGAGTTTCAAGAAGATCGGAGGGGGTCAAAATTTCGGCCAAAAAAAAAAATGACAGTGTTACCCCTTATGTTTTTTTTCATGTCCAAATTTTGACCTTCGATATCTCGGCTCTGGAAGGGTCTAGAGCCTCCATTTTTGCGCGCTGGTTGAAGTCTCGTGGCCCTCTGTCAGAATCCAGAGTTTCAAGAAGATCGGAGGGGGTCAAAATTTCGGCCAAAAAAAAAAAAGACAGTGTTACCCCTTATGTTTTTTTTTCAGGTCCAAATTTTGACCTTCGATATCTCGGCTCTGGAAGGGTCTAGAGCCTCCATTTTTGCGCGCTGGTCGAAGTCTCGTGGCCCTCTGTCAGAATCCAGAGTTTCAAGAAGATCGGAGGGGGTCAAAATTTCGGCCAAAAAAAAAAAAATGACAGTGTTACCCCTTATGTTTTTTTTTTCAGGTCCAAATTTTGACCTTCGATATCTCGGCTCTGGAAGGGTCTAGAGCCTCCATTTTTGCGCGCTGGTGGAAGTCTCATGGCCCTCTGTCAGAATCCAGAGTTTCAAGAAGATCGGAGGGGGTCAAAATTTCGGCCAAAAAAAAAAAAGACAGTGTTACCCCTTATGTTTTTTTTTTCAGGTCCAAATTTTGACCTTCGATATCTCGGCTCTGGAAGGGTCTAGAGCCTTCATTTTTGCGCGCTGGTCGAAGTCTCGTGGCCCTCTGTCAGAATCCAGAGTTTCAAGAAGATCGGAGGGGGTCAAAATTTCGGCCAAAAAAAAAATGACAGTGTTACCCCTTATGTTTTTTTTTCATGTCCAAATTTTGACCTTCGATATCTCGGCTCTGGAAGGGTCTAGAGCCTCCATTTTTGCGCGCTGGTCGAAGTCTCGTGGCCCTCTGTCAGAATCCAGAGTTTCAAGAAGATCGGAGGGGGTCAAAATTTCGGCCAAAAAAAAATGACAGTGTTACCCCTTATGTTTTTTTTTTCAGGTCCAAATTTTGACCTTCGATATCTTGGCTCTGGAAGGGTCTATAGCCTCCATTTTTGCGCGCTGGTCGAAGTCTCGTGGCCCTCTGTCAGAATCCAGAGTTTCAAGAAGATCGGAGGGGGTCAAAATTTCGGCCCAAAAAAAAAAAGACAGTGTTACCCCTTATGTTTTTTTTTTCAGGTCCAAATTTTGACCTTCGATATCTCGGCTCTGGAAGGGTCTAGAGCCTTCATTTTTGCGCGCTGGTCGAAGTCTCGTGGCCCTCTGTCAGAATCCAGAGTTTCAAGAAGATCGGAGGGGGTCAAAATTTCGGCCAAAAAAAAAAATGACAGTGTTACCCCTTATGTTTTTTTTTCATGTCCAAATTTTGACCTTCGATATCTCGGCTCTGGAAGGGTCTAGAGCCTCCATTTTTGCGCGCTGGTCGAAGTCTCGTGGCCCTCTGTCAGAATCCAGAGTTTCAAGAAGATCGGAGGGGGTCAAAATTTCGGCCAAAAAAAAATGACAGTGTTACCCCTTATGTTTTTTTTTTCAGGTCCAAATTTTGACCTTCGATATCTTGGCTCTGGAAGGGTCTAGAGCCTCCATTTTTGCGCGCTGGTCGAAGTCTCGTGGCCCTCTGTCAGAATCCAGAGTTTCAAGAAGATCGGAGGGGGTCAAAATTTCGGCCAAAAAAAAAAATGACAGTGTTACCCCTTATGTTTTTTTTTCAGGTCCAAATTTTGACCTTCGATATCTTAGCTCTGGAAGGGTCTAGAGCCTCCATTTTTGCGCGCTGGTCGAAGTCTCGTGGCCCTCTGTCAGAATCCAGAGTTTCAAGAAGATCGGAGGGGGTCAAAATTTCGGCCAAAAAAAAAAATGACAGTGTTACCCCTTATGTTTTTTTTTTTCAGGTCCAAATTTTGACCTTCGATATCTCGGCTCTGGAAGGGTCTAGAGCCTCTATTTTTGCGCGCTGGTCGAAGTCTCGTGGCCCTCTGTCAGAATCCAGAGTTTCAAGAAGATCGGAGGGGGTCAAAATTTCGGCCAAAAAAAAAATGACAGTGTTACCCCTTATGTTTTTTTTTCAGGTCCAAATTTTGACCTTCGATATCTCGGCTCTGGAAGGGTCTAGAGCCTCCATTTTTGCGCGCTGGTTGAAGTCTCGTGGCCCTCTGTCAGAATCCAGAGTTTCAAGAAGATCGGAGGGGGTCAAAATTTCGGCCAAAAAAAAAAAATGACAGTGTTACCCTTTATGTTTTTTTTTCAGGTCCAAATTTTGACCTTCGATATCTCGGCTCTGGAAGGGTCTAGAGCCTCTATTTTTGCGCGCTGGTCGAAGTCTCGTGGCCCTCTGTCAGAATCCAGAGTTTCAAGAAGATCGGAGGGGGTCAAAATTTCGGCCAAAAAAAAAATGACAGTGTTACCCCTTATGTTTTTTTTTTTCAGGTCCAAATTTTGACCTTCGATATCTTGGCTCTGGAAGGGTCTAGAGCCTCCATTTTTGCGCGCTGGTCGAAGTCTCGTGGCCCTCTGTCAGAATCCAGAGTTTCAAGAAGATCGGAGGGGGTCAAAATTTCGGCCAAAAAAAAAAATGACAGTGTTACCCCTTATGTTTTTTTTTCATGTCCAAATTTTGACCTTCGATATCTCGGCTCTGGAAGGGTCTAGAGCCTCCATTTTTGCGCGCTGGTCGAAGTCTCGTGGCCCTCTGTCAGAATCCAGAGTTTCAAGAAGATCGGAGGGGGTCAAAATTTCGGCCAAAAAAAAAAATGACAGTGTTACCCCTTATGTTTTTTTTTCAGGTCCAAATTTTGACCTTCGATATCTCGGCTCTGGAAGGGTCTAGAGCCTCTATTTTTGCGCGCTGGTCGAAGTCTCGTGGCCCTCTGTCAGAATCCAGAGTTTCAAGAAGATCGGAGGGGGTCAAAATTTCGGCCAAAAAAAAAATGACAGTGTTACCCCTTATGTTTTTTTTTCAGGTCCAAATTTTGACCTTCGATATCTCGGCTCTGGAAGGGTCTAGAGCCTCCATTTTTGCGCGCTGGTCGAAGTCTCGTGGCCCTCTGTCAGAATCCAGAGTTTCAAGAAGACCGGAGGGGGTCAAAATTTCGGCCAAAAAAAAAAAAATGACAGTGTTACCCCTTATGTTTTTTTTTCAGGTCCAAATTTTGACCTTCGATATCTCGGCTCTGGAAGGGTCTAGAGCCTCTATTTTTGCGCGCTGGTCGAAGTCTCGTGGCCCTCTGTCAGAATCCAGAGTTTCAAGAAGATCGGAGGGGGTCAAAATTTCGGCCCAAAAAAAAAAAGACAGTGTTACCCCTTATGTTTTTTTTTTCAGGTCCAAATTTTGACCTTCGATATCTCGGCTCTGGAAGGGTCTAGAGCCTTCATTTTTGCGCGCTGGTCGAAGTCTCGTGGCCCTCTGTCAGAATCCAGAGTTTCAAGAAGATCGGAGGGGGTCAAAATTTCGGCCAAAAAAAAAAATGACAGTGTTACCCCTTATGTTTTTTTTTCATGTCCAAATTTTGACCTTCGATATCTCGGCTCTGGAAGGGTCTAGAGCCTCCATTTTTGCGCGCTGGTCGAAGTCTCGTGGCCCTCTGTCAGAATCCAGAGTTTCAAGAAGATCGGAGGGGGTCAAAATTTCGGCCAAAAAAAAATGACAGTGTTACCCCTTATGTTTTTTTTTTCAGGTCCAAATTTTGACCTTCGATATCTTGGCTCTGGAAGGGTCTAGAGCCTCCATTTTTGCGCGCTGGTCGAAGTCTCGTGGCCCTCTGTCAGAATCCAGAGTTTCAAGAAGATCGGAGGGGGTCAAAATTTCGGCCAAAAAAAAAAATGACAGTGTTACCCCTTATGTTTTTTTTTCAGGTCCAAATTTTGACCTTCGATATCTTAGCTCTGGAAGGGTCTAGAGCCTCCATTTTTGCGCGCTGGTCGAAGTCTCGTGGCCCTCTGTCAGAATCCAGAGTTTCAAGAAGATCGGAGGGGGTCAAAATTTCGGCCAAAAAAAAAAATGACAGTGTTACCCCTTATGTTTTTTTTTTTCAGGTCCAAATTTTGACCTTCGATATCTCGGCTCTGGAAGGGTCTAGAGCCTCCATTTTTGCGCGCTGGTCGAAGTCTCGTGGCCCTCTGTCAGAATCCAGAGTTTCAAGAAGATCGGAGGGGGTCAAAATTTCGGCCAAAAAAAAAAATGACAGTGTTACCCCTTATGTTTTTTTTTCAGGTCCAAATTTTGACCTTCGATATCTCGGCTCTGGAAGGGTCTAGAGCCTCTATTTTTGCGCGCTGGTCGAAGTCTCGTGGCCCTCTGTCAGAATCCAGAGTTTCAAGAAGATCGGAGGGGGTCAAAATTTCGGCCAAAAAAAAAATGACAGTGTTACCCCTTATGTTTTTTTTTCAGGTCCAAATTTTGACCTTCGATATCTCGGCTCTGGAAGGGTCTAGAGCCTCCATTTTTGCGCGCTGGTCGAAGTCTCGTGGCCCTCTGTCAGAATCCAGAGTTTCAAGAAGACCGGAGGGGGTCAAAATTTCGGCCAAAAAAAAAAAAATGACAGTGTTACCCCTTATGTTTTTTTTTCAGGTCCAAATTTTGACCTTCGATATCTCGGCTCTGGAAGGGTCTAGAGCCTCTATTTTTGCGCGCTGGTCGAAGTCTCGTGGCCCTCTGTCAGAATCCAGAGTTTCAAGAAGATCGGAGGGGGTCAAAATTTCGGCCCAAAAAAAAAAAGACAGTGTTACCCCTTATGTTTTTTTTTTCAGGTCCAAATTTTGACCTTCGATATCTCGGCTCTGGAAGGGTCTAGAGCCTTCATTTTTGCGCGCTGGTCGAAGTCTCGTGGCCCTCTGTCAGAATCCAGAGTTTCAAGAAGATCGGAGGGGGTCAAAATTTCGGCCAAAAAAAAAAATGACAGTGTTACCCCTTATGTTTTTTTTTCATGTCCAAATTTTGACCTTCGATATCTCGGCTCTGGAAGGGTCTAGAGCCTCCATTTTTGCGCGCTGGTCGAAGTCTCGTGGCCCTCTGTCAGAATCCAGAGTTTCAAGAAGATCGGAGGGGGTCAAAATTTCGGCCAAAAAAAAATGACAGTGTTACCCCTTATGTTTTTTTTTTCAGGTCCAAATTTTGACCTTCGATATCTTGGCTCTGGAAGGGTCTAGAGCCTCCATTTTTGCGCGCTGGTCGAAGTCTCGTGGCCCTCTGTCAGAATCCAGAGTTTCAAGAAGATCGGAGGGGGTCAAAATTTCGGCCAAAAAAAAAAATGACAGTGTTACCCCTTATGTTTTTTTTTCAGGTCCAAATTTTGACCTTCGATATCTTAGCTCTGGAAGGGTCTAGAGCCTCCATTTTTGCGCGCTGGTCGAAGTCTCGTGGCCCTCTGTCAGAATCCAGAGTTTCAAGAAGATCGGAGGGGGTCAAAATTTCGGCCAAAAAAAAAAAAATGACAGTGTTACCCCTTATGTTTTTTTTTCAGGTCCAAATTTTGACCTTCGATATCTCGGCTCTGGAAGGGTCTAGAGCCTCTATTTTTGCGCGCTGGTCGAAGTCTCGTGGCCCTCTGTCAGAATCCAGAGTTTCAAGAAGATCGGAGGGGGTCAAAATTTCGGCCCAAAAAAAAAAGACAGTGTTACCCCTTATGTTTTTTTTTTCAGGTCCAAATTTTGACCTTCGATATCTCGGCTCTGGAAGGGTCTAGAGCCTTCATTTTTGCGCGCTGGTCGAAGTCTCGTGGCCCTCTGTCAGAATCCAGAGTTTCAAGAAGATCGGAGGGGGTCAAAATTTCGGCCAAAAAAAAAAATGACAGTGTTACCCCTTATGTTTTTTTTTCATGTCCAAATTTTGACCTTCGATATCTCGGCTCTGGAAGGGTCTAGAGCCTCCATTTTTGCGCGCTGGTCGAAGTCTCGTGGCCCTCTGTCAGAATCCAGAGTTTCAAGAAGATCGGAGGGGGTCAAAATTTCGGCCAAAAAAAAATGACAGTGTTACCCCTTATGTTTTTTTTTTCAGGTCCAAATTTTGACCTTCGATATCTTGGCTCTGGAAGGGTCTAGAGCCTCCATTTTTGCGCGCTGGTCGAAGTCTCGTGGCCCTCTGTCAGAATCCAGAGTTTCAAGAAGATCGGAGGGGGTCAAAATTTCGGCCAAAAAAAAAAATGACAGTGTTACCCCTTATGTTTTTTTTTCAGGTCCAAATTTTGACCTTCGATATCTTAGCTCTGGAAGGGTCTAGAGCCTCCATTTTTGCGCGCTGGTCGAAGTCTCGTGGCCCTCTGTCAGAATCCAGAGTTTCAAGAAGATCGGAGGGGGTCAAAATTTCGGCCAAAAAAAAAAAATGACAGTGTTACCCCTTATGTTTTTTTTTTCAGGTCCAAATTTTGACCTTCGATATCTCGGCTCTGGAAGGGTCTAGAGCCTCCATTTTTGCGCGCTGGTCGAAGTCTCGTGGCCCTCTGTCAGAATCCAGAGTTTCAAGAAGATCGGAGGGGGTCAAAATTTCAGCCAAAAAAAAAAATGACAGTGTTACCCCTTATGTTTTTTTTTCAGGTCCAAATTTTGACCTTCGATATCTCGGCTCTGGAAGGGTCTAGAGCCTCTATTTTTGCGCGCTGGTCGAAGTCTCGTGGCCCTCTGTCAGAATCCAGAGTTTCAAGAAGATCGGAGGGGGTCAAAATTTCGGCCAAAAAAAAAATGACAGTGTTACCCCTTATGTTTTTTTTTCAGGTCCAAATTTTGACCTTCGATATCTCGGCTCTGGAAGGGTCTAGAGCCTCCATTTTTGCGCGCTGGTCGAAGTCTCGTGGCCCTCTGTCAGAATCCAGAGTTTCAAGAAGACCGGAGGGGGTCAAAATTTCGGCCAAAAAAAAAAAAATGACAGTGTTACCCCTTATGTTTTTTTTTCAGGTCCAAATTTTGACCTTCGATATCTCGGCTCTGGAAGGGTCTAGAGCCTCTATTTTTGCGCGCTGGTCGAAGTCTCGTGGCCCTCTGTCAGAATCCAGAGTTTCAAGAAGATCGGAGGGGGTCAAAATTTCGGCCCAAAAAAAAAAAGACAGTGTTACCCCTTATGTTTTTTTTTTCAGGTCCAAATTTTGACCTTCGATATCTCGGCTCTGGAAGGGTCTAGAGCCTTCATTTTTGCGCGCTGGTCGAAGTCTCGTGGCCCTCTGTCAGAATCCAGAGTTTCAAGAAGATCGGAGGGGGTCAAAATTTCGGCCAAAAAAAAAAAATGACAGTGTTACCCCTTATGTTTTTTTTTCATGTCCAAATTTTGACCTTCGATATCTCGGCTCTGGAAGGGTCTAGAGCCTCCATTTTTGCGCGCTGGTCGAAGTCTCGTGGCCCTCTGTCAGAATCCAGAGTTTCAAGAAGATCGGAGGGGGTCAAAATTTCGGCCAAAAAAAAATGACAGTGTTACCCCTTATGTTTTTTTTTTCAGGTCCAAATTTTGACCTTCGATATCTTGGCTCTGGAAGGGTCTAGAGCCTCCATTTTTGCGCGCTGGTCGAAGTCTCGTGGCCCTCTGTCAGAATCCAGAGTTTCAAGAAGATCGGAGGGGGTCAAAATTTCGGCCAAAAAAAAAAATGACAGTGTTACCCCTTATGTTTTTTTTTCAGGTCCAAATTTTGACCTTCGATATCTTAGCTCTGGAAGGGTCTAGAGCCTCCATTTTTGCGCGCTGGTCGAAGTCTCGTGGCCCTCTGTCAGAATCCAGAGTTTCAAGAAGATCGGAGGGGGTCAAAATTTCGGCCAAAAAAAAAAAATGACAGTGTTACCCCTTATGTTTTTTTTTTTCAGGTCCAAATTTTGACCTTCGATATCTCGGCTCTGGAAGGGTCTAGAGCCTCTATTTTTGCGCGCTGGTCGAAGTCTCGTGGCCCTCTGTCAGAATCCAGAGTTTCAAGAAGATCGGAGGGGGTCAAAATTTCGGCCAAAAAAAAAATGACAGTGTTACCCCTTATGTTTTTTTTTCAGGTCCAAATTTTGACCTTCGATATCTCGGCTCTGGAAGGGTCTAGAGCCTCCATTTTTGCGCGCTGGTTGAAGTCTCGTGGCCCTCTGTCAGAATCCAGAGTTTCAAGAAGATCGGAGGGGGTCAAAATTTCGGCCAAAAAAAAAAAATGACAGTGTTACCCTTTATGTTTTTTTTTCAGGTCCAAATTTTGACCTTCGATATCTCGGCTCTGGAAGGGTCTAGAGCCTCTATTTTTGCGCGCTGGTCGAAGTCTCGTGGCCCTCTGTCAGAATCCAGAGTTTCAAGAAGATCGGAGGGGGTCAAAATTTCGGCCAAAAAAAAAATGACAGTGTTACCCCTTATGTTTTTTTTTTTCAGGTCCAAATTTTGACCTTCGATATCTTGGCTCTGGAAGGGTCTAGAGCCTCCATTTTTGCGCGCTGGTCGAAGTCTCGTGGCCCTCTGTCAGAATCCAGAGTTTCAAGAAGATCGGAGGGGGTCAAAATTTCGGCCAAAAAAAAAAATGACAGTGTTACCCCTTATGTTTTTTTTTCATGTCCAAATTTTGACCTTCGACATCTCGGCTCTGGAAGGGTCTAGAGCCTCCATTTTTGCGCGCTGGTCGAAGTCTCGTGGCCCTCTGTCAGAATCCAGAGTTTCAAGAAGATCGGAGGGGGTCAAAATTTCGGCCAAAAAAAAAAATGACAGTGTTACCCCTTATGTTTTTTTTTCAGGTCCAAATTTTGACCTTCGATATCTCGGCTCTGGAAGGGTCTAGAGCCTCTATTTTTGCGCGCTGGTCGAAGTCTCGTGGCCCTCTGTCAGAATCCAGAGTTTCAAGAAGATCGGAGGGGGTCAAAATTTCGGCCAAAAAAAAAATGACAGTGTTACCCCTTATGTTTTTTTTTCAGGTCCAAATTTTGACCTTCGATATCTCGGCTCTGGAAGGGTCTAGAGCCTCCATTTTTGCGCGCTGGTCGAAGTCTCGTGGCCCTCTGTCAGAATCCAGAGTTTCAAGAAGACCGGAGGGGGTCAAAATTTCGGCCAAAAAAAAAAAAATGACAGTGTTACCCCTTATGTTTTTTTTTCAGGTCCAAATTTTGACCTTCGATATCTCGGCTCTGGAAGGGTCTAGAGCCTCTATTTTTGCGCGCTGGTCGAAGTCTCGTGGCCCTCTGTCAGAATCCAGAGTTTCAAGAAGATCGGAGGGGGTCAAAATTTCGGCCAAAAAAAAATGACAGTGTTACCCCTTATGTTTTTTTTTTCAGGTCCAAATTTTGACCTTCGATATCTTGGCTCTGGAAGGGTCTAGAGCCTCCATTTTTGCGCGCTGGTCGAAGTCTCGTGGCCCTCTGTCAGAATCCAGAGTTTTAAGAAGATCGGAGGGGGTCAAAATTTCGGCCAAAAAAAAAAAATGACAGTGTTACCCCTTATGTTTTTTTTTCATGTCCAAATTTTGACCTTCGATATCTCGGCTCTGGAAGGGTCTAGAGCCTCCATTTTTGCGCGCTGGTCGAAGTCTCGTGGCCCTCTGTCAGAATCCAGAGTTTCAAGAAGATCGGAGGGGGTCAAAATTTCGGCCAAAAAAAAAAAAGACAGTGTTACCCCTTATGTTTTTTTTTTCAGGTCCAAATTTTGACCTTCGATATCTCGGCTCTGGAAGGGTCTAGAGCCTCCATTTTTGTGCGCTGGTCGAAGTCTCGTGGCCCTCTGTCAGAATCCAGAGTTTCAAGAAGATCGGAGGGGGTCAAAATTTCGGCCAAAAAAAAAATGACAGTGTTACCCCTTATGTTTTTTTTTTCAGGTCCAAATTTTGACCTTCGATATCTCGGCTCTGGAAGGGTCTAGAGCCTCCATTTTTGCGCGCTGGTCGAAGTCTCGTGGCCCTCTGTCAGAATCCAGAGTTTCAAGAAGATCGGAGGGGGTCAAAATTTCGGCCAAAAAAAAAAAAGACAGTGTTACCCCTTATGTTTTTTTTTTCAGGTCCAAATTTTGACCTTCGATATCTCGGCTCTGGAAGGGTCTAGAGCCTTCATTTTTGCGCGCTGGTCGAAGTCTCGTGGCCCTCTGTCAGAATCCAGAGTTTCAAGAAGATCGGAGGGGGTCAAAATTTCGGCCAAAAAAAAAAATGACAGTGTTACACCTTATGTTTTTTTTTTCAGGTCCAAATTTTGACCTTCGATATCTTAGCTCTGGAAGGGTCTAGAGCCTCCATTTTTGCGCGCTGGTCGAAGTCTCGTGGCCCTCTGTCAGAATCCAGAGTTTCAAGAAGATCGGAGGGGGTCAAAATTTCGGCCAAAAAAAAAAAATGACAGTGTTACCCCTTATGTTTTTTTTTTCAGGTCCAAATTTTGACCTTCGATATCTCGGCTCTGGAAGGGTCTAGAGCCTCTATTTTTGCGCGCTGGTCGAAGTCTCGTGGCCCTCTGTCAGAATCCAGAGTTTCAAGAAGATCGGAGGGGGTCAAAATTTCGGCCAAAAAAAAAATGACAGTGTTACCCCTTATGTTTTTTTTTCAGGTCCAAATTTTGACCTTCGATATCTCGGCTCTGGAAGGGTCTAGAGCCTCCATTTTTGCGCGCTGGTCGAAGTCTCGTGGCCCTCTGTCAGAATCCAGAGTTTCAAGAAGATCGGAGGGGGTCAAAATTTCGGCCAAAAAAAAAAAAATGACAGTGTTACCCCTTATGTTTTTTTTTCAGGTCCAAATTTTGACCTTCGATATCTCGGCTCTGGAAGGGTCTAGAGCCTCTATTTTTGCGCGCTGGTCGAAGTCTCGTGGCCCTCTGTCAGAATCCAGAGTTTCAAGAAGATCGGAGGGGGTCAAAATTTCGGCCAAAAAAAAAATGACAGTGTTACCCCTTATGTTTTTTTTTTCAGGTCCAAATTTTGACCTTCGATATCTTGGCTCTGGAAGGGTCTAGAGCCTCCATTTTTGCGCGCTGGTCGAAGTCTCGTGGCCCTCTGTCAGAATCCAGAGTTTCAAGAAGATCGGAGGGGGTCAAAATTTCGGCCAAAAAAAAAAATGACAGTGTTACCCCTTATGTTTTTTTTTCATGTCCAAATTTTGACCTTCGATATCTCGGCTCTGGAAGGGTCTAGAGCCTCCATTTTTGCGCGCTGGTCGAAGTCTCGTGGCCCTCTGTCAGAATCCAGAGTTTCAAGAAGATCGGAGGGGGTCAAAATTTCGGCCAAAAAAAAAAAGACAGTGTTACCCCTTATGTTTTTTTTTTTCAGGTCCAAATTTTGACCTTCGATATCTCGGCTCTGGAAGGGTCTAGAGCCTCCATTTTTGCGCGCTGGTCGAAGTCTCGTGGCCCTCTGTCAGAATCCAGAGTTTCAAGAAGATCGGAGGGGGTCAAAATTTCGGCCAAAAAAAAAAAATGACAGTGTTACCCCTTATGTTTTTTTTTCAGGTCCAAATTTTGACCTTCGATATCTCGGCTCTGGAAGGGTCTAGAGCCTCCATTTTTGCGCGCTGGTCGAAGTCTCGTGGCCCTCTGTCAGAATCCAGAGTTTCAAGAAGATCGGAGGGGGTCAAAATTTCGGCCAAAAAAAAAAGACAGTGTTACCCCTTATGTTTTTTTTTTTCAGGTCCAAATTTTGACCTTCGATATCTCGGCTCTGGAAGGGTCTAGAGCCTTCATTTTTGCGCGCTGGTCGAAGTCTCGTGGCCCTCTGTCAGAATCCAGAGTTTCAAGAAGATCGGAGGGGGTCAAAATTTCGGCCAAAAAAAAAAAAAAGACAGTGTTACCCCTTATGTTTTTTTTTCATGTCCAAATTTTGACCTTCGATATCTCGGCTCTGGAAGGGTCTAGAGCCTCCATTTTTGCGCGCTGGTCGAAGTCTCGTGGCCCTCTGTCAGAATCCAGAGTTTCAAGAAGATCGGAGGGGGTCAAAATTTCGGCCAAAAAAAAATGACAGTGTTACCCCTTATGTTTTTTTTTTTCAGGTCCAAATTTTGACCTTCGATATCTTGGCTCTGGAAGGGTCTAGAGCCTCCATTTTTGCGCGCTGGTCGAAGTCTCGTGGCCCTCTGTCAGAATCCAGAGTTTCAAGAAGATCGGAAGGGGGTCAAAATTTCGGCCAAAAAAAAAAATGACAGTGTTACCCCTTATGGTTTTTTTTCAGGTCCAAATTTTGACCTTCGATATTTTGGCTCTGGAAGGGTCTAGAGCCTCCATTTTTGCGCGCTGGTCGAAGTCTCGTGGCCCTCTGTCAGAATCCAGAGTTTCAAGAAGATCGGAGGGGGTCAAAATTTCGGCCAAAAAAAAAAAAATGACAGTGTTACCCCTTATGTTTTTTTTTTCAGGTCCAAATTTTGACCTTCGATATCTCGGCTCTGGAAGGGTCTAGAGCCTCTATTTTTGCGCGCTGGTCGAAGTCTCGTGGCCCTCTGTCAGAATCCAGAGTTTCAAGAAGATCGGAGGGGGTCAAAATTTCGGCCAAAAAAAAAATGACAGTGTTACCCCTTATGTTTTTTTTTTCAGGTCCAAATTTTGACCTTCGATATCTCGGCTCTGGAAGGGTCTAGAGCCTCCATTTTTGCGCGCTGGTCGAAGTCTCGTGGCCCTCTGTCAGAATCCAGAGTTTCAAGAAGATCGGAGGGGGTCAAAATTTCGGCCAAAAAAAAAAAATGACAGTGTTACCCCTTATGTTTTTTTTTCAGGTCCAAATTTTGACCTTCGATATCTCGGCTCTGGAAGGGTCTAGAGCCTCTATTTTTGCGCGCTGGTCGAAGTCTCGTGGCCCTCTGTCAGAATCCAGAGTTTCAAGAAGATCGGAGGGGGTCAAAATTTCGGCCAAAAAAAAAATGACAGTGTTACCCCTTATGTTTTTTTTTTCAGGTCCAAATTTTGACCTTCGATATCTTGGCTCTGGAAGGGTCTAGAGCCTCCATTTTTGCGCGCTGGTCGAAGTCTCGTGGCCCTCTGTCAGAATCCAGAGTTTCAAGAAGATCGGAGGGGGTCAAAATTTCGGCCAAAAAAAAAAATGACAGTGTTACCCCTTATGTTTTTTTTTCATGTCCAAATTTTGACCTTCGATATCTCGGCTCTGGAAGGGTCTAGAGCCTCCATTTTTGCGCGCTGGTCGAAGTCTCGTGGCCCTCTGTCAGAATCCAGAGTTTCAAGAAGATCGGAGGGGGTCAAAATTTCGGCCAAAAAAAAAAAAAGACAGTGTTACCCCTTATGTTTTTTTTTTCAGGTCCAAATTTTGACCTTCGATATCTCGGCTCTGGAAGGGTCTAGAGCCTCCATTTTTGCGCGCTGGTCGAAGTCTCGTGGCCCTCTGTCAGAATCCAGAGTTTCAAGAAGATCGGAGGGGGTCAAAATTTCGGCCAAAAAAAAAAATGACAGTGTTACCCCTTATGTTTTTTTTTCATGTCCAAATTTTGACCTTCGATATCTCGGCTCTGGAAGGGTCTAGAGCCTCCATTTTTGCGCGCTGGTCGAAGTCTCGTGGCCCTCTGTCAGAATCCAGAGTTTCAAGAAGATCGGAGGGGGTCAAAATTTCGGCCAAAAAAAAAAAAGACAGTGTTACCCCTTATGTTTTTTTTTTCAGGTCCAAATTTTGACCTTCGATATCTCGGCTCTGGAAGGGTCTAGAGCCTCCATTTTTGCGCGCTGGTCGAAGTCTCGTGGCCCTCTGTCAGAATACAGAGTTTCAAGAAGATCGGAGGGGGTCAAAATTTCGGCCAAAAAAAAAAAATGACAGTGTTACCCCTTATGTTTTTTTTTCAGGTCCAAATTTTGACCTTCGATATCTCGGCTCTGGAAGGGTCTAGAGCCTCCATTTTTGCGCGCTGGTCGAAGTCTCGTGGCCCTCTGTCAGAATCCAGAGTTTCAAGAAGATCGGAGGGGGTCAAAATTTCGGCCAAAAAAAAAAATGACAGTGTTACCCCTTATGTTTTTTTTTCAGGTCCCAATTTTGACTTTCGATATCTCGGCTCTGGAAGGGTCTAGAGCCTCCATTTTTGCGCGCTGGTCGAAGTCTCGTGGCCCTCTGTCAGAATCCAGAGTTTCAAGAAGATCGGAGGGGGTCAAAATTTCGGCCAAAAAAAAAATGACAGTGTTACCCCTTATGTTTTTTTTTCATGTCCAAATTTTGACCTTCGATATCTCGGCTCTGGAAGGGTCTAGAGCCTCCATTTTTGCGCGCTGGTCGAAGTCTCATGGCCCTCTGTCAGAATCCAGAGTTTCAAGAAGATCGGAGGGGGTCAAAATTTCGGCCAAAAAAAAAAAAAATGACAGTGTTACCCCTTATGTTTTTTTTTCAGGTCCAAATTTTGACCTTCGATATCTCGGCTCTGGAAGGGTCTAGAGCCTCCATTTTTGCGCGCTGGTCGAAGTCTCGTGGCCCTCTGTCAGAATCCAGAGTTTCAAGAAGATCGGAGGGGGTCAAAATTTCGGCCAAAAAAAAAAAAAAGACAGTGTTACCCCTTATGTTTTTTTTTTTTTCAGGTCCAAATTTTGACCTTCGATATCTCGGCTCTGGAAGGGTCTAGAGCCTCCATTTTTGCGCGCTGGTCGAAGTCTCGTGGCCCTCTGTCAGAATCCAGAGTTTCAAGAAGATCGGAGGGGGTCAAAATTTCGGCCAAAAAAAAAAAAATGACAGTGTTACCCCTTATGTTTTTTTTCAGGTCCAAATTTTGACCTTCGATATTTTGGCTCTGGAAGGGTCTAGAGCCTCCATTTTTGCGCGCTGGTCGAAGTCTCGTGGCCCTCTGTCAGAATCCAGAGTTTCAAGAAGATCGGAGGGGGTCAAAATTTTGGCCAAAAAAAAAATGACAGTGTTACCCCTTATGTTTTTTTTTCAGGTCCAAATTTTGACCTTCGATATCTCGGCTCTGGAAGGGTCTAGAGCCTCCATTTTTGCGCGCTGGTCGAAGTCTCGTGGCCCTCTGTCAGAATCCAGAGTTTCAAGAAGATCAGAGGGGGTCAAAATTTCGGCCAAAAAAAAAATGACAGTGTTACCCCTTATGTTTTTTTTTCAGGTCCAAATTTTGACCTTCGATATCTCGGCTCTGGAAGGGTCTAGAGCCTCCATTTTTGCGCGCTGGTCGAAGTCTCGTGGCCCTCTGTCAGAATCCAGAGTTTCAAGAAGATCGGAGGGGGTCAAAATTTCGGCCAAAAAAAAAAATGACAGTGTTACCCCTTATGTTTTTTTTTCAGGTCCAAATTTTGACCTTCGATATCTCGGCTCTGGAAGGGTCTAGAGCCTCTATTTTTGCGCGCTGGTCGAAGTCTCGTGGCCCTCTGTCAGAATCCAGAGTTTCAAGAAGATCGGAGGGGGTCAAAATTTCGGCCAAAAAAAAAATGACAGTGTTACCCCTTATGTTTTTTTTTCAGGTCCAAATTTTGACCTTCGATATCTCGGCTCTGGAAGGGTCTAGAGCCTCCATTTTTGCGCGCTGGTCGAAGTCTCGTGGCCCTCTGTCAGAATCCAGAGTTTCAAGAAGATCGGAGGGGGTCAAAATTTCGGCCAAAAAAAAAAATGACAGTGTTACCCCTTATGTTTTTTTTTTCAGGTCCAAATTTTGACCTTTGATATCTCGGCTCTGGAAGGGTCTAGAGCCTCTATTTTTGCGCGCTGGTCGAAGTCTCGTGGCCCTCTGTCAGAATCCAGAGTTTCAAGAAGATCGGAGGGGGTCAAAATTTCGGCCAAAAAAAAATGACAGTGTTACCCCTTATGTTTTTTTTTTCAGGTCCAAATTTTGACCTTCGATATCTTGGCTCTGGAAGGGTCTAGAGCCTCCATTTTTGCGCGCTGGTCGAAGTCTCGTGGCCCTCTGTCAGAATCCAGAGTTTCAAGAAGATCGGAGGGGGTCAAAATTTCGGCCAAAAAAAAAAATGAGTGTTACCCCTTATGTTTTTTTTTCATGTCCAAATTTTGACCTTCGATATCTCGGCTCTGCAAGGGTCTAGAGCCTCCATTTTTGCGCGTTGGTCGAAGTCTCGTGGCCCTCTGTCAGAATCCAGAGTTTCAAGAAGATCGGAGGGGGTCAAAATTTCGGCCAAAAAAAAAAAATGACAGTGTTACCCCTTATGTTTTTTTTTCAGGTCCAAATTTTGACCTTCGATATCTCGGCTCTGGAAGGGTCTAGAGCCTCCATTTTTGCGCGCTGGTCGAAGTCTCGTGGCCCTCTGTCAGAATCCAGAGTTTCAAGAAGATCGGAGGGGGTCAAAATTTCGGCCAAAAAAAAATAATGACAGTGTTACCCCTTATGTTTTTTTTTCAGGTCCAAATTTGACCTTCGATATCTCGGCTCTGGAAGGGTCTAGAGCCTCCATTTTTGCGCGCTGGTCGAAGTCTCGTGGCCCTCTGTCAGAATCCAGAGTTTCAAGAAGATCGGAGGGGGTCAAAATTTTGGCCAAAAAAAAAAAATGACAGTGTTACCCCTTATGTTTTTTTTTTCAGGTCCAAATTTTGACCTTCGATATCTCGGCTCTGGAAGGGTCTAGAGCCTCCATTTTTGCGCGCTGGTCGAAGTCTCGTGGCCCTCTGTCAGAATCCAGAGTTTCAAGAAGATCAGAGGGGGTCAAAATTTCGGCCAAAAAAAAAATGACAGTGTTACCCCTTATGTTTTTTTTTTCAGGTCCAAATTTTGACCTTCGATATCTCGGCTCTGGAAGGGTCTAGAGCCTCCATTTTTGCGCGCTGGTCGAAGTCTCGTGGCCCTCTGTCAGAATCCAGAGTTTCAAGAAGATCGGAGGGGGTCAAAATTTCGGCCAAAAAAAAAAATGACAGTGTTACCCCTTATGTTTTTTTTTCAGGTCCAAATTTTGACCTTCGATATCTCGGCTCTGGAAGGGTCTAGAGCCTCTATTTTTGCGCGCTGGTCGAAGTCTCGTGGCCCTCTGTCAGAATCCAGAGTTTCAAGAAGATCGGAGGGGGTCAAAATTTCGGCCAAAAAAAAAAATGACAGTGTTACCCCTTATGTTTTTTTTTCAGGTCCAAATTTTGACCTTCGATATCTCGGCTCTGGAAGGGTCTAGAGCCTCCATTTTTGCGCGCTGGTCGAAGTCTCGTGGCCCTCTGTCAGAATCCAGAGTTTCAAGAAGATCGGAGGGGGTCAAAATTTCGGCCAAAAAAAAAAATGACAGTGTTACCCCTTATGTTTTTTTTTCAGGTCCAAATTTTGACCTTTGATATCTCGGCTCTGGAAGGGTCTAGAGCCTCTATTTTTGCGCGCTGGTCGAAGTCTCGTGGCCCTCTGTCAGAATCCAGAGTTTCAAGAAGATCGGAGGGGGTCAAAATTTCGGCCAAAAAAAAAATGACAGTGTTACCCCTTATGTTTTTTTTTTTCAGGTCCAAATTTTGACCTTCGATATCTTGGCTCTGGAAGGGTCTAGAGCCTCCATTTTTGCGCGCTGGTCGAAGTCTCGTGGCCCTCTGTCAGAATCCAGAGTTTCAAGAAGATCGGAGGGGGTCAAAATTTCGGCCAAAAAAAAAAAATGACAGTGTTACCCCTTATGTTTTTTTTTTCATGTCCAAATTTTGACCTTCGATATCTCGGCTCTGCAAGGGTCTAGAGCCTCCATTTTTGCGCGCTGGTCGAAGTCTCGTGGCCCTCTGTCAGAATCCAGAGTTTCAAGAAGATCGGAGGGGGTCAAAATTTCGGCCAAAAAAAAAAAATGACAGTGTTACCCCTTATGTTTTTTTTTTCAGGTCCAAATTTTGACCTTCGATATCTCGGCTCTGGAAGGGTCTAGAGCCTCCATTTTTGCGCGCTGGTCGAAGTCTCGTGGCCCTCTGTCAGAATCCAGAGTTTCAAGAAGATCGGAGGGGGTCAAAATTTCGGCCAAAAAAAAAATGACAGTGTTACCCCTTATGTTTTTTTTTCAGGTCCAAATTTTGACCTTCGATATCTCGGCTCTGGAAGGGTCTAGAGCCTCTATTTTTGCGCGCTGGTCGAAGTCTCGTGGCCCTCTGTCAGAATCCAGAGTTTCAAGAAGATCGGAGGGGGTCAAAATTTCGGCCAAAAGAAAAAATGACAGTGTTACCCCTTATGTTTTTTTTTCAGGTCCAAATTTTGACCTTCGATATCTCGGCTCTGGAAGGGTCTGGAGCCTCCATTTTTGCGCGCTGGTCGAAGTCTCGTGGCCCTCTGTCAGAATCCAGAGTTTCAAGAAGATCGGAGGGGGTCAAAATTTTGGCCAAAAAAAAAAATGACAGTGTTACCCCTTATGTTTTTTTTTTCAGGTCCAAATTTTGACCTTCGATATCTCGGCTCTGGAAGGGTCTAGAGCCTCCATTTTTGCGCGCTGGTCGAAGTCTCGTGGCCCTCTGTCAGAATCCAGAGTTTCAAGAAGATCGGAGGGGGTCAAAATTTCGGCCAAAAAAAAAAAATGACAGTGTTACCCCTTATGTTTTTTTTTCAGGTCCAAATTTTGACCTTCGATATCTCGGCTCTGGAAGGGTCTAGAGCCTCCATTTTTGCGCGCTGGTCGAAGTCTCGTGGCCCTCTGTCAGAATCCAGAGTTTCAAGAAGATCGGAGGGGGTCAAAATTTCGGCCAAAAAAAAATGACAGTGTTACTCCTTATGTTTTTTTTTCAGGTCCAAATTTTGACCTTCGATATCTTGGCTCTGGAAGGGTCTAGAGCCTCCATTTTTGCGCGCTGGTCGAAGTCTCGTGGCCCTCTGTCAGAATCCAGAGTTTCAAGAAGATCGGAGGGGGTCAAAATTTCGGCCAAAAAAAAAATGACAGTGTTACCCCTTATGTTTTTTTTTCATGTCCAAATTTTGACCTTCGATATCTCAGCTCTGGAAGGGTCTAGAGCCTCCATTTTTGCGCGCTGGTCGAAGTCTTGTGGCCCTATGTCAGAATCCAGAGTTTCAAGAAGATCGGAGAGGGTCAAAATTTCGGCCAAAAAAAAAAAGACAGTGTTACCCCTTATGTTTTTTTTTTCAGGTCCAAATTTTGACCTTCGATATCTCGGCTCTGGAAGGGTCTAGAGCCTCCATTTTTGCGCGCTGGTCGAAGTCTCGTGGCCCTCTGTCAGAATCCAGAGTTTCGAGAAGATCGGAGGGGGTCAAAATTTCGGCCAAAAAAAAAATGACAGTGTTACCCCTTATGTTTTTTTTTCAGGTCCAAATTTTGACCTTCGATATCTCGGCTCTGGAAGGGTCTAGAGCCTCCATTTTTGCGCGCTGGTCGAAGTCTCGTGGCCCTCTGTCAGAATCCAGAGTTTCAAGAAGATCGGAGGGGGTCAAAATTTCGGCCAAAAAAAAAAAAATGACAGTGTTACCCCTTATGTTTTTTTTTCAGGTCCAAATTTTGACCTTCGATATCTCGGCTCTGGAAGGGTCTAGAGCCTCCATTTTTGCGCGCTGGTCGAAGTCTCGTGGCCCTCTGTCAGAATCCAGAGTTTCAAGAAGATCGGAGGGGGTCAAAATTTCGGCCAAAAAAAAAAAATGACAGTGTTACCCCTTATGTTTTTTTTTCAGGTCCAAATTTTGACCTTCGATATCTCGGCTCTGGAAGGGTCTAGAGCCTCTATTTTTGCGCGCTGGTCGAAGTCTCGTGGCCCTCTGTCAGAATCCAGAGTTTCAAGAAGATCGGAGGGGGTCAAAATTTCGGCCAAAAAAAAAAATGACAGTGTTACCCCTTATGTTTTTTTTTTCAGGTCCAAATTTTGACCTTCGATATCTCGGCTCTGGAAGGGTCTAGAGCCTCCATTTTTGCGCGCTGGTCGAAGTCTCGTGGCCCTCTGTCAGAATCCAGAGTTTCAAGAAGATCGGAGGGGGTCAAAATTTCGGCCAAAAAAAAAATGACAGTGTTACCCCTTATGTTTTTTTTTTCAGGTCCAAATTTTGACCTTCGATATCTCGGCTCTGGAAGGGTCTAGAGCCTCCATTTTTGCGCGCTGGTCGAAGTCTCGTGGCCCTCTGTCAGAATCCAGAGTTTCAAGAAGATCGGAGGGGGTCAAAATTTCGGCCAAAAAAAAAAAATGACAGTGTTACCCCTTATGTTTTTTTTTTCAGGTCCAAATTTTGACCTTCGATATCTCGGCTCTGGAAGGGTCTAGAGCCTCCATTTTTGCGCGCTGGTCGAAGTCTCGTGGCCCTCTGTCAGAATCCAGAGTTTCAAGAAGATCGGAGGGGGTCAAAATTTCGGCCAAAAAAAAAAATGACAGTGTTACCCCTTATGTTTTTTTTTCAGGTCCAAATTTTGACCTTCGATATCTCGGCTCTGGAAGGGTCTAGAGCCTCCATTTTTGCGCGCTGGTCGAAGTCTCGTGGCCCTCTGTCAGAATCCAGAGTTTCAAGAAGATCGGAGGGGGTCAAAATTTCGGCCAAAAAAAAAAATGACAGTGTTACCCCTTATGTTTTTTTTTTCAGGTCCAAATTTTGACCTTCGATATCTTGGCTCTGGAAGGGTCTAGAGCCTCCATTTTTGCGCGCTGGTCGAAGTCTCGTGGCCCTCTGTCAGAATCCAGAGTTTCAAGAAGATCGGAGGGGGTCAAAATTTCGGCCAAAAAAAAAAAATGACAGTGTTACCCCTTATGTTTTTTTTTTCATGTCCAAATTTTGACCTTCGATATCTCGGCTCTGCAAGGGTCTAGAGCCTCCATTTTTGCGCGCTGGTCGAAGTCTCGTGGCCCTCTGTCAGAATCCAGAGTTTCAAGAAGATCGGAGGGGGTCAAAATTTCGGCCAAAAAAAAAAAATGACAGTGTTACCCCTTATGTTTTTTTTTCAGGTCCAAATTTTGACCTTCGATATCTCGGCTCTGGAAGGGTCTGGAGCCTCCATTTTTGCGCGCTGGTCGAAGTCTCGTGGCCCTCTGTCAGAATCCAGAGTTTCAAGAAGATCGGAGGGGGTCAAAATTTTGGCCAAAAAAAAAAATGACAGTGTTACCCCTTATGTTTTTTTTTTCAGGTCCAAATTTTGACCTTCGATATCTCGGCTCTGGAAGGGTCTAGAGCCTCCATTTTTGCGCGCTGGTCGAAGTCTCGTGGCCCTCTGTCAGAATCCAGAGTTTCAAGAAGATCGGAGGGGGTCAAAATTTCGGCCAAAAAAAAAAATGACAGTGTTACCCCTTATGTTTTTTTTTCAGGTCCAAATTTTGACCTTCGATATCTCGGCTCTGGAAGGGTCTAGAGCCTCCATTTTTGCGCGCTGGTCGAAGTCTCGTGGCCCTCTGTCAGAATCCAGAGTTTCAAGAAGATCGGAGGGGGTCAAAATTTCGGCCAAAAAAAAATGACAGTGTTACCCCTTATGTTTTTTTTTCAGGTCCAAATTTTGACCTTCGATATCTTGGCTCTGGAAGGGTCTAGAGCCTCCATTTTTGCGCGCTGGTCGAAGTCTCGTGGCCCTCTGTCAGAATCCAGAGTTTCAAGAAGATCGGAGGGGGTCAAAATTTCGGCCAAAAAAAAATGACAGTGTTACCCCTTATGTTTTTTTTTCATGTCCAAATTTTGACCTTCGATATCTCAGCTCTGGAAGGGTCTAGAGCCTCCATTTTTGCGCGCTGGTCGAAGTCTTGTGGCCCTATGTCAGAATCCAGAGTTTCAAGAAGATCGGAGAGGGTCAAAATTTCGGCCAAAAAAAAAAAGACAGTGTTACCCCTTATGTTTTTTTTTTCAGGTCCAAATTTTGACCTTCGATATCTCGGCTCTGGAAGGGTCTAGAGCCTCCATTTTTGCGCGCTGGTCGAAGTCTCGTGGCCCTCTGTCAGAATCCAGAGTTTCGAGAAGATCGGAGGGGGTCAAAATTTCGGCCAAAAACAAATGACAGTGTTACCCCTTATGTTTTTTTTTCAGGTCCAAATTTTGACCTTCGATATCTCGGCTCTGGAAGGGTCTAGAGCCTCCATTTTTGCGCGCTGGTCGAAGTCTCGTGGCCCTCTGTCAGAATCCAGAGTTTCAAGAAGATCGGAGGGGGTCAAAATTTCGGCCAAAAAAAAAAAAATGACAGTGTTACCCCTTATGTTTTTTTTTTCAGGTCCAAATTTTGACCTTCGATATCTCGGCTCTGGAAGGGTCTAGAGCCTCCATTTTTGCGCGCTGGTCGAAGTCTCGTGGCCCTCTGTCAGAATCCAGAGTTTCAAGAAGATCGGAGGGGGTCAAAATTTCGGCCAAAAAAAAAAAATGACAGTGTTACCCCTTATGTTTTTTTTTCAGGTCCAAATTTTGACCTTCGATATCTCGGCTCTGGAAGGGTCTAGAGCCTCTATTTTTGCGCGCTGGTCGAAGTCTCGTGGCCCTCTGTCAGAATCCAGAGTTTCAAGAAGATCGGAGGGGGTCAAAATTTCGGCCAAAAAAAAAAAATGACAGTGTTACCCCTTATGTTTTTTTTTTCAGGTCCAAATTTTGACCTTCGATATCTCGGCTCTGGAAGGGTCTAGAGCCTCCATTTTTGCGCGCTGGTCGAAGTCTCGTGGCCCTCTGTCAGAATCCAGAGTTTCAAGAAGATCGGAGGGGGTCAAAATTTCGGCCAAAAAAAAAATGACAGTGTTACCCCTTATGTTTTTTTTTTCAGGTCCAAATTTTGACCTTCGATATCTCGGCTCTGGAAGGGTCTAGAGCCTCCATTTTTGCGCGCTGGTCGAAGTCTCGTGGCCCTCTGTCAGAATCCAGAGTTTCAAGAAGATCGGAGGGGGTCAAAATTTCGGCCAAAAAAAAAAATGACAGTGTTACCCCTTATGTTTTTTTTTTCAGGTCCAAATTTTGACCTTCGATATCTCGGCTCTGGAAGGGTCTAGAGCCTCCATTTTTGCGCGCTGGTCGAAGTCTCGTGGCCCTCTGTCAGAATCCAGAGTTTCAAGAAGATCGGAGGGGGTCAAAATTTCGGCCAAAAAAAAAAAAAATGACAGTGTTACCCCTTATGTTTTTTTTTTCAGGTCCAAATTTTGACCTTCGATATCTCGGCTCTGGAAGGGTCTAGAGCCTCTATTTTTGCGCGCTGGTCGAAGTCTCGTGGCCCTCTGTCAGAATCCAGAGTTTCAAGAAGATCGGAGGGGGTCAAAATTTCGGCCAAAAAAAAAATGACAGTGTTACCCCTTATGTTTTTTTTTTCAGGTCAAAATTTTGACCTTCGATATCTCGGCTCTGGAAGGGTCTAGAGCCTCCATTTTTGCGCGCTGGTCGAAGTCTCGTGGCCCTCTGTCAGAATCCAGAGTTTCAAGAAGATCGGAGGGGGTCAAAATTTCGGCCAAAAAAAAAATGACAGTGTTACCCCTTATGTTTTTTTTTCAGGTCCAAATTTTGACCTTCGATATCTCGGCTCTGGAAGGGTCTAGAGCCTCCATTTTTGCACGCTGGTCGAAGTCTCGTGGCCCTCTGTCAGAATCCAGAGTTTCAAGAAGATCGGAGGGGGTCAAAATTTCGGCCAAAAAAAAATGACAGTGTTACCCCTTATGTTTTTTTTTCAGGTCCAAATTTGGACCTTCGATATCTCGGCTCTGGAAGGGTCTAGAGCCTCTATTTTTACGCGCTGGTCAAAGTCTCGTGGCCCTCTGTCAGAATCCAGAGTTTCAAGAAGATCGGAGGGGGTCAAAATTTCGGCCAAAAAAAAAAAATGACAGTGTTACCCCTTATGTTTTTTTTCAGGTCCAAATTTTGACCTTCGATATTTTGGCTCTGGAAGGGTCTAGAGCCTCCATTTTTGCGCGCTGGTCGAAGTCTCGTGGCCCTCTGTCAGAATCCAGAGTTTCAAGAAGATCGGAGGGGGTCAAAATTTTGGCCAAAAAAAAAATGACAGTGTTACCCCTTATGTTTTTTTTTTCAGGTCCAAATTTTGACCTTCGATATCTCGGCTCTGGAAGGGTCTAGAGCCTCCATTTTTGCGCGCTGGTCGAAGTCTCGTGGCCCTCTGTCAGAATCCAGAGTTTCAAGAAGATCAGAGGGGGTCAAAATTTCGGCCAAAAAAAAAATGACAGTGTTACCCCTTATGTTTTTTTTTCAGGTCCAAATTTTGACCTTCGATATCTCGGCTCTGGAAGGGTCTAGAGCCTCCATTTTTGCGCGCTGGTCGAAGTCTCGTGGCCCTCTGTCAGAATCCAGAGTTTCAAGAAGATCGGAGGGGGTCAAAATTTCGGCCAAAAAAAAAAATGACAGTGTTACCCCTTATGTTTTTTTTTCAGGTCCAAATTTTGACCTTCGATATCTCGGCTCTGGAAGGGTCTAGAGCCTCTATTTTTGCGCGCTGGTCGAAGTCTCGTGGCCCTCTGTCAGAATCCAGAGTTTCAAGAAGATCGGAGGGGGTCAAAATTTCGGCCAAAAAAAAAAATGACAGTGTTACCCCTTATGTTTTTTTTTCAGGTCCAAATTTTGACCTTCGATATCTCGGCTCTGGAAGGGTCTAGAGCCTCCATTTTTGCGCGCTGGTCGAAGTCTCGTGGCCCTCTGTCAGAATCCAGAGTTTCAAGAAGATCGGAGGGGGTCAAAATTTCGGCCAAAAAAAAAAAATGACAGTGTTACCCCTTATGTTTTTTTTTTTCAGGTCCAAATTTTGACCTTTGATATCTCGGCTCTGGAAGGGTCTAGAGCCTCTATTTTTGCGCGCTGGTCGAAGTCTCGTGGCCCTCTGTCAGAATCCAGAGTTTCAAGAAGATCGGAGGGGGTCAAAATTTCGGCCAAAAAAAAAATGACAGTGTTACCCCTTATGTTTTTTTTTTCAGGTCCAAATTTTGACCTTCGATATCTTGGCTCTGGAAGGGTCTAGAGCCTCCATTTTTGCGCGCTGGTCGAAGTCTCGTGGCCCTCTGTCAGAATCCAGAGTTTCAAGAAGATCGGAGGGGGTCAAAATTTCGGCCAAAAAAAAAAATGACAGTGTTACCCCTTATGTTTTTTTTTTCATGTCCAAATTTTGACCTTCGATATCTCGGCTCTGCAAGGGTCTAGAGCCTCCATTTTTGCGCGTTGGTCGAAGTCTCGTGGCCCTCTGTCAGAATCCAGAGTTTCAAGAAGATCGGAGGGGGTCAAAATTTCGGCCAAAAAAAAAAAATGACAGTGTTACCCCTTATGTTTTTTTTTTCAGGTCCAAATTTTGACCTTCGATATCTCGGCTCTGGAAGGGTCTAGAGCCTCCATTTTTGCGCGCTGGTCGAAGTCTCGTGGCCCTCTGTCAGAATCCAGAGTTTCAAGAAGATCGGAGGGGGTCAAAATTTCGGCCAAAAAAAAAAAATGACAGTGTTACCCCTTATGTTTTTTTTTTCAGGTCCAAATTTTGACCTTCGATATCTCGGCTCTGGAAGGGTCTAGAGCCTCCATTTTTGCGCGCTGGTCGAAGTCTCGTGGCCCTCTGTAAGAATCCAGAGTTTCAAGAAGATCGGAGGGGGTCAAAATTTTGGCCAAAAAAAAAAATGACAGTGTTACCCCTTATGTTTTTTTTTCAGGTCCAAATTTTGACCTTCGATATCTCGGCTCTGGAAGGGTCTAGAGCCTCCATTTTTGCGCGCTGGTCGAAGTCTCGTGGCCCTCTGTCAGAATCCAGAGTTTCAAGAAGATCAGAGGGGGTCAAAATTTCGGCCAAAAAAAAAATGACAGTGTTACCCCTTATGTTTTTTTTTTCAGGTCCAAATTTTGACCTTCGATATCTCGGCTCTGGAAGGGTCTAGAGCCTCCATTTTTGCGCGCTGGTCGAAGTCTCGTGGCCCTCTGTCAGAATCCAGAGTTTCAAGAAGATCGGAGGGGGTCAAAATTTCGGCCAAAAAAAAAAAATGACAGTGTTACCCCTTATGTTTTTTTTTCATGTCCAAATTTTGACCTTCGATATCTCGGCTCTGGAAGGGTCTAGAGCCTCTATTTTTGCGCGCTGGTCGAAGTCTCGTGGCCCTCTGTCAGAATCCAGAGTTTCAAGAAGATCGGAGGGGGTCAAAATTTCGGCCAAAAAAAAAATGACAGTGTTACCCCTTATGTTTTTTTTTCAGGTCCAAATTTTGACCTTCGATATCTCGGCTCTGGAAGGGTCTAGAGCCTCCATTTTTGCGCGCTGGTCGAAGTCTCGTGGCCCTCTGTCAGAATCCAGAGTTTCAAGAAGATCGGAGGGGGTCAAAATTTCGGCCAAAAAAAAAAAAATGACAGTGTTACCCCTTATGTTTTTTTTTCAGGTCCAAATTTTGACCTTTGATATCTCGGCTCTGGAAGGGTCTAGAGCCTCTATTTTTGCGCGCTGGTCGAAGTCTCGTGGCCCTCTGTCAGAATCCAGAGTTTCAAGAAGATCGGAGGGGGTCAAAATTTCGGCCAAAAAAAAAAGACAGTGTTACCCCTTATGTTTTTTTTTTTCAGGTCCAAATTTTGACCTTCGATATCTTGGCTCTGGAAGGGTCTAGAGCCTCCATTTTTGCGCGCTGGTCGAAGTCTCGTGGCCCTCTGTCAGAATCCAGAGATTCAAGAAGATCGGAGGGGGTCAAAATTTCGGCCAAAAAAAAAAATGACAGTGTTACCCCTTATGTTTTTTTTTCATGTCCAAATTTTGACCTTCGATATCTCGGCTCTGCAAGGGTCTAGAGCCTCCATTTTTGCGCGCTGGTCGAAGTCTCGTGGCCCTCTGTCAGAATCCAGAGTTTCAAGAAGATCGGAGGGGGTCAAAATTTCGGCCAAAAAAAAAAAAATGACAGTGTTACCCCTTATGTTTTTTTTTCAGGTCCAAATTTTGACCTTCGATATCTCGGCTCTGGAAGGGTCTAGAGCCTCCATTTTTGCGCGCTGGTCGAAGTCTCGTGGCCCTCTGTCAGAATCCAGAGTTTCAAGAAGATCGGAGGGGGTCAAAATTTCGGCCAAAAAAAAAATGACAGTGTTACCCCTTATGTTTTATTTTCAGGTCCAAATTTTGACCTTCGATATCTCGGCTCTGGAAGGGTCTAGAGCCTCTATTTTTGCGCGCTGGTCGAAGTCTCGTGGCCCTCTGTCAGAATCCAGAGTTTCAAGAAGATCGGAGGGGGTCAAAATTTCGGCCAAAAAAAAAAATGACAGTGTTACCCCTTATGTTTTTTTTTCAGGTCCAAATTTTGACCTTCGATATCTCGGCTCTGGAAGGGTCTGGAGCCTCCATTTTTGCGCGCTGGTCGAAGTCTCGTGGCCCTCTGTCAGAATCCAGAGTTTCAAGAAGATCGGAGGGGGTCAAAATTTTGGCCAAAAAAAAAAAATGACAGTGTTACCCCTTATGTTTTTTTTTTCAGGTCCAAATTTTGACCTTCGATATCTCGGCTCTGGAAGGGTCTAGAGCCTCCATTTTTGCGCGCTGGTCGAAGTCTCGTGGCCCTCTGTCAGAATCCAGAGTTTCAAGAAGATCGGAGGGGGTCAAAATTTCGGCCAAAAAAAAAAATGACAGTGTTACCCCTTATGTTTTTTTTTCAGGTCCAAATTTTGACCTTCGATATCTCGGCTCTGGAAGGGTCTAGAGCCTCCATTTTTGCGCGCTGGTCGAAGTCTCGTGGCCCTCTGTCAGAATCCAGAGTTTCAAGAAGATCGGAGGGGGTCAAAATTTCGGCCAAAAAAAAAATGACAGTGTTACCCCTTATGTTTTTTTTTCAGGTCCAAATTTTGACCTTCGATATCTTGGCTCTGGAAGGGTCTAGAGCCTCCATTTTTGCGCGCTGGTCGAAGTCTCGTGGCCCTCTGTCAGAATCCAGAGTTTCAAGAAGATCGGAGGGGGTCAAAATTTCGGCCAAAAAAAAAATGACAGTGTTACCCCTTATGTTTTTTTTCATGTCCAAATTTTGACCTTCGATATCTCAGCTCTGGAAGGGTCTAGAGCCTCCATTTTTGCGCGCTGGTCGAAGTCTTGTGGCCCTATGTCAGAATCCAGAGTTTCAAGAAGATCGGAGAGGGTCAAAATTTCGGCCAAAAAAAAAAAAAAGACAGTGTTACCCCTTATGTTTTTTTTTTTCAGGTCCAAATTTTGACCTTCGATATCTCGGCTCTGGAAGGGTCTAGAGCCTCCATTTTTGCAAGCTGGTCGAAGTCTCGTGGCCCTCTGTCAGAATCCAGAGTTTCAAGAAGATCGGAGGGGGTCAAAATTTCGGCCAAAAAAAAAATGACAGTGTTACCCCTTATGTTTTTTTTTCAGGTCCAAATTTTGACCTTCGATATCTCGGCTCTGGAAGGGTCTAGAGCCTCCATTTTTGCGCGCTGGTCGAAGTCTCGTGGCCCTCTGTCAGAATCCAGAGTTTCAAGAAGATCGGAGGGGGTCAAAATTTCGGCCAAAAAAAAAAAAATGACAGTGTTACCCCTTATGTTTTTTTTTCAGGTCCAAATTTTGACCTTCGATATCTTGGCTCTGGAAGGGTCTAGAGCCTCCATTTTTGCGCGCTGGTCGAAGTCTCGTGGCCCTCTGTCAGAATCCAGAGTTTCAAGAATATCGGAGGGGATCAAAATTTCGGCCAAAAAAAAAAAAATGACAGTGTTACCCCTTATGTTTTTTTTTCAGGTCCAAATTTTGACCTTCGATATCTCGGCTCTGGAAGGGTCTAGAGCCTCTATTTTTGCGCGCTGGTCGAAGTCTCGTGGCCCTCTGTCAGAATCCAGAGTTTCAAGAAGATCGGAGGGGGTCAAAATTTCGGCCAAAAAAAAAATGACAGTGTTACCCCTTATGTTTTTTTTTTCAGGTCCAAATTTTGACCTTCGATATCTCGGCTCTGGAAGGGTCTAGAGCCTCCATTTTTGCGCGCTGGTCGAAGTCTCGTGGCCCTCTGTCAGAATCCAGAGTTTCAAGAAGATCGGAGGGGGTCAAAATTTCGGCCAAAAAAAAAATGACAGTGTTACCCCTTATGTTTTTTTTTTCAGGTCCAAATTTTGACCTTCGATATCTCGGCTCTGGAAGGGTCTAGAGCCTCCATTTTTGCGCGCTGGTCGAAGTCTCGTGGCCCTCTGTCAGAATCCAGAGTTTCAAGAAGATCGGAGGGTGTCAAAATTTCGGCCAAAAAAAAAATGACAGTGTTACCCCTTATGTTTTTTTTTTCAGGTCCAAATTTTGACCTTCGATATCTCGGCTCTGGAAGGGTCTAGAGCCTCCATTTTTGCGCGCTGGTCGAAGTCTCGTGGCCCTCTGTCAGAATCCAGAGTTTCAAGAAGATCAGAGGGGGTCAAAATTTCGGCCAAAAAAAAAATGACAGTGTTACCCCTTATGTTTTTTTTTCAGGTCCAAATTTTGACCTTCGATATCTCGGCTCTGGAAGGGTCTAGAGCCTCCATTTTTGCGCGCTGGTCGAAGTCTCGTGGCCCTCTGTCAGAATCCAGAGTTTCAAGAAGATCGGAGGGGGTCAAAATTTCGGCCAAAAAAAAAAATGACAGTGTTACCCCTTATGTTTTTTTTTTCAGGTCCAAATTTTGACCTTCGATATCTCGGCTCTGGAAGGGTCTAGAGCCTCTATTTTTGCGCGCTGGTCGAAGTCTCGTGGCCCTCTGTCAGAATCCAGAGTTTCAAGAAGATCGGAGGGGGTCAAAATTTCGGCCAAAAAAAAAAATGACAGTGTTACCCCTTATGTTTTTTTTTCAGGTCCAAATTTTGACCTTCGATATCTCGGCTCTGGAAGGGTCTAGAGCCTCCATTTTTGCGCGCTGGTCGAAGTCTCGTGGCCCTCTGTCAGAATCCAGAGTTTCAAGAAGATCGGAGGGGGTCAAAATTTCGGCCAAAAAAAAAAAATGACAGTGTTACCCCTTATGTTTTTTTTTTCAGGTCCAAATTTTGACCTTTGATATCTCGGCTCTGGAAGGGTCTAGAGCCTCTATTTTTGCGCGCTGGTCGAAGTCTCGTGGCCCTCTGTCAGAATCCAGAGTTTCAAGAAGATCGGAGGGGGTCAAAATTTCGGCCAAAAAAAAAATGACAGTGTTACCCCTTATGTTTTTTTTTTCAGGTCCAAATTTTGACCTTCGATATCTTGGCTCTGGAAGGGTCTAGAGCCTCCATTTTTGCGCGCTGGTCGAAGTCTCGTGGCCCTCTGTCAGAATCCAGAGTTTCAAGAAGATCGGAGGGGGTCAAAATTTCGGCCAAAAAAAAAAATGACAGTGTTACCCCTTATGTTTTTTTTTTCATGTCCAAATTTTGACCTTCGATATCTCGGCTCTGCAAGGGTCTAGAGCCTCCATTTTTGCGCGTTGGTCGAAGTCTCGTGGCCCTCTGTCAGAATCCAGAGTTTCAAGAAGATCGGAGGGGGTCAAAATTTCGGCCAAAAAAAAAAAATGACAGTGTTACCCCTTATGTTTTTTTTTTCAGGTCCAAATTTTGACCTTCGATATCTCGGCTCTGGAAGGGTCTAGAGCCTCCATTTTTGCGCGCTGGTCGAAGTCTCGTGGCCCTCTGTCAGAATCCAGAGTTTCAAGAAGATCGGAGGGGGTCAAAATTTCGGCCAAAAAAAAAAAATGACAGTGTTACCCCTTATGTTTTTTTTTTCAGGTCCAAATTTTGACCTTCGATATCTCGGCTCTGGAAGGGTCTAGAGCCTCCATTTTTGCGCGCTGGTCGAAGTCTCGTGGCCCTCTGTAAGAATCCAGAGTTTCAAGAAGATCGGAGGGGGTCAAAATTTTGGCCAAAAAAAAAAATGACAGTGTTACCCCTTATGTTTTTTTTTCAGGTCCAAATTTTGACCTTCGATATCTCGGCTCTGGAAGGGTCTAGAGCCTCCATTTTTGCGCGCTGGTCGAAGTCTCGTGGCCCTCTGTCAGAATCCAGAGTTTCAAGAAGATCAGAGGGGGTCAAAATTTCGGCCAAAAAAAAAATGACAGTGTTACCCCTTATGTTTTTTTTTTCAGGTCCAAATTTTGACCTTCGATATCTCGGCTCTGGAAGGGTCTAGAGCCTCCATTTTTGCGCGCTGGTCGAAGTCTCGTGGCCCTCTGTCAGAATCCAGAGTTTCAAGAAGATCGGAGGGGGTCAAAATTTCGGCCAAAAAAAAAAATGACAGTGTTACCCCTTATGTTTTTTTTTCATGTCCAAATTTTGACCTTCGATATCTCGGCTCTGGAAGGGTCTAGAGCCTCTATTTTTGCGCGCTGGTCGAAGTCTCGTGGCCCTCTGTCAGAATCCAGAGTTTCAAGAAGATCGGAGGGGGTCAAAATTTCGGCCAAAAAAAAAATGACAGTGTTACCCCTTATGTTTTTTTTTTCAGGTCCAAATTTTGACCTTCGATATCTCGGCTCTGGAAGGGTCTAGAGCCTCCATTTTTGCGCGCTGGTCGAAGTCTCGTGGCCCTCTGTCAGAATCCAGAGTTTCAAGAAGATCGGAGGGGGTCAAAATTTCGGCCAAAAAAAAAAAAATGACAGTGTTACCCCTTATGTTTTTTTTTCAGGTCCAAATTTTGACCTTTGATATCTCGGCTCTGGAAGGGTCTAGAGCCTCTATTTTTGCGCGCTGGTCGAAGTCTCGTGGCCCTCTGTCAGAATCCAGAGTTTCAAGAAGATCGGAGGGGGTCAAAATTTCGGCCAAAAAAAAAAGACAGTGTTACCCCTTATGTTTTTTTTTTTCAGGTCCAAATTTTGACCTTCGATATCTTGGCTCTGGAAGGGTCTAGAGCCTCCATTTTTGCGCGCTGGTCGAAGTCTCGTGGCCCTCTGTCAGAATCCAGAGATTCAAGAAGATCGGAGGGGGTCAAAATTTCGGCCAAAAAAAAAAATGACAGTGTTACCCCTTATGTTTTTTTTTCATGTCCAAATTTTGACCTTCGATATCTCGGCTCTGCAAGGGTCTAGAGCCTCCATTTTTGCGCGCTGGTCGAAGTCTCGTGGCCCTCTGTCAGAATCCAGAGTTTCAAGAAGATCGGAGGGGGTCAAAATTTCGGCCAAAAAAAAAAAAATGACAGTGTTACCCCTTATGTTTTTTTTTCAGGTCCAAATTTTGACCTTCGATATCTCGGCTCTGGAAGGGTCTAGAGCCTCCATTTTTGCGCGCTGGTCGAAGTCTCGTGGCCCTCTGTCAGAATCCAGAGTTTCAAGAAGATCGGAGGGGGTCAAAATTTCGGCCAAAAAAAAAATGACAGTGTTACCCCTTATGTTTTATTTTCAGGTCCAAATTTTGACCTTCGATATCTCGGCTCTGGAAGGGTCTAGAGCCTCTATTTTTGCGCGCTGGTCGAAGTCTCGTGGCCCTCTGTCAGAATCCAGAGTTTCAAGAAGATCGGAGTGGGTCAAAATTTCGGCCAAAAAAAAAAATGACAGTGTTACCCCTTATGTTTTTTTTTCAGGTCCAAATTTTGACCTTCGATATCTCGGCTCTGGAAGGGTCTGGAGCCTCCATTTTTGCGCGCTGGTCGAAGTCTCGTGGCCCTCTGTCAGAATCCAGAGTTTCAAGAAGATCGGAGGGGGTCAAAATTTTGGCCAAAAAAAAAAAATGACAGTGTTACCCCTTATGTTTTTTTTTTCAGGTCCAAATTTTGACCTTCGATATCTCGGCTCTGGAAGGGTCTAGAGCCTCCATTTTTGCGCGCTGGTCGAAGTCTCGTGGCCCTCTGTCAGAATCCAGAGTTTCAAGAAGATCGGAGGGGGTCAAAATTTCGGCCAAAAAAAAAAATGACAGTGTTACCCCTTATGTTTTTTTTTCAGGTCCAAATTTTGACCTTCGATATCTCGGCTCTGGAAGGGTCTAGAGCCTCCATTTTTGCGCGCTGGTCGAAGTCTCGTGGCCCTCTGTCAGAATCCAGAGTTTCAAGAAGATCGGAGGGGGTCAAAATTTCGGCCAAAAAAAAAATGACAGTGTTACCCCTTATGTTTTTTTTTCAGGTCCAAATTTTGACCTTCGATATCTTGGCTCTGGAAGGGTCTAGAGCCTCCATTTTTGCGCGCTGGTCGAAGTCTCGTGGCCCTCTGTCAGAATCCAGAGTTTCAAGAAGATCGGAGGGGGTCAAAATTTCGGCCAAAAAAAAAATGACAGTGTTACCCCTTATGTTTTTTTTCATGTCCAAATTTTGACCTTCGATATCTCAGCTCTGGAAGGGTCTAGAGCCTCCATTTTTGCGCGCTGGTCGAAGTCTTGTGGCCCTATGTCAGAATCCAGAGTTTCAAGAAGATCGGAGAGGGTCAAAATTTCGGCCAAAAAAAAAAAAAAGACAGTGTTACCCCTTATGTTTTTTTTTTTTCAGGTCCAAATTTTGACCTTCGATATCTCGGCTCTGGAAGGGTCTAGAGCCTCCATTTTTGCAAGCTGGTCGAAGTCTCGTGGCCCTCTGTCAGAATCCAGAGTTTCAAGAAGATCGGAGGGGGTCAAAATTTCGGCCAAAAAAAAAATGACAGTGTTACCCCTTATGTTTTTTTTTTCAGGTCCAAATTTTGACCTTCGATATCTCGGCTCTGGAAGGGTCTAGAGCCTCCATTTTTGCGCGCTGGTCGAAGTCTCGTGGCCCTCTGTCAGAATCCAGAGTTTCAAGAAGATCGGAGGGGGTCAAAATTTCGGCCAAAAAAAAAAAAATGACAGTGTTACCCCTTATGTTTTTTTTTCAGGTCCAAATTTTGACCTTCGATATCTTGGCTCTGGAAGGGTCTAGAGCCTCCATTTTTGCGCGCTGGTCGAAGTCTCGTGGCCCTCTGTCAGAATCCAGAGTTTCAAGAAGATCGGAGGGGATCAAAATTTCGGCCAAAAAAAAAAAAATGACAGTGTTACCCCTTATGTTTTTTTTTCAGGTCCAAATTTTGACCTTCGATATCTCGGCTCTGGAAGGGTCTAGAGCCTCTATTTTTGCGCGCTGGTCGAAGTCTCGTGGCCCTCTGTCAGAATCCAGAGTTTCAAGAAGATCGGAGGGGGTCAAAATTTCGGCCAAAAAAAAAATGACAGTGTTACCCCTTATGTTTTTTTTTTCAGGTCCAAATTTTGACCTTCGATATCTCGGCTCTGGAAGGGTCTAGAGCCTCCATTTTTGCGCGCTGGTCGAAGTCTCGTGGCCCTCTGTCAGAATCCAGAGTTTCAAGAAGATCGGAGGGGGTCAAAATTTCGGCCAAAAAAAAAATGACAGTGTTACCCCTTATGTTTTTTTTTTCAGGTCCAAATTTTGACCTTCGATATCTCGGCTCTGGAAGGGTCTAGAGCCTCCATTTTTGCGCGCTGGTCGAAGTCTCGTGGCCCTCTGTCAGAATCCAGAGTTTCAAGAAGATCGGAGGGTGTCAAAATTTCGGCCAAAAAAAAAATGACAGTGTTACCCCTTATGTTTTTTTTTTCAGGTCCAAATTTTGACCTTCGATATCTCGGCTCTGGAAGGGTCTAGAGCCTCCATTTTTGCGCGCTGGTCGAAGTCTCGTGGCCCTCTGTCAGAATCCAGAGTTTCAAGAAGATCGGAGGGGGTCAAAATTTCGGCCAAAAAAAAAAATGACAGTGTTACCCCTTATGTTTTTTTTTTTCAGGTCCAAATTTTGACCTTCGATATCTCGGCTCTGGAAGGGTCTAGAGCCTCTATTTTTGCGCGCTGGTCGAAGTCTCGTGGCCCTCTGTCAGAATCCAGAGTTTCAAGAAGATCGGAGGGGGTCAAAATTTCGGCCAAAAAAAAAAATGACAGTGTTACCCCTTATGTTTTTTTTTCAGGTCCAAATTTTGACCTTCGATATCTCGGCTCTGGAAGGGTCTAGAGCCTCCATTTTTGCGCGCTGGTCGAAGTCTCGTGGCCCTCTGTCAGAATCCAGAGTTTCAAGAAGATCGGAGGGGGTCAAAATTTCGGCCAAAAAAAAAATGACAGTGTTACCCCTTATGTTTTTTTTTTCAGGTCCAAATTTTGACCTTCGATATCTCGGCTCTGGAAGGGTCTAGAGCCTCCATTTTTGCGCGCTGGTCGAAGTCTCGTGGCCCTCTGTCAGAATCCAGAGTTTCAAGAAGATCGGAGGGGGTCAAAATTTCGGCCAAAAAAAAAATGACAGTGTTACCCCTTATGTTTTTTTTTTCAGGTCCAAATTTTGACCTTCGATATCTCGGCTCTGGAAGGGTCTAGAGCCTCCATTTTTGCGCGCTGGTCGAAGTCTCGTGGCCCTCTGTCAGAATCCAGAGTTTCAAGAAGATCGGAGGGGGTCAAAATTTCGGCCAAAAAAAAAATGACAGTGTTACCCCTTATGTTTTTTTTTTCAGGTCCAAATTTTGACCTTCGATATCTCGGCTCTGGAAGGGTCTAGAGCCTCCATTTTTGCGCGCTGGTCGAAGTCTCGTGGCCCTCTGTCAGAATCCAGAGTTTCAAGAAGATCGGAGGGGGTCAAAATTTCGGCCAAAAAAAAAAATGACAGTGTTACCCCTTATGTTTTTTTTTTCAGGTCCAAATTTTGACCTTCGATATCTCGGCTCTGGAAGGGTCTAGAGCCTCTATTTTTGCGCGCTGGTCGAAGTCTCGTGGCCCTCTGTCAGAATCCAGAGTTTCAAGAAGATCGGAGGGGGTCAAAATTTCGGCCAAAAAAAAAAATGACAGTGTTACCCCTTATGTTTTTTTTTCAGGTCCAAATTTTGACCTTCGATATCTCGGCTCTGGAAGGGTCTAGAGCCTCCATTTTTGCGCGCTGGTCGAAGTCTCGTGGCCCTCTGTCAGAATCCAGAGTTTCAAGAAGATCGGAGGGGGTCAAAATTTCGGCCAAAAAAAAAATGACAGTGTTACCCCTTATGTTTTTTTTTTTCAGGTCAAAATTTTGACCTTCGATATCTCGGCTCTGGAAGGGTCTAGAGCCTCCATTTTTGCGCGCTGGTCGAAGTCTCGTGGCCCTCTGTCAGAATCCAGAGTTTCAAGAAGATCGGAGGGGGTCAAAATTTCGGCCAAAAAAAAAAAATGACAGTGTTACCCCTTATGTTTTTTTTTCAGGTCCAAATTTTGACCTTCGATATCTCGGCTCTGGAAGGGTCTAGAGCCTCTATTTTTGCGCGCTGGTCGAAGTCTCGTGGCCCTCTGTCAGAATCCAGAGTTTCAAGAAGATCGGAGGGGGTCAAAATTTCGGCCAAAAAAAAAAAATGACAGTGTTACCCCTTATGTTTTTTTTTTTCAGGTCCAAATTTTGACCTTCGATATCTTGGCTCTGGAAGGGTCTAGAGCCTCCATTTTTGCGCGCTGGTCGAAGTCTCGTGGCCCTCTGTCAGAATCCAGAGTTTCAAGAAGATCGGAGGGGGTCAAAATTTCGGCCAAAAAAAAAATGACAGTGTTACCCCTTATGTTTTTTTTTCATGTCCAAATTTTGACCTTCGATATCTCGGCTCTGGAAGGGTCTAGAGCCTCCATTTTTGCGCGCTGGTCGAAGTCTCGTGGCCCTCTGTCAGAATCCAGAGTTTCAAGAAGATCGGAGGGGGTCAAAATTTCGGCCAAAAAAAAAAAAAGACAGTGTTACCCCTTATGTTTTTTTTTTCAGGTCCAAATTTTGACCTTCGATATCTCGGCTCTGGAAGGGTCTAGAGCCTCCATTTTTGCGCGCTGGTCGAAGTCTCGTGGCCCTCTGTCAGAATCCAGAGTTTCAAGAAGATCGGAGGGGGTCAAAATTTCGGCCAAAAAAAAAAAAATGACAGTGTTACCCCTTATGTTTTTTTTTCAGGTCCAAATTTTGACCTTCGATATCTCGGCTCTGGAAGGGTCTAGAGCCTCCATTTTTGCGCGCTGGTCGAAGTCTCGTGGCCCTCTGTCAGAATCCAGAGTTTCAAGAAGATCGGAGGGGGTCAAAATTTCGGCCAAAAAAAAAAATGACAGTGTTACCCCTTATGTTTTTTTTTCAGGTCCAAATTTTGACCTTCGATATCTCGGCTCTGGAAGGGTCTAGAGCCTCCATTTTTGCGCGCTGGTCGAAGTCTCGTGACCCTCTGTCAGAATCCAGAGTTTCAAGAAGATCGGAGGGGGTCAAAATTTCGGCCAAAAAAAATGACAGTGTTACCCCTAATGTTTTTTTTTCAGGTCCAAATTTTGACCTTCGATATCTTGGCTCTGGAAGGGTCTAGAGCCTCCATTTTTGCGCGCTGGTCGAAGTCTCGTGGCCCTCTGTCAGAATCCAGAGTTTCAAGAAGATCGGAGGGGGTCAAAATTTCGGCCAAAAAAAAAATGACAGTGTTACCCCTTATGTTTTATTTTCATGTCCAAATTTTGACCTTCGATATCTCGGCTCTGGAAGGGTCTAGAGCCTCCATTTTTGCGCGCTGGTCGAAGTCTCGTGGCCCTCTGTCAGAATCCAGAGTTTCAAGAAGATCGGAGGGGGTCAAAATTTCGGCCAAAAAAAAAAAATGACAGTGTTACCCCTTATGTTTTTTTTTTTCAGGTCCAAATTTTGACCTTCGATATCTCGGCTCTGGAAGGGTCTAGAGCCTCCATTTTTGCGCGCTGGTCGAAGTCTCGTGGCCCTCTGTCAGAATCCAGAGTTTCAAGAAGATCGGAGGGGGTCAAAATTTCGGCCAAAAAAAAAAAAAGACAGTGTTACCCCTTATGTTTTTTTTTTTTCAGGTCCAAATTTTGACCTTCGATATCTCGGCTCTGGAAGGGTCTAGAGCCTCCATTTTTGCGCGCTGGTCGAAGTCTCGTGGCCCTCTGTCAGAATCCAGAGTTTCAAGAAGATCGGAGGGGGTCAAAATTTCGGCCAAAAAAAAAAAATGACAGTGTTACCCCTTATGTTTTTTTTCAGGTCCAAATTTTGACCTTCGATATTTTGGCTCTGGAAGGGTCTAGAGCCTCCATTTTTGCGCGCTGGTCGAAGTCTCGTGGCCCTCTGTCAGAATCCAGAATTTCAAGAAGATCGGAGGGGGTCAAAATTTTGGCCAAAAAAAAAAATGACAGTGTTACCCCTTATGTTTTTTTTTCAGGTCCAAATTTTGACCTTCGATATCTCGGCTCTGGAAGGGTCTAGAGCCTCCATTTTTGCGCGCTGGTCGAAGTCTCGTGGCCCTCTGTCAGAATCCAGAGTTTCAAGAAGATCGGAGGGGGTCAAAATTTCGGCCAAAAAAAAAATGACAGTGTTACCCCTTATGTTTTTTTTTCAGGTCCAAATTTTGACCTTCGATATCTCGGCTCTGGAAGGGTCTAGAGCCTCCATTTTTGCGCGCTGGTCGAAGTCTCGTGGCCCTCTGTCAGAATCCAGAGTTTCAAGAAGATCGGAGGGGGTCAAAATTTCGGCCAAAAAAAAAAATGACAGTGTTACCCCTTATGTTTTTTTTTCAGGTCCAAATTTTGACCTTCGATATCTCGGCTCTGGAAGGGTCTAGAGCCTCTATTTTTGCGCGCTGGTCGAAGTCTCGTGGCCCTCTGTCAGAATCCAGAGTTTCAAGAAGATCGGAGGGGGTCAAAATTTCGGCCAAAAAAAAAAAATGACAGTGTTACCCCTTATGTTTTTTTTTTCAGGTCCAAATTTTGACCTTCGATATCTCGGCTCTGGAAGGGTCTAGAGCCTCCATTTTTGCGCGCTGGTCGAAGTCTCGTGGCCCTCTGTCAGAATCCAGAGTTTCAAGAAGATCGGAGGGGGTCAAAATTTCGGCCAAAAAAAAAAATGACAGTGTTACCCCTTATGTTTTTTTTTTCAGGTCCAAATTTTGACCTTTGATATCTCGGCTCTGGAAGGGTCTAGAGCCTCTATTTTTGCGCGCTGGTCGAAGTCTCGTGGCCCTCTGTCAGAATCCAGAGTTTCAAGAAGATCGGAGGGGGTCAAAATTTCGGCCAAAAAAAAAATGACAGTGTTACCCCTTATGTTTTTTTTTTCAGGTCCAAATTTTGACCTTCGATATCTTGGCTCTGGAAGGGTCTAGAGCCTCCATTTTTGCGCGCTGGTCGAAGTCTCGTGGCCCTCTGTCAGAATCCAGAGTTTCAAGAAGATCGGAGGGGGTCAAAATTTCGGCCAAAAAAAAAATGACAGTGTTACCCCTTATGTTTTTTTTTCATGTCCAAATTTTGACCTTCGATATCTCGGCTCTGCAAGGGTCTAGAGCCTCCATTTTTGCGCGCTGGTCGAAGTCTCGTGGCCCTCTGTCAGAATCCAGAGTTTCAAGAAGATCGGAGGGGGTCAAAATTTCGGCCAAAAAAAAAATGACAGTGTTACCCCTTATGTTTTTTTTTCAGGTCCAAATTTTGACCTTCGATATCTCGGCTCTGGAAGGGTCTGGAGCCTCCATTTTTGCGCGCTGGTCGAAGTCTCGTGGCCCTCTGTCAGAATCCAGAGTTTCAAGAAGATCGGAGGGGGTCAAAATTTTGGCCAAAAAAAAAAATGACAGTGTTACCCCTTATGTTTTTTTTTTCAGGTCCAAATTTTGACCTTCGATATCTCGGCTCTGGAAGGGTCTAGAGCCTCCATTTTTGCGCGCTGGTCGAAGTCTCGTGGCCCTCTGTCAGAATCCAGAGTTTCAAGAAGATCGGAGGGGGTCAAAATTTCGGCCAAAAAAAAAAATGACAGTGTTACCCCTTATGTTTTTTTTTTCAGGTCCAAATTTTGACCTTCGATATCTCGGCTCTGGAAGGGTCTAGAGCCTCCATTTTTGCGCGCTGGTCGAAGTCTCGTGGCCCTCTGTCAGAATCCAGAGTTTCAAGAAGATCGGAGGGGGTCAAAATTTCGGCCAAAAAAAAAATGACAGTGTTACCCCTTATGTTTTTTTTTCAGGTCCAAATTTTGACCTTCGATATCTTGGCTCTGGAAGGGTCTAGAGCCTCCATTTTTGCGCGCTGGTCGAAGTCTCGTGGCCCTCTGTCAGAATCCAGAGTTTCAAGAAGATCGGAGGGGGTCAAAATTTCGGCCAAAAAAAAAATGACAGTGTTACCCCTTATGTTTTTTTTTCAGGTCCAAATTTTGACCTTCGATATCTCGGCTTTGGAAGGGTCTAGAGCCTCCATTATTGCGCGCTGGTCGAAGTCTCGTGGCCCTCTGTCAGAATCCAGAGTTTCAAGAAGATCGGAGGGGGTCAAAATTTCGGCCAAAAAAAAAAATGACAGTGTTACCCCTTATGTTTTTTTTTCAGGTCCAAATTTTGACCTTCGATATCTCGGCTCTGGAAGGGTCTAGAGCCTCTATTTTTGCGCGCTGGTCGAAGTCTTGTGGCCCTCAGTCAGAATCCAGAGTTTCAAGAAGATCGGAGGGGGTCAAAATTTCGGCCAAAAAAAAAATGACAGTGTTACCCCTTATGTTTTTTTTTTCAGGTCCAAATTTTGACCTTCGATATCTTGGCTCTGGAAGGGTCTAGAGCCTCCATTTTTGCGCGCTGGTCGAAGTCTCGTGGCCCTCTGTCAGAATCCAGAGTTTCAAGAAGATCGGAGGGGGTCAAATTTTCGGCCAAAAAAAAAAATGACAGTGTTACCCCTTATGTTTTTTTTTCATGTCCAAATTTTGACCTTCGATATCTCGGCTCTGGAAGGGTCTAGAGCCTCCATTTTTGCGCGCTGGTCGAAGTCTCGTGGCCCTCTGTCAGAATCCAGAGTTTCAAGAAGATCGGAGGGGGTCAAAATTTCGGCCAAAAAAAAAAATGACAGTGTTACCCCTTATGTTTTTTTTTTGTCAGGTCCAAATTTTGACCTTCGATATCTCGGCTCTGGAAGGGTCTAGAGCCTCCATTTTTGCGCGCTGGTCGAAGTCTCGTGGCCCTCTGTCAGAATCCAGAGTTTCAAGAAGATCGGAGGGGGTCAAAATTTCGGCCAAAAAAAAAAAAGACAGTGTTACCCCTTATGTTTTTTTTTTTTCAGGTCCAAATTTTGACCTTCGATATCTCGGCTCTGGAAGGGTCTAGAGCCTCCATTTTTGCGCGCTGGTCGAAGTCTCGTGGCCCTCTGTCAGAATCCAGAGTTTCAAGAAGATCAGAGGGGGTCAAAATTTCGGCCAAAAAAAAAAATGACAGTGTTACCCCTTATGTTTTTTTTTTTCAGGTCCAAATTTTGACCTTCGATATCTCGGCTCTGGAAGGGTCTAGAGCCTCCATTTTTGCGCGCTGGTCGAAGTCTCGTGGCCCTCTGTCAGAATCCAGAGTTTCAAGAAGATCGGAGGGGGTCAAAATTTCGGCCAAAAAAAAAATGACAGTGTTACCCCTTATGTTTTTTTTTCATGTCCAAATTTTGACCTTCGATATCTTGGCTCTGGAAGGGTCTAGAGCCTCCATTTTTGCGCGCTGGTCGAAGTCTCGTGGCCCTCTGTCAGAATCCAGAGTTTCAAGAAGATCGGAGGGGGTCAAAATTTCGGCCAAAAAAAAAAAAGACAGTGTTACCCCTTATGTTTTTTTTTTCAGGTCCAAATTTTGACCTTCGATATCTTGGCTCTGGAAGGGTCTAGAGCCTCCATTTTTGCGCGCTGGTCGAAGTCTCGTGGCCCTCTGTCAGAATCCAGAGTTTCAAGAAGATCGGAGGGGGTCAAAATTTCGGCCAAAAAAAAAAAAATGACAGTGTTACCCCTTATGTTTTTTTTTTCATGTCCAAATTTTGACCTTCGATATCTCGGCTCTGGAAGGGTCTAGAGCCTCCATTTTTGCGCGCTGGTCGAAGTCTCGTGGCCCTCTGTCAGAATCCAGAGTTTCAAGAAGATCGGAGGGGGTCAAAATTTCGGCCAAAAAAAAAAATGACAGTGTTACCCCTTATGTTTTTTTTTTCAGGTCCAAATTTTGACCTTCGATATCTCGGCTCTGGAAGGGTCTAGAGCCTCCATTTTTGCGCGCTGGTCGAAGTCTCGTGGCCCTCTGTCAGAATCCAGAGTTTCAAGAAGATCGGAGGGGGTCAAATTTTCGGCCAAAAAAAAAAAGACAGTGTTACCCCTTATGGTTTTTTTTTCAGGTCCAAATTTTGACCTTCGATATCTCGGCTCTGGAAGGGTCTAGAGCCTCCATTTTTGCGCGCTGGTCGAAGTCTCGTGGCCCTCTGTCAGAATCCAGAGTTTCAAGAAGATCGGAGGGGGTCAAAATTTCGGCCAAAAAAAAAAAAATGACAGTGTTACCCCTTATGTTTTTTTTCAGGTCCAAATTTTGACCTTCGATATCTCGGCTCTGGAAGGGTCTAGAGCCTCCATTTTTGCGCGCTGGTCGAAGTCTCGTGGCCCTCTGTCAGAATCCAGAGTTTCAAGAAGATCAGAGGGGGTCAAAATTTTGGCCAAAAAAAAAAAATGACTGTGTTACCCCTTATGTTTTTTTTCAGGTCCAAATTTTGACCTTCGATATTTAGGCTCTGGAAGGGTCTAGAGCCTCCATTTTTGCGCGCTGGTCGAAGTCTCGTGGCCCTCTGTCAGAATCCAGAGTTTCAAGAAGATCGGAGGGGGTCAAAATTTTGGCCAAAAAAAAAAATGACAGTGTTACCCCTTATGTTTTTTTTTCAGGTCCAAATTTTGACCTTCGATATCTCGGCTCTGGAAGGGTCTAGAGCCTCCATTTTTGCGCGCTGGTCGAAGTCTCGTGGCCCTCTGTCAGAATCCAGAGTTTCAAGAAGATCGGAGGGGGTCAAAATTTCGGCCAAAAAAAAAAATGACAGTGTTACCCCTTATGTTTTTTTTTCAGGTCCAAATTTTGACCTTCGATATCTCGGCTCTGGAAGGGTCTAGAGCCTCCATTTTTGCGCGCTGGTCGAAGTCTCGTGGCCCTCTGTCAGAATCCAGAGTTTCAAGAAGATCGGAGGGGGGTCAAAATTTCGGCCAAAAAAAAAATGACAGTGTTACCCCTTATGTTTTTTTTTTCAGGTCCAAATTTTGACCTTCGATATCTCGGCTCTGGAAGGGTCTAGAGCCTCCATTTTTGCGCGCTGGTCGAAGTCTCGTGGCCCTCTGTCAGAATCCAGAGTTTCAAGAAGATCGGAGGGGGTCAAAATTTCGGCCAAAAAAAAAAAATGACAGTGTTACCCCTTATGTTTTTTTTTTTCAGGTCCAAAATTTGACCTTCGATATCTCGGCTCTGGAAGGGTCTAGAGCCTCTATTTTTGCGCGCTGGTCGAAGTCTCGTGGCCCTCTGTCAGAATCCAGAGTTTCAAGAAGATCGGAGGGGGTCAAAATTTCGGCCAAAAAAAAAATGACAGTGTTACCCCTTATGTTTTTTTTTTTCAGGTCCAAATTTTGACCTTCGATATCTCGGCTCTGGAAGGGTCTAGAGCCTCCATTTTTGCGCGCTGGTCGAAGTCTCGTGGCCCTCTGTCAGAATCCAGAGTTTCAAGAAGATCGGAGGGGGTCAAAATTTCGGCCAAAAAAAAAAAATGACAGTGTTACCCCTTATGTTTTTTTTTCAGGTCCAAATTTTGACCTTCGATATCTCGGCTCTGGAAGGGTCTAGAGCCTCTATTTTTGCGCGCTGGTCGAAGTCTCGTGGCCCTCTGTCAGAATCCAGAGTTTCAAGAAGATCGGAGGGGGTCAAAATTTCGGCCAAAAAAAAAATGACAGTGTTACCCCTTATGTTTTTTTTCAGGTCCAAATTTTGACCTTCGATACCTTGGCTCTGGAAGGGTCTAGAGCCTCCATTTTTGCGTGCTGGTCGAAGTCTCGTGGCCCTCTGTCAGAATCCAGAGTTTCAAGAAGATCGGAGGGGGTCAAAATTTCGGCCAAAAAAAAAAAAATGACAGTGTTACCCCTTATGTTTTTTTTTCATGTCCAAATTTTGACCTTCGATATCTCGGCTCTGGAAGGGTCTAGAGCCTCCATTTTTGCGCGCTGGTCGAAGTCTTGTGGCCCTCTGTCAGAATCCAGAGTTTCAAGAAGATCGGAGGGGGTCAAAATTTCGGCCAAAAAAAAATGACAGTGTTACCCCTTATGTTTTTTTTTTCAGGTCCAAATTTTGACCTTCGATATCTCGGCTCTGGAAGGGTCTAGAGCCTCTATTTTTGCGCGCTGGTCGAAGTCTCGTGGCCCTCTGTCAGAATCCAGAGTTTCAAGAAGATCGGAGGGGGTCAAAATTTCGGCCAAAAAAAAAAAATGACAGTGTTACCCCTTATGTTTTTTTTTCAGGTCCAAATTTTGACCTTCGATATCTCGGCTCTGGAAGGGTCTAGAGCCTCCATTTTTGCGCGCTGGTCGAAGTCTCGTGGCCCTCTGTCAGAATCCAGAGTTTCAAGAAGATCGGAGGGGGTCAAAATTTCGGCCAAAAAAAAAAAATGACAGTGTTACCCAATATGTTTTTTTTTTTCAGGTCCAAATTTTGACCTTCGATATCTCGGCTCTGGAAGGGTCTAGAGCCTCAATTTTTGCGCGCTGGTCGAAGTCTCGTGGCCCTCTGTCAGAATCCAGAGTTTCAAGAAGATCGGAGGGGGTCAAAATTTCGGCCAAAAAAAAATGACAGTGTTACCCCTTATGTTTTTTTTTTCAGGTCCAAATTTTGACCTTCGATACCTCGGCTTTGGAAGGGTCTAGAGCCTCCATTTTTGCGCGCTGGTCGAAGTCTCGTGGCCCTCTGTCAGAATCCAGAGTTTCAAGAAGATCGGAGGGGGTCAAAATTTCGGCCAAAAAAAAAAATGACAGTGTTACCCCTTATGTTTTTTTTTCAGGTCCAAATTTTGACCTTCGATATCTCGGCTCTGGAAGGGTCTAGAGCCTCCATTTTTGCGCGCTGGTCGAAGTCTCGTGGCCCTCTGTCAGAATCCAGAGTTTCAAGAAGATCGGAGGGGGTCAAAATTTCGGCCAAAAAAAAAATGACATTGTTACCCCTTATGTTTTTTTTTTCAGGTCCAAATTTTGACCTTCGATATCTCGGCTCTGGAAGGGTCTAGAGCCTCCATTTTTGCGTGCTGGTCGAAGTCTCGTGGCCCTCTGTCAGAATCCAGAGTTTCAAGAAGATCGGAGGGGGTCAAAATTTCGGCCAAAAAAAAAAAAAGACAGTGTTACCCCTTATGTTTTTTTTTTTTCAGGTCCAAATTTTGACCTTCGATATCTCGGCTCTGGAAGGGTCTAGAGCCTCCATTTTTGCGCGCTGGTCGAAGTCTCGTGGCCCTCTGTCAGAATCCAGAGTTTCAAGAAGATCAGAGGGGGTCAAAATTTCGGCCAAAAAAAAAATGACAGTGTTACCCCTTATGTTTTTTTTCAGGTCCAAATTTTGACCTTCGATATTTCGGCTCTGGAAGGGTCTAGAGCCTCCATTTTTGCGCGCTGGTCGAAGTCTCGTGGCCCTCTGTCAGAATCCAGAGTTTCAAGAAGATCGGAGGGGGTCAAAATTTCGGCCAAAAAAAAAAAATGACAGTGTTACCCAATATGTTTTTTTTTTCAGGTCCAAATTTTGACCTTCGATATCTCGGCTCTGGAAGGGTCTAGAGCCTCAATTTTTGCGCGCTGGTCGAAGTCTCGTGGCCCTCTGTCAGAATCCAGAGTTTCAAGAAGATCGGAGGGGGTCAAAATTTCGGCCAAAAAAAAAATGACAGTGTTACCCCTTATGTTTTTTTTTTCAGGTCCAAATTTTGACCTTCGATATCTCGGCTTTGGAAGGGTCTAGAGCCTCCATTTTTGCGCGCTGGTCGAAGTCTCGTGGCCCTCTGTCAGAATCCAGAGTTTCAAGAAGATCGGAGGGGGTCAAAATTTCGGCCAAAAAAAAAATGACAGTGTTACCCCTTATGTTTTTTTTTCATGTCCAAATTTTGACCTTCGATATCTCGGCTCTGGAAGGGTCTAGAGCCTCTATTTTTGCGCGCTGGTCGAAGTCTCGTGGCCCTCTGTCAGAATCCAGAGTTTCAAGAAGATCGGAGGGGGTCAAAATTTCGGCCAAAAAAAAATGACAGTGTTACCCCTTATGTTTTTTTTTCAGGTCCAAATTTTGACCTTCGATATCTTGGCTCTGGAAGGGTCTAGAGCCTCCATTTTTGCGCGCTGGTCGAAGTCTCGTGGCCCTCTGTCAGAATCCAGAGTTTCAAGAAGATCGGAGGGGGTCAAAATTTCGGCCAAAAAAAAAAAAATGACAGTGTTACCCCTTATGTTTTTTTTTCATGTCCAAATTTTGACCTTCGATATCTCGGCTCTGGAAGGGTCTAGAGCCTCCATTTTTGCGCGCTGGTCGAAGTCTCGTGGCCCTCTGTCAGAATCCAGAGTTTCAAGAAGATCGGAGGGGGTCAAAATTTCGGCCAAAAAAAAAATGACATTGTTACCCCTTATGTTTTTTTTTTCAGGTCCAAATTTTGACCTTCGATATCTCGGCTCTGGAAGGGTCTAGAGCCTCCATTTTTGCGTGCTGGTCGAAGTCTCGTGGCCCTCTGTCAGAATCCAGAGTTTCAAGAAGATCGGAGGGGGTCAAAATTTCGGCCAAAAAAAAAAAAAGACAGTGTTACCCCTTATGTTTTTTTTTTTCAGGTCCAAATTTTGACCTTCGATATCTCGGCTCTGGAAGGGTCTAGAGCCTCCATTTTTGCGCGCTGGTCGAAGTCTCGTGGCCCTCTGTCAGAATCCAGAGTTTCAAGAAGATCAGAGGGGGTCAAAATTTCGGCCAAAAAAAAAATGACAGTGTTACCCCTTATGTTTTTTTTTCAGGTCCAAATTTTGACCTTCGATATTTCGGCTCTGGAAGGGTCTAGAGCCTCCATTTTTGCGCGCTGGTCGAAGTCTCGTGGCCCTCTGTCAGAATCCAGAGTTTCAAGAAGATCGGAGGGGGTCAAAATTTCGGCCAAAAAAAAAAAATGACAGTGTTACCCCTTATGTTTTTTTTTCAGGTCCAAATTTTGACCTTCGATATCTCGGCTCTGGAAGGGTCTAGAGCCTCCATTTCTGCGCGCTGGTCGAAGTCTCGTGGCCCTCTGTCAGAATCCAGAGTTTCAAGAAGATCGGAGGGGGTCAAAATTTCGGCCAAAAAAAAAAATGACAGTGTTACCCCTTATGTTTTTTTCATGTCCAAATTTTGACCTTCGATATCTTGGCTCTGGAAGGGTCTAGAGCCTCCATTTTTGCGCGCTGGTCGAAGTCTCGTGGCCCTCTGTCAGAATCCAGAGTTTCAAGAAGATCGGAGGGGGTCAAAATTTCGGCCAAAAAAAAAAAAGACAGTGTTACCCCTTATGTTTTTTTTTTTCAGGTCCAAATTTTGACCTTCGATATCTTGGCTCTGGAAGGGTCTAGAGCCTCCATTTTTGCGCGCTGGTCGAAGTCTTGTGGCCCTCTGTCAGAATCCAGAGTTTCAAGAAGATCGGAGGGGGTCAAAATTTCGGCCCAAAAAAAAAATGACAGTGTTACCCCTTATGTTTTTTTTTCATGTCCAAATTTTGACCTTCGATATCTCGGCTCTGGAAGGGTCTAGAGCCTCCATTTTTGCGCGCTGGTCGAAGTCTCGTGGCCCTCTGTCAGAATCCAGAGTTTCAAGAAGATCAGAGGGGGTCAAAATTTTGGCCAAAAAAAAAATGACAGTGTTACCCCTTATGTTTTTTTTCAGGTCCAAATTTTGACCTTCGATATTTAGGCTCTGGAAGGGTCTAGAGCCTCCATTTTTGCGCGCTGGTCGAAGTCTCGTGGCCCTCTGTCAGAATCCAGAGTTTCAAGAAGATCGGAGGGGGTCAAAATTTCGGCCCAAAAAAAAAAATGACAGTGTTACTTACCCCTTATGTTTTTTTTTTCATGTCCAAATTTTGACCTTCGATATCTCGGCTCTGGAAGGGTCTAGAGCCTCCATTTTTGCGCGCTGGTCGAAGTCTCGTGGCCCTCTGTCAGAATCCAGAGTTTCAAGAAGATCGGAGGGGGTCAAAATTTCGGCCAAAAAAAAATGACAGTGTTACCCCTTATGTTTTTTTTTTCAGGTCCAAATTTTGACCTTCGATATCTCGGCTCTGGAAGGGTCTAGAGCCTCCATTTTTGCGCGCTGGTCGAAGTCTCGTGGCCCTCTGTCAGAATCCAGAGTTTCAAGAAGATCGGAGGGGGTCAAAATTTCGGCCAAAAAAAAAAAAAGACAGTGTTACCCCTTATGTTTTTTTTTTCAGGTCCAAATTTTGACCTTCGATATCTCGGCTCTGGAAGGGTCTAGAGCCTCCATTTTTGCGCGCTGGTCGAAGTCTCGTGGCCCTCTGTCAGAATCCAGAGTTTCAAGAAGATCGGAGTGGGTCAAAATTTCGGCCAAAAAAAAAAAATGACAGTGTTACCCCTTATGTTTTTTTTCAGGTCCAAATTTTGACCTTCGATATCTCGGCTCTGGAAGGGTCTAGAGCCTCCATTTTTGCGCGCTGGTCGAAGTCTCGTGGCCCTCTGTCAGAATCCAGAGTTTCAAGAAGATCAGAGGGGGTCAAAATTTTGGCCAAAAAAAAAATGACAGTGTTACCCCTTATGTTTTTTTTCAGGTCCAAATTTTGACCTTCGATATTTAGGCTCTGGAAGGGTCTAGAGCCTCCATTTTTGCGCGCTGGTCGAAGTCTCGTGGCCCTCTGTCAGAATCCAGAGTTTCAAGAAGATCGGAGGGGGTAAAAATTTCGGCCAAAAAAAAAAATGACAGTGTTACCCCTTATGTTTTTTTTTTCAGGTCCAAATTTTGACCTTCGATATCTCGGCTCTGGAAGGGTCTAGAGCCTCCATTTTTGCGCGCTGGTCGAAGTCTCGTGGCCCTCTGTCAGAATCCAGAGTTTCAAGAAGATCGGAGGGGGTCAAAATTTCGGCCAAAAAAAAAATGACAGTGTTACCCCTTATGTTTTTTTTTCAGGTCCAAATTTTGACCTTCGATATCTCGGCTCTGGAAGGGTCTAGAGCCTCCATTTTTGCGCGCTGGTCGAAGTCTCGTGGCCCTCTGTCAGAATCCAGAGTTTCAAGAAGATCGGAGGGGGTCAAAATTTTGGCCAAAAAAAAAAATGACAGTGTTACCCCTAATGTTTTTTTTTTCAGTTCCAAATTTTGACCTTCGATATCTCGGCTCTGGAAGGGTCTAGAGCCTCCATTTTTGCGCGCTGGTCGAAGTCTCGTGGCCCTCTGTCAGAATCCAGAGTTTCAAGAAGATCGGAGGGGGTCAAAATTTCGGCCAAAAAAAAAAATGACAGTGTTACCCCTTATGTTTTTTTTTCAGGTCCAAATTTTGACCTTCGATATCTCGGCTCTGGAAGGGTCTAGAGCCTCCATTTTTGCGCGCTGGTCGAAGTCTCGTGGCCCTCTGTCAGAATCCAGAGTTTCAAGAAGATCGGAGGGGGTCAAAATTTCGGCCAAAAAAAAAAAATGAGTGTTACCCCTTATGTTTTTTTTTCAGGTCCAAATTTTGACCTTCGATATCTCGGCTCTGGAAGGGTCTAGAGCCTCTATTTTTGCGCGCTGGTCGAAGTCTCGTGGCCCTCTGTCAGAATCCAGAGTTTCAAGAAGATCGGAGGGGGTCAAAATTTCGGCCAAAAAAAAAAAATGACAGTGTTACCCCTTATGTTTTTTTTTTTTCAGTTCCAAATTTTGACCTTCGATATCTCGGCTCTGGAAGGGTCTAGAGCCTCTATTTTTGCGCCCTGGTCGAAGTCTCGTGGCCCTCTGTCAGAATCCAGAGTTTCAAGAAGATCGGAGGGGGTCAAAATTTCGGCCAAAAAAAAAAAATGACAGTGTTACCCCTTATGTTTTTTTTTCAGGTCCAAATTTTGACCTTCGATATCTCGGCTCTGGAAGGGTCTAGAGCCTCTATTTTTGCGCGCTGGTCGAAGTCTCGTGGCCCTCTGTCAGAATACAGAGTTTCAAGAAGATCGGAGGGGGTCAAAATTTCGGCCAAAAAAAAAATGACAGTGTTACCCCTTATGTTTTTTTTTTCAGGTACAAATTTTGACCTTCGATATCTTGGCTCTGGAAGGGTCTAGAGCCTCCATTTTTGCGCGCTGGTCGAAGTCTCGTGGCCCTCTGTCAGAATCCAGAGTTTCAAGAAGATCGGAGGGGGTCAAAATTTCGGCCAAAAAAAAAAATGACAGTGTTACCCCTTATGTTTTTTTTTCAGGTCCAAATTTTGACCTTCGATATCTTGGCTCTGGAAGGGTCTAGAGCCTCCATTTTTGCGCGCTGGTCGAAGTCTCGTGGCCCTCTGTCAGAATCCAGAGTTTCAAGAAGATCGGAGGGGGTCAAAATTTCGGCCAAAAAAAAAAATGACAGTGTTACCCCTTATATTTTTTTTTCATGTCCAAATTTTGACCTTCGATATCTCGGCTCTGGAAGGGTCTAGAGCCTCCATTTTTGCGCGCTGGTCGAAGTCTCGTGGCCCTCTGTCAGAATCCAGAGTTTCAAGAAGATCGGAGGGGGTCAAAATTTCGGCAAAAAAAAAAAAGACAGTGTTACCCCTTATGTTTTTTTTTTTCAGGTCCAAATTTTGACCTTCGATATCTCGGCTCTGGAAGGGTCTAGAGCCCCCATTTTTGCGCGCTGGTCGAAGTCTCATGGCCCTCTGTCAGAATCCAGAGTTTCAAGAAGATCGGAGGGGGTCAAAATTTCGGCCAAAAAAAAAAAAGACAGTGTTACCCCTTATGTTTTTTTTTTTTCAGGTTCAAATTTTGACCTTCGATATCTTGGCTCTGGAAGGGTCTAGAGCCTCCATTTTTGCGCGCTGGTCGAAGTCTCGTGGCCCTCTGTCAGAATCCAGAGTTTCAAGAAGATCGGAGGGGGTCAAAATTTCGGCCAAAAAAAAAAAATGACAGTGTTACCCCTTATGTTTTTTTTTCATGTCCAAATTTTGACCTTCGATATCTCGGCTCTGGAAGGGTCTAGAGCCTCCATTTTTGCGCGCTGGTCGAAGTCTCGTGGCCCTCTGTCAGAATCCAGAGTTTCAAGAAGATCGGAGGGGGTCAAAATTTCGGCCAAAAAAAAAATGACAGTGTTACCCCTTATGTTTTTTTTTTTTCAGGTCCAAATTTTGACCTTCGATATCTCGGCTCTGGAAGGGTCTAGAGCCTCCATTTTTGCGCGCTGGTCGAAGTCTCGTGGCCCTCTGTCAGAATCCAGAGTTTCAAGAAGATCGGAGGGGGTCAAAATTTCGGCCAAAAAAAAAAAGACAGTGTTACCCCTTATGTTTTTTTTTTCAGGTCCAAATTTTGACCTTCGATATCTTGGCTCTGGAAGGGTCTAGAGCCTCCATTTTTGCGCGCTGGTCGAAGTCTCGTGGCCCTCTGTCAGAATCCAGAGTTTCAAGAAGATCGGAGGGGGTCAAAATTTCGGCCAAAAAAAAAAAAAAATGACAGTGTTACCCCTTATGTTTTTTTTCAGGTCCAAATTTTGACCTTCGATATTTCGGCTCTGGAAGGGTCTAGAGCCTCCATTTTTGCGCGCTGGTTGAAGTCTCGTGGCCCTCTGTCAGAATCCAGAGTTTCAAGAAGATCGGAGGGGGTCAAAATTTCGGCCAAAAAAAAAATAATGACAGTGTTACCCCTTATGTTTTTTTTTCAGGTCCAAATTTTGACCTTCGATATCTCGGCTCTGGAAGGGTCTAGAGCCTCTATTTTTGCGCGCTGGTCGAAGTCTCGTGGCCCTCTGTCAGAATCCAGAGTTTCAAGAAGATCGGAGGGGGTCAATATTTCGGCCAAAAAAAAAATGACAGTGTTACCCCTTATGTTTTTTTTTTCAGGTCCAAATTTTGACCTTCGATATCTCGGCTCTGGAAGGGTCTAGAGCCTCTATTTTTGCGCGCTGGTCGAAGTCTCGTGGCCCTCTGTCAGAATCCAGAGTTTCAAGAAGATCGGAGGGGGTCAAAATTTCGGCCAAAAAAAAATGACAGTGTTACCCCTTATGTTTTTTTTTCAGGTACAAATTTTGACCTTCGATATCTTGGCTCTGGAAGGGTCTAGAGCCTCCATTTTTGCGCGCTGGTCGAAGTCTCGTGGCCCTCTGTCAGAATCCAGAGTTTCAAGAAGATCGGAGGGGGTCAAAATTTCGGCCAAAAAAAAAATGACAGTGTTACCCCTTATGTTTTTTTTTCATGTCCAAATTTTGACCTTTGATATCTCGGCTCTGGAAGGGTCTAGAGCCTCCATTTTTGCGCGCTGGTCGAAGTCTCGTGGCCCTCTGTCAGAATCCAGAGTTTCAAGAAGATCGGAGGGGGTCAAAATTTCGGCCAAAAAAAAAAATGACAGTGTTACCCCTTATGTTTTTTTTTTTCAGGTCCAAATTTTGACCTTCGATATCTCGGCTCTGGAAGGGTCTAGAGCCTCCATTTTTGCGCGCTGGTCGAAGTCTCGTGGCCCTCTGTCAGAATCCAGAGTTTCAAGAAGATCGGAGGGGGTCAAAATTTCGGCCAAAAAAAAAAAAAAGACAGTGTTACCCCTTATGTTTTTTTTTTCAGGTCCAAATTTTGACCTTCGATATCTCGGCTCTGGAAGGGTCTAGAGCCTCCATTTTTGCGTGCTGGTCGAAGTCTCGTGGCCCTCTGTCAGAATCCAGAGTTTCAAGAAGATCGGAGGGGGTCAAAATTTCGGCCAAAAAAAAAAAAAATGACAGTGTTACCCCTTATGTTTTTTTTCAGGTCCAAATTTTGACCTTCGATATTTCGGCTCTGGAAGGGTCTAGAGCCTCCATTTTTGCGCGCTGGTCGAAGTCTCGTGGCCCTCTGTCAGAATCCAGAGTTTCAAGAAGATCGGAGGGGGTCAAAATTTCGGCCAAAAAAAAAAAAATGACAGTGTTACCCCTTATGTTTTTTTTTCAGGTCCAAATTTTGACCTTTGATATCTCGGCTCTGGAAGGGTCTAGAGCCTCTATTTTTGCGCGCTGGTCGAAGTCTCGTGGCCCTCTGTCAGAATCCAGAGTTTCAAGAAGATCGGAGGGGGTCAATATTTCGGCCAAAAAAAAAATGACAGTGTTACCCCTTATGTTTTTTTTTCAGGTCCAAATTTTGACCTTCGATATCTCGGCTCTGGAAGGGTCTAGAGCCTCTATTTTTGCGCGCTGGTCGAAGTCTCGTGGCCCTCTGTCAGAATCCAGAGTTTCAAGAAGATCGGAGGGGGTCAAAATTTCGGCCAAAAAAAAATGACAGTGTTACCCCTTATGTTTTTTTTTCAGGTACAAATTTTGACCTTCGATATCTTGGCTCTGGAAGGGTCTAGAGCCTCCATTTTTGCGCGCTGGTCGAAGTCTCGTGGCCCTCTGTCAGAATCCAGAGTTTCAAGAAGATCGGAGGGGGTCAAAATTTCGGCCAAAAAAAAAATGGCAGTGTTACCCCTTATGTTTTTTTTTCAGGTCCAAATTTTGACCTTCGATATCTTGGCTCTGGAAGGGTCTAGAGCCTCCATTTTTGCTCGCTGGTCGAAGTCTCGTGGCCCTCTGTCAGAATCCAGAGTTTCAAGAAGATCGGAGGGGGTCAAAATTTCGGCCAAAAAAAAAAATGACAGTGTTACCCCTTATGTTTTTTTTTTTCATGTCCAAATTTTGACCTTCGATATCTCGGCTCTGGAAGGGTCAAGAGCCTCCATTTTTGCGCGCTGGTCGAAGTCTCGTGGCCCTCTGTCAGAATCCAGAGTTTCAAGAAGATCGGAGGGGGTCAAAATTTCGGCCAAAAAAAAAAAAAGACAGTGTTACCCCTTATGTTTTTTTTTTTCAGGTCCAAATTTTGACCTTCGATATCTCGGCTCTGGAAGGGTCTAGAGCCTCCATTTTTGCGCGCTGGTCGAAGTCTCGTGGCCCTCTGTCAGAATCCAGAGTTTCAAGAAGATCGGAGGGGGTCAAAATTTCGGCCAAAAAAAAAAAAAGACAGTGTTACCCCTTATGTTTTTTTTTTCAGGTCCAAATTTTGACCTTCGATATCTTGGCTCTGGAAGGGTCTAGAGCCTCCATTTTTGCGCGCTGGTCGAAGTCTCGTGGCCCTCTGTCAGAATCCAGAGTTTCAAGAAGATCGGAGGGGGTCAAAATTTCGGCCAAAAAAAAAAATGACAGTGTTACCCCTTATGTTTTTTTTTCATGTCCAAATTTTGACCTTCGATATCTCGGCTCTGGAAGGGTCTAGAGCCTCCATTTTTGCGCGCTGGTCGAAGTCTCGTGGCCCTCTGTCAGAATCCAGAGTTTCAAGAAGATCGGAGGGGGTCAAAATTTCGGCCAAAAAAAAATGACAGTGTTACCCCTTATGTTTTTTTTTCAGGTCCAAATTTTGACCTTCGATATCTCGGCTCTGGAAGGGTCAAGAGCCTCCATTTTTGCGCGCTGGTCGAAGTCTCGTGGCCCTCTGTCAGAATCCAGAGTTTCAAGAAGATCGGAGGGGGTCAAAATTTCGGCCAAAAAAAAAAAAAGACAGTGTTACCCCTTATGTTTTTTTTTTTCAGGTCCAAATTTTGACCTTCGATATCTCGGCTCTGGAAGGGTCTAGAGCCTCCATTTTTGCGCGCTGGTCGAAGTCTCGTGGCCCTCTGTCAGAATCCAGAGTTTCAAGAAGATCGGAGGGGGTCAAAATTTCGGCCAAAAAAAAAAAGACAGTGTTACCCCTTATGTTTTTTTTTTCAGGTCCAAATTTTGACCTTTGATATCTCGGCTCTGGAAGGGTCTAGAGCCTCCATTTTTGCGCGCTGGTCGAAGTCTCGTGGCCCTCTGTCAGAATCCATAGTTTCAAGAAGATCGGAGGGGGTCAAAATTTCGGCCAAAAAAAAAATGACATTGTTACCCCTTATGTTTTTTTTTTCAGGTCCAAATTTTGACCTTCGATATCTCGGCTCTGGAAGGGTCTAGAGCCTCCATTTTTGCGTGCTGGTCGAAGTCTCGTGGCCCTCTGTCAGAATCCAGAGTTTCAAGAAGATCGGAGGGGGTCAAAATTTCGGCCAAAAAAAAAAAAGACAGTGTTACCCCTTATGTTTTTTTTTTTCAGGTCCAAATTTTGACCTTCGATATCTCGGCTCTGGAAGGGTCTAGAGCCTCCATTTTTGCGCGCTGGTCGAAGTCTCGTGGCCCTCTGTCAGAATCCAGAGTTTCAAGAAGATCAGAGGGGGTCAAAATTTCGGCCAAAAAAAAAATGACAGTGTTACCCCTTATGTTTTTTTTTCAGGTCCAAATTTTGACCTTCGATATTTCGGCTCTGGAAGGGTCTAGAGCCTCCATTTTTGCGCGCTGGTCGAAGTCTCGTGGCCCTCTGTCAGAATCCAGAGTTTCAAGAAGATCGGAGGGGGTCAAAATTTCGGCCAAAAAAAAAAAAATGACAGTGTTACCCCTTATGTTTTTTTTCAGGTCCAAATTTTGACCTTCGATATTTCGGCTCTGGAACGGTCTAGAGCCTCCATTTTTGCGCGCTGGTCGAAGTCTCGTGGCCCTCTGTCAGAATCCAGAGTTTCAAGAAGATCGGAGGGGGTCAAAATTTCGGCCAAAAAAAAAAAATGACAGTGTTACCCCTTATGTTTTTTTTTCAGGTCCAAATTTTGACCTTCGATATCTCGGCTCTGGAAGGGTCTAGAGCCTCCATTTCTGCGCGCTGGTCGAAGTCTCGTGGCCCTCTGTCAGAATCCAGAGTTTCAAGAAGATCGGAGGGGGTCAAAATTTCGGCCAAAAAAAAAAATGACAGTGTTACCCCTTATGTTTTTTTTTCATGTCCAAATTTTGACCTTCGATATCTTGGCTCTGGAAGGGTCTAGAGCCTCCATTTTTGCGCGCTGGTCGAAGTCTCGTGGCCCTCTGTCAGAATCCAGAGTTTCAAGAAGATCGGAGGGGGTCAAAATTTCGGCCAAAAAAAAAAAAGACAGTGTTACCCCTTATGTTTTTTTTTTTCAGGTCCAAATTTTGACCTTCGATATCTTGGCTCTGGAAGGGTCTAGAGCCTCCATTTTTGCGCGCTGGTCGAAGTCTTGTGGCCCTCTGTCAGAATCCAGAGTTTCAAGAAGATCGGAGGGGGTCAAAATTTCGGCCCAAAAAAAAAATGACAGTGTTACCCCTTATGTTTTTTTTTCATGTCCAAATTTTGACCTTCGATATCTCGGCTCTGGAAGGGTCTAGAGCCTCCATTTTTGCGCGCTGGTCGAAGTCTCGTGGCCCTCTGTCAGAATCCAGAGTTTCAAGTAGATCAGAGGGGGTCAAAATTTTGGCCAAAAAAAAAATGACAGTGTTACCCCTTATGTTTTTTTTCAGGTCCAAATTTTGACCTTCGATATTTAGGCTCTGGAAGGGTCTAGAGCCTCCATTTTTGCGCGCTGGTCGAAGTCTCGTGGCCCTCTGTCAGAATCCAGAGTTTCAAGAAGATCGGAGGGGGTCAAAATTTCGGCCCAAAAAAAAAAATGACAGTGTTACTTACCCCTTATGTTTTTTTTTTCATGTCCAAATTTTGACCTTCGATATCTCGGCTCTGGAAGGGTCTAGAGCCTCCATTTTTGCGCGCTGGTCGAAGTCTCGTGGCCCTCTGTCAGAATCCAGAGTTTCAAGAAGATCGGAGGGGGTCAAAATTTCGGCCAAAAAAAAATGACAGTGTTACCCCTTATGTTTTTTTTTTTCAGGTCCAAATTTTGACCTTCGATATCTCGGCTCTGGAAGGGTCTAGAGCCTCCATTTTTGCGCGCTGGTCGAAGTCTCGTGGCCCTCTGTCAGAATCCAGAGTTTCAAGAAGATCGGAGGGGGTCAAAATTTCGGCCAAAAAAAAAAAAAAGACAGTGTTACCCCTTATGTTTTTTTTTCAGGTCCAAATTTTGACCTTCGATATCTCGGCTCTGGAAGGGTCTAGAGCCTCCATTTTTGCGCGCTGGTCGAAGTCTCGTGGCCCTCTGTCAGAATCCAGAGTTTCAAGAAGATCGGAGTGGGTCAAAATTTCGGCCAAAAAAAAAAAAATGACAGTGTTACCCCTTATGTTTTTTTTCAGGTCCAAATTTTGACCTTCGATATCTCGGCTCTGGAAGGGTCTAGAGCCTCCATTTTTGCGCGCTGGTCGAAGTCTCGTGGCCCTCTGTCAGAATCCAGAGTTTCAAGAAGATCAGAGGGGGTCAAAATTTTGGCCAAAAAAAAAATGACAGTGTTACCCCTTATGTTTTTTTTCAGGTCCAAATTTTGACCTTCGATATTTAGGCTCTGGAAGGGTCTAGAGCCTCCATTTTTGCGCGCTGGTCGAAGTCTCGTGGCCCTCTGTCAGAATCCAGAGTTTCAAGAAGATCGGAGGGGGTAAAAATTTCGGCCAAAAAAAAAAATGACAGTGTTACCCCTTATGTTTTTTTTTTTCAGGTCCAAATTTTGACCTTCGATATCTCGGCTCTGGAAGGGTCTAGAGCCTCCATTTTTGCGCGCTGGTCGAAGTCTCGTGGCCCTCTGTCAGAATCCAGAGTTTCAAGAAGATCGGAGGGGGTCAAAATTTCGGCCAAAAAAAAAATGACAGTGTTACCCCTTATGTTTTTTTTTCAGGTCCAAATTTTGACCTTCGATATCTCGGCTCTGGAAGGGTCTAGAGCCTCCATTTTTGCGCGCTGGTCGAAGTCTCGTGGCCCTCTGTCAGAATCCAGAGTTTCAAGAAGATCGGAGGGGGTCAAAATTTTGGCCAAAAAAAAAAATGACAGTGTTACCCCTAATGTTTTTTTTTTCAGTTCCAAATTTTGACCTTCGATATCTCGGCTCTGGAAGGGTCTAGAGCCTCCATTTTTGCGCGCTGGTCGAAGTCTCGTGGCCCTCTGTCAGAATCCAGAGTTTCAAGAAGATCGGAGGGGGTCAAAATTTCGGCCAAAAAAAAAAATGACAGTGTTACCCCTTATGTTTTTTTTTTCAGGTCCAAATTTTGACCTTCGATATCTCGGCTCTGGAAGGGTCTAGAGCCTCCATTTTTGCGCGCTGGTCGAAGTCTCGTGGCCCTCTGTCAGAATCCAGAGTTTCAAGAAGATCGGAGGGGGTCAAAATTTCGGCCAAAAAAAAAAAATGAGTGTTACCCCTTATGTTTTTTTTTCAGGTCCAAATTTTGACCTTCGATATCTCGGCTCTGGAAGGGTCTAGAGCCTCTATTTTTGCGCGCTGGTCGAAGTCTCGTGGCCCTCTGTCAGAATCCAGAGTTTCAAGAAGATCGGAGGGGGTCAAAATTTCGGCCAAAAAAAAAAAATGACAGTGTTACCCCTTATGTTTTTTTTTTTTCAGTTCCAAATTTTGACCTTCGATATCTCGGCTCTGGAAGGGTCTAGAGCCTCTATTTTTGCGCCCTGGTCGAAGTCTCGTGGCCCTCTGTCAGAATCCAGAGTTTCAAGAAGATCGGAGGGGGTCAAAATTTCGGCCAAAAAAAAAAAATGACAGTGTTACCCCTTATGTTTTTTTTTCAGGTCCAAATTTTGACCTTCGATATCTCGGCTCTGGAAGGGTCTAGAGCCTCTATTTTTGCGCGCTGGTCGAAGTCTCGTGGCCCTCTGTCAGAATACAGAGTTTCAAGAAGATCGGAGGGGGTCAAAATTTCGGCCAAAAAAAAAATGACAGTGTTACCCCTTATGTTTTTTTTTTCAGGTACAAATTTTGACCTTCGATATCTTGGCTCTGGAAGGGTCTAGAGCCTCCATTTTTGCGCGCTGGTCGAAGTCTCGTGGCCCTCTGTCAGAATCCAGAGTTTCAAGAAGATCGGAGGGGGTCAAAATTTCGGCCAAAAAAAAAAATGACAGTGTTACCCCTTATGTTTTTTTTTTCAGGTCCAAATTTTGACCTTCGATATCTTGGCTCTGGAAGGGTCTAGAGCCTCCATTTTTGCGCGCTGGTCGAAGTCTCGTGGCCCTCTGTCAGAATCCAGAGTTTCAAGAAGATCGGAGGGGGTCAAAATTTCGGCCAAAAAAAAAAATGACAGTGTTACCCCTTATATTTTTTTTCATGTCCAAATTTTGACCTTCGATATCTCGGCTCTGGAAGGGTCTAGAGCCTCCATTTTTGCGCGCTGGTCGAAGTCTCGTGGCCCTCTGTCAGAATCCAGAGTTTCAAGAAGATCGGAGGGGGTCAAAATTTCGGCCAAAAAAAAAAAAATGACAGTGTTACCCCTTATGTTTTTTTTTTTCAGGTCCAAATTTTGACCTTCGATATCTCGGCTCTGGAAGGGTCTAGAGCCTCCATTTTTGCGCGCTGGTCGAAGTCTCATGGCCCTCTGTCAGAATCCAGAGTTTCAAGAAGATCGGAGGGGGTCAAAATTTCGGCCAAAAAAAAAAAAGACAGTGTTACCCCTTATGTTTTTTTTTTTTCAGGTTCAAATTTTGACCTTCGATATCTTGGCTCTGGAAGGGTCTAGAGCCTCCATTTTTGCGCGCTGGTCGAAGTCTCGTGGCCCTCTGTCAGAATCCAGAGTTTCAAGAAGATCGGAGGGGGTCAAAATTTCGGCCAAAAAAAAAAAAATGACAGTGTTACCCCTTATGTTTTTTTTTCATGTCCAAATTTTGACCTTCGATATCTCGGCTCTGGAAGGGTCTAGAGCCTCCATTTTTGCGCGCTGGTCGAAGTCTCGTGGCCCTCTGTCAGAATCCAGAGTTTCAAGAAGATCGGAGGGGGTCAAAATTTCGGCCAAAAAAAAAATGACAGTGTTACCCCTTATGTTTTTTTTTTTTCAGGTCCAAATTTTGACCTTCGATATCTCGGCTCTGGAAGGGTCTAGAGCCTCCATTTTTGCGCGCTGGTCGAAGTCTCGTGGCCCTCTGTCAGAATCCAGAGTTTCAAGAAGATCGGAGGGGGTCAAAATTTCGGCCAAAAAAAAAAAGACAGTGTTACCCCTTATGTTTTTTTTTTTCAGGTCCAAATTTTGACCTTCGATATCTTGGCTCTGGAAGGGTCTAGAGCCTCCATTTTTGCGCGCTGGTCGAAGTCTCGTGGCCCTCTGTCAGAATCCAGAGTTTCAAGAAGATCGGAGGGGGTCAAAATTTCGGCCAAAAAAAAAAAAAATGACAGTGTTACCCCTTATGTTTTTTTTCAGGTCCAAATTTTGACCTTCGATATTTCGGCTCTGGAAGGGTCTAGAGCCTCCATTTTTGCGCGCTGGTTGAAGTCTCGTGGCCCTCTGTCAGAATCCAGAGTTTCAAGAAGATCGGAGGGGGTCAAAATTTCGGCCAAAAAAAAAATAATGACAGTGTTACCCCTTATGTTTTTTTTTTCAGGTCCAAATTTTGACCTTCGATATCTCGGCTCTGGAAGGGTCTAGAGCCTCTATTTTTGCGCGCTGGTCGAAGTCTCGTGGCCCTCTGTCAGAATCCAGAGTTTCAAGAAGATCGGAGGGGGTCAATATTTCGGCCAAAAAAAAAAATGACAGTGTTACCCCTTATGTTTTTTTTTTCAGGTCCAAATTTTGACCTTCGATATCTCGGCTCTGGAAGGGTCTAGAGCCTCTATTTTTGCGCGCTGGTCGAAGTCTCGTGGCCCTCTGTCAGAATCCAGAGTTTCAAGAAGATCGGAGGGGGTCAAAATTTCGGCCAAAAAAAAATGACAGTGTTACCCCTTATGTTTTTTTTTCAGGTACAAATTTTGACCTTCGATATCTTGGCTCTGGAAGGGTCTAGAGCCTCCATTTTTGCGCGCTGGTCGAAGTCTCGTGGCCCTCTGTCAGAATCCAGAGTTTCAAGAAGATCGGAGGGGGTCAAAATTTCGGCCAAAAAAAAAATGACAGTGTTACCCCTTATGTTTTTTTTTCATGTCCAAATTTTGACCTTTGATATCTCGGCTCTGGAAGGGTCTAGAGCCTCCATTTTTGCGCGCTGGTCGAAGTCTCGTGGCCCTCTGTCAGAATCCAGAGTTTCAAGAAGATCGGAGGGGGTCAAAATTTCGGCCAAAAAAAAAAAATGACAGTGTTACCCCTTATGTTTTTTTTTTTCAGGTCCAAATTTTGACCTTCGATATCTCGGCTCTGGAAGGGTCTAGAGCCTCCATTTTTGCGCGCTGGTCGAAGTCTCGTGGCCCTCTGTCAGAATCCAGAGTTTCAAGAAGATCGGAGGGGGTCAAAATTTCGGCCAAAAAAAAAAAAAAGACAGTGTTACCCCTTATGTTTTTTTTTTCAGGTCCAAATTTTGACCTTCGATATCTCGGCTCTGGAAGGGTCTAGAGCCTCCATTTTTGCGTGCTGGTCGAAGTCTCGTGGCCCTCTGTCAGAATCCAGAGTTTCAAGAAGATCGGAGGGGGTCAAAATTTCGGCCAAAAAAAAAAAAATGACAGTGTTACCCCTTATGTTTTTTTTCAGGTCCAAATTTTGACCTTCGATATTTCGGCTCTGGAAGGGTCTAGAGCCTCCATTTTTGCGCGCTGGTCGAAGTCTCGTGGCCCTCTGTCAGAATCCAGAGTTTCAAGAAGATCGGAGGGGGTCAAAATTTCGGCCAAAAAAAAAAAAAATGACAGTGTTACCCCTTATGTTTTTTTTTCAGGTCCAAATTTTGACCTTTGATATCTCGGCTCTGGAAGGGTCTAGAGCCTCTATTTTTGCGCGCTGGTCGAAGTCTCGTGGCCCTCTGTCAGAATCCAGAGTTTCAAGAAGATCGGAGGGGGTCAATATTTCGGCCAAAAAAAAAATGACAGTGTTACCCCTTATGTTTTTTTTTCAGGTCCAAATTTTGACCTTCGATATCTCGGCTCTGGAAGGGTCTAGAGCCTCTATTTTTGCGCGCTGGTCGAAGTCTCGTGGCCCTCTGTCAGAATCCAGAGTTTCAAGAAGATCGGAGGGGGTCAAAATTTCGGCCAAAAAAAAAATGACAGTGTTACCCCTTATGTTTTTTTTTCAGGTACAAATTTTGACCTTCGATATCTTGGCTCTGGAAGGGTCTAGAGCCTCCATTTTTGCGCGCTGGTCGAAGTCTCGTGGCCCTCTGTCAGAATCCAGAGTTTCAAGAAGATCGGAGGGGGTCAAAATTTCGGCCAAAAAAAAAATGGCAGTGTTACCCCTTATGTTTTTTTTTCAGGTCCAAATTTTGACCTTCGATATCTTGGCTCTGGAAGGGTCTAGAGCCTCCATTTTTGCGCGCTGGTCGAAGTCTCGTGGCCCTCTGTCAGAATCCAGAGTTTCAAGAAGATCGGAGGGGGTCAAAATTTCGGCCAAAAAAAAAAATGACAGTGTTACCCCTTATGTTTTTTTTTTCATGTCCAAATTTTGACCTTCGATATCTCGGCTCTGGAAGGGTCAAGAGCCTCCATTTTTGCGCGCTGGTCGAAGTCTCGTGGCCCTCTGTCAGAATCCAGAGTTTCAAGAAGATCGGAGGGGGTCAAAATTTCGGCCAAAAAAAAAAAAAGACAGTGTTACCCCTTATGTTTTTTTTTTTCAGGTCCAAATTTTGACCTTCGATATCTCGGCTCTGGAAGGGTCTAGAGCCTCCATTTTTGCGCGCTGGTCGAAGTCTCGTGGCCCTCTGTCAGAATCCAGAGTTTCAAGAAGATCGGAGGGGGTCAAAATTTCGGCCAAAAAAAAAAAAAGACAGTGTTACCCCTTATGTTTTTTTTTTCAGGTCCAAATTTTGACCTTCGATATCTTGGCTCTGGAAGGGTCTAGAGCCTCCATTTTTGCGCGCTGGTCGAAGTCTCGTGGCCCTCTGTCAGAATCCAGAGTTTCAAGAAGATCGGAGGGGGTCAAAATTTCGGCCAAAAAAAAAAATGACAGTGTTACCCCTTATGTTTTTTTTTCATGTCCAAATTTTGACCTTCGATATCTCGGCTCTGGAAGGGTCTAGAGCCTCCATTTTTGCGCGCTGGTCGAAGTCTCGTGGCCCTCTGTCAGAATCCAGAGTTTCAAGAAGATCGGAGGGGGTCAAAATTTCGGCCAAAAAAAAATGACAGTGTTACCCCTTATGTTTTTTTTTCAGGTCCAAATTTTGACCTTCGATATCTCGGCTCTGGAAGGGTCAAGAGCCTCCATTTTTGCGCGCTGGTCGAAGTCTCGTGGCCCTCTGTCAGAATCCAGAGTTTCAAGAAGATCGGAGGGGGTCAAAATTTCGGCCAAAAAAAAAAAAGACAGTGTTACCCCTTATGTTTTTTTTTTTCAGGTCCAAATTTTGACCTTCGATATCTCGGCTCTGGAAGGGTCTAGAGCCTCCATTTTTGCGCGCTGGTCGAAGTCTCGTGGCCCTCTGTCAGAATCCAGAGTTTCAAGAAGATCGGAGGGGGTCAAAATTTCGGCCAAAAAAAAAAAGACAGTGTTACCCCTTATGTTTTTTTTTTTCAGGTCCAAATTTTGACCTTTGATATCTCGGCTCTGGAAGGGTCTAGAGCCTCCATTTTTGCGCGCTGGTCGAAGTCTCGTGGCCCTCTGTCAGAATCCAGAGTTTCAAGAAGATCGGAGGGGGTCAAAATTTCGGCCAAAAAAAAAAATGACAGTGTTACCCCTTATGTTTTTTTTTTTCAGGTCCAAATTTTGACCTTCGATATCTCGGCTCTGGAAGGGTCTAGAGCCTCCATTTTTGCGCGCTGGTCGAAGTCTCGTGGCCCTCTGTCAGAATCCAGAGATTCAAGAAGATCGGAGGGGGTCAAAATTTCGGCCAAAAAAAAAATGACAGTGTTACCCCTTATGTTTTTTTTTTCAGGTCCAAATTTTGACCTTCGATATCTCGGCTCTGGAAGGGTCTAGAGCCTCCATTTTTGCGCGCTGGTCGAAGTCTCGTGGCCCTCTGTCAGAATCCAGAGTTTCAAGAAGATCGGAGGGGGTCAAAATTTTGGCCAAAAAAAAATGACAGTGTTACCCCTTATGTTTTTTTTTTTCAGGTCCAAATTTTGACCTTCGATATCTTGGCTCTGGAAGGGTCTAGAGCCTCCATTTTTGCGCGCTGGTCGAAGTCTCGTGGCCCTCTGTCAGAATCCAGAGTTTCAAGAAGATCGGAGGGGGTCAAAATTTCGGCCAAAAAAAAAAAAATGTCAGTGTTACCCCTTATGTTTTTTTTTTCATGTCCAAATTTTGACCTTCGATATCTCGGCTCTGGAAGGGTCTAGAGCCTCCATTTTTGCGCGCTGGTCGAAGTCTCGTGGCCCTCTGTCAGAATCCAGAGTTTCAAGAAGATCGGAGGGGGTCAAAATTTCGGCCAAAAAAAAAAAAGACAGTGTTACCCCTTATGTTTTTTTTTTTTCAGGTCCAAATTTTGACCTTCGATATCTCGGCTCTGGAAGGGTCTAGAGCCTCCATTTTTGCGCGCTGGTCGAAGTCTCGTGGCCCTCTGTCAGAATCCAGAGTTTCAAGAAGATCGGAGGGGGTCAAAATTTCGGCCAAAAAAAAAAAATGACAGTGTTACCCCTTATGTTTTTTTTCAGGTCCAAATTTTGACCTTCGATATTTCGGCTCTGGAAGGGTCTAGAGCCTCCATTTTTGCGCGCTGGTCGAAGTCTCGTGGCCCTCTGTCAGAATCCAGAGTTTCAAGAAGATCGGAGGGGGTCAAAATTTTGGCCAAAAAAAAAATGACAGTGTTACCCCTTATGTTTTTTTTTTCAGGTCCAAATTTTGACCTTCGATATCTCGGCTCTGGAAGGGTCTAGAGCCTCCATTTTTGCGCGCTGGTCGAAGTCTCGTGGCCCTCTGTCAGAATCCAGAGTTTCAAGAAGATCGGAGGGGGTCAAAATTTCGGCCAAAAAAAAAATGACAGTGTTACCCCTTATGTTTTTTTTTCATGTCCAAATTTTGACCTTCGATATCTTGGCTCTGGAAGGGTCTAGAGCCTCCATTTTTGCGCGCTGGTCGAAGTCTCGTGGCCCTCTGTCAGAATCCAGAGTTTCAAGAAGATCGGAGGGGGTCAAAATTTCGGCCAAAAAAAAAGACAGTGTTACCCCTTATGTTTTTTTTTTCAGGTCCAAATTTTGACCTTTGATATCTCGGCTCTGGAAGGGTCTAGAGCCTCCATTTTTGCGCGCTGGTCGAAGTCTCGTGGCCCTCTGTCAGAATCCAGAGTTTCAAGAAGATCGGAGGGGGTCAAAATTTCGGCCAAAAAAAAAAAAGACAGTGTTACCCCTTATGTTTTTTTTTTTCAGGTCCAAATTTTGACCTTCGATATCTCGGCTCTGGAAGGGTCTAGAGCCTCCATTTTTGCGCGCTGGTCGAAGTCTCGTGGCCCTCTGTCAGAATCCAGAGTTTCAAGAAGATCGGAGGGGGTCAAAATTTCGGCCAAAAAAAAAAAAATGACAGTGTTACCCCTTATGTTTTTTTTCAGGTCCAAATTTTGACCTTCGATATTTCGGCTCTGGAAGGGTCTAGAGCCTCCATTTTTGCGCGCTGGTCGAAGTCTCGTGGCCCTCTGTCAGAATCCAGAGTTTCAAGAAGATCGGAGGGGGTCAAAATTTCGGCCAAAAAAAAAAATGACAGTGTTACCCCTTATGTTTTTTTTTCAGGTCCAAATTTTGACCTTCGATATCTTGGCTCTGGAAGGGTCTAGAGCCTCCATTTTTGCGCGCTGGTCGAAGTCTCGTGGCCCTCTGTCCGAATCCAGAGTTTCAAGAAGATTGGAGGGGGTCAAAATTTCGGCCAAAAAAAAAAAATTACAGTGTTACCCCTTATGTATTTTTTTCATGTCCAAATTTTGACCTTCGATATCTCGGCTCTGGAAGGGTCTAGAGCCTCCATTTTTGCGCGCTGGTCGAAGTCTCGTGGCCCTCTGTCAGAATCCAGAGTTTCAAGAAGATCGGAGGGGGTCAAAATTTCGGCCAAAAAAAAAAAAAGACAGTGTTACCCCTTATGTTTTTTTTTCAGGTCCAAATTTTGACCTTCGATATCTCGGCTCTGGAAGGGTCTAGAGCCTCCATTTTTGCACGCTGGTCGAAGTCTCGTGGCCCTCTGTCAGAATCCAGAGTTTCAAGAAGATCGGAGGGGGTCAAAATATCGGCCAAAAAAAAAAAAAGACAGTGTTACCCCTTATGTTTTTTTTTTCAGGTCCAAATTTTGACCTTCGATATCTCGGCTCTGGAAGGGTCTAGAGCCTCCATTTTTGCGCGCTGGTCGAAGTCTCGTGGCCCTCTGTCAGAATCCAGAGTTTCAAGAAGATCGGAGGGGGTCAAAATTTCGGCCAAAAAAAAAATGACAGTGTTACCCCTTATGTTTTTTTTTCAGGTCCAAATTTTGACCTTCGATATCTCGGCTCTGGAAGGGTCTAGAGCCTCCATTTTTGCGCGCTGGTCGAAGTCTCGTGGCCCTCTGTCAGAATCCAGAGTTTCAAGAAGATCGGAGGGGGTCAAAATTTCGGCCAAAAAAAAAAAATGACAGTGTTACCCCTTATGTTTTTTTTCAGGTCCAAATTTTGACCTTCGATATCTCGGCTCTGGAAGGGTCTAGAGCCTCCATTTTTGCGCGCTGGTCGAAGTCTCGTGGCCCTCTGTCAGAATCCAGAGTTTCAAGAAGATCGGAGGGGGTCAAAATTTAGGCCAAAAAAAAAAATGACAGTGTTACCCCTTATGTTTTTTTTTTTCAGGTCCAAATTTTGACCTTCGATATCTCGGCTCTGGAAGGGTCTAGAGCCTCCATTTTTGCGCGCTGGTCGAAGTCTCGTGGCCCTCTGTCAGAATCCAGAGTTTCAAGAAGATCGGAGGGGGTCAAAATTTCGGCCAAAAAAAAATGACAGTGTTACCCCTTATGTTTTTTTTTCAGGTCCAAATTTTGACCTTCGATATCTCGGCTCTGGAAGGGTCTAGAGCCTCTATTTTTGCGCGCTGGTCGAAGTCTCGTGGCCCTCTGTCAGAATCCAAAGATTCAAGAAGATCGGAGGGGGTCAAAATTTCGGCCAAAAAAAAAAAATGACAGTGTTACCCCTTATGTTTTTTTTTTCAGGTCCAAATTTTGACCTTCGATATCTCGGCTCTGGAAGGGTCTAGAGCCTCTATTTTTGCACGCTGGTCGAAGTCTCGTGGCCCTCTGTCAGAATCCAGAGTTTCAAGAAGATCGGAGGGGGTCAATATTTCGGCCAAAAAAAAAAATGACAGTGTTACCCTTATGTTTTTTTTTCAGGTCCAAATTTTGACCTTCGATATCTCGGCTCTGGAAGGGTCTAGAGCCTCTATTTTTGCGCGCTGGTCGAAGTCTCGTGGCCCTCTGTCAGAATCCAGAGTTTCAAGAAGATCGGAGGGGGTCAAAATTTCGGCCAAAAAAAAATGACAGTGTTACCCCTTATGTTTTTTTTTTCAGGTACAAATTTTGACCTTCGATATCTTGGCTCTGGAAGGGTCTAGAGCCTCCATTTTTGCGCGCTGGTCGAAGTCTCGTGGCCCTCTGTCAGAATCCAGAGTTTCAAGAAGATCGGAGGGGGTCAAAATTCTCGGCCAAAAAAAAAAAAGACAGTGTTACCCCTTATGTTTTTTTTTTCAGGTCCAAATTTTGACCTTCGATATCTCGGCTCTGGAAGGGTCTAGAGCCTCCATTTTTGCGCGCTGGTCGAAGTCTCGTGGCCCTCTGTCAGAATCCAGAGTTTCAAGAAGATCGGAGGGGGTCAAAATTTCGGCCAAAAAAAAAAATGACAGTGTTACCCCTTATGTTTTTTTTTCATGTCCAAATTTTGACCTTCGATATCTCGGCTCTGGAAGGGTCTAGAGCCTCCATTTTTGCGCGCTGGTCTAAGTCTTGTGGCCCTCTGTCAGAATCCAGAGTTTCAAGAAGATCGGAGGGGGTCAAAATTTCGGCCAAAAAAAAATGACAGTGTTACCCCTTATGTTTTTTTTTCAGGTCCAAATTTTGACCTTCGATATCTCAGCTCGGGAAGGGTCTAGAGCCTCCATTTTTGCGCGCTGGTCGAAGTCTCGTGGCCCTCTGTCAGAATCCAGAGTTTCAAGAAGATCGGAGGGGTCAAAATTTCGGCCAAAAAAAAAATGACAGTGTTACCCCTTATGTTTTTTTTTCAGGTCCAAATTTTGACCTTCGATATCTCGGCTCTGGAAGGGTCTAGAGCCTCTATTTTTGCACGCTGGTCGAAGTCTCGTGGCCCTCTGTCAGAATACAGAGTTTCAAGAAGATCGGAGGGGATCAAAATTTTGGCCAAAAAAAAAAATGACAGTGTTACCCCTTATGTTTTTTTTTTTCATGTCCAAATTTTGACCTTCGATATCTCGGCTCTGGAAGGGTCTAGAGCCTCCATTTTTGCGCGCTGGTCGAAGTCTCGTGGCCCTCTGTCAGAATCCAGAGTTTCAAGAAGATCGGAGGGGGTCAAAATTTCGGCCAAAAAAAAAAATTGACAGTGTTACCCAATATGTTTTTTTTTCAGGTCCAAATTTTGACCTTCGATATCTCGGCTTTGGAAGGGTCTAGAGCCTCCATTTTTGCGCGCTGGTCGAAGTCTCGTGGCCCTCTGTCAGAATCCAGAGTTTCAAGAAGATCGGAGGGGGTCAAAATTTCGGCCAAAAAAAAAAAATGACAGTGTTACCCCTTATGTTTTTTTTTTTCAGGTCCAAATTTTGACCTTCGATATCTTGGCTCTGGAAGGGTCTATAGCCTCCATTTTTGCGCGCTGGTCGAAGTCTCGTGGCCCTCTGTCAGAATCCAGAGTTTCAAGAAGATCGGAGGGGGTCAAAATTTCGGCCAAAAAAAAAAATGACAGTGTTACCCCTTATGTTTTTTTTTCATGTCCAAATTTTGACCTTCGATATCTCGGCTCTGGAAGGGTCTAGAGCCTCCATTTTTGCGCGCTGGTCGAAGTCTCGTGGCCCTCTGTCAGAATCCAGAGTTTCAAGAAGATCGGAGGGGGTCAAAATTTCGGCCAAAAAAAAAATGACAGTGTTACCCCTTATGTTTTTTTTTTTCAGGTCCAAATTTTGACCTTCGATATCTCGGCTCTGGAAGGGTCTAGAGCCTCCATTTTTGCGCGCTGGTCGAAGTCTCGTGGCCCTCTGTCAGAATCCAGAGTTTCAAGAAGATCGGAGGGGGTCAAAATTTCGGCCAAAAAAAAAAAAAAGACAGTGTTACCCCTTATGTTTTTTTTTTCAGGTCCAAATTTTGACCTTCGATATCTCGGCTCTGGAAGGGTCTAGAGCCTCCATTTTTGCGCGCTGGTCGAAGTCTCGTGGCCCTCTGTCAGAATCCAGAGTTTCAAGAAGATCGGAGGGGGTCAAAATTTCGGCCAAAAAAAAAAAAATGACAGTGTTACCCCTTATGTTTTTTTTCAGGTCCAAATTTTGACCTTCGATATCTCGGCTCTGGAAGGGTCTAGAGCCTCCATTTTTGCGCGCTGGTCGAAGTCTCGTGGCCCTCTGTCAGAATCCAGAGTTTCAAGAAGATCAGAGGGGGTCAAAATTTCGGCCAAAAAAAAAATGACAGTGTTACCCCTTATGTTTTTTTTCAGGTCCAAATTTTGACCTTCGATATTTCGGCTCTGGAAGGGTCTAGAGCCTCCATTTTTGCGCGCTGGTCGAAGTCTCGTGGCCCTCTGTCAGAATCCAGAGTTTCAAGAAGATCGGAGGGGGTCAAAATTTTGGCCAAAAAAAAAATGACAGTGTTACCCCTTATGTTTTTTTTTCAGGTCCAAATTTTGACCTTCGATATCTCGGCTTTGGAAGGGTCTAGAGCCTCCATTTTTGCGCGCTGGTCGAAGTCTCGTGGCCCTCTGTCAGAATCCAGAGTTTCAAGAAGATCGGAGGGGGTCAAAATTTCGGCCAAAAAAAAAATGACAGTGTTACCCCTTATGTTTTTTTTTTCAGGTCCAAATTTTGACCTTCGATATCTCGGCTCTGGAAGGGTCTAGAGCCTCCATTTTTGCGCGCTGGTCGAAGTCTCGTGGCCCTCTGTCAGAATCCAGAGTTTCAAGAAGATCGGAGGGGGTCAAAATTTCGGCCAAAAAAAAAAATGACAGTGTTACCCCTTATGTTTTTTTTTTCATGTCCAAATTTTGACCTTCGATATCTTGGCTCTGGAAGGGTCTAGAGCCTCCATTTTTGCGCGCTGGTCGAAGTCTCGTGGCCCTCTGTCAGAATCCAGAGTTTCAAGAAGATCGGAGGGGGTCAAAATTTCGGCCAAAAAAAAAAATGACAGTGTTACCCCTTATGTTTTTTTTCAGGTCCAAATTTTGACCTTCGATATCTCGGCTCTGGAAGGGTCTAGAGCCTCCATTTTTGCGCGCTGGTCGAAGTCTCGTGGCCCTCTGTCAGAATCCAGAGTTTCAAGAAGATCAGAGGGGGTCAAAATTTCGGCCAAAAAAAAAATGACAGTGTTACCCCTTATGTTTTTTTTCAGGTCCAAATTTTGACCTTCGATATTTCGGCTCTGGAAGGGTCTAGAGCCTCCATTTTTGCGCGCTGGTCGAAGTCTCGTGGCCCTCTGTCAGAATCCAGAGTTTCAAGAAGATCAGAGGGGGTCAAAATTTCGGCCAAAAAAAAAAATGACAGTGTTACCCCTTATGTTTTTTTTCAGGTCCAAATTTTGACCTTCGATATTTAGGCTCTGGAAGGGTCTAGAGCCTCCATTTTTGCGCGCTGGTCGAAGTCTCGTGGCCCTCTGTCAGAATCCAGAGTTTCAAGAAGATCGGAGGGGGTCAAAATTTCGGCCAAAAAAAAAAAAGACAGTGTTACCCCTTATGTTTTTTTTTTCAGGTCCAAATTTTGACCTTCGATATCTCGGCTCTGGAAGGGTCTAGAGCCTCCATTTTTGCGCGCTGGTCGAAGTCTCATGGCCCTCTGTCAGAATCCAGAGTTTCAAGAAAATCGGAGGGGGTCAAAATTTTGGCCAAAAAAAAAATGACAGTGTTACCCCTTATGTTTTTTTTCAGGTCCAAATTTTGACCTTCGATATCTCGGCTCTGGAAGGGTCTAGAGCCTACATTTTTGCGCGCTGGTCGAAGTCTCGTGGCCCTCTGTCAGAATCCAGAGTTTCAAGAAGATCAGAGGGGGTCAAAATTTCGGCCAAAAAAAAAAATGACAGTGTTACCCCTTATGTTTTTTTTCAGGTCCAAATTTTGACCTTCGATATTTAGGCTCTGGAAGGGTCTAGAGCCTCCATTTTTGCGCGCTGGTCGAAGTCTCGTGGCCCTCTGTCAGAATCCAGAGTTTCAAGAAGATCGGAGGGGGTCAAAATTTTGGCCAAAAAAAAAAATGACAGTGTTACCCCTTATGTTTTTTTTTCAGGTCCAAATTTTGACCTTCGATATCTCGGCTCTGGAAGGGTCTAGAGCCTCCATTTTTGCGCGCTGGTCGAAGTCTCGTGGCCCTCTGTCAGAATCCAGAGTTTCAAGAAGATCGGAGGGGGTCAAAATTTCGGCCAAAAAAAAAATGACAGTGTTACCCCTTATGTTTTTTTTTCAGGTCCAAATTTTGACCTTCGATATCTCGGCTCTGGAAGGGTCTAGAGCCTCCATTTTTGCGCGCTGGTCGAAGTCTCGTGGCCCTCTGTCAGAATCCAGAGTTTCAAGAAGATCGGAGGGGGTCAAAATTTCGGCCAAAAAAAAAATGACAGTGTTACCCCTTATGTTTTTTTTTTTCATGTCCAAATTTTGACCTTCGATATCTTGGCTCTGGAAGGGTCTGGATCCTCCATTTTTGCACGCTGGTCGAAGTCTCGTGGCCCTCTGTCAGAATCCAGAGTTTCAAGAAGATCGGAGGGGGTCAAAATTTCGGCCAAAAAAAAAAAAGACAGTGTTACCCCTTATGTTTTTTTTTTCAGGTCCAAATTTTGACCTTCGATATCTCGGCTCTGGAAGGGTCTAGAGCCTCCATTTTTGCGCGCTGGTCGAAGTCTCGTGGCCCTCTGTCAGAATCCAGAGTTTCAAGAAGATCGGATTGGGTCAAAATTTCGGCCAAAAAAAAAAAATGACAGTGTTACCCCTTATGTTTTTTTTTTTCAGGTCCAAATTTTGACCTTCGATATCTCAGCTCTGGAAGGGTCTAGAGCCTCCATTTTTGCGCGCTGGTCGAAGTCTCGTGGCCCTCTGTCAGAATCCAGAGTTTCAAGAAGATCGGAGGGGGTCAAAATTTTGGCCAAAAAAAAAATGACAGTGTTACCCCTTATGTTTTTTTTTTCAGGTCCAAATTTTGACCTTCGATATCTTGGCTCTGGAAGGGTCTAGAGCCTCCATTTTTGCGCGCTGGTCGAAGTCTCGTGGCCCTCTGTCAGAATCCAGAGTTTCAAGAAGATCGGAGGGGGTCAAAATTTCGGCCAAAAAAAAAAAAATGACAGTGTTACCCCTTATGTTTTTTTTTTCATGTCCAAATTTTGACCTTCGATATCTCGGCTCTGGAAGGGTCTAGAGCCTCCATTTTTGCGCGCTGGTCGAAGTCTCGTGGCCCTCTGTCAGAATCCAGAGTTTCAAGAAGATCGGAGGGGGTCAAAATTTCGGCCAAAAAAAAAAAAATGACAGTGTTACCCCTTATGTTTTTTTTTTCAGGTCCAAATTTTGACCTTCGATATCTCGGCTCTGGAAGGGTCTAGAGCCTCCATTTTTGCGCGCTGGTCGAAGTCTCGTGGCCCTCTGTCAGAATCCAGAGTTTCAAGAAGATCGGAGGGGGTCAAAATTTCGGCCAAAAAAAAAAAAATGACAGTGTTACCCCTTATGTTTTTTTTCAGGTCCAAATTTTGACCTTCGATATTTCGGCTCTGGAAGGGTCTAGAGCCTCCATTTTTGCGCGCTGGTCGAAGTCTCGTGGCCCTCTGTCAGAATCCAGAGTTTCAAGAAGATCGGAGGGGGTCAAAATTTTGGCCAAAAATTAAAATGACAGTGTTACCCCTTATGTTTTTTTTTTTCAGGTCCAAATTTTGACCTTCGATATCTCGGCTCTGGAAGGGTCTAGAGCCTCCATTTTTGCGCGCTGGTCGAAGTCTCGTGGCCCTCTGTCAGAATCCAGAGTTTCAAGAAGATCGGAGGGGGTCAAAATTTCGGCCAAAAAAAAAAAAATGACAGTGTTACCCCTTATGTTTTTTTTTCAGGTCCAAATTTTGACCTTCGATATCTCGGCTCTGGAAGGGTCTAGAGCCTCCATTTTTGCGCGCTGGTCGAAGTCTCGTGGCCCTCTGTCAGAATCCAGAGTTTCAAGAAGATCGGAGGGGGTCAAAATTTCGGCCAAAAAAAAATGACAGTGTTACCCCTTATGTGTTTTTTTTTAGGTCCAAATTTTGACCTTCGATATCTCTGCTCTGGAAGGGTCTAGAGCCTCTATTTTTGCGCGCTGGTCGAAGTCTCGTGGCCCTCTGTCAGAATCCAGAGTTTCAAGAAGATCGGAGGGGGTCAAAATTTCGGCCAAAAAAAAAAATGACAGTGTTACCCCTTATGTTTTTTTTTCAGGTCCTAATTTTGACCTTCGATATCTCGGCTCTGGAAAGGTCTAGAGCCTCCATTTTTGCGCGCTGGTCGAAGTCTCGTGGCCCTCTGTCAGAATCCAGAGTTTCAAGAAGATCGGAGGGGGTCAAAATTTCGGCCAAAAAAAAAAATGACAGTGTTACCCCTTATGTTTTTTTTTTCGGGGGGTGAAAAATTGTCATTTTTTTTTCTGGTCAAAATTTTGAGTTCCAATATCTCAGCTCTGGAAGGGTTTGGAGCCTCAATTTTTGCACCCAGGACCATGTCTCGTGGCCCTCTATCAGAATCCAGAGTTTTGAGAAGATCGGAGAAACTTAATTTTTCACCCCCCGAAAAAAAACATAAGGGGTAACATTGTCATTTTTTTTTTCTGGTCAAAATTTTTAGTTTCAATATCTCAGCTCTGGAAGGGATTGGAGCCTCAATTTTTGCACCCAGGACCATGTCTCGTGGCCCTCTATCAGAATCCAGAGTTTTGAGAAGATCGGAGAAACTTAATTTTTCACCCCCCGAAAAAAAACATAAGGGGTAACACTGTCATTTTTTTTTCTGGTCAAAATTTTGAGTTTCAATATCTCAGCTCTGGAAGGGTTTGGAGCCTCAATTTTTGCACCCAGGACCATGTCTCGTGGCCCTCTATCAGAATCCAGAGTTTTGAGAAGATCGGAGAAACTTAATTTTTCACCCCCCGAAAAAAAACATAAGGGGTAACACTGTCATTTTTTTTTCTGGTCAAAATTTTGAGTTTCAATATCTCAGCTCTGGAAGGGTTTGGAGCCTCAATTTTTGCACCCAGGACCATGTCTCGTGGCCCTCTATCAGAATCCAGAGTTTTGAGAAGATCGGAGAAACTTAATTTTTCACCCCCCGAAAAAAAACATAAGGGGTAACACTGTCATTTTTTTTTCTGGTCAAAATTTTGAGTTTCAATATCTCAGCTCTGGAAGGGATTGGAGCCTCAATTTTTGCACCCAGGACCATGTCTTGTGGCCCTCTATTAGAATCCAGAGTTTTGAAAGGATCGGAGAAACTTAATTTTTCACCCCCCGAAAAAAAACATAAGGGGTAACACTGTCATTTTTTTTTCTGGTCAAAATTTTGAGTTTCAATATCACAGCTCTGGAAAGGTTTGGAGCCTCAATTTTTGCACCCAGGACCATGTCTCGTGGCCCTCTATCAGAATCCAGAGTTTTGAGAAGATCGGAGAAACTTAATTTTTCACCCCCCGAAAAAAAAACATAAGGGGTAACATTGTCATTTTTTTTTTCTGGTCAAAATTTTGAGTTTCAATATCTCAGCTCTGGAAGGGATTGGAGCCTCAATTTTTGCACCCAGGACCATGTCTCGTGGCCCTCTATCAGAATCCAGAGTTTTGAGAAGATCGGAGAAACTTAATTTTTCACCCCCCGAAAAAAAACATAAGGGGTAACACTGTCATTTTTTTTTCTGGTCAAAATTTTGAGTTTCAATATCTCAACTCTGGAAGGGTTTGGAGCCTCAATTTTTGCACCCAGGACCATGTCTCGTGGCCCTCTATCAGAATCCAGAGTTTTGAGAAGATCGGAGAAACTTAATTTTTCACCCCCCGAAAAAAAACATAAGGGGTAACACTGTCATTTTATTTTCTGGTCAAAATTTTGAGTTTCAATATCTCAGCTCTGGAAGGGTTTGGAGCCTCAATTTTTGCACCCAGGACCATGTCTCGTGGCCCTCTATCAGAATCCAGAGTTTTGAGAAGATCGGAGAAACTTAATTTTTCACCCCCCGAAAAAAAACATAAGGGGTAACACTGTCATTTTTTTTTTCTGGTCAAAATTTTGAGTTTCAATATCTCAGCTCTGGAAGGGTTTGGAGCCTCAATTTTTGCACCCAGGACCATGTCTTGTGGCCCTCTATCAGAATCCAGAGTTTTGAGAGGATCGGAGAAACTTAATTTTTCACCCCCCGAAAAAAAACATAAGGGGTAACACTGTCATTTTTTTTCTGGTCAAAATTTTGAGTTTCAATATCCCAGCTCTGAAAAGGTTTGGAGCCTCAATTTTTGCACCCAGGACCATGTCTCGTGGCCCTCTATCAGAATCCAGAGTTTTGAGAAGATCGGAGAAACTTAATTTTTCACCCCCCGAAAAAAAAACATAAGGGGTAACACTGTCATTTTTTTTTTCTGGTCAAAATTTTGAGTTTCAAGATCAGCTCTGGAAGGGTTTGGAGCCTCAATTTTTGCACCCAGGACCATGTCTCGTGGCCCTCTATCAGAATCCAGAGTTTTGAGAAGATCGGAGAAACTTAATTTTTCACCCCCCGAAAAAAAACATAAGGGGTAACACTGTCATTTTTTTTTCTGGTCAAAATTTTGAGTTTCAATATCTCAGCTCTGGAAGGGTTTGGAGCCTCAATTTTTGCACCCAGGACCATGTCTCGTGGCCCTCTATCAGAATCCAGAGTTTTGAGAAGATCGGAGAAACTTAATTTTTCACCCCCGAAAAAAAACATAAGGGGTAACATTGTCATTTTTTTTTCTGGTCAAAATTTTGAGTTTCAATATCTCAGCTCTGGAAGGGTTTGGAGCCTCAATTTTTGCACCCAGGACCATGTCTCGTGGCCCTCTATCAGAATCCAGAGTTTTGAGAGGATCGGAGAAACCTAATTTTTCACCCCCCGAAAAAAAACATAAGGGGTAACACTGTCATTTTTTTTCTGGTCAAAATTTTGAGTTTCAATATCTCAGCTCTGGAAGGGATTGGAGCCTCAATTTTTGCACCCAGGACCATGTCTCGTGGCCCTCTATCAGAATCCAGAGTTTTGAGAAGATCGGAGAAACTTAATTTTTCACCCCCCGAAAAAAAACATAAGGGGTAACACTGTCATTTTTTTTTTTCTGGTCAAAATTTTGAGTTTCAATATCTCAGCTCTGGAAAGGTTTGGAGCCTCAATTTTTGCACCCGGGACCATGTCTCGTGGCCCTCTATCAGAATCCAGAGTTTTGAGAAGATCGGAGAAACTTAATTTTTCACCCCCCGAAAAAAAACATAAGGGGTAACACTGTCATTTTTTTTTCTGGTCAAAATTTTGAGTTTCAATATCTCAGCTCTGGAAGGGTTTGGAGCCTCAATTTTTGCACCCAGGACCATGTTTCGTGGCCCTCTATCAGAATCCAGAGTTTTGAGAAGATCGGAGAAACTTAATTTTTCACCCCCCGAAAAAAAACATAAGGGGTAACACTGTCATTTTTTTTTTCTGGTCAAAATTTTGAGTTTCAATATCTCAGCTCTGGAAGGGTTTGGAGCCTCCATTTTGCACCCAGGACCATGTCTCGTGGCCCTCTATCAGAATCCAGAGTTTTGAGAAGATCGGAGAAACTTAATTTTTCACCCCCCGAAAAAAAACATAAGGGGTAACACTGTCATTTTTTTTCTGGGCAAAATTTTGAGTTTCAATATCTCAACTCTGGGAGGGTTTGGAGCCTCAATTTTTGCACCCAGGACCATGTCTCGTGGCCCTCTATCAGAATCCAGAGTTTTGAGAAGATCGGAGAAACTTAATTTTTCACCCGCCGAAAAAAAACATAAGGGGTAACACTGTCATTTTTTTTTCTGGTCAAAATTTTGAGTTTCAATATCTCAGCTCTGGAAGGGTTTGGAGCCTCAATTTTTGCACCCAGGACCATGTCTCGTGGCCCTCTATCCGAATCCAGAGTTTTGAGAAGATCGGAGAAACTTAATTTTTCACCCCCCGAAAAAAAACATAAGGGGTAACACTGTCATTTTTTTTTCTGGTCAAAATTTTGAGTTTCAATATCTCAGCTCTGGAAGGGTTTGGAGCCTCAATTTTTGCACCCAGGACCATGTCTCGTGGCCCTCTATCAGAATCCAGAGTTTTGAGAAGATCGGAGAAACTTAATTTTTCACCCCCCGAAAAAAAACATAAGGGGTAACACTGTCATTTTTTTTCTGGTCAAAATTTTGAGTTTCAATATCTCAGCTCTGGAAGGGTTTGGAGCCTCAATTTTTGCACCCAGGACCATGTCTCATGGCCCTCTATCAGAATCCAGAGTTTCGAGAAGATCGGAGAAACTTAATTTTTCACCCCCCGAAAAAAAAACATAAGGGGTAACACTGTCATTTTTTTTTCTGGTCAAAATTTTGAGTTTCAAGATCAGCTCTGGAAGGGTTTGGAGCCTCAATTTTTGCACCCAGGACCATGTCTCGTGGCCCTCTATCAGAATCCAGAGTTTTGAGAAGATCGGAGAAACTTAATTGTTCACCCCCCGAAAAAAAACATAAGGGGTAACACTGTCATTTTTTTTTTTCTGGTCAAAATTTTGAGTTTTAATATCTCAGCTCTGGAAGGGTTTGGAGCCTCAATTTTTGCACCCAGGACCATGTCTCGTGGCCCTCTATCAGAATCCAGAGTTTTGAGAGGATCGGAGAAACTTAATTTTTCACCCCCCGAAAAAAAACATAAGGGGTAACACTGTCATTTTTTTTCTGGTCAAAATTTTGAGTTTCAATATCTCAGCTCTGGAAGGGATTGGAGCCTCAATTTTTGCACCCAGGACCATGTCTCGTGGCCCTCTATCAGAATCCAGAGTTTTGAGAAGATCGGAGAAACTTAATTTTTCACCCCCCGAAAAAAAACATAAGGGGTAACACTGTCATTTTTTTTTCTGGTCAAAATTTTGAGTTTCAATATCTCAGCTCTGGCAGGGTTTTTAGCCTCAATTTTTGCACCCGGGACCATGTCTCGTGGCCCTCTATCAGAATCCAGAGTTTTGAGAAGATCGGAGAAACTTAATTTTTCACCCCCGAAAAAAAACATAAGGGGTAACATTGTCATTTTTTTTTCTGGTCAAAATTTTGAGTTTCAATATCTCAGCTCTGGAAGGGTTTGGAGCCTCAATTTTTGCACCCAGGACCATGTCTCGTGGCCCTCTATCAGAATCCAGAGTTTTGAGAGGATCGGAGAAACCTAATTTTTCACCCCCCGAAAAAAAACATAAGGGGTAACACTGTCATTTTTTTTCTGGTCAAAATTTTGAGTTTCAATATCTCAGCTCTGGAAGGGATTGGAGCCTCAATTTTTGCACCCAGGACCATGTCTCGTGGCCCTCTATCAGAATCCAGAGTTTTGAGAAGATCGGAGAAACTTAATTTTTCACCCCCCGAAAAAAAACATAAGGGGTAACACTGTCATTTTTTTTTTCTGGTCAAAATTTTGAGTTTCAATATCTCAGCTCTGGAAAGGTTTGGAGCCTCAATTTTTGCACCCGGGACCATGTCTCGTGGCCCTCTATCAGAATCCAGAGTTTTGAGAAGATCGGAGAAACTTAATTTTTCACCCCCCGAAAAAAAACATAAGGGGTAACACTGTCATTTTTTTTTCTGGTCAAAATTTTGAGTTTCAATATCTCAGCTCTGGAAGGGTTTGGAGCCTCAATTTTTGCACCCAGGACCATGTTTCGTGGCCCTCTATCAGAATCCAGAGTTTTGAGAAGATCGGAGAAACTTAATTTTTCACCCCCCGAAAAAAAACATAAGGGGTAACACTGTCATTTTTTTTTTCTGGTCAAAATTTTGAGTTTCAATATCTCAGCTCTGGAAGGGTTTGGAGCCTCCATTTTGCACCCAGGACCATGTCTCGTGGCCCTCTATCAGAATCCAGAGTTTTGAGAAGATCGGAGAAACTTAATTTTTCACCCCCCGAAAAAAAACATAAGGGGTAACACTGTCATTTTTTTTTTCTGGTCAAAATGTTGAGTTTCAATATCTCAGCTCTGGAAGGGTTTGGAGCCTCAATTTTTGCACCCAGGACCATGTCTCGTGGCCCTCTATCAGAATCCAGAGTTTTGAGAAGATCGGAGAAACTTAATTTTTCACCCCCCGAAAAAAAACATAAGGGGTAACACTGTCATTTTTTTTCTGGGCAAAATTTTGAGTTTCAATATCTCAACTCTGGGAGGGTTTGGAGCCTCAATTTTTGCACCCAGGACCATGTCTCGTGGCCCTCTATCAGAATCCAGAGTTTTGAGAAGATCGGAGAAACTTAATTTTTCACCCGCCGAAAAAAAACATAAGGGGTAACACTGTCATTTTTTTTTCTGGTCAAAATTTTGAGTTTCAATATCTCAGCTCTGGAAGGGTTTGGAGCCTCAATTTTTGCACCCAGGACCATGTCTCGTGGCCCTCTATCCGAATCCAGAGTTTTGAGAAGATCGGAGAAACTTAATTTTTCACCCCCCGAAAAAAAACATAAGGGGTAACACTGTCATTTTTTTTTCTGGTCAAAATTTTGAGTTTCAATATCTCAGCTCTGGAAGGGTTTGGAGCCTCAATTTTTGCACCCAGGACCATGTCTCGTGGCCCTCTATCAGAATCCAGAGTTTTGAGAAGATCGGAGAAACTTAATTTTTCACCCCCCGAAAAAAAACATAAGGGGTAACACTGTCATTTTTTTTTTTCTGGTCAAAATTTTGAGTTTCAATATCTCAGCTCTGGAAGGGTTTGGAGCCTCAATTTTTGCACCCAGGACCATGTCTCGTGGCCCTCTATCAGAATCCAGAGTTTTGAGAAGATCGGAGAAACTTAATTTTTCACCCCCCGAAAAAAAACATAAGGGGTAACACTGTCATTTTATTTTCTGGTCAAAATTTTGAGTTTCAATATCTCAGCTCTGGAAGGGTTTGGAGCCTCAATTTTTGCACCCAGGACCATGTCTCGTGGCCCTCTATCAGAATCCAGAGTTTTGAGAAGATCGGAGAAACTTAATTTTTCACCCCCCGAAAAAAAACATAAGGGGTAACACTGTCATTTTTTTTTTCTGGTCAAAATTTTGAGTTTCAATATCTCAGCTCTGGAACGGATTGGAGCCTCAATTTTTGCACCCAGGACCATGTCTTGTGGCCCTCTATCAGAATCCAGAGTTTTGAGAGGATCGGAGAAACTTAATTTTTCACCCCCCGAAAAAAAACATAAGGGGTAACACTGTCATTTTTTTTCTGGTCAAAATTTTGAGTTTCAATATCTCAGCTCTGAAAAGGTTTGGAGCCTCAATTTTTGCACCCAGGACCATGTCTCGTGGCCCTCTATCAGAATCCAGAGTTTTGAGAAGATCGGAGAAACTTAATTTTTCACCCCCCGAAAAAAAACATAAGGGGTAACACTGTCATTTTTTTTTCTGGTCAAAATTTTGAGTTTCAATATCTCAGCTCTGGAAGGGTTTGGAGCCTCAATTTTTGCACCCAGGACCATGTCTCATGGCCCTCTATCAGAATCCAGAGTTTCGAGAAGATCGGAGAAACTTAATTTTTCACCCCCCGAAAAAAAACATAAGGGGTAACACTGTCATTTTTTTTTCTGGTCAAAATTTTGAGTTTCAAGATCAGCTCTGGAAGGGTTTGGAGCCTCAATTTTTGCACCCAGGACCATGTCTCGTGGCCCTCTATCAGAATCCAGAGTTTTGAGAAGATCGGAGAAACTTAATTTTTCACCCCCCGAAAAAAAACATAAGGGGTAACACTGTCATTTTTTTTTCTGGTCAAAATTTTGAGTTTCAATATCTCAGCTCTGGAAGGGTTTGGAGCCTCAATTTTTGCACCCAGGACCATGTCTCGTGGCCCTCTATCAGAATCCAGAGTTTTGAGAAGATCGGAGAAACTTAATTTTTCACCCCCCGAAAAAAAACATAAGGGGTAACACTGTCATTTTTTTTCTGGTCAAAATTTTGAGTTTCAATATCTCAGCTCTGGAAGGGTTTGGAGCCTCAATTTTTGCACCCAGGACCATGTCTCGTGGCCCTCTATCAGAATCCAGAGTTTTGAGAAGATCGGAGAAACTAAATTTTTCACCCCCCGAAAAAAAACATAAGGGGTAACACTGTCATTTTTTTTTTTCTGGTCAAAATTTTGAGTTTCAATATCTCAGCTCTGGAAGGGTTTGGAGCCTCAATTTTTGCACCCAGGACCATGTCTCGTGGCCCTCTATCAGAATCCAGAGTTTTGAGAAGATCGGAGAAACTTAATTTTTCACCCCCCGAAAAAAAACATAAGGGGTAACACTGTCATTTTTTTTTTCTGGTCAAAATTTTGAGTTTCAATATCTCAGCTCTGGAAGGGTTTGGAGCCTCAATTTTTGCACCCAGGACCATGTCTCGTGGCCCTCTATCAGAATCCAGAGTTTTGAGAAGATCGGAGAAACTTAATTTTTCACCCCCCGAAAAAAAACATAAGGGGTAACACTGTCATTTTTTTTTTTCTGGTCAAAATTTTGAGTTTCAATATCTCAGCTCTGGCAGGGTTTGGAGCCTCAATTTTTGCACCCAGGACCATGTCTCGTGGCCCTCTATCAGAATCCAGAGTTTTGAGAAGATCGGAGAAACTTAATTTTTCACCCCCCGAAAAAAAACATAAGGGGTAACACTGTCATTTTTTTTTCTGGTCAAAATTTTGAGTTTCAATATCTCATCTCTGGAAGGGTTTGGAGCCTCAATTTTTGCACCCAGGACCATGTCTCGTGGCCCTCTATCAGAATCCAGAGTTTTGAGAAGATCGGAGAAACTTAATTTTTCACCCCCCGAAAAAAAAACGTAAGGGGTAACACTGTCATTTTTTTTTTCTGGTCAAAATTTTGAGTTTCAATATCTCAGCTCTGGAAGGGATTGGAGCCTCAATTTTTGCACCCAGGACCATGTCTCGTGGCCCTCTATCAGAATCCAGAGTTTTGAGAAGATCAGAGAAACTTAATTTTTCACCCCCCCCCCCCCCAAAAAAAAAACATAAGGGGTAACACTGTCATTTTTTTTTTCTGGTCAAAATTTTGAGTTTCAATATCTCAGCTCTGGAAGGGTTTGGAGCCTCAATTTTTGCACCCAGGACCATGTCTCGTGGCCCTCTATCAGAATCCAGAGTTTTGAGAAGATCGGAGAAACTTAATTTTTCACCCCCCGAAAAAAAAACATAAGGGGTAACACTGTCATTTTATTTTCTGGTCAAAATTTTGAGTTTCAATATCTCAGCTCTGGAAGGGTTTGGAGCCTCAATTTTTGCACCCATGACCATGTCTCGTGGCCCTCTATCAGAATCCAGAGTTTTGAGAAGATCGGAGAAACTTAATTTTTCACCCCCCGAAAAAAAACATAAGGGGTAACACTGTCATTTTTTTTTTCTGGTCAAAATTTTGAGTTTCAATATCTCAGCTCTGGAAGGGATTGGAGCCTCAATTTTTGCACCCAGGACCATGTCTTGTGGCCCTCTATCAGAATCCAGAGTTTTGAGAGGATCGGAGAAACTTAATTTTTCACCCCCCGAAAAAAAACATAAGGGGTAACACTGTCATTTTTTTTCTGGTCAAAATTTTGAGTTTCAATATCTCAGCTCTGAAAAGGTTTGGAGCCTCAATTTTTGCACCCAGGACCATGTCTCGTGGCCCTCCATCAGAATCCAGAGTTTTGAGAAGATCGGAGAAACTTAATTTTTCACCCCCCGAAAAAAAAACATAAGGGGTAACACTGTCATTTTTTTTTTCTGGTCAAAATTTTGAGTTTCAATATCTCAGCTCTGGAAGGGATTGGAGCCTCAATTTTTGCACCCAGGACCATGTCTCGTGGCCCTCTATCAGAATCCAGAGTTTTGAGAAGATCGGAGAAACTTAATTTTTCACCCCCCGAAAAAAAACATAAGGGGTAACACTGTCATTTTTTTTTCTGGTCAAAATTTTGAGTTTCAATATCTCAGCTCTGGAAGGGATTGGAGCCTCAATTTTTGCACCCAGGACCATGTCTCGTGGCCCTCTATCAGAATCCAGAGTTTTGAGAGGATCGGAGAAACTTAATTTTTCACCCCCCGAAAAAAACATAAGGGGTAACACTGTCATTTTTTTTCTGGTCAAAATTTTGAGTTTCAATATCTCAGCTCTGGAAAGGTTTGGAGCCTCAATTTTTGCACCCAGGACCATGTCTCGTGGCCCTCTATCAGAATCCAGAGTTTTGAGAAGATCGGAGAAACTTAATTTTTCACCCCCCGAAAAAAAAACATAAGGGGTAACACTGTCATTTTTTTTTCTGGTCAAAATTTTGAGTTTCAATATCTCAGCTCTGGAAGGGATTGGAGCCTCAATTTTTGCACCCAGGACCATGTCTCGTGGCCCTCTATCAGAATCCAGAGTTTTGAGAAGATCGGAGAAACTTAATTTTTCACCCCCCGAAAAAAAACATAAGGGGTAACACTGTCATTTTTTTTTCTGGTCAAAATTTTGAGTTTCAATATCTCAGCTCTGGAAGGGATTGGAGCCTCAATTTTTGCACCCAGGACCATGTCTCGTGGCCCTCTATCAGAATCCAGAGTTTTGAGAGGATCGGAGAAACTTAATTTTTCACCCCCCGAAAAAAACATAAGGGGTAACACTGTCATTTTTTTTCTGGTCAAAATTTTGAGTTTCAATATCTCAGCTCTGGAAAGGTTTGGAGCCTCAATTTTTGCACCCAGGACCATGTCTCGTGGCCCTCTATCAGAATCCAGAGTTTTGAGAAGATCGGAGAAACTTAATTTTTCACCCCCCGGAAAAAAACATAAGGGGTAACACTGTCATTTTTTTTTTTCTGGTCAAAATTTTGAGTTTCAATATCTCAGCTCTGGAAGGGTTTGGAGCCTCAATTTTTGCACCCAGGACCATGTCTCGTGGCCATCTATCAGAATCCAGAGTTTTGAGAAGATCGGAGAAACTTAATTTTTCACCCCCCGAAAAAAAACATAAGGGGTAACACTGTCATTTTTTTTTTCTGGTCAAAATTTTGAGTTTCAATATCTCAGCTCTGGAAGGGATTGGAGCCTCAATTTTTGCACCCAGGACCATGTCTTGTGGCCCTCTATCAGAATCCAGAGTTTTGAGAGGATCGGAGAAACTTAATTTTTCACCCCCCGAAAAAAAAAACATAAGGGGTAACACTGTCATTTTTTTTTCTGGTCAAAATTTTGAGTTTCAAGATCAGCTCTGGAAGGGATTGGAGCCTCAATTTTTGCACCCAGGACCATGTCTCGTGGCCCTCTATCAGAATCCAGAGTTTTGAGAGGATCGGAGAAACTTAATTTTTCACCCCCCGAAAAAAACATAAGGGGTAACACTGTCATTTTTTTTCTGGTCAAAATTTTGAGTTTCAATATCTCAGCTCTGGAAAGGTTTGGAGCCTCAATTTTTGCACCCAGGACCATGTCTCGTGGCCCTCTATCAGAATCCAGAGTTTTGAGAAGATCGGAGAAACTTAATTTTTCACCCCCCGAAAAAAAACATAAGGGGTAACACTGTCATTTTTTTTTCTGGTCAAAATTTTGAGTTTCAATATCTCAGCTCTGGAAGGGATTGGAGCCTCAATTTTTGCACCCAGGACCATGTCTCGTGGCCCTCTATCAGAATCCAGAGTTTTGAGAAGATCGGAGAAACTTAATTTTTCACCCCCCCAAAAAAAACATAAGGGGTAACACTGTAATTTTTTTTTCTGGTCAAAATTTTGAGTTTCAATATCTCAGCTCTGGAAGGGTTTGGAGCCTCAATTTTTGCACCCAGGACCATGTCTCGTGGCCCTCTATCAGAATCCAGAGTTTTGAGAAGATCGGAGAAACTTAATTTTTCACCCCCCGAAAAAAAACATAATGGGTAACACTGTCATTTTTTTTTCTGGTCAAAATTTTGAGTTTCAATATCTCAGCTCTGGAAGGGTTTGGAGCCTCAATTTTTGCACCCAGGACCATGTCTCGTGGCCCTCTATCAGAATCCAGAGTTTTGAGAAGATCGGAGAAACTTAATTTTTCACCCCCCGAAAAAAAACATAAGGGGTAACACTGTCATTTTTTTTCTGGTCAAAATTTTGAGTTTCAATATCTCAGCTCTGGAAGGGTTTGGAGCCTCAATTTTTGCACCCAGGACCATGTCTCATGGCCCTCTATCAGAATCCAGAGTTTCGAGAAGATCGGAGAAACTTAATTTTTCACCCCCCGAAAAAAAAACATAAGGGGTAACACTGTCATTTTTTTTTCTGGTCAAAATTTTGAGTTTCAAGATCAGCTCTGGAAGGGTTTGGAGCCTCAATTTTTGCACCCAGGACCATGTCTCGTGGCCCTCTATCAGAATCCAGAGTTTTGAGAAGATCGGAGAAACTTAATTGTTCACCCCCCGAAAAAAAACATAAGGGGTAACACTGTCATTTTTTTTTTCTGGTCAAAATTTTGAGTTTTAATATCTCAGCTCTGGAAGGGTTTGGAGCCTCAATTTTTGCACCCAGGACCATGTCTCGTGGCCCTCTATCAGAATCCAGAGTTTTGAGAGGATCGGAGAAACTTAATTTTTCACCCCCCGAAAAAAAAACATAAGGGGTAACACTGTCATTTTTTTTCTGGTCAAAATTTTGAGTTTCAATATCTCAGCTCTGGAAGGGATTGGAGCCTCAATTTTTGCACCCAGGACCATGTCTCGTGGCCCTCTATCAGAATCCAGAGTTTTGAGAAGATCGGAGAAACTTAATTTTTCACCCCCCGAAAAAAAACATAAGGGGTAACACTGTCATTTTTTTTTCTGGTCAAAATTTTGAGTTTCAATATCTCAGCTCTGGAAGGGTTTTTAGCCTCAATTTTTGCACCCGGGACCATGTCTCGTGGCCCTCTATCAGAATCCAGAGTTTTGAGAAGATCGGAGAAACTTAATTTTTCACCCCCCGAAAAAAAACATAAGGGGTAACACTGTCATTTTTTTTCTGGTCAAAATTTTGAGTTTCAATATCTCAGCTCTGGAAGGGTTTGGAGCCTCAATTTTTGCACCCAGGACCATGTCTCGTGGCCCTCTATCAGAATCCAGAGTTTTGAGAAGATCGGAGAAACTTAATTTTTCACCCCCCGAAAAAAAACATAAGGGGTAACACTGTCATTTTTTTTTTCTGGTCAAAATTTTGAGTTTCAATATCTCAGCTCTGGAAGGGTTTGGAGCCTCAATTTTTGCACCCAGGACCATGTCCCGTGGCCCTCTATCAGAATCCAGAGTTTTGAGAAGATCGGAGAAACTTAATTTTTCACCCCCCGAAAAAAAACATAAGGGGTAACACTGTAATTTTTTTCTGGTCAAAATTTTGAGTTTCAATATCTCAGCTCTGGAAAGGTTTGGAGCCTCAATTTTTTACCCAGGACCATGTCTCGTGGCCCTCTATCAGAATCCAGAGTTTTGAGAAGATCGGAGAAACTTAATTTTTCACCCCCCGAAAAAAAAACATAAGGGGTAACACTGTCATTTTTTTTTCTGGTCAAAATTTTGAGTTTCAATATCTCAGCTCTGGAAGGGTCTAGAGCCTCAATTTTTGCACCCAGGTCCATGTATTGTGGCCCTCTATCAGAATCCAGAGTTTTGAGAAGATTGGAGAAACTTAATTTTTCAACCCCCGAAAAAAAACATAACGGGTAACACTGTCATTTTTTTTTTCTGGTCAAAATTTTGAGTTTCAATATCTCAGCTCTGGAAGGGTCTAGAGCCTCAATTTCTCTACCCAGGTCCATGTATTGTGGCCCTCTATCAGAATCCAGAGTTTTGAGAAGATTGGAGAAACTTAATTTTTCACCCCCCGAAAAAAAACATAAGGGGTAACACTGTCATTTTTTTTCTGGTCAAAATTTTGAGTTTCAATATCTCAGCTCTGGAAGGGTCTAGAGCCTCAATTTTTGCACCCAGGTCCATGTATCGTGGCCCTCTATCAAAATCCAGAGTTTTGAGAAGATTGGAGAAACTTAATTTTTCAACCCCCGAAAAAAAACATAACGGGTAACACTGTCATTTTTTTTTCTGGTCAAAATTTTGAGTTTCAATATCTCAGCTCTGGAAGGGGCTAGAGCCTCAATTTTTGCACACAGGTCCATGTATCGTGGCCCTCTATCAGAATCCAGAGTTTTGAGAAGATTGGAGAAACTCAATTTTTCACCCCCCGAAAAAAAACATAAGGGGTAACACTGTCATTTTTTCTGGTCAAAATATTGAGTTTCAACATCTCAGCTCTGATAGGGGCTAGAGCCTCAATTTTTGCACCCAGGTCCATGTATCGTGGCCCTCTATCAGAATCCAGAGTTTTGAGAAGATTGGAGAAACTTAATTTTTCACCCCCCGAAAAAAAAAACATAAGGGGTAACACTGTCATTTTTTTTCTGGTCAAAATTTTGAGTTTCAATATCTCAGCTCTGGAAGGGTCTAGAGCCTCAATTTTCGCACCCAGGTCCATGTATCGTGGCCCTCTATCAGAATCCAGAGTTTTGAGAAGATTGGAGAAACTTAATTTTTCACCTCCCGAAAAAAAGCATAAGGGGTAACACGGTCATTTTTTTTTTTTCTGGTCAAAATTTTGAGTTTCAATATCTCAGCTCTGGAAGGGTCTAGAGCCTCAATTTTTGCACCCAGGTCCATGTATCTTGGCCCTCTACCATAATCCAGAGTTTTGAGAAGATTGGAGAAACTTAATTTTTCACCCCCCGAAAAAAACACAAGGGGTAACACTGTTGTTGTTTTTTTTCTGGTCAAAATTTTGAGTTTCGATATCTCAGCTCTGGAAAGGTCTAGAGCCTCCATTTTTGCACTCAGGTCTAGGTGTCCTGGCCCTTTATCAGAATCTAGAGTTTTGAGAAGATTGGGGAAACTTAATTTTTCGCCAAAAAAATAAAAAAACATAAGGGGTAACACTGTTGTTGTTTTTTTTCTGGTCAAAATTTTGAGTTTCGATATCTCAGCTCTGGAAGGGTCTAGAGCCTCCATTTTTGCACTCAGGTCTAAGTGTCATGGCCCTCTATCAGAATCCAGAGTTTTGAGAAGATTGGGGAAACTTTATTTTTCACCAAAAAAATAAAAAAAACATAAGGGGTAACACTGTTGTTTTTTTTCTGGACAAAATTTTGAGTTTCGATATATCAGCTCTGGAAGGGTCTAGAACCTCAATTTTTGCACTCAGGTCTAAGTGTCATAGCCCTCTATCAGAATCCAGAGTTTTGAGAAGATTGGGGAAAGTTAATTTTTCGCCAAAAAATTAAAAATACGTAAGGGGTAACACTGTCGGGTTTTTTTTCTGGACAAAATTTTGAGTTTCGATATCTCAGCTCTGGAAGGGTCTAGAGCCTCCATTTTTGCACTCAGGTCTAAGTCTCATGGCCCTCTATCAGAATCCAGAGTTTTGAGAAGATTGGAGAAACTTTTTTTTTTTCTTACCAAAAAAAACTGAAAGGGGTTACACTGTCGGGTCTAGACCCTCCATTTTGCACTCAGGTCTAATAACTGTAGCGCGAGAGCGATTGAGGTACGAAATTGAGCAGGTGAACAAGAACCAATTAGACATTCTCTGGCTGAACGCAAATAAGTCCTTGTTGATACTTTGAAAGGAACTTTTCCTCATATTCTCTCCTTTTCACTCCGTCTGCCGACACCGGTTCACACAGCTGTCAGGTCTGAACTCCCCACGGACGCTGCACTTCGTCAACAATGGATACAATTTATGTTTGATTATGTTCCTGAAAATGACGATCATAATCTAGCTCTCTGTGCTGTGCATTTTATGGAAGACAGCTTCCAGAATCTCCACGAGTTCAACACCGGATTCAACAAGAAACTGTAAACATGAAGCAGTTCGGACTTTAAAACCAGAGGCAGCAGTTGTTGGGCCACAACCTGTAAGTAAGCTAAGACTTAACCATTTTAAATGTATTTGCATGTATAATTCCAGACGTAACGTTAGCCTTGTGTTTTAGTTTTTTTCAAATGCCTGCGCTAGCTTTATTGCCACTAGGCTATTAGTTATGCTATTTTGTGTCTACGACAAACGCGTACAAACATCAATTTTGTATAAGTGCTAATGTTGTAAATGTATTTTTCATGTATATATGTTTTATGACGTTATTTTCCATTTGATCAAGAATGTAAACTTGCCATCGCTGTTTGAGTATAACATTAGTAGCCAGTCAGTTGCTGTTGTTGCCAGTCAGATGCTACTGTGTTAAACAAACGTGTATAAAGTTAAAAAATGTAGCAAATTATCATTCAGAAACGTTTAGTAAGAGCCGTGTGTGGTGTGGTTCTGTTTGACTCGCTTCATCGCGGCTTTCTCGGTCTGATTCTGGGTCATACTGATACTGCAGCGCCCTTAACGATAAACAACACAACACAATATAAATTAGCATGCTGTCAGATGTATGCTACTCAAAAGTCTGAGATAAATAAACTAGTTAATGAGAATATTGTTCCTTTGCAAGGATGAATGTCTTTTTTGCATTTTAGTATAGGAATGTTCTGCAGAAGTTAATCACACTGTGAGTGTGTGTTAAATGGCTGCAAGTGTGTTGTTGGCTTCAGCTTAATTCTGAAAATGTTGTGTTTATGACATTAAAATTCTGTGTTGGTAATATCCACCGCCAAGACTTCCATACTAATGAGATCAATCGCCACCCATTTTAATTGTTTTCTCTTCTTCTTCCCATCTGTCTTAGGGCAACCAAAATGTTCCAGAACTTAATTGCTTGAGAGGGAGACCGAGACTGAGTCGGGATTACTTCAAAGGATCTTTCTGCCACCAAACAAATAACAGCTCTTCCCACACAGTCAAACAAATGTCAATTACCAAGCATCACATCCCTCCCTCTCAGCCCAATTAGGATGGAAGTCCATCACACAAATATATCACTGTTCAGGGACCTGTGAAATAAACCTGTCCAACGATAGCCAAGTTTTACCGAGTCCAGGCCTTTCTGTCCATTTTCCAATTAAAGACCATGATCTAGTAATGATTAAGGAAGCCTGACACTAAAGTGGGTTGTTTGATCGAACGCCTGGCTTTTCTTTGACGCGTTTAAAAGAATTAAAAGATGACTCCAGTTGAGTTAATGTTGTTCGGCTGTTCTTCATTTTCATTTCATTTCATTTATTCATTTTTCACCCCTATCAGATTGGATTTGGCAGAGCTAGCACTCAGTCTGATTGATGTGTAAACCTTTTTGCTTGCATATTAGGTGAAATGGTTCATCCATGTGTTGTGGAAATCTCAAATATTGAGATGTTTGTTGAACAAATCTATTGAACAAATCTAACATTGTTTATTTCAGTTCTGTTTTAGGACAGCGGCTGTCAAACTGTCATAAATGCAATCTAACATGAAGAGGAAAAAAAATAGCCTGTAGAGATTGGAAATGGGATAACGCAGTCCCAGGTTTTGATTGCCTGCAGCAAAGAATATATTCATAATGTTAATGCACAATAGAGTGGCTGACAGAATAATCCACAAAGACACAAGGAACCAGGACTGTCATTTCAATCTGAAAGCAATAGACAGCATTTGTCATAATACTCACATTTCCACACAATCAAGACAGGCAACTTCTTGATAAGTTTAGTTTTTTTACTTGCGATCAGCACATGACATACAATTAAGAATTGACACCAAAGAATGGCAGCTTACCACAAAAGCGACAGATTTCAGTTCAAAAACCAGGTGAGGTAGGATCAAAAAGATTTGTATGATATGTTGGGAAAAGGTAGAAAGTTCTCGAGAAATTGTGAATGTGAAAGCTGGTAACACTTATTTTACAGTGTCCTTGTTACACAAGTTACATGAAGTTACTGTAGTAATAACTATAAATTGTGCATAATTACATGCAACTAACCCTACAACAAACCTAATCTTAACCCTATAGTAAGTACATGTAGTTAATTAATATTACTCAGTACTTAAATGTATAATTACACTGTAACAAGGACGCCTTAAAAGTCTGGTTCAAAATAAAGGGCCTGTGTATAACTGTCTCAACTCAACACGGTCTTATTTCATCTACACCTAACAAACCTAAACTCCAGAACGCTTAGTTACATATTTACATAATGTGTAGCTTAAGTGCTTTGGCGTGGTACTTCATAACCCTCATAACCCTTCATAATTGAAGAAAATCTTTGAGAAGAAAAGCTTGGTGTATTGAGACAGTTGTTGGCACAGCAGGAGTTTAATATTTTCCTGTTAAAACATTGATCAATCGTGCTCTTCAAAAAGAACCCGATTTCTGTGATTCAATTAGACAGCGAAGTCTGACAGGCAACACTTTATGAAATTAAAACTTCAAATGATTTCAAACCTGAAGTAGTTACAGTTGCTAAATGAGCCTCTGCATGGGTGTGCGTGGGAAAGGCTTATTGTGCATTGCAGAAAAATATACAGTTCAATCTGCACATTTCCCACTTGCTATGGCCAAAAGTGGAGTTGCAAACCATATTTAATACCTTTCTGAAAATATAATCTGTTCACAACTGAAGTATTGCTTTAACGAACAGTCTACTGCAACTCTCTATAAGGAAACCACAAAGTATCAAATGACACAACAAGGCAAATAATAAATAACTAACGGCATTAAAAAAATAAATTATAGAAGTGCTTATGTGCCTGCATGTCCCAGCCTGAAAACAAAATCTGTACCCAAACAGGCCCCCTTCAATGGCCTGTTGCCCTCTTTAAGTCGCTTGTTTAGTCTCTTTATGCTTTCCCTAAGAGGTATACGGAAGCCGACACAACAGTGCAGCCCGGGGCAAGTTTTAAATTGCTGAACGCGTGAGGGCGTAAAGATACTGCAATGTGGCACAACTGGATTTCACTAATTGTAACATGTTCCTGGATCGACATCTTTGTTGATCCTGGAGCAACATTTTAATCAGCCAATTAGATTTGAGAGACAGTTTATGCCATGTTTGGACTTTCAACCAGGGTAAGGTGCTTCTACATCAGTGTTATTCACCAATCATTTCCTTCTGATTTTAGGGATAACTATAGGTTTAGGGGTAGGGATAGGGTTAGGATTTGATTTTTGTCCAGTAATGTTGTTCCAGCATCAACAAAATATAATTATCTAATAATAACAGCATACACAATTCTGGAATTCAAGACCGATTCTATCCAGACTAGGACTGAGAAATCCAATTAGACCACTTCCTACAGGCTTTTGGTTTGTGGGAACAGGACAAAACGAAAAAAAAAGTTTTGGGGCGGGAGCGGGATCAAATATATCATATTTTTGGCGGGATTGAAAAATCCATTCTGCGCAGACGTCTACTTTCCTTTACCTATATTAGATGGCTGAAAGAATCCAGGCCAAGGAGGACGTATGCAGTCCGACTGCACCGTATGGAGGAAAAGAAGCCTTCAGTGGACTTCTACTTGGTCAACAGTCTGAAATAAAGCTAAGCGGAGGGGGGGGGTCCTAGGCCTTGACCCAGCTCATAGGAACCCAGAAGGTCTCCCGCTCCAGTCTTTCCAGGATGCTACGTAGTTCTGCACAAGCACTGGCAGAGTCCTCCTTAATCAGGACCCGATCCACTAGATGACCGTATTGTTGATCTATCTGCTGTGCAGACAGACGCATTTCCTGCAGTTCCTCCTCCTGAAAATGAAGACATGGGAAAGTGTAGGGCATGAATATTAAAAGTGAGAATGATATGAAACAGACGTCTGAAGATGTGTGCAAAAATAATCATCAAGCTAGATAGGCTATACTGTGCCTGTAGATTCTGTGATTTTCCCATACATTTAGCAAGTGAGACAAACCTAAAGCGGATTTTCAAAGCTAGACAATCGTGGCAATTTTAATCGCAATTAAAACTAAATGACTCAATTTCAAGGCTGATTTTTGAGCGGTTGGGAGAATTGTTGTTCATCAGTGCCATAGGGTTTCTTGCGAGCTGAGTGATGTAAACCTGTGATGAGACTCACTGTGATTCGCCCATGTTCACCTCCACCTGGCGAGGTGCCGGCACTGCGGCGTCTGCGACTCTCCGGGATCCTCGGTGTTACGAAAATGACATAAGGCTTGAATTCGGCTGTCCGCAGAGCCTTCAGGGCCTGTGGCAGGACAAACAACAAAACCAGTAATGTGAAGGGTTAAATGGCACTAACAATCATATATATATATATATATGTACAGTCCTGTTTAAAATGTGGGGTTAATAATACTTAGCGAGACATTTATAAAGTTACAAAAATCTATTTAAAATAAATCCTGTTCTTTTGTACTTTCAATTCATCAAAGAATCCTGATTATAATAAGAAATGCACCAAATCATCATATTAGATTGATTTCTGGGGGATCATGTGACACTGAAGCCTGGAGTAATGATGCTGAAAATTCAGCTTTGACATCACAGGAATAAATTACATTTTATCATATATTCAAATAGAAAAAATGTTAGTTTCCATTGTAACCATATAAGTGTTTTTACTGAATTTTTGACCAAATAAATAAGAGACTTCTTTCAAAAACATGAAAGATCTTACTGACTCTTATCAATTTGACTCTTGTATAACCCTCTTTTAATTGAGATATAACATTTAAAAAAAAGTAAATTATGAGTATGCACTGATAAACTTCATGTTCAGTTTCGGCCAGTAGCAGTAATATCTCACATTAAAAATGCATGAGAGCAAGTTTAAGTCAAATTTCCTGCCATGTCCATAAGAACAATTCTTGCCATCGGGGGTGAAGTGCGGCGTGTGGTTTTGCACAAATAATATGCTTTTTTGCAATAGGCAAGTAGCTCCACCTGAAGGTGAAACCAGTCAGTACATGACAGCATTAGAGAAAGACTTCTGTTTGGCCAAGTGATGCATGAAAATTGTACTAAGAAACATGTAATAAGACAAATGGGTCACACTTTAACTTAGGGTCCAATTAGGGGTGGCAAAAATTTTTCAGAAAAAAATCACGATTCACGATTTTATCACTATTCCTTTTCATGTTGGTTTTACCATTTTGCAAGTGACTGGGCATTACAGCCAAACTAATGTCCTTATTTAAAAAAAAACAAAAAAAAACATTTTTTATGTATTATACATTGATACTTATTAAAGGTCATATCAACATTCTCAGAGCAGTGAGTGATTTCTTTGTTTTGTTGTTTTATTAACATTAAAGGGATAGTTCACCCAAAAATGAAAATTGTTATCATGTACTATCTTAAATTGTTTTAATCCCAAATAAGTTTCTTTACTCTGTTGCAAATAAAAGTTATTTTGAAGAAAGTGGCTAACCAAACAGTTGTTGGTCCCCAGTGACTTCCATAGTTGATATTTTCCTATGAAAGTCAATCGAGACCAGCAACTGTTTGGTTAGCCACTTTCTTCAAAATATCTTCTTTTGTGTTCAGCACAAAATAAAATGAATACAGGTTTGGAACAACATTACAGTGAGTAAATAAAGACAAAATTTCATTTTGGGGTAAACAACCCGTTTAAGGACAAGTGGCTGCACATTTACGACTAGGCTACTGTCACTTAATGACCACACAATTTTCTCTCAATTGTTTGCTTGCTAGACACACCGACACGCACACCACCACGAAAACGGAAAATATTTTAATGAAAAGGCTTTAAAGCACATGCAAATGATGAACTTTTGAATTGCAGTATCCTGTGAGTGTAACACGACCTCTGCATTAACATGTGATGTGAATGTACATCGCATTGTACACTACAGTATGTTGCGATGGAGGCGCCAGAGCTGCGACTGATAGAATACACAGTAGAACAAAACAATATTTCTTCAAAAGCAGATCGCGGAGACATTTTAATCTCCCATGATCAAAAATTGTGATATCGCACACCCCTAGGTCCAATTCTCACTATGAACTAACTATTAACTATGACTTTTGCATCAGTAAACTCCGTCAGTAAGGTAGTTGATAAGTTTAGGTATTGGTTAGAGGATGTCGAATATGGTCATGCAGAATAAGGCATTAATATGTGCTTTATAAGTACTAATAAACACCCAATATCCTAGTAATATGCATGCTAACAAGCAACTATTTAATAGTGAGAATTGGACCCTAAAGTGTTAACGACATATGCTTTTGTGGATAATTTAAGCTGATCAGAGAATAGTTTTGCTGTTTCCATGTCAATTATAAAGAATCAACAGCCACTGTAAAAGCTTCTGTTATTTACCTCAGGCTGTACATCTACCAGACACATCTTGTTCTTGGCTTGAACCGAGCGGATGGCCTCTATACTGGTCCCATACAGATTCTCCTTATACTCTCCGTACTCTATAAATCTGCAGACAAATCAGGGTATGACAATTGGACAATATATTTTCAAATGGCAGTAGAAAAGCAGCAGTACAAGAAGAGCACATCACAGCAGCACTCACTTGTTATTCTGTGCATCTGCATCAAAGGCCTGCTTAGTCACAAAGTGGTACTCCACTCCCTCCTTCTCATGGCTCTTTTTGGGCCGTGTGGTGTCTGTGATGGAGCACAGAGGGCCAAAAATGTCATGTGGTTTAAAGGGAGAGTTGATCATTTCACCCTTATGTTTTTTTCCAAACATGCATGACTTTTCTTCGTGCGAAAAACAAAAAGAAACATACCAAAGACTGTTTTCCATGCAATTATAATAGGAACCGAATCGTTCAAGCTTCAAAAAGAATGCTAAAAGGACCATAAATATATCATCAAAGTGGTCCATTTGTGTTTTTGCACAAGTCCTATTTCACATTCTTCCAAAATTTGCATTTTGTTTCATCTGAAGATGAACATGATGGTGAGTGAACAATGACAATTTTTGGTGATTTAAAATTTCACATGGATAATTTCTAAAGTCCAAAAACACTGGAAAGTGTGAATATTAATGGTTTGAACTAAGTGTGTATGATGTAGTGAGTGAATTTATCAGGAAACTCTTTTTATTCCGAATAGGAAATGAGGCAAGACCTACGGGGCACAGCCACAGCGTAGCGATGGGGATTTTCAGCAATGACCTTTTGCTTCAGCTCGTTGATGCGTGCTCCCAGAGAACCTGCGCAAAGATAAGCAGCAAGTTCAAATCAGAGCATTTAGAGTAGCCTGTGTATCTAAAGTGCAACGTACAAGAAAAAATATTTCAGAAGAAGATCACTTAGATCACAGACACTTTCTGGAGCGGAATAAAATCATTATTGCCACTAGAGGTCAGTGTATCATCAGAATGTGGGATGACGTGAACTGTGTTGGCAAATAGTATCTTACTGATTCAGTCAGTGGTTTATGGAAGGAATAGTGTAGCTCCAGCCTAGTTTAAGGATGAAGTCTTTGCATTCTTTATATTTTCTGGAATTGCTAAGTATGCAGAGTAAGACAAACTAGTCATGGTAAAAAAAGTTAGTGGTAATGGACCCTTTTCACAGGCAGTGACGCGCGTTCTAACCATCATAAACATCGTAAATCCTGCAAAGTTTCTTATATTTTCATTTTTAAAAAATGTATGTATCAGGGGTGGAGTGGGACCAAAAAATCTATCTGGAAATTTTGTCGCCGACAAGGCCGGATTAAGAGTTCAGAGGCCCCTTGTAGGCCCCCTCTTAGGCAGGCCAAATGTATATTTTGTCCAAGGATATTTTAATATGGCATTTACAGTTTTACTGACTTAAAATGAACTTTGTTGTACTATGCAGGAGTAAAGTTCATAAAAGGTCATTCTTTCCCATAGTAATTTGTAAAACTATGTTGGGTGGACGACGTTTGTACCTCATGCTCCCCCGCAAAAAAATTTGTACATTTTAAGGTTAAATGCATCAATCTCGTGCTTTTTGAGAAATCAAAATTAAGACCCTCAACCCATAAACTGCTCGATGAACAAAGAAAAAGCATTGATTTGTACCAGGACAATAAAGAGGGCTCAAACATCTTTTTAGAAATGAGAGTCTCAGTCTAAATTACATTATCAATGGTGTTTAGGATGCCAAACAATTACTATAATAATGTAATAATGATTTATATAATAAAATTTATATATATATATATATATATATATATATAAATCAGTTAATCAGTAGGCAGTTTATTCCTTCAAAATGAAACATTGCACAACACAGAATACAAAACTGTAGTTAATAATATTATATTTTATATTTTCTTACCAATGAGAACTACTAATCGGGGTCTCTCATTGGGGCTCTGCTGATAACGTGTCACTTCCTCATAGGTCAGGAACTCTGTGTCATTCTGGTCAGAAACATTGGCCTCTCCTGAAGAACCACGACGGTCCTTCCGACTTAGACGGAAACTTCTCCTTAAACCGGCTGAGAGAGAGTCACAAAATCATAAAATATTATTTATTACAAGTCTAAGAGAAGAAAGGGAAAAAAAACTAATCACAAGACTATTTGTTTTATTTATTTTCACTATTTTCACTATACAGTAAAAAAAAATATTCTACTGAATTCTCAGCATCATAACTCAAGGTCTACACATGATCCTTCAGAAATAATTCTAAACTGATGATTTGCTGCTCAAGAAACATTTCTTAAAAGCAGTTGATAATAATTAATCATTTATTAATAATTAAATAATTTTTCTTTGCATTTTGTATGCATTTAATGCATCCTTGCTGGATATACACTTGCCTAAACTTACTAACCACAATCCATTGAATAGTATTGTATTTTTAATGTATTTATAGTTATAATGACAGAATAATGTGAAAGACAATCAAAAGTGCAATCATAGTTCAATTTAATTGATTACTCTATTTACACTCTTAAGAACTCACACTTTCACTTTGTATGATACAGATAAAGATAAAATATTGAAAGCAAGCAGTGATTACCAATAGATTGAACTATTGACTCCAATGAAATTCCTGTAATCATCACCCCACCCATCTTATGAAAAATGTTGTAAAGGGTTTTATGTATTAGGACATGGAGGTTAGTGGTGGCAAGATTGAGGACTGTACCTGAGTAAAACTCCCAGGAAAACACCTGGCCACAGGAGGGAGCCACTGCATTACACTTCGAAGAGACTACAATGCGCATTAGACCACCTCACACTTGTGCATTAGCCACACTCTGCCTTCAACAACTGACCCAAAAGATCATTTAGAACTGACCGTGAATTCTGTTGAAGTCTGCATCATCAGCACTACCCCAAAAGTTGGCTTGCTCAAAATCTGCACATTTCATCACAAATCAGCAGGATTTAAATATAGCAAAATGTGCTAAATGTAACAGTGCAGCACTTCTAATGGCAGCTGAAAGCAATAACAAATTATCAAAAAAAAAAGTTGGAAATAAGGGATAAGCAGAATTCAAATGACATATTTAAGTTCTGACAAAATTTGCAGGTGCTTTATAATATTCTGTGGAGGCAGATTCCTTGCTGTCAGTAAATCCTTCCCACTGTCATCTTTGGCACTTCCTAGTATTAGATGACTGAAATGATTCTAGGTCAGTGGCTAAGGGCTGAGAGTTGCCGTCACGCACATTAGCTATATCACACACTTGACTCAGTGAGTGAGTGCACAGCCAATCGTGCAGGGTGGAATGTGCAGAGTGTCCTATAGAAGGGCAGCAGCCTGACAGTGGTTTCGGAGGGGTGGGGTGTTTGGGATGGAGGACTACATAAAGCAGAACGCAGCAGAGAAGAATACATTCACACAGAGACAGGGCAAGGTAAAATGTACTATACCTGCCAGAGGGGAGGAAGGAAACGTCAATTATTCGCATCTATACTTTCAAATCTAAGATTTGCTCATATATGAGCCAAAGGAAGAATGTTTTCCGCCTAATGATAGCATTTTTGGCACATGCTGACCCTGTTGTTGGTCTGTAAACTACTGTTCAAAAAGTGTTGAGTCAATAATATTCTTTAATGTTTTTGAAGAAAAAAAAGTATCTTATTGTGTTTTAAGTTATTTACATGTTATTTGTTAATTAAGAAATCTAGTATTTAAGTGTTCTGAGTTTCTCATTTGGGAGGCTCTTCTCTTTTTTTTTTCTTTCTTTTACTTACCTTATGTCATGTGGCGTTAATATATAATAATTATGTTGTAGTTATTTTGTTTGGTTAATTCTTTATTTCCCCTAGACTGATGTTGGTATTAATTGTTATACTTGCTGAAGAAAATAAAATCATTCATCGAACATTGGTGTTTGATTCCACTTTTATGTTGTGGCCTTAAATGAGCAGGACGCACTTATTCCCTAACAAGTTAGCATTTATCTGATAAAACTACACTATACTGTAAAATATACAGTAAAACCAATGAAATATTATTATTCAGTATTATGAAAATATCTTACAATTTAAAATAACTGTTTTCTATATGAATGTATTTTAAAATGTAATTTTCATCTGTCATTAATTAGTGTCACACGATCCTTCAGAAATCATTCCAATATGCTGATTTGCTCCTCAATAAACATTTCTCGTTGTTATCAATGTTAAAAACAGTTGTGCTTAATGTTTTTTTAAAGTTCAAAAGAACAGAATTCAATTAAAATAGAAATACGTTATATAAAAAGTTATGATTAACTGTCATCTTTGATCAATTTCAGTCTATGTTGAATAAAAGTATTAATTTCTATCAAAATATCTTTACTGATCCCAAACTTTTAAAGGCTAGTGCATATTAAAAGTTACATATTTGTCTATTATTTAATCAGTTACTATTGACAAATTTTTAGTACAATGATAATTTTGCCAGGCAAACAGCAATCAAAAAAAAAAAAAAACCTAGATTAAATACAAAAAAATCACAAATTTAAATAATCACAGCACATGCTATTTCAGTGTAATTACCACTTGGAAAAAATGAAATAAATAAAAATGAAATAAAATTACAGATGATTAGAGAATAATAAGGTTTCTGTGGTGAAGATTTCCACCACTGTTTCAAATATCATATTATTCAAACCACCCACAGAAAGTCACACAAATCTAAACTTTGTCAAGCTCACGAGAGACTGGTGTCAGAAAGTGAAAATGAGAAGCTGTCAGCCTGTTGGTCATCCCCACTAACACATAGGCCTATTTATAAAGATTTCTGCATCTGCTACACATTCTGTAAATAGTGTGATAGATGTGAATGAAATATTTAACACTATTATTAACTGAATATCACTTCTCGTTCTCACTCTCTTAACAGCTCCTCAGATTAGCGCCATTAACTAATGAGACATGAAACATGGTAGACATGTTTCTAAGACGTTTAACTCAGAGGGATGACAAACCATTCCTCTCTTTTTATCCTCCGAGTATGTGAGCGTGATTTTGCCAAGGGCTATGAATGTTTTACTTGTCTTGTAAGTCAGAGTGTTGGAGTTCTCAATCCATCCCTCCATATATATATATACTGTATATGAAGAGTTCAGATGCAAAAGCCTCTAAGTGCCATTTGAAATTTTCTTCTAAAATGATCATTTTTATCAAGCTTATATATTCAAGTTCAGTAATTTCACTTGAATGACAATTAATAGGTAATCTTCATTGCAATTTTAGTGAAATTACTGAATTTTAATATACAAGCTTGATAAAAATGATCATTCTAGAAGAAAATTTCAAATGGCACTTAGAGGCTTTTGCATCTGAACTCTTTATATATACTGTATAATTATATATATATATATATATATATATATATATATATATATATAATGCCAGCCGCAGCTGGAACCAGCTTTCAGAGGAGATGTTCCTACAGTAGTCACATTCAAATCCAGACTCAAAACACTTCTGTTTAGCTATGCATTTACTGAATGAGCACTGTGCCACTGTTCGTCCGACTGTTTTTACAGTACTGTACTTTATTTTTATTCTAAACTGTTTTAAATTATTATTTGTTTTGATTATTTTAATTTTTCTATGTCTATGTAAAGCACTTTAAATTACCATTGTGTATGAAATGTGCTATATAAATAAACTGCCTTGCCAAGCTTGCATTATTTTGCTCACAATGGTACATAAATTGCAAGAATGTTATTTCACTTAGTCATTATATTATATTATACATCTTGTGCTCAGACACTCGTGCTTTTCCTTTAATGGAATTTCTCTCATCGAGCCCATTTACACTTGACCACTTCATGCTTTTTACTGATCAGATAGCTATCCGATCCCAGTTAAAACGGTTCCATTTGCACTTAATTTCCAAAGAAATGTTTCTCAGCAAATTATATAAGTCCGATCTTGCACATTCAAGTTCACATCACTAAAAGTAACAGATAAGTGTGTAGCAGTTTTTTTTTTTTTATCATCATCTGACTTCAAGATTAAAGAGCAGAGAGTGGAATCAGCACTAGTGAGAGAATTTAGCATTCACCACTTTTAATGAAGATGACATTTGTGCTGAGCGTCAGGATGAGATTCAGAACGTTGAGTTTAATTTGCGGCAGTTTGTGCGTCTACTTGCTGAAAAGAGATACACTCTTAGAAAAAAGGGTTCATTGGGGTTCTATATACGTAGCATAGGGTTTTTTTACTCAACTCCAAAGAACCTTTTATGCTAAAAAGGTTCTTTAATGACAAGAAAGAACCCTTTTGGCACAAAGGTTCTTTATAGGCTATTATTCATTCATGTTGTAATTCAATTATTGTTTGCTATTGTAAACTGTTGTAGTAACTTAATATCACATTTTAATCATGCTGATTTTTGGAGGAGAAAAACTGAAATGGCACTCTTCGTGTGATATTGATTAACTACATAAAATGATATAAATATGTACATTTCCTAACCCCCATATCTTGAATATTGTGATCATTCACATGCATCCATGAATACATTTTAGGGTCTTGATGTTTGTCAATAATATGAAATATTTAATCCAGAAAGAACAAAACAAATGATAATGAATGAACCCAAAAGGTTCCATATAGAACCTTTTTCCTGGTTACACAGAACCCTAAAGGGTTCTTATTATTGAACCCTTAAAAAGGGTTCTGTACAGAACCTTTTAGGGGTTCCAAATACATAGCGCTGATAGAACCGTTTCTTCTAAGAGTGTACTCATCTCCAGCGGGCCAAATGGAGATGCGTGTTGTAGCGGTGTAATATCTGGCTTCTCCTTTTCCTAACCTACACATTTATTTTTACCATTTTGGGTTGGATTTCAATCTGTCTCAAATGCATTTTGAAGGGCATTTCCATAGCTATCCGATCAGAGGAAACATGAAATGACCATAAACAGGCCCAACACTATAAGTAAGGAGCATGAAATGTAAAACCCAGCAGTGATTACTGAGGAGAAATTGCTGTTGTTCCGCTCCACTCACATACTCTTTCTATTACTATGCAAAATTAACTGTGTGGGAAAAAAAGCAGCACGCTTCTCAGTCTCTCTTCCAGAGAAACATCAATGCACCACTGCAAATTGGCTTCTTCACAGTCAAAGATTTGAGAAAGCTAAATTTCCTTCACGCTGCCAAATACCCCCCAATCCGGCCTCCCCTCATCAGGCCATAGCTCTTGGCACAGAGGCAGGCAGCAATAGATGCTCACTCAGGCAGAAGGTTAGTACATTTTAGATTTAGCAGGCGCTGCCTGGGTACAGGAGCGGGCATGCAGTTTCTCACCTATGTACTGTCCATTGAAATAGCCCTCACAGTCACAGTCTTCTGTAGGGAGGCAAGCAGGGAGAGAGGGAGTGAGCAGAGGAGAGAAAAGCAGGGCTGCACAACTACAGTTACACAAGCAGGTTCAACATTTAGGTAGGTGGGCGGGCAGGAGGGTGGACGGGTGGGAGGTATTTCTGACTGAAATGACGGCTGTGGTCAATCAAGAGGTTTTGTTACTTGCCAAAAAGTAAATGATGGTGTGATAGAATGTAAATATTAAGACTTGCTTTTGTGGTGGAGTGTGACACAAAGGAAACAATGGGTGTTTTATAACCTACAAATAATGGAAACGAGGCCCTTCGATTGAAAAAGAGATGAGAAAAGGTGGTAGAGATTAAAAAAAAAACATCACCTGACAGCTATAGACAATCTGTGAAAGAAAACTGGGAATACTTGTAGGTGTCAGTAATTTTGTGCTTCTGTACTGGTCTAAATGCTATTCGTATTGGACTTGTCTTATACTGACACCTAACGGTGGTAATGTACTATTACGCAAAAGAAAGAGGTGCCATTGTAAAAATGTGTTATTTACAGTCAGCCAGATTCATTTATTTCATATATGAAAGAGTTACTCATAATGTACTTGTGATCTCAACAACCATCCAAATACAAACATGGAAACCCAAAGTATGTATGTGTGTGTGCAGTGTAACAGCAGTTGTAGTCTCTCTCCAGGACTTAAAATAGATTAGGTGAGAGACTGGCCTAATTTCCTAATCACTGTGGTACCAATATGTGTGTGTTGTGTGTGAATGTGTGAACTCAGATCTGGAAGACCAACCTTTATCACATCCCTGGTCATCTGGTGTCAGCAGTAAAAGGAAAGGGGAAATATATGATGACGACGAAAAGAGACAAAACTGCAGATAAACTCTGATTGGGAAAAGATTCTACACTGGCACTGGAGTTTATTTATTAAATAGAGATTATTCATAAATGACATCACTCCCACAACATGCAGGTCCACAGTGAGTCCAACTCAGAGATGCAGTAATAAAGGAAAAAGCAGAAGGAGCAGATATAATACACGTAATTAGAGTCTGTGAGTGAGAGAGAGAGAGAGAGAGAGAGCGGGGCATGTTGCTAATCTGCAGATGTGTCTGTTCTCTAATCAGCTTTAGATTAGTGAACATGAAGCGCTCAATAATCACCTGGCCACTTCACACAAGCAAATTATGCCTCCCGTTAGTCAACGCTGATTAATAACTGAAGGGGTTTTTTTTTTTTTTCGGTAAGGAAAGAAGAATCACTCTGATACTCACAGACAGTTTTTTGGGGAGACTTGGAGTTTTGAAGAGTGCCCATTTTTATTCTGAAGGCTAACCGCCTGAGAAAGAAAACCATAAGAGGAGAACTTTATACTGTTGGAAAATCATTATTAAATCCCTTGGCAAATATATTTTGTACCGGGCTGACTTGAGCCATCATATACTATTGAGCAAGATCAAACAAACTCATAATATCTAATAATCTCATAACACCTCATAATCAAAGCCCTATGGAGCAGTATCTCACATTCTGACTAGAATAGGAGTATGACGAAGTCAGGCTAGTCTTTCTTTTTTTTTTTTTTGGTAAATAAGCTGCATTTGCATTCAGCTCTCCCTCGCTTCTGAGTCTCTTCATTGCTGCAACTATATTTTCAATGTACTAAATAGCAACTTATATACTACAAATATATTTAAATACAAGTGTACTTAACTATGAAAGTACTAGGTAATTTTTGGGGTTTGGGGTTAGTACCTAGTTATCACCAAGATATAGCATTTACTATTATAAGTACATAGTATGTACATGGGGAACAGGACCGCAAAAGTGCTTCCGAAATTATAATTAAAGTATATTTTGGCTTATGATGGTAAATTCTGGTTTAGTACCAGTCAAAACTTGAGGACCAGCAAACTAAAGTCAAGATGTTCACCAGCAAAATTTAACTGGAGAGAGCAAAACATTATTTTTTTAGTTTTTTTGAGTGGAGCTCCTAAAAAATTTAGCAGTTTCATGCAAACTAATCATCTCTGAGGTGTGTGTTTTTAATGGATGATTTGTCCCACCTCTCCTGAAAATGTTTGGATGGGATGAGTCCTGCACGGAGGCTGCAATCTCCCACTCTCTTGGCCTGCCACCACGTCTGATCATCCTGACTAACCACCTGCAGGACGTCTCCACGTTTAAACGGAAGCCCTGCCTCCTGACATGGCGTGGCTTTGTCCTCCAATGGAGTGTAATCAAACAGTGCCCGCATGTAGACCTGAGGATGACACATCGTACAAACAAGATTCAAACTCAATGCACATGAAAAAAATACTGGAGAGATGCTGGCTGATTTCTGCTAAATTACTAGGCTATTTTTAAAGTCAATCACCTTGCTTTCTTTCAGCCTGTCCTCCTCTTTGATTGCTGGGATGATCTTCAATGTGATAGAGCCTTGTGATTGAGACTAAGAAAGAAAAAAAAACTGCTCAAATGAATCAGTTTTGACAATAAACGGGAATGATTAAGGTGATTATTTTGACTGTCAAGTAATTAAACTGGTAAATCAAATCAAGTATATGATATGCCAATTAATTCCTTTAATTAATCACAATTAATCACAATATTTCCTGAGAAAACCACCAACATTAAAATAATATAATTTTGTTATTAAAGGTAATGGTACACTATGTAACTTTTGGCCCTCTAGAGGTTAAAAAACAAAATTGCATGAGTGAGTGAGTGAGTGAGTGAGAGTGTGTGAGAGAGAGAGAGAGAGAGAGAGAGAGAGAGAGAGAGAGAGAGAGAGAGAGAGAGAGAGAAATAAAGTGAAATATACCCAGTTTAGATGGAAAGGATCGTAAGCTGACTATCTGAAGACGTTATTGTAGCTATACCATTAATAGACACGATACTTCCTTGAAAATAAATTCCAGCACGGCACAACAACAACCAAAGTGAAGTTACCCTTCACAATAGATAATGCTATACTATGAACTCTGTTAGAGAGCTCCACACCCATCTATGCATCGCATTTAAGCTCTGTCTTTGTCTATTTTTGCCAGCAGACTCTCTTCAGTTCAGTGTTTTTTTGTTTTTTTTTAAATGGGTGATTCTCCGGAGGTTCAAGGTTTAGCTGCTCCATGTTAACCTTTCTCGCTTATTGTGACAACTCATAGATATCATGTAGAGACTAGATGCCCTATTGGCTGTTGGGCACTGAGAAATGCGACCGCCATCTTGAATCAGTCGTATTCCTATTGTGTTGCATAGCAGCAGTAGATGACAGAGCACTGTGCAGCATGTTCCTGCTCAAATTGGCAGACTATTGTTCGGGAATTACTTTTCACAAGTAAGATTTAACATTACCACATAATATTAATGTTTGTATTTTGTGAATAAAATATCCCATGTGTCTTGTATTATAGCTACATGTATGACCTTTGCAGCAAAAAACCCCGCGTGAAAATCAGTTCGGTATTCAGTGAGATATGATTCATTAAATGTCCTGACAGCTCATATCACCTGCCAAACAGATTACATAGATTACAGTGAGGGGAGCAGTTGACCGGTTTCTGGCGGCCCCACGGCTCGTCCGTGCCAATAGGCTGTATTGGTTGATAGGGCGTCTTCTACCTATATGATGTCTATGGTGACAACTAACCTATACCCCTCCCTCCCAAAGCACTCAACGGAGCAACTTTTCTCTATTAACATAATATGGATATGACGAGACGTGCACGGGCGAGTGATGTATGTATACAATTTCCCATGAAAACCATCTCTCTAAGTCTAAAATACAAACACTTATAATAGGCTTAAAGGCACAATATGTATTTTTTTTTTTTTGTTTAAAAATAGCAAGCTTTAACTCCTCTATTTTCTCTAATTTCCTGTGGAACCCGGTGAAACCGCCAAACACAAAGGGGAACACCGGACTACTGCCAATAACAGCAAAATAAAAAAAAAAACACGAATTAGAAAAAAAGTAGTAGCTAATATCATTTTTCAACTGCACCAAACTTGACAAGACTATTATATGTAATATTTATATTAGTCTGTATTATATAGTTATGGACCACAATTACGCTTTGCCTGCACGTTCTGCTGCTGGAGCCAGCTCTAATGCACTTAATCCCAGAAATTATGCACTGAATTTGCATTTTTGGGTGATCTATCCCTTTAAGATATTGTGTCAAGCTTGAAATGCTTTGATGATAGAAAAATACCTTGAAACAGAACTTAGGAAGCATTTACTATTTTTTGTGTGTATGTGTTTAATTGTTTTGTTTGTTTTAATCATTATAATCAATTATGCCAAATGAATGTGAAGGAAGTCAGGAGGTCCTCCTTACCAGTAGTTGACTGATCTCATCTGGTCTCTTGTGCATTACAGAACTGCCATTGACTTCTCTCAGTTCATCACCGACATGCACCAGACCTGTGGAGAGAGGAGGGATACCTGATTTACAGATTCACTACAACATGTTTGAGCTGTTCGTGCTGTGTTTGATCCACAATACACTTTATAGGCATAGTTCAATTAATTTTTAATGACCAAGATCATTCCCACCACACACACAGCATATATGGGTTATATTCCCATGGCAACAGCTGTGGTCATGTGGTTAGTGAGTCTGTTTGATTCGGTTGATTGGGTCTCAGGAGAGACTCATTGACCACAAAGATGGGCCATTGCAGCAGACTTGCAGCCCAGTGCCCATCATAGAGGTAAAAATAACAAGCATATCTAGTACACTCAGTAAAGGTGCAGGGATATTCAGATGCTTCAATGGTTTTAGTGATGAACACAGAACCTTTGAAGACTGCAATGGTTTTCCATTGTTATACTCAATGGTAATTAAAACAAATGATAAAACGCATTTCATGAGTATATTCGGTAAAATAGCTTTGCATCATGATTATTATGGAATCCAGCATGGAGTAAAATGAGACCTAAGACAAATTCTTTGGTGTCACTCACCACTCCTGTCTGCAGCCCCGCCTTTCATGATCCGAGCCACAATCACGGCCCCGGTGGACTCATCCCGCCGAATAGTGGCACCCTGAGAGAAAGAGCAATTTATCGCTTTAAAAAATCATATTCACTGATCTCAAAATTCTATTAGGACTTTTTTAGTCACACTGACAGTGCACACATTTTCTTGCATACAGTAATTTGCTTTCTTATGTGTTGTTCAAGTCAGTGTTGTTGTTTGTTAGCTAAAACTAAAAAAAAAACATTTTCCATAAGAAATGAAAATATGAAATGAAATGATATGTTAAATTAAATATAGATTTTAGATGAAAAACTTGTAGAACAAACATTAATTAAAAATGTCACCATGGCAACTAACATGGCAAAATATATTCCGTTTAAGTACTAAAATTACAAAAACAAATTAAATATAAAATACAAATAAAATAAAATAAATAAAAACTAGTAAAATTGACAAAATCACATAATTATTTAGTTTTACATTACTAAAACTTAAACTAAAATTTAATGTGTGTGTGCTGTATTATATGTGTATATATATATATATATATATATATATATATGTGCGTGTGTGTGTTTATGTGTATATTATATATATATATATATATATATATATATTATACATATATATATGATCACATATTATCGTGATTATACACATCAAACATAAAAGTCCTTGTTTACATTATATATATATATTAGGGCTGTCAAAACGATTAATCGGATCCAAAATAAAAGTTTGTGTTAACATAATATATGTGGGGGCACTGTGTATAATTATTTTAGATATATAAATACACACACATGCTTGTATATATTTAAGAAATATTTTCATGTATATTCTGTATATAGATTTATATATAATTTATATTATATATAAATACAAATATTTTATATATAAATAATATTTTTTTCTTTAATATATACATGCATGAGTGTTTTTTATATATATACAAAATAATTATACACAGTGGCCCCACAAATATTATGTAAACAAAAACTTTTATTTTGGATGCGATTAATCACGATTAATCGTTTTGACAGCCCTAATATATATATATATATATATATATATATATATATACACACACACACAGTATATATTTTATGTAAACAAGGACTTTTATGTTAGATGTGAATAATTGCGATGAGTACTAGTATGTAAATAATACTAAAAACACACAGGTTCCTAAACACAGTGCTGTCCTAATATTTTTGGGGTCAATGAATTTGTGCAACTGCTATTGTTTCTTTCTCTCACCAGTGGCTCTTTGTTTTTGACAAGACGGACGATCTTAACAGAGTCCTCATCTAGTTCATCCTCAAAGTCATCGGGAAGAGGAGGCAGCACAGGGTCAAAGTTCTTCTGCGCCACCGTGTCATGAACTGACAAAACCGCCTAACAAGCAGGGGGGATAGGAACAACTACATTTTGTTTCTGGCCAATCGTTTAAATGAAGATCTAACAATGAAGTTGTTGTGTGTACCTTGAGATGAGGTGATGTCAGCAAGTGTAGCAGTTCTTTTTCCTCAACACTCATCGGTCCACTTTGCAACTCCTCTACCACCTGCCAATCAATAAGGGCAGACCGTGATTAAAGCATTTAGCAAGCTAGCTTTAGCAAGCTAGTCTTCTAATTCCTTTTATTTCTTTAGCCATCTTTTAGGGACATTTCAGCAAATTTGTCCTTAGATTATGGATACATAAATTCTTATACAATTTAATTTACTTTCTCAAGTAAGTGTGACAGAAAGCTGCTGTATCAAGCATTTTAGTGTCCCCTTATTCCCCCCAGATACCATTAAACACTAGTCTCATATATTATTGTAAAAGGCCATTAATCTTGCCTTAAGTGATGTGATATGACAGACTGCAGCACTTACATCCTCAGCCAGAGTGGAGGCACTGTGGAGAACTGGGGTGGGGCTCTGCCTTTCATACTGACGCAACTTCTCATGGATCTAAAAAAGAAGATAAATAAGCTAAGGTAAATAATGCATGTAATGAATACTTCATAAGTGAATTCAATGCAAAACCTACACACCTTCATCAGGTAGCTGAGACTTCTCTCACTGAAGACATCCTTGAGGAAGACCATGTCCTCTTTGTGATTGGCATCTGGACGCAGCTGTGAGGTCAGCAGGGCAAGCGTCTCGTGCAACCCTGCATGTAAACAGAGACCAATAAGCATCATTGGGATTGTACATACATAAATGTGTTTGTTTCGATTTGTACATTTGTGCCGCTCACCTGCTCCTGCAGAGAGGACTGGCATGGCTTCTTTCATCGATAAGGAAGGGGTTGACCTAAAAAAGAGGTAACCATTATAGCAGTATAGGCTATGCACCCTCAACGTCCTGACAATGTTTAAAAATCAATCATTTTCGTTGTAGTTTTTAGTTTACGATAAAACATTTGCGACACTAACATTAAGAGTAGTCAGATATCATCTTCTTTGACGTTGGTTAATTACATCTTTAGCGTCGTGTTTTTGTTTATTTTATTTTTTATTTTACTACAAACAATGTTTGCTGCACGATTCGCGAATAAATGACTCATTAACTCTTATGAAATGGTTGTTTTTAACGAATGTTAATGAATCGTTAAGAGCTGTAAATTAGTTCACAGTTGACTCCCTCACTGAACCGCAAGTATTTATTTATTTTTCGTTCTAGTTCAAAGAAGATGTAGCCTACACTGTAAAAAAATATTGTTGGTTTAACTTAAAAAAAGTAAGTAACCTGGTTGCCTTAAAATTTTAAGTTGATTGAACTGGAAAAAGTGAGTTAATACAATGAAGGAGATTGATTTAATGATTAAAAACTCCAAATAATAAGTTATCTCAACTAAATAAATTATTTAAGTTGATTTGACAAAAGAAAAAATGTTGTGTTAACAAATCTTGAAAATATTGTTTTTACAGTAAGTCTACTGAAAAGACATCATTTTATAACCATTTTTTGTTGCAATAAATTATTAAAAGATATTCTAGAACTAGAAAAAAAATCCTGCTTATAGCTAATTTCTGAAAATAAATCATAAAAGTGATTTATTTTGTTTAAAAAGTACAAGGTGGCAAGGCTTTTACCCCACACAGAGGGCACAAGGCTGACCAGCATGGGGCAAAAGGCACAATGTACTTTAGCAAAATTATATTTTTTTAATAATGTATTAATAAAGTCATTTTTTGACTTTCAAAGTTTGTTCTATTTTCTGTTTATTTGAATAAATTCAAAAAATATTCATTTTTGTTCAATAAATATACCGTCATTAAAATTTTAAGATATACATTTTAAAAATACAGAAACAATTTTTAATATAGATTAACTATAAATAGCAACATGCTATGATTAATACTATCATATTTTTAAATATAATATGATTCATATAATGTTTTTCCCTTCACTATTGACCAGAAACAAACTCACAAAGGTGATTTGACTGCAACACCAATAGTCCTTTTTTTTTACAATAACCCTGTTTAATTTTTCTTTGTTTTATCAAAATCATATTTTCATGATATTTTCAATGTATGACTCATCTACCATCAATCTCTCTTGCTGGTATCTTCAAGGCACAATAAATCAGTTTAAATACCTGCAGTGGATCACTACATCAATATCCCATCACTTTTAAGCTTGCAACTTATATTTCATATAGTTCTACTGGGTGTGCATTGCCTTGATAAGATTAATGGATATTCATCCATGATAAAGTGCTAGAATAGAGGAGAGAGAGAGTGACTGGAAGAGATGAGTGATGCTCTCATGTGGGTGCCGAGAGGCCGCAGCAGGAAAACAAAGCTCAGAGTGCTGCCACTATTTCCTCTTTTACACTCTTTCTCCCTCACACACACTCTCCCAGAGCAATTCAGACGTGCCATACTTTCAGAGTGCATGCCCAGTGAAACAGAAATAGCAATTCCACAAGCACTGATCCATCTAGAAAAGAGACGAGAGACAAAAAATAGAAACTCTACTGCAGTGTTTCTTCCTCGTAACACACAGCATACGGGGTGTTGTAACATGGGGAGCTTTATCAGTTCAACCAGTAAGAAATGAGCTACAGTGAAGCTTGCCTCTGTGCTTAGACTGGAAGTCTAGAATGAATTCTGATCTAGATGAACACGTCAATACTGAGGAGTGTGTTCATTGTATAACCAAGTACCTATCACATTTGTGGCAATAATTAGGTGAACATTTGTGACTATTCCATTTAGTGACACACAATATAACATCATATGTACTTACTGGTTTGTCTGTAAAAAAAAAGGAGCTTATATGGATGCTGGCACCATAATACCATAAAGCAACATTCAATTCTCAGCAATATCAGGAGAGTGAATGTGAGATATAAACTAATAATCCAATCATGACTACCACAGATAGGAATCCACTATCACTTTTGCTCTAAACGATGATGTCATTCCCACTTTAAGCTGTTCTGGTAATGATGTAATTACCAAAGGTACTTTGTGGAAGCAATACACAGGGGAATGAGTTGTTTTTTTTAAAGGTAGGTGTGTGTGTGTGTGCGCGCGCTCCTATAGGGGAATAGAATATACAATTTGTACAGTATAAAACTCATTACACCTATGGAGAGCCCCCACAAAGATAGTGCAACCGAGTGTGAGTGTTGGTACAAACAGTACAAAAAAGCTAGTATTGAGAAATAAAAAAAGAAATTAACATTAAATAAAATTACATAATATACATTAAAATAAATAAGTATATACTGGCCTCGAACAGTCTATAATCAAGCATAGCTTTAATATATTTCTTACTGTATTTTATCAAGAATAATATCTGGTTATGTATAAGTGCAATGTTTGTGTTGTCTTGTTCATAGACCTAAAAAGATAAACATAAGTTTTGGCATAAAAGCATGAACACGTCATCATGTGTGCTATTTCTGTCTGGAACAGCTTAGAGCCCTTTTCGGTTTTTTTGGCTTAAATGTGACACACACACACACACACGCACATATGCAAACCCTCAAAGACCTCTCCGAAACCTTATTGGCTTTAAAGGTCTGTTTAGGTCACACAGTCTTCGGCAGATAGTACATCTGTTTGGTCTTCCTAATTCTCATGGATGTGTGCGGAATATCAGAACATCAAATCCACTCCGGTTGTTGAAAACTTGGATGGATGTATAAAACACATGTAATGTAGTTAAGTGAATGGTACTGTCTTGGCTGCTGTCTGGAGGAGGGAACCAGAGCAAAATATCTCACTTATAGGGAAGCTTCGGTTTCTACCAGACGCATGCACAGGGTTCTCACATTTGAATAGGATTTAACATATTAAAAATTACATTTCAATGCATCTTTTTATTCCTTCATTGTAATTCAACTTTAAAAGGAAATGTTTTAATTTTCTCAATGTAAAATGCATTCCCTGTTCTCTACTGAAGGCTAATATCCCAAAAAAAGTGAAAAACAGACTCTGTTGCACCATCAAACATTTTGCCAAATTCTTGCTCAACCAATGGTTTGAGTTTGGGGCGGGACATCCTAATTTTTTAAACAATGTCAGACGCACACACAAAACTCATAATTTAATTTCAGTTATTGTGCCTGGTGACTGATGGGAAGAGTATTAACAATAATCACAATGAATTGTTTGCTTACACAGCTAACACAGTCTAAGAGCAGCTGGGAAACTGCTCCTTTAAACTATAATGGTGGAGGGATGTTGATCAGGTTATCGAAATAGATAGGTTTTCACAGACAGAGATAAAAGCATGTACATGATTGTTAGAGGAGTTTTTATATCCCTCAGGATGAATTTTGATCTGTGCTGGTGATGAATCTGGCAAGGCAAAGTGAGGTCTGAGATAAAGCATCACATTTTGACCTGGACAATTTAAGATACAAATTAAAAAAAAAAAAAAAAACACTGAGTATATAGTATGACTTTTAAGTGATTTGTAACTCCTTTTTGACTAAAAGCCCCCTATTGTCCAATGCAATATTTGAATATTCAACATTTCCTCTTGTATTATGATTATGCTGCTTGTTATCAACATAGTTGGGTGTAATGTGTTACTAAGTAATTAATTTCTGTAATTTATTTACTTTTTCCTTGTCAAAGTAATGTAAAGGACTGTGCTTCATTTTTCTGTAATTTAATTAGTTACTTCTGATGTCATAGCATTAAATACTGTATTATAGAACAATTCTTTATAAAATAAAAACAATAATGGATTTCGCTTCTAATGACAAAACCTATGTTTTCTTTATGTAAACTCCCTTGAAATACTTTGGTCAGCTCAAGAATAACTTAATAGCGTTTATTTGAAATAATTGAAAGAGCAGTTTCATGTTTTGTATTCTTTCAACTGGTCGAGCTTGATATGGGATTTAGAAAGTAATGCAATGATTTATTAGTAATATAGAGTAATTAGAAGAGTAATCTAATCACACTGCTGAATATCTAATTAGTAGCTTAGTGATTGATTACTGACCCAACACACTGGTTATCTAACGTCTTTATAAACAGAAACTGGGAGTTTTGTAATTAAGGGGAACATAAATTAGATTTGGATTGTTTTTAGCATTTAAACTATAAAACTATAAGGATTATTTATATATATATATATATATATATATATATATATATATATATTTGTTTAAGTTATCTCGTGCTCAACTTTGCTCAGAACCACTGATCTAGAACAATATTATGCCAACAAGTGAATTCTTATTCGTGAAGTCTTTAGAGCCTCTGAAGATGAAAGTGGTGCATGTTTATGACAAATAGGGGGAGATTTCATAGTGCCAAATGGGATTCATGAAAAATAATCTGACCTTGGGGGTGAAAGGTCAGCCATCACAAGAGAAGCTCCTTTTGTTAGAGATTAAAAACACAGAGAAACATCAGTTTGAATGTTTTCCTGGACCATCTTCAAATATTGCAATCATCTGAGAGGAATATAAGTTGTCTGGAGGCTGTACTGAGTATTGTTAGACTCATTATTTTGCAAGAGAAAATTAATTAATAGTTCAACTGCCTGTTGGCATGAACCAAACTCAAATATGTACCGCCCTGGCACCCTGGCCATTCTTTAATCCTGCACCCACCTCCAAACAGACCCAGACCATTAGAATTCAACTCGCAGTGACCTAATTCTGTTTCATTTACATTGTTGCACTCCCATGTGCAACACATAGAGGAACGCATGCACCCTACACAAACAATGAACATAGATGGACAATTACAATCAATAATGGAAACAGGTGTGCACGTTTTCCTCGGCAATGTTGTGAAAGCATCAGTACTCTCTCTCTCTCTCTCTCTCTCTCTCTCTCTCTCTCTCTCTCTCTCTCTCTCTCTCTCTCTCTCTCTCTCTCTCTCTCTCTCTCTCTGCATCACAGTCTTCCTCTCTCTTCCTTCATCTGCAGTGCAGTGCTGATTTGCACATATGCCACTGATTGGCTCAGAGAGAGAGAGAAAAAGAGAGGAGATAATCACCAAAACACATTTACAATCGCACGCACGATCTCGTGCAGTGCATGCTGGGTCTTGCTTCGTGTTTGGCTCCCGTATAATGAAGCAAATGAACGTAATAAAAAAAGAGCAGCCTACCTCTGGCTCCGTCTTCTCCTCTGTTTTCTGTGTCTCTGCCTGGATCTGTCGTTCCCAGAAGATTGCCTTACTGATCCTTTCGCTGTGACTCTTCCTCCGGCTGCCGCCCCTGCCGTCTGTCGCTTCTCTTTCTGTCTCTCTCTTCCACACACATACACAAACCCCCTCCCCTTTCTATCCTCCCTCCCCTCCTATCTCCTCCCCTTCTCTCCTCCGTTCATCCAGCACTATATCCTCCAGCTAGTCTCTCTTTCTCTCTCTCAGCTGTCATTATGTCACCAGAGACAGAAGCAGGTGGGCGTTGTAAGACACGCAGTGAGCATCTCTCCTCCCTCCCATTCACCCTCTGTCTTTTTTTCTCTTTAGATTATTGTGATCACTTGAGCAGCTCTGAAAGCCTAAGCACTCATTCACTCACAGTCAGATGGAAGAGAAAGAGAAAAGAGGCTCTCCCCATCCCCCTTTTCTCTATTCCACAGGCATGCAGCATGCTTATGTTTTGTGCATGTGAGATTGTTGCTGTTTCTTTGTTGTACATAGATGGACTATTCCAGGCAGAGCTTAGGTCTGTGGGTTTCATTGCATGTAGGGTTAGACCATAGGAAATCTGGATATTTTACCAATTAAACCTGGATGTAAACTGAAACTTTTAGAATTCTGATCATGTTAGAAAATAAATCAATACAATAAATATGATTCTTCGCTGTTTTCCATAAAAAAAAAATTAAAAATATATGGATACTATAATTTGCAATGAAAATGTATTACATTAAAAACTGCTATTTGTAATGAAACTTTTACATTAAATACAAATAATACTGTAAGACAGCAGAAATAGGGCTTAATGTACCATGGTAGAATTAACACAGTCTCATCCCAATTCGTCATATAACTGACGTTTTGGGACGTCTTTTGACCATTCGTCAATATACGACTTCTTAGGGCCCCCTTAATGAATTTTCTGTGTGTTTTCACATGTTTTACCTGTATTTTGAATTTCTTGTTACATTTTTGAGTTGAGGTTCTGTAAACTGAACAGAAAAATGGACTGGTCATTTCCATTCAGGACATTATCTGTTTTTCTAAAAAAAAAATAATAATAATAATAATAATAATAAAATAATAATAAAAAGTGTTCTTGCAGTGAAATGTGTAATGAAAAATGTTAAATAAAATCAAAAAGATATTAAAATAACCATTTTCACAAGTAGTCTTTTGCACGCAGCATGTTTAAGCTAATGTGTGTTTAATTAAAATAAGCCATTAGAAACATGAACATTCTGACATCAACATAATAAATTCCAAATCTCACTAAATAGAAGATTAAAGACTTGTGAGTTTATAATGGAAATCTTATTTTACCCATTGTGTGTTTTTGATAGGGCCATGTGGTCCTCTCTGACAAAGTAATCTTGCATAAATAACATGGATGTTCTGTCAGAGCCCTTCCTTTTTGGGTGCAGGGGTCATTAAAGGTTGAGAGGGTTGTTTTGGGATGTCTGTCTAATTAATTCAGAGACATCTGTTACACCTTATCTGACTCGAAGGAAAAGATTTACAAGAGCCCTCTGTCAGTACACACACATACACACAGAGAGAGAGACGGGGAGAGAGAGAGAGAGAGAGAGAGAGAGAGAGAGAGAGAGAGAGAGATTGTATATGACAGAAATTTGCACAATTTCTACAGTAATACCGCATTGAAATATATACTGAATCTAAAAAAATCACCTCGGTTACTGATGTAACCCTCGTTCCCTGAAGGAGGGAACGGGAGATATGACATCGACATGACATAATTGGGATCACTTCGGGGAGCCTTATCAACTTAGCGTCACGTGCTCCGCCCCAGGAGCCGAGATTGTGACAGCCATACAGCGATGATCAGCAACAGTGGCGGCAGGACATCTCGTCTCCCGTTCTCTCCTTCAGGAAACAGGGGTTACATTAGTAACCGAGACGTTCCCTTTCAGTCACTCACGTTTGAAGTGACGTCGACCTGAAGATGTAATTGGGATCCCATGGAAAACCACAACGGTTGCTGCCACATTCAGGACCCGACTCTCAGACCTCCAACTGGCTGGGGCAGAAGACCTGCGTGGAGGGACTTTGGAATGCTGCTCCGTTATAACCCACACAGTGGAACTCTTGGATAACACTGGGAAAACATGCCTTTCCAGGGGAAGGGGACACTGTGGAAGCCACATCCTGCCCGAAGGGAGGTAACATTTAGAGAATACACATATGGACTGGCCGGTAGGAATAGTGCAACATATGGAATGATGCAGAATACTCATATGGAATCGCTGCAGAGATCACCACACAAGGAACCCAGCCTAGCACAAGTTACACAAGCACTAGGCCTGGCGTTGGACGCTCCACAATGTTCGACTGCCAAAGGGGTGTGGAGGAACTCACAGGGTTTGCCTGAGTGGGGAACTCAACTGGAGCCAAAAGCGCACGTATCCGCTCCATGGCACTAGGCACTAGAACGGGAACTTCAGTGTTAACGGCTGGTTGAAACAAGCCCACAGGAAGAAACTGGCTCAAAACGTAGGCCATAAAACCTTGCGAATGTGTTAAGTGTCGCCCAGCCCACAGCTCTACAGATATCTGTCAGCGAGGCACCGAGTTTCAGCGCCCAATTAGAAGCGGCAGTCCTAGTGGAGTGGGCTCTAAACCCGGGCGGGCAAGACACGCCTTGGGCTTCGTGCCTTTACAAGCCAAGGCGATGGTATCCACTATCCAGTGGGCCATCCTCTGTTTAGAGACAGCCTTTCCCTTCTGCTGGCCTCCGTAACAGATGAAGAGCTGATCTGAGGTCCTGAGGCTTTGTGTTCAGTCCACATACAGGCACAAAGCGCGGATGGGACAGAGAAAAGCCAGGGCTGGGTCTGCCTCCTCCAAAGGCAGTGCTTGCAGGTTCACCACCTGGTCCCGGAAGGGAGTGGTAGGAACCTTGGGCACGTATCCGGCCCAGGGTCTCAGGATCACCTGAGAGTTAGCCGGGCAGGATTCTAGGCATGATTCTTTGACCGAAAATGCATGCAGATCCCCTACCCTGTTGATGGAGGCCAAAGCAACCATGAGTAGTTTTACAGGACAGAATTTTTAACTCAGCTGACAGCAAAGGGTCAAATGGTGATCTCCAAAGAGCCGAAAGGACCAGAGACAAATCTAAGAGGGTATAGAGAGCAGGCGACAAGAATTTAGTCTCCTTGCCCCCCTCAAAAATCTGATGATCCACTTCAATGCATAGGGGCACCTTGTAGAGGGGGCTCTAGCGGAAGTGATGGATGTGGTCCTCTCTCAGAGGAATGGGCCAAGGAGAGACTGTTGCGAGGAGCACTAGTTCGAAGAACCAGGTCCAGTTGGGCCAATAAGGCGCAACAAACAAGACCTGCTCCTCATCCTCCTTGACCTTGCACAAGGTCTGTGTAAGAAGGCTCACTGCGGGAAACGCATATTTGCGAAGGCCCGGGGGCCAGCTGTGTGCCAGGGCATCCGTGCCGAGTCTTCCCTCGGTTGAGAATAGAACAACTGGCAGTGAGACGTGTCCGGGGCGGCAAACAGATCTATCTGTGTGATCCCGAAGTGCCTGAAAATCAGTGGGCATTCGTGGTGACCACAGAGTGCCTGGACACTTGTTCTAGGGGAACAACTGCACACAGGAACAAAGGGTCCAACCACAAGCTAAGAGTTTGGTGACAGTACGGGGTTATTTGGACCCGGCACGAGCAGCTCTGCCATGCCCATCTCTGGACCCGATCGAAGAGCCAGTGTTAGAGCAGCCTTATATGAAAAAAATCGACGTTACCTTGGCTGCAGATGCCATATGCCCCAGGAGCCTCTGAAACGGATTCAGTGGTGCCGCTGTTCTGCGTCTGAGCATGCTCACGCAGTTCAACACTGACTGGAGGCGGGCCTCGGTGAGGCACGCTGTCATGTTGATCGAGTCCAACTCCATACCAAAAAGAGAGATCCTTTGCCCGTGGGTGAGTTTGCACTTTTCACGCAGACAATGATCCTAATTACGTTGTCTTGTCAATGTCACGTCGAACATGAGCGACTGAAAGGTAACAAATGCTATTAAAGAAATTAGATGTAACTGAACACCTACAAATGCATTAGTCTTTCAACTGTATCACCATCCATTCAAAAGAGGGGAAACTTAGGACTGCATGGACTGCATTTATATAGCGCTTTCATAGACCTAATGGCCACCAAAGCGCTTTACATATGTCAGCCATGCAAGGCGCCATCCAGCTCGTCGGGAGCAGCTGGGGTTAGAAGTCTTGCTCATGGACACCTCGACACTTGGTCAGGTGGAACCGAGGATTGAACCACCAACCTTCTGGTTTGTAGACACCCAACATGAACCACTGAGCCACTGCCACCCCAGGATTTAGTACTCTGGGGCAGGAAGGATTTAGGAAGGATTAAGTACTGTAAAAGTGAATTAAAAGCAGTAGACAGTGTCATTCTTTTGTCATGTCAAACACCAATATTAAATGTCTTTAACACTTGCAAAAGTCTAGTTTGACAACAAAACAGAAGTCAAATGAAAAAAGAAAGTCAACAGAAATACATATGAGAATGTGTGTATGCATGTGTGGAAACAAATAAAAGGACAGCTGGACAAATATTAGATAACTATATTTTTATATTAATTTATTTTCTTTCAATGTACAGAACAAGAAGAATCACTTTGTCTTACAAAAGCCTTATGTACAGATATAAAATCTCCCAGTGACACATAAATAAGTATATATATATGAAGCAAACAGATGGTTGAGTAAAAACAACGTCATGTTCTGATTTAAATAAATATGATTATTGGCACGACTACAGAGGAAACATGGTTAAGAAATCCTCTTCAATGCATAAGTCTCCTATTCAAAAGACAACATTACAGTCAGGCACAGAGATCAATTTCTGGTGGCATGCATTGTTCTGGCATAAAATAAATTAATGCTTCGGAGAAGATATCAACTAAAAATTCATCATAATTTAAAACACAAACAAACATGACATGCTCTCTCCAACAAAATGCAATTACTGTATCAGAAACCAGATTAGATCCAGATCTACTGGATTACACTGTATGTTCTGCCCCTTATTTCTTCCACAGATGAGACAAATGAAACACATAATGTGTCGAAATGTGGTTCAAAATTACATTCTTTTAGTATTTTGAGTTGAAAACCACTGTAACATGCATGGCAGACAACAAAGCAATGAATATGGTATAAAATGTGCTGACAAAACATGGTAAGAAATGACAAAAAATACAGAAGCGTTGATGTTCAATGTTCATCTCTCATTAACACACATAAGACACGCCACTCAAGCTTTGTGGTAAAAGAAACCCAATCATCAATGCACTTGTAGGAAGTGAGCATTTTATCCTGGGTGAAAGGGAATTTCAATAAAAACAGTAAAATGTTAAAAACAATGTATCTCTCAAAAGCCATTTGCGTGTGTACCTTCAGTCTGTGATCAGCTGTATGGCTTTGACAGCGTTAAATTTCCAGAACCATTTTGATCCAAGGCCTTTTTATAATTAATGTTGTTATTGCACTCTTTCTTTGTCTTCTTACTTTTCGTTGGCTTTCCTTGCATAATTTCTCATCTCTTCTCATCTCCTGGTATGAAGTATGGATTTTCATGACCCACCAGATAAGAGTATCGTGTGGGGTTTGGGTCCTTAAAGGTCCTCATGCCATCTGCGTTGAGGTCATACGAGCCCTTCTGCAGAAGAAATGAGTTCATATAAGCCACATACAGGTAAACACAACCCATCAGCCCATCTCCTCATGCAGGGAAATCACAATTACCTGCTTAAAAATTCATGCAAAGCTTAAAATGCCATGCAAACAGTTGACCAAAATCGAGATCTCATCTAGAATATAATGGCAATTCACCTCAGAATCAGAATGTATATAGTGGCGGTAAGCGGCGTTGTCACAGCAAAAAGAAGAAATAAATAAGTAAAGGAATATTCCTTTCAAGTTAAATAAAGTTTAAGTCATAATTAATGTTGGTGGTGCAATCATTATTTTGGTTATGGTAGTGATTAAGAATTTACACACTTAAACTTTAAATTGTATATAATCCAGAATATTCCTTTACTTGGAAGAACTTGGACACTAAAGACCCTTTAAGGCACATCAGACAATTTAAATCAGATAATTTACGTCAGATAAAAAAAAAATATATATATTTAATAAATTTAAATAACATACACTACTGTTCAAAATTTGGCTCTTTATTTTTTCAAAATGTTTTTGAAAGAAGTCTCTTCTGCTCACCAAGGCTGCATTTATTTAATCAAAAAAGCAATAAAAACTGAAATATGGTGAAATATTAATAGAATTTATTAATTCTCAGTTCACATGATCCTTCAAAAGTCGGATTCTGAATGCTAATTTGCTGCTCAATAAACATTTCTTCTTAGTATAATCAATATTTAAAACAGTGCTGATGATATTTTTTTGTGGAAACCGTGATAATTTTTTTCAGAAATCTTTAATGAACAGAAAGTTCAAAAGAACAGTATTTATTGAAATATAAATCTTTTGTTATATTAGAAATTTAGACATTAGAAAACATTAGAAACTAATTTTTACAGTAAGTTGAATGCGTTCTTGCAGAATAAACAGTATTCGTTTATCTTTATAATCTTAATGAGCCCAAATTTTGAATGGTAGTATATTTGTAGAGTTCAGATGCAAAAGCCTCTAAGTGCCACCTAAAATGTTTTTCTAGAATAATTATTTTTATCAAGCTCGTATATTTAAGTTCAGTAATTTCACTTAAATGAGAATTAATAGGTAATTTTCATTGTCATTTAAGTGAAATTACAGAACTTAAATATACGAGATTGATACGAGATGGCTCTTTTGCATCTGAACTCTTCATTTCAAATCAGTAATAAAATTTGACAACAATCGTATCATATTTTGCAATTCTTAAGCCCAAATCTACGGAGCCCCTAAAGCAACATGGTGGTGGAAAAAATATGGGATGGGAGGAAAAAAAATTTTTCAAACCTTTGCGTTCTCTCGCAAAACTTTTGGGTTCTCTCGCAATTTTTTTCCCCCTCCCATCGCATATTTTTTTCCACCACTTATGTCCCTTTAGGGGCTCCATACAAATCACATTCACAAATATTGTATTTTTCAGGCTGGTCCAGCTAATTTTGAATGTAGAGTAAACAAATACATGATTGGCTATTTATACATAACTGTCCATTCCATTCCTACAGCCTTCAAATTAAGCCTTTCAATTACGTGACATCCGTTTTCAAGGCAAGACTACAGGAATTATGTTCATGTTCTGCATTTATATATGTACAAGCGAACCCTTTTTGCCTTTTACAGTCCCTGGCGACGAACCATTACACACTTTAACAGGCCGTCGGTGACTTACCTTCCCTCTAATCTTCTACAGTCATAGTGTTTGGAGTGAGGCAGAGTATCAAGTCCATACGGAACACCACATACACACACAACACAGCAACCACAAATACGAGCACAAACACACACAAAGAGGTTTGTTTAAGAGCTAAATGATAACGAAACTTGTACATCTGTTATGATAATATTATGATTATAAAATTAAATGATGAAATCTGTGAGTTTGTACTACTGTTAGCTTTCAATTCCTTTCACTGCAAAGGCACTAATGCACTAGACCCTCTTTATGTGTGGCCTGGTTAGGACTGCATCTGCTCATAATGGACTTCAGTCATTTAGCCAAGTAATACATTTGTGAAAAAGTAGGATAATGTAATATTTTGATTAATGTTAGTGGAGTTCAGGAAGGCAGGCAGAGTAAAGATTTAGAAATAGACTTGGGTCTGATTTAACAATTGTTAACACTATTGTTAGATTAAATCAGGTTACATGCAGGGTTAATGGAAGAATTGGAGGGAACTGTAACTTACAGTGGGTTTATTTCTACAATTATTAAAAAGAGGTACAGTAATAAGCAATGTATATGAAACATTTGGGGTCAGTAAGAATGATGAACAAATACAGTTACAAATTTATTGCTCATGGTTAGTTCATGTTAGTTTAAAACACATTAACTAATGTTAAATAATGAAGCTTATTGTAAAGTGTTACAAAAAAAAATCTAAATTATTTATTTTATTCTACAGCGATATATTGTTTTATTTAAAAAAGTCCACACATACGCTTGTCTTTGAATCGGTACAAAACCCACTGTAAGTTAAATATCTGTGTAACTTTTCTGTTTAACAGGTTTAAATGACAACTTCTTTGTGAAGTGACTGGAAGGAGGGACTCACCAATCCATTAGTGTGGCCTTTTTTGCCTGGCCCTTCAACCATTTCCAGGTTATTGCCAAAGACATCATTACTGGAACTAGATGTGAGAGTGACACGAGGAATATGGGTGATATCCTGAGAGGGCCATGTGGCCCGGATTTCCTCAGCAGCATACGGGCTGCTGAAATGATTGTCGTTTGACCTTTTCCTGATAATAAATAAGCAATGCACACACAAAAATGTCAACAAGTGAGAAATGTATATCCATACCTAAGCATAAGACACTGTAGAAGAGAGATTCATATGCACGTCTCCCTGACCTCTCATAAACACTCACCTATGAGTCACACAGATGTAGATGAGAACAGCCAGAATTACAATGAGCAGAAGTCCCCCTAACACACACGCCACCACCACTAGAGCCAACAAAGAGGCTACGCAGAGAGATAAAGGTCATTAGACACAAATATACATGCAAAATCTATAATTTAGCACAGAAAACAAGCTGGTCAATGTATTGGTGTAACTTAAAAAAGACTATTGCTTTGATGGTTAAAAAAACAAGAAATATTGTAATAATAATATCTTACAGTCATTACAGTTGAAACCAGAATAGCCAAATGAACATCTGTTAAAAAAAAGGGAAATAAATGTTGAAACCTATCCACAGACATCTGCTTGTAGCAATATTGCCACAACACAAGAGGGCAGTAGTTTCTGATGCTGCACAAAAACTAAGTTTCAAGTTGTTTCTAATCTTTGACATGTCCAAGCCTCTGATAAAAGGTAAAAAAAAAAAACATCCAGTCCACAATCACATTTTATATTGAAAAAAAGTCATTTTGTGTTTTTTCCCCCAAATCAGTGACATCATTTATGAATTTGGTTATTAAAGTTAGTAGTTTTGATCAGGACTGAGGTTGATTAATAGATTTATGCAATCAAATTTGAAAGAAATATTTATCTGATACATTTTTAAGCAGTTTAAAGTAGAGGCTGTTTTCAGCCACGAACATAACAAAAGGGTAGGGAATTTGGCGACAGTGTACTATTGAGTTTTTGAAAATGTCCAAAGCATTTTCCTAAAATATGTGTCAAAATATAAGATTTCACCAAAAATCATTCCATTTGCTGAAACATGGTGAAAGTTATGGCCAGATTAAGACTCAAAAATACCCCATAGTGGATGAAAACATCCCTAACAGCACATAAGAACAAGGAAGACAATTAGTATTATTATACCTTTGAGGTATGTTTTCTTAAACAAAGTATTGTTTAGGTGTGTATATTCAGAACAAAGAAATGAAATGGTACTCACTGAACACAAACATCTCCCTGTGCTTTGTAGCCACTTGGACAAACTGTGAAAAGATTAGAAAGTAAATAGTTGGTTTTGTGTTTGAACATGACACTTCAAGACTCTCTTACATTGGGATTTTATTGTATATAATGTATAGAAATAAAAATAAATAAAAACAATCTTTATTATTTTTGGTCAGTGTACTGTACATTCTGAAGCCTGATCTTACCAGACCAGGATTAATGTGTCTGTTAGCATGGATAAATCCATGTCAAAATCAAAGGTCACCGATTATTATGATATGCACACACAATATGGAAGCCCATGTTTTTTGGGGGGTTTTCCACACAGAAAGGGAGTGCTAAAGACACACTCACCTCTACAGCTTTTGACCTGGTAAGGACTAGGTACATAGCCAGGTTTGCAGGTACAGAGAGCGATCCCATCTTTGGCCTTACACTCTGTAGTGTCCACATCACAAGGAGAAAGTTCTTGCTCACACAGATTGCTAACTAACAAGAGACAGACAGTGAGAGAGAAAGAGAGTATAGTTGTTTAGAGAGAAGGGTGTATCTATGGTCCTTTACTTTTTAAAGCATGTTTGGCTTCACCGGTTAATTTTAAATGCAATATGGATTTTTAAAGAATAAATATTTCAGACTCTTTTAATTTCATGTAGTTTCATTTCATATGAATACCATAAAACAAACATAACCAAACAGAAACATAAAATGCTGCCTTAAAATTGTAAGTATAACTTGGTTGTTTAAGTAATTTCAACTAAAATTACATCAAACTGAAAAAAAATGAATCTATACTATAATACTATATATTAAAAAGCTTATTGCTTAACTTATTTTGATGAGTTAAACCAATGTCAAACAAAAGTTGTCGACTTCCTGATTATATAATTTTTAGAGTGTATTTAAAAAAATACACTGTGGCGTAGTGGTCATTTCAGCTTTTCAAAAGTGTTTCATGTGAAATACCCTAGTATTGTTAACTTTAAGTATATAGAGAGGCAAGCTTTTATGTGATCTAAAACATTTGACAATTACAAAACATGGCCACAATCATGGCAAAACAATTCTAAACACCTAAAGTTCGGTCACTGCATAGCACTTGATTGTGTTCCTATTAGAGGAACGATCTTTGACATTTACTGTTATACAACTGCAAAGAGAAGCTGTTTTATCAACCTTTGTGGAAATTTGCATAAAAAAAAACTACATGTTTTTGATATTAACACTGTGAAGGTGCATTTGTTGACTAAACATCAATTAATGTGTTTAGAATTAATGTCAAGAAATGTAGATATAAAGAATGTATTGTATTTAAAGAATGAAACAATGACAAAATTGTTTGAAAAAGTAAAAAAGTATGTGAAACCAAGTATTGTATATTTATGTAACCAATATAAAGTATATATCATACTTTATATTATAATTAATACAATATATTGTATTCATTTATTATGTGGAAATTAAAACATGTTTCACTCTGTTCATACAGCGAACCTTAAATGCTAAATCTTTTCAAGAGACTCACCACTGTATTTAGCACCAGCAAGAATGCCACAGTCTGTCATTCCACAGGTCGTTGCATTTGTTATACCAGTATTAATGGCCAATGTAATGGATTCCTGGGTGACTGGAGAATTGGGCTCAAAATAACTGGTTACGGAAGCCACTATACTGCCAGGCCTGAACATATTTACACCGAGATTAGTAATTGGCAAATATCATACAGAAGAGAAGAGCTTTGTTTAAGAACTGTTTGAAATGGATACTCACGTCAACCTAAGGACTGTGCTGTTTATATAGTTTGGCTGGTTACGAAGAATTGCATTTACCTATGATGAAAGGGAAGAAAGAGTAATGAATTTAGACTCACTGAAACTGAAGGATATTGATCCAGGATATGGAATGTTTTTAAGTATTTACTTTGCCAGTCCCAAGTTCAATAAAGCTTTATTGGCATGACTAATACTATAACAGTCTGCCAACGCAATACAGTGAATATAGCTAAATGATAAATAAATATGATTCTATATTTCTCTAAATATGATTCTAAAATTCTATAAGATTTATAATAACAAAATAAACTACATTTATGATCAAAAATGTTATCCAAATTTGTATTAATTAGTTTAATTGTTATTAGATTAATAATTTTATTCCATGCCTTCTTACCTAATAGTTATACAAACAGACTTCATAAACTGCACAGTTTTAGTGTGAAGTAATACATCTTTGCAAGTAATAAATGAAGCTAAAACACCTGATTGTAAAGTAAATTTGTGACATACCGCAATAAGGATCTCATCAGCAACTTTCTGGAATTCAGGTGTTTTGGGATCATGCATTGCAGGTACAAATGTGCGGTTCACCTTTAGTGAACTAGGGAACGATTTAGCTGGGAATAAGAGAGAGTGAGGGTGATAAATAAAGATTGTCCTTAATAATCACTATAAACACATGAGTCTTATTATACAAATTAAAAGACTGAATGACTTTCTGTAAAGTCTCATGGCCCTGTGTAAGAAAGTTTATAAGTGATTGACAGAAATTGGCATCAGACAGATACTCACTTTCCACACAGGCATTATTTAAAGGAAAAGTTCCTGTCAGACACTGACAGATGGAGTTCACACAAACACTGAGTGGTGGGCAGGGCACTGAAGGACAGGTAGCTTAAAGAACAAAAGGAGAAAGTATTGGGCATTTGTGAAGATTTACAATGCATGAACATTACACTGTAATCCATAATCACACAACACATTCATTCAAACACACCTGGTGCGGTGGTGGTGTTAGTTGGGTTAGTAGTAGATACGATTGGTCCAGTTGTTGAGTTGGTTATTGGTGGTGTGGTAGTATTTCCTGTTGTAGATTGAGGTGGTGTGGTGGAATTCCCTAGTGTAGTGTTTCCAGGTGTAGTTATGGGTGGTGTGGTAAAGTTTACTGTTGCATTATTCCCTGGTGTAGTCATGAGTGGTGTGGTAAAGTTTACTGTGGCATTATTCCCTGGTGTAGTCATGGGTGGAGTCGTAGCATTTACTGTTTCATTGTTCCCTGGAGTAGTCAGGGGTGGTGTGGTAAAGTTTACTGTTGCATTATTCCCTGGTGTAGTCATGGGTGGTGTGGTAAAGTTTACTGTTGCATTATTCCCTGGTGTAGTCATGAGTGGTGTGGTAAAGTTTACTGTGGCATTATTCCCTGGTGTAGTCATGGATGGTGTGGTAAAGTTTACTGTTGCATTATTCCCTGGTGTAGTCATGAGTGGTGTGGTAAAGTTTACTGTTGCATTATTCCCTGGTGTAGTCATGGGTGGTGTGGTAAAGTTTACTGTGGCATTATTCCCTGGTGTAGTCATGGGTGGTGTGGTAAAGTTTACTGTTGCATTATTCCCTGGTGTAGTCATGGGTGGTATGGTAAAGTTTACTGTGGCATTATTCCCTAGTGTAGTCATGAGTGGTGTGGTAAAGTTTACTGTTGCATTATTCCCTGGTGTAGTCATGGATGGAGTGGTAGCATTTACTGTTTCATTGTTCCCTGGTGTAGTCATGGGTGGTGTGGTAAAGTTTACTGTTGCATTATTCCCTGGTGTAGTCATGGATGGAGTGGTAGCATTTACTGTTTCATTGTTCCCTGGTGTAGTCATGGGTGGTGTGGTAAAGTTTACTGTGGCATTGTTGCCTGGTGTAGTCATGGATGGAGTGGTAGCATTTACTGTTTCATTGTTCCCTGGTGTAGTCATGAGTGGAGTGGTAAAGTTTACTGTTGCATTATTCCCTGGTGTAGTCATGGGTGGTGTGGTAAAGTTTACTGTTACATTATCCCCTGGTGTAGTCATGGGTGGTGTGGTAAAGTTTACTGTGGCATTATTCCCTGGTGTAGTCATGGGTGGTGTGGTAAAGTTTACTGTGGCATTGTTGCCTGGTGTAGTCATGGGTGGAGTGGTAAAGTTTACTGTTACATTATCCCCTGGTGTAGTCATGGGTGGAGTGGTAAAGTTTACTGTTGCATTATTCCCTGGTGTAGTCATGGGTGGTGTGGTAAAGTTTACTGTTACATTATCCCCTGGTGTAGTCATGAGTGGTGTGGTAAAGTTTACTGTTGCATTATTCCCTGGTGTAGTCATGGGTGGTGTGGTAAAGTTTACTGTGGCATTATTCCCTGGTGTAGTCATGGGTGGTGTGGTAAAGTTTACTGTTGCATTATTCCCTGGTGTAGTCATGGGTGGTATGGTAAAGTTTACTGTGGCATTATTCCCTAGTGTAGTCATGAGTGGTGTGGTAAAGTTTACTGTTGCATTATTCCCTGGTGTAGTCATGGATGGAGTGGTAGCATTTACTGTTTCATTGTTCCCTGGTGTAGTCATGGGTGGTGTGGTAAAGTTTACTGTTGCATTATTCCCTGGTGTAGTCATGGATGGAGTGGTAGCATTTACTGTTTCATTGTTCCCTGGTGTAGTCATGGGTGGTGTGGTAAAGTTTACTGTGGCATTGTTGCCTGGTGTAGTCATGGATGGAGTGGTAGCATTTACTGTTTCATTGTTCCCTGGTGTAGTCATGAGTGGAGTGGTAAAGTTTACTGTTGCATTATTCCCTGGTGTAGTCATGGGTGGTGTGGTAAAGTTTACTGTTACATTATCCCCTGGTGTAGTCATGGGTGGTGTGGTAAAGTTTACTGTGGCATTATTCCCTGGTGTAGTCATGGGTGGTGTGGTAAAGTTTACTGTGGCATTGTTGCCTGGTGTAGTCATGGGTGGAGTGGTAAAGTTTACTGTTACATTATCCCCTGGTGTAGTCATGGGTGGAGTGGTAAAGTTTACTGTTGCATTATTCCCTGGTGTAGTCATGGGTGGTGTGGTAAAGTTTACTGTTACATTATCCCCTGGTGTAGTCATGGGTGGTGTGGTAAAGTTTACTGTGGCATTATTCCCTGGTGTAGTCATGGGTGGTGTGGTAAAGTTTACTGTGGCATTGTTGCCTGGTGTAGTCATGGGTGGAGTGGTAAAGTTTACTGTTACATTATCCCCTGGTGTAGTCATGGGTGGTGTGGTAAAGTTTACTGTTACATTATCCCCTGGTGTAGTCATGGGTGGTGTGGTAAAGTTTACTGTTGCATTATCCCCTGGTGTAGTCATGGTCGGTGTGGTAAAGTTTACTGTTACATTATCCCCTGGTGTAGTCATGGGTGGAGTGGTAAAGTTTACTGTTACATTATCCCCTGGTGTAGTCATGGGTGGTGTGGTAAAGTTTACTGTTGCATTATCCCCTGGTGTAGTCATGGTCGGTGTGGTAAAGTTTACTGTTACATTATCCCCTGGTGTAGTCATGGGTGGTGTGGTAAAGTTTACTGTGGCATTATTCCCTGGTGTAGTCATGGGTGGTGTGGTAAAGTTTACTGTGGCATTGTTGCCTGGTGTAGTCATGGGTGGAGTGGTAAAGTTTGTTGTTACATTATCCCCTGGTGTAGTCATGGGTGGTGTGGTAAAGTTTACTGTTGCATTGTTGCCTGGTGTAGTCATGGGTGGTGTGGTAAAGTTTACTGTTACATTATCCCCTGGTGTAGTCATGGGTGGAGTGGTAAAATTTACTGTTACATTATCCCCTGGTGTAGTCATGGGTGGTGTGGTAAAGTTTACTGTGGCATTATTCCCTGGTGTAGTGATGGGTGGTGTGGTAAAGTTTACTGTTACATTATCCCCTGGTGTAGTCATGGGTGGTGTGGTAAAGTTTACTGTGGCATTGTTGCCTGGTGTAGTCATGGGTGGTGTGGTAAAGTTTACTGTGGCATTGTTGCCTGGTGTAGTCATGGGTGGAGTGGTAAAGTTTGTTGTTACATTATCCCCTGGTGTAGTCATGGGTGGTGTGGTAAAGTTTACTGTTGCATTGTTGCCTGGTGTAGTCATGGGTGGTGTGGTAAAGTTTACTGTTACATTATCCCCTGGTGTAGTCATGGGTGGAGTGGTAAAATTTACTGTTACATTATCCCCTGGTGTAGTCATGGGTGGTGTGGTAAAGTTTACTGTGGCATTATTCCCTGGTGTAGTGATGGGTGGTGTGGTAAAGTTTACTGTTACATTATCCCCTGGTGTAGTCATGGGTGGTGTGGTAAAGTTTACTGTGGCATTATTCCCTGGTGTAGTCATGGGTGGTGTGGTAAAGTTTACTGTGGCATTGTTGCCTGGTGTAGTCATGGGTGGAGTGGTAAAGTTTGTTGTTACATTATCCCCTGGTGTAGTCATGGGTGGTGTGGTAAAGTTTACTGTTGCATTGTTGCCTGGTGTAGTCATGGGTGGTGTGGTAAAGTTTACTGTTACATTATCCCCTGGTGTAGTCATGGGTGGAGTGGTAAAATTTACTGTTACATTATCCCCTGGTGTAGTCATGGGTGGTGTGGTAAAGTTTACTGTGGCATTATTCCCTGGTGTAGTGATGGGTGGTGTGGTAAAGTTTACTGTTACATTATCCCCTGGTGTAGTCATGGGTGGTGTGGTAAAGTTTACTGTCGCATTGTTGCCTGGTGTAGTCATGAGTGGAGTGGTAGCATTTACTGTTTCATTGTTCCCTGCAGTAGTTAGTGGTGGTGTGGTAGCATTTACTGGATTAGTGGTGGGTGAGGTGGTATCGTTTCCTGTTGTAGCATTACCTGATGTAGTTTGTGCTGTAATTGTGACAGTGCTTGGTGTTGTAATTGTTGAAACTGTGCTGTTGCCTGGTGTGCTAATGGGAGGAGTAGTGTAATTGCCTCTTGTAGTCTGGGGTAGAGTTGTGCTATTGCCTGGATCAAGTGAAGGAGTAGTTGTGCTGTTGCCTGGATCAGGTGAAGGAGTAGTTGTGGTGTTGCCTGGATCAGGCGAAGGAGTAGTTGTGGTGTTGCCTGGATAAGGTAAAGTAGTAGATGTGCTGTTGCCTGGATCAGGTGAAGGAGTAGTTGTGGTGTTGCCTGGATAAGGTAAAGTAGTAGATGTGTTGTTGCCTGGATCAGGTGAAGGAGTAGTTGTGGTGTTGCCTGGATAAGGTGAAGGAGTAGTTGTGGTGTTGCCTGGATCAGGCGAAGGAGTAGTTGTGGTGTTGCCTGGATAAGGTGAAGGAGTAGATGTGTTGTTGCCTGGATCAGGTGAAGGAGTAGTTGTGGTGTTGCCTGGATCAGGTGAAGGAGTAGTTGTGGTGTTGCCTGGATCAGGTGAAGGAGTAGTTGTGGTGTTGCCTGGATAAGGTGAAGGAAAAGTTGTGCTGTTGCCTGGATCAGGTGAAGGAGTAGTTGTGGTGTTGCCTGGTGCAGTTACAGGATGGTTTGTTGCATTCCCCAGTGTAGGTACAAGTGGACTTGTGCTGTTGGATGCCGTAGTTACAAGTGAAGTTATGGTATTTCCTGATGTACTCACTGATGAACTTGTAGCATTTTTTGGCGCAGATGTGGAGGAAATTGTTACGTTGCCTTGAGTAGATAAAGGTGGAGTTGTGACATTACCCCCATGCGTTGACAGCAGTGGAGTTGTAGCATTGTTTGGAAATTGAGTAGTTGTATTCCCAGATGGAACGCTTGTTACCTCTGCTGATGGCCACAAAGACATAATCACATGTAATCACGCATAAAGTTTTAAGAATCTGATCAAAACCAGACTGAACAAGCGATGCCAGCCATTTATGACAATTGTTTTTTGGGTCAGTTCTTCCTTTTCAGATTTTTTAGATTAGACATAAGGGGCCCTATTTTAACGATCTGAAACTCAAGTGTCAAGTAACTTTGTGGGCGGATCCCATCGCTGTTGCTATTTTCCCGGCGGGATAAATGCCTCTTGCGCCTGGTGCAAATCTAAAAGGGGTTGGTCTGGAGTAGCTTCATTATTCATAGGTGTGGTTTGGGCATAACGGAAATAAACCAATAAGAGCATCATATCACATTCCCTTTAAGAGTGTGATGAACGAGGCGCGATTGTTCCATGGCGCAATTCTATTTTAACGGCACATTTACCAGGCGCGCTTCAATTGGTTCACAGCCGAGGAGATCGATGTTCTCGTCAGGGCCGTAAAAGAAAGGGTAGTGACATTGGGGATGGGACAAACCCACCCAAATTAACTTCGGTTAACCTTTTCACACGTAAGTTTAAAATATTCTAACTGACCCCCCAGCGTGAGTTTTTCAAGACGACCGTTATTTAGAACTTGCCACTTTAATGTTTCCATGGTGACGCGTCATTGCTTGTCACGTGACACAGCACACCCAGAACAGAGCGCGGAATGAATGATGATCTGCTTTTATGTCATTTTTCCTTTTTTATTAAAAATATTCAAAAATCTATTAGCTATATCATGAAACACTGATATTCCGATTGTCAAATATGTGCAAGTGGATGGGTTTTGTTGTTTAGACATCTTTATAACGATCGCGTTAGTTGAGCTGTATGCACAATGAGCGGCGCCATTTTAGTTTCTTTTTCAGTTCAGAGAATCGGATCTGTTGGATTTATAACGTCAGTTCCTCCACTTCTCACGAAATACATGAAAGTAAGTGGCTGGTGAACTGGGAGAAGAATAGGGTCAAATGTTAAGCTACTTACACAATGTGTTTTTGATATGAATAAAACGTGTCGATTATTATTGCCGCTTCCAGAGACAGCTGTGTGTATTTTACAAACTCAGAATCATTGTTTTGTTTGTACATATGTGTATTTAAATGTCTGAAACGTAAAATAAACATTATGTGGTTGAAAACACTCAATAGTTGTGATATATGACAGCACTGAGTGCGTCTGTCTCTGGCTGAGCGCCAGCCAACGCGGGAGAGCAAGTTTGAATTTAGCAGTTGATCACGTGATGCACTGAACGTTCTAATCACACCGGTGTGATCGTACGCTCCAGGGACCAGCCAAGACTGATCACACCGGTGTGATCGTACGTGTGAAAGGGTTAAACATGCATATAATAACTTGGGTAAATGTGTAAGTTTTATGCCTATTTTTCCCATCACCATGGACACAACAATGATTTCCCTCATGTTTATATATTTATTCTTATAATAATGTATCATTTGCAAAAAGTAAAATGCATCTGTGTAGATGAGAGAATCATCTACAGTGTATGCGCATTGTTAACACTCTGTATTATGGCCAAGCATGCGCTATAAAATAGCATCCGCTGACTTTAGACTAGGTTTTTTCTGGTCATTGGCACAATTGTTTTCTGGAACTGCAAAATAGCACCGGGGATTTTTTGCGCCGACACACGCCTCGTTTTTGCGCCAACCCACCCAGGGAGCGCAAGTTCATTTCCTTGTTTACCGATGTGCGTCTGTGGAGGGAAAAAGCCCGCTTTGCGTGGGTGCAAAATAGAAATGATAAATGCGTCAGTGTATAAAGTCATTTGCGCCGGGTGCAAGATAGAGCCCAAGATGTTCATTAGAATTACCGGTTATTCTCATTTTATGCTTATTGCCTATTTTAATTTCTTTGAGAAAGATTTTTAAAAAGGCCAAAAAAAATGTCTATAAAAACATATTTTACTCATTAAAAGAGTAGTTCACTTTTAAAAATGTTTTGCTGATACTTTACTCACCCCCATGTCATCCAAGATATCCATGTCTTTCTTTCTTCAGTTGAAAAGAAATGAAGGTTTTTGATGAAAACATTCCAGGATTTTTCTCCATATAATGGACTTCATTGGGAACCAAACGGTTCAAGGTCCAAATGAGTTTCAGTGCAGCTTCAAAAGGCTTTAAACGACACCAGACGGTGAATAGGGGTCTTATCTAGCGAAACAATCGTTCATTTAAAAAAAAAGTTTACGTTTTATAAGCTCAAATGCTCGCCTGTTCTGTGATGCACGTTCGTGACTGCTGTTTGAGTTCGTTCATCAAAATTTACTAATCTTTTTCTGAATCAATTCGTTCATTTTGTTCATTGAATGAACCAAATGACTCGAAAAAAGATTTGTTCCTTTTGATGAACAAGTTCGAACAGGAGACTCACGAACAGAGCAAGGCGTCACAGAACAGAGCAAGGTGAGCATTTGAGCTTATAAAACTTAAACTTTGTTTTTGTTTTTTTGTTTTTAAATGACCGTTCATTTCGCTTGATAAGACTCTTATTCATCGTCTGGTGTTGTTTAATGCCCTTTGAAGCTGCACTTAAACTCTCATTTGGACCTTGAACCGTTTGGTTCCCAATGAAGTCCATTGTATGGAGAAAAATCCTGGAAAGTTTTCATCAAAAACCTTCATTTCTTTTCGACTGAAGAAAAAAGACATGGACCTCTTGGACATCTTCGTTACTGAATCTAAACATTCAATGCAAAAATATGTATAACTGTATCCATAAAGCTGTAGATAAATAACAATGACCTATTTTGTCACGCCTAAATGTTATATCAAATAAAGTGTGCTAATATTTATGTGTGGCTATAACTAATAGCTGCTCCACTAAAAAGCTTAAAGCCCATTTACTAAATCGTTTTAATCACTTGTTTCAAGAAGCATTGCATTTATATAATCCTTACCTGAAGTATCAGTTAAGGTAGCATTGTTTGGGCTAGCTGTGGAGTCACTGGTTGAAACTGTGCTTGATAAAACTGGTGTCGTTGTCGATGTAGACATGCTTATTGTGGGATCCACAGAGGATGTGCCAATCAAACCTGTGAAAACAGACAAAATTGGTCATATGTTTTGATATGCATATACAGTACAAGGAATACATACAATCTTGGGACACACATTTCAGTCTTCAATTGGTTTCCTGTATGTTTCTTGCAATCCAATCAAGCACACCCATAGCATTTCCATATAGTCAATAAAGAACAATTTATTGTCAAACTAAAACTACACATGCAAGCATCACATCCTCATAGAACTTTAAATATTTTCCGAGAGCAAACAGTCGTACAGAGGGACTGTCTCCTGCAGCTGTATACGGCTTGTGTTAATGCCTAGCAACCACACACAAAAGAACAATATTAACAAGGAAAAGTGAACTCCAAAACAGAACAGACATACAGAGAGACGTGTCATATTTCTACACCTATATAGCTTTTATTGTTTGCTTTTGAAATTAAGTCGGAAATCCAAACACAGGCAAATAACTGAATTAGATTGGAGAGATTTTTTGGCTTTGGTGTGTGTCAACATCACATTTGGCTAGTTGTCCATGAAGGGTGTGGAAAGTTGTGAGAATGAGTATAGATGATGATGGGATTGTCATTTTTCGAGCAACTATCCCTATGAAGTGAGCATAATCGAGAAAGAAAGAAAGAAAGAAAGAAAGAAAGAAAGAAAGAAAGAAAGAAAGAAAGAAAGAAAGAAAGAAAGAAAGAAAGAAAGAAAGAAAGAAAGAAAGAAAGAAAGAAAGAAAGAAAGAAAGAAAGAAACTATCAGGCTATTTGCATAGCAGCCTATTTATTTATTAACTTTTTTTCCACTCGCCTACACGCTCATACAGTAGATAGATCACAGTTTACCCAGCAATAAAGTCACATAAATTCATGCTTAGTGGAGAGGAAAATTATAACAGAATGGATTAGTTTATATGCCAAACTAATTCAACAATGTTCATGTATTTGAACATGTCTTTTAGTGTGTATGTAATTTTAGTGTAATTTAGTGTAAGTCATGTGAAATCAATTAAATGGAAACAAAGTAGTTTTTCAAACGCTATATATATATATATATATATATATATATATATATATATATATATATATATATATATATATATAGATGGATACGTTGATGTCTAAAAAAGGGTGCAGGTCTTTTTAACTAACAAAGATAGATGCTGATAGACATTCACTATCACATAAGCAGTTCTGCAATCTGCAATTCCTGAAGATTTAAGGGGCTTCTTTAAAAGCAAAGATCCACCAGACTCAGAGGCACTATGCTCAAATCAGAAACATCTGTTTCTCTTCATATTATCACATTGTGCGGACAAAAAGTGAAAACATAATGGATAGTCACAAAAGTTAAATATATATTTTAAGTACCAGACTCCACAAAGGTACATTATATTATATATATTAAAGAATCACATTTATAATTCATCTTGTGTGTTCTCCCAAGGGCAGTGCATGATTCAGGGTGATTAGCCTACTAATTGCTAATCCGTTCCAGACACAAAAGAGATGAGTGGGTTACGTAAGGTTCAGTTCTAGCTCAAAGCTTCACCAGAAAACTAAGTCTGATTGAGGTAGAGGCTGTCTGGGTCAAAGAGCACATAAGACTTTACTTCTGACCACGTCAGAGGTCAGGTCAGGTCAGATGTCATCTTAGTGGAATTTACTAAGTTAATTGAACTTTTTCTACAGATCTCTTATTTAAGGGTAGTGGTCTGGTCTGGACAGCAAAGGTTCATATTTTTTGTTTTATTTCTGTCAATTTAAATAATATCAATGAACATCAAATTGTTCATCTATTTCCAGTGGACTTTACAATAAAATATCTATATATAAACAATATAAATATACATTAAAAATAGCGAAAAAGTATAAACAATTACTTAAAGCTTTGCAGTACAAATATTAAATTAAATTAATTTTTGGCTATTTGTCAAATGCCATCAGCGGAAAGGAAAGTAATACATTTTAAATAAAGATTACAAAGACAGTTTTCGTTTTTATTAATAATAGTACTCTCAATTCAAATGTAGTGGTAAAAATATTGAATATTAATATTTTGTAAATTAAGTGGTAAATTATGGGGGGTTTTTTGTTGTTGTTGTTGGTTTTTTTTTTGGCACAAAAAAGGCACTTGAGTCGCTTCATAAAATTGAGGTTAAACCACTGGAGTCACATGGATTACTTTAACAAAGTGTTAGGGTGAATTAACTCTTTAACGACAAAACAAATAAATTAAAATAAACAATTTAGAATCAAAGGAATTATAAACATATATTTGATTTGTTTTAAATTTAGAATAATACAACAGATATTATTATATTTATGATAATTAAGAAGAAACAGTAATGTCAGTAACTTTAAGGTCAACTACAGTTAATCATCTAATAAATGACTTCTAGTCTGCTGAGAACACTCACAGGATATGATTATTCAGGTCACACTAGAATTCAACTACAGCATTCATTCAGGTCAAAGGAAGACAAGTTGCTTCTGTCCTAGAGTAGCCAATGTCTCATCACCCTGTCCTCTAACCAAATTCCACTATTGCTATGTACAGTAGGACCTCTATTTCTGAATTAAAGTGTGTGTGTGTGTGTGTGTGTCAGGTATAAAATGACCTTGGAGCATGTCCACACAGTACCTTGGAGCTTATCCACTCCCTCTCACACAGAAACACACCTACTAGATTTGTGAACTATGTGGCAATAAGCTTAAGTGTAAGATATAAAGCCAAAATTACATTTTTAGACCAAACATACACACAGACAGTGGCAGACAGTGTAAGAGAAACTAAATAAGATGGGTTATGTATGTGTGAGAAAAAGTGAAAGGTGGGGGTTGACAAGCAGATCTGAGATGCCTCAAGGCTGAAGTCTTCTGCAGTCGTGGCTCGCTGCTTCAAAGCAGCAAACTTGACGCCAGGCAGCAGAAAGACCTGAAAACTGTTAACTGCTTTCACCTCTTCCTCCCACAGATAAACACACACTCACACCCACACACAATCATCTATGGCTCAAAAAACACATGTAACCTCCTCATTCTCGTAATGAGCCAAAGAGAACACACGTCACTCCTCTCTCAGTTGCCACTAGCATTAAATTGAAGTCCCGAATGTAGTCTTGTGGTACCATCTCAAAAAAGGCACAAAATCTCTTTCTCGGACCATTACCATGACTGTTCCCTGCTGGTGGAATGATCTGCCTAACTCAACCAGAGCTTCTAAGTCAGTAGCCACTTTCAAGAAACTGCTGAAGACGTATCTTTTTCGGCTGCACTTGATGATAAGAAATACTAACACTTTCTTTTTTCTCTTATATTCTATTCCATTCCATTCTTTTCTATTCTATTCTATTCTATTCTTTAAAAAAATGCATTAGATTAAACTGAGAGGGGTCATAGCACTTATGTTTGTTGTCCTACTGTTAGTTTAACTGCTTCTCTTGTTCTCATTTGTATGTCGCTTTGGATAAAAGCGTTTGCTAAATGAATAAATGTAAATGTAAACCCAACACAAAAATCCATGTCTGACTTTCTCTGACACACATGATTGCCTATTCTCTCTGTTTAATCATGTCCTCCATTCACTCCATGGCTCAATTAAAACCTATTGTTAAGTAAGAAAAAGGGACTTCGTCTCTGTCACTAGCCAAAGCTGAGTTTTGTTTTCGGACAATGAGATGTTAAATATACTTTAATTAAAATTATAAATCCTTGTATGTATTTAGCCTTTGACGTTTGAATCAAATATGCTTTTATTCAGTGTCAATAGTACTGTTTAAGCTAGAGCATATCTGTAGTCATAATATTATATTAGATTATGTTAGATTATATTATATAGTAATATACCTAACATATATACAAAAATCTGTCTAGATGGCGCTAACTGACAGGTCCGTTTCGCAAACACACACAAAAACAAGAGGCGGGATTTATCGCACAAACCAATCATATCCAATCATAGCCGATGGAGGCAATCAATTATCCCCCAACATCATTCTCTATAGGGCACAGCTATCATCCCAGACTCCATGGAGCCAATACTGAGTTTTAACAGACCACCTAAATTATGTGGTGGGTTTGATAGGGGGTAATTGAGAAAAAGGGGGGAAGTCACGAGAGAAAAGGCAATGCCTCCATAAAGCTATAATTGGATGTGATTGGTTATGATTGATTAGTGTGATAATCCTAATCCCGCCTCTTGCTTTTATGTGCGTTTGCAAATTAGTCTTAATGAACAAATTGATGCCGTAAATGAGAAGACTAATTCAAAAGTAAGTAAACAACTCACACACTTATATCACCGCTTTATGTCACGTCAATATCAAACGTGAAATGGGCCGAAAAAATTTGGAGACTGTGGGGGAGCTATCAGCTTGGTGAAATTAAAGGTAGGTCTACATCATGATGTCTGTGGCCACTATTTACTGAGTGGCCACTGTTCACTGTTTATATAATCGGTCAGCAGACTCTTTAATCAAACAACAACTTACAGAATTTGTATGAGGAGAGGAATAGGAGCAATCAAACCAACATAAGGCAACAATATGCAAATGCCGTGACCAGTCCCAGTTAGTTCAGCACAGCACACGTAGCATGGTGTTATGTTCTGATATAGAAAAGTCAGTGTTAGTATTAATGGGTCAAGTATTGTCGAAAAAGATGTGTCTTTAGCCGTTTCTTGAAAATGGCTGAAAACTCAGCAGCTCGGGTTGAGTAAGACAGGTCAGTCCACCAGCTCGCAGTTCAGGTTAAGGTCTGTGAAAGTGATTTTGTTTCTCTATGGAACAACTATGGAAAGAGAACTGACATTTGCATTTTGAACCCTTCCCTTTTTACATGGTGTGAGTAGAACTGTAAAGCAGACTGAACACAATGCAATGCTATATGATGTTTTAGACATTTTAGACACATTTTCAACTTTACGTGCCTTTTTTACTTAAAGATTAAAGATTAAATAAAAATTCTGTCATGATTTACTTACACATAATTTACTCACACACAACCTTCAAACAGTTTTGGTTATATTGACTTCAATTTGTATGGAGAAAAAAAATTAACAGACAATTTGTATTGTCCTCTAGGCCAGGATAAATGAGATAATATATACCTAGTTATATTTAGGATGTCTTCCATCAACTGGAATGATAAGGTGTCATCTATGAGCAACCCGATCACACTAAATGCGTCTTTATAGCACGCATGTGTATTGTCGTGTAATATATACGCTAAAGTGAGTTTTTACGTGCATATGATACGCATTGGTTGGTTAGGTTAAGTTTAGGTGTGGGGTTGGGTGCGTGTGTATTATACATTTGGCTAGAATTAGTGGTATGGGGTGCGTGTGTATTGAACTGCGTATCAATTGCACGCGAAAAACTGCGTCTCATATGCACGTAAAAACTCATTTTCGCGTATAAATTACACGATAAAACACGATGCGTGTTATAGAGACGCATTTACGTGAGAACAGGCTGCTATGAGAGGGCCATAAAAATATGACTTCTCATATCATAAAATGTATTACTGGTAGCATTAGTACAAGCATTTGAGCACCAATAGTATCTGGCAAAAAAAAAAAAGTTTCAGCATACAAAAAATTATTGCGCTGTGTATCATGAGCCTTTTCTAAATATTTGCATTGACATGACCAAACTGTTTACATTTCCCTACAGGTGTTGACACATACCCAATCTACCATACCAAAAATAACAAATTTCACTTTTAAACACACAGAAACTTGCGTGTGATCAGTAGACCTATTAAGTTACCGTTAACATTGTTAAATCCTGAGCCGCGACCACGTTGTTCCTCTTAACTTTCTATTCTCTCTCTTATGGCATGTTCTTCCATACTTAGTCTGTTCCTCCTTCACACCACCTTATCTGTAATCATTATGTCAGTAGCATTTGGAGTTACGTGACCTCTCTTTATGGTTCCTTTCTGGTGAAATCAGAATCAGAAAATCTTTTCTTTTTTCTTGAATTGAAACAAAATTAAATATGAATATTAGATGAAAAACTTAAAAATTAGAAAAATAAGTTGGGGATATTCAAATTGTTAAAACTATCAATGAAATAAACATAATTCAAGATTATTACAAATATAAAAAGAAGAAAAACATACAATAAATATCCATTTAACAGCTAATTCAAAGTATTAATAATTAATACTATCAGTAAATACTAAAATAACACAGACTGCAGATTTCAAGCCATGTCATCATATTTCTAATATTTTTTATCAGACCTCTAAGTTAAGAACATGCTCCGGACATGAATGTTGACTCAAATACAGTGGCTTGTTGGGCAAACGGGCGTAATATTACTTTTCTAAGCTGCCTCACTTATTAAATACTACAACACCCTAGCAAACAAAAAAGCATCATAAACCATTAAGCAACAATCTAGCAGCCATTCACAACAACACCCACATACGTTTTATTAAGAAAATGTAAAAATTTAGAGTAGCTTTGATGCTAAATACTTGTTTTAGATAAAGTTCCCCACTTCCTCTTTCTGTGTAAAATTGGTTGATTTTGCCATTTATAGACACAACAAGACATTATAATGCCATATACTCTCCCTTACTCTCTCTTGCAACGGCTTACAAAGGTTTAAAGGCCTCTTAGGTAACAGATGGTTCCCTGAAGAAGCACTTTTGTGCTAGAACACACTAGACAAACTCACACTCAATCATATCCAATTAAAACACAGTCAGCGTATGCTGTCCAATTGAAGGGGCAGATTTACAACCTCTAATCCCAATGGAAGAGAAGAGAAGAGAAGAGAAGAGAAGAGAAGAGAAGAGAAGAGAAGAGAAGAGAAGAGAAGAGAAGAGAAGAGAAGAGAAGAGAAGAGAAGAGAAGAGAAGAGAAGAGAACTCCTAGGTTTAGATGAAGCGTATGGTTAATTTAGAGAGCACACAGCATTAATTAACTATATTGACTGTATTAGAGAGCTTCTTTATCCCTCAGACGGCCAGATTAGCATCACAGCACTTTGCCTGGATTAGAGCACACTCTGAAACAAAGGCTTTATTCCACAATCTTCCCAGCCTCACTTAATCAGATCTCAAAGGACCCAATAATTAAAAAAAATAATAATAATAATAAACATATATAGGCTATTTTTAAAATTATTATATTATTAGTATATACCTATATTATTCTGCTGCTGTTTAATGTACTATTGCAACAAACAAATAAACAAGAGAAAACCAAGGAGCGTCCTTAAGACCCAGTTTTATTTAGAGCTACTTTATTATGTCAATAGGATACATGATCTGAAATTGCTAGATGGGAAGGTTTGTTCAAGACTCATTTGAAAACATCAACACTGCAAAATTCTGACATGGCTTTTTTTATATAAAAGAGTTCAATAAACAAGAAGTTAATACTGAATAATTTACATTTTAGACACAATATTGCTTTTCATGAACCGAAAAAAGTCCCTAACAAAGCCACATCAGAAGTTTAGCATCACACTTTAGTGGTGTTTGTTTCTGTAAAGAGTGATTCAATGTTTGTTTAACCAATCCGCTCAGCTGATTCTATGACTCATTCACACAGTCACTAGTTCTCTAATGAATCAGCTTTTTTGAATGAAATGATTAAATGTGTAAATTCAAATGGCTGTAATGTATACAATATTATGCAAATTCTGTAAATAATACATATTGGGCCATAAAATCCTCAGCAGAACCTCGATAAACCTCCATCAGTAATATGATACAATGATGACGCTGAAAATATAAGGAAGATAAATATAAATACTGTCTCTTTCACACACATGTGTTTGTCATTTTCCTCACATTTGACATCTTGCCATCTATCTGCCATCCAGTCATTCTCTCTTTAACTTGCTCTCTGTCTTTGACAGGTCCCCCAGTAGGACACAGCTGGATTTGGTGCCAGACAGAAAGGCAGGACATGCCCACAGGCTATTGCTCTACTACAGAACTTCACACACACACGCACACAGTGAGTAGCCTATTAAGGCTGCGAGAGTCAAAGCACATATCCTGAATGGAACAGGATATGATATTTGATAGCCTACTTCTGTTGTATGCTAAAATAAAGGATTAGATTGAAGTAAATCCCCAGGAGTGCTCACTTACAACCAAGTGTGTGTGCGTGAATGAACATTGGAGAGTCTCGAAGTCATGTGTGACTGTGTGTGACTCACCACGGACTAACCCTCACACCACACAAAATGCTCAAATTAAACAGAGACGTAAAAACACTGCACACTTGAAAATAAAATAAACTCAATAATATCTTTTTAATATTGTGTTTTATGATAGAATTACAAGGAAACATATTCTCTATTGTTTTTAAAGACAGTTTTGAATGTCTTTCATTCTTTTCATGTACAAAAAAAACCTGTAGGTGTACTTAATTTACTATTTTACTATTAGGCAATAATCGATATTGAATAAAAGGGGATGAATTATTGCTATTGCTTGTTTCTATTTTATAAAGTGAATCATTCAGTTAGGCTATTTATTCAAAATGAGTCTGTTTCCCACAGACCACAAATGTGAGTGACCAATGACTTATTTGCATGTGATCATGTTTTATGATGGAAAAAGCTATCTTTAAAGAAAGAATACTACTAATATTAACCTTTCAATACTATATTTAATATATATTTAAAACAGTTGTGTTCGTAATAGTCTACGGTATGTTTTAAGCTTTATCTGAGGAACAACGTCATGTGAATTTAACAACACATTCTCATCCTTTGGCGTCATACGGATGACGCCATATGATATTTCATATGAATGTTCACATGAAATCAACACAATGCACGTTAATTTATAGTTGACAACTCTGTAAAATGCTTCAGCGCCAGTGGCTATTTAATCTTAAAAGTATCTATAGGCTAGTTAGGTTAAAGTGAGTTAATGACAACGCTGATATATCATGCCTATAAATGCCGTCTAGGTTGTTAGATTACTACGTTTCGAATCTCGAAAATGTTATTTCATTTATTCCGCTTCCAAACCAGATAGGCTGGCGGGGAAACTATTTTGTGCCCATGCAAGTCTTCCAGAACCACTCAAATGTGCCTCACGTTTTCGACAGGCAAAAGTTTTGTCTTTTACAAACAGAAACCAACATTAGTAGCTAATAAAAAACGAAATGTTCGCTTTTGTCCAGCACTCGAGACTGTCCATGGTCCTTAAAACAAAAACATACCCACGGCGCAAGTCACATTAACAACAGTGGGTTAGTCAAAATAAAATTGCTATCACCTGTAGAAATAGCTATATTTTCTATAGACTACTTATTGTAGCTATATATCTCAAATAAGCCCGTCAGCACACAAACAAACACACGCGGGCTTACCTGAGGTCGAGATTAATATTAATAGGAAGAGTTGGTGCGTCCGTAACATGGTTCTCTACTTAAGTGACGTTTATACAAATAAAATAAAATAGAATAAAAAATAGACAATTATAGGCTTATGTAAAAAAATAAAATTCCCCAGAAGTAGAATTCCTCCGTGTCATGTGTCCGTTAACTCGGTGTTTCTCGGAGGTGTATTTCCGTTGGAGGACAGATCCGCTACAAGTGGCTACAAGAGAGCCCAGCCAGTTAAATACGCCTGCAGGGGGAGGATACTAAAGGCTACAACCTAGATTGCGAAACAAACTGGACTCCTTAAATCAGTGTGGCTTTGGCTATTCTTCCCCCCAGATTACGTATCACATTTAACGTCATGGGTCTTGTTGAGAAAATGTCTGGCATCCTTTATTAAAAATCAATGGTTAACTTACTGTTTTTTAATGTTTAGACCAGAAATAGGCCTCTATTGGTGTTGTTTTATTTGCATTTCTTGGTAAGATTTGCATCACTGTCCCGTTTATTTGAAAGAACATGAGTGATGGGAGTGAGGAAAAAACAGAAAAAACATTAGGACACATGAATAGGCCCTCTAAAAATGCAGATTAATTTCCATAAAAAAATCAAGTGGGGAAATGAATCTTAAATATGTCTGGTTTAGGGTCAGTTGTGGAGGGTTGCTGGTGGCCTGTGACTGAAAAAGAAAATCACTTTGGTACTATGTTCACAAGTAAGGTGAAATTTAAAAAAAAAAAAAAAAAAATTCTTACAAAAATCCAACTGGTCACACTTGAAAAACCTGATCTCATTCTCAACCTGATCTCACTCTTTTATTACAGTTATACACTGAAGTCCTCATAATCATTGTTTCAAAAGCTGTGATTATTGAAATGGTGGTAACACTTTAGTTTAGGGTCAGATTCTCACTATTAACTAAGTTGATAGGATATTGGTTTATTAATGCCTGTAAAGCACATATGAATGCCCTTTTCTGCATGACCATATTCCCTTAATCCTAACAATACCTAAACTTATCAATTACCGCTCTCTTACACACATCCACGCAATTTTTGAACACAGTGTTTAAAATCGCTCATACTGTAAAAAGCTTATTATCACTAATAATCTAAAACAAATACATTTAGTTAGGCTATCTGTATCAAATGATTCATTGATTAACCATTACAACTAATACATTTAGTTATCATATCAGATATTGCGAACAAGTTCTATAGAAAAATATCTGAATTTAGAAATAGATGTACCAAAATTCAATCAGTTGAATTAAATGAATTAAACTTAATGAGAAGAGATGCTTATCAAAAGTTTGGTAGTAAGAGCTTTTAAGGTAGTAGCCTAACTGAATAAAATGTTTATAGATGAAACACTAATTTATACTGAAGATGCTTTGTGATGGTGTACTACTAACAATTGGAAAAAGGCTGAAAAAGTTCACTTTTGATGGTATGTTGTGATATTAGTAATAAGAGTTTTGAAAATGTACACTTGCTTGTTAAAATGTGCCAATGCAATTAAATAAATAAATGTATGTATGTCACTTTATGTCGGAAACACTTAATTCGGATTATCAATCCAATTGTTGGAAGCAGGTGGTGTTATAACCTTTCAGCCTATTGTCATAACACTGGTGGTCATACACATATCAGTTAGACCGCACTTTATTGTGAAACATTTTATAAATTCTTATTCATAAATTCAACACAAGCCTTACGGAGGATTTTATGAGGCTATAAAAATGATCCTGCTTTGAACTTATTTCTGAGAATGTCAACATTAAAGATATGTTTCATGCTTGCATATGCCATGATGAAGCACAAGTAAACCCTAATAACAAATATGAAAATGCCTGACGTCAACGTTTTATTCCTCTGATTCAATCCAAAACTCAATAAGTTCTTCACAATAAGGGTGGGAAGCACTCATATCTGCCATGGAACCGGTCTGTTCGATACCGTTTTAAAGAATAATGTCTTGACATTTAGTGCCCAAACTCCTTCACTTTGTATCAAGTAGCTACAGACACTCCCTTCCTTCTTATCACTTTGGAAAATGTGTGGATTGCCAAGGACGGGATGGAAACATAAGCCTTTTGTTTAACCAGCAGTGATAAAAAGTAAGACTGTGACTCCAAGTCCCAACAGATAAAACTCAACCATGCCAAGACTCAATGTCAACTAGCATGCAAAATCTACCAAAGCAAAACAGCTCACATTTATGCATTTCTAATCTATGTTAAGAAGAAGGATATTGTATCTCCTATAGAGGATTCATGATGAGAACATCATGTAATGAGAATATCTTGGGTCCTCCGCGCAAGTCTAATCTCTAATGTTCAACACACTTCATTCAAACATTATCAAAAGCTTCCACTTATGTGCAATTTACTGTTGATAACGACTGAACCATGTGCTGGCACTCAGTCTAGGAGGGCAAAAGTTCTAGAGCTGTATAGCCTACCGTATTGATAACATTTTGAAATGGTCATGAAGACAAATGAGGTCTGTGTAATGAGGAGGGCTTGAACAATAAGAGTGCAAAGTCATTCAGTGTTGAGTTTATCAGTATAGTCAATAGCAATGGCACCGACGGGGATATACCACAATTTTTCATTTCTAAAAAAAATGCAAAGCATTTTTAAATGTTGTATTACAAACTTTCTTCTGCTTTTTTAAAAACTTGCACGTTGAAAGTCGTTTTTTTAAAAAAGTTTGCGTTTTCAGGCCCCCCAAAATGCTGCTGTTGTAAATGAAAGGCCAAAACGCACAAAACGTTAAGCATTTTTAGTTGAAAAAACAGTGTGTTAATGCTAAAAAATGGTTGTTGGGCATGAAATTCAGAAGCTATAAGAAAAAAGTCAACTATTTTCACAATTAGTGATGAGAATTGGAACAACATTTTATAGTAATTCAAACAGGCTTTTCAAGCAAACTTAAAATTAAGATTCGGCACAACTATTGCTGGACTCAAAGGTTAATACATAAATTCAATTTTGGTTGAGGAATTGAGGATGCAGATTAAATTCAGGCTTTATTGACCTTTTATGGCTTAAAATGCTAGAATTTTGGTTTAAGCGACAGTAAAAAATAATCGTGTAAAATAACGGTTAAAGGAATAGTTCACTTTGAAATTAATTATTGATATGTTTTAGCTTACCTCAAGGGCATCCAAGATCTTTGTTTCCACAGTATTTTCAATTTTGACATTTTTCAGTCAAATCGGTGTTGTCTGTCATAATGCAGGTATGGGGATCCACCTCAAAGAGCATGCACAGAGAAGTCAACATTAGACATGATTTAATGACTTATGAATGTAAGTACACATTGATGACCTAACACACGAAACGAGCGGTTTGTGTGAGAAAACGAACAGTATTTATATAGTTTTTAGCTCTTGTTAACACCCATGTCGAACTGATCTGAATCAGATGTCCAACTGAACCGAAATGTCCAACGTACGCTGGAAGTGATCTCTCCCGTGTCTACGTCACGCATTGTTTACCTTTCACTAAACATATTTAGATATATCGAAATCGTCTTCCATTACGAATCCCGTATATCTAAATATGTTTAGTGAAAGGTAAAACTTCCGAAATCTCTGTGTAAACAATGCGTGACGTAGACGCATGAGAGATCACTTCCGGCGTACGTTGGACACGGTTCAGTTGGATATCTGATTCAGAACAGTTCGACATGGGTGTTAACAAGAGGTAAAAACTATATAAATACTGTTTGTTTTCTCACACAAACTGCTTGTTTCGTGTCTTAGGCCATCAGCGTGACAGCTAAACAGCTAGCCATTTTGTCTGCTACTGTTAAATTACAGTTGTATACTGTATATCTAAAAAAAAATTTTACGGTATGATGCAGGCAACCACAGCTGCCAGTATTTTACCGCTTTTTTACAGGATTATTTTTTTACAGTGAAGTAGTATACAGAAGCTCATTCTGCCTCAGCCTGTATGTTTCGAGAGAACTCCACTGTGTACTCATGAAAATATGAGGGAATGATTTCAAACAAGTATTATGATAGGCACATCATCACAAGCTCGCCACCATCGTAACAAGAATGGTTACGCAACATGGGAAGACCGCAGCATATGAAAATGTTTTATTGTCTGGTTAAAAGTATAGATATTTGCATGCAGAAAGGGTAGATTTTATAGTACGTTCTGAAACATGACCTTTCGGTGAAACTCAATCGTAAAAACATTTCTTATTGGGGGACATTTCCAAACGGCCTGTTTATTTGAGCAAAACCTGGATTAATTTGGCACGTGTGAGTGTTATCATATAAGATAATATAAAATAACTGTAACTTTTTAAAACAATCCTGTATTTAATGAACATTTTGTACAGATTGTTCTCTTTGTCATCCATCATTTGAGAGTCCTGTCAGTGACTGTAGTAAGAAGTTGAAACTTTACTTCTAATTAAGTAACAATTGACTTCCTACCCACTGTATGTATTTACGAACCATGTGGGAGTCCACTTTACCCGCTATTGACATATAAGGGAAGTAAAATGTGGGAAAAGGAACTAAAATAATAAATTGAATGCGTATAAAGCAGTAAATGGAAGTTCCCTGAAATGTATCACCATTCTTTTATAATGCTTAATGTCTCATATCTCTATTGGTCTCGATAATAGACAGTGTGACCCACATCTGAGCCATTGTTTTCATGTCTTCTCCTCAAGGAGGTCTAAACCATCAGTAAATGTGTGAGTGGTAGTTCTGCAAAATTACCTGTTTCAATATGCTGCTTGTTCCTACAATAAGTTATTTTCTCTTTTCTACAGGGTATAGTTCCACAAACCAGATCAAATAGCTCTGGTTTCATGTTCTAAATGGTAATTACTGAGTTATAGGGGAAGTAGTACACAGTAAAAAACAATCAATCAAACAATAAAAAAAAATTTCATATGATAAACTTAAATATAAATTTAAGCTGCATTCAGTTTTTGTTTTTGTTCAGTTTGAAGGTTTTTGTTTTTTAATATAAAGCAAAAAAAAAAAGCTTCCCTTTGTTTGTAAACAATATGCATTCTGAGTTCAGATCCACTGGGAAGTCTGTTCCAGGACAGAGGAACCAGGAAGAGGACTGTATTTTCACAGAAAAATATCACTTCTTCCTTACAGTTCTGTTTTGAATGGAAGAATGGAAACAGAATAACAACGAAATAAAATATGAGCAGCATATGAACACTTTTCTTTTAATAGAACACAAATTTGAAAGCATCCTCATACAGTTGAGATGTGATGCTAAACTAAGGACGCAATATCTTGAACACCATGAGTTAAAAGTGTTGACTTATATTATTCTGTTATTAAAAAGACTGAAAGGCTGAAATAAAATAAAAAAGCACAAGGAAGTTGAGTATACGAGCAGCCCTGTCATACGACTCAATACAGTCAAACAAAAGCCTAGACCAGGGATTTGCTTTAAATTACATCAAAAGTATCACAAAATGGGAAAATGTGCATAAGAACAAATGGTCAAATGAATTTGAACTCTCACATCACATCTCACCTCCTAAACCACAACTTAGACTTGGAGGCTCATACAATCAAATAGATGCTTGGCTGAAATTCATGACGATTCCCTCTGACCAGAACAACTCTGTTTGATCAGGTGTGCTCAGGACAGAATACACCTTTATGGCTTTATGACATGCAGGCTGCCATGGTGACAAAGGCCACTTGGTCCTTCACTGTAAATCTTTCTTAGAAAGCCGCTCTTTGGGCCTCTGCGCTTATTGGGATTGCAGTGAATTTAGAAACTTACAACTTGCCTGATAAGATGAGAATGCTGAAGTCATTTTTAAGAGCTCATTTTCATAGCGGAGTTACAGTGGCCTATCTAATGTGTGACGTGAATGATACAAGCAAACAGTGCTTGGACTTTAAACCTTTTGAGTGACTGCACAATATGTCTAATGTGTTATTACTATAGGGCTGTCAAGCGATTACATTTTTTAAATTAATTAATTACAATATGTGTCGGTTAATTGATCGAAATAATCATAAATCAATAACATAAAATTTTGCTGACAAGGGCCATGATTTTTTTTCCCCTCAAAAGCTGCATCTGAATTTGGTATTGAGATATATTTACAGACCAAAACAGTTTGGCTACCAACATTCTTCATAATATTATTTTATATTATACAGGTTTGACACGACATGAGGGTGAGCAAATGAACAGAATATTCATTTTTGGGCATCCCAAATTCATTCGGAAACTAAACATCGCTGTGTTTCGTCAGTTCTGCACTTGCTTTACCGGAAACATTGTTGTTGTTGGAAAAATCGAGATTGTGTCTAAAATATAACAATATTAACTTATTTTTTGAACTGTAAAATGTTTATCATATTCGCACTCCTGCTATTATGAGACAAAAACTGATTCAGAAGCATTTTTGCCTGGGTATATCTTGAACTTTAGGTCATTTTGACTGCATTATAGTCAGTACGCCTATCGAGCGCTGTCCTGCTTCATGTAGTCACCAATCAATTGAACGAAATATAAGATAAACTTCATAGGTCTGTGGTGTTAAATCGTTAAACCCTAATTATAGTAACACTAAATGGGACAATATCAGTTCAGAAACCATAAGGCCTACAGATTCATAGACATTAAGATATTTGAAAATGAGTAGCCTATTATTATGCCTGACAAAATGTAAAACAAAGTAACGCGCCTATCCCCGCCTAACATATTTTGATGTCAAGCATATTTTTCATACATTCAAATGTCTTCACTCCTCAAACAAAATGAACAAAGTATCTGTTGATTATGAAGCTGAATTTATTACCCTGAAACAAACAGGGTCATGCATATCTCTGTTGACTCTAATTGTATTAAAACTTCCTTGATGTTGTGAGATATGAGGAAAATGACTTGAAATGTTTGATCAGCATTTAGCTCCCCACAGAAAATACCAAAATCTACAAAAATGTGAAACGATAGTGATCTAAATGTTTCATCAAATCTTTAAAATCATGTAATGCTAGGACACAGCATATATTATATTCCCATTAAGATAAAAACTCTATAATTTCTTAAGCAAATATTAAACATCAAAAATCTCATCTGAAAAAAACAATATTAGACACATTCATACATTACAAATTCATACTTTGATGTAACCAGACTAATGCGAACGTAAAATATCTAGAAATTGAAAGACAGCATTATATTATACACTGTAATAAAATAAAATAAAAAATAAATAAAAAACATGATTTATCATAACGTTTTTTCTTCAAATCAACTTAATTTATGTGGTTTAGATAACATAATATTGAGCTTCTGATTATTAAATCAATCTCCATTGTATTAATTCAATTTTTCAAATTCAATGAACTTAAAGTTAAGGTAACTATAGTTACTACATTTTTTTAAAGTTAAACCAACAATATTTTTACAGTTGTTTTAATCATAGATCATAAAAACATGGTTTCATGGTTACATCAAAGATTGAATTACTACCATATTGAAACATTTGGGGTCGGTGTAGGATTTATATTTATAATTTGTTTTTGAAAGTGGATTTTAGATGATTTTAGATGATTAAAACATTTAGTGGATTTTAGATGATTAAAACATATAGTAAAACAATATTGTGAAATAACTCTACATAAATGTTCAGAAATAAAGTTGTATTTCCAGCATCATTACTCCAGTCTTCAGTGTCACATGATCCTTCAGAAATCATTCTAACAGTTTTTTATTATCAATATTGAAACAGTTGTGCAGCTAAATATTGTTGAGAAAACTTTTGAGATCTTTTGTGACTGTCTTTGCTGTCAGTTTAATACATCTTTGCGTAATAAATGTAGTAAAGTGCATAAAGTGTACATTTAACCTAAAAATAAAACGATTTGTCCATTCAATTCCAAGGATGGGTCACTATCTAGAAATAGTTAACCTAACTAGCACGTCATAGATATAGTCACCGAAAGCATCATCATATAGGGCTGGGCGCCTACAAGGCTCCACCCTGATACAGATATTACTTCATAGTAGTGCAATGAGATAACAAGGCTAAAAAAAGATACTTTTGTCATTTACTGCTTGATTACAGAAAGTTAAGTAATTTTCTTAAACTATTAGAGGCTACTTGATGAAAGAGCAAGACTCAAGATTAGATTCAAATTCACCTAAACTTCTGCATCAGCAATAAAAAGCCCACTTACACAAGTCCTTCAACTATCAGTTGAGCTAATGAAACACGCGTTTATCAAACAAGATATGCTATGTAAAAATGTCTCTCTAAATATATGACATGTCACAATAAAAATAAATCCATACGTCCAAACACACTGATATCAGCATTTTTATTGTTTTTCCTAATCAATAATAAAGTCAAAATGGACAGGTATAGCCCTGTGAATCAGATCACAAGAATCTGTAATAAAATAAGACAGGAGAGAAAAAGATAATTAGCTACAAATTTGGCATGGTGACAAAAAGGGGGCGAAAAGATTAAAAAAAAAAAGTTTCAAAAAAATGTACATGCAAAAGAACATCAAGGGAGAGGGAACATAATGTAGTGTTATTAACTGTATGTAAACAAAATAAATATTTTCAGGAATATACAGCAAGGAGCCCCCCCCTAAATAAAAATTTAAAAAAACAAGTATCAAGAGAACTTTGTGGTGGCAACCACTGACAGATTGATGGCTGGCATTATTCAAGCCACATAAGGATCTCGATCGAGGCTTGTCTGAGGGGGCTTTACACATTGAACCGGAAAACGTGAAATTTCAGCCGAGCCCCGCAGCAAATCGTAAAACAAAACAATGAACGTTACTGCAGGGCATGGGATGAGTTCGGCTAATAGGCTGTGCACAATCTGCATGTGATGCATAAACTTGGATTTGAATTCATAGCATCTTTGGGATCTCCTGTCCTTACAGTTATTGAAACAATACAAAGTGAGCAACTTCAAGAACCTTTTTGATCACAGTCCAGACATCAGTGTCTTTACCATTAGGCGAAAGCAATTCCGTAATGACAAAAAATGATGGTGAGGGGACTATTTGAGGCGTTTCTTAGCAGTAGCCAGGTCAGTCATGCTACATAAAGTCAATCTTTGATATCCCTGCTTCGGTCACCAGTGATAAGAGGTATAAAATCATCAGCTTTAATGATTTCATTTTAGTCAAGTCATCACACTGCTCAATGTTATTATTACTACCATTAATGTGAACGGAGTACCTCAACATTTCTAAAGAAGTCTTAGTGGTCTGTTCGTGTTCCCCAAGAGACGGCCGCCTGTCAAACAATCTCGCATGTGGTTCTGTCCTTTTAGGTATTGGTAGGTACAAAAGGAGTAAAACACATGAAAGGAAGAACAACATTAGATGACAGGAATTCAAGGACAGTGTAACAGCAGCCAACAGCGCTGATGGAAGACAGTTATTGATCGCTCAAATAAAAAAAAAATAAAAATACAATAATACTTGTACAGTACAAAATCAAATGTATAAAAATGTAGTTCAAGGTAATACTTTGCCCTGCATGCACTCTGCAATAAGTTGGCTGAATTCCTTTTGGACTGTAAGTCAGTATATTTAGGACCTATACTATATAAATTACTAAAAACGGGACATTTTACAAGTTGCCTCTGGTAAAAGGCCTGAACAAAAAAAAACATAGATAATCAGTACAACAGGGGCCATTTCAACACATAGCACATTTTCCAAACCAATACTTTTGAAATAAAACATAAAAAAAATAATAATAAAAAAAAAATCCCCCTCTATAACCTGCCCTACATCCAAACTGGGAATAAAAGATAAAAAAAAGACACCCTACGCTCCCACCCCGAGGAAAGCCCAACCTTAATTCCAGCAAACACATCCCAACGAAACTAAACTTTTCCATCAGAAAGACCTTATCACTAGCCTTTCTGACATAACCTACACTTACTAAAATTACAGCCCTTTTACTGCCCCCTTTTAAAAACAGCATGTCAGTTGATCATCAGCCTGGGTAGTTTCATTCACCATGTAAAATAAACAGGTTAAAAAAGTGCTAAATGGGATTCTTTCTGACAAAGAAGGTAAAGCAGGATGAGACAGAGGGAAAAAGGGGATGAGCAAGCCAGACAGGCACAGAAAAATCCCACGATCTGGCCTGTGCCAAGAGGCACTTACACGCTCGCATGCAGCGCCCTCTAGTGTATAGCCCTTGCCTTCACAATCCAAGGGGAAAAAAGAAAGACAGAATGAGAGGGCTGTTATGTGCTGTCAGTCACAAACTCAATCCCTCTTTATCTCACCTGCCAGTCTCAAGAAAGAGTATATGTTATTTTTACATACAGATATTCTTATAAATATAAATTCATATATATATGGCCCTTACTGAAAGAGAATGTGAGCATTTCACATTGAGATAAAAGTACCATAATCTCTATACAGCTAAGTGGAAAGTGGTGTCAGTGTAATTTAGCAGGCAGCGCTTCGGTCTTCTACTTGTTGCGCTCGTTCAGAAGAATAAAAAAAAAAAAAAATCTCCTGAAAAAGCTCTTTGTATTTGCAAAACGTCTGCCTCGTCGATGAATGCTTGCTACCCCCTCTTATAGATTTGCCGTCCACACATTTTCCTGAGTAATACTTGAATCATTGTAACAGACTATTTTAGTTCTGGGCGACTCCCTGCCATTACAGTTTCGTAGTTATTTTTACATGCTTGCGAAGTCGATTACTAAAATGTGAGTGACTTTTTGGAAAAAGTAAACAACTATTACTTTTTTTCCCCAACTACTGATTTACAGACTAGAACTAGAAGTATGCTAAGATATTAATAATAAAAAAAGATGTGTTTCCTTATTTTACAAAGGAAATCAGGGGGAGAGATTGTGGAAAATGCATCGCAGGCCAAAGGAGAGAGAAATATGAGCGCATTTGCAGTAAGAAAAACATGACTTAAAAGCATTACAACTTCATTAAAGGAGGAGAACTAAATAACAATAATAACAATATTAATAATAACAACAACAACAATAACAATAATAATAATAATACAAAATAAAGACAGCACAACATAATAAAAATAGGGAACCTCCATCTGAGCATCTAGGCACAGGAGCCCATTCACCTGTAGCTTTGGCTTGTTGGGGTTTTGGAGCCACTGCTGACTGGGTCGCTGGCATCAGCCAAGAGACTGCTATACCCTGAGAATTCGGAGACTGATGTCTGTAAGCGGTGATTCACCTCTCCCCCCGAGTCACTGCTAAAGGCCAAGGGCACTCGGCCCCCTTTAAACTGTGCCCCGAAAGCCTGGGCAAAGTTTTCAATCTGATAAGAAGCCTTGGCTGGGTCCAGGGTGGCCAGATCCTGGGAAGAAGCCAGGGAGAATCCTCCAGTGGTGGCTGCGGCTCCATTTTTCGGCCCTTGCGGTTCTTTTGGACCGCCCAGGTCAGGAGGCTGAGGTGCGATCTGGTAGGCATTGGAGTTGGGGGTGTGTGGAGGCGGCGGAGGGGGGGTGTGCTGCTTGTCCAGCTGTTCGGTGAGCTCCTGGGAAGGTGTGAGCTGCTGGGTGTGCGCAGACTGCTCCAGGCTGCTCATGTGGAAGCCCGTTGGAGGAGACGAGCCCTCTAGGAGACCAAAGTGAGACTTTGGCACTGACGAAAGGGAGGGTGAAGATGAGACCGGTTGGGAGAACGAGTACTCGAGAGGTGAGGAAGTATACACATGCTTGTCTGACAAAAGTGGGCTAGACCCAGGAAACGGTCCTGTGGTAGTCACGGCAGAACCGTGACTGGGACCCAATGAGAAGTTTAAGTTGTGACTGGTTCGCTCCAGTGCCTGAAGAAGAAACCGCGAGTACTCGTGCATGGTTACGGCTTTGTCGCCACTGTTGGGACTTGACGGGGAGCCCTCGGGTCCCAACGGGTCTGCGGCATCCGTGCCGGCTGGCTGGAGCTCCACGTGATGGGGATCGGGGATGTCGAAAGACACGTCGTGCTTGTGAGCATAGTGGTCCAACAAGCTCTGGAGAACCTCATCTGGGATTCCAGACTTGTCGTGCTTTATATCTCCCAGAGGGGACGAGTCCAGAAGGCCTAGCGCAACATCCCCATCTAGAACCCCAGAGACGACACCCTGAATGACCGTCGGTTGCGACTGCAGATGACTGATGCCTACGTCGTAGTCTGAAGCTCCAGAACCCGCACTACCGTTGTTTGTCACGTTGAGGTATCGCCTCTTCTTCAAAAACTGCATGGCGTCGTCATAGTTACTGCTGCTGTGACCGGCTTTGGCCCCTGGACCTGGAAGAAGTCCGAGGCCTTCCAAGCCTCCTCCGGCAGGCAGCTCCATACCTCCTGGTTTGGATTGATCCATGTGTTGAGTATTCTTCTCCTGGGACTTCCTGTTCCCCTTCTTGAAGGCCATCTTGGGAGCCCGGCCATGTTCGCTATGCATGCTGGGGCCCGGCTGGACTGAAGATGACGTTGTTGAGACCCCGTGGTTCGCAGGGGAGCTGAAGTCGTGCGCCCCGTAACCATCCGCCCCCTGACTATGCGTCACCCCCGAAGGCCCGGATGACTTCTTACGTTTGCGTTCACCCCCCTCCCCAGCATTTTTTGACTTGCCCCGTTTGCGGCCAGGCGTGGCCGCGTTTCCCTGAGAGATTCCGTAGCTGCCGTGTTCTCCGTCACCTGCTGCGCCCAACTCGTGCTCCGCTCCATCCACACCCTTTTTTATGGCATCTCCACACGTCCGCTTGTGCTTCAGCAACCGGTCCGTTCTGGAAAAATACTACAGAAGGAACAACAGCATAAGACGACGACACAGGACAAGACAACTGGCTGAAACGGCCTGAAACTCACCTGTTGGCAGGTGTCACACTTGTATGGCTTTTCTCCACTATGAGTTCTCTTGTGTCTTTCCATGTGATACTTCTGAATAAAACGCATGTTGCACTGATCACAGCTGAATGGCTTCTCTCCTGGAAACCGTAAAAAAAATAAGTTGCAGACCAAACAGGCTTTGGATAATTTACAACAAAAACAGAAGCTGCTATGAGGCTTGATAAACATGTTGCAAACAAAGACAATAGAAATAGGGAAATGAAAGCTGAAGTTTGTGCAAAATAAAGGAACTTACCACTGTGGATCTTCTCGTGTCTCTGTAAGAGGTATTTCTGAATGAAGCTCATGTTACACTGAGTGCAGCGGAAAGGCCTCTCACCTGTAAAGGAAATAGAGTCAAGCATTGAGCTTTGTTTGCAATGGAGACAGCAATACAACATGATGGTTTTTAATATGGCACCCCAAAGTATTCTGTACTGGCATCAGTGTGCATAAGAGTAAAAATAATTACAGCAGTTACTGAATCAATTACTTCAGAAAGCCATTTGATGGGCAGAACTAAAGAGTAAATCAGCAAACCAAAAATAGCATTTCAATGAAAAATTTAGAGCAATAAGCTTATTGAAAACTGAAGCACCCTATTTGGCAGCAATTAATCCATAAGAACCCGGACCAATTTGCCCTTTTAGGAAAATTAAATGGACTAAATGGACCACTTAAAACATGTTTCTGCTGTTGTTTTTTAAATACAACCACTCCTTGTCAAAGATCTGTAACGTGTCATATATGTCACATTGGGCGTTTATGCTCATTTTTTTATGTGACATATGTCACATTGGGCTTTTATGTCTCATTTGGAAAAAAAATAAAATTGTCAGTTTTCTTGCTAAATAACATTTTTTTGTTTATTTTCTTTTCCACAACATTTTTAAAATGATAACTTTTCTGGGAAGATAAATAAAACAAAAAAACTTTTTCAGAAGTAATAGTTTTTGCAATTTATTTGCTTTACCACATATTTCAAAACCACATAACTGTGACCATAACAGGTATACGGTTTAATCAGAAATCATTTTTAGATTATTTTTTCACAACTCGAAAAGCAGTAGTTCTCAACATTTTTGACTCCAAGGTTCCTCTTCGTTCATGACAACACTCAAAGGTTCCCCTATCTAGCAGGCTCTTCTGTTGTAATAAAAATAATTAACCTTCAAAATATAAAGTGAATATATGAATATAAAACAAATGTATTGTCTCTCACATTTTGTTAGAAGCTATTCTATTTTTTCATAATTTGGCTTAAATGTATAAAAATTAAAAAAAAAAAGTTTAATGTTTGCAGTACATTTCTTATTTACTATTGCTTGTACACCCTTTCTAAACAAATGCAATATTTTTGCTATTCTGCCAACCTTTTTCCTTAAATAACTAAAAATATTTAATAATTAACCCAACAGTTCATCCGGGCAATTCGAGTTTTTCCAAACCAACTATTTTAGATTGCAAGTACACTTTTAATCTCCACTGAACACTGGTTGTTAATCCTTGGACCAAATTGATCGGTGATGACAAAATGTGCATAGCCCAATGTCTACTGTGTAGAACACACACTAACTTAAGCACGCTCTCGTGTGTTAAGAGTAAACGCATGCTGACCTGTGTGTATAAGCACATGTCTGCGTAAATGATAGGAGCTCCGGAACGCTGCATTGCAGTGCTCACATATGTGCGGTTTGGAGTTTGGAGACAAGCTCCCTCCATCTGGATCCAGCATCATTGACTGCAGACGAGAAGACAATGATCAGCATTAGACAACACTAATATTATTATATCAAGGGAAATTGTATGTAAAAGCTTTGCATGTTTGCACCTTCGACTCTCCTCGTTTCCTCCGTGCCTTGCCCTCCTGCCCCTCTCCGTTTGACCTTCGACCCTTCCTCCCTGAGGATTCCTTTACCAGCCGTCCTGACAGCTGGAAGGATAACAAAGATAGAATGGGATTGGGAGAGGACTAAATAAAAGACAACAAACCCCCATTCATTCACACATTTGAGATACGCAAATCTGGTTTTTGTGTTGTATGCATGAGACTTGCGTTGTGTGAACGAGACACTGCATTTGTGACACTCTGTGAATTTTTTTCATGAAACAAAAGCACACAACTCTCTAATATGCACAGAATAGAAGAAAGTCCAGTTTGAATATTAAAAGTATTCCCTAATGTGCATGTGGCAGAAGGCATGGTGGTAAATCTCGTATTTACGAGCCTCTATATCTATCCCTGGAGAATAATTGCCACTTTTCTCATTTTCGCAACCATCTATTGAAAAAAAAAAAAGGAAAAAAAAAGTGGATTATTGACCAGCTGCACATCTGATCTGAACAGTTTCACACTTAGGCAGTATAAAACAAGAGCAAACGCACACAAACACCCACCCTGAATGGAGATTAAAATATTAGTTCCTTATTGAATATCCTTATTGTCCTTCTAAACGCTATGGCATATTGGACAAAAATAGCGAGGAAGTAAAAACAACAACAACCTTACTCTTTGCTCTATTTTCTGACATCTTTAAAATTACTTCTCTTTCAACACAAAGAGCATGAGGAAGAGCTACTAGCAAGTGACCAGAAAACAAAAGACAGAACAAAGACGTCATGCGTGTTATTTCTTGGCGTGCTGCTAGAAATAATTGCGAATTAGCATGAGTCATAATTTCATTAAAGTAATCATCATAGCTGCCTTTGGCTACTATAGAAAGACAGAGCCAGATGCAGTGTCTCAATGCTTCAGCCCAATTTCCTTTCAGCCATCAGTGTGGATGAGATGATCAATAAGCCCTTATAATGATTAAATGGAATTATTGCCCTTACAACCCTGGAAAGGGCTTAATCACCACAGTATGAGAAGCATGGTGCCGTTTTGCATTTCCACACACATATACACACACACTCACATCAGCATGACTTGTTACATTTGACCTAGTCAAACCCCTCACTCATCCAGAAACGAAATGATGTATTATTATGGAATCTGCGTTAAGCTCGTATGATTTCCATGGAATCTAGACCTTTACAAATCTGGATTAACTCAAGAGTCTGGGGAATTTAGACATTTTTGATTTTGCTTTGGTGTTTTTAAAATGATAATATAAACAACATGGTACATGGTATGGTACATATGAAACCCAGAGAGTGTGTGTGTGAATATATATATATATATATATATATATATATATATATATATATATATATAAAAGCCTCTAAGTGCCATTATAAATTTTCTTCTAGAATTTAAATTTTTGTCTAGCTTGTATATTAAAGTTTAGTCATTTCACTTAAATGACAATGAAGATTACCTATTAATTGTCATTTAAGTGAAATTACTGAACTTAAACATACAAGAAGAAAATTTCAAATGGCACTTAGAGGGTTTTGCATCTCAACTCTTTATATATATATATATATATATATATATATATATATACATATATATATGTGTGTGTGTGTGTGTGTGTATATATATATATATATATATATATATATATATATATATATGAATGAATGAATGAATGAAGAGTTCAGCTGCAAAAGCCTCTAAGTGACATTATAAATTTTCTTCTAGAATTTTAATTTTTGTCTAGCTTGTATATTAAAATTCAGTCATTTCACTTAAATGACAATGAAGATTACCTATTAATTGTCATTTAAGTGAAATTAATGAACTTAAATATACGAGCTTGTTAAAAATGATCATTTTAGAAGAAAATTTCAAATGGCACTTAGAGGCTTTTGCATCTGAACTCTTCATATATATATGTATATATGAGTGTGAATATATATATATATATATATATATATATATATATTTATATATGAATGTGAATATATATATATATATATATATATATATATATATATATATATATATATATATATATACGAAGAGTTCAGATGCAAAAGCCTCTAAATGCCATTTGAAATTTTCTTCGAAAATGATCATTTCTATCGAACTTGTATATTTAAGTTCAGTAATTTCACTTAAATGGCAATGAAGATTACCTATTAATTGTCATTTAAGTGAAATTACTGAACTTAAATTTACAAGTTTGATAAAAAATGGTCATTTTAGAAGAAAATTTCAAATGACATTTAGAGGCTTTTGCATCTGAACTCTTCATATATATATATATATATATATATATAAAATGGAATCTTGGAAATGTCACAATGGTGGTTCTTTACCTTTTAATACCATCTTTTCTACCATCTTGTCCAAAATGTAACTTCAACGAAAATTCTACACACTTACGTTTCCCAGACTGAGGTCGTGCACCAGCAAGTTCTGATGGTTGCCTAGCGAGACCTCCAGCAACTCTCCTCCACTTCGTACTCCGGCTCCACCTCCACCCCCCGGGTAGAGAGGAAGTCTGTAATCGTGTTCAGAAACCTTCTCCTGTTTAATGCCCATGGCATGAACATAATCGCCCACACTTCCCATCATCCCTCCCATGCCACCTCCACCACACATGCCTCCAGCACTCATCCCTCCTCCTCCCCCTCCTCCTCCTCCACAGTCCGGCGAGTCCCTCTCCTTCTTCAAGATCATCTCGTGGGGCTGTAGGTCGGCCATAACCGTTTGACTGGCCAGTCGGGTGAAACTAGTAACAGGGGGCAAGTGGCTGAACATGAGCATGCCTGGACCGAAGCCTGGCTCCATGCCACCATTGGAGCGGAGGAACTCATTGCCAAGTTTGTCCTGGATCAGGCTCATGATGAAGGGGCAAGGCTCTGAGTGCTGTCACACCGACACTGATGCTGGAATACGGGCGATGGGGTCTGCTTCAATGCAAGGCCACCTCACTCATCCTAAAGACATCAAAAGAGACAAAATGATGATTTTAGATTTTTTTCACGTGTATTACTACAGTCTAATGCCAACAACAGTGTCCAACTAGCCAAGTAGAAGGAATTACAGGGTTCGTACAGACGCTGTCAGATTAAATTGACTTTAAGCACTACCTTTTTCGTTTTCAAGGACAACAATCAGAGATCTCACTTATCAAGCAAAATCTTTATTATCTTTCATCCCTATTGTGTAATACAACATTGTGCAAGAAATAAGTGATTTTGCTCACTTTTTTTTTCAATTTAAACACTACCGTACCTTGTTCAAATGTTTGTTAGGCAAGATTATTTATTTATGTTCTTGAAATAATTATTTTATGCTCGCCAGTCGACAGGCTGTATTTATTTGATCAAAAATACAGCAATACTATTATTACAATTTTACTTTTCTGTTCTCATGCCTTTTAAATTTTTTTTAAATGTATTCCTGCAATGGCAGTTGAATTTTCAGCATCATTACTCCAGTTTTCACTCTTCTTGATCCTTCAAAAAATTATTTAGATATTCTGATTTGGTGTCCAAGAAACATTTCTTAATATTATCATTAATGTTAAAAAAAAATCGGACCCCAAACTTTTGAACAGTAGTGGATATTCATCAACCATTCTGCACTCTAAATATCAGTACCAGCAATTAAAAACAAACCCATAAAAGCAGTTTATTGCAGTTTATTTTTGAATTTAAATAAATTCCTAATATTTAAAGCTACACTGCTGATAGTATCAAATAATAAATAAAGAACAAATGCTTCAAAAGCCGCAAGAGTGTATATATGCCATGGAGAACCAAGTAAGCCATGCTTTTATTAAGACCAAGTCTCAAAACCAGGACACTAGGACAAAAGTTTACGAGAAAACAATAATTATTTGAGGTTCGCCAAATTAATGGTAATCTTAAGGCACGGATGTAATGTGCAGACTTTTGGTGCCAATCTTAAGAACAGTTACGCCGTATGCTCTTTTGATCCAATTAGCGCCTAACTGGATTAATCAGAAAGGTTTGTGGGTCAGACACAAAACACATATCGACTGCTCAACAGTGAACTATGGTTGCCATTTCTTTCTTTTAACACACAAACAACCACCTACAGGAAACAATTTGCTTATGACTTTTGAAGAGGAGTAATGTTAAGTACTTATAAAGATCAGGAGTCATAGATAACACCAATAGAGCTTCATCACACACTCACTTTCATTTAAAACTCTGTATATGAGCTGCTGCTGAGATAAATAAATAAAAATAAATCAATGTTTGAACTCATTGACTATTTTATTTTTCATTCTTTACATAGAGTCGTTAACTGGCTAGTTTCATAACACATTAAAACCCATCATTATTTTTAATTGTAAATAGATATAGGTCCAAAGCAAACATAGGCGACAAGACATCTCAATTAGCTTAACATTTAAAGGTCATTTACTGGCGAAAATCTTGTTCAAATAGCTGAGTTTTTTTATTATTTTTTTTAAGAATATTTTTGTCGACAGCAAAACTAGAATTGTTTGCATTTTTGTGAGTTAATTAAACCAAGAACCAAGACCAATGACATAAGAGTAAATTTCTATTTTCAGGGTGAAGAAACCAGTATTTATTTACACATGCACAGACATTGCTTTTAAGATGCCACATGCAAAACAAAATGAACGTTAAGGATTAAGAGTGTGTTTCAAATATAAACACAGATGTTGTGCCCTGTGAACCTGTCTATTACGTATGTTGGTGGATGTATGATGGCCTGTGGGATATTCCACCTAAACTTTTACATCTTGTGCAAATAAAACATGTGAGAAATATTTCTTATTATGATGCCTATACATTAATCTATTTTGGTGGCTATTTTATGTGTAAGCACTATGAGTTTGAAGCATGGGCATCCAATGCCAACTTATGGTCTGCTCTGTTTTCAAATTTTTGACTAAACTGCTCAATTAGGTTTACAATTTCTTTATGAACTCTTTGAAGCTTCAAAGTGGTAGTTATGTAGCTGTCAATGGAAGGACAGAAATGCCTCAGATTTCATCAAAAAGATCTTCATTTGTGTTCCGAAGATGAAAGAAAGTCTTGCGGGTTTGGAATGATGACAGTAATTAAAGACATCATTTTCATTTTTGATTGAACTAATCCTTTTAGCACACGCACATTGAAAGTAATGACGGTGAGTCAGAATGATGATTCAGTAACCGCTCGAAAGGATCTAGAGAGTTCATTCACTGATAGATTTGTCATATATGAACCAATAACACGCAAGTCTTGCTTTATTTTATGGTAAAATAATAAATCTCATTATAAACTCTGACTCATACCTCTGGTAAAACTTGAACAGTAAAAGATAGGCTATCCAGAATAAAGAAGATATTCTGAACAACGCTGGAAAACCAAACAGTTCATTATCACTGACTTCTTTTAAAAAAAAAAAAAAAAAAAAACATCTCAAAATATATTTTATGGTACACAGAAGAAAGTCATATAATAGGGTTGGAACAACATGGGGTGAGTAAATGATTTTTAACTGTGGCATTGTATTACTCGCTGTCTGTTACTCAAAGAATAAATGAATACAATGACAAATAAAAGCTTTTATCTGTATAAAGCATATCTCATCTCATGAGGTAACAACTGTATTTTGCTGAAATGTAACCGGTCTGTCTTTTGCCGAGGGTACATGATGTTTCTGGGAAGTCAATGGCCAATTGCTCTTTGGATTCATGCGACATCCGATGATTCATACTATTCATTTCCCCTTTAGAGCTGTTGGATTGGATCTGAACCAGATGCCCTGCATTAGTCAAAACCACTCCATCCGTGTCACTTCACAGTCAAGGCAAAGATGAAGTCAAACCACAAGGATCAATAGGAGCCCATTCAAAATGTGGATAGTTCATGTCCAACATTTAGGATAATTTTTAGGGGTTCAAAACATAACTATCTTATATAAAGTGGGACCACAGAATTGTAAACGAATAGGAATCGTGAACACAATGAGCGCTTTGTATCAAATTGCTTCAAATGTTAGCAGGCTATATATATAACGTCACTAGTTAAAGACACTTAATATAAAGTGGTTCCAAACATGTTGTGGAGTAATAAAGGAACACTTTGTCTAGGGCTGAAACGATTCCTCGAGTTACTCGAATTACTCGATTACAAAAATTCCTCGAGGCAAAAAATCTGCCTCGAAGCCTCGTTAAATTCCTATGACGCGCAATTTACGCGCACGCAGGGATCTGATTGTTTCACTCGGACCGTTGTTCAGGAAGCACACCATAGCACATGATACATTTGACTTCATGTGACTTCATAAATGGTAGAGAATGTCTAAAGTTTGAGATCATTATATGTTTATAAAGGAAGAAAACAAGATGCAATGTGTCTACTGCAAAGTATACCTGGCAGGGCTGCCAATTCTCACGCATTCAGCGTGAGACTCGCGCAATTGAGCCAATTCTCACTCTCACGCCATACCCCTGATTTCTCACGCTGAAGTGTCAATCCCTTCGGTCAAATGCCTGAAAGATGAGTTTGTCTATAGATCTACCTGTTGAGCCACTCGTGATCGACTAGTTTTACAGCCGCACATTAATTCGCAAGTTAAAATATCCTGTAGTGCGAGCGCGCATACGAGATGTTGAGCTCCTAACCGCGGCTCGCGCACGACGGCAAAGAGGTAAGCGAGCGCGTGCACCCGTCTCTCTCATGCGTCAGTCAGACCAATCGCGGCAATTCATCATATGCTTAAAATTTTATGTAGTCACGCAACAAAAATTTCAGCATGCATTCACTGTAACTTATAAACTGGGACGTGATGGAGGAACAAATATTGTGAGACACAAACACACTCTGATGTTTGTCTTGAGATTACAGTTGAAAAAGTCTGATTCTTATAAATGTTTAATTTACATTTATTTTTTTATAAATTGTATACATTTGTGTACCTGTTTGGCTTGATATTTTATATTAATTTATTTTTGTTTTCAGGTGGGTAATTTGTAGAAGGTGCAATCCTTTTTTTGTAATGTTGTATTAAGAAGACAAAACTAAGGCAAAATGGCCTTTACTTTAAGTTTGTATTCAAAGTTTTAGATGTTATGGGCTACATGTAACATGTTTTACAGTAAATTGTTTTAACTGTATTGTTATATAATAGTTGGCACTGGCACTTATAAACACTAAATGGGTAAGAATTGCAATAATTAGTTGTGGAGACAAATGTTTCAGTTGGAATAAATACCTCTAGTTTTTTTAAGAAATAAAAGCCAAACACCTTATCATTTTCGTAATACATTATTTGTTTTGGTTGCTTAAAAACACACAAACAAATTATCCGATTACTCGATTAATCGATCGATTAAGTGCTAGATTAATCGATTACAAAAAGAATCGATAGCTGCAGCCCTAACTTTGTCCCAGTAGAGGCGTCTCGTATCTCACGCAGCTCGCGTCTCTTTGTGTTGTGAGTGCGCGCAGACAGCACGCGACGCAGATGGTATGTAAATAGCTCGTGCATACGTTAGCCAACTGAGCTAGCTCATCAATCAGAGACATAAATCATTTATTCCACACACTCAAATCAAATCGATCCTCAACCCGGGACGCAGAGGCCATATTGAAGAGAAATGCTACGTGACTCAGTGGCCCGGGACCCTGAAGTCTATACTGTGAACGCAGGAGTTTAAAGTTTTTGTTAGTAAGGCATGACCGTTGTGGTGGGATCCATATTAATAACTTCACTCACAAAGGGCCTCGCCGCTAACGCGCTAGCTACGCGGCTAAGCGATGCGCGTAATAAATAAATTACATTGGCGAAGTGTAGGGCATCCAATGTGCAATCTTATACTGACAAATATAATAAAAACAAGTACAATAATTAACTACAAAACCACTTTACAAAGTAAAATGTGATTTTGTTTAACATCACATACTCAAACAAAATGCAGACATATAGAGTATGCACAATGGGGTGGCTGAGCGAGCGTTTAACGTTACCCATAATAAACAGCACCATGCAACTCCAACGAACAATTGATGCTCCGCGTCAAGCTACTCGGCTAATATGCTACTCTACGAGTCGCTGCGCTTTGTTGTCTGCCCCGCTTGCGTGCACCTCTCCGGCGCATCAAACTTCACGCAAAGCTGATCTCAGGATTTCGCTTACCAGTGCATGTCCACCGTTGGCTCTTTCAGTGTGTATTTTCCCCCTCGCTCGTTTCTTTTTATGTTCAGAGTCCAAACATTGTTCTCCCGCAGCTGCTGAGTTCCTCCATCTTGTCTGAGCGCGGGGAACTGTGGGTAGAGCGGACGGGTCCTGCGAGGAGACAGACGCTCTGATCCAGGGCATTGGAGCAGCGTCCGATAGTGCACTGTCGCACAGAGGAACAGACCTAGTGGGGTGCCATTGGGAAGATTTACATTTCAGCACAATTCACTTTTGCATTATAATTGCAGCAAGGCACTGATATGGAAGCCCATTTCCGCCACATGAGAAAAAAAGCGTGCTTTTGGAAATCATAACTGACAAATAGCTCGAATTATTGTATTACATAAGTTAGCTACTTTATAAGTATATGATATGGAAAGTTGTAATTTCTACTTTATCGCATTATGACTTAGTGGACCCTTTTCATATAATTATGATTTTTTTTCATTTTTGAAAATTTTGGCTTATTCATTTCTACTTTTTGTCATAATTATAATAAGTCAAAAATGTCACAATTATGACTTAGCATTTAATAATTCAGTTTTTTTATTATCTCATAATTAATTAACATGACTTAATTACAAATTTGTATTACATAAAAAGCCCAAAGGAAATTAGCATATGACATTTTTTTTAATAAGGCTACAGTATTCAACTAATTTTTTTTTTAAGTCAGTTACTAAAAGTTTTTTTTATGTCATATTCAACATATATAATAATTTCAGCTCAATATTTGTCATATTTTCACATTTTGGTCTCATAATAATGACTTATTGTAGGCCTATATAGTTTGATTCTCACTTTTTTTATTATAATTTCTTGACATAATTACGATTAACAAAAGCTTTTTTTTCTTTTGTGGTGGAAATGTGTTTCTGTGCAGCAAACTGGGTAATTCTCACCAACATATAAGTGTAAGTTTTAAAACTTTATCACATGTATATCACAGATGAAAACATCTGCATTGACATGCTTAAATATTATTTTTCATGACAACAATGTGTTGAAGTTTCCATTGCCCATCTGATTCTCTCAACTTTGTCTCTCAGAAATATGGTGGTATCCCACTGGGTCCTCAAAAATTAGGACACAGCACATCCAACCATTGTAATATGGCTCTCAAATTAATAGGATGGCTGTGACACAATTCATTAAAGATAAAAAATAATCCTCTAATAATACCCATAATTAACTCCTTTATCCTAATTGTGAGCAAAAATAGTGATCCTTAAGAGAAGATCCAAACAGAAACAAAGAAAAATAGAGACAATAAAACAAGACAAACATAAACAAATTTAGCTAAAATCATGTGCTTACCTGAAAGAGTTTATGAGAACAGAGCCATTGGTCAAAAACATTCCTTAAAAAAAAGTTGGCCATGCCAGAAGAACCAGTCATGAAGGTCCATCCCTAAACCTATCTGTGGGATGTAAGAAGATCATACAAAAACATACTAAATTTGCCAAAACGTAAAATAGCTACAAACTGTCGTGACAGCTGATATGGCCAGGACATGAAGATGCTGTTGCTGCAACACTCTCTTATTTATAACAATTTTGTCAATGATTTGAATTCGTACGATCTGCATTTGCCCCACTGACAGTTGGGTTTATGGGGTTAGAGGTTAACATATGAATGCATACGAAATCAGCACCTAATAAGTTATGTTTCCTCATGAGACAGACTGCCTGCATCTCCTAATTGTCTATTAATCCAGATGAGAAATGGGTAAATTTAACCATAGACATTTGACACGTAAGATATTGTGGTTGTTCACAGTTCACATTATCAGTTCACTTTATGCACTATCTATTAACAATAAACAATGTTACAGTATTTAATACTTGATAAAATTAGTTAATAAAAATACTACTGTGAATTGTTAGTTTAGTAACCATTGGAAAGCGTTACTGACCTGTCTATTCTCCTTTTTATGTCCACTTTCCACAAAATGACAAACAATTGAAGTAGTTTTTCTCTATTTTATAATTGCTAGTGTGTCTTCACAGACTGTTTCAATCGCTGAAAATCGGGCATGACTGAAATATTGCTGTTTTAATATAGAAAGAGATAATAAACTCTTGCGAACTGGGAGTGTGGGATTTTGTTCCTTCTCTTTCCGTGTCGCATGCAACTGGTCAGGTGCGCGAGGAGAGGTGTTTTATTTATTTTTCGATATGAAATCTCTCCCATGTCTGACTGGTTAAATATGCAGTGAATAGTCTTCGCAATAATCCCATATCAAACAATGTCCTGTCATACAGGGATAAAAGTTCATGTGTGTTTGGTACTCCACTGTATGATTCATTTGAAACATTATTATGAATAAGATCAGACAATAGTACAAGAATGCTGTTCATAACCAACCACACCAAAACTAATGTTTGAATTATAGAAAGACCTACACAACAGTCTGATCACCAGGCTCCCCCCCCCCCCTTTTTATTTAAATCGCTATTTAAAGAGGCAGTGCAATATTACACTCAAAAAAAAAAGATATGTTGGCTTTAATTATTTTTTTTCGTCAACAGGTTCCACATAACTGGGTTACGTTAAACAAACATAATTTGTTCACGTAACTTCAACATCATGGAATCAAGTCATTTTAAGCGACCCGATTTAAAGCTACACTGTGTGATTTTTACCCCCATCTAGCGGTGAAAAGATATATGACCATCCAGTGAATATTAGTTTCTGTTCCTCTCAATTCCAATTTCGTTTTAACTCCTACGGTGGCCAATGTTGTCCAAGATTAACATGGCTTCCAGTTCGACCTCGTCCAAACGTAAACGCGAAAGGCGAAGCTTGATTTAACTGGTATGTCCCTCTTTGGCTAATGTACTTTCAAGATGGAGGGGCAACATGGCGACTGACATTAGAACCCCTTACCCGTATGTATTTTCAATGGCATATTATACACTCACGAGAATACTTTATTACTTGAACGAAGTAAATATACATTAATGAGCACATATATTTTTGAAAGTGTTTTTAGCTAAGAATAAACTAAAAGAGTTACACGGTGTAGCTTTAAGTAGTCTCAACATAAATGGTAAGAATTTTTTTGCTTGACATAAATGGTTTGTGTTTAGACAACGCGTTAGGAATTTACTGTTGAGACATAATTACATAGAACTTAATAGAAATAAATAATTTTGAGTTTATGATTGCAGTTACTAAGGACACATTTTGTACATTTATTATTAATCAAATTCACTATTCTATTATTAAAATCCATGACATATAGAAGATATAGAAGCAATGAAATAAAATTATGTTTGCCAATTTTTTTCCAGTGTAGCTAGTCTGTTCTCAATTTTGTACAAACAGCTCATGAATGTTGCTAAAGGTAACTTGACAAGTCACGTGATATCAGATGTCATCAATAGAGTTCATTCATTATTCAAGAGCATGCTCTGCCTTTCTCTTTCTGCTCATTTCCTTCTTCTCATCATTTTCTTTTATTTTTCTTTTCATTTCCAAATCTGAAGGTCTGTGTAACAGCATCTGGTGTTCTTATTTTGTTTATTTATCTTGGAGAAGAGTATATATTACAAATTCAAAACTTGTATGTGCCATCCACATGGGGCCAGTGATCATCTGGAGGGTGAGCAACCCAGTCCCTGTCAATCACCAAGCATGAGCATAAGACCCTGATTCATTTCAATCACAGTTCAAAAATGTAATCAGTAGAAACAATAGTATAATCCATACTCTCAATAATATTGTCTTAGTAGTTTGCATTGAAAATAAAACAAAGTATCCTTTAATCACGTTCACAGATATACACACAGCCCTACATAATGAAAATACCAGACCCCACTCAATATTTCATTAAGCTATATTAAGTCATTCTCCTGAAAACACTGTGCCTCCATCAACAAGAGAAGTGCTTTTTCATTTGTGTTTGTTTTTTTCTCATAGCCTGTCATTATGGGGACCGTAATCATTTTTAATATAACACACAAACAGATATACTGCATGGCCTGATGGATTCCCCAGAGGAAAAGCAAACAGAGAGAGGAAGAGAATGCAGTTTCAAATGTCTCTACCCACTGAATAACTGCACAACAACCGAAAATAAGCACGCCATGATGGGAATATTAAGTGTTTAGAGCTACATATAAGTTAGTATTTAGAAAAAAAAAAGACATCAGCAGTAACAGACATCATTGCAATGAGGAGATATAATATTGTTTTTTTAATCATCAATATTATTTTTTTCACTCTATTGCTAAAACTCTATAAGACAATTACTTTATAAATTAAAATTAAATGTAAAATATAGTTGCGTATCTCCATATCATAATTTTTATTTTTTAAATAAACCAATATGTATTGGTCACCCTTAAGGTCTGACTGTGGGGTTTTTGCAAATGTTTAACCAATGAAAAGTATAAAAAAAAAAGAGCTTGCGACTAAACTTCAAAACCTCATAACTCCACCTGCCTCTATCGTGAGTGAGGTGACGCACACATTTGGACCATCTCTATTTGTTTGCAATGCAAAGAACTGTTTTTTAGGTACAGCATTTCCTTTATTCAAGAAACACTAAAGCTAATGTTTTAAGAGTGTCTTAGTCTAGCATTTATCGGCGAGTCTATATAGGGTTTTAAATAGCCAATAGCACTTCATCTAACATGATATTGACAGAATCTCAAATGACAGAACAAAAACTGAGCGCCCACATAGATACAGCCATGATAAACCTCATTACCCAACCCAATGCCTCAATCTCTCTCTAGAGTATATACAGGATGTGTGTGTGTGTGTGTGTGTGTGTGTGTGCATATACAGTATTACAGTATATTTACAGTATTGGTTGTGGTATTATTGTTCATATTAGGTATTTTATTATCATCCAAATACATGTCTTTCTAAAATAATTTAAAAAAGAAAATCAACAAAAACCATAACTTATGTTTTTAATTGCTTTTAGGTGAATTATTAAAGGGATAAATTAATTTTTCCGCACAGGTTGATGCCCACAAATAAATACAACACATTTAAAACTGCTAAAAAAAATTAAAAAAATTAAAAAAACGTTTTAACTGCTATCGTTTGCTTTAGTGAAAGTGTGTACTCGCGCGTTTCAGTCAGCAGATGACGCTGTGAGCTTCAATAATTGACTGCAGCGGAGGAGCATTCAAATTTGCAGGACAATAGAGTATCATTTTCTATTTGCCTTCAGTGACAAGAAATTTAAAAAAAAAAAGATGACTCAAATACTAACATAACAAGACAAGATATTGTGTCAGCTTTACCAGGACACCAGACCGACCGAGCATCGTATTCCTATTGATCAGGCTATGGATTTCTACATTGGACTGGAAATCCAATCTTCTTCCCAATGCTGGGAAACACACACACGCACACACGTGTTTTATTTCCATTTTTTATGGTTTATGGGGACTTTCCATCAAATTTTAGCCGTATACTGTAGCTATTCTCCCTTACACTTACCAGTTACAGTAGCCTATACGGTTTAGCATTGGCATCTTTTTTGTACGGTTAATAATTTAGGGCTTAGGCCACACACACGCCACTACATGTTGGGGTCACGTTTTTATAGGGACTTTCCATGCATGTTTTATGCAGTCTATATAGGCTATACTGTTTTATCCCCTAACTCTAAATTCCCATCACAGACAACTTGCATAAATGTTTACATTAAGAAAAAAGCATCACTTGGTTTATTAGCTATTACCATCTTTGTGGGGGACATTCTGTCCTCATATCGTTCAGGATACAGACCAGCTTCTTTTCCAGGGTAGAATCTAGTATTTCGCTCACACATTAAGCCCCCTCCTCCCACCAGTCCGTCCCTCACACCCACTCTCTCTTCTCTTCCCTTTCTTCTTCTGCTGTTCATGCTATATCATGTGCAGAAGAGCTGAAAGTGTTCAGAGAACACAGCCCGTGCACTTCACGTGGACATCCAGAGAAACCCGAGCAATGATGCCACAGTAAACTGACATTATAGCAGAGGTGCACCTTCAGCTTTCCGGACTACATTTTACAGTCCAGATTAAGGAGGGTGGGGGGGAAACTTGGCAGAGACATTGCCCTGCCTGGCGACCTTGTCAGCTACTTTTGAAAGTGAAAAAGGCACCAAAGCCATGCGACAGAGAAAGTAAGTTTCCTTTTTGTTTTGTTTTTTTCTTTTTAAACTTACGAACCCCTTCCCACCGTTTTCATGAAACAAACGTGCTGAAGTTATGGCAGCGCTAAGGCGTAAATTTGGAGAGGACTACCAGGTGGTGAACACGAACAGAGCCGCGACTTTCCCCATCGCGCCGGTGAAGAAGAAGCGCCAGCGCTTTGTGGAGAAGAACGGGCGCTGCAACGTCCAGCACGGGAACCTCGGCGGAGAGACCAGCCGATATTTATCCGACCTGTTCACCACGCTGGTGGACTTGAAGTGGCGCTGGAACCTTCTCATCTTCATCCTCACCTACACCATCGCCTGGCTGGTCATGGCCTCGATGTGGTGGATCATCGCCTATATAAGAGGGGACATAAATCATGGCCGTGACGCTTCGTACACTCCGTGCGTCGCAAATGTTTACAACTTCCCGTCAGCTTTCCTCTTTTTCATTGAGACCGAGGCGACCATTGGCTACGGTTACCGCTATATAACTGAGAAGTGCCCTGAGGGCATAATCCTGTTCCTGTTCCAGTCTCTGCTGGGTTCGATAGTAGACGCGTTTCTCATCGGCTGTATGTTCATTAAGATGTCTCAGCCCAAGAAGCGCGCGGAGACGCTCATGTTCAGCCAGGACTCGGTGATCTCACAGCGAGACGGGAAACTCTGCTTAATGTTCCGCGTGGGAAATCTGAGGAACAGCCATATGGTGTCCGCGCAAATCAGGTGTAAACTCATAAAGGTGAAAACACACTGCACTCTTACAGTACAGCGCAACTTTATTGGCCTTTAGAATCCGTTTACAGTTATACAGTGAAGCGCAAAATACACTTTTTGTAAAGAAATGCAGAATTTTAGACGTGTCATCATCTCTCATTTTCATTAGACGCTCGTTTTATTTAACCTCAGCCATATGAGTGTAAAATACAGTATATTTATAAACAGCCATTTTCTAATCACTAGTGGAATTAGGTAGCTAGGGTATACACAAATACTGTAGGCTACATTAATATAGCCTACTAAATAGCATAAATGTAACATTAAACACTCCAACATTAGGGCCTACTCACAACAAATGGATACTTCTTATAAATTATAAGGTGATTTATAAGGTGATTTATAAGGTGATATAAGGTGATTTTTACTTAAAACCTTTTAAACAATATTGTTCAGTAAAATCGTGTGTTGTATAGCCTATGCCTTAGTTAACCAATTTATAGTTTATTTTAAGTTATTGTAATTTTTACACTGTGTGATTAAAAAAAATCCGCACAAGAAGACGTGTTGCTAATTTTATCTTTAAATCAGCAAGCTGTCTGAAAACAATTATTTTACAGTGCCATTCAGGCTACATTCATTTGCAGGTTCTTTATGTGCCAATAATGCAACAATTCTGTAATAATGCAACAACTCTTAATTGTGTTGCTGGGACTATGATTCAAGGATTGTAACACCTAGTCATATTAAGCAAATTGTTGCCATTTTTTTAATTATTCAGTTGTATGGCAGTGCAAATATTAATAGCATTAAGGTGTACACTTTAAAATGCCTTTGGCTCTGGATCAATTCTGTGGGTTTCCCAAACTGGGGTTTATGAACCCCTTGGGGTTAGTAAGGGAACTGCAGGGGGTTTTAGTGATGATGAAAAGCTAATAATAATTACTTAAATCCTAAAAATGTAAATAAATAATTTTAAAATGAAATCAAACAAAAAAAAAACGAAATATTTCATGTTTTCTTGCCAACATATTGAATGAATAAGGAGTACAATTTTTATGCCAGAGATTTGACTGACAAAAAGTGTATGAATCCCTGGCCTGCTGTAAGGCATGGTTCATTGAGTTAGTTCATTATTCGCTGTCCTCTGTCAGAGAAAGCATGGCGAGCAAAGCTTGTTGAGAATAAGTGACAATCAAGGGACCTGTGAAATATGATTTAACGGGATAGCAGTGTAGCTGGAAATTTGAGACGCACAGGTACCCCCTTCACAACTGATTACCAGCGATACATGAAAAGGCGTGACATTTTATTATTGTAATCTCGACACGGACAGCCATCGTTACAGTTGAATGAGATGAGACTCCAGTGACAAAAGGCTCGGATAAAAGAGTTTTACAGATGACTAGCTGTGTCCAACATCTGTCTCTGTAACCAAAGACATTTAAACCGACCTGCTCTGTAATTGAATGGCGGTTCCACGACAGCGCACAGTTCTATCGGCTTTAGAGGGTTTGTTTCCAAATGCAAAAAGTACAGAAAATGTCTCTGGATTTTGAGCTCATAAGCCTCTCTAAGACTCCTGCGAGAGCTGAGGTCACAGCCAGAGAGATGCCGGAAAATCTGCATTTGCACACTTGTGAAGGAGGATTTTCTTCTTTCATTTTTTGTGGCCTCAAGCGTGCTAGCTTTAGAAAATGCAGCATAATTACAGGTGTGCGCGAGAGTGCAATGCTGGAGTTGTACAAAATGTATTCTGAGGTGGAGAGGAATCGTTCGTCATTGGAAGCTTTTTTCTGGAAGATCAAGCTTAACAGCTCAAGTAGAAATATAGTATGCGCCCAAACACTACGTTTTGAAACTTCTGTGTGAGCGTGTCTGTCCGTCTGCTGTTCCACATCAGCTCGGCCAATGGAGCAGGCTTAAAATTAAATGAATGTGGAAAGTTGACACATTGACAAAACCATCACATAATAAGATTTCTTCCCTGTAATTGATGATTGTCAGTCAAAGGGATGCTGATAAGGTGAACAAAGAGGTCAGTGTAATAGAACAAAACGTTTATGGCTCATATGCCTTGAAATTGTGAGATAACCTGGATCTATCCAGTATAATAATGTCAGGATAACTGATCTCAGCTCTCAGAACAATTACAGAGTTAAAGCAGGTGAATATTCTTCAATAGGGATGGATGACTTCTCAGGCCCTCTCAAAAATCGTTCGCAGAGCTCACACTAATTATCCAATGCCAAGCAAATGCTGTGAATGATTAAGAGTCTTTGGTCAATGGCGCCTGACTTAATGAGGCAGACTGTCAGTTTAGGCTACCCTGAAGTTTTTCTCTCGACGATAAACAAAGAAGGCAAAGTAAGTGGGAGAAAGTGAAAGGTCTGCCAGAATAGTATAAAGTTGAGAGAAGGCATCAGGGAACAAAATTGAAGGAAAGATGATTGGGTTTATTGGGCGTATAAGAAGGCAAAATGAAGAGCCAGAAAACTGACTCAATAAAGAGTAAGAGAGTGATGAAATGCGAACATAAATTGGAAAGAAGAAATTTCTCTTCGCCCCTCTCGCTCATAACCTTGAAGGCACACTATGCAAGAATTGTACCTTAATATAACAGCTTCAGAGTCATTTCGGTTGTAAACAAACTCATAGTAGGGGGAATCATCCTGGTTGTAAAGCTTGGGGGGGACGCCATTGAAGAAAACAGCAATGCAAGTTTAATAGGAGCGCCCACGACAAATCTCGCGAGAATCACGACATGCTTTACGGCAGCGATGTCACACACGTCAACAACAACATGAGGCATTAAGACACTTTTCAGGCGGGATACTCGACGATGGAAAAAGCAAAGAAAAACATGGTCGGATAAGATAGGAAAAGGATAAGATAATCTGACCGCACGAGGAACTGGACAAGAGTCCCAATCGGTCTGGCTTTTCCATAGATGGGGCTTTTCATCTATGAATCTTTGGCGCGAGCTAAAAAGCAGCACTGAATGCAATAGTGATGCTGACCTAATGATCTTGTTGATGGAGTAAGTAAATATTTCTAAGTCTGTGTGCATTTTATTTTGTGATTTCAACGGAGTCAATAGATAGAGTCCACAACGGAAAGCCTTGTCACACGTAGGTACACTACGCCGTTACAAAATCAAACCATGCAGATAGGTTGATTATGTCTGGACACAAATCGTATTTGATCACTTGCAATTAGCAATGGGGACAGTCTGCCTGAAAAGATCTGATTTGCAAAAAAAAATAAAATCTTATTTGCTTGCAGATGAAACATGCTGTGTCCGAAATCTCCACTCAAACCCCTACTCCCTACCCCCTATATATGGGGGAGAGAGCAGAGCACTATATAGTGAGCTCAGCAGCGTAATAGAACAACACTTTCGGACACTACGCGATCGTCTCTCGGCGCCGTTGATTACATCATCTGTCAGCTGGTGCCGAGCCGGCTCTGGGCTAAATATATTTTTTAAAATAAATACATTACATTATTTTGAGCTTATTTCTCCAAAATTTGAAAACTAAAAGTGATTTCTGGCCGTTTTTGCTATAATGCGCTACTCCACACATTATTATAACTTATTTTTACGATTAGCGCAATGCATGATGGTATGTAGGGCTTAGGTTAGTGACCATCGGTTGTACACTACTTTTCAAAATGCATTCTGGGATACATTGAGTGGACTATATAGGGTATAATAATCATCACTATACATTCGGACAGCACTACAAAATGGCGAGCTCACTATATAGTCCACTAAATGGTGAGTAATGGGTGATTTCGGACACAGCAATAGACTTTGACACTTAAGAATACCTATAGGTGGCATTGATTTGTGCTTTTTAATCACATACTCTCTCTCTCTCTCTCTCTCTCTCTCTCTCTCTCTCTCTCTCTCTCTCTCTCTCTCTCTCTCTCTCTCTCTCTCTCTCTCTCTCTCTCTCTCTCTCTCTCTCTCTCTCTCTCTCTCGTTAAAGCCGGCATATCCTGTCCATTTAGACTCAGTCGCCCACACAGACACAAACACACACAGACACACACACACACACACACACACACACACACACACACACACACACACACACACACACACACACACACACAGTGATTCCCAGTCACCTTTTGTGAGATCATGCCTCATCCTGCTGTGTGTGCTTTGATAATATTGATCATGCTTTTGTAATGCACACTTAAAGAGGCACACTCACATTTTATGATTAAACACGAACATTTTCAGTGGATTCAAGACATAATGTGTTGAGTTCTGTGAGTGTATATTATGCACACATATTTCACTTTCACTTAAAAATTAATATGTCCAGTCATTACTTGCCCTCATGTCATTGCAAAGCCATGAGCTGTATTTTTTTATTATTATTAAACTAATGAGAGATCTTTCCATGTTCTCTAATTTTAGAGAAACGTCACCATGATTTCCCCCCCCATCTGCTTATTTTATCTTCAGTTCCAAACAAATGAAATATATCTATCAACCTTCCTCTCACCCTGAGTCACTGTCTCTATTGTTTGTGAATTAATAAACAGAGTACAGAGAGAAGAGGAAAAAAGAACAGATGAAAAGAGCAGAGAGATGAAAGGAAAACAAATCGTTATGGGACAAAAAAAGAAAAAAAACAAGGAAAGGAGGAAGAGAAATTGTGTTTAGCCTTGTGTTTAGCCGAAGAGTATTCTAATGTAACATGGAAGAAATGAGGAAAATTCAATGAGAAACATGAGCCGGAGATGAGAGGAGGAGTATCAGTTAGAATAGAATAGAATAGAATAGAATAGAATAGAATAGAATAGAATAGAATAGAATAGAATAGAATAGAATAGAATAGAATAGAATAGAATACACTTGAGGGTACATTTAAGAATGCCACACTGCTGGTCAGAATTATTCGCCCCCTTGTAAATATGATGAAAGATGGCTGTATATATATATATATATATATATATATATATATATATATATAAAATCAAACCTTTTATTGAAAAAAATATTCGCTTTTTTGGCAATTTTCTGCCAGAGGTCCTGGACATCTTGTTCAGATACATGGCATCATGGATTCGATCAAATAGGCCATGTTTGGATAGGCTTATATCCAAACAAATAGGCTTACAACAGGCCATGTTTGGATCTTCCAACAGGACAAACATCAAAATCAAAACAAAAATGGGTCACTAAGCACAAAACCAAGCATCTGCAATGGCCATCCCAGTCCCTGACCTGAACCCTATAGAAAATGAGTGGGCTGAACTAAAGAAGCAGCGCCAACACGGATCTGCATGGAAATCTGAAGGATCTGGAGAGATTCTGTAGGAATGGTCTCTGATCTCTAGTCAGTTGTTCTACAAACTCATCAGGCATTATAGAAGAAATCTCAGAGCTGTTATCTTGGCAAAAGGAGGTTGCAAAAAGTATTATTTTTTATACGTTTTTTATGATTTTTTTAAATATTTTTTTTATATAAGTAATAGCATTTTGTGTAGCTCTTATTTGTTACTTCTTACCCTGAGCTGAGTAGCAAAATCATTATGTCGATTCAAAGTTGAAGTGGTTAATTTCAAGTATTTCATTTCAAGTGAAAATTTTGTAATTTGTCTATCCATTTTCAGTAGTTTTACACCGTATTTATTAAGTTATTGCCTCCTTTTCCACCTCTGCAGATATTGGCATTATGGATGCACTGATATGAACATTTTGGCCAATACCGAGAAGAGAACCGTTAATTATTTTTATTTGAAAGGCGATAAACGGAATATTGACCTTATTCAGAGCAGCGCCATGACAGGTTTGAGAGTGAGGCTGTGAGGGATAGACTTACCGTGTTTCCAATGGCATCCGCTCTAAAAAGCTGATTAAAGCTCAAATTACTGACGATTTTTTCACAGCTTACATTGTCGGGTGTTTTTTGTCAACGGAAATTTCTTGGAAAGATATTTTTCCAGTGTTTCATAAACAGAACAATCTGAAAACACGTTAAATAACAGTACAGCCTATTGAAGAGATGCAAGTCTATCCCTCACAGCCTCGCTTTCATTCTCATTAAAAATCAAAGATGGCGCTGCTGTGAATAAGGCGCATTGGCCAATAAATCTAATGCCAAATCCAAATTTTTGGATATAGTGGCTGATATATCGCGCATCACTAATTAGCACAGATTCATTCTCACGTAAATTAAATTTACAAGGTGATGTGATTACTCATTTACATTTAAAAGGCCATTTACATTTTACAGCTGAACATATTCATGTCAGACAACACACACACACAAACAGTAGAGGTTAGACATGATAAGAAACTGCTAATTGTACAAGTTAACCACATAAAAGCTGAGATGAAACACGCTCCAGCTGCAGTTCAGCTGGATTTGTTTGAACAAACAGATCTTTGCTGTTGTGCAGAGTCACATGTGTGAGTGAGTTAATTGCAGATAATTCGATTACAGAAGACATGCTTTGACTCAGAAAGTTGATTGCGTGGGTGTGTATTGTATAAAGGTCTCATCACACGAGTATATGTTCATAATGGGGCACAGGCATCCTATGTATGAATATGTATTCTTCGGTGTGTTGAGCATGCATGTGTTACAGGGCTGGCAGTGATGCATGAAATGTGAAGTGGACAAGATGTTATTTGTCTTGTCACTGACAGGCGTTGGGGACATGTGACCTAGCAGTGATACAGATGGATGAGTTTTATACACACACACATTATATGTGTATGGCCTTCATCAGTATAAGATCCTCAGGGGTGCACATTACACAGTCCATATAATGTACAGTATGTGCATTTAATTGTGTAATTCCACAGAGGATAGATAGGAGAGAGAGAGAGAGAGAGAGAGAGAGAGAGAGAGAGAGAGAGAGAGAGAGAGAGAGAGAGAGAGAGAATAAAAAATGAATGCAGGACCCACGTTTTTATTTGAATTACTCAGTAATGATACAATTCTGTTGACTCTATATTGACTCTATTGATTTTGTTCTGAAATTGAGTAGAGAATTCTGGCAAAGAATAAAATCAATCTAATGAACAATGTTCTCTACAACAACGTAAGTGAGAATTAAAAGATAAATATTTCCAATGCATACTTAAATATGCTGAATAAATTGTTCAAAATAGACTGTAAAACATTTCTAATGTTGCAAAATATTTCTATTTCAAGTAAATGCTGTTCTTTTTTAACTTTCTAAGAATCCTAAAAGAAATCAGGGTTTCTATACAAATATTAAGCATCATAACTGTTTTCAACATTGAACATAATGTTTCTTGAGCAGCAAGACAGCAAGTCAACATATATATATATATATATATATATATATATATATATATATATATATATATATATATATATATATATATATGCACACACACACACACACTCATTTTTTATATTAAATATAATGTTATGTTATATGTTGTTATATTCTACTCTAGGCCTAGTTCTATAGAATAGAATAGAATAGAATAGAATAGAATAGAATAGAATAGAATAGAATAGAATAGAATAGAATAGAATAGAGAGCCTAAGTCCCTCCCCTTCCGGACGCCCACCATGGGACCTTATTTCGGAAAAATATTGAATGGTAGTCAATGGCGAGAGACAACAAATATTTTGATCTCGTTTGAATTGTGCCCTGAATTACACATATGATGTTTGTCAATTTAAAAAAAAACATTTTAAAGTAAAGAAAGTCGCAGTTTGATGTAAAACCGTTGAGGTATAAGACTGTGAAAATACGTAATTACAAAGACTACAAACCCCAAAGGCGCACATTTTCTCTCAATGAATGGAAGCTAACTTTACTGAGGCTGTTTGTCATTGTTTCTACAGTCTTACGTTATAATCGTAACGTTACGCCGTCCTACCTGAGTGTTTTGTACCAGACTGCACGCACACGAGTAGCGGATCTCGTTTCTCTTCCTGGGAGATGTAGTTCACAGAGCGATTTTCACATAAAACTAAATGTTACTCTTCTGTTTTATGACAAACTGCGACGTTTTTGACTTTCAGAATCATCTTTTAAATTGACAAACATCATATGTGTAATTGAGGGCACAGATCAGACGGAATAAAAAGATAAGTTGTCTCTCGCCATTGACTACCATTCATATTTTTTCCGAAATAAGGTCCCATGAGCCGGAAGCGGAGGGGCGGGACTTAGGCTCTCTATAGAATAGAATAGAATCCACCTGTTTCTGCTCTAAACAATGGGCGCCGCCATGACGACGATGTTGGTAGTCAACTTCCGGTTCCAGTCTGGTCTATGCATTTTTGCCATTTGTTTTAGATCGCGTCATCCCCACATCGCTAAACTAAATCGAAAAAAACATTCATCAAATGTGATCTGATCACGTTATTTTTATTAAATCACAGATAAAAACAAAATGAACGTTTTCCTTTGCTTCATAACTTCCAAAGGATAGCTGATGCATGACTACGCGATCTCCAGCAAACATCCGACAGTCTCTATCACCCCGACTGCTGCAGAATAACATTTCTAAAAGGATGAATCTTTAAAAGCAGAGGTAGCAGGAGTCAAGGGGCTAACCAGCCTAACCTTTTAGAACTGTTATTCTGCAGCAGTCGGGGTGATAGAGACTGTCGGATGTTTGCTGGAGATCGCGCAGTCATGCATCAGCTGTCCTTTGGAAGTTATGAAGCAAAGGAAAACGTTCATTTTGTTTTTATCTGCGATTTAATAAAAATAACGTGATCAGATCACATTTGATGAATGTTTTTTTCGATTTAGTTTAGCGATGTGGGGATGACGCGATCTAAAACAAATGGCAAAAATGCATAGACCAGACTGGAACCGGAAGTTGACTACCGGCATCGTCGTCATGGCGGCGCCCATTGTTTAAAGCAGAAACAGGTGGATAGAATAGAATAGAATAGAATAGAATAGAATAGAATAGAATAGATAGATTGCATAGAACATTGCATAGAATATAGTAGAGATGCATGTAACATAATAAAATCTGACAGGGTAGAATAGAATAGATGTGTTATTCTGTTGAATGCTATTTTAATCTGATTACACTGGTCATCTCAATACATTTATACCAGTTTAAATTAAATTTGAGTTATGGTGGCTCCTTATTAACAGTGTGAAAGCCATCTATTTACATGTGAGTATTCACAAGCACAGCCCCACAGCTCTGCTGTCAAAGCCACTGTGAGTCAGAGGAAGGCAAAGCAGTGAAATCCCAGCTTTAATTCACCCATGCACGACTGAGTCAAACGGATGGCTGCTGGTACCTGTTGTAGAGGATCCGAGCCACGGTTTCCCTCTTCTTTTAGAGACTCCTTTCTATTTCTCCTCTTCTTTCGTGAAGAATAATGATACGTTTGATCATGGCAGCTCTTTAGTCTAGGCACACATAAACAGATGAACGTAAACACACACAGATGAACGTTTGTGCACACAGACACATTCAAATGGCTATTTGAATAACAGCTTTTTCACTTTAATCATGGAGGTGCTTTTTTCAAGATTGCTTTGGTTTGCTCTGTGCCTTAAAAGTCAATGGATACTGAATTAAGACGAGTACAGCCTTTAGCATGACATCAATCAGAATTAATATAAGCATTACAACTTATCAGGCCCACGCAAACATCTCATCACTTCACATCTTACTCAGATAACTTTCTCATATGCAGTTTAAGATTATCACCACTGCCCACTGTGATGCTGCGTGAATGTCTGTACTTAGCTGCATGCGTTTTCCTGAAATGTGCAGGAAAGGTTATGTATGTGTAATCTCTGCTCATCAACAATCAAAAGTATGGTGACAGGTTTGGAAGGGAGGTGATGTAGTTGACTCTTTCTAAATTCATCTCAGCATGTCATTTCTTATTTGTCTTCTCATTGTCATGACAGTCACTCTACTCTGTTCAAAATACATTGTGAGGTGAGCTTAATATCTACCTTTTAGTGCCAAAAATAGCAAAGATGGCTCTGTGTATAATGGCAGTGACCTGTTTAAACCAGTTTATGTGACAAACTAGTAAAACTAATAAAAAAATCATAACACCACAAAGTAATATTTAAAGTTATATTATCACATGTGAAAATTATATATATATATATATATATATATATATATATATATATATATATATATATATATATATATATATATATATATATATATGAAGAGTTCAGATGCAAAAGCCTCTAAATGCCATTTGACATTTTCTTCTAAAATGATCATTTTTATCAAGCTTGTATATTTAAGTTCAGTAATTTCACTTAAATGGCAATGAAGATTACCTATTAATTGCCATTTAAGTGAAATTACTGAACTTAAATATACAAGTTTGATAAAAATGGTCATTTTAGAAGAAAATTTCAAATGGCATTTAGAGGCTTTTGCATCTGAACTCTTCATATATATATATATATATATATATATATATATATATATATATATGCTGACAAAATAAATACTAAATTGGACATTTATTAAAGGGTTCAGGCAAAATTGTTGTCATTATTTACCTAAGTTGTTCCAAACCTTTATGATTTTCCTCTGTTGAAGACAAAGAATATATTTTGTAGAATGTTGTAATCAAACTGTCTGGTTACCGACATTCTTTATATTTTCAACTGAAGAAAAAAAAAACCCATACAGGTTTTGAACAACGCGGGGATGAGTAAATGATGACAATTTTGGTTGAACTATCCTTTTTATAATTTAACACTCAACTTACTGTATCTGACTTCAAAACAACTGTAAAAAGCAGCATTAACATAAAACGTAGACATACACTACCATTCAAAAGTATGGCGTCAGTAAGTCGGTTTTAATATTTTTGACTTTGATTTGATGTATTTGATTAAAAATACTGTAAGAATAGTAATAACGTTCTTGTAATTGTGTTATTATTGATATTACGTCAGTCTTCAGTGTCACATGACCTTTCAAAAATCATGTTTACTCCTAAAAACCAGTCCAGGCAACTGGATGAAAGGCAACCATGGGATAGAAGACAGGAGTGGTGCCAAATAAAAAGTAGTAGGCACATCGATATTTGGCAGAATTTTTATGTGTGTATGAGAGCGAGAGAGCTGGGATTCACCGGATATATATTTGGTGTGATATATAGACTTCACTGTGAAAGTGCTCCTTGTGGGTTGAAAAAGAGTTGAGAAGACACTTAGTGCTGCGGCACCAGAACCTCTGTGTGGGTGAAGGTTGTGTATCCGTATGTGTGTGTGTGTGTGGGGGGGGGATGGTGTAATTTCAAAAGAATGTTTATTTTCTACTCTTTTTCTGAGGCGGAAATGTGTGCACAAGTGTATCTTCTGTATGTGTAGAAATGATCGTGTGTGTTAAAGTTAAAGAGGTTAGAGTTTTACATCATCATAATTCTATCTGGTCAAAAAAAAAATAAAAAAAGATCAAAATCCCTCTTGAATAATTAAATAACAGTTAACACTCAATATGCTGTTTTGCTAATTGTTGGTGTGTTAATTGTTCATGCTGTAATCGATCAACCTAGTCAATGGATCACACAGCCATACCGGTTACTGGATCAATCCCACATTAAAGCTTTAATTAAGTCAACTGACAATCCAATAAAATCTGATCCAAGGCTGGTCATTCAACCACAAATTCTTTATGCCATCACCTGCTATGATGCCATGAAAACCAGACATATTTTCAGAGTTTGATCTATGTGTGTCGTCTTATGGTGAAATTTACCTCACTGTCTCTGATTTCTTAGCCTGGTCAAGAATGTGTTTGCAAGAGAAAGTACATGACAAGGAGAGAAAGAGCAATAAGAGTGAGATGGAGAGAATAATGGGGTAAGAGAGAGATAGAGAAATGTCATACTTGGTCGGTATGAGCACTATTAAATTTTCATGCTTGGGTGCACTGGATGCAGGATTAATAGGCCCTGTCCAGCCAGCCTTCCTTTCAACAAGAGTTCAAACTCACCTAACAACTCAATATATTCATTGCATGCTTTATAAATACATATTCACCTTTCTTCAGCTTCATCTGTTCAGCTTCATACAGATTTGTACACAAAGATGATTTGTATGTGTAATTGTGTAGTGTCAGATTTTTATATCTGGCGTGCTTCACTAATTTTCATTAAATTTCTTCTATCATACCAGCCTGAAAGTACAGCAGGTGTGGGTCCTCAGTGGAATTTTGATGAGTTTGTTGATTGGGTGATGGTGAACTGTGTGTCCCCATGCACCATTTTCTCTGCTGAGGAGGGCGTCACCAGCCCCTCTCCAGACCCAGAGCCCAGCCAGCCATCCACGCTGCCCATGACGGACCGCAGTTTGAGGGCATGGGGGTGAAGCCCTGCCTACATCCCTGCCAGTGTGGATGAGCTGTACCTGGCCTCTGGAAATTATTTAGAGGAATTGGAGGAGGTATTTTCCACGATTCTCCCATCCCTTGTGGTTCCACCCAGCTCAAAGTATCCTGTGTCTCCAGAGTGACCGCCCAGCCTCCCTCTCCCGCATCCTCATCCAAAAACAGCCAGTTTTTCTGGTCTTCTGGGTCTCCTGCTCCACTGAGTAAAAGGATCCCTCGGCTCTGCTTCCAACAACTGATTCAGTCACTTCACCTCGGTATGTTGACCTAACTGCTATGCCTTGGCTCCTCACTTGGCTCCACCATCCACCACCGTCCTTGCGGGTTCACCAGGCTCCCTCTGGCTCCGCTTTGGTCAGACATCGCTCTGCCTGTGCGACAGACTTCTGATCCAACCGCTGCACTGCGTCTCTCCACCCATTTCGGCTTCATCTGACTCTGCCTTCCCTCTGGCTCCACCTTAGTCCTCTGGCACCCTGGATCCACCTCGGACACTCTTTTCTCTGGATCCGCCTCAGCCTCCAGGATCATTGATGTCACCCAATCTCGCTTGCTCTACGTCTGCGGATAGGGGTCAACTTCCACTGGCCTCGTCACGATCAGTTATCCACCCGGTGTTGTCCGTTAAGTCTCCACTCCATCATGGCTCCTCTCTTCCTCAACTCTGCTCTGGGCCTTTGTCCTGGCTGCTCTGTGGGTCCCAGAGTGGCTACTCCTGCTACTGACTCCTCCCTGGCTCCTTTAACCATCTTCCCCTCCTTGGTATCTCCCACACCAACAGTTCCCATAGTTCTTGCCTTTTACACGCCCGTAATGTCCTACTCCAGAACCCCCACCCTGTAGTTTCTGTAGTTCCTAATTCCACACACCTGTTCTGTTTCTGTTCAGTTCCTCTGGTATTTAGAGGGATAGTTCACCCAAAAATGAAAATTAAGTCATTAATTACTCACCCCCATGCTGAACCAACCGCGCAAGACCCTTGTTAGTCTTTGGAACACAAATGAAGATATTTTTGATTAAATTTGAGAGGTGGATCACTGCTACATAGGCTGCCTATTAAGGGATCGAAACTTAACGGCCCAGAAAGTCATTTAAGAAAATGTTAAAAATATTCCATGTGACTACAGTGACTCAACTATAAGTTTATCAAGCGACGAGAATACTTTTTGTGTGGAATAACCAAAATAACGACTTTATTCGACTATTCCTTTTCTTCCTTCCGAACCTGAGACAAGAGTTCAGGAGATTTTCACGACGCATGCACGAGAATTGCGTTCTTGTTCTACTACTTCTTGCGCGATTCTCGTGGAAATCTCTTGAACTCTCGTCTCAGGCCCAGACGGAAGAAAAGGAGTAGTCGAATAAAGTCGTTATTTTTGTTTTATTTGTTTTGTCCAGAGTATCCTTAGTTCCTGTTTCTGTATCGTCAATGCTATTGTGGTCGTTTCTGTTTATATCAACTACAATCTCCTCTGTTTCTCCATAGTGGATTAATTGATTAATGACAGCCACAGCATTATTATTATTCTTATCACCATCGCTATTAAATACAAAATCGCTGGGAGGACAGAATAATAAATAGGTAAATGTGCTTTGTTTGTCACCAAAGATACCATGATGAGTAGAGTATTTAGATATTGGAAATGCCTAGACAGTTTTGTGTGGTTTACATGTGGAATATGATTCCACGTGGAAGCTTTTAATGCCCCACTGAGTGTTTTAAGTAATGGGCCTATTTATAGAGGGTTGTTGGTTTACATCCCACGTTCTTCACATTTCCACGTTCCACAGCTGTAGGGCCCTTTAGAGACACTCTTAGCCTAAACAGCTCCAGTAAGGCCATTGTAATGAGAGATGATGATATGGAGACTAGGAAGTGAGAGGACATCTGCCAACTAACTGAACGTAAGAGATATTTCTTCCACTTTGAATTTACTGCAACATTATTCATAAGAGAGTTTGTGTGTTGCTCCATCCTCTGCCTTTGCCACACAAACCCCTCACTAGCCTGTGTAGAAAAACATATCCTTCTCATTTGAGTTTCCTTCTCTTTTTTAGTTTGACATCGCCCTGTAAATCAGTAGGTCTTTAACTTCACTCGCTTTTGAAAAGACTCTCTTTATCTTCTTAAATCACGGTTGAAATGACAATGCGTCGTAGGCATTTTCTTATCTCACCCCAGCCTCCTCCGTTGCTCCGTCTGCGTTTTATTTCACTGTTCTGAGCAGTCATGCTTATCAAAATCCCCCATTCACTTTTCACTCTCTCTTCACTTGCCTCTAGAGGAATATTTTCCTTACACTCTAAACAGCATGAATTTGTCCCTCAATTTCAATATATATTCTGTTATTAGAAAAATTGTGAATACACATGCTGACATTATTCTTTCAATTTCCTTTTTCCATTTCTTACCATCCTTGATTTTTTTTTTTTAGATTGACTGTTTCTGCTGTAATTTGTTTCAGATATTGAAAAGGCATAATTTTAAATTGAAGTTTTCAATGTAAAATGGATATAAAGATGGTGACCATAATGATGATAATGTCTCTTGCCACAGTCTCGTCAGACCCCGGAGGGCGAGTTCCTGCCGTTGGATCAGTGTGAATTGGATGTGGGCTTTGGAACAGGTGCTGACCAACTCTTCCTGGTCTCTCCCCTCACCATTTGCCACGAGATCAATCCCAAGAGCCCTTTCTTCGACCTGTCCCAGCGCTCGCTCATGAACGAGCAGTTTGAGATTGTCGTCATCTTGGAAGGCATTGTAGAGACAACGGGTCAGTCGCATTATTCACTCCACTCTCCATTCCTTTAGGAACATCATTTGGCTTAAGAATGTGGTCACAAAAGTTCATTTACAATTCATTTTGGCCATTTTGCACAGTAATGTTTTTTTTCTCATTTTCATGTAAAAATACTTACATTACTAAAACAATATGTAGCTATATTTCCTTAAGCAAATAAATTAAAATATTTTTTTTGTATGCATAAATCTTATTTTTTTATTAAGAACAAAACAATCTAGTATTTTATGCTCACCAAAGCTGTCTGCATTTATTTGTTCAAAAATGCAGTAAAAACAGTAATGTGAAATATTTTTACAATTTAAAATAATTGTTTTCTATTTGAATATATTTCAATCATGACAACTCAGAATAGTTTTAACATGCTATTGGCAATGTTCATGGTTTGTTTTTTGCAAACTTGATCTGCTACACTGCTATTGTTGATAAAAATGAACCAAGCTATTTAAATGTTGAGCAGACAATCTTATTGGCTGCAGGAATAACAGTGGCCAATCAGCTTGATCCATGCGGTAATGATGTGATTGCTTGCAGACTGCATAAAGGACCAGCCTATGCCCTCTAGTTTCACGACTGAACTAGATATTTTAAAATGTAATTCCTGTAATGGCAAAGCTGAATTTTCAGCATTACTCCAGTCTTCAGTGTCACATGATCCTTCAAAAAAAACATTTACTTATATGCTAATTTGCTGTTCAATTATCATTTCATGTTGAAACAATTGTGCTGCTTAATATTTTTTGGAAACCATGATACATGAAAATGAACTACGCTATCTCACGACCAATTCGTACGAATTCGACGAATGATTAAAAAGTGTCTAATTCGTTCGACTTCACTCGTACAAATTCGTACGATTTGTCTAAACCCACGTGATGGGTAGGTTTAGGGGCGGGGTAAGGGGTAGGTCATTCGTACGAATTCATACGAATTGGCCAATTCGTAAAATATGTACGATTTAGCAAAATCGTACTACTTCGTACGAGTGAGGTCGTATGAATTGTTACGAATTAGCCACTTTTTAAACATTCGTCGAATTCGTATGATTTGCTCGTGAGATCGGGTTGAAATGAACCATGAAAATGAAATATAAATGTTTTGTAACATTATAAATATCTTTACTGTCACTTTTAATTACTTTAATATGTTCTTTCTGAACAAAAGCAAAAAAAATCTTAATGACCCCAAACTTTATGCCAATGCAAATTTCATTTTCTCTAGATTAATTCTTTGAAAACAAGTAGGCAGCATCCCAATTCACTTACTTTTTTTAACGCCCTAAAAGTATGTACTCTTTTTGTGAAGAAAAAGTGCATACTTTTGAATGGGTAGCAAAGGAGTTGGAAAGCTTTGGGACATGCTACTTTGTCATCTTTAACGGACAGCTATGTCGCATGCATCCTATCACCATGAACTGCCCTGTCAATCATCTCGTCACAGTTAAAATCCTCCATCCAATCTAAAATAATTTCTTACCGTTTCAGAGAGAATTCTATTTTTGAATACTATTTAGGACGGATAGAATGCGAATTGGGATGCAGCAGTACTGTCTTATGCAAATTCACTCCTCAAGTAAATGTATTGTGTTTTAATGATATTTTGATGCATATTGGAAATCATGACACAATTACTAATTAAGAAAAGGAGTGCTTTTTAGCAGTGTTTATTTATCATCATTCATATTCATTTATCAAATTGAAGTGAACATATCACTTTTCCCACTCTTACCTTCTAAACTTGATTACCTCTCTCTATTCTTCCTCACATCCCTCAGTCCTGGTTTTTCATTTGAATGGGCATAATACACAGTCAGGTCAGTGTGTCAAGTGGGTTGTAAGAAAGGTGTCTTTCTGATTGCATCCATTCAGGTCTGTGCTTTAGCATTGCTGTTAACTGTGCCTTGAGAATAATACGTTTTTTTTTTTTTTTTTTTTTTCAGTCACATGCTTGTCAGTTTGAGGTATGAGCTTCAGACCTCGCTCGAGGTCAATCGGTTCCTGATGTTTTTATGCAGGCAGAGTGTGAAGAAGTAACTGAGAAAGGCAGAATGGGATTTTCTTTGGAGGATGTAAGAGGAGTAGGAAGACGACAGCAGTTTTCTCACACTATAATGAATTCAAAAATACAATAGATTTAAATTGACTTAATATGGACCAGATTAGAGGCTTGAGACAGTTAGCGACCTTATTTTTGTATCATTTATGCACTATTTTAAGATTTATTAATGTTGAATGATATTTTTTATATTTATATTTTAAGTTTTAGTCATTTTATTATGTGATTTTTGTCATTTTTATTGTTGTTTTTTATTTATATCTGTTTAGCTTTAATTTATAGTTCAGTTTTATTTTTAGGATTTTTAGTTCTTCAAATTAAACTTTATTTCTACATTTATAATTTTCATAAAAGTGCATAAGTTAAAGTGTATAAATATTTAGATTTTATTTCAGCTTTACTTTGATTTTTAGCAAGTTTAATTAGCAACAACAACACTGGTAAATGAGCAAAACTTGGAATACCTTAGCAACCGCATAGCAACTCCCCAGAAAGCACTGCCATTTTTATCATTTTTGATTTATCATTTTTATTCTTTTTGTGACTTCTTTCACACCTCTTATCTTTTCAGAAGAAATTTAATTCAGTTTTTAGTTGTTTTATTGTAAATTACCTTTGACAAAATGGAAACACCATGCAGGGTGCCTTTCAATTTGAACTCTCGCTCTCGATCAGAGAGACGTTGTGAGATGGAGACAAAGCGAGGGAGGATATTAGCCTACATTACAATGTGTCAGCAATGGTCATTATTACAGCAGTGATGGACACAAAACTTATCAAGCATATCAGTGCACACCAGAGAAAGACTAATGTTTAACCATCTATTTTAATCTTTTAATTCAGTCATTCATTTCTTGTCAGGTCAGTAACGGGTCAAAGAGTCGTGTGATGATTTTACCACCCTGCTGTTGGGGAGCTGAGGTCTATCTAGTACTCATAAGTGCTTATTGATCCACTGAAGCCCTGACACAGACAGAAATGTCAAGTTAATCATTAACAAGACTCAATGTTACAAGACAAAGCTATGGCTCGGTATTCCTTAGTTTTATTGCAGGGCTTTGCATGAACTTTTGCACCTCACAGAATCAAAATATCTCACTTTAATTTGCATCTTCGCTTATTTGTATACCCTAAAAAGAAATGGCAAAGAACGAAACATTTGTGCAATTTGGTTAAATAGACTTAATGCAAGTGTGAAATAGGCTTTCTTTAATCAATGCCATAGATCAGACGAAAGAAAGACCATAATTATGTATGCCGACAGAGTATTGCGCAATCTACTGAGTCTTACTGTGAAGACTGTGAAATGTGTCTTGCTTTAAATAAGAGCTTAAAAAGCTGCTTTCAGCACAGTGAAGCGATTGATAAATTCCCAACATTTTTTCCAGCATTGATCCATCATTTAAGGCTTTAGCTGAAGCCAGGCCACCCCACTGCTCCTACTCAGCACGTTCACTCCGGCAGCAACAAAAAAAGAATTCTCAGTGTGATTAATGTCACATAAACTGGTTTAATTACAAGGGATGATGTAGTTCCAGCAGAAACACTATTCATCCTTCATTTTTGAGGCTTATTCATGTTTTAGGGGCTGCTAATTAGTAGGCACACAAAAAGCTCTGCAGATTGGAACAGGGAATGAGACATTAAGTTCCCCATAGCGTCATTCGACGTATTGTTGAGTTCCCTTCGAAAGGGAACGTCTCAGGTTACGACTGTAACCTATGTTCCCTGAGAACAGGGAATGAGACAATAAGTCGAATGATGCTATGGCGTTCCCCATAGCGTCATTCGACGTATTGTTGAGTTCCCTTCGAAAGGGAACATTTACTGCGTTGCTCTGATTGGTTGTAGGTCTACCAAATATCCATTTGAGTGTAGTTTTTTTCCTGGTTCTATTAAGACACGCCTCATAATCAAAGCCTTATCAAGCAGTATCAGACTCACATTCTGATTAGAATATGAGTATGACGAAGTCAGGCTAGCAACACGCAGGACTGGTGTTTAATTCAAGAACGATTCAACGTTTTTGCACGAAACGTTGTGTGTTCGACTGATAGGTAGCCTATATGACAAAGTACCACACGGTCCACTGAGCCATCTGCTCTCTAAACGCTCTCACAGTACTTTGATGTTATACACAGCTCTATGCGTCCAGCATACCTAATGATTCAATGTCTCGCCCATAATCACTTGTTTCGTTCGTGAACAAATCACTTGAACGGAAGATTCAATGACTTACTCGTATAACAGCATGTCTCGTTCATTAATGAACCAGTGTTTTAACAAATGGTTGAGTAAATGATTTAATGACTTATGATCACTTATTTTGTTCATTAATGAATCAATATTTTTGAATTATGAATGATTCAGTTACTTGTTTCATTCATGCACAAGTCTGTGATTTGAACAAATCACTTGTGTGAATGCCTGAACAATGCATTACACTGAAAAGTTTAAACCCTAATGCTCAAAATAATGAATTGGTTTGAGTAGTGTAAACTTAAATTAAACAAATTAGTTCAATCAAATTAACTTTTATAACTTTCTTTTGCTTATGAGTTCACAAAACGGACACATTTTAATTAATCCCAATGTGATTATTGATTCTTTAAATTTAGGCAAACTAAAATTAGACTGAAACTTGGCTGGGATTTATATTTCCCAGCATGCTCTGCCATGACACTTGAAAGGGAGAGTAAATGCTAAAATGTACTCTATGCTTAAATGCTATAAATGCTAAAGAGTTGTGCCATCTTATATGGGTTTAAAGTGTACTTAATTGCAATACTTGATTTGGTTTACTTGTTTCAGTGAGCAAATTGGTTCATTGACCCACTCAAAATATTGTCATTTGTCATCTCTCTTTTGATTTATTGGTTTATCCCCATGAAAATAATGACAGAATTGCCCTGCAGAAAATTGAATTCTTAAGGAACACCAATTGCTTCGCAGATTGGGTTTTCAGTCTTCCTGGCTGGGTTTGTAAGCGAAACGGCAAGGCTGTGTAAAGCTATGGCTGGGCTGTGTTTATGACTCACTGAATGACCCTCTGGCTGAATTATGGGTGCAGGAGTCTTAAAACTCTGCCTTCTCAAGCACATTATGTACTGAGAGTCTTTAAATCACATTCTAAGAAGACAAAAGGAATAGGACAGTATGAATCATTCTCATGGCCAGGTCAACCTGACAATGAAAGCCACCTTATCTGAAATACGTTTCAACCGTAAACCTTTCTTCTCCATTGTAATGCTTGTTTATTATATGCCGTCTCTCACAGGTATGACATGTCAGGCTCGTACCTCGTACACGGAAGATGAGGTGTTGTGGGGTCACCGCTTCCTGCCTGTCATGTCTTTGGAAGAGGGCTTCTTTCGTGTGGACTACTCCCAGTTTCACAGCACCTTCGAGGTGCCCACGCCACCCTACAGCGTGAAAGAATACGAGGAGAAATCCTCGCTCCCCTCTCCCCTGCTCACGCCGCACCACGAGAAAGTGTTTTCCATGGACTGCCTGGAAACGGGTGAGGAAAGGCCGCATCCCGGAAGCGCCTCTTGCAAGCTGCCCAGTAAACTCCAGAAAATGAGTTCGTCTGGCAGAGAAGATCTGCAGAGGAAGGCGCTACGCTTGAGCTCGCAGCACTCCGAAAAGGCTTCGAGTACGGGGGACCTTCCTCTTAAACTACAGCGGCTCAGCTCTAGTCCTGGGCAGGTTGACGGAGAGGCACGATTCCACCTCAAAGCCCTCAAGGTGGGTTTCCAGCCCATGGCCTTGTCCACTGGAGACCTCCACCAAAGGAGTCTGCCTCCCACCCCAGTGGTCGTCCCCACACACCAGCACGCTCCTCCACACACGCCTGGAGGCCGAATGGAGGACAACCTGCCTGCCAAATTAAGGAGGATGAATGCAGATCGCTGACCTGGAAGTGCTTTTGGAACTTTGTACTGATCTAAGAGTACTTTAGGGTTGATTTACGATGAGCACACCTACATCCAGATAAGGGAAAAATTATTGTTTTGTTCTGAACTGAATAAGGACTCTTGTAGAGTAACGGTTATGGGAACTTTCTGACTGCACAGTGAATGAATTTTTGCATTGGCTTGACCTGAAAAAATATGAGTGTAGCCTATTTTTGATTAGTATTTAATGACTTCTTTCACCGGTAAATCATCTAAAAATCCATAAAAACAAAACATGTTTTAAAAGTTAAAATATCCAAAGACAATGAAAACAAAGTTCATTTAAACATTTTTTTTTTACTTGATAAACATGACAACATTTTAATACTGTATATAAAGTACCATTCAATAGTTTGGGGTCATTAAGATTGTATGAACTTCTTTTTTTAAATAAATTAAAACTTATTCACCAAGGATAAATTCAATTGATCAAAAGTGACCGTAAAGACATTAATGTTACAAAAGTTTTCCATTTCAAATAAAGGCTTTTTAACTTTCTGAAGAAATGTGTCAGCATATTAGAATGACTGATGAACATATGATCTAAATAGGAAACAGTTATTTTAAATTGTAATAATACTTCAAAATATTACTGTTTTACTGTATTTTTGATCAAATAATTGCAGCCTCTGTAAACATAAGATGCCTATTTTAAAAACATGTAAAAACCGTACTGACTTAAACTGAAAACGATTTATTATTATTATTATGTTATATCTTGAATGTAAGTATGTAGTCTTCACTAGTAGATTGCTTTCACTTGTTTTTATTTGTTTATACTTAAAATAAGTGTAAATAAGTAATAAGTGATTTATCAAAAATGATATCTACAAAATAGATTTGCCAAAAATTGTTTGCCAAATTCATACAAAATACAGAGAAAAAAAATACACCTATATTAAAGCTTCATTCTCTGTAAAGTCCTAGGGTCTTAACATCTCATGCATTGCTGATTTCCAAATAAATTTACATTTAACTCAAACTTAATTTTCAATGATTTTTAGATATTTTAACTGGAAAATATAGGCAAAAATACTTAAGAATATGATGTTTTGCAGTGTGAGAGCTAGTTAGAGGTATAGATTACTAGTGGAAAGCATGAGAGATGGCATTGAGGTTTTTCTTTGTCAATCGTCTGTTTTGTTTGTTCGGTTGTTTTCTTTGAGAAAGCACAAAACTCTGGAAGGACTGATTTGATTTCTCTGTTTACTGGTGACTAAATGGTCGCCCAGTGTCTTTGACTCGCACACTTAGAAATGTCACTATTACAAACAATTACATATGTGCATGCTTACTTCTCATCTCTAGCTATGTATCATACAACCCTCTGGTATCCTTAGTTACAATTAATAAATTATATTTATAAAGCTGCAACATGGTGTCTGTAGTAGCCTGTCTGTCTATTACAGAAGAGTAAGAGTCATATGAATTCAGTTTAATGTCGTAAGAAGGGCTATAATACATCTCTGGTACATACATTTGACTTTGAGTTTAGTCAATAAAATGCTCTTTTGGGAATTTTTTTAAATGCATAAAATCGTCCCATTTGAATTATAAGGTTCTATCTGCGTTCTGAGCAGTTTTGAGATATTTTTTGAGAAAGAAAGAAAGAAAGAAAGAAAGAAAGAAAGAAAGAAAGAAAGAAAGAAAGAAAGAAAGAAAGAAAGAAAGAAAGGTTTCAGCACCATGGACAGGGTTCTGCAATCACTGTTTGAATGAAAAAGCCTGTCCATTTATAGCACCAGAAAATGAGCGAGAGAGTGGAAAGCTGAGAAGGCTTGAAAGGTAAAGAGATTGAAAAACAGGAGGGACACAGAGAAAAAAAAGACGTGTCCACAGACAGAGCTCATATGGTGAATGAGTTTCAGGTTTCACTGGAAAAGTGACATACTGCAGGAACACAGAGAGCAAAAGGCTGGGAATGAAAAACAGAAGACCAACTGTAAGCTGTGAAGTATTGAGAGAATGGGCTATACACACATGATTCTGTGTGTGTGCAATCAAACATGAGTGGGGGGAATAAAGAAGAAATCACCTCTTACTGAAATATAGCCTACGTAATTAGTGCATAAACATATGAGACTTGTGTCATGTTACTTCAAACCTTTATACCTGTCATATTAAAACGGATAACTACAGAACATCCTTTCGACTATCCAGTCATGCTACTCTTTTCATCTTTCACATCAGAGTTTCAGAAATGACAGTTTTCTCCAGATCATTCCTCACAGTGTCTAAAAGTTGAGTTAGACTAATAACTCTGACAGACTGCTGGTGTAAAAATAGGCTACTTCTGACATTCAAGTTTCAGAATAATAGAAGAGTGAAAGAAAGGAATAGGACATGAAGAGTCTCGGAAAGGATTATTCTGGACAGTGAGACAACAGGCCTGAACTGTCAGGCCCGACAGTAGTAATTAATAATCATGACCGGTAATGATCATGACCATTTATCAAGGGGAACACTCCGGAACACTCGACTCTGATTGGTCAGTCGAGGGTATTCAGCGGTCTGATATTTCCTAATATTCTCCATCGTTCATCATGGCAACATCACTACTGTCATATCTTTCGTCTCATACTGGACTTGCGCTCTCTTGTTTCATACAAAGGCAACAGCTATCTTCTTCCGTCTCAGTTATCCATCGCAGAGAAAATAACCCCAAAGCACGTCTGAATGTTAAGCTAGCTACTGTAAAATGTCTTGTTGCAGTAGGTTTTCTTTAGCAGAAGCTTTAAGATACAGGTCAATTAAAAAATGTAACCTAAACTTAAAATAATATTTCATCTCCACTTATTAATTTATGGGTAACACCAATTTATTTTGCGAGAAGCCTTGAAATATGCGGGACAATGAAGGCTACAGCTGGTCATTCACTGTAAAAAAAATAATCATGAATTTAACCGTAAAAGACTGTAAAAATGCTACAGTGCAAAACTGTTATAGTTTCTGTTATAGTAACTTTTATAGTGCAAAACCCAATATAGCGTGTCTGTTGAACATAATTTGGGTGTTTTCATAACTGTTGCAGTGACTTATATAACTTGCAGTGACGTTTAATAACTTTCAGGGGTGTTTTTATACATATTTCACAATGAATATTAGATGCAAATAACTTCAAATTTGGTAAACCCATTGAACGTGTCTCAGATTGGATTCTTGATTTAACTGAATGTCCTTAATGCACATCTAGAAACTCTTTTCTCTAATGGATGACCTTAACTACGGTAACACTTTACAATAAGGTTCATTAGTTTCTACATTAGTTAACATTAACTAAGAATGAACAATACTTCTTCAGCATTTGTTAATCATTTTTAATGTTGATTTCAACATTCACTAATATTTTATTAAAATCTTGTTAACATTAGTTAGTGCACTGTGAACTAACATGAACAAACAATGAACAGCTGGATTTGTATTAACTAACGTTAACAAAGATTAACAAAAACAGTAACAAATGTATTGCTCATGGTTAGTTCATGTTAGTTAATACATTAACTAATTTTTAATTAATGAAACTTGTTGTAAAGTGTTACCTTAACTACTTTGTGGCTGTGCCTATGGCCACTGTCTAGAGTCAGTATGTGCTTGATGTGGAAAGTATGTCTGGCTCTGTCATTGGTGTGAAGAGATGCTTAACTTTATGGGAAAATCAGAGAAAATCAGTGTAGACTGAAGATGTGGTCTGTGTGAACACTCAAGATGAAATAGTCACACTTCACTGAACAGACGGACTTGCAAAACGATGCAAGGGAGATGATCCACTTGACATTTACTTGATTGCATTTGCCTGAACATGAGCAAACACATTCACACACACAAACATACATACACATCTTAAACGAGAGGAAAGAAATCATATTTGTGCAGCTACAATAAGGGCAAGAGAGCAGACTTTCTTATTTTCAATAGGTGGTAACCAAACCGAAGCCTTCAGGATACTGACTATCAGTCATGAATTATTGAACAGATTGACTGAAAAGACTTTCCTGTATGACCCCACATACATAGAGGAGAAATACATCCATAAACAGATGATACTTTGAAATGAAGTATGCGTATGAAAACCAGCTTAAAAAAAGGGATGCTGTGAGAATAAAATGGGAAATGTCTTGTGAAATGATTTCACAATATAAGAGAATGTCACAATTATGAGAAATAAAGTCATAATTACCTTGTTATTGTTATTAGAATTTTTTTTTGTCAATATATACCTTGTAGTGCTAATCTATGGAAGCGTGTTTCCGCCACTGAATAAAAAAAAAAAATGAAAAAAATAATTGCGACTTTTTATGTCACAATTGTGTTATAGTCAGAATTGCGAGATATAAAGTCAGAATTGCTAGATATAACGTCAGAATTGCATGATATAAAGTCAGAATTGCTAGATATAACGTCAGAATTGCATGATATAAAGTCAGAATTGCGAGATATAAAGTCAAAGTCAGAATTGTGTGATAAAGTCAGAATTGCAATATATAAAATCAGAATTGCGAGATATAAAGTCAGAATTGTGTGATATAAAGTCAGAATTGCGATATATAAAGTCAGAATTGCGATATATAAAGTCAGAATTGCGAGATATAGAGTCAGAATTGCGAGATATAAAGTCAGAATTGCAATATATAAAGTCAGAATTGCGAGATATAAAGTCAGAATTGCAATATATAAAGTCAGAATTGCGAGATATAAAGTCAGAATTGCATGATATAATGTCAGAATCGCGAGATATAAAGTCAGAATAGTGTGATATAAAGTCAGAATTGCGTGATATAAAGTCAGAATTGTGAGAGATAGTCAGAATTGCGTGATATAAAGTCAGAATTGCAAGATATAAAGTCAAAGACAGAATTGCGAGATATAAAGTCAGAATTGCATGATATAATGTCAGAATCGCGAGATATAGTCAGAATTGTGTGATATAAAGTCAGAATTGCGAGATATAGAGTCAGAATTGTGAGAGATAGTCAGAATTGCGTGATATAAAGTCAGAATTGCAATATATAAAGTCAGAATTGCGAGATATAAAGTCAGAATTGCATGATATAATGTCAGAATTGCGAGATGTAAAGTCAGAATTGCGAGATATAAGTCAGAATTCTGACTTTATATTTCGCAATTCTGACTTTATATCTTGCAATTCTGACTTTATAACTTGCAATTCTGACTTTATATCACGCAATTCTGACTATATCTCGCAACTGCGACTTCATATCTCGCAATTCTGACTTACATCTCGCAATTCTGGAAATTTCAGAAAAGTCAGAATTCTGAGATAAAAAGTTGCAATTACCTTTTATATTTTTCATTCTATGGCGAAAACAAGCTTCCATACTAATCGCCTCACTGTTCTCCCCCAATCTCCTCTACTCACGTTAATTTTGATTACAAAAAGGACAAGCCTGATGAAACCTCAGGCTGAAATTTCAGAAACTTCTAGAATGGCCTCTCAGTCAGGCTCCCACAAAAACAAGCTGACAAAGCCAATCAGGCCTAGGACTGATTCACTCAGAGGCAGCATGTTAAATTGAAAAGCAGTGTGTGTGGTGCTAAAAGAACATCATGAATTCTCTGATTACTTTCTTTTGGTCTTCCAGGAAATAAAACCTTTCCTCAATCATCCTCTTATTCTTTCGCTCCTTAGTTCTTTTGTTGTATTCCACTATCCTCAGCCAATTTTCTCTCCGCATGTGCCTGAGGAATTCAGAATACCTGGAGTTCCTCTCTGTTCGCTTATCCGGTTTCTCCAGATTTCTGCTCTTTCTTTTCCGCACTTTCTCTCTGCAGCAAATTTTGTGTGATAGTTTTGTTCTGTGGGTTCATGGTGCGCTCCACTGTTCTGTGCTTTCGGTGTGTCCCTAATCTTCAAAACACATAGGGTTTGCTTTAAATCCCCCTGTGCAAACACACAAACACTCACACATCCACACACAGGCCAGAGGGCACTGTTTGAACATCTGCTCATTGTCGCATTGTGCCAAAGCACCACTTTTCTCACCGATCCCATGCCATTCTTTCCAATTATTAACACAAGAGATTTATTTATTTATTTAAAAATTTTCAATTGTCTATTTTTATCCCTATAGTCTTTTTAAAAGGGAAATGCATACATTTAGCAAGCTCCAGAAACCTGCCGAACTAGGTGCGCTTCTGCCACAAATACTGTCTTAAAATTGTAGTAAATACAATCATATCATATTAGACACCTCATTTTGAACAAATGTTGAGATTTGAATGTCCTTCCCAGATAAGATGCAACATTGCAAAAAATAAGCTAGAAAAAAAAAGAAAGAAAATGTAATTTAGCCTGGCCGAGGGTGTCAGGGCTGCCACTGCACAGTTAAACATGATTCATCAGACAACACACTGTTTAGTAAACAATTACTCACTTCTTGTCATATAACATACATCTTTTATTATCTTTCTAGTTTTTATTTGGACAATTATGAATAGTTCACCCATGGGCATCTGTTACTGCCATTAATTCAAATACCAAAAGGAACTCATTTATAGCCACCAGGGTGATCCCCTAAGATCGAAATATTCCCTTAGGGCCATTTCCCTGGTTGCATTTGCACCACCAGCATGAATACTGAAGTGACGTAAGCCAACTGACAGTGATATCATTTAGCGCTGCATTCAACACCTTTAACATCTCCATATTGTAAAGTGCCTGGACTTTGGCCATAACAATAAGAATTCAATTGAAATTTTGACATCAGTTACATACTCCACACTCTACTTTGTCAACCCGAGTTGCCCAGGGCATAATGACATGCACACGCACACACTCATATTTGGACATGTACATGCACACAAAAGGAAAAACAGGTGATTTCCGTGCATTGTCCATTGTGAAAAAGATCCTTTCAGCTAATCCAGGCAGAGTGTAAAAAAAAAAACAAAAAAACAGGCTGAGTGCCCTCTTCAAAACACCATGGCAACTCTCCGGCCAGCTCTGGTTTATTTCTTAAAATGAATTCCCACTTTCAAACCTCTTATCTACCAATAATTCTCGCTCTCCTTCTTTCTTAGTCCCTCCATCATTCTTTCGTTGCCTTCTCTTAATGAAATACAGATACACTAAAATTGTAATGCTGACTATGACTACCAAAAAAATGGCTTCACTTTGTGATTTTGTGAAAAGCACAAGTAGAAGGCATGACATGTTACTAATTGACCCTAGACACAAATGGCTTCAAATCATGGTCTTTTTTTTCCTTTTAAAAAGGGGTGAGAGCTGTGATGAATAATGCATCAGTGCTGCTTTTCAATTTGTTAGTATGTTAAACTGCCTGAACCCTAGCCATCCTTCATTTTAACAGTCATGGATGCAGGAAAGGCAGAGTGTTTATATGGACGGCCGCTTCCCAGCACTAATGGAATGGGAAAGAGTGAGTAAAGAATAATTAAAGATAGCCGTTTGAATCCTTTCAGCTTGAGCAACCTAGAGTAAAGTCCTCTCTCTCTTCCACATGTCTTATATTACTCTCAAATATAGACACCATTTCTCTCACCTCTGGAGAAATGGGTCAGGGTGATAAATATTAATTTGTTTATTTGTTTCATGACAGGGAAATGAACACACCTGCTCCGAGTTACAATGAGCTCAATCGTATCCACCCACAGCGGCTATCACACAAACATGCACGCACACACTTAGGCAGAGTAGCACACCTGTGTTTTGATGTTTACATGCAGACGGAAATTCAGACTGAGGTGATTATCTGAATGTCTTTGTTTTGGTGTTTTGTAAAGACGAAGCCACTTATCTGAGAAGTTCATCGCCAAACTTAAATAAGCACTAGCCCTGCGCAATATTTACAGACAATGTCATTAATGGTAGAAAGGGAGAGATGTGATTTTAACATGCCTTTGAATCTTCAATTTTAAGCTACAATCTGAGACAAAGAGAGAGAGAAAAGAGTAAAAGAGTCAGACTTTGTCAGTGAAAGACAGTGTCTTTGTCATTTTGTTACTTTTGCCACTTTGTCATATTATCTGAGGCTTTATAAATATCCTCCAGGGAAAAAAAAAACAATGAAGGGTAATAACATCCCCATTCCATTTGAGCTCATACTTCTGTCACTCACGCTGAGTCTCAGACTCGACTGTGCAGCTCACTGATGATCTATTCCACATTTGAGTTCTGACTCAAAGCAGATGGATATGAATTAATGTGCCATGTTTCAGGAGTGTTAGGTGAATTCATTAAAGTTCATTATACCGATAGAAATAAGCAGAATTAGCACCTGATTAAATTGAAAAAGCCTATGTGTGTGCGTGAAAGAGAGAGCGAGGGAGAAATTCAGAGTTAAGGCTGTATGGCTCTAATGTTGTTTGTTCCGGTATGATAAATTGCTTTCCTCATTACTCTCTGACAAACCCTTGACTGATTTCAATAATAATATCAGTCAGACCACCACTGTCAGACTTTAATCTAGAGACTCCAAAAAGCTCAGATTTATCATTATGTCTGAACCTGGCCGCAATCAGTTCTGGGAGAGTTTGTCTAAAACATGCTGTGCAGTTCCACAGATGCAGTTGTGTTTATCAAATAGCTTTGTCCAGAGGAAAGCAGATTTAAAGGGATACTTCACCTCTGGAAAGATGAATGTGTATTTAAAATTGGGTCATTTATGTAGAAGAAATGTGAAATTATTTTTGAATTTGGAGCTTTCTAGACTGAGAAAAGACAGAAAATGTATTTTTGGCTCATGTGGATGAAAGACAACAACTCCCAGAATGCACTTGCTTCGCTGCCCTAGGAGGCCATGCCTACCCGTAACAGAGCGGAGTAGTTAAACAACAAGTCTAGGCTACTAGTGAGTCTCCGTGATGAGTCTGTCCGGGATTTCGAGATCTAACTGTGTTCTACAGTCGTCATTCATTATGTTTACTGTGGCGAGCAGGACGAGGCAGAGGGCCGTGGGAGAATGGCGCGAGGATTGCTACATTTTCTTAGCAATGTTAAAACACACATCAACCAATCACTTGTTTAGCATTCACGTAAACACTTCATTCAGATTCACCAATCAGAATGAATTCAGTTAGACTGAAACAAAAGGTGTGCATGTAAACAATGAATGGCAACTGCAGAAAGCAAAAGCTGACATTTTGTACAATCTCGGCGGCTGGACATGTCCAGGAAAAAGAGGATGAATGTTAACCCCTACTACTCAGCTTTCTCCACAGAACAAGAGCCTGCTAGCTTAGCTTCCAAAAAAAGATGGCTGACACTATGTGTACATTCTGTGAGTGAGAAACTCAAACAATGTTGAGAACCTGCGGAACAGCTCCTTCTACTGACTGTAGTCTTTAGCCTCAGCCCAAAAAATCCTCCGATGATGCGAAATGACGATTTTTGCGTCATCGGAGGATATTTTCCAGACAAAAAATATATAAATCTCTCGTCTCAGGGGGATATGAGGGTGGAGGGTTTAAAAAAAAAGAAAATACTACAGGTTTTCTACAAATACAAAGCTTAATACTAAATCCTGAAGTATCCCTTTAACACACACACACACACACAAAACCCTAATAAGTTAGAATTATGTAATTGATCTAAATATTGAGTAAGCTAACTCATGCATTTTAATAGCTCAACACAGTCTTGGAGATGGGGCTCAGTTCCCTTCATGCATCATGGATAGAAATAAATGCAAATATGTATAACATTTATAGAAGATAAATGAATAAACAGATAAATTAAAATCCATAGATAGTCCAGTAAGTAAATAGTTAGTGGGACCAAAGCAAATATCACCTCATGCCAACCGAGCACGCCTTATCACTGATCCACTACAATAAAATGTTTTCTGGCAGCAAAAGTTCATATAATTTCCTGTTGGCAGATGTCTATGAGGAAAACCAAAAACTAATGACACTGCATCTCACTTCAATTGCATGCCAAACATGTTATAGCATGATACTTCCAATAATGTATATAATATAAGCAATAATGTATTAAAGCCAACATGAATTGCTATTTGTAACATGTTTTACTTTTGCATTTTTATCTGACAATAACATGTTTTTTTTTTTTTTGGTCAGTTTTTATTTCATGTTGGTACCCATTTCAGTTTTACATTTTGGGCACATGAGGAATTTCAAACATACCTTCTCCCATGTGGAGAGCAGGTTTAAATATGGGAAAGGCAGAGGAATGTTTGGTAACACTTTACAATAATAGTACATAAATAATCATGTACTAATACTTGAATTAATAGTTACTTCAACATTGACCCATGATTAGTGAATATATGAACAACAGCTCTTAACTATAACAGGAGTTAATACTGATTCATGCATGAATAACAGCAGCCTTAAACATGTTAGTATGTTAGTCAATTAATTAATGCATTAATTAATGTTTGGGGTAAACTTGTTAGGGTTAACTGTATTAATTATAAATAAATAAATAAATATGCTTCAATTAGCATTACCTTACACCCTATTTACATGTAATTGTGTCTTATGTGTGTCTTTAATTGTATAAAAATAAAAGAACAACAACAATAAAATAAAATTTATTTTATTTTATTTGTACCACGGGTGTAAAGGAATAAGGATGACACTCTTATTGAATATGTGTGAATGAGCAGAGGTGCTGTGCCTAACACGGATTTTAATTTTGAAAATCGCATCTGTTTAATGGATACATTAGTGTAGGTATTTCACTCTTGATGGCAGCAGTGGAGTCACTTAAACGGAATGAGATTAAATTGTTTTTAATGATGAATGCATCATTGTGTGTTCAAGTTGTTACTTGTGTGAGTAAGGTTAAAAATAAACATTGCAAGACATCTAGTGTTATTCACTGATGTCTGTGACAGTTGCTGGTGGCAAATGTATGAACAATTTTACATAGTCCCCTTTTAATACATCTTTCTTCTAATCTAGAGCATGTTTGATTTAGTTTACCCCAAAGTGTTAATAATACATTAATTAACAAGCATGTACTAACCTGTAGTTCAGATGGTATTTTCATGCAGGAATTCAGACTCATGTCATAGTTTAGGTTAATTCTTCATTAGTAGTACATGTCTTAACTCATCATTAGTTCATAGTAAAGTAATTATTAATTCAGGTGTCAGTACATTATTATTCCTGAAGTGTTACCGACTGTTCTACAATGGAGAGAAATAGTGCTGGATCGTCCATACACACACATGCTGGCATACCGTATCATGTTGTTTGCCTCCATCAGTGTCTCCAAAGGTGTTATTTCAACTGTTAATCACATACTTCTCACACACAGACACCCTTCCGAGAGATAAGCACTTGTTGCAGCCCTCCACAGAAATAGCATGTGTTCCAAGCTATCAGATGAAAGACAAACACTTTGTGTGTGCGTTTTATTTTGTCCTAATTACACATTTAATTTGTTACAGGAAATACATTTGATTGAGGGTGTGACGGTTAAGACAAGTGTAAATACATCACTTAGGGATTTTGGAGGTGAGAGTGTCTGTGTGTGTTTCTCCGTTGTGGTTCTCACCCACAGTAATAAGTGTCAGCATGGCACTCTCCTGTTCTCCTCCTCTCTTCCTTCATTACCATCCTATCAACCGTCCTTCACTCCTCAGGGAAGCACAGAGACCGAGCACACACACACCACTTAACAGCCATCTCCACATCCCACTAAACACCCCATATGTCACAGGCACTTCACTCAATACACAATCTGCTTCATAATACAGCAGCAAATTACCACAAAACCTTTGCTATTTATTCTTTTTCCGCTGGAGAAATTGGTAGGCACCGTGCATCCTTTTCTCACACTTTTGTCTACCCACAATAGCCTATCTTGTTTTTGTTGTTTTTTGTTTTTTTTCCAATAACATTTCAACTAGTTGTTATACAAAAATGTATTCAGTTTTGCGTAGTACATGGTTTTGAAGGGCGCTGAAGACAAAGAGGAATAACTTTCTAGAAAAGCACAGTGACGTGACAATGAGAATTAATCTCTCTATCTTCATTTTTTCGCAAACAAGATAGCAATACACTACCATTCAAAAGTGTTAATGTTTTTGAAAGAAGTCTCTTATGCTTACCTAGACTGTAGTTATTTGATACGAAATGCAGTAAAAACAGTAATATTTTGAAATATTGTTACAATTTAAAATAACTTGTCTAAATTATTATACTTTAAAAGTCATTTATTATTGTCGATTAGTCATTCTAAAGTGTTGATTTGTTGCATTTCTCAAGGATTATTATGTTTCTAATAACTCCAAAAAAATGAAAACTGTGCATTTTGTGAAAACTATGATATATGTTTTTTAAAGATTCTTATGAATAGAAAGTTCAAAAGAACAGCATTTGTTTGAAATCGCATGTTTGAAAATTATTAAAAATGTCTTTATTGTCACTTTTGATCAATTTAATAAATCCATTTTTTTTTTAAATTTCACCATTATATTCATTTTAGCTCTCTTAGACTCTTATGTTCCTCTTTGTTGCGTCTGCATATGTTCCTGTTTGCACGTCATTAATCAGTTGTCATGGTGATTCATTATGTTCCTAATTAGAGCACACCTGTTCGTCTTTTGAGTTCAATCACGCTGTGTATTTAAGGCCCTGTTTACACGAGAATGATCACGGGTAAAAACATATTTTATAAAAAATATTTTATCAGTCTTTCGTTTACGGTGTTTTGGGGGCTTAAAAACGCAAAAAAGTGAAACCACCATCGCATTCCCGTCTAAAACGCCAAAGTCTTCTCGCAGCGAAAGCACAGATCTGCTCAAGGTGGCCACCTAGCTACCTGGAGTGCATACAACATCAAATTTCACACACTTTTGCATCACTATATGCACGCACATTTCCCAGCCATAACGCTCGTCTATAAACACAGAAGAAAAAGTGATAACACAATGCTACTTTTGCGTTTTCTCTTCAGATCGTTCCAATGTAAACATAAGCCTAAGTTCCTCCTTTTCATTCAGTTGTTGTCTGGTATTGTTAATGTACTGTATCCCACAGTGTTACTTTGCCCTCCTGCAATTGGATAACCTAAATTTGTTTTATTAAAGAACCATTTGTTTGAGGAACTAGTTAGAACATTTTTAATCATCTTTATCTAAACCTGATTGTGACAACAACCACTTCAGATCACAAGAAGTTGTTAAAAGTCTCTGTGAACTCACCATCATGTGGCACAAAACATTATCTCATGGTTTGCAAAGCACAAATGAGTTAAACACACTTAGTCACAAGCGTTTTTCCCCTTCCAATCATATAACACACACATAATAGACCACTTTTCTGAAGCATTTGTGCCATATTTATTTTAATTGCATAGACAGCCAGTACATTCTTCAAAACATCTTATCCACAGAAGAAAGCCATAGCGGTTAGTCAATTCCAGTTCATGCATATATTCCATTTTATGTGTCAGGAAGTCCACAAACCCGTTGTACATTTCACACATTTACAAGATGTGCCCTTGTAATACATTAATCCAAATCCCAGAGGGTTACGTGCAGCACATTTGGTTCTCTCGACTCGGACACCATAAGTAATATCAATATTTACTTGATCTATTATCATCTAAAACATGATTACTGGAATAAATGCATGAAACGACCTGCGCTCATTCACAATCACTCCCTCGGTGTGGCTAATTTGTTTGCCTGTCTCTGTAAACATGGCAATATTTCAGAAGCGTCTGAATGAGTGCGGCTGTATGTTAGTGTGCGTCGGGTCTGTTTGAACACCTTAAGATTAGAGTCATCACACACACACACACATGCACATACTTGCAGATCCACGTGCAAGGACAAAAACACAGTTTATCAGCCAAACAATTTTAGGAAATGAAGAAGAGACAGGATGTCATTTCAGTCCAGTCCATAAATCGACATTGTCATGATTGGTTGACTGTCTGGAGCTCTGCCGCATGTTTAACTATAATGAAAGCCAGCTATAATTCAGCACGGAAAAGCTGAAGTAATGCAGTATAGTCTTTGATTATGATAATATATGTACATATTTCTGCAGCTGATTAAGAGAAGCAAATGTGCAACGCCCGACACGGTCAAAAGCTTTTAACATGGCTAATTTCCATGGAAAAGGGGGTTGTGTGTGTTGAGGGAAGGTTGCTTTTGGTCTTTACAGGGTGACAGGTTAAGATTCAGGATTTGGTAGCCTGAAGGTTCGATTCTTAAAAAGGAATCACCATTATATCACGGCATACTTAAAGCCACTTCATGATGCAGAAAACATTAGTGAGTGGTCATGTAGAGATAATAAAGGACTTTTGACATCAGTCTAGAATTATACATCGGTATTCGGTATCTAAACTTTTTGATGCGAAGGACCCCCTTCCTAAAATATAAAGCTAGCTGCATATTTACTAATTTTAAGTGAGAAATTAAAAATATTTTAATGTTTTACTCAAGTCTGCATATGATAAAACAGTAATATTATAAAATAACCTCTATTTTAAAGCATTTCATTTATTTCTGTGATTATTTCTGACGATCCTTCCGAAATCATTAAAATACGCTAATTTTCAGCTCAAAAAAAACTTTTTTGACCAATTTTTAAAACAGCAGTACTATAAAGTATTTTTTAGGGCTGTCAAACGATTAATCGCGATTAATCGCATCCAAAATAAAAGTTTGTGTTTACATAATATATGTGGGCGTAGTGTGTATAATTATTTTGTATATATAAATAGACACACGTGCATGTATATATTTAAGAAAAATGTGTTCTTAATATATCAAATATTTATATTTATACATAATATTAATTATGTATAAATATATATAAAGTATATACTTTCAGATTTATCTTAAATATATACATGCATGTGTGTGTTTTTATATATACAAAATAATTATACACACTACGCCCATATATTACGTAAACACAAACTTTTATTCTGAATGCGATTAATCTCGATTAATCGTTTGACAGCCCTAGTATTTTTGTATAAACCACACATTTGATGAAGCCGTCACAAAAGCAAAACAAAACAGATTGGCCACTTTCAGGTGGGCCGACATCTGTGTGTCTATTTTAGGAAGTGTTTAAGGGCCTCCTGGAAGAAGAGGTGTTGTGGTTATCTGTCCAATTCACACTTCACGAAGGTGAGAAGAGAAGAGGAAACCACGTATGAGACAGACAAGCTATCACATGCACCCCACCCCCCTCATTGGAAAACAGTGCGGTTGTCACAGGAACGCTGATGAGGCGTACCGATCCTCGCAGGCACAGCGTGCACCTTATCTCCAAAGCAACTATGAGCGGACACACGTGTAAAGTGGGTGACAAGGCACTGTGTGGATCTGCAGCCCTCCAGCAAGGCCATCTGTCCACACACATCACATCAGCCCTAATGAGGCAGATAAAGGTCAGCTCAACACCGCTCCAGTCAGGAATGCCCTCGGCCAGCCCAAGGGACAGACAGATGTCCTGATTACAAAGGGCCACTGGATTAGAAAAAAAGTGCTAACTGGTGCAATACCTGGATCAGTACGATGTTGAAGAAGAAAAGTCGGAGAGAATATACTGGATATTTAAACCGCTAATGTTCTGGTTGACTCTTTTTAATATCATAAAACCTGCTTAATTAACCCCAATTTCTGAGTTGACTATTCCTGGCCTTATGAGAACAAATTCCAAGCAAAGATGTACATTAAACATCCTCCATAAAAAATAAAGGAATCACAAAAATCTATTATTGAAACATGAATAAATTGCTTTTATGTTATTTTTTTGGCACAGATTTTTATAGATGTCCTCTCCTGCTACTGAATTTAAAAAAAAAATTAAAACTATGGATATGTTCTAAATGGTATAACATCGTACTATACTATTCTCTTGTTTTGTCTCAAATGTATTAACTAACATGAACGAACCATGAGGAAAACATTTGTTAGTGTATTTATTAATCTGTGTTAAGCTGTTCATTGATTGTTCATGTTAGTTCAAAGTACATGTTAACAAATACAACTTTTGATTTGAATAATGTATAAGTAAATGTTGACATTAAAGGGTAACCAGGGTAAACCCCTGGTCAGAGCCTGACTCCACCCACTGACAATATTATAAATAATGCTGGGTGTGGGGTGGGGGGCAGTTAATAATGCGGGGGCGTGCACCTGAGACCCGCAGTGAGTGACAGCTGCTGTCAGACTCTAAAATGGAGAGTGACTGGAGTGACGCAGGTAGCTTTGCAACAGAGCGGTCATTTGAAGTCGAGGACTTCACCTGAAGTGGGGGAGGGTGAATTGTCTGTGGACACAATTCAATTCACAGTGCCATATCAATTCCAGCCGCTGGCTCAAACTGCGGTCTTAACTCCCACATCGTGATCAGCATCTGATGAGTTTTGTCGAGTTGATGTCAATAGTGGGCATCTTGTCGGCATGTTGATATTTTGCCGGTATGTGAAAGAAATCCAGCAAAAGGTGCCGGTGTTGTGCCTAATTTCGACCCCCTGCCAAATTATTACCCCCCTCGTTGAAGTCAGTACCTGATTGCCTAATCCCAACCCCGCCCCTAATCCTAACCCCTCCCCCACAACTAATCCTAAACCTACCAGTACTAGGGGGGTAATAATTTGACGGGGGTCGAAATTTGGTACGGTACGTTTGTCAGCCCCAGAGGATTAACTTTAGCCTAACCATAAATTGTGATTAAAATATACATCAATATCACATCAAGTCCATGCAGGAGGAACAGTGTTTGGCACTGTTAAATCTATGCTAACTTGAAGCTATCCTAACTGTACTATGCTACTAACTAAATAGGCTACACAAAATAATCTAAATGACTATATAAATGCTATGCTAAATAGATGCTACAATACTCAATCCTGATCGTTTTCAATACTCATAATTCCAACTCTTGACTCGCAGTGGTTTTGACGAAACAAGATGATTTTTAAACTGCCGAGGGCGTGGTAGCACGTGAGCTGAAACCTAAGTACGTCAAGAAGAACCGCAAACATCCAATAGGAAAATTCAACTGCAGTAGCCACCGTTCAACCTGAAGAGGGCAGCACTAAAGCGTTTTTACACCATATATTGTAGAAATAATACACTTTATACCCAAATGTCAAAAAAGTTACTCGAATCAATGATCAGCATGAAAAAAGCCCCATTCTTACAGATCACTAACTAAAAAAAGCTGGTTTAGGGTTGACAAAGCTTAAAGGGTAACTAAACCCCTGGTCAGAGCCTGACGTCACCCACTGGCAATATTTGAAAAATGCTGAAAAAGTGGGCAGACCCCAGCGGAGAGAGAGGGGATGAATTTGATGCTAAAACACTCTATCCTGATCGTTTTCAATACTCGCAATTCCAACTCCTGACTGGTTTTGACGAAACAAGCTGGTTTTTATACTGCCAAAGGGCGTAGCTCGTACCAAGAGCGTGGTGAGCTGTAACCTGCGTACGTCACGGAACGTACGTGCGGAACATCCAATAGGAAAATTCAACTGCAGTAGCCACCGTTCAACCTGAAGAGGGCAGCACTAAGACGTTTTTACACCATATATTGTAGAAATAAAACACTTTATACACAAATATCAAAAAAGGTACTCGAATCAATGACTGGTACCAGATCCATTCTTACAGATCATTAACTAATAAAAATTGGTTTAGGGTTTAGTTACTCTTTAATAAATGCAGTAAATACAATTATAGTCCCCATATAATCCCAAAATGCAGTTTACCTCTTTCTCAGCCCATTATTTGACTGGACAGCCAAAAGTTTTACAGAAAATAACTATATTTATATCTTGATTGACTCAATTTGCTGAACTTGAGGTCATGTGACAACAATGTATATTTCAATGTACAAATATATGTTGTTTAATTAACAAAATTAAAATTAAAAAATCTGTATATTACAATCTGAATGCAGTAAACGAATGTTCTTTTGTGGAAAAAAAAAACACAAATTGGTGCATTACATCAGGGTAATTTTGGGGTGAATGACTAGCAGAGAGATTACACGGTTTAATGATATTTCTTATGAGACACAGGGGAGCAGAGTGACCACAGGTGTGCACTGAGCACTGAACCAGCAAACTACATCAGCATCAGTCCACCTCCACACTGCACTGCACACTAACCTTCCTCTCTCTGTCTCTGCATGCTTCCTTTCCTCAGTCATTCACAGTTGAACTTTCACACTGCACCTTCCACACTTTCACAAATGATAGTTGTGCATGCTTCTAACAGGATCAGTACAGGACTTACTGTAGATCCACAGATGAGCCCTCCTGTAGGAAAAGAATCATGAGCACCAGACGACTTTAGAGACAGTAAAAAAAAAAAAAAAAAAAAACTAATTTTCTCCAGCGCCCAGAACCCTGGGACCACGACAAATTGAAAACTGTCGGTCATGAATCTTCAATTAAAGGGAGTATTTGGAAATATATTACTCTGCAACTTTGCAGCAGCTGTCACAAAAGGAGATCAGCCATGCTAATGACTTAGAGCCGTCAGGAATAGAAATATTCATAAAATGATTGGATGTCAAATGAACTGGTTTCATTACTTTCATCACTTTCGCGTCTGTAACTTCACTTGCCTCACATGGTCACAATGCATTATTATGCTGTACATGGAAATTAACGAACAAGAGAGAAAAAAAAATCCTTTGGCTGAACTGAATTTAATTTAATACAGTGGTTCCACACATCGGAAATGGGTTTCTTATTTTAACATTAAATTAAACTGTGAACTAAGTGAATTGATACAATGGGATTGCATGTCAAAGGAAGCAATCTTATGCAGCTATAACTATGGAACCACAGTACACATTAGAATGCTCCATACATCCATTTCTATCCCCTCTATGGAGAGACAAAATGAATCTCTCTCTCCAAGCATTTGCACAGTAATTGCTTGTAATTCCAATAAAGAAACATACTCTTCAGCTATTCATCGATCTCCTAAACACAATGATATCCCCCGAAAACCCCAATGTAACAGAAACTATTCTCAATTCGAACATAGTAACACTTTTAACACTAAGTGGTCTTCGACCTCGTCCATGAGTGTTACCTCAAACGTAAACGCGAAAGGCGAAGCTTGAATTAACGGGTATGTCCATCTTTGGCTAATGTACTTTCAAGATGGAGGGACCGACATTAGAACCATAGATATGTATATAAAGGCTAGATGTGTTACGGCGGAGTTTCTATCGTCATCACCGGCGGCCATCTTGTCACAGACAAGCTGATGTAAGATGAGTGTCAGCATGAACACAAATACTCTTATCTCGTTGAAATCTTGAACGATTTACAAACGGTTTGGTTTCTTACAAACGTTATTAATGTGGCTATAATTATCTGGATGATTATTTATTTATACACTTATTATTCATAAGTATGCAGTGTCATAGCTACATCTCTGACGTTTATAACAAACCAAACCGTTTGAAAATTGGTAGAAAATTGAGCAAGTTATGGAAATAGTACATGTAAATGTTGCGAGCGAGCTGCCTGTAACAAGATAGCCGCCAGGTGCAGACGACGATCTCCATTGGCCAGCAGCGCTGACGACACATCTAGCCTATGATTAACCCCTATGTATTTTCAATGGCATATTGTACACTCACGAGAATACTTTATTACTCGAACAAAGGAAATATACATTAATGAGCACATATATTTTTGAAAGAACTAAGTGTTTTTAGCTAAGAATAAACTAAAAGAGTTACACAGTGTAGCTTTAAAAATGGTTTAGTCCGATCTAAAATATTTATTATTATTCAGTTAGTGACAAACATCAGACGGACCCAATAAAATTGTAAGACCCACCCCAGCTCGTGAACAGAACCGAGTTGAACCGAGTCGGCAGTTTTTCCCTCTTTGTCGCCATCTCTGTTTGAAATCTGCAATTGCAGCTTTTCGCTGAAATATCAACGTTACGCGAGTTGTACTTTGACACGGCACAGCGTGGATGAACACAATGTTCGAGGACTGTGAGGCTGTCAGTCACCGCACTGGTGTTGTGCCGAATTTTGACCCCCACCAAATTATTAGCGTAAAATATTACGCAGTACGAGATAACCTCTCGTAAGAGAACCAAAGTGATCTGTGTGTTTTGTCGTTGTGAACTCCGCTATCATTGCAGCACGTCCAGTCTGAATTACCACTTGATGATGGCCAAGCGCACACACACAGCTGATGTGAATTCTCCACCCACTCGTCAATATCACGACCTCGTCAGTATTTCTTTCACGCTTTTATTAAATGGACAGTGTTACGTTGAGAGATTATTTGCTCCAAGTGAGAATGTTAGTGTGAAATTGAACACTGCATATGCCAATGTTGTTTTCAAAACATTTGCACAAAGCAAGCTGATCCACGTTTCCATGTTGATAAGAGCATTAAAATGAGAAAAAATAAATAAATAAAGGGACAAAAAAGAGACATTTATAGAATAGATAAAAATTATTCGAAAAATAGATAAAATAGAATAGATAAAAATTATAGATATAAAATTATAAAAATAATTCAATTAATTAACTATGACATTAATGCAATTAATCATGGTTAAATATTTTAATCGTTTGACAGCACTAATATATATAAACTCATTTAAAAAATACAAAAACAAAACATAATACTAAAAATTAAATTACTAAATTACTAAAAACTTAACCTAAAATGAATATGAAAACTGAAAATATTAAAATAAAATTTAATCAAAACTATTAAATGTGGATAAATAATACTGGTGGGTTGTAACTAATCTGGCTCTAAATTTAAATGCAATGAAATTAAGCTCAAAGAATTGTGCTGTATTAGGTCATTATATATAAAAAAAACTAAACAAGCAGAAAAAAAATATTTTCTGAGAGCCCAGTCCATTACATTGTATCTTTATTTTACTCATAAGGCAAAGAGAGCTTTATTTTTATTTTTACAACTTTATTTGACTTACAACTGTATTCGATAGCTCTCTCCATGACATTATAAGTACTTGAAAACTGTATTTGGTTTAAAATAATCATATTTTCAAAATACATTTATTTAAAAATTGCTTAAAATCAGCATGAATCTGTAACTTGTGAAATCAGTTAAAAGTTATGAACAAAGTTTAAATGTGGGTAACTAAGATTCAATCAGTTAAAAATATGAGATTTGGATTTGTTTATAATAAATATATAAACCTGGTTGTTGAAAAATATGACATAAGTTTTTTAGATTATGTTAAAATTGATAGATTAATATATATGCAATCAAAATACAAATCCTTAAATTTAGGCCTATTTTTTTCAGTTATGTTTTTAAAGGCCCAAAAGCACATGCATCTTTACTCAAGTTAACTGTTGCACACTGTTCACTTGCAACATTTCAGTGAGGAAGTAATAACAGGGAAGAGGAAGTAAATGGAAGAGATGAAAGCCTGCAGGTAAGTGTAAGGCACAGGTGAGATCCAGTGAGAGTGATTATTGACCTCTGTCCCTCAGGACACCGGTGGGGTGTGAGAATGAACTGAGCCCCTCAACATGGATATATTAGCCTGCTTTTAGACAGATAGATAGTGGGAGAGAGAGAGAGAGATTGACACTTGATGAAGTGAGAAAAGAGAAGCAGCTCTTGCAGGTGGAAGAGGCAAAAACTTATTACAAAATAACCATCTGCTTCTGCCTGTGAAATATAGCAGCATGTGTGAGACTTACAGATGTAAGAGGTGTTGAAAGTAATAGCAAGTAATAGCACCCTAGACGTCATCCACACAAACACGCAGATGCATAACGCGAGACGCACTGAGAATGTTTAATGCTCTTCTTGACCTCAGATCTCCCTCACATGTGTGAATAGCCCAGTCCCCCAGCGCCACACTAAATGTTAGCATTAGCATTTTGGCATTTCAAGTGTGTTTGCAACACTGACTGTGTGTGTGGGAGCTTATATCAACACAGAAAAAAATGTCCCATCTCCTTATTCATACTCGTTGACCTCCGTGATCCTCTAAAGCACAAAGCAATACTAAGGGGTGTGTGGGGTGTGGGATGGGGATGAGGGGAACAGTGTATTAATTTTTGGTTTCATGTAGCTAAATATAGCCTATTGCAGGTGTGGTTTAGACTGGAGAGTGTTGGAACACAATTAGTGTCGGTGACTAACTTTGTTTTGCTTTTTTCACAATTGTGACTATCACACAATAGTGCATTTTTCCTCACAATATCTTACAATTTGAGTAGTTCTTATAATTGTGACTTTTTATCTCAAAATAGTGACTATATCTCACAATTTTAAATTTCTCTTCGAATTGTGACTTTATTTTTCACAGTACTGACATTTTAGTATCTCCCAGTAGAGTTTATATCCCTCAATTATGACTGCCTCTCATTACAGTGACCTAATATCGCAGTATATAACTTGTACTGCAAATCTTGTAACTGCAAAGATGTGACTATGGGCCCTATTTTAACGATCTGAAACGCAAGTGTCAAAGCGCATGGCGTAAGTAACTTTGTGGGCGGGACCCGGCGCTATTGCTATTTTCCCGGCGGGATAAATGCCTCTTGCGCCTGGCGCAAATCTAAAAGAGGTTGGTCTGAAGTAGCTTCATTATTCATAGGTGTGGTTTGGGCGTAACGTGAAATAAACCAATCCGAGCGCCATCCAACATACCCTTTAAGAACAGGTGCGCATGTTGCATGACGGATTGTTATTATAGCGGCGGGTTTATTACCAGGCGCGCGCCAGGAGCGTTCACAGCCGATGAGACCGACGTTCTTGTTCTCAGGACAGTGAAAGACAGAAGTGACGTTGTATGTGGATGGGAGAAACTCTTGCACATCAGCGTCGGTTATAGCCTATACGTATGTTTCTTGCCACTATTGGGCAAACAGGTCTGATCCTTTAGTACTACAATAGCCTTAAGAAATGGGTATTTCGGTTTTTTCATCTTCATGTAAACCACAATGATTTCCCTCTTGTGTTAATATTTTTCCTTGTTATAATGTATGATTTGCAAAAATAAAAACTACTGCATCTATGTTGATGAGAGAATCAGTAGGCCTATATGCGCGTTGTGTACCCGCTACATTAGCCTATGGCCAAGCATGCGCGCTTAAAATAGCATTATGAACAACGCGCAACGCGTCACTGACTTTAGACCAGGTTTTTTCTGGTCAGTGGCGCAATTGTGTTCTGGAAGTGTAAAATAGCACCAGGGAATGTTTGCGCCGAAACACGCCTCCTTTTTGCGCCGATCCGCCCAGGGAGCGCAAGTTCATTTCCTAGTTTACCGACGTGCGTCTGTGGAGGGGAAAATCCCGCTTTGCGCGCGTGCAAAATAGGAATGAGACATGCGTTTGTGTATAAAGTCATTTGCGCCGGGTGCAAGATAGGGCCCTATTTCTTCATTTAAAGGGACACTTCACCCATTTGCATTAAACTTTGTATCTTTAGAAACCCAGTCATATTTTTGAATGGTCATGGTTTATTCCCTTATTTTCCCCTGAGATGGGAGAATTAATGATTTAAGTCTTTTACTTCCTGCTTATTATGACGCAAACTCGCCATTTTGCGTCATAATAAGCAGGAAGTCATATTTCATTCAAATCTGTAGAGACTACAAACATTAGCTCATTTTTATTCAAGGGTGTGGGACCCACTCACCCTACAGGCCTATTTCAGATCAGTGGGTGGGACTTCAATTGCAGAACTGAATCAATATCAGCCATCTTGTTTGGAAGCTAAGCTAACCAGCGCTGTGGAGATAGTAAGTTATGACAATGACGGAAGAAACTAAACATGGATTTAGTTTGGATTTTGGATTTTGAAATTCTTCTGCTCAGATCCGATGTTCGTGGCTGTCTTTACGAGCCGCAATATAGTGAAGAGCAGCTGAGGCTGATGGAGGAACCGGAGGCGGCTGCCTGTCGCGGTCGAGGAGCCGGACTGGCTCGAGCTGAGGCAGACTGCTGGTGCCCATGCTCTCGCTGTGAACTACGAACAAATGTGTGTCTGCTGCAGAGAATTTAAACAATGGCAATTTCTCCTGAACGAAAGCTCTGAATCAGACGAGCACACGGACGTTGGTGTTGTGATGGGAACCATCCTAGTTTGAACATCCAGGAAGATGCAGTAATTCACCATATAGAAATATATGGTGAATTATATAGAATTTTTTTTTGCCCTAACATAAAGGTCTATACATAACACCACCCACACACAATAAAGCATGCTGGGAATAACCTTTAACTGTGGTTACTGCTATTGCCATGTGTAAGTGTGTGTGCATATGCATGTGTGTTACTGCGTAAAGGACTGGAGCAATTATTTGTATTAGAAATTTGGAACGATTTGAATCTATCGTGGTGGGCTTTTCTCATTCTGTCAATTTCACTCAATGGGGGCAACAGGTTTTATCACAGCACAAGTCAGGAATATAATTAAACTGTCCTGTGTGTACACCCATAGCTAGGGCTAGCATATCAGCTGAAGTGGCACTTTAAGCAAGACAAGTACATAATGGCTAGTTTTATCATTTCATGGTTAATGTAGTTGGCACAGTGTAGTGCGGGTTGAAGGAGGACTCAAAGGCAAAAAGCTCCAATTCAAACATTAACTAATACAAAATTAAAGAAACTGGTACAGGCAGGTAGATCCACAAAACACAAATGACCGATCAAGACAAACTGAACAGAAGCAAACTAAATACAGAGACTGATGATCAATAATGAGGTGAAGACAGATGAAACAGATGATGATAAACAAAACACAGGTGACAACGGGCAGATGTGTAAACATGAGGGATGCTGGGAAGTGTAGTGCAGAGACAAAGACAGACTGGTGCAGACGAAGACTGTGACGGTAGTATGGTTTCATGCCTTGTACCCTACAGACAAAAAAAATAATGTATCCGAGTGTAGTTTGTTACTCAAGTGTAACCATCAACTGACTGATTGATTGATTAATACTATTAAGCAGTGTGTGTGTGTGTTTGTGTTAAACTGTGAATGACTAATGCGAATACTTAAATGATTCGAAGAATGCAATTTTCTTCCCTGTCCTGAAATATTTCCTATCGAAACAAGACGTTAGAGCAGGACACACCAATACTTAAATAGCCATTAGACTTTAGTTCAGGTTAACTTTTTGTCATTGTATGTACTTGCGATAGGGGGAGGGACATTCTTATAAGATAGTATTTCGATTGGTTGAATCGGATGTTTAGTACAATAGCTGAATATGTTGGTAAAGTGTTCTGTGGACTGAACTTTTGTAAACCTCCTCCCTTGTTTCTACTCAACTGCCTTTGTCTGACTGTTTAGAAATTTATTCCAAAGCACCAAATATGTCCTTGTGTGAAGTCCTTGTGTATATGTTTACCATTGTGTGCGAGTGCTCCAAAATACGTTTCATCTGCCAGCTGTCGAGGCTATGACAGCCAAACTGGAAGCTCTTTGAAATATGAAACGCCAGAGCTGAGCTGCATTCAGTTATGTGTAAAATTACCTACACAAACACACATATATACAATACATCACAAACCCACAGTTATTTTAAATTGGAATAATATTTGTAACAATTAACAAGATTACTGTTTTACTGTATTTGATCAAATAAATACAATCGTGCCCCAAAACCTTTTGTGTTTAGGATTATTTTGACAGTTAGTGTATATTATCAGCATCACACTAGAAGTGCAATTCACAGAGTCATATATGTGTTTGTCTGTGTCCATGATCAACAAAAACCTCATTCACCCTGTCAATCATTAGCTAATCGTCAGAGGAATGCAACACAACACAATCCAATCATAAGGTGAGGAGGTAAAGGTGGCCCAGAGGTGAGAATACCAATCAGCATTGAATCATCGTGTTCTCCAACATACCCATGCAGATGTGATTACAGGGTCTACGGGTCAAACGACTGCATCATCCTCGAATGGCTGATGTAGAAAACAACGAAACTGCACATTTTACTGCAGTCTCTACACTACAGAGACCAAACACACTGTTTGGAGGGCAACATAGGGCAGGATGTTGAAGGATATTAAGGCCATATTAACAGGCCATATTATGACCTTTTACAAAGTCTTGATTTGTTTTTTGGGGTATACTAGGATAGGTTTTCATGTTTGAATGTTTAATTATGTTGTTATTGCAGCACCTCTCTTTCCAGTCTGTCAGTAATACTATTTAGTTCTGTTCTCTATGAAGCCCCTCCTTCCAAAAAGCGTAATGTGCTCTTGTAACCCCTCACACCCGGGTCCTACTCGCCCCGCTCCGAGCGGGCCTCGAACCCGGGTCTCCGGCATGAGAGTCAGGCGCGCTAACAAGGAGGCTAAAGACTGCAGCCTCTAGTGTCTGTCGCTAGAGCGTCTATTGAGATCGGGGAGTGAGGTTTACCCGCACAGCAACTACCAGCTGGCCTCCCTAACACTCACCCCCCTAAACCTCACTCTCATCCGGGTCACGGCACCAATGTAATCCCTCACACCCGGGTCCTACTCGCCCCGCTCCGAGCGGGCCTCGAACCCGAATCTCTGGCATGAGAGTCAGGCGCGCTAACAAGGAGGCTAAAGACTGCAGCCTCTAGCGTCTGTCGCTAGAGCATCTATTGAGATCGGGGAGTGAGGTTTACCCGCACAGCAACTACCAGCTGGCCTCCGTTACACTTTCACTGGCCGACTGGACCACTGTGCTGTAATTGGTCGACCACTTTGAGCGTGTTTTGGAAATACCCAGCCCGTTCTCATCCCAAGGCGTCATATACTGACGCTTTTGCCAATGCGTAGACATCCAACACACATGGCACCCTTTAGCGTCACTATGAGACACAGATATATATGGGGCAGAAGGCGCCTCCTAGTGGTCTAACCCTAACCCTACCCCAGACCTAAACCTACCCACACTCTGTGCTATATTGTGTTATATTGACGCTAAAGGGTGCCATGAGGGTTGGATGTCTTTCTCTTCCCATACGGATTTCAAAGCATTCTCATCCCAAAGCGTCATTGGGATGAGAATGTGTTGAAATACCACACTCCATAACCAAGACTTTCAACACACTACTAAAGCAACTACTCAGCCTTTTTTTTTTTGTTTAGTTATTTCATATGCCATGGGACTGGAATTATTCAGAAAAGTAATATTGTGACGGAAACTGTGAGTTCAGAAATGGTGCTTAGTAGAGAATAACTCCCTTTGGAGTGATTTTGTGACTTTACAGAACTTGTCCATGCCCTAACAGCAAGATCACACACTAAAGAAAGTTGAACATGTAAAAAAGTATAATAGGTCCTCTTTACTCTGTGCTGCGTCTGTTGCAAACCCAGCCGCGAAGAGCAAGCTAAACAAATATTTTGCCCTGAAACAAAGTGTTGCAATATTCTTGATCTGCATATGAAAAGAAAACTAAACATTTAGCCCCTATGTAGTGTATGTATATATATATATATATATATATACAGTATATATTGTGTCATTCAGCCAAACAATACAGAGATATGAGTTAGTCTATTCAATTTAGTCTATTAGTCTGTTACTCCCAACCCCATCCTAAATATCATGCTACAGTACACTACATATCCAAAAAACATGGACCAATGGTATTTTTACTCAACCCTTAATTTTTTTTTAGGTATGTTAGCTTACTGCCCTTCACATACTGTGCAAAGTCATTGTTAGTCAAAATTATTTGATGTCTGTATTCTTTCCATAAGATCCCAGAGCACTGTAAGAACCACTGCGGGGTCATTCTGATAGGGTCATGTTGCCTCATTTGGCGTAATTCGGTTTTAATAGAGTGTTGTCAAGCTGAATTCTATACCACATGACACATAGACTACAGCACCATCAAATAGCTGCACAGGTATTTGAAGCTTAGCGTCAAATACAGTCACAAGGAACACAACCAATGCTCACAAAAACATAGTAAGGTGGACCAAAGACAGCCTGTGCGTATCTTGTGAGACTGTGTATCCCCTGGGTTTTGTTTCAGGCCTGTTTAAGCTAGCCAGCATCAGGAGAGCATGCACAAAGTGATTAGCTCCTCTTCAGTAGATCCCCTCAGAGAGAGAGAGAGATAGAGAGAGAGAGAGAGGAGAAAGAGTGTGCATCTGGGGATCTGGCTTACTTATCACACACTGGCAGGACAGAACGCTCACCACAGGGACCTACAATCATTACGCTTAGTAACTCAGCATGTCTCTCCCGCTCTAAAAACAAATACTCAAACTGAGGACACATTCAAATACAGAAACACACTCTCATGATGAGCATTATTCTACATTCTTAAATATCAAGGTTACTTTTCGGCATATGGTTCCTTTTCCATAAATAGAACATTTCCAATGCACAAAAGGTTCTTTATACTGTAGGTTGTTCTGGTTATGGAAATATTCTTCACAATAAGAAAACATGGTTCTTATAAGAACTGTTCACAGATGTTTGGGGAACCCAAAATGGTTATTTTATTGCATCGCTACCATAACCATCTTTTAGAATCTTTATTTTAAGGCCTTTCTGTGCCAGAAAAGCTTATGATGAATGAATTGCACTTCTTGACAAGCACCATTTTAAACCAACAGTTCAAATTATAGCTGTTGTAACAGCGTAGTCTCATCCCAAGACGTCATACAACTGACGCTTTTGATCATACGTCAACATCCGCCGTTTTAGGGTACCCGTAAACATCGGTTAGATGACATTATCGAATCCTACCCCAGACCTAAACCTACCCCGTCACCTAACTCACGTTAAAGGTAAAGCGTCAGTTGGATGATGCCCCAGGACCAACATTTAAGGGTACCCTAAAAAGGCGGATGTTGACGTATGGTCAAAAACGCGATGAGACTGTGTCAGTTGTAATTATAATTGTGTTTTCACTATTACCACAAAATAAGCAGCAAAACTGTTTTCAACATAATAAGAAATATTTGTTTAATTGGTTACCCGTAAGCCAATCACATAACGCAATCACCTCTCTCTCTCCAACTTAAAGGTGGGGTAGGTAGAAATTTTCTTAAAAAAAAAAAAACCTTTTTCCCAAATTTGTTTAAACTGCCTATACCAATACATAATTAAAATGTAAGTACTCTGAAAAAGAAAGTAGTGTCTGTAGTCCTCTCAGTGATGCAATAAACACAGCTCATTATTTCTTTCACTCCCACCCCCTCCTGTCTGGGATCTTTACAAAGCCACACCACCAAAAAACATGAACGCGCACTGCCGACCGCACTCAGCTGGAGGACGCGTTTACCAGCCCCGCGAAGAGGAGGAAAAAAAATATACTATGGAAGTCAATGAGACCAGAAACTGTCAGGTTACTGATATTCTTCTAAATATCAGAAAATCGGCTGATTGGATTTCAAAAACGGTGAAACTCAACTTTTTATCTCTGGGGGAGTTGTAAAATGAGCCTATTTCCAAGAAAAGTATCCCTTTAGAGTATCCCTTTAAAACAAACACACACACACACAATTAGCGGCTCTCCAGAAGCAACAGCTGCTTGTGAATGCAAGGGCAGAGTGGACTGATCAATTGGCTCTATGCGCTTATTAAATGACTGCGATAGTGCAACAGAGGAACTTTAGTGAGGAACTTTAATCCAGGCCTGTAGATCCACACGCACACCTCTGAATGTGATTAGCATCGAACCCATGCACCACACATGAAAAGTAATTAGTTGCTTTGATGAGAAGATTAATGGTTAGCATTTAATTATTCTGGTACGGGTCAGGGCTTTTCATGTTGCTAGTGCTGGAATCAGTATCAGTATCTTACTAATTGAGAAGCCATGTTGCGAATCTCTGTTGTGTAATAGATCTTCATCAGCCCAGCCTTGGACAGTCTCTCGACAGAGAGAGGAGAGAAAGAGAGAGAGGAGAGAAAGAGAGAGAGAGAGAGAGAGAGAGAGAGAGAGAGAGAGAGAGATTAATGCTCATGAAGAAACAGCTGACATGTGAAATTGAATTACATAATCTCTATTGCTGTTAAAGGCGTGTGCGTAATTTAAAGTTCAGTTTTATATGTACATGTGGCATGTCTTCTCAACTGCATGATTTGTGTGCATGTCAAACACCCTTGCCCGTGCTGTACGACATCCCGCTGTGTGCAAATCATTGAGATAGACCTCTGAATACCTAGAAAGTAACTTTAGCTATTGTTAAACTTCTCATCCCAAACAGTCTAGAGAAATTTGCATAATTTACAAAATATTATAAAAAAACATATATATAATATTAAATGAGACTTTTACATACAGTATTAAATGCTTTGCTTGCTTTTACTATATATCTTGCAAAACGGGTGAAAATAAATAGACACATTTCAGAATACATACAAAAACCATAAGGTTTTCTTAAAATATACACTTCATTCATTTGTATAAATGCCAAGGTAAATGTGAAACTAAGCAAACAAATATCAAAAAGAAAGTCTTACACTGATATCGCACGCACACTTTGTGTAATTTCTACAACTAATATGATGCTGCCATGAAATGAGTCTGATTCAGAAACCACTGTGACTACATTCCTTTCTTGAAGGGAAATAAATGAACCAAAGCACATGATCGCATCTCTCCGGTCCAGTGACCAAGACTGATCCTGGAGTATTTCAGGGATATATCTGAATCACCATCTTCAGCCTGCACTCTTAGAAAAAAGGGTTCATTGGGGTTCTATATATGAAGCATAGGGTTTTTTACTCAACTCCAAAGAAACTTTTATGCTAAAAAGGTTCTTTAATGACAATAAAGAACCCTTTTGGCGCAAAGGTTCTTCATAGGCTATTATTCATTCATATATTACATTATTCTGCAACATTTTGTAGTTGTAATTAAATGATTGTTTAACTTAACTGCTGATTTTTGGAGGAGAAAAACTGATATGGCACTCTTCGTGTGATATTGATTAACTACATAAAATGATATAAATATATACATTTTCGAACCCCCTTATCTTGAATTTTGTGATCATTCACACGCATTCATAAATACATTTTAGGGTCTTGACGTTTGTCAATAATATGAAATATTTAATCCGGAAAGGACAAAACAAATGATAATGAATGAACCCAAAATGTTCCATTATAGTTCTTATTACTGAACCCTTAAAAAGGGTTCTGTATAGAACCTTTTAGAGGTTCCAAATACATGATAGCACTTTTCTTCTAAGGGTGTGGACATCAGAGCTGAGTCAATGGGAAACATCTCTGAAATCCAACATAGGTGTCAGTCTCGGCAAACTAAAACACATCAGAGAATAAATGAGAATATCAGTGAATGATGTTGTGATTTAGTCTAGATATCAATTCATCAGTGTCAGTGAACTGTGATTATCATGCAATGATTGTCATGCCCTTGGACATAGTGATCTTTTGTGAAAATGTCCCAAATAATGGATATTTGCTCAGCAAAGACACTAGCTCACAGATTTCAGCCTTAAAATAAAGAGACAGAATTAGCTTGTTTACATAAATATTACATCCATCTCTCTGTCCCTCTTCTTTTTTGTGCTTTTTTCCTTAGTTTTTTCCATCTGTCTCATTGGCTTCATGCCTCTTTCTTACACTATTGCCCTCATTCCTTCCTTCTTTCCCTCGTCTTCACACCATCTTTGGCTCCAGGGGACTGTCTGCCAGAGGGAGGGACACGACTACAGGAAATTGGGAGGGTGACTCGATAAAGCAGAACATTAATCTGATATGGGGTTCCTAAGCAACCTACTGGGCCAGTAAAGAAATAAAAGTAAGAGAAAGTGTATGAGATTGGGGGGAAAAGGTGCAACGCAGGGGCGTCATGCACTTATTTTTTCATTTTTGTGGAGGCAATAGAGACACTAACCCACTGACAATACATAAATACATTTGAATGACGTTTTTAAAAACTTTATTAAGTTAACTAAAGACTAAGATGTGCTGGTGGTTTTCTTTGGTAATCTGCGCAATTGGACTTCACTTGAATCATAAAAAATATATATAAAGTAGCATGTTGTGTGTTGTCAACATTAATTTAATAATGTTTAATTTAATTAAATAACAACAATCTAATAACAATTGTTTCTTGCACATAAAACTAAAAGTCCATGAAAAATAAAAAAACTGAGATGCAAGATGGCAGCAGTTGCATTTGTATAGCAGCACAAGTTTCATTTATCAAGATGAGAAGACTGATATAAGACACGGATGACGGTGATGGAGCCATGCCATAACATGAGCTTATGCATTATGAATGGACAAATTTAAAACGGACATTAGAAAATGTATGAATTAACCGAGATTAACCAAAATGTGGTTTGTTGTTAGCTGATGATTTCTGATGAATTCACTAATGTTCACAAATTGAACCTTTACTTTTACAATAATTATGCAACTTAACTATTAAAGATACATTTTCAGAAAAATATAATTTAGTATGGCGTATTAGTGATTTTCCTCATGGAGACCAAATAAATGTCCCCACAAAGACAAGGATTTCGGACATATTGTCCCCATGTAGGGTTTACCTGAACAACACAAAAAAGCGCTTGATTCGAGAAATGGAAATGTATAATTTGACTAATGGAAAAGTAATGGCATACTGTGATTTTCTGAGAAGTAAGAGGAAAGATGATGAGTGTGAGGACAGTCTGTTTTGAAACTCATTAACAATCTGCTGGTTTTGGCTTTACAGTGCACTTAATCTCTCTCTATCACGCACACACACACACACAAACTCACACAAGCACTTTATGTTAGCTTTCTTGAGAATACAGAAAGAAATGAGGTTATAAATAAAAGTTCAGTTCCACCTTTTTTCCCTTTTCCACATTTAAAAACCGCATTAATTGCTCATCCTCAAGCTCGTCTATATTTAGCATAATAGCTCTCAGGGGTTCAAAATGAAGATGAAAATTATATCATCATTATGCGGTTTCTAAAAAGCAGGATTTTTTACAAAAGGAGAAATTCTGAAGACTGTTCTGGTCATTATTTTCTATATGGGGACTTTCAAGCTTCAAAAACAACACAGAAGCAGTGTGCAAAATTTAAACTCTTCTAAAGTCATATGATACATTTGTGTGAGGAACAGATTGAAATTTAAATGTATTTCCATTCACTGATAACCATTCCCTCCAGTGAGCTGTGAACTGCTGCAAACAGATTCATTGAATCAATGAGTTGAACTTGAGATCCAGGCCAGCTAAAGACATTTTGATGGTTTGTGAACTAATTAACAATGAAATAAAGATCCAAGTCAAAGATCAAATTGAATTGTGCATTTTCCATCCCTACTTCTCTCATGAACTTCCATGAGAGTGATAAGAACAGTCAGCTAGGGTAAGAGAAATAATAAATTAACACATTTCGGTCTTTTCCCCACACACTAAGTCATTAAATGGTTTCAGAAGACTGAAATTTTTTAATATTAAAAAATATCACTATATGAAAATATTATGACAGTCATTTGGTTTAAATGTTTTGCCATCAAAATTCACATGCAAATGTTAAGCTGAAAGTTAATGCATTAAAACGTGGAACAGACAATAGCTTAAAATTTGTGCTCTATTACTCCACAAGTAATATTTTCTTATAGTAATATTTTTTTAAAATATATTAAATCAAATATATTTGACTAAATCAAATATATTTGATTTAGTAAATATGTCATTTCATGGCTGGCCTGTTTAAATCACTGGAACTATTTAAATCGTTGTATTGTTTCATAATTGTATTAGTATGTGCTTTTAAGCTATTTATTATTTAGCTGAAAGGGAGTCGTATATTGTGGATATTGCAACCGAAAGAGCCATTACTATTCATTAGCATGAGGGAAACCAGGAAACTTCACGCTGTTGCTTTATTACACTCATTTTTTGTTCAGATTAAGCCTCTGACGCAGAGGGTCTCTGCTTCACACAATCCCCGCTCATCTCTTCATATTTTAGCATGCAAGCAGCGCACGTTACCACATCAAAGGGATCGGCTTGTCCAAGATGTAATCCCAAATACAGGCTCTGTGTGTGTGAATACTGAAGGTACCCACAGTAAACGCACACACACACAAAAGAAGATCCATTTTATTAAGGGTTTTCATTTAGCAAAGCACTCCTACTGTTTTCACATGACTGTCTTTGTGTGTAAAAGTCAAGCACATTCTTGATGTGCACTTACATAGTCAGACTCATAAATGCAGTAGACGGGCTGGTATGGTAAGACAGACCCAGAGGAGTCTGATTCAAAAGGTCATTTAACACCTTACGGAAATCGAATGTGACTCTGCATTAAAGCAATGGGCCTGTGGATAGACTTGGACATTCAGTATCGTGTGTGTGTGTGTGTGTGTGTTTGGATGTGTACATGTTTTTTTTATCCCTGTGGGGACTTAAATCTGAATGCACACAGACTCATAGGGACTTGTGTCACTGTGGGGACCTAAACTGAGGTACCCATGGGTAAACACGCTTATAAATCACACAGAATTATTTATTTTTTTAATGTAAAAAAGCAGAATGTTTCGGAGTAGGAGCAGTCTAAGAGGATAAAATATACAGTTTGTACACTCTAAAAAACGCTGGGTTGTTTTAACCCAATTTTGGGTAAAATATGGACAGCCACTGGGTTACATTTTTAACCCAATAGCTGGGTTTGTCCATATTTTACCCAAAACTGGGTTAAAACAACCCAGCCTTTTTTAGAGTGTACAGTATAAAAGCCATGTGTGATGTAAAAAAAACTATGATCACTATAAGACACCTCATTAGTACTGATTTGTGAGCTCAGGGACACCAGTCCTCGACATATGAGTTTGAGTAATGGTTACCGTTTGCTAAACCATTTATTCATTTATTGCCCTTTTGCATTTAAAACTTAAATCAAACTTTAAGTTTCATATTTTCAAGATTTGCTTGAAGGCAACTACATTAGTCCTGTCAAACCTGCTTATCTGAGGAAAGAATAGAAGAAGTCTGAGACACTGTCATGCCTTGCAAATTTACTAAAGGACAAAGATCTTCACACATTTTAAAAACAGCATGACCATTCTGGCTATTTAGAGGATAACCTGAACCATCATCATATTTAAGAAGTGAACATGTAAAGATGTGAAAAGGAGGTCGAAGTGCTTCCAGGTGGAATTGCAAGACAACAACTATTATTGATATGCTTTTCGTAAATCGTTCAGTACTTGTTAGCCGCTATGTTTGCCACATGCTAACCAGTTCTGCTTGTAGAGACAGTGCATTTGTCTGATTAAACATGAGCCTGGCACTCAATTAATACCCTAAGGCTCAAAAAAATGAACATACACACACAATATCACTGTGAAAAAGAGAGAGGAGCTCATGAGGAGCAAAGCTTATGATGCTCTCGTCATGTCTAGGGTTGGGTATTGAGAATCGAGTATCGATTGGAACCGGGACTAACTTTTTGTTTCTCCTGGAATCGTTCAAAAGTTAAAACTTCGATTCCTATTTTCGATATTCACAGTCCGCCGACCAGAAGAAGAAACCGCTGAATAACACCAACGAAGAAGCGTCTACCGGAAGTGTTGGCATAACCGCACGAGTCGAACATGAGTAGCTTACGTCGGCGGTCCAAAGTGTGGCTTCACTTTTCTAAAAATAACAAAATCTCGGCAAAATGCAGAGTATTTCCCTTTAGAAAGGAGTATTTCCTTTAGAAAGACCATTGGTTAGCAAGCCAAGGTTAGCTAAACTTTTTTGACCCTGCCTCTTAAAAGAATTGGAATCGAGAATCGTTGGGAACCGGAATCGAAACAAGGAATCGGAATCGAAATCAGAATCGTTCAAATTCAAATGATACACAACCCTAGTCATGTCCAATCAGAAGCTCTTCCTAGCTCTTCCTAGTGGCCATAACAGGCCAGCTGACGGCTATGTATTTCCTGTTTCTGTGATGCAAGGAGTCAAGTTTTGAAATATAATATAAAATAGTGTCAGTGTGAAATATCAGTCTACATCTCCAAACATTCCAAACTTTTGCCATTAATTGTAATATCAAGAGTTGCGTCGCACAGTAAAGAACTTATCTGAAGCAGAGAGAAGCAGCAACTGGCTCTGGTTGAGACAGAAACATTCTGGATGGCTGTGTACAGGCCGCCACGCAACCGTTTCGTAGAATTCTTGAAAAACTCAAAGAATCTATTGGTTTATTTGTATAGTTTAATTGCAGTTATTACATTCCTGTGTATATTGCACGGATGAGGGGTGGTGTTTGGGCAGATATTGTGTTTAATCGTTGCCACTGAAATTACATTAACGAAGACAGTGGGGCTTGACAGCCTTAGTCAAACGGGTTGGCGCGTATGGTTGGGTCGCGGAGAGATTGTGGTTAGGTCACATGTGGAGCAACCTCAGCAGCAGGAGGGATGTAAAGGTCAGTAAGCTGGGCTGAGTTGAGTGGGGGTTGACTCTGAGACGTTAGAGTCACTGTCGAGCCCTCTTGAGGTGTCGTGGGCTATTCGACAGAAGGTGCCCACTTGAAGACCCTAGAGATGTCCCCTACTCATCTCAATCCAGACGGTTGTCGTGCTGGTCCACTAGGAAGACCACACTGTAGTTGCAGCCATCGTGTGTGCTGATGCGCCAAGTAAACTGCAGCCGTTAACGCCGGATAGAAGGGGAGTCACACCACCATATGGAAAGAAGCGTAAATGGATGGAGAACTGTAAAGCTATGTCTTAGTTTCGCTTATCTTGGCGAAAGCTGAGTACAAATCAGCATGAAGTTTTAACATCTAATTGACATGTAATGGAAATAAATATTCGGTGTGACCACTTGCACATTATTTTTCAGGTAACTTTGCAGGCAAGTTTCTAAATGAATTTGAAAATCCTATCAGCCTGCTCTATCTAGAGTTCCAGAATTTGGTATTTCTCTGGATTTTATCGGTGTAATCCCAGATGGACTCAATGATGCTGTGGTCAGATTTTTGTGCATTGTTGTCAGTACGATTGTACACAAAAGTATCACTGGATAATAACAATCAATGGAAAAAGGCATGTTAAATCGTAAAATGTAAGCTGATATTTCATACTGACAGGGCAAAAGATATAAATAATTCGATTTTTAAAGTTAGATATAGAAGGCCTATAAATAATTGGCTTAAAACCATTTTGTTTTGGTGAAAATACTAACGCGCCAAAGACTTTTGCATAGCACTGTGTGTATAGCCTATATACTATTATTACTGAAATTTTACTAGTGAGTATTTATAAAATTTCTTCCATTGGAAGCATCTCATTGTCACCCAGATTGAACCAGAAATGTATTTAATATTACGTTTTCTAAGGCTGAACCTCCATGTGCTCCTCAGCTATGTACCTTTGTAAAAAAAAGTCCAGAAAAATGTCTTCAAACCATGATATCAATTAGTCTAGACAGCTTAGTGGGAGGTGAGCCCCCTCTGAGACACTTATGAGAGCAGACATTAGAAATAACATAATCAGTGTATAAGAGGGACTTGACTTTGAACATCTCCTTTGTTAATTCAGTAAATCCATGAAGACATGCATAATTAAGCTAAGCATAAGAACACTAGAACAAACATATGAAAAATATGACGCAGATGGAATCAAAAGAGGTTCACAGCAACTGAATTCATGCATCTTCTGAAATGAATCAATGCCCTAGCATAATTTGTCAGATGTCACTTGTTTTGATCATTTATTATCTAATGCGAATATGCAAATTCATACAGTACATGTTGAAGGGTGGCTTAAATGTCCCAAGCCATTTATGGTCAATACTTAGCAGTCATACTATATACTACTATAGCATAGAAAAGGTACAAAAGCTGTCACTTGGGACTGTCAAAAAGTACTAAAATGCACCACTTAGGTGTAAAAAAGGTACAAATGTGTACCGTTTGAAAGGGTACCACGCCAGTGACAGCCTCTATATACGTTTTTCCGAGAGTGTCGTATAGGCATGGATGAGACAGGACAAAATAATTGCATTGATTATGTCATAGCTTGCATCTTCTTTTGTTTTGCATGGGAAAAGAAGAAGAGGGCTGTCTGTAAACATCCATCAGTAAAGAAAGCCCTAATGACTCAGCACAGAAAACAGAGATAGAGAGAGAATAGAGCCATGAAAGAAGACATCCCGCACTCTTGCATTATGCATCTATCTATGAAATGGCTTATATGTCTACATTTGTCTGTGTTATTATGTTGTATATGCGAGAGAGGACGAGAGAAAAAAGAGATTTGTTGCTCATCATCATGAACACGGGTGCAAGTGTGTGTGTGAGTTTTTCTTGCAGCAAGAAGTGAGTAATCAAAAATCCCAAACATACCTTGGCTTTGTTCTCACAGACGGCAAGCTCATCCTGCTCTGAAATGAACTGTCAATCACTCCACACGCACACACATCCTGAAAATACCAGAAAAAACACAACCTTAGGGAGTCTGATTACAGGTAAATAAAGTCATTGTGATCCTTTTTAAACATCTAATATCCAAGTGCCCGTAAATTACTATTTAACACCTAAGACACCTTTCAATCCAGGTCAACTATTAGGAAAATGGATGATAATGAGACTGAATGTAACAACGGAGAACAAAGCATGCAGCTCTTTGAGAGGAATTTTTTATTTTTTTTTTTTAGGCTTGTATCTCTGGTGCTTTTTTTCACTTTCTTTATTTCTCTCTCACATAACTGTATACACAAAAAGCAATACATGCTCACTTTTAGATAAATGCTGGGCTTAGATACTTCAAAATTATTTCAGAAAGAGAAGAAACTTTTTGCCATCTCTCTCAGCTGAGCTGAAAACAACTCTGCGGGAAGCATCTCCAAAGATGCTGAAACTCCATGTTACTGTCACTCACAGCATTATGTTTTCTAAACGTCAAAGACCTTGTGAAGCAATTGTTAATTTTCTGCCTCACATTGCGATATACAAAACAATAAAATGGTCTTATCACAGATTTGTATTAATTAGAATGTTTAAAAACTCTTCTTTCAATTGTATTTGTTCATCTGGTCCTATGATTTGCCTTTTTTCCCCATACTGCCAACATTGAAATCTTCCATTTTTGATTGTGGTCATCTTTAAAGAGATACTGCCCCCGTGTGGTCACCAGCCCTTAAAATAACTCTGTCTTATCTACTGCAAAGCTGTCTGGAATGAAGTTTCTATGCTATAAATTCCTGTGCTATTAATATATTGGGGATATTACTAAACATTTATACAATGTAGCCTCATCCAGTGACAATAAACAATGGTTTCACAACCAATAACAATAAAATTCATAGTACATGTAATGGAGGCCAGGCAGTGCTTAACAACTGCGTAAATTTATTACAACGTACAGTCACTTCTTCTCTCTTTGCAACATAAACTACAACCTTTCTTTTAGGTATCATAACACATAATCAGAACAGAACAGAAACAGGGAAGGGTTGCTTGTATTGGCCAATATAAAAATCCACTTAGACGTAATGATATTATTGTTGAACGTTTACCCATTGTATTATTACCAGTGTAGTATAACTAGATTTATTTGTTATTATAAAAGTGTTTACTTGGTTTTAGTTTCAGCTCTAAACAACATTTCACTTTAGAGTTAAAACACAACACACTCTTAAAAAGGTTAGAAGACTACACAAATTATTTAAATAAATCAGATAAACAAGGTTTTGAGTTGCAAATGATATCTTCACTTTCAGTTGAAATTGTCCTGCGACATCAAACAGTATGACGTGATTCAACTGATTCGATTCATGTGATATATAAAAGTTGAATATAAAACAGCTGGGGGAGGTCCTCGGACTTGACCTCGAACTCATTCTCCTTGTGACAGTCCTTCCATGACCCATTGCTCTGAGGAAGGATGGCACCCGCACCCAATGGCACCCGCGTCCGGACCTCTTGAAACTCCATGTCTGGTCCCTGGACAGGACGCGGAGGTTCTAGGTGGCCTACCCCAGAGGTACTTATACCATCACTTCATCACAGGCGCAATCCACAAGGGTACTTCTTGAAGTGGAACCTGTTCATCAAGTGGTGTTCTTCTCACCAAGACGACCCCCGAAGATGTTCGATAGGGTCCGTGCTTCCTTCTTGCAGCAAGGGTTGGAGCGAAGGCTGTCTCCATCCACCCTCAAAGCGCATGCTTCCACTATTTCAACATACCACGACCACATATCATGGTCGTCAAGTTCCTTAGGATAAAATCCTCCTCGACCCCCCTCCATACCCACTTGGGACCTTTCCCTGGTCCTTCGAGCACTTCAGGATGCCCCCTTCGAGCCTTTACAATCATCAGACTTAAACCTGCTCTCCATGAAGACTTTGCTGCTGGTTACACTGGCCTCTGTCAAGAGGGTTAGAGACCTGCAGGCATTTTCGGTTGATTAATCGTGCCTAGAGTTCGGGCCAGGTGACAACCATGTTGTACTGAGACCCTGGCCAGGCTATGTGCCCTAGGTTCCCTTCAGGGGACCAGGTAGTGAACCTGAAAGCGCTGCCCCTGTAGGAGGCAGACCAATCCCTGAGTTAAAACTAGCTTGTCATCTCTTACAAGTGAAAAGACATAGTTCTATTCGGCTTGTTTGGACCCTGCTTATTGTAAAACTGTATTTGAAATTCAGTGTTTCTGTTGTGTATTTAAAATGTCCATTTACAGAGCAAATGACTGCGGAATCTTTTTAAATAAACGTTGAATAATTACTCAGAAGTCACTGTCCTACATTCATAAAACGAAAGAAACCCACTGTACCTGCGCAAACGTGAGTAGAACTGCCACAAGTTATTTGCACATGCGCAATATGGAAAAATCCGCATTGGCTCCACGAGGCTCGGGAATATAAGCACGCGCGCGCGACTCTTGCAGGAGCGAAGTTCACGGCGCTTACTGCGCGCTCCCGCGCTGGAGATCTCCGTGCCGTCTCCGCCTTTCCAGCCTAAACTCGCTTTGTTTCGTGGGACAAACGCCATAAAATGGAAAAGATATATAGGTAAGAAGATAATAAAATTCAACTAATTTCACCAATGACTGCATAACTGATCTATTTGTTTACTTGGGAGATTTGTAACTTAAAATAATCAACAACAAAAAAGTTGCTACAATTGTCTTTACTTAATGGGACAGACAGAAAACTCATAAAAAAATTCTATACAAACAAAATGTATTTTTCTTCAATTTAATGATGGCTATTTAAATGAAATAATACTGACTTTTAAACAGACCCCATTTGGTTAGAACATAGCTTTCTTTGTTTCAGTGCAGATGTAAGCCTATTTAGTGAATATACAGTATTTATTCATGTGCCGTGGATATATGCATCATCATGCCATAAACATCGAATCCTTTTTAAATTTAGGATTAAAATGGAGAATAGCAGCTGCGTTTGGGCCAATAACAGTGCATATATTTCTTTATTTGCTTTAATAACACTTTATAATAATAACTTTAACTTACATAATGTTCAATAGATCATAGTGTGCACATTCATACATTGGTGTCCAAAAGTTTAAGTACATTTAAGTTTCATTAGAAATTAAATTATCAACATTATATGAGTGAGTATGTTTGTGTGTTTGTGTATATTTATAGTTCTGGTAGTTCTGATTAAGGGTATGGATTGCGTAATCATATTTCAAAACTGAAATACTTGTAATTAGATTATATTACCTTTTAAAATACTCACAATCAGACAAGGCTACTCTATTTTATTGATTACATGAGTACATATTATTGACACAATGGCCCTATTGTATTCATAATTTAATGATGCTAGATTTTTACTTTATTTAGTTTTTTTTTTTTTTAGTTTAGTTTTAACAGTTTTAGTTTTATTTTAGTTTAGTTTTAGTTTTTTTTTTAGTGGTTAAATCATGCTGCTCTTATGGCAAGGTAAATATTTCATATATTTAGTAAGGGTTTTAGTTTGATGATAGTTTTATTGTTTTGTTTTTAAAGTTACTTTAATTTTACATTTTTATTATTTAGATGATTAGCTTTTCATCAACTGCAGTTACCCATTTTGGGAAACACCCGTGTAATGTAATGTTTAATGCATTTCAAGTTGTTGATAACAAAAAAAAAATGAAATATAATTTCTTTCTCTTTGTATTTTTATATCAATATGGTACAAAATATTCCTATACAAATCAATGTGATTAAATTAGGTCAAAAATAATGAGTAGCCCAATCATATTACCTAAAATATGTGATGTTATTATGACTGTAACTAATTTGCATCATGTAATTTGAAATTAATAACAGGCTACAATTTGTAAGTAATCTACCCAGCACTTATTTGTATTCATTTCTTTATTAATTGTTTGGCTGCATGGAAATAAAATGAATGACTTTGTAACTAAAGACCAGCTACCATAGCAAGACAATGTCTCAAACTGCAAAGGCTTGTCATATTTTTCTGCTTACTTTCATAAGGTGTAAAATTTGTGATAACATAACTGTTTTTCTGTCCCCATAAACATTGTATTTGTCATTACCATAAAAGTTAATCCAGTGTCTCTGAATGCCAGGATAAATTAAAAAAATGTCTATAGTGCACATGATAAGGCCAGGGGAGTTCAAATTAATCCGATTAGGGAATTATAGCATTCCAAAACACTTGATCGAAATACTACTTATGTTGTAACTGCTTCCCATGTTGAATAAGCATTGCATGGCTAAAATGTTTTAAATGGACAATAATAATTTCTTGGTATTTGGGATTAGAAGTGAAATAGAAAGTTTTCACTTGTTAACATTAAATGAAAGACTTTTGGGGAAATTAAGTGATATAGGCCCAATTGTAACCCTTTCATACACTCGACGTAATGCAGCGCCAGGCGTAAAGCGATTTTTTTCAGATGGTCCTCACTGCAGGAAACGAAATCCAGGGGGAGGAGTTGGATCCAGATCCAACTCCTCTCACCTTACATACCAAAACCTACCCATCTCCACCCCCTGATCCCTAACCGCACCCTAATCCTACCCATCTCCACCCCCTAATCCTATCGCAACATATAGCCTATATATATATATATATATATATATATACACACACACACACATATATATATATATATATATATATATATATATATATATATATATATATAAAATGTTATTTAAAGAGCACGTTAGTAATGCACATAGGGGATAGGGACACACAGTAGCACACAAACATGCAAAATATTAAAAAATAAGGATTACAATGTAAAAGATTAATAAAGATATGGTGGAATCCGACTTGTTCCGTAGATCTGCTCAACTGCCACTTAAAGGGAATGGGAGATGAGACTCTAATTGGTTTATTGCAAGTAAAGCCCAAAACATACGCATTACTCATAAAGAGAATAGGGACAACACTTTTACACCATAGGCTGGGTGCCTGAACATTTTTCCCGTCGTTAAACGTTTGGACACTTGCGCCGTGAGCTTTAAACCATGAGCTTAAATCGTTAAAATTGGCTTTTCATGCCTAAATTGAAATATTCAGTCTTGCCTCTGTTTTACCAAAAGGGCAAGGCAAACACACCATACTTGTAGAGCTTTGATGACAGTGATACAAACACATGGTACCAGACTGACTCATACACTGTGAGCAGGTTAATGACTGACTGATCAAAGGTCTGATGGGTGTGACCCTTACATAGAGACAATTAGACACAGGTACACACACACAAAAACACTGCTGCATTTATTTTACATGCATATACTCATAAATAAACAGCTCTTAGACTGCTGTAAGCACCATAGAGGCCATAGAGAGAGAATATGAGAGGATATTCTGAATGAAGTTTTACATATTAAATTGAAAAAGAGTGGGATGATCAAGATAAGTGTATAAAACAAGTTGTTATCTTTGTATTTAGTGAAGCGTAAGGAGAGTAATAGGGAGGCTATTACATTACATACACGTTAAAATAATACTGAAGTCTCATACTAGCTTTTCTCAAAATATGGAGTTTTCTTTCGCCACAAGGGGGCGCAGTTTCCAACAATAACAAAGGCGTAGGTTATGATGCAGTGATGAGCTGAATGATGGGACGTGCTGCCAAACTGATGGATCTAATAATCATTATCATCATCAAAACTTTATTACAGACTCAAAGTCCATTTTAAAAGAAAGAAAGAGAAAAACAAACAAACAAACAAAAAACAAAAACAAACAAAAAAATGTTTATGGATGAGTGCAAACATTCATGTTTTTTTAACATTACAGTCAGTGGTATGGAGCAGGTCCTGATTTGTATAGATACAGATAGTCCCGCGGATATAAAGGATATTTAACATTAATTCTACCGAACTAACTTGCAGGATTACTCACGAATTATACTACAGTTTTTCTCAGTCGCTTTGGTGCATTTCTCACATCCCTATTTACATTTGCACAACAGTTAGTTCAACCTTCACAACATTTAGTCATTTGTGCACATCATAGTAGCAGTTTCTCATTCCTTCAAGCAAATTGCAAATGCTTTTGGACATGCATCAATTGCTTTCATACAACTCTCTGCTGTTTTATAACATTATCATTTGCTTATGTCATGTCAGTCAAAATTAACTATACTTGTGCATGCTGAATAGTCATTCCATATAAAACTAATAGTCCTCATTTCATTGCTTGAGTCTTCACATACAAAAATGTTAAACTAGTTGTCAAAATCTGTTTGGACATTTTTTTTAATCTTTTTTTTATCCTTTTTTCCCCCTAAACTGAACAATTTATTTCAGGCTTTCACTGATGAGAAGAGATGTGCATGAATGATTTACAGTACTATGTATGCTGTATATTCAGTTCCAATATGTACTGTGATATTGGTCGGTCTGAGTATTTCACCAGTATCTGCTCAGTTACTGGGATTTTCACGCAGAACCATTTCCAGGGTTTACAAACAATGGTGTGAAAAGGGAAAAACATCCAGTATGTGGTAGTCCTGTGGGCGAAAATGCATTGTTGATGCTAGAGGTCAGAGGTGAATGGTTTCCTAGTCTGATGAGTCTCGATTTCTGTTGAGACATTCAGATGATAGAGTCAGAATTTGGTGTAAACAGAATGAGAATATGGATCCATCATGACTTGTTACCACTGTGCAGGCTGCTGGTGGTGGTGTAATGGTGTGGGGGATGTTTTCTTGGCACACTTTAGGCTCCTTAGTGCCAATTGGGAATCGTTTACAGTAAATGCCACAGCCTACCTAAGCATTGTTTCTGATGATGTCCATCCCTTTATGGCCACCATGTACCAATCCTCTGATGGCTACTTCCAGCAGGATAATGTACCATGTCACAAAGCTTGAATCATTTCAAATTGGTTTCTTGAACATGACAATGAGTTCACTGTACTAAAATGGCCCCCACAGTCACCAGATCTCAACCCAATAGAGCATCTTAGGGATGTGGTGGAACGGGAGCTTCGTGCCCTGGATGTGCATCCCACAAATCTCCATCAACTGCAAGATGCTATCCTATCAATATGGGCCAACATTTCTAAAGAATGGTTTCAGCACCTTGTTGAATCGATGCCACGTAGAATTACTGTAAGGCAGTTCTGAAGGGGGGGGGGGGGGATGGGGGGGGGGGTCAAACACAGTATTACTGTAGTGTGGTGTTCCTACAGTAATATTCCTTTAGGAGAGAGTATTATTAATTATTATTTGTAGTAAAAAAGGGTGTATTTTTTTCTTTTGCACAATGCTGTGAACTAGAATTGAAAAGAGCATATGCAGTAAAAATGTGAAACATATTCAGTGTCTTTTTCTCAATTACTGTACCTCACTAAATACAGTAATGTGAAACTTTACTGTAGTTTTCAAATGGCTATGCAAATAGTTTATAGGACTGTCTTGAGCATTTTCAGGTATAGTGTCACCAAGATCTGACTTTTTTTGCATTGGCACACACTTACAAAGTAAACTGTCATAATGAAAACATGACAAAGCCATTTGACTATCTTGTTCATAAACACTGGTGTTAGGACTTTTCATCTTGACGACACTGACACTTTCAATGACATGAATACTTGCTTTTGAGGAATGAGTTATCCATTTTGAGCAAGTGACACACTTTTGCAGGTTATCAAGTAGGTTTTGCAGTTTGTACTAATTGTTTTGAGAACTGCATTAACTGTTGTGCAAATGTAAATAGGGATGTGAGAAATGCACCAAAGTGACTGAGAAAAACTGTAATGAGGTGCAGCCCCGCTTCACTTGGCTTAACGTCACACTATCACACTAAACGGCATTTAATTAAATGTGTGTTGGAAGTTATAATGTTATACTATGTGTTTGTTCGTTTGCTATTCGAAACTAGCAGAGTAAGCTAACATGATTAGAATAACATACATTCAAGCATTTCATCATGTTGTGCTAACGTCATATAACATTGATTTGTTTTATGTTTGCTCACCTGTCTAATAAAGTTGTCAACTCGTGACTCGTGAAGCTCTGTCGAGTCCAAGTTAGTCGTGGACGCATCTCAAAAACTCCTTGTTTGTCCCAAAGTCTTCTTGTGCTTGCCATGGTCTATGTTTGATAGTAACAAGAACTGCGTGCCGCTAAACTTTACACACTACGCAGACGCAGTTGTCCACGTCTGTCTCCATGGTTACGTCATGGCTATGGCAGTATTCTAGCGCGGATATTGCGTCATTGACATTTTTTCCCCCCGAAATTGGGATTTCTCTGAAATAAATAGTTTTCAAACTTTGTGTGTGTGTGGACCACTATTTGTAAATCAAGAATTTTCACGGACCACCTCATAATACACATATTATGATATTAAAAATTTATATTAAATTTTACATATTATCAGGTTCTTTTTTTTTTTTAACAACAGGCTTCGTAATATCGTAAGAGAACGTAATATCCTCCTTTGCCACCCTCCACATCTTTCCCTTCCTGTTTGTATCATCTGTCTAATATAGACCTATATTAAAAACAAACAACTAAACAAATGCTTACCTAACCTGTTGCTATCCACCGATCCAGTGTTGTTCTGACCAACGGAGCTTGAACGTCATGGCCTACCGCCACTAGCCTATTTTAGTAATCACACAATAGCTTGACAATTTAATTGACATTTTATATAAATATAGGGTACATATTCTTTTTACTTTTTTAATAGGAATTTCTTGGTAAAATATATTTGAACGTCTCAACAGAAATCGAGACTCATCAGACAAGGCAACAATTTTCTTGTCTTAAACTGTCCAATTTTGGTGAGCTCTTGCAAATTGTAGCCTCTTTTTCCTATTTGTAGTCGAGATGAGTGGTACCCGGTAGTGTCTTCTGCTGTTGTAGCCCATCCGCCTCAAGGTTGTGCGTGTTGCTTGATAGATAGATAGATAGATAGATAGATAGATAGATAGATAGATAGATAGATAGATAGATAGATAGATAGATAGATAGATAGATAGATAGATAGATAGATAGATAGATAGAGTTGTAGTTTTTTATGATAAAATGATATAATTTTAATATAACAAGTCTTCTTTATTTCCTCAGAAACGTCTAGCTTTTGCAAACTCCAGACAAGCAACTTTTTGCCAATCGTTCATCATCATCCTCCTCATCATAATCACAGCCATGGAGACGGTGGTGATCGTGGCCATCGGTGTACTCGCCACCATCTTCTTGGCATCATTTGTGGCGCTGGTGGTTGTGTGCCGCCATCGTTACTGCCACCCTCCAGACTTTCTGCACCACTTTGATTCCAAGTATGTACCTGAGTGTACACTACAAAATAAGACATGGCCTCATTCATTCCCACACTCACGATTAAGCAGGCATCACCAATTTGCATGAAAATACCTCTACTCTTCTTTTTTTTATATTCTAGACCTACAGTGGATTTGATTGGAGCGATGGAGACTCAAAGTGAACCATCAGAGCTAGAGCTGGATGATGTTGTCATCACTAATCCTCATATTGAGGCCATACTGGAGAACGAAGACTGGATCGAAGATGCCTCGTATGCCTTCTCTCCACATTCACGTTCACAACCATAGTATTTTTATCAACACTTATATTCTGCTATTAACACTTTACTGATGTGTCTTTCCCTCAGTGGTCTTGTGTCTCACTGCATTGCAATTCTGAAGGTACATTTTGTGCTCAAATTTCAAGGCCCAATTTTGTAATATCATATAATTCATTATTAAAGACATGGATAATTTGGGGTCGGAATGATTTTTTTAAAATGTTTTTCAAAGTCTCTTACTTTCACCAAGGCTGCATTTATTTGATCAGATAAAATAAAAAACAGCAATATTGTGAAATAAGATGACAATTTCAAAATAAAGGTTTTCTATTTTATTCCTGTGATGTCACAGCTGAATTTTCAGCATCATATCTCCAGTCTTCACATGATCCTTCACAAATCATTCTAATTTGATGATTTAGAGCTCAAGAAACATTCATTATTATTATTATCAATGTTAAAAACAGATGTGCTGCTTAATATTTTTTGTGAAAACCTATACATTTTTTAAGCTTCTCTAATGGATATGGTTCAAAGGAAATCTTTTGTAACATTATAAATGATTTAATGTCACGTTTGATCGATTTAATGCATCCTTGCTGAGTCAAAGTATTCATTTCTTTAAAAACATCTTACTGACCACAAACATGACATGAAGTGTACTGTAGTGTAAGTATAATAATACTCTGCATTGTTTGGGTTATTGCTTGGTTCTGTACAGATATGCCACACACTCACCGAAAAGCTAGTCGCCATGACAATGGGCTCTGGGGCAAAGGTCAAAGCACCTGCCAGCCTGAATGACATCATCACCGTGGCCAAACGCATCAGCCCAAGGTAAACAGTTTGAGGAGTTGATATGACACAATGTTGAGTGTTGATACTGACACGTTGTGCCATCACAGGGTGGATGACGTGGTTCGATCCATGTACCCTCCGCTGGACCCCATTCTTCTGGACGCCAGGTAACTTCATATGCTAGCAGGGTCTATTGTACTGTATGTTTAAGTTTCTGCAAAGAAGCGCATTGACTTTGCCACATTGTTTTTTTTTTTTTTGAACCAGGGCCACAGCTTTACTTTTGTCGGTCAGTCACTTGGTACTGGTTACACGAAACGCCTGTCACATGTCTGGCAGCCTGGACTGGATCGACCAATCACTGCATGCAGCCGAGGATCACATGGTGGTGTTGAGAGAGGCGGCTTTAGCCTCTGAACCAGAGAGAGGTTTGCCAGAGAGAGAGCAGTCAATCTGAATCACACACAAGACTTTGGCAAGCATACTGCATGTACATACACTATTATGAATGCGCCTGTAAAGAATTAGTGGGCCATACCTCAACATATCCATGGTGTTAAAGAGAAAGGCACCTTAGCGTAGCCTTGTTTCCATTGTTTCTTTCTCTCTTTCTTTCATTTTATCTGTTACATTCCAGTTTAATCTGTGGTCATACTGTCTGATATTTCCTCATGCTGGATTCAAATGTAAATGCTAGTGCTAAACAATGCCTGAGACAATCATAAACATGAATGTATAAACCAAATGCAAAATGTGCTAAATGGTATTGCTAAGTTTGTTAGCTAAACCTTTTTAAAGGATATTTAAAGGACATCTCCTGCGCAAAATTAACCTTTGGTCTAATAACACGTTGGTACCTAGTCGACCGTTTTCTGAGATTTGTTTTCATGATAATTGAATGTAAAGGGTTTTATCTCTAAAAACTGTTTAGCGTATAACGCTAGTTTATAGGGCATAGAGTAATGAAAACTAGAAATCACTAGATAATACCACTAACAAGGCTCAAATTAGCCCAACACTAACACTGTAGCATAATCAGGGTCCCTACATGCAAACCGAACCATTGAAAACTTTTGTAAGTGTACAGACCGTTTAATAAAAAGATACTTTAGACAGTCAACTTCATGTATACAGGCAAGAGCCATCTTTAAAAAACAGTCTCGACCAGGCGAACCACGAACGCCGTTAATACAGTTCAGAAGTTCGTTGAATTTCATACAGTTCAGCTCACTTGGCATGTCGTTCGTGGTTCACCAGGTCGAGACCTTCATTATGTTACTGTGTTAGTGTGGGGCTATTTTGAGCCTTGTTAGTGGTATTAACTAGTGATTTTTATTTTTCATTACTCTATGCCCTATATACTAGTGCTATACGCTTAACAGTTTTTGGAAATAAAACTCTTTACATTCGATTGAAAACAAATCTCAGAGATCGGTACCACTACGTACCAACGTGTTATTAGACCAAAGGTTCAGTTTGCGCCGGAGTTCTCCTTTAAGTCTAGATGGTTCGAATTTTCATTATAGCATCAATAGTCACTTGTATTTTTTCTCTCTAAAATATGCAAATTCTGGTTCATTTTCTTATTTCCAGTTCAGTCTCATTTGCACTGCTGAACAGTTTGTATATAGTGCATAGTATATATTCACAATTCTAAATGACATTTGCATAAAGAATCACATGTTAAGTTGACATAGTACTTTTGCATTAGATTTCTCTTATTTTGTCTCTCTCGTGGTGTTTACACTACGGTCCAAAAGTTTGGTTCGATTTTTTTTTTTAAATATATATTTTAAAGTCTCTTATTCTCACCAAGGCTGATGATCAAAAAGTAAAAACACTAATATTGTTAAATATTATGACCATTTGAAATAACTGTTTTCTGTTTGAATATACAATGTAATAATGTAATTTGTTCCTGCGTAGTTCCGGATTATTTGATAAATAAACAGTTTTTACTGCCAATTTTATCAACTTAATGCTACCTTGCTGAATTTATTCATTTTTTAGAAAAAGAAAAAAGACGCCAAACTTAAACAAGTCTAAATTGCTGGATGTGGATTTCGCAAAAGCAAGCAAAACTCACATTCTTTTGTCAATCTGCTATCTAGATGTTGCCTGCAATTTTTGACCAGTCACATGAGTCTAAATCCACACTAATTCCCTCCCTCAAACTCCCACTACACTTTACACGTTCAGCAGTTTAATCTGTGGTCATACTGTCTGATATTTTCTCATGCTGGATTCAAATGTACATACTAAACAATGCCTGAGACAATCAAAAACATCAATGTACAAACCAAATACAAAATGTGCTAAATGGTATTGCTCCTGTTATTTTTGACCAGTCACATGAGTCTAAATCCACACTTATTGCCTCCTGCAAACCCCCACTTTACTTTACACTTTCAGCAGCTGCACACACACACACACACACACACACACACATACAATAATTAATGTATTAAATAAAGATATCAATCATATAAGAATACATTTCAGCATTCTGTTGTTGACTATCAGTATTTCCCCCTTTAATTCATATTGCTGTGGTTTGGGATTTTTTTTTCTTGTTACTGACATTTCTTGTTTGTTCCTCTATTTGTTCTTCCATTCCTGCTCTGTTTATGTATTTGATATTTGTCAAGTTGAATAAAAGTTTCACAGTGAAAAGATTTCATTTTGTTTTATTTTAAAATTAACATTACTAAATTCAACTGTAAGTTCAGTAAAACAACCAGATCTTTATGCACATGTCCTGCTTTGTGTTGAGAGGAGAGATAAAAGGCAGACAGGAAGAGATAAATAAAGCGGCAAGAGAAACAGCTGCGATGGAGGATGGGAAGAAAAACATGGAAGCTATTTCTCAAAGTCATAGTTAATGGTTCTGTCTAGCTTTGAACAGAAAGCTTTTGGCCAAAATGAGCGCTGGGCATTAGACATGATAAGAAGCAGCAGACCGAAAGACACACTCACACTTACAGTTACACTGTACACATGACTGCCATCAAGAACGTCATCTTACAAACACATCTTTTTTTAAAATATCGCTTCATGTTGAGCCTGCTGACACTCAGTAAAGTCCTTTGCTTTTCTTCAGGTCCATTTTTTGCAAATCTGATAGACTGTTGTAGTCATTCCATGTCATTCCTAAAGCAGCCTAAAACAAATAAACAGGGCAGTTACTTCAACCTCTCCTGATGTATTTATTTTTCAAGAAGATCGTAAGATAATCAGACTTAATAGTTTACTTGATATTCGCCTCTATTTTCTAAATCAGGTGAGCTATAATTTGATTGGCTGACTTTGAAAGCCAGACTTTCATTCATTATTTTTTTTTATTTTTTTTTTTTTTCATTCTGCCTGGAAACCAAATTGTGTTTTTAAGATTTCCTTTTATAAGACTTTAGTTTGTAGTTAACTAGACATCCACAAATTCTGCTTTATTTATTTTTTTAATAAACTATTGTTCACATGTTTGGGGCCAGTAAGTTTTTTTTTTAATTAATATTTTAAAGAAATGTATTTTTTTAACTAGAAAATTTTATTTAAAAAAAAAAAAACTTTTATTAATTAAGGCCATATTAAACAGATCAAAAGTGACAGAAAAGACTAATCATGTTACAAAAGATTTATTTTTTTAAATAAATGTTTATTCTTTATATTCATCAAAGAATCCTGAAAAAAAAATCATCAAGGTTTAGACAATACTATTAAGTAGCACAACAGTTTTTAACATTGATAATAAGACATTTTTGAACAATATTTCACAATATTACTGGTAATTACTGGCAAATAAATGTAGCCTTGGTGAGCATAAAATACTTTCAAAAGCGTAAAAAACTTACTGAGCCCAACATTTTACTGTATGTCTGTAAAATTATGCATTAAATTAATTGAATAACTAAATATATATTTTTATTATTTATTAAATATCAAAACAAAAACACTATTTAAAATAAAACTGCTCTTAAACAACATGTAAATGTTTTTTTTGTTGTTGGTTTTTTTTGGTTTTTTTTTTTTGCTTTTCAAAGGTTTCGATATGCAAGACTCAATTTATATAAATGAAATATCTACATAAAATACAATTTTAGATTCAAAAATAACTGAGCTAAACTCTACCATCCTGTAATCTATATTCCCCCGGTTTCAGACAAGGCTTAAACTAATCCCAGACTAAAATGCATGTTTGAGCTGTTTTAACTGAAAGCAACTCGCACTGATATATCTTAAAACATGTCACTGCCACTGTTTTGTCTCAAGGTACACAGCAGTGTATTATTTTTTCTAAGGCACATTTATAAAAGCTACTTAAATGTCCCACTTGAACTAAAACCTAATCCTGGCTTAATCTAAACCCTGTCTGTGAAACAAAGCCATTGTGTTTAAGGGTTAGACCTTGAAATCATGCTGAGACAGGTAGTTCTCCAAGTGTAAAGGATCCACTCCCTCGGGTAAAGGTCTCTTTAGCAGATCCTTAAGGGGAAACTGGGTCTTATTAAGGGCAGCAAGAGCATCCTGCACCAAAGTCAGCTTTTTACACACTGTGCAGTCCTGGAAGAAAACAAATATTTAAATATTAGATTTTAGTGTATATCATGTAAGCACTCACTCCTGCATATGATGGTGATGACATGTCCTCACTCACTTGGACTTCCCGTCTCAGTCTCATCTCCCATGAAGGGAATATATTAGTAAAGGTGAGAGGCTCTGCCCCTTCATCAATCAGGTATGCCATGGGAGGCCGTCTAGGATTTCTCTCTGAACACAAAACACCAAAAAGAACCTTACAAAACAGAAACAGAAAGCTTCCGAACAGCATCTGAATCCAAACTCACCTTTGCAGTACTGTAAGGCAGTCTCCATGGCGCACTTCTTCTCCTTGTCCCAGTGGGGGTGCTGTGAGACTGAAGCTTCACAACTTTGCCATAAATACACCTCCAGATAGTTATCCAGCAGGAACAGTGCTGCCGAGAGAATGTTAAAACACCACAGCCGTGTGAGGAAAACCAATAATGCACATTACAGTCAGTTTGATTCTTTTTTTTTTTTCTGTTCGTCTGAGAAAACCAAAGTTGTGTATCTTGTATTGGGAGGTTCACAGTTGTGAATCCACGTCTAAAATGATCAACTTTATCTTGTTTCATCTTTCACACTGTTTATATTTCATCCTGAATTTGGAATGAATTCTGAGTAGTGTGGTTTCAGATTTGGACAAGTATGATTTGATGGCATGCAACGAGCAGACAAGTTATTTTAAAGTGCTCCTATTATGCTATTTTAATGGCTTCTAATTTGGATTTTGTCTGGATGTGCCCTACAACAGGTTTATATGTATCAACTCTGCTTTGATTGGTTAGGTGGGCCAGGTTGAACAAAACGGCCATTGCGATAGCTGAATTTCAGCTCCGAAGGCTTCCTCAGCACTTGTAACAAACAGTAGTGATGGTGTCAGTCATATCAGTTGAAGTGCAAGACCTCATCCTCCTTTGGAAATTAATGCAATGTGTATTTGGTTTTGCAGCGCATTAAACAGCATCTTCTCGACATGTCAACAACACTAACCAAACTCTTCCAGGCCTCAGCTACAACAACAGTTTTTGAGGGCGGGTCAAAGTAGTTGTTGTTCACTTGCAGCAAATGAAATTCATATGCAAATATGTTTCAAACCTATGGATATTTGATCAGGAAGTAACGCTGGAATTACTGATGACTACACAGAAACAATTCTGAAGAGAAAACGCGAAAGTGGCGTTGCGTTATCACTTTTTATTCTGCGTTTAGACGAGCGTTTTGGGTGGGAAATCCGCGTGCATATGGTGACGCAAAAGTGCGTGAAATTCAATGTAGTATGCACTCCAGGTGGCTAGGTGGCAATGTGGAGCACTGCCACACAACAACACCAAGTCCGTGCACCTGCGTACAACCTTCACTGTCAAGCAGACTTTTACGTTTTTACCCTTTACACGGGAACGTGGTGGTGGAGTGTTTTAAGATTTCCACTCCGGACAGTGGTTTCACTTTTTTTGCATTTTTAAGCCCCCAAAATGCTGTCGCCGTGTAAACGAAAGTCACATCCAATAAAATATATTTACATTTTCACCCACAAGCGTTCTCATGTAAACAGGGCCTAAGGCAGCTCAGAATCGGTTCTTTCTTTTGGAAGACAATAACTCAATTTATTGTCAACATTTATTTTTGAAACTTTGCAGACCCTTTACAATCACAAACAGATATTTTACACACTACATGAAAGTTGATATCTGAAAAAGCATAATTGGGGCACTTTAATAAATGCTTGTCCATCTGATCAATATTTCAGTAAGTCAACACTTTCATAAGTACGAAACATTGCTTTGGTGTTGAAAGTTAACCTGTGGTTAAGTGTAGTGTGAAAAGCCTTGTGTTTCTAAGTGAACTTGCTTGCTCTCACCTGGATGTGGCACAGAATATAACTTATCCTGGAGGAAAGGCATTGCCGTAATTACTCCACTAACATGGGAGGGACTAATGAACTCCGCCCCTTCAAAAGTTCCTGATTGGGCACTCAGGTGAAAAAGGCGGGGGGTAAAGTGAAATTTACCAGGATCTGAACGGAATACAGGTATAAAAAAAACATTCATTGCACGACAGAGAGAGTTCACACATGGTTTATCATAGTTTGTTAAACATCACACCTTGTAGCATGCAGTCATATGACTTCTTGTCCTGTGGTCCAATAGCGTTCCAGAAATCTGCGGGCTCTTTCCCCTCCTCCACTTCCTGGACATTCATAAAGCTGCCAGTTCTCAGACTCAGCTCAGGTGGGCACCTAACCATTACAATCAATCACATGAAATCGATCACAGTGTGGCAATGTGCATCATTCATCATGAATATAATGTTAAAGGTGTGGCTCACATCTGTGTGAGGCGTTGGACGGTCTGCTTGGCCACCTGACGTGCTTTGCTGTGGGCTTTGCAGCCATGCCACAGGTAGATCGCCCCCTGCTGGCTGTTCAGCAAGACCAATGAGCCACGAGACCTCAGACTGGAGCAGGAGCAAGGGACCTCTAACAGACTGCCTTCAACAGACACATCCCCCCTCACACAGAACAGATGCCAGCCTCCTGAAACACATACCAAACCTATATTGTCAGACGTAATAAGTGAATATATAGTAGAGGATTGAATTTTTCAATGACCAGACCTGTGTCTCTGTTGTGTTTTCTATAAACGACCATCCCTCCCTGGAACAGCTGCAGAAAACAGGGTGGCTCCTCCCCTTCTGTTACAAACACCTGAGAACTACACTGATTGGTCAGCGCTGGTGACAAGTCCCGCCCACTGGCATTGGAGTGCCGCCCCTTCCAGATGAAAAGAGCAGATCGTTCCTGACCTCTTGCCATCTGATCACCTTTTAAATAATAGAATAAATATACAAAGTATTTAACTTCTCAAACATACTCATTTTCAAAAATGTTAATTTTAATATGTATAAATAATATACACTACCGTTCAAAAGTTAAAGATTGGTTATGCAAATAATGTAACATTGTATCAATTAGTAACAATATAAATTAAAGAAATTAACACCTTTATTCAGCAAGGATGCATTAAAGTGATCAAAAGTGACAGTAATGAAATCTATAAAGGCATTTATAATGATATGTACCCTGGAAAATATGTTTATGTGGCTACGTCCACACAAATTATCTCATGTTTTGTAGCTGAAAGTTTGAGGTTATCAGCTTACTCTGAGCAAACTTACCCAGGTAAGTCGCATAACCTGCATTCTGGAATGCCCCCTTGTTTGTCTGTTAATTTGTTTATTGTTAATAAACATTACTGCTGCAGTTAGATCCTTCCTACACAGCTCTCATTGCTGACACTGACTGTGACTACAGGATTGCAGGAGCGAGGAGCAGACTAAATATTTAGATAAGTCCTGCATATGTCACTAGAGAGAAGTCGTTTTCACCGGATGTTCCAATTATGACATTTCGGTTGAACATTACAAGATCAAAACACACAAAATGAAACATATACAACATCTCCAAGATGTAGGTGTCTTTGTTTCCACAGTATTTTCAATTTTGATATTTTTAGGTCAAACCGTTGTTGTCTATCAGTCATATAATGGAGGTATATGGGGTCTTCCTCAAAGAGCATGCACAGAGAAGTCCAAATTAAACATGATTTAATGACTCGTAAATGTAAGTACACATTGATGGACTAAGACACGAAACGAGCGGTTTTGAGGTAAGCTAAAACATATCAAAAATTAATTTCAATGTGAACTATCCCTTGAAATCAAATATATATGCGTGCATTAACTCACCTAACGCTGTGAGGCTGTAAGTCCAGCGTGTAGCGTATGTGCAGCCCTCACTAAACTGTCCCAAGCTCTCTGGGGCAACCTCACACTCCTCACTCTCTGAAATAAGCCACGATTTCACCGCAAGTGTACATAACTCCGCCTGCCGACCATCACTCAGAGTGACCATGTCTCGTCCCCTTCGTACATCCACACCATCCAGAACGATTTTTGACACAGCCGAGAGACAGACTCCACCGAAGAGAGCTCTGGCATCACATGACCACTGCTCAGCTGACACTGGCTGAGGAGATGACATGAGTGATGCGGTCTGTAGAAACGACAGAAAAGATAACATAAAACGATTTAAAAGTGAAATCTGATCACTAGAGGGCAGTAATAATATCTAAAAAATCCGTTTCAGAGGCGGTTCACATAGAATGTTTTTTTTTCTATTCCACTGCACCACTATTCCATTGTTTTTCTATGTAAACACATGCTAGACGCTGTTTGCGCTCGAGTCTTTGCAGCGTCTCGAGCATCACATGCCGTTCTATGGATGCGGTGCTCACGTTTTCCAAAGCAAAAACATGTTCTGTGTGAACGGCCCCTAAGGTTGATGGAAGTCATAGTTAGGGCTGAACGATATTGAAGAAAAGTGCGATACGCGATAGCTCGTTAAATAATGGGATATGTGATATGATAATGTACTAAACAAATGTAAAAATAAAACTGCTTAGTCTTCACTGTATATAAACACCGATTCTTATTAAAGCTATAACAGTAATTCAGTCAAGAGCAGCGAGTGATTTTCTCTTTGTCTTTTGTTATTTGATTAATAGTAAAAACATAGACGGCAGCAGGTTTATTAGGCTGCTGTCACTTTAAGAGCCAAGGCACGGATCCAATATACTGCTACACATGCATTTTATACGTTAACTTAAGACATAACTGACTGATTACGTGAATACTCGCCATTCTGACATAATTTTGTGTGTATTTGGCCATATACAGTAAGTTAAGGGAAATAACTGATTTCAGAATCGCACGTTGTCTGAGATGTGTGTGCGAGTACGCCTCTGCGGCTTAACTCTTTTTAACATTATGCATATCACGCGCATGTAACACTCATGTGTCCAGTCTATTCTCTGCTATCTGCGTCAACCTAAAATTTGGACATTGAAGTACTAAAATCCTTTATTGATTATTTAGATATATTGTGCAGCCCTAGTCATAGGTATAAAAGAGGAACCTAAAATATGTTTGTTATTATAACATGTACTATATATGTAAGCCTCCTCACCTGCTCCTCCTCTTGTATGAAAGGTTCGATGTGATTTTTGTTCACTTTTGTCTGCTCAAATGAGTTGGCAAACTTCTCTTTGAACAGTACCGTCTCATTTTGGTCAAACACACGGCCAAAAAGTGCCCAGTCTGGCCGTCCAGTTCCCTTCCTGAACACACAAATAAGTACATTTGTTGGTGAATACAACCAATAAGCTTGGATTTCTCTTTCCTTGTAACCTAAAATTAAATTATTTATCATTATTCCTTCAGTGGAATTATATATATATATATATATATATATATATATATATATATATATATATATTAGTATTAATATAACTGTTTTTACATAATTTATACAAATTTATACTTAAGAGCTGCAGTCATTAAAACAAAGGAGACAGAGCAAATCCTGAGACGTTCTGATATTCATATTAACGTTAATTCAACTTGTTATACTGATAATATAATTCTTACTCATTATAAGGAATGCAAAACAGAAGCATTTTCACTAATGGACTTTTGGAGCACACTGTAGCTGGATATAAGAAGAAGAATCTCCCATTACAGTGAACCTACTTGGGAATGCGGGAACTGCCACCAGAGGGATCCAGAGGGTTAATCCTGCAGTTGCTGTAGTCATACGCGCCGTCCCAAACCTGCTGAGCCAGCTGAAGGGCCAGTTTCCTCTCACTGGGACCGACGTCTTTCCCATGCCACAAATAGAGCTCGCTGCCGAAGTCAAACAGCAGAGTCTGAAACGGAAAAAGCACTATCAATAGGTGTAACCAACCACCTTAAACAGCAGTTTTGCCATGTGTAATCACAAGCAGTTATAAAGTGCATTATAAAGTCATTTATTCTTTAATAGTATATGGCTTGAGATCAGGACCTGAGAGGAGTTCAGTAGAGTGAGCTGTGGTATGGCAGCCCAGGCCTGCTCAAGGGGGCTGAATCTGTCCCCCTGCAGCCTATAAATACAGTTTGACTCTGAAATGGCTCGCTCATAGTGCTCATCCTCATCTGTGCTGTCTGGACCTGCAAAGTAATACACCCCTATTTACATAAAAATGTCATTTTAACAGTTTTGGAAAAGAAAAGTGTTGTTTTTGTACGGCTCTTGCCTTTATACTGGGCCTGTCCCCCGAGAAGCTTCCAGAACTCTGCTGCCTGCAGACTGTCTGTATTTACACCTTCATCAAGGTGAACGACGCCCGTTGCCTGACAACCCATATCCCTCTGGGTCACAATCAACGAGGCCATTTCAGATGCCTAGAACACAACCTTAGTCAACATCCAGGAACTAAATCCCAAAATCTGATTGATCTGAATCTGAGCTGAACATCTGAGCTGAATAATAATAAATGAATTATTAATTATTTAATTAAAGGTGCAATGTGTAATATTTCTGAGGATCTATTGGCAGAAATGCAATATAAGATCCATAACTATGTGTTCAGTGGTGTATAAAGACCTTACTCAATGAACCGTTATGTTTTTATTATCTTAGAATGAGACATTTATATCCACTTAACCGCGGACATCCCCTTCTATGAAGTTCGACATATCGTGACGTCATGTTTCTACCGTAGCCGAACACGAACAAACAGCGCTACAGAGCGCGTTTCATTACTACCTTGAAAGAGAAGCCGCAGAGATCTAGAAGCTAGCCATAAACACCGTGAGTGGTGAATTTTCCCTTGTCAGTGGTGTAAAATATGTAGTTGGACTGTTTCATGTAACTTAGTTCTTCTCCCTCGCTGTGTTATGGCTTTGACAATCAGCTGATTAGTACTATTAACCGTAAAACAGTAACGTTACAGGAGTCACCAACCCTTCGATCTCGGATGACAAGTCGATCATGGAAGCATTTTAAGTAAATTGCAACTAGTTTTCAAAACCAGAGAAAAAAAAACAATATTTGTATTCATTATTACTTATTCATTTGTGTGTAGTAAAAGGCTCGCACACTGTTACAATCCCGTCATTTTTGCCGCGCGCACCTTTGCGCTCATGCGGACGCGTCAAGTATAAACAATTCTTTACGCTTTAACAAGCTCAGCCACAGTAACAACATAACAGCTCATATTAGCGAGCTAAACCTTTACTACCCTGTTAGAAAAAATATAGTTGGATGATTTCATGTGGTTCTTCTCCCTCGCTGTATTATGGGTTTGCTATGTGGGGAGAAATGTACTGTTTACGTTCGTGAGACAATCAGCTAATTACTATTATTATATCAAATTATATATTAAAACCCTTGCTCCTTACCTGACTATGGCTTTGAAAACTTTATCCATGATGTGGTTTATAATGGACTGTGGTACAGAAACAGTGACAATGTTACACACTCTTGGCTTACTCCGGCTATTCTCGGCTGTCTCGGACGGCGATATGTTTGTCCCGTTTTAGCCAACGTAGCTTCTTCGGTGAGCAGTGGGCTGAGCCATTAGTGTAGTTCGCAACCGAACCGCTAGATGCCGCTAAAATCTACACACTGCACCTTTAAAATGTATTCTTTCATTTTAATTTATTACAATTATTTGAATAAAACTTTTGATGTGACAATACTTGCAATGGCTCATTCTCTTTCTGTGTGAACTGATGGTACCTTTTCTCTCTCGATGGTGTTGGAGAGTTTGCCGGTCCAGAGGAAGCAGTTTGAGGGTGTGACCAGCAGAAAGCAGTCGCCACTGTTAAGAGAGTGTGACACAGGCTCCACCAACCGCACCTGCACCTGCCTCCATCCTGGATAAACACATACATGCATAGAAAACATTACCTGCATTGCTCTCGCAAGAAACTCGCAGGATCTTATGGAACTTCCAAGCATGCAAACTTGAAAAATCAAGTGTGCTTCCATGACTATAACAAGCAATGTGGAATTTTACAATGTATACTACCACTTCACACAGTTCAGGGTATGAATTTTTTAAAATATTTTTATTTAGCAAGGATGCCTTCATTTTAACAAAAGTGACAGTAAAGAAATGTATATTGCCGCAAAAGGTTTCCATTTCAAATAAATGCTATTCTTTTGAACTTCCTATTCATCAATTCTTTCTATTAATCAGAAAATTCATTCTATTCAACATGAAAACAAGAAATGTTTCTTAAGCAGCAAATCATCATATTAGAGTGATTTCTGAAGGATCATGTGACACTGACTGGAGGAATTATGCTAAAAAATTAGCTTTGACACCACAGGAATAAATAACATTTTAAAATATATTCAAATAGAAAACAGTATTATAATATCATTTCACAGTATTGCTGTTTTTACTGTATTTTTGATTAAATAAATGCAGCCTTGGCAAACATAAAATACTTTTTCATAAACACTAAAAAAATCAACTCTAGTGTAAGTATATAAAATTCTGAAGAACATTAGATGAATATTAGAAACATTATCATACCTTTAACCTGGATGAGCATGAGTTTGTTGTATGGCACTATGGGTCTGCTCACTTTTCCAGAGGAAGTGACATCAGCTGGGGTGCAGTTAGAATTTTTCATAGCTTTAGGGAAAATAAAGATGAAAGAAGTTTGATGATGCTAAATATGTTTAAGACATTTGATTAATCATGATAAAATATTTTGATCTGACTCTAAAAAATTAAAACACTGACCAGGAATATAAAACGGTTCGAAAAAATATATATATTTTAACCTGTATTATTCTCTATTTCACTGTTTTCTTCAGGCTGCATGAAATCCTGCTGGATATCCTCTCTAGCAGCAAGAGCACGTAATGGATTCCTCGAACCCTGAGTCCTGCGGGACGGCCGTACTGAGCGCCTGTGTTCAGCTACAGCTGAGCTCAAACTAAACACACACATAGAGCGATAGATAAACCTGTATCTAATCACATCGAGAAATCCCTCAGAAATACATGTACACACAGACCCTGACTTTACATTGGCATGTTGGTCTGACAGAGAGTGCTGAGGTCTGGCTCTGTGTCTCCTCCATGGGTAGGACACGCTGGCAGTGAGCAGGGGTCAGAGGTCAAGACCTCTTTAGCCATCTCAGTACCAAACATCTGACTCTCTTGGACTTCATTGGTGCAAATGGTTTGTGCTTCTGTAAAGATGAGTTTGGGAGAGTCTTCCTCCTCACAGATTTCCTGAAATAACAGAAAGAAATGAATTAGTTGATATTCTAATATCTAATATAACTTTATTTAATGTGACGGCAAAGCTGAGTTTTCAGCATCGTTACTCCAGTCTTCAGTGTTAAACGATCCGTCATAAATCATTGTAATATGCTGATTTGTTGCTCAAGAAACATTTCTTATTATTATCAATATTGAAAAGAGTCTTAATATTTTTGTGGAAACTGTGATACTATTTAGGGATAGGGCACTACAGGATTCTTTGATGAATAGAAAAGAAACATCAAAAGGACAGCATTTATTTGAAATAAAAATCTTTTGTAACAATTTTACAACAGTCTTTACTTTCACTTTTGATCAATTTAATGTGTCATTGCAAAAAATAAATCTTTTAAACGGTAGTGTATGAATAGCTTAAAACTACCTTGTCTTTCCCCATCACCTGTGGTTGGCTTTGAGTGGATGTGGAAACCTCTTGAGCTTCATAAGAAAGACTCCTCTAGAGAGGGCGAGAGAAAGATGATACATTTTTAGGTCTGCTGGTCAAAGTCAAATCAAATGAATGACATGCCATTATTGACAGTAAAGACACTCTTTGTCTGAGGACAAAACAAAATGGATCTTAAAGGGATAGTTCACTTTGAAATTAATTTTTGATATGTTTTAGCTTACCTCAAGGGCATCCAAGATCTAGATGTCAATTTTGATATTTTTAGGTCAAACTGTTCTTGTCTGTCAGTCATATAATGGAGGTATATAGGGGTCCACCTCAAAGAGCATGCACAGAGAAGTCCAAATTAAACATGATTTAATGACTTGTAAATGTAAGTACACATTGATGGCCTAAGACACGAAACGAGCGGTTTGTGTGAGAAAACTAACAGTATTTATATTGTTTTTACCTCTAACCACAGTCACGTCCAAGTGATCTGAGGGCGAGGGCATTTCTCACGCGCGGGTACGTCACTCATTAGTCACTTTCCGACCGGAGGGACTTTTGCAGTTCCTAGAACCTAACGTTCCTATAACCCTTTTTTTCCCGTGTTCCGACCGGACTAAATGGGGGATTTTTTAGTTCCTCAGACCGTAGTTCCTATAACTATTTCAGTACCTAGTCTAGAGCAAGGACTTTTTTAGTTCCCTTTCCCTAGGTCTACGCTGATTGGTTAAACTTAAGTCATCCACTGTCAACACGGAACTTGTAGCGCGCTGTCTCCGTGTTTTTGCAAAACATTACATCGAGGATTAAGACAAACATAACGTATTCAACCAGCTAATTGCTAATTTTAGATAAACTTACCCGTCGTTTTATTTGCCTCCTGCGCTCTGCTCTTTTATCTTCTTCCATCATATCACTTAATATCATATTACGCTGGAGCCTTCGTCTTCTGTGTTTCTCTGTACAGAACTTGAGTTCTAATAATCTCATAATCTTTAAATGCCGCCGTTCGTTCTCCGTTATTAAGGTCCCGGCAAGGCAGAACAGGAACATTGCAATCGTTTTTTTTTTTATATAAGAACAACAGACATTTATGTATACAGCAAAATTAACATTCAATATATAAATTACAAAGTCTTTCATACTAGGGGGGTATTGTAAACTTATATAAAGATATTATAACATTTGCATATTTTCAATGTTTTAAACGCTTTTTGCTTCATAGAAAATCGGAGTGAATCAATATAAACCTCAATTTCTTTCCTAAATAAAATAAAATTAGGCTTTTTACAGGAGAATTTGCATTTATGAAAATAAAATTTTGCCATTAAAAGAATGAAATTAATTAAATAATTCTGATTGTGCTTAACTGCTGGTTTGTTGCTGTTGTATGTGGCCGCGCTACGTCTAGTGATGACGCTTTAAAGACCGTCGCCGTGCTTGCGTTACCCCTCCTACCAGTTCCTATGGCCACTTGGCCAGTGCGAACGCAAGCAGCAAAACTGAGTTTGGGGGAGAGTAGTTCTTAGAACTGTTTAGAAGTGGACAGTTCCTATAACTAAGTTCCTGTAACTACTTGGTCGGAAAGCGGCTAATGTTTACACAGAAATTTACACAGAAAGTGTTATCCTTCTCTGTGAAGATCTAAACATATTTATATATACAAGAAATTGCAATGGAAGATGACTTAGATATATCAACAGACAACATTGATTTTTATTTTCGCAACCATGCAAGAGATCACCTCCGGCGCTTTCCGGTGCTTGCGCAGACCGAAAAAATGTAAAAACTGAAAATACCGTGGAAAAGAGACACCTATATCTTGGATGCCCTTGAGGTAAGCTAAAACATATCAAAAATTAATTTCAAATTCAACTATCCCTTTAAAAGGACAAGGCAGCCAAGTGAACACATTCAGGACACACTATAAAGGATAAATAAATGTTTTGTAGAAAAGCACATGCTTAGAGCAGTAACAGTTTATAGACACATTCATCAAATTGACACATTAATAAAACTCTCACCTCATTAAAAAACATCACATATTGAGGTGTGGTGCTTGAACGAGAGTATACAGAGGAAAACACAGGCTCCTGAGAGGAGAGGAGAGGAGAGGAGGGGAGGAGATAGGAGAGGAGAGGAGAGGAGAGGAGAGGAGAGGAGAGGAGAGGAGATGAGAGGAGAGGAGATGAGAGGAGAGGAGAGGAGAGGAGAGGAGAGGAGAGGAGAGGAGAGGAGAGGAGAGGAGAGGAGAGGAGAGGAGAGGAGAGGAGAGGAGAGGAGAGGAGAGGAGAGGAGAGGAGAGGAGATGAGAGGAGAGGAGAGGAGAGGAGAGGAGATGAGATGAGATGAGATGAGATAGGAGAGGAGAGGAGAGGGTGACTAATGAAATCTCAACAACAACAATATACTGTATGCTCAGTCAAATAGAATAAACACATAGAGACAATGACTAATGAAAGCTCACTTTTTAGCACATACAGTAATAAGCAACAATGCATGATCATTAAGTCAGTTAAAGTAACTGAAACACATACTGCATAAACTCACATAGCAATCTTACCCAGCATTGAGTTAGGGGAGTAGATTCCGCTGTCCTGACAGTCTCATCCTACAGGGGGCATGCAGTGTGGAAATCAGGGACAACATAGATATTGAGTTGTGACTCACATACTGCATGCTAACATACATTTGACCACAAACACACATGCTGGTGTATTTATTTACACACAGAAATACAAATAAACCTCCTAGTCAGTATCACCTAGTTAAATAAGCTTTGATATTTTAGGTGTCTATAAAAAACACAATGAAATCAGCATTTCATACACACACCTGTGGCCCACTGTTTACACTGATATTGCACCTTGCCTCAGCACTTTGCACCTCCTCTTCTTCCTTAGTTAATCTTGAGCCTGTCAGCCTGTGAAAAAACACTTTCTCATTTAAATTTTGTCAAAAACATACCATATACCATAAATGAAAATGTGATAACAAATACCAGTTTGCAATATCAAGCAGCATAACAGACTGTTCTTGTAATAAAATCAGCCTTGTGTGTAACAAATGGCCATGCCTGCACTTATGTTAAAAATAAGATGGATAGATTTCGTCAGATTGTCATCTAATTTGAGGTACATAATCCTCATACTATGTAGTTTAAAAGTAGCACATGGGCTATTTTAATGGTGAGTACACAAATCAGAAAATAAGGCAGTATCTTAGGAATGCTTTGGGGTATTAATATGAGACTCCCTACGTATTATTATTACCACAATTGCAAGAGTACAGCTTTGGTACAGGAGCACTTTGGTGACAGTGCCAGCAACTGGTAAAAATCCCACAAAAAGGAACAAAAACATAGAACTTTAAAATAGCTTTTGGTTTAAAATCATGATTTATCTTTACTAAAAATAATAATTTTAATTGCGTTTAATTTTAAATGCTGTACATATTGTGAATTCTGAATAAGCAAAATTATTAATTTTCACATACTGAAATAACACCACCATCATACTTAATCACTATAATTTAATTACTTCTCCCTTGAATAAGTAACGTAAAGGATTATAAAGGATTACTTATTAAAGGAAATACTGTATAGATTATAGAACAATTCTATATAAAACAACAGTGGCTTTAACCTCAAAATGTAACGCTTTAATGATAAAATGTGTTTTTAATGTAAACTTCTCCCTTTAAATACATTGGTCAGCTCAAGAATAATTTATGCAATTTTATTGTATTTATTTGAAAGAATTAAATGAGCAGTCTCAATTCGATCCTTGTATTGTTTAACTGGTTCGGATTTAGAAAGGAATTAGTCATGCGTAATGTAATACTTTATCGAGAGAGTAATTAGTAGAACAATCTAATCACACTGTTGAAGATGCAACATTTCTTGAGGAGATGTTATTGAGATTATTAAGTTAATAATTGAGTGATGATTGAGCAATGTTAAAACAATTGACGGTAACAAGCAGAATCACTGAAGGAGAAAACCAGAATGTTTAAGTCACCATTATGGTATTCAGTGTTTGTTTTAGTTAGGCTCTCGACCCTCACATAATTAACTTTAGATTTTGTTTGGCTGCTCTACATGTGTTATAACAGCCAGGTGAACAAATAGAAAAGGTGATCTGATTTGGCGTTGGTTATGATTTAACATAATCATTATTTCACAATTATTTGACCTGAGTCATTTAACTCATATAGAACCCAATTTCTGAGTTAAGTTTACCTCATGGGTTATAGCAGCTATATCATTGTAAAGCACACAATTTTAAGCCTTTTCAATGAAATTCAAATGATCAAATCAATAAAAATAAAGAAACTTAAAAAGAAATGTATAAATATGTAGGCACACAGAATATAAAGATTTAGTGTATGAATCTCAACAATGGTGACATACAAATCACCTCCTAACATCAGCTCATTATTTAATCATGATTAATGATTGGTGGCACACAGAATGCACTGCAACATGCTTTAAAATTGTCACCATTGTTGAGATTCACAGGCTGTTTCTTGATGTCTGTGTGTGCTTATATTAAATATTGTTTTGAAGTTTCTTTATTTGTATTAATTTGAAATTTTGATTGAGAATTTCAAAATCTTTTTGTAAAAAAAAAATGTCTTAACCATCACATTTCACAAATTTAACGCATTCTTGCCAAATAAAAGCAAATAGTAATAATTCCTTCTTTTTTTAACTCTCTAACTGACCCAAAATGAAAAGTATACTGTATATCTGACAATAAACACAAAGAGCAAGAGAGTGAAAGCAAGAGAACCTGTCAGTGATGTCTGATTCTCTGCTCTGTTCTGTGATCTGGAGGTCTTCTGACTGGGATGGACATTCCTCAGGCTTCGACGCAGATCTCCGTGTTCTGCCGTGTTCTTCCTTCCTTCCCCTCTGCCTCCAGGGAGCACTGGGGGGGTGGGCTGGAGATGGACCCACAGCTGATATATGTCTCTCCTCTTTCACCTCCCTCTCCCTCCTCTCTCCCCCATTCTTCTCTAGGCCATGTCCATTCAGATCCCTATCCCGATCTCTGGTTCCACTCCTCCACACCACTCCCTCCGAAGAGCTCTTTTTCAAAATGCCTTTAATCTGCACTGCATTCTGGGAGTTGCTGTCTGCTGTAGGCTTTAGATGGGGTGATGAGGTGAGTTCGGAGGAGGAACCCCTCTCCTGTGAAGAGCTCGGCCCAGAGAGACGCACTTCACTGGGCTTCAGGTTGATGGACTCAGCTTGCTGTCGGTCAGAGAGGTGAGGCGTCAGATGAAGACGAGGAAGCTGAACAGGCTCTTTCTGAAGCTAAAGTGGAAGAAAGGCTTATAAACATCTCTGGAAACAACAGAGAATGTAATCTAGAAGTTAAAGTCACAAAAAATGGTTTGTGTTGTGTTTTGGATGCTGGTTTTATCAACAGGTTGCTTAAGCACAACATCTGTGTTCAATGAAAGTTTTGCCATGCAGCATTACTGCAAAAATCCCAATATTTGAATTATAATATTAAAGTAATAATATTAAATATTAATATTAAATCCCAAACTGCTTCTTCACAATATTCAATATTTCTACTTTATTTTCTAGTAGAAAATATCTGAGCATCCTTCACACAAGAATAATTTAACAAAGCAAAATGAAAGGTAATCAGATACATTTTTTTAGAAAATATATTGTGAGTGAAATGTATTGTTTATTGCTTAAATAAACTTTTTTAAACAAACTGACAATAAGGTAAACAAGTAACTTATAATGATAATAAAATATTATACATACTGAATAATAATCAAAAATATTTAAAAGCAAACCAACTACTGGAAGTTCCAATTATTTGAAAATTAATGAAACTTGTGAAGAGTGAATATTCAATAAAACGATTTTTAAAAAGATATATATATATATATATATATATATATATATATATATATATATATATATATATATCCACATATATATTAAATGGCATATTAATATATATTAAATACTAATAATGGCATAGCCATCACAGCAAAATTAAATAATATATACATATATATTATATATATAATGGCTATGCCATTATTAGTTTTTAGAAAATATGATTCATTTTTAGAAAATGTATCTTGAATTAAATTATTTCACCCAATCATAAAACTTACTAGTAAACATTCATACATTTAACCTTCCAACAACAACAAAAAAAGGAAATTCATCGGAATATTTATCTTGGTCACCAGATCTGAAGTTGACACACACTGATTAAAACAAAATGATGACTGGACAAGTGGCAAATAGAAACAATGCCAAGTAACCACAGACAAGCAGAGCTATATTTGTTCATGCATGCCAAATATACTTACCAAATTGACCTCATCCACAGTGATGGGCTGTGTGCGGTAGCGAGCACCCTTCTGTCTGCGTCTCTCAGAGGCCTCTAGTGGGCTGCCGTCTCTCGCGGGACTCCCCACAGCACCCAATATGGGCTGAGACAGTTTGTTGAAGAGAGCCAGTTTCTCACTCATAGACAGTTTAGTGCCAGCATCATCCTCCACCTCTGCCTCAGGCTCACACGCCTCACCCGACTGAGGACTGAAGGAGGAACCATTGACAGTGAATTAGGTCATTCATTTGTTTTTAACCTCAGAATTACTTCTTAAATTGGCAGTGGCACTGCTGCTGTAAGCGGAGATAGAGATTTAAAAACATATTAATGCAAGAAATGAGCATGTTGTTTAATGAAGTCCAGCCCACCTCGCTGCCATCACTGTTTCCTCAAAGGTGATTGGCTGAGTGAGTGCTCGGGGATCATTGTTACGGCGAACTCTGCGCTCATGGAAACTATTACTGGAGCGAGGTTTGAGGAACAAGGACGCCTCAGGTGAAGCTGTCTTCTCCAATTCCTGATAGCAAAACAACAATGTAATAAAAATGCTTAAATGGTGGAATTATATGAGAGAGAGTGACAGATGTAAATAATTCACCAAGAGATACAGTTGACCCAAAAAAATGCTTTTTTTTAAGAAATTAATGATTTTTTTTAAGGAAGAAAGCCAATTAAATTGATTAACAGTGACAATAAGACATTTAACCCTAACCCTAAATGTTACAAAATATTTGAAGAGTTCAGATGCAAAAGCCTCTAAGTACCATTTGAAATTTTCTTCTAGAATGATCATTTTTATCAAGCTTGTATATTTAAGTTCAGTAATTTCACTTTAATAACAATTAATAGGTAATCTTCATTGCCATTTAAGTGAAATTACTGAAATTTAATATACAGGCTTGATAAAAAATATCATTCTAGAAGAAAATTTCAAATGGCATTTAGAGGCTTTTGCATCTGAACTCTTCATTTATATTTTAAAAAAAAAAGAAATTCTGTTCTTTATCCTAAAAAAATGTATCATGTTTTCCACAAAAATATTTAGCAGCACAATTTTGTTGAACATTGATAATAATAAGAAATGTTTCTTGGGCAGCAAATCATCATGCTAGAAAGATTTCTGAAGGATCATGTGACTGAAGACTGGAGTAATGATGCTGAAAATTCAGCTTTACCATCACATGAATAAATTACATTTTAAAATACATGTATTTAGAAAAGTTATTTCAAATTTAAAAAAAAAAAATTAAAAAAAATGTAAAAAATTGTGTAATACTGTGTATTATAATTTTGTATTGTACTTTTTATTATTTTTTATTTTTATTGTATTACTTTTATTGTACTTTTGTTCAAAAATGTGCAGCCTCTTGGTGAACATAAGAGAGAAAAAAAATCTTTAAAAAGCATTAAAAAATTTTAATGGTATTGTAATTTAACAAATTTAAATGTGACGATTGAAAAACATAATTTTAACAGCATTTAAAAATATAATCACTTTAAATTCCTTTTTATTTACACAAAATAATTCATGCTTCACCAAATCTGTTTGATTTTCTTTCTTCCATAGCTCACAACAGGAGATGTTTAAGAGAATGTTCACGCTGCTCTTTTCCATAAAATGAAAGTGAATGGTGTCTAGGGGCCAGCAAACTCAAAAACTGACCAAAAACTAAACTCATAAACTCATTTATGTTAGAAGTCATTGCATATTTGCAATATTATTTTTACCAAGTACTTTGATAATACTGTGTGCTGTGTGAAGATGTGTCACCCCGTATTTAGTCACAATTCACTTTCACTGTACATAAAAAGATATTTCTGTGTTCCATGTAAGAATGAATATCATTTGTCACATCAACATGTGAGTGAGTTAATGGCATTACTGTCATTGTTATGAGAACAATCCCTGTATTTTCTATATCACCAAGAAAATGTAATATCTCTTTCTCTGGTGAAATGGGTCAGTGGCAGGATGAATTAAATAGATCCTGCACTGATAGTCTCGGTAAGGAAGTCACAGTAACAAATGAAACCCAGTGGGTCATACGGTAACCAAACACTACAGGTGTCCAATTACCACATACAACCCAAACACAAAGTATAAGAACAGAGAGGAGAAAACATACTGGAGCAGAAAGAGAATGAGGTCATCATCACATTGCTTTTTAAAATGTATAAATATACTTTATCCTCAACACATTTTAGAAGATAAAAAAAAACGTTTTTGTATGTGAGAATAAGTTCTATGTATGTAATGGGAAATGGGTCATAAAAGTGCTAATACTAATACATTAAAAAGTGAATTTTATGGTAATGGTAAGTGTAGTCTAAAGTAATTATAATTAGCTTTTATCAAGAACAGTGAATTGGGAAGTCCCCAAAAGGTTAAATATACACAAGGTGTGTGTGTGTGTGTGTCTGTGTTTTCCATCCATGGCAATGACCTTTTTCTATTCAGGCAGCAGCAGTTGCTAAAGAGATACGGTGGGTTCTTGTTTCACCTACTTTAAACAGAGACATCTTGGCAGCTACACTCATCTTGGCTCTGTCGTCTGTCTTTACATCCACTGCAAGAAAAACAGCAAGCACAACATTACAAGGGGATAAGTATCTCCAAGTCACAAACATGCATTTTAGAGCAACAGAAATGCCACGCTAATCAAAACTGAGACTTCATAACAGACTGCATTACTTGTGGCACAATCTGAACAGATCCTGCTGATTCACACTACACACACATGCATATCTAATTGAGGACATAGCATATTGTTTTATATAGTACACAGTTACGTAACTGTAGTTCACAGGCTTTTTTTACATGTTTGCAATTAAGGACATCCCTAAAAAAGGCTGTCAGATTTAGCTCAGTTCTGGGGACTAATTCATTTGTCCACAAACTATATACACATGTGATTCACCTTAGATCACAGTGGTGTAATTTTCAGTGTGAGATCACTAAATAACTGACAAACATATCATACATATTCTCTCACGCGCTCATAAACTCATTGCTCTGTGTTTGGCCAAATGCACAAACAGTTTGGCAGATGTATTCTTCACCTGTGCGTATATTTCTCCTGACTGGCAGATTTATATCTGATCCCAAACACACACACACACACACACACACACACGTTGTGTTTTCATGTTTTATGGGGACTTCCAGACATGATTTTAGTACCGTACAAACTGTATAATCTATCCCCTGACCATAAACATAATACACACATTATTATATTGTACTAAATGTGTTACTAAAAGTGTCACTAAATTACTGTCCTAAAAAGCATGGCTTATATTTATAACACTGCTTTCTTTTATACAGCCTTGTAAGATGTATCCACTCACTAGTAATAAAACAGAGGTCATTATAACTGTTTATGACAGTATCCACTTACTCAGAATATATGTATGTGTGAAAGTGTATGAGAGTGTGTTTATGTTTTGGTTTACTATGTGTATTGCATTGCAATGGTACTATGAAGCGGTAGAGTTGCAAACTTTGAAAAGACTGCTCAGACTAGTTAGACAACCATTTACAAAAAAAAAAAAAAAACTCCTCCATATACGCCTATATACACAAACACTACCGTTCAAAGGTTTGACGTCAGTAAGAATGTTTTTTGTTTTGTTTTCTGAAAGAGAAAAACTTTTATTTAGCATGGATGCATTAAACTGATCGTAAGTGACATTAAAGAGACTTTTACATTGTTACAAAATACTTATATTTCAAATAAATGTGGTTATTATAAACTCTTGAGCAGCAAATCGGCATATTATTATGATTTCTGAAGGATCATGTGACACTGCTGCATGATGCTGAACATCTTTCTGACCCTGACTCTTGAACGGTATAGTGTATGAATGCTGAATTTCATAAAAACCTGAAAAACTTCATAAAAATGTTTCAATATTAGAACATCATCTCTGTTTTCATCAATTTAGCTTGTCACAATAATGTCTACTTGATTGAATGAGTTTTCAGAGTTTCTCACTTGCAGGTTTACTTAAAGCTATACTGCGTGATTTTTACCCCCATCTAGCGGTGAAAAGATATATGACCATCCAGTGAATATTAGTTTCTGTTCCTCTCAATTCCGATTTCATTTTACCTCCTACAGTGGCCAATGTAGTCCAAGATTAACATGGTTTCCAGTTCGACCTCGTCCATGAGTGTTAACTCATAAACGCGAAAGGCGAAGCTTGAATTAACGGGTATGTCCCTCTTTGGCTAATGTACTTTCAAGATGGAGGGGCAACATGGTGACCGACATTAGAACCCCTTACCTGTATGTATTTTCAATGGCATATTATACACTCACGAGAATACTTTATTACTTGAACGAAGTAAATATACATTAATGAGCACATATATTTTTGAAAGAACTAAGTGTTTTTAGCTAATAATGTATAGTGTATAGTGTGTTTTTAGATATGTTTTTTTTAAGATGATATAGTAATTGTTGTAGTGTAAAGGCCCAACCATGGACTGGAGTTGAAAATTAGCAATAGCTACAATCTCTTTTTGCATAGCATCAGTTACAGACTTGTTTTGTACTATGTTTAATTGCAATGTCCATGTCAAATAAATGAATAAATAAATAAATAAAATAAACTAAAAGAGTTACACAGTGTAGCTTTAAATAAAAAAGCAGCATTTGACTTAAAGTTGACTTTCAGTTGATTAACATTTTTTACAGAGTAAAATTGTAGGTTAAGCACTTACTTTGCGAGGTGTCCTGATTTTCATCGTCCATTGTTCTGTGAAATGAAGAACTTTATGAGAAGTCTCAAAGTAAAAGGAAGGACCACAAAAACCAAACTCACAATCAACTGCTCACTCGGTCTTTTCAATGCAAAGTAAGACATACGCATAGATGTTATACAGAAAAAAAGTAAGATGACTTCACACCAGATCTGCTTTAACAAGCCTCTCCGGCACTACGGGCATTGTGACACACACTCACTCAGACACATCTGTGCAGGTTATATGCATGACATAATCCAAACTATTAAAACTATGAGCTCTTACACACACCCTTTTGGATGATCCTATCAAGCACATGGGATACATGCTGAACTCATTTCCTTACTCAAGGGAAAGGACTGTGTTGAGTATGATATCTGGCATCTGTTAATATATTCCAGCTATTTATGATAGTGAAAGGATTTTACTCTTAAATGACTAAATATCAACAAACACACACAGCACGTTCTTAAACACTTATCACATAAATATATATAATAGAGCATGTGCGTGTATGGCATGTTTGAATGTTTTTTTGTCACATGAAAAAAGGTTAATGACAATCATAACACCCAGCTAAGTTAGTGTGTCTAGGTAGTAAGCAACTGCTGTGAGCACACACACTGCATGCCTGTGTGGAGATCAGAGACAGTCTCCATACCCACAACTCTCCTTTATCTCACAAGCTGTGATGGGTTGAGTACGGAAACGTTCACTGCTTTTGCGACTCCCTGCAGGATCCCCTGGCATGTATCGACGGGTACGCCGACGACATCCCTCGGCACCTGGTTGAACCGCTAGGTCAAGAGTCAAGGCCACCACACCACCATCAGTGGTGCTAATATTTGAGTACACAAACCAGATGGCGGAGAGGAAGAATGTGTGTTTGCAAGGGAAACAGAAACAGAGAAAGAAGGAATGAGTCAAAGGAAAAGATTAGAAAAGGACACTTCTACTACTTCTCACAGCACACTGAAGACGGTAGGATGTTAGACAGCATCAATCACACTGTCATCATGGTGCCAAAACTACAGGTAAACATTAGCATTATGTTAGCACCGCAAAATGTGCACATAATACAATTTATTGCATCAAGAGCTACCCTAAAACTGATATGAAATGTAAGGGCACAGATACAGCCAACAAAGTAAAGCTAAAACACTGTTAAACACATTAGAAACTTACTTTAAAAACTACTTTAACATTTTATTCGTTTAATATGGGGTGACTCCTAGATGTGTGAATACATTTCATGATGTGTATCTGTCTTATTTAAGTGTGTTTTTGCAGCCCAAGGTACACCATGTAAAAAAATGTATTCAGAATTTAAATAACGAGTCAGTACATCCTTTCAAAATGTATATTTATAATTTAGAAGGGGCGGGATGTTTTTCACAGGAAATTGCACCCGTCTCAAATAGAGAAAAGTGGCTCTGGCTACTTTGACGTGCACTGAAAAAAATAATTTTTTGGTAAGGTAAATAATACTGAAAAAAACCCAATGTAATTTACAAGAAAAAGTTAGTTCAGGCAAGAATTAAAAAAAACTAAGTAAATTCCATATCAAGCGAGTAGAAATGAAGCATAAATACGAACTCAAAAAAATAAAGTAGAAATTACTCTACTTTTCTGATACTGGGGTTCGCATCATGCACTGGACCTTGAATAATTAATGAGGTTCATTTTTCACTGGTTTCCAGCTGTATTTACACTGTTTATCATTTCTTTTGTTGTCAGGATTAGTAACTTGCCATTTTGTGACATTTTGAGGAAATTTTCTGCTCAAAATGACACATTCAAACGATCCATTAAATGTTACCGTCATTGTGTATTGTCTACCAAGTATTGAGGTCTTTGCATTCACATCACGCTTAACATCTGACATGATGAAGTATAAATTACTAGATGGGCTAAGTAAAACACATACTATAAATGACTGGTATAATTCAATTAAATTGTTTGAGTGAAATGTAATGCAAAGAAAATTACAACTAAATCGATATTAATCAACCTTTTACTAGCCAAGTTACTTACATTCTTTGTTACTTTCACTTAACTAAAGTAAAGTTAATGAACTTAATTCCATATTCCAAGTAATTTTTAACTTAAGATTTCTAATTAAAGCTACTGATAAATATGTTTAGGTTTTTACTCGGCAAATCTTTGTAAATTTACTAGCATTTTCTGAGTGGAAAAAGTTGCCTAGCTTTTTTCAAGTAAATACTACTCCACATTTCTTTCAGTATGTGTATGGTGCAGGAGTAGCATAGTTGTCTTTCACAACGACTGGGAAAGATTGACACGAAACAGCTAAATTACTCCTCTGAACAGAGGAGAGTCTGCTGGCAAAAGAAAACGCAACGGAGCTTGTAATAAAACAAGAATCAACATTGGCTTGGCTTTTTGGATATGGCGAGAACTGAGGGATTTGAAATGTTGCAAAAGTGTAACGCCTTATAGCTTTATGAGCAGTAGGATAACCATATTCATCTGCACAAACGAAGCACAACCAAAACAATGTTGAACCTTTGTTTTTTAACCGCTAAAGTTACATCGCTTAATATTAAGCTACATATAACCAAAAGTTACATAGTGTACCTTTCCTAAAATATTAATATTATGCAGAATAGTGGTGTTAGAGATAACTGCAAATGCCTTTGCCTATGGTAATACAAACAGAATGAAGCAGGAAATAAACACACACACTGAGACACACTCCCTACACTCTATTAGACGGAGCAGGGCTCGAGGTTTGCTGTAGAAGAGCGTTCTTCAGCTGGCCTACTGATACATGAGTGTGTAACTGGCGTGTGTCAGGGGTTGATGGCCCATGGGAGGGCCCTGGAGGGTTTTCCCCATCCACTGTACCAGACAAGCCCAACAAACACTCCCTGGAGAGGGTGATTGAGAGAGACAGAGACTTCAACTGGAGGAAATAAAGTGTGCAAGGCAGGGAAAGCCAAGAGACATGCACAGGGAGGGATGGCGTAGATTTAGAGAATGATGAAAATGTAGCTTGCAAAAAATTATTACATTTGGGTCTAAATTTTAGATTTATTTATCTGACTTGCATATCATTGTCGCGTCCATTTGGATTACAGAGCTTTGACAAAGAAACTAATAAACTGAATGACTGTGATGCATGCAGTATAAAAGATTTCTGTTGTACTATAAACTAAATGTGTACACAATGACCAGCTGTATATATTTATCAATAAATCCAGTTTGTTTCAATCTCATTCATTTTGACTAATTTAATATGGCTTGTCCACAGCTTTTAAATGAATAAATTCCCAATGAATAGATTTGTTCTGATTCTGATCAGTTTGACTAAATGCATTTTGAAAATTTGATTATTTAAATAAAATAAAATACAATTAAAATAGATAATTTAATAATAAACTATGCCATTATTTTTTGTGTGTAAATCTTACCTGTTTATTTTATGCATGACTGACAAATATGCTTCACATTAACTTTATTAGATTATTTATTTTAAAACAGTGTATTCCAAATGGATGGAAATTGTATTGTATCTTAAATGTAGGCCTTTTTTTGTACAGCGAAATTTAACAGAAATGTTATTTTGTGAGGATTAGATTATATCCAAAACTGGAAGTCCTGTGTGATCTAGAGACTATTTGCAGAGGATGAAACTCCCTCACAATACATAATGTCTGATTTATGTCCACAATAAACCTAGGAATGTGTATTAAGAACGTAATTAGGATGAATTTTCAAGAGGAATGACACAAATCTTTCATGCTCTAAAGCCTCAGGAAAGCTCACCTGTTTTGGTGTGTGTTCTCTCCACTGGTGTTCACCTTACATCCATTGGAGATCATTGCAGGAACAGGCCGTTCCTCTAATTGTGTTTGTCCATTCTTCCCCATCCCCCCATTCATTCCTCCTGAAACAGACTTTTCCACATAGTTCGAGTCACGGACACCGCGTCCTTCCCTGTCTCTTCTCGACCACTTAGATGGAAGCTCCTCTTCCTGGCTGCCGTAACGTTCAGCCAGCTCTCGCCGTCTCTCTGCTTTGTAGCGAGCTATGCGTTCAGCTCTGGACTCCTGGGCTGCGTTTTCCATTTTGTCCATTTCATCAACTCCAGTTTTGTCACTTTGGATGTTTGAAGTAGGCTGAATAATTCCTGGTGTATGATCAAGATGATAATAACACCTCAATTTGGAAAACAAGGGTGGAGTCCCAACCGAAGAGATGTTTGATTGATCAGAAGAACAAATTACAGCAGGTTCCACGAATAATGTGTGTGTGTATCATCCTGATCACTTCCCCGAGGACATGGCACTGTAACACAAAGCAAATAAAGAGTTCTTAGATCATCTGCAGCACACTGATGTGTCAGACATAGATAAATGTAAGGACAAGAAAATATTTCCATTCAACGATTAACAACTATACATTTAGACCCTGTTTAATTATTATTATTGTTTATATACAAAGCTCAATCCTACCTGCAAACCTGCAAAATTAGCATTTACCTTTCCTATTTATCAGTGTAAGTGTACTCCATGACCTGCTTTAGTGAGCTTCTGAATTTAGGAAACTCCTCTTGCACTGACACTCTACACCTCAGATGTGCAGCTCATCTCAGCAGTCTTTTTAGGGCAGGCCATTTATCAGACAAGCTGATCCATCAACACCAACACAGGTGTATTTGAGTTAGTCTCAGCGGGTTTATTAGTATCATAATACAACACATTTTAAGTAAACAACATAAGTCAGAAACAGTAATACAAATAACAATTGCCAAACTCACACCAGCTTAAATTTGCCAGATTGTTTTGCTAAATTTTGTAAATTGAGTAATTGCTTGTTTATTGTGTATCGGGTATTTTCATCAGTCGAAAGTTTGCTGTTGGTAAGATTTTTAATGCATTTAAAATAAGTCTCCTGTGCTCATCAAGGCTGTATATATACAGTATATATTATATATATATATATATATATATATATATATATATATATATTAGGGCTGTCAAAACGATTAATCGCGATTAATTGCATCCAAAATAAAAGTTTGTGTTTACATAATATATGTGGGGGCACTGTGTATAATTATTATATATATATATATATATATATATATATATATATATATAAATACACACACATGCTTGTATATATTTAAGAATTATTTTCATGTATATTCTGTATATAGATTTATATATAATTTATATTATATATAAATATAAATATTTTATATATAAATAATATTTTTTTCTTAAATATACATGCATGTGTGTTTTTATATATATATACAAAATAATTATACACAGTGCCCCCAAATATATTATGTAAACACAAACTTTTATTTTGGATGCAATTAATCGCGATTAATCGTTTTGACAGCCCTAATATATATATATATATATATATATATATATATATATATATATGAAGAGTTCAGATGCAAAAGCCTCTAAATGCCATTTGAAATTTTCTTCTAAAATCATAATTTTTATCAAGCTTGTATATTTAAGTTCAGTAATTTCACTTAAATTGCAATGAATATTACCTATTAATTGTCATTTAAGTGAAATTACTGAACTTAAATATACAATCTTGATAAAAATGGTCATTTTAGAAGAAAATTTCAAATGGCATTTAGAGGCTTTTGCATCTGAACTCTTCATATATATATATATATATATATATACATACATACATAAGAGATATTGTGAAATGTGAAATATTTCTGTTTTAATATATTTATAATGTAATTTATTCCTCATTACTCATTATTCCAGTCTCCAGTACCACATGATCCTTCAGAAATCATTCTAGTATGACGAGTTGGGCTCAAGAAACATTTCGTACTATTATCAGTGTTAAAAAACAGTGCTGCGATATATTTTTATTTAGAAATTATTAATTGTACTACTAATTATCATTTTGGATTTTTGCAAGACACCAAGCAATCTGTCAAATACCTTGATGAGGAAGAGAAACCTATTTTAAAGGAACACTCCACCATTTTTGAACAGTGTCCTCTACATTAAAATAGTTTGGCAAAAGCTTTTTTTCAAAGTGCATGCATTGTCTTAGTTTGGCAGCGCCGACGCTAGCTTAGCTTAGCATAATGAATGGAATCCTATGTGGCCAAGTAGCATGTCGTGAGTAAAAGTGATAAAAAACAAACAAACAAAAAAACAAAACCTAATTACTTCTTGTGGCCTGTGCATTCACACCAAGTACAAATAGCATTTCAAATGAATACAAGGCGATTAAACAGCCGTAGATATTGACTTGGGACTATATTAGGGTGAATCACAGGTGAAGCACCGCCACTTGTGTGCAAGTGCTTTTGCCAAACTAATTCAATGTAGGAGACACTGTAAATAAGCCTTATTTCAAAAAACGGTGGAGTGTTCCTTTAAGGAAAACTATAATTCAGTTTAGAAATTAGTATTATTGTTAATTTTACGCATCTCCGGGAAGCCACAGAAACCGTAAAGACAGTCATTTCCGAACAATAGCATGAAAAACCTGAAGAACCACTGGAGCTAACTAATTCAGACACAGACTAAGCCAACATCGTGTTAGTCACACTCAGCAGTAATACGTGAAATTACCCAAACAAGACCAGTCAGAACATGCCTTTCAAAATGATCATGTGGTAACTTAGTCACCAAGCTGCCATAACAACACAAACACACCTTTACTCATACATAAATAATGACATCATCATCTTATCACCCATATACAACGTGGACCTAGCATGTGGCCGATGGCCTACCCATGGGAGCCCTCCAAGCTGCATCAAAGAGGAGTGTGTGTGTGTGTGTGTGTGTGTGTGTGTGTAGGGGCTCCTCTCCTCCTAAATAAGCAAACTGTAAGCATCAGCATTCTGCCAGATCCGCTCACAGCTGAAACACAATAGCCCCGATATAACAACAGAGCAAAGATCCACAGCAGTACCACAGCAGAAAGAGGGGTACAGCTTCACTCTGTCTGTAGGCCTTATATGGGGTTTCAGGAGCCCAAAGCAGAGTTTGACCTCTCAAATCTACAGCAATCATATCATGAGGAAGGGAACTCACAAAATGGACCTCCTAATTAAGTGTATCCAAGAACTCTAAGTAATGCCATCAATCAATAGACCATTTCACAAGATGTAAACAACACTGGTCCAGAAGCACTTCCTGTTTCAGTTTTTTAACACTACATAAAAGCTGGGATAAAATACAACCAACAGAACATTTAAAACTGAATCAAAAAGTTAAACAAACATCTTTAAGATGTTTTCTTTACATGTGAAATAAAGAAAACAGTTACAAACTGAAACAGGAAGTGCTTCTGGACCAGTGTTGTTTACATCTTGTGAAATGGTCTATACTAGAAATTACAGACTGATACATTTAACTACACTTCTGCAACTCAAGACTCATTTAGGGTTCCTCAGACTGTTTTACTACTAAACAGATGGTCAATATAGAAATTAAGATAAATGATATACAATTCAGTTCAATATATTAGTTTAAACCTCTTAATAGACTTGTAATGCAATAGTGAGCAGGATCTTCAGCAGAAATGTCCTGTCTGTATAGCATTAGAGTCATGTCCCATTTGAGAGACTTTCCTGAGAGATTTAACAAGCTTAGCCATGTCATGATCCCATGATGATAAGAGTCTCAAACAGTATGTGACAAAATGAAAATGTGTGCTGATTTTAAACATCTCAATAAAACACCTATTCAAATTTTTGTAAAACATAATAAATGTTTTTTTTTTTGTTTTTTTAATATTACATGGGGTAAATAATGTGGTTATAAAAGTGCAATGGCTGCAGGCTGTCAGTTTGGCACCACTTTGACTTTACTTCGAAATATTTTTCAAAAGTTTTAAGACAAAACCTACACAGCACCCAGCAGTAATCAACCAAAACAAAGTGCTTACGCTAGAGACAGTATGAAAGAGTCGGAGAGATGGAGCGAGTCAGTCACGTGAAAGGGAGTTTGAGTATACGGGATGGAACGGCACTGTAGTAGCTGGTTGACGTTTGGGATCAGTTAGACTCATCAGTCCTTAATCCAGTAACTCTATCTGACATGGACATGTGCTGAGCACAGACATGCAAACAACCACACACACATAGACGGCAACATTCACAATTCACTACTCATGACTGAGGTATTCTCAGCACACGCTACTAATCTTGCTAAATAGCCGTTGGATTAATTGTACTACAGTTAGCTCATGGCAGGTGTGTTTACAACAATCCAGCTGCATTTAAATTAAGTCTCATAAGCTTGTGCCCAGGAAAAAACAAGTAATACAAGATGGATTTGACATATACACCAATTAAATCGTTTAATAATTGCCAAAGGCAATTTAAACGAAAAACAGGAAATGCATTTAGTATGGCACATATCTTCAGATGTGCTTTTTAAATGATTGTTTTATTCCTGTTTTTTGACACAATAACTAATCAGTCCACAGAAATAATTATTTATGAATATCTATTATAATACTACTACTAATAATAATAATGGTTGCAATTTTGTTAAAAATATTGTTATTATTAATAACAATAATTGTAACAATTTTTGTTTTGAGCTGACTAACTGTTAAAGTCAGCATGAAACAGGCAAAAAGAAATGTACTGTAGGGTGGGACTTGATTATGTCCACCAGGCAGAGAATAGATTTGTAACGGATATTTGTGATTTGCTATTGTTGTGATGTCATGTGAGTGACAGATTGTCCCGCCCTCACACCAGTTAACACATCAACCGAGAAGAGAAGAGATACACTACACTACACTAAATAAATAAATAAATAACTTCACAGGGGCAAGAGTGTGTAACTGCCATGACTGCAAGCGTTCAAGAGTTTGTAACTGCCATGCAAAGCACGATGCAGCAGGTTACACCACAGATTCAGAAAATAATATTAAGTTTAAAGAAGTGCCCAAGCTTCCGTTACGAATCTGAAGACGTCTAGCAATGATGGCTTTCTGATAACTGGAGTAAAGAGGCAGAGACACTAATGTGTTAATAAACAACAATTCAAACGAGAAGGTCGATTTTCGAACAAAACATTGTTTGTTTTTCTATTTTCATTTAAAGAAGTTCCACGAAAAAAAAGGACCGCAACACAGAGCTTTCTCATTTTAGAAAAGCCATTGAATTCTAAAGTAATAAAGAAATTACGGTAATTACAGAGAATAACAGTCAATTTTATAATGGATGCTTTTCTAAAATGAGACAGCTTCAATGACATGTGGTCGAATCGACCTCCAGAGGGCGCAGCCTTCGAAATGAGTCACAGCATCAGTGTTTGAGAACAAATTGGTTGAGTAAATGATTCAATGACTCATTCATGAAAAATAGAAAAATTAAACATTTACTCATTACTGTTATTTTTACAACTACCCTAAAAATACATAACTTACCAAGAACTTACCAAGCATGCAAATTTTGACTTGAGCATTTTAGGGTTGCATCTTGACACATCTTGTTTTTGGAACTTGGTAGTTGAGTTCATATTTCAGTCGAACTGCACCAGAGTTTGTTTGGATTTTTTTTTTTTTTTTTTTTTTTTTTTTGGTGCACAGTGCACAACAAGGTTCGGATGGCAGCATTAACACTTAATTCAAATGAACCACACTAAGAGCGATCACACCAAAGTTCGTTTTGTTTGAAACAAACCTGCTAGGTGTGAAGTTGACACACCCTTAAAATCTCCACCACTATAATTGTACGGACTGACGGTTTGTCTGGAGAGAGTAACACAGACAAGCAGATTCAAACACACAGATACATAGTTAGAGTCTCAAGATTTGCATGACTCTATTTTAAAGACTCAAGACACTCTTCTGGAAGACATGTCCTATTACATGTCATTTAGCTCCGGCTACATCACAAGGATTTAGAGTAGAGAAAGTTCATGGACTTACAGTTATAACCATTATGGGATTTCAGGACTTTTAGCCCCCTTACTGTGCTATGATCAGGTAATGCAATGTCAAGGTTATATTTAACACAGGCATGGTAATAGTCTTAAGACAAAGAGGTAAACAGTACAACACCAAGACGTTTAAGATACTAATCAGGAACAGTTTGTATAGATATAATAAATAAAAAAAGAAATGGCAGTGGATGATAAATACGATTTAGCTTTTGACCTTGGTTGTACTCACATAACCCACGGGTCACACAAGCTAGACAAGTCATAACCCTCACGCACACACATTCACATAATCTCAAGGCAGGGCACAAGGAAGAATTTCCAAGATTTTCTTTTCCCATCATTAACCTTCACTGATAATTATCATGCACGCAACTTCAATAATAACCTGTAACACTTGACACCTGAAGCCTGTACTACAGATATGCAAAAAGATTGTATAAGACACATCATAATGCAATGCACTGCAGTTTTATAAATAACTGCAAACACTGTAACCTCATAATGTTGCTGGATGCTGATGCTATAGTTAAAATGCACTGTAAAACTATGTCTTGGAATAGGCTACATATTCTCAAGAATAAACAACTTGTCTGATTAAGATGTATACTGTAGCATTATGTATAAAACAGTATATACATATAAAGCATTGTGGCAATATGAATGCGAATACATTATGCATTATGCATTTTAAAACGTCAAATAGGCATACTGCTCTCATCATACAAGCTCTGATAAGAAAATGCGGGTGACCACAATATGAAAATAATGTGCCAAATTTTGCTATATCAACAAAAGTCATGTGATTTTGCAGTATAGCGTACATTTATAGTTCGTAGAAACTTTTGAGAATTTAATTTGAGGTGTTGGTGTGGCTACAGGTGCGTTTGCTGCTGAAAATAGGTGCAAGCACGGTTGCAGATATAGGTGCAGATATCACATTTCACCCACTTTATACAGTAAAGATAAAGACGCAATGAAAGATCATTCCCACTCCTGCAAGCAAAATCCAGCATTACAAAAGAAAGAATGGCACTATGTTTAGCATGAACAGCCAAAACAACGTTGCTTTTACCTACTTTACGATATGAACTGAAAAGTTCTTCTTTTTTTCGTTTAGTTTCACAACGATAGGAAAATCTGTCTTAAAACTCGTGATAAATGTAACGGCAGAAATGAATGACTACTTACTCGATCTGTGGATGGATCAGCTGTGCGTTTGGATCAACACTGACAGCTACACACAGACACACACACACACTGCCCTAATGGCCAATGAGAGAGTGTGAAATGCCTTTTAGGGTGTGAGTGGGGGAGGAGGGGGGGGGTGCGGCTGGGCAGGGTTAAAGAGAGAGAGAGAGAGAGAGAGAGAGAGAGAGAGAGAGAGAGAGAGAGAGAGAGAGAGAGAGAGATAAAAATACCCCATGACTAGGGGGCAACATTCCATTGCAAGAGGGCACAGCTAATTTTATTAAAAAATCTACTTGGTCGAACTACTTTTTTGCAAGTAAGTATTACTAAATATTACAAAAACCCTTTTAAGAAATATAATTGATCACTCAGTTGATTAGAGGGCTTTGCCGACAACTCCACATGGCGGCGCGCCCCCTCATGGGCGTCGTAATGTTTACATGCAATCGACTGAGTTTCTAATAATAATAATAATAAATAGTTACTGTGGATTTGTTTAGAGTGAGACCGGAAGGAACAAAAACAAAACAACTTTTGTTTGAAAACAAACTTCAAGATTCAGGCCAAAGTTGAAATTAAGTGCAAAACCAGGCTTCAAACAAAATTTCCACTTATAATTTTGTACTTGGGGGGGAAAAACCTTCCTGAGAATCCCTCTGCATTAGCTAAATTTCTTGGGGATGACAGATATCATTCTATCGGACGGACAGACTAAAAAAATAGGAGGTTCCAATGATCCAGTCATTTGCTGTGGTAAAAGAAAAACAATGATACTGTGACATGACTGCCTCCCAGTGGTCACCTTTCATAGCTGTAGTCATTTTAGCTCACATTACAGGGTTGGGGAGTAACGGAATACAGCGTTAAGTATGGGACCTGAAATTGGTTACAGTTACGTCGAAAACAAATTTGCTTTTTTTAAATCATTTTACTGTTATATTTTGAAAATAATGAGAGGAATACTACCAGGATTCCAATGGACAATCCGGTTGAGAGCCTTTTGGGCCTATGCCAAATGCTGCCAACAGTCTAACTGCAATCATTTGTAGTAATTTTGAATCCTACACGTTTGTTTTCTTTTATTTTTATAGCTTTGTTTAATGTTAACAATTCTTTTATTATAATATTTGCTTGAGGAAAAATGCTTGTATTCTTCAAAACTTGTATTCTGTATTTTTTGTTGCAGAAACAGAATGTATATTACGTTGGTTTTATATTAGCAGAGCTATTCAGTTAAAGCATAGTTACAGCTACATCTTTTTTTTTTTAATATTTTGCAACAAATCCATAATAAATAAAAATAGCTGTGATGACTGCTTTTTATTTACATGTTTATTTGTATTTATTTGCTTGAATTTATTTGCACATGTAACCTTGAAGCAATACATCAGATTACATTACTTCCATATTGTAGGGCTCAGATTACATTACTGATACCTTTTATGAAGTAATTTGTAACTGTAAGGGAATGTTCAAAGTAACTATTTGCATTAGATATTCTTGGCTGCTGATAGAGAAAAAAGGTGGCAAACGTTGAAATTGCTGTTTTATTACCGAAGTGTCAGTATAAAGAAAATGATAAAATGTGCATTCAATCACATATTTAATTGATTTGTATTCATAATAAAACCATAATGTCAACTAAGCTTAAATATCACCCTCAGCCCATTCGACAACCAACGGGCACTGCTGGCTCTTGTTTGTTTACCTCAAATTCATCATGAACAGAAAACAGAAAACTTCAAACAATTTGCTTAGAACCTAAAACATAGTGTGTCTTTAAAATCAAGGCAAAACAAAAAACAAAATGGGATAAACATTACTATGAAAAAAGTCAACTTTCAAAAACAACTTTAAAGCACACTGAAACATCAAACTTACCTGTTAAACGACATATTGTGCTGCAACATACACAATTTCATTATTAGAGAGTTGTCACAAGTGAAAAAGACAAATTCTCATTCCTCACCTCTGTAAACACATGAACAAGGTGGTGATATATATATATATATATTTATAAAAAAAAATCAGGGCATGAAAGCTCCAAAAATAACTGAATGTTTCATAAGGGCATTTGTTTCTTTTTAAACATCATCATTACGCAGTATCAGTAACATGTTGCATTTCCACCAAGAAGTTTGGAAATGAAAAATAAAAAAAGTGATCCAATGGTTAAGGTGTTGCATTTTACTCCATTATTAAAAAATTAATCTAATCAATCTTGTGGCAGAATAATTCTGGGTGGAGCTCAGACTGGATGGGAGGAGCCAGGCAAATGATGTGACTCCGCCCATCTGTCACTCATTTTCACTGTTAGGGTTAGCCAGGAAAGGATGATCCAAAGCTCTGCAGGCAGAAATGCGATGAGCTGGATTGAAAGCCAAACATTGCTATATGGAGAGGGAAGTTTCAGACAAGAAAACAGTTATTTAAATGTGTACTTTGAGTACCAGTCACAAACCATATAGGAATCATCAATGAGTAAGGCTTACAGACAACAGGTCATTCTCCTCGTGGGTTAGGCTGGGCAGCAGTTGTGCTGTTGGCTTTGTCTCAACCCAGGTAGGAGTGTAGCAGACAGGGCTTTCTATGGGCCAGTCCTCCTCACACGGCAAACCAATTACCCTGTGAGAGAGGGAACATACAGTCATCACAAAAGTGTGTAGTTCTTAGTTGCAATTAATATTAACTGGGATTCGGGAATGCAAAAGTAGACACTCACTCAAAGATCTTTTGCAGCTGCTGGATTTCTGTGAATCCACAGAACAACGGCCTGCAGAAGTTGACAGAGAAAGTTTAATTGTCTTACAAATTGACAAGCTGTTTGTATTGTGTGCAAATTCATCTGTCACGTGGTTAAAGATTTATATTAGGCCTTATATTAGTGATTTGACATCCTCAAAACCATAAGCATGACTGCATAACTAAGGCAAAATGAAATATGACCTTGTAGCATGGCCAAATGTGTTATTTAAAGTTCCTCGTCTTGTTAGACTTAAGCACAGCCTTTGACACTGTGGATCATTTTATTCTGTTGCAGAGGTTAAAACATAAGGTCGGCCTCCGTGAAAATGCATTCGAGTCTTATCTTTTAAACAGGAGCTTATCTGTTAAAATTGGAGAATTTTCTTCATCCTTAGTACCAATAACTTGTGGGGTGCCCCAGGGCTCCATCTTGGGTCCAATTCTTTTCTCTCTTTACACGCTTCCTCTGCGCTTGATTTTCGAGCATTACAAGACCAACAATCACATCTATGCAGATGATACTCAACTCTATTTACCATTAGATTCTGTTTCTTCCTTGTTAGCATATTTGAAGGATATTAGAGAATGGATGGACAAAAACTTTCTTCAATTGAATGAAAATCAAATAGAGGTTATCCTGTTTGGCTCCAAACCTCAAATTGACAAATAAAATCCTTCTTTAAGTAATTCGCAGTTAAAAATTAACTCTTATTTCAAATCGGGGGGTCATTTTCGACTATGAGATGAGGTTTGACAAACAAATTCTGTAGTTAGGGCCAGCTTTTTACAACTAAAGTGTCTTCGTAAGTTAAAGTAGCCTATATTCTAACTTTTAAGGATTTGGAGATAGTAATACATGCTCTCATATCCACAAGACTCGATTACTGTGATGCTCTGTATGCTGGAATTAGTCAATCATCAGTTTCACGATTGCAGTTTGTTCAAAATGCTGCAGCTCGTTTCCTTACTGGGACAAAAAAGGAACATATTGCACCTATTCAGGCCGCTCTTCATTGGCTACCTGTGAAACAGAGAATTGATTTCAAGGTTTTAACTTATGTGTTTAAAGCTCTAAATGGATTGGCCCCTATTTATATATCTGAACTTTTAAGTTTATACTGTATTCTCCTCAGAGATCACTTAGATCGTCATCTAAGTTATTATTAAACGTCCTGAAAACCCACCTAAAAACAAAGGGTGATACAGTAGGTCTTTCTCAGTTTATGTGCCAAAACTATGGAATACATGTCCACTATCGATTAGAGTTTCCCCTACATTAAAAGTTTTTAAAACATTGATTAAAACGTACCTTTTTGCACAAGCATATTAATGTAAAGATTATGTAATTTGTCCTTTTTTAATGTTGCTCCTAGGTTCTTATTTTATTTATTATCTTTTGTGTGTTTTTTGGTTTAAATTCTTTGATATGTTATGATAGTTTTGGTGCAAAAAAAAATACTACATTAAATCCATGTTCACAAAGTGTTCTGAATTATTGGGAAGACAGGCTATGGAATCTTAACAAAATAAACATTGTAAAGTTATCAACTATAAATACAACCTATTGACCTGTTATATGTAATATGAACATTTTTCATGTTTAGTTTAGGGTCCAATTCTGACTATTTTAACTAGTTGCAAATTAGCAAGCATATTACTAGGATATTGGGTGTTTATTAGTACTTATAAAGCACTAATATTCTACATGACCATATTCTACATTCCGAATCCTACCCAATATCTAAACTTAACAACTACCTTACTAACTATTAACTATTTGGAGTTTACTGAGGCAAAAGTCATAGTTAAAAGTTAGTTAATAGAGAGAATTGGACCCTGAACTAAAGTGTGACCTAATCTTTATTCAGGATTCTTTGATAAATAGAAAGTTTTAAAGACCAGTCTTTTAGGTTGAAATAGAAATGTTTTCTATTGTCACTTTTAATCGATTTAATTTATCCTTGCTTAATAAAAGCATAAAAACTGACCCTGAACTTTAATGTTAGTGTATGTAAGGTGGCGACTTGACATCCATTGTAAAAGAATATCTCTCTGTACTGTTTTGCTCTCACCTTAACAGAAAGAGCTCTGCAAAGATGCAGCCGGCACTCCACATGTCCACTGAAGACATGTAACTGGACTGCAACAGGACCTCTGGAGCCCTGTACCACAGAGTAGCAACCTGCGCAAAACACACACAATTACAAGTCACCTGCCAGAGCTCCTGACCACTCCACATATGACTGTGAATGTGAGGTCCATACACATGGGGTGAGGGCGATATGGCATGTGTATATCCTGGCTAAACCAAAGTCTGCGATCTTGACCACCCCCCGACTGCTCACAAGCACATTATCTGGCTTCAGATCCCGGTGAATGACAGTATTGGTATGGAGGAAGTCAAGTCCGCTGAGCAGCTGACGCATCAAATCCTACATAAAGAGAGAGAGAAAAAAAACTCAATCTAAAGCAGGGGTGTCCAATTCGGTCCACTGCAATGAGTTCAGCTCCAACCCCAACTAAACACGCCTGAACCAGCTAATCAAGGTCTTACTATGCATACTAATAACTTCCAGGAAGGTGTGTTGAGGCAAGATGGAGCTAAACTTTCCAGGACCAGGATATTTTTTAATATAACTGTGTTTGGCTGAAAGAAGAAAGTCATATACACCTAGGATAGCTTAAGGGTAAGTAAATTATTGGATAAATTTTGGGTGAGGTAATCCTTTAATCTCTACAACAATATGCTAGCGCATTGGGGAATGTTGTATGTTCATTGAACCGTCTTTTTTCCTGGGCAATAATGGCGGAAGTGTTCAATATCTTTACAAAAACTAATTTTCACAATAAATATTCCTGCAGTAAATATCTACTGCAGTAAAACTAGCAAAGTTCAAACCTTGATTTTGTCTCTGGCCAGGCCTTTCGCTGAGGCTTTGCTGAGAAATGTGGTAAGATCTTGATCAATATATTCAAACACCAACATCAGGTCAAACTTCTGGTTCTGCCATCCAGCTGAAACATTCAGCAACCTAAAGAGAGATAGAGAGAGGTCACAATGCTCAAACTGAAAACACACTACACTTCTCAAACCTTCTTTGGTATTTGACCGACCATTTTACTCACTTGACTATGTTGGGGTGGTTGAAGTGCTCCATTTTTCTCAGAAGAGCCACTTCTCGTATGACGAACTGAGGGATGCCACACTCTGGGTCCTCGGGGAGATTCAGTCTCTTCACCGCTATTAGACGCTGCTTGTCGCGCCTCTCTCTGGCTTTGTACACTGTCCCGTAGGAGCCCTGGCCGATTTCTGCCAGGAATTCATAATCTGATTCTGAGCTCTCCCAAGTGTCATCCATGTTTGGATCAGAGCAATCTGTCAATCCGTATTACTGCAATAACAAAAAGGCAGGCATTATGTCACAAAGTCGGACCGACTTTCCATTTAACTTACGGGTGTTCAAGCGATTCAGATTATTCGGCCTGTTAGTTAACCGTTTCAAATTAAATGAATAAAAACTAATTAATAAACAATAGTTACATAGATAGGCATCTTTATAAATATAATTGATTAAATTACGTTGGGGAAAATGTTAAGGACATTTCAGTGGCATTAAATTTGTTTGTAAAATTAAATAATTCTGTAAATAAATTTATTGAGATTAAAATAAATTAGATTAGACTTGATTTATTAATTGATATCTCTATATATTTGGACTTTTCCAGATTCCACCATCGTGTCGAATGACCCAAATGCCATCAGCGGCGACGCGATCTGAATTTCTCCTCAACATAGCACATATATCGTGTTAAAATGGTGCTTATTGAATATTCTATCTTGTTTAATACCGCGGTAAGCGTGCACGTTATTTATTAAATTGATTGAAAGCTGTAATAATTGACGTTATGACTTACCTTTTTCTGTCAGTGGCATCCAACACCTTGAGTAGTAGAATCTACAATTTTAGATCACTGACACTGATCAATATGTTGTTTGCCATCATGCCATGATTTTAATAAAACCTCGCGACATGCAGGGGTGTGAGATTTATATCGGGACCACCAGCCAATGAACAGCTGCAGATTTCTGCTGGATTTCCCCCATTTCAATTAGCAATTTAAGAAAGACGATTTTCTCAGGTGAAAAGATATATACATTATGCATTGTGTCGACAAAAAAAATCATATATTGTAGGCTATATATAAACTGCATAGAATACCTTATACCATGCAAATGACTTTAGACACATAAACAAAATTTAGTTAATTGTGGTTTGGTTTAAGCTTGTTAAAGGTCGTCTATTTTTTTTCCTGCAGGGTGCTGATGATTAATTTGATGATACAACAAATTAAAGAAAAAAAATGCATTTATCAAAACTTGCCATTTTGAGACTTGCAGCCACAGTGCCTCCATGATGTAAAACCACGTCCATTCCACAAAATGATTTGTTGTTCAAATCAACATATTTATTCGTATATTAATGAGCACGTTTATAGACAGATTTATACAAGTCTGGAATATCACTGCAAATTAAAAGGTAGCAAAACACAGGTATATCATGAGACAGCTTCTCAAATATATACCATTTGCACGTAAACCCACAGACCTAGAGGCCTAGATCCACAATAATTAAATCTAAGAGCAACAAGACTTTGACAATTTACAGATAGTTACAAAAACCCAAGTTACACAATGCAAAGCATCTGTCTTCTGCTTTTCACACACACACACAAAGGTAAATGGGTTTAGTAAAATGCAATTATAACAGCAGCTCGGTTTTTACAAAACCCTTGATTAAGTGCATTCTTTTACATTTTACAGTGAAACCATTTGACTGAATCTAATTTTTTTCCCTTTAAAAGTAGATTTGAAGTTATAGTTGTGTTATAAACTAGTAAGGCACTCGGTTAACTGCATTGTTAGGTTGTGCAGTGGTTAATTTTTTTAATAATCACACAGATCCTCCCTCTGTTCTTCTCGGAAACCATATCTGAGACATATGTATGTATACATCTCAGATTTACACACACATGATTATGTGTTACAGACACTTATTCCTTCTTCTTATTGTTGCAATTCTTGGCTTTTCTGGCGAGACTGATGGCCTCGAGATGAAGATTACGTTTCAGGATGACAGTCCCACACGTCAGCGCTCCTGCCAATGCTCCAGCAAAACCACACATCATCACATCCTGACCTGCAAGCGAAGTGCAGATTTGAAAGAGATTGGGGACAAACCAGAGATCTCAGAACCTTCACTGAAATGCACCTTATGTATTCTTCATTTTAAACAGCAAATACAAAAAAAATGCAAGGCATGGCCCATGTCTCAAAATATACTTCGAGATGGTAACATATGGACTTCCCAAACAAGGGTTTGTGAGTTCATGAAAAGCTAAGCAATATGATTTAGAGTGATGATTATCAAATAAAAGCCTGCAATTTATTCAAATAACTGTCTGATGCACTGAGTCTGCATGTATCAGAGTGAAAGAAATAATTGAATTCTTATACATTCATAATTTAAAGCTGCAGTTCAGAGTTTCTCAGTCGCCATCTCTGTTCGAAATCTACAATTGCAGTCATTCGCAGATTATCAACTTTACGTGAGTTGTACTTCGACACGCTCGAAACGGCACAGTGTGGATGAACACGATGTTTGAGGAGTCTGTGAGGCAGTCAGTCACCGCACCGGTGTCGATACTGTGATTCAGATTCACAGATTATTCTTTTTAGAAGTATGACCAACATAATTTTCACCAGAAAATGTCATCCGAACTAGTAAGAAACATCCACTTTTGTTCAGGTTCTCACATTGCAGTAAATCGAGTAAACATTTCAACATTTCAAGTAAACATTTCACATCCAAGCAGTCCGGCTGATGAAACTAAATTTAGGAAACCCTGCATTAAGCCAAAGCAAGGCAGAATCAGATGCACGCACCTGTGAGGAAGAGGTTTTTAATGGGTGTCTGTGGTCTGATGAGGGCATTGAGTTCAGGGCTGAAGCGAGGAATTCCATGATCAGCACCGTAGATCTCCCCTTTAGGAGCGCCTATGTAATGCTGATTTGTGATTGGGGTGCCTGCATCCACAAATTCAATCTGCAGATAGAAACAGTGCATAATAAACTGAAATCAAAAAAGACAAAGACTGTGTTTGTAGAGTTCATACCCTGTCCTTGATCTTAGGATAGATCTCAATCACTGCTTCTAATATGTTATTGATGAACGCCTGCTTCAGCTCCTTATAATCTGCGCTTCTGTTCTTGACTTTGTCATCTTTCCACTCTTCAAACCATTCATAGTTAGCAAAGCTAACAACAGTCAAGGTGGATTTGCCTGTAGCCGAAACATAATTGGATTTTGATGATGCGTCAAGTAGAATTGTCAGTTATTTTATTGGAGAACCTGTAGCAATTGATTTGATTACATCACATTTGTACGCTCAAAACACTTTGCATCCCATTTACACGTTATACTGTAGCTTTGTCCACTTATAATCAGATCAACAAAACCATTAATTTCAGATGTGAACTTTTTTTTTCTCTCTACCTGGTTTTCTTTCTGGCCAGGTTGGGTCTTTGGCTGAAGGCGAGGCCACAAAAATCATAGGGGGACTTTTAGAAGATTCTTCCCTGCTCCCTTTCATGTAACTCTCCATCCTGGAAGAAGCACATAATGTGAACAGTGCTGATTTTACAGTAGACAATGGTTGAGGAAAACACACAATTTTGATTGCATCCTTTTTCGGATAGGTAGGTTCACACTCACAGCTCATCCAAATTGTTCTCAGGGAAGATAATGTAATTGTCCGCTGTTAGGTCCAGCTCCTCCTTTGTCCCATCCACGCCAATAAAAATACTGAGACCTCCATCTCCGTGCTGCACCATACTCAGCTGTTTCTGGATCGCTGCACAGTACCATCACAAAAAGACCACACAGTACGCTCACATTAAAAGGAATACTGTACAAACGGCACAGCGAAGAGGTTTCAATTTTACTGATTTCATAGCATTTGGTCTCATGTTTTAGTTTCAAATATATGCCTTATTTAATTTGAAAGAATGTTAGCATTGCTAATAATAATGTTGCTGATGTTTTTTTTGTTGTAGTTGAGAATGTGCTGCTTAAATTGATGAATCTTTACCATAAATAAAGCATTAGTGTAAAACAAAATGTATTAATACATTGATTTAAAAATAATAAAATTCTGTATTGCAATACTAACAATAAAAAGACTTTAAAATAAATGTACTTTATTTATTTGAATGTTCAAGCATTACAGTACAACAACCACAACAATTATTATTAATCAATAATAAATTTTATTTTATTTTATAGACATAACGTACATAATATTTTATACTCTGATTATTGATGATTAATAATAATAAAAAAAAATGTTGTTGTTGTACTGTGATGCTAACATTGATTGATCTTTTACATAAATAAAAGGTAACACTTTATTTGAAGGGGTGTGCATAAGACTGACATGACACTGTCATAAACATGACATTACACCTGTCATGAACATGAAGGAGTCTTTATCAATGTTTATGGCTGTTGTCATTAAGTGTCATTCGGTAAATTATGACACTTTTAATGCAAAGTTGACTTTGTTTAAATTGTCTTTATTATAGCAACTTGACATTAACTAAGAAATCATAACCTGTCAACCTGTCACAAATATGTCATAACAGGTCTAATTATCAAACTTAAACAAGTTCCTTAGCTTTGTGTTAACATTACATTACCCTGTCATATGTTATGGTTGGTTTTAACTTTGGTTGTCATGATACCATTATAACTGTGACATGAATATTTTACTTGTCCTCAAGTAAAGTGGAACACATCGTACTAGTCATAAAGATGTCATTAAGGGTTATAATACTGTCAAATGCTTCAACAACAGTGTCATTAATATTTCCCCTTACCTCAAGTAAAGTGGAACACGTTGGACTAGTTATGATTTCTTGGTTAATGTCAAGTTGTCATAATCAAGACATTTTTGTCTTTGTTAATGTCATGTTTTTACAATCAAGACATTTCTGTCCTTGTTAATGTCAAGTTTTCATAACAAAGACATTTTAAACAACGTCAACTTTGCATTAAAAGTGTCATAATTTACCGACTGACACTTAATGACAACAGTCATAAACATTCATAAAGACTCCTTCATGTTCATTACGGGTGTTATGTCATGTTTATGACAGTGTCGTGTCAGTCTTATGCACACCCCTTCAAATAAAGTGTTACCAGATAGGGTATAAAGTTTAACAATTTAATACAAAAAAAATCATTGTGATACTGATTGATATAATAGTGATGATAATTATGATGATGGTAATAATATTAATAGCAATCTATTAATAGCAAGTGCAGAACACAACAGAATAAACTCTCTCTCACCAGGCATAGTCTGCACATCTTTAGGCAGGAGATTCTGGTATGTATTAAAGATTCCAGCATCTGAAATCACCATGGGAGCGTGTATATGCACCTCCTCCTGCCCCTTCAGAACACTCACACCTGCAGAAATGCCAACAGAACAATCCAGTCACAGAAAACACCTTTAAACATGCAGGTCCTGCAAATGTCTCATTTAAATTGTATCAATTGCAAAACGTATAATTCACAGCCAGGAAAATGTACAGTACAAATCATTCTGCAAGAGGCTAAATGCTACAATATATACTCCTAAAAGAGTTGAGTGAGAAGTGGGATGTGTTACCAATGGCCTCTTTAGCATCATTGAGGAGTAAGCGGTTGACAGGTGCTCTAACAAGCACAGCACCTCCTGCCTTCTCAATGATGGGGATCATGTGGTAGGCGATCTCACTAGCACCACCCTTCGGGTACCAGGCACCATTCATGAAGTGGCACACAAGCAAACTGTGCATGGAAAAGCTTGCTTCTTTGGGCATTTTACCTGTATAGCAAACACAAAAACCAAAGAAGGTCAGTAGCTGTGAGCTTTAGGCACCCAAAACAATTAATTTCCCATCAGGCATGATTTCCTTACCATAGGTCCCAAAGATGTAGCACAACACAGCTCTCAGGTCCTTATTCTGTGTGAGCTCATTCACCACATCAGTCAGGCTGCGGGACGCATAGCGGAAAAAGATAGAGAGCCGTTTGGCCAGGCCTGTGTACACCAGGAATTTTGCAAGAGGAATTGGGAGGAGCTTCAGCAGACCCAGGAACCATACGCCTCTCCCAACTTTCTGACAGGAGTATTAAGAATCAGGGTTACAATTTGTGTTTTACTCCTTGTCTTCATGAAGTCTAATCAATTTCTAAGTCTAGTTTCTAACAAATGGCACGTAGTATAGTGCATTAACAATCATTAATGTGTCTGTGGCAATGTGTCTAAAGGTCATGCAAACAGATACACACAGTCATAAAGACAGTTTTTTCTTTAACTCCTAAGGGCATTAAAATACCTTAGATTATTAGAGAACTGAATGGCTAACTAAGGAAGGAATTTAATACTTTTATTCAGCAAGTATGCTTTAAAATGATCAAAAGTGACAATAAAGCATTTATAATGTAACAAAATATTTCTATTTAAAAAATATATGTTTTTTTGTTTTATTTATATATACTGTATATATTTCTCACCATGGAAAGTCTCACATATTCCTCAATGGCCTTTTCCTCCCCTGGGAAGCACTTCTTCAGTTCGTCTATATAGCGTTTACGTCCACTGTAGATGGGGTATATGCGCCGATTTTCTGGTGGACCCAGGACCACTTTATCATAGGGGTTATCCAGCGGCTCCCACTGCAGCTGTCCATTGGTCAACTGGTCTATCACGCAGCGAAGTTGCCTGTGATCCTGCAGTTCCCCAATATAGTGGATACCTGAGGCAGGGGAAAGGCATTCAGATCACCACAAACTGACCATTAGGAAATCAATGTGTGCAATTTTGAAGGTGAAGTATATATGGCTATGATAATTGGTTTAATAAGACTTGATAAATGTGCTTATCTTTGACAAAGCAATACTTAATAGGGATTATCAGGATGAGATTGATGAGATATAAAAATTCCTTCTCACCAACATCAAACTCAAAGCCTTGCTCTGTGAAGGTGTGACAGCATCCTCCAGCCCGGTCATGTTGCTCCAGAACCAGAACCTTCTTACCAACTTTAGCCAACAGGACCGCAATTGCCAATCCACCAATCCCACTGCCAACCACTATTGCATCCAAATCCTGGGGGACTTTACTGGGCAGGAAGCCTAGATGTGGAAACAAATGTGGAGTTAGACTATTGCACGGTGTTTAGTGATAAGCAAAAGCAAATAAATTAATGCAGGAAAAAGGTTTTGTTAAACTATCAAAGAAAGAAAGAAAGAAAGAAAGATAGATAGATAGATAGATAGATAGATAGATAGATAGATAGATAGATAGATAGATAGATAGATAGATAGATAGATAGATAGATAGATAGATAGATAGATAGATAGATAGATAGATAGATAGATAGATAGATAGATAGATAGATAGATAGATAGATAGATAGAACTCAATCGTATGGTCGTATTGTCAATCAAAAACGTATTATCTAGCCAGCAATATTAACACTACAATAGACAGTAAAGTAGTGCGTAAGTTGACATTTGTTAACTGACCTTGTTTCAGGACTTTGTTCTTCAGTTTTCGGTCAAACACCATGGGCTTTAACGGCTCGCGCGTATCGATACCAAAAGGGTTCGGCTCAGGCGTTGTCAACAAATATTTAAAGACAATAGCCACTAAAGCCAAAGAAATCAAGACGACAGCAATCCACATGTTGTAAGGTGCACTGCAAAATTGTGTTAACCTATGTGCTCACAAGTACAGTCATACTGTAAAATACTTCCTCAAACAACTTGGGGTATGCATTGACGTCACTTTCCACCCGGAAAGGGACCTCAGTTGGACCTGGACTGAGGGCAAAAGAGTGCTGCGAAAACGCGAGCGAAACGAACGATTATTATTTTAAAATCAATATTAGATATAAAACTAAATAATTGATATTAGATATTAGACAATCGTGTTTCCTGCCATATTTCGACGCCAGGGGAAAACAGAGAAAATTACGTTAGCCTGTGAACGTTTTATATTAATACAATATAACGTTTGGTTGGTCTAAATCCATGATTACTTATATCAATGTTATATGTATATATCGTCCAGCCTTAAAACTTGTATAGTTATAGTGTATACTGTAGTGTTTATTTAAAAACGCCCAATTATGCAGAATGTACGGTAAATATTTAATTGATGATGAGTTGTCAATACAAAATATAACAATACAATATATAGGGTATGATTTTACCCCTAAATTCAGCTCAATGACACGAAATAACAGCAAATCCATCTTTCCTTGCCTGGAGTCCTGTTGTTTCAATGAATTGCAGCGATCCATTTACTTCTCTGTGCTGTAGTTTTCAGAAGTTTGTAAAATATATATATATATATATATATATATATATATATATATAACTCAGATTTCTTGTTAAATGTAGTTGTACAGTCAATCGCAAAGCTCTTTCAAGTTTTAGTTGTGTTTTTTGCAGTATTCACGCTGAAAAACACATGCCGCCACTTAATGGGCGTAACCGCAGCACTCCGACCGGCAGTGACGTCACGTGAATACTCTGCGTGAAAATGTGTTTAGTGTTGACAGAAAAAAAATTAAAAAAAATTGTTTAGTGTTGACAGACTATTTAAAATGACTTTGGTGTTGACCAGAGCCATACTAGAGAGGGAATGTCAGTAAAAAGTAATCTCTCTCTGGCTCTGGTGTTGACTCTTCCCCTGATGACGAGCGTGTTTGCGGCAGAGGGGGAAATGTTTTAACCCATGTCTTTGTTTTAACTAATCTATGGCTTAATAAAATGTTTAAAAATTAGGCTATGTTTGATGTTCTTTTATTAGATATTTCAGCTACTAACATTTAAAGGGATAGTTCACCTCAGGAAGATATTTTGAAGAATGTCAGTAACCATTAGTTAACTAGACCCATTGACTTCCATAGTAGCAAAAAAAAAAAAAATACTATGGAAGTCAATGCGTCCAGTTAACTGTTTGGTTACTGGCATTCTTCATAATATCTTCCTTTGTGTTCAGCAGAAGAAATTCATACAGGTTTGAAACAGCTTGAGGGTGCGTAAATGATAACAGAATTTTAATTTTCAAGTGAACTATCCCTTTAACTATTTTCTCGTTTCATGTTTCCTCTGAAATTAATTCGTCAAGTAAATCATTTTTCATAGAAAATTGTACTGCTTGTTGTTAAATTCTTAATTTCATATGGTAAGCTCATTTTTAATACATAAAAGGTTCCCAATTTACTATTTTCAAACAAAATAGACTCAATGCTTAAATTATGGTAGGCTACTCTGCTTTCCTAGCCTATGTGTTTAGACTTATGTATTTATTTAGTCAGATCTTTCTATAGTAACATGGGCCTATTTTAGTGGGCTGTTGTGCATTTAAAACATCATAATGAATTTCCTACCGTTTAAATAAGCATAAACACTGCCTACTGCTCATAAAATGAAGCAATCGTTCAGCAATAGCAATTCTGATTGCTATTGTCTGAAGCTCATCCTATGAATTCTATTTTTGGCATGAACATTGTGAAATTTCTATGCATGTATGGCCATTATTTTACTTTTTACAAAATAAGTTTGGGATCGAAGTAAGGAAATTAATAGGCCTAAACCTAAACCTGTCTTTATTTTTAATTTCTATCAAACCATCATCACTGCTTAAGAGACACTCTGAATAGTCTTTTAAAAAGTATTTATTCTTGCAAGAAGGCCCAAGTAGTCACACAGTTGCTACTCTATGAAGTAAGTGAGACCCTGACAGGAAGAACTAGGCAGCCTTTACTGATTTCAAGGTCTTCATTTCAGCAGGGCTTCTTCCCGCTGACCCTTAAGACCACCCAAACTAGATGATGACCTCCCTACCCATCTGCTCCCAGTGTCTCGCTCCTGCACTTCAGGTGTACAAACTTACTTAAATTTCCCATTCTCACACCACACTACTAATAATAAAAACGTGACATTCCTTTGCAATATCAACTAAAGATCAATGAAAATCACTACAAATCAATCCATTACAATTTCCCCTTGTTATCATTCACTGATAACTGATTAATCAAAAATAGTAATATTAATGATGATAATCATATTACAGCATTTTAAGTCATTTATATGACACTTATGCGCTTCATCTCTGATTTTCATATAACTGATCACTCTTGCAAAATAAGTTGAAAGAAGAAAGCTTAGGCTGTTTTTTTTTTGTTTGTTTGTTTTTTTTTTTTTTTTGGGGGGGGGGGGGGGGCTGTTTTTTTAGGTTGTTTTTAGGCTGTTTTTTTTTTTTTTATTGCACTCCTGACATAAAATAAGACCCTCAGTCTCCTCAAACAAGAAATAGTATCGTAGGAAAAACTAAATATCTAAACTCAATTTAACACATTTCAGTATAATTTCCGCTACTTGTATTGTCTGCATATTTTGTTTTACTTATTTCCGGATAAACTGTCGTTTTCACCAATTGAACATCCCTATCACTATCTGCACTGAGCTGGATACACATTTCATAATGCACGTCGAAGGGAGTGGATTGGAATCCACTGCTGCTTCAATGCATATCTAATGTGTGATTTCTAATTTCTATATTCAATGAGTGATTCAAATATACTTTTAATCATATGTTTGCTGTGAGTGTTAACCAGCTGCATTTAGGTACATTCTGATGTGAACCTCAACATGTGTTGTCTATAAATCTGTTTCTAGCTGACAAGTTAAGGTTACAGGGTCCAACTATACGTGACTTCTGATTTAGAAGTCTCTTCTCTTAACCAGGCCGCACATTCCTGGCACTCTGAATGGTGCCAAGGTCTTGGACGCTCCATTTCTTAAGTTAGTGCAGCTGTATGACCAGAAAGTATGAGGGAGTTCAGTCTTTGAAGCACCGAGAGTCTTATCTTCTCTGTTGATTAATGGTGTCCAGTTGGATGCTGTTTCCGCAACTACGGTTGCGTGCCTCTTCATGTCTCCTTGCCTGTATCTGGTTCTGCTAACACAAAACACACAACTATAATGCAGGAGGTGTCTGTTGTTAATATTTCTTGAATCTTCCTCACACCTTTTCATGATAATTATTGCTTGTTATTCTTTATTGAATATCCTTGTTCTTGCACTGATAATGGTACTTGGTGTTCAAACTTTTGCTGTTTATTGACATTCACGTTGAGTCTACTCCTGCTGCTCTACGATCTAGGCGGGACTTTCCTGCAGTGGTTGGGATGAACTTACGTGGCCCTCTCCGCGACCTTCACAGCCGTGTGTGTCGTCAGGAGCACTTGGAATCGCCCTAACCACCTTTTCGCCCTCCAGCTTTTCCTCCTTAGATCACGGATCACGACAAAATCACCAGGTTTGATGTTATGCAGGAAAGTTTCAGCAACATTGCCCTGGGCAGCTTTTACCTGCACACATATATTGGACAACAGAGAAGACATTCCTTGCAGTAATTCAACATGTCATGCTCACAGAGATCTGTTGATGGCAGCCTTTGTTTTCCCCCTTCTCTTCCCATTAATGGTGGTTTACCAAAGAGTATTTCAAATTGACTTGTTTAAGTGCCTTAACCCAGTTTCCTCACAACACTTAGCCAATTTGTTCTTGAATGTCTGGTTCTCATGTTCAACAGGGTCCCCAGAGGTAGTGTGTTAGCTGCAATGTGTTCTCATATCAATTGACCCCACTTGTTTTATTGCTTCATTAACAAAGTGTGTTTCATAGTCAGAACTGATTTTTCTTGGAATTCCCCATCACATGGTCTAACCCGTGTGTCAACTTTGCATAATGTGGAAAGAAATTTCTGGGTAAACAAGGCATGCCATCACAGCTCATCCACACATTCTCCTTAAAGCTGCAGCCAGATGCCTTCCACTTATTTTCCTCTGCACCTGTTGCAAAAGTCTGCATCTATAAACAAGGAGAAATGTTGAGGTTATTGTCAGATATCAATGTACGTTTCGTTTCTTTTGTCTCCTGCGCTGCCTCGGCCTTCGCTGCTGCGTCCTCTCTGGCGTTTCCTGTTGAGGCTAGACTTTTATCGTTAGTATGCGCTGCGCATTTACAGATCGCGACCTTATCTGGTTAAAGAATGGCCTCCAAAAGGGCAGACACAAGTACGGTGTTTAAAAACAGACACCCATCTGACTTCAAACATTTTCTGTGTTTCCACAGCACTCCAAAATCGTGTGTGACCCCAAAAGCGCAGTGCGAGTCTATGTAAATTGTCACACATTTGTCTGCCATAGGTTTACATGCTTCTGTCAAAGCGACCAATTCAGCTGTCTGGGCTGAATAATTTGATGGGAATTTCCCGCTCGACACGACTTCAAATTCAGTGGTTGCCGTAACACAGTCTCATCCCAAGACATCATACAACTGACGTCTTGGGACGTCTTTTGACCATACGTCAACATCCGCCTTTTTAGGGTACCCTTAAACGACGGTTAAATGACGATCCCGGGCCGTCATACAACTGACGCTTTACCTTTAACGTCGCTTAGGTGACGGGGTAGGTTTAGGTCTGGGGTAGGGTTAGGATCCGATAACGTCATCTAATCGACGTTTAAGGGTACCCTAAAAAGGTGGATCTTGACGTATGGTCAAAAGACGTCCCAAGACGTCAGTTATATGACGTCTTGGGATGAGACTGTGCTGGTTACCGCATAACCAACCTTATTCTGTCCTGTTTGTGGATCTTTGAAAGCCGACCCATCCACAAAGAGGACATTTTCACAATTGTCCAGTGGTGTGTCCAAAAGATCTGGACGCAGTGTGCTCACTTGCTTAAGTGCTGACAGACAACAATGATGTTCCTCTTATCCATCAAGCTGTGGATAAGTGTACTGTTCTTTGTTCTTGCAAAATCACGGAGACTGCGTGTGGAACCATTAAAGTCAAATCAGAATACCCCACAAATTCTCTGGATGTCATTACTGCCTGCTCAGCAGCTGTCACAGCCCTCAAACAGTGTCGCGACTGGGTTAAGTTTAGTTGAGAGTATAAGCCACAGGCCGTAGTCTGTCCCCATGATTCTGCAAAAGAACAGAAGACATAAACCCATACTTTTCATCCACCATCTAAATAAACGGTTTGTGTACAATGGGCAGACTCAAAGTAGGAGCCAGAGCCAGTTGCACTTTCATGTTTGCAGATGCCTCCTGCTTCACTTGTCCAAACAATTCTGTCATACAACTTTAACCCTTTCCCTTTCGTCAGGGCTCGTAAGGGCTGTTCAAGAATTTCATAGTTGGGAATAAATGTACGACAATAGGTACACATTCCCTTTGTAATTGGCTTTGGCACATCTTTTATGGCCCGCACCCGTTTTTCAGAGATGGATTTATTGTTTGGTCAGATAACATACCCCAAAAATGTTATTTCCTGTTTGACAAACTGCAATTTTGAAAGATTGACTTTGTGTACTTCATTTGCGGGGTGCTTCAAAAGGACACAGAGACAGTCACACATCACATGCACAGATCAACAAGTCATCCACTATTTGAACAAAACCATTCCAGCTGTCAGGGTATTTCTGCCAGGGCAGGATTGATGTCTGAGGCAGAAATAGCCACCACACCATGTTTCAACACACTTGCTGTGTTTCACTCCCTCATTCATTTCAGCCCAATATGTGGCTTTCATGAATTTCTCACAAAATGGCCTATATCTGCCCACGCTTGCTCTTTGGCCTTGGTCACTGATAAGTCTGGCACAGTCTCTCCTGCTATCAAATAGAACTACTGTTGTTTTTTCTGTCAAGCAAGCTGAAAGCAGAAAATCGTATCAAATTTCAGTCTCATTTTCTGCTCTGTCAAGTAAATGAGACTGTGTTCCACTACGACATGTGGCGTGCAATGCAATATGTCAGGCATCATACTTTCTGAGTTAAATGGCACTGTTCGATTGTCAATAAATTAAATAATTTTTGCCCAATAAAAATTTTCACATGACATTTGTACGCCCATTGTGGCTCAAATTTAGAACAACACATCTGCAGTTCTTCCTCAATGCTGATGCTAAAGGAACCTGCAGTAAGGGTTAAATTTAATTGGCGCGTTAAATCTCTGGCCATTAGCGGTGCTGGACAGGCTGGTGAACAAAGAAACGCATGTGTCAATGTTCTCCCTGCTTCCGTCTCACACTCTAAGGGCACTGAATTTTTCAGAAATTATATGGCCTGAGGCCGAAGCACTCTCATGCACTGACCCCATCAGTTTTGGTACACACGGCAAGTCACATGGTCGTATGGTTAAAGAATCAACAAGGGAATCCACTAATGTTCCCTCAACTAACATTGGATATCTTGGCATTGGTAAAAACCCTGCACTATTGTACATTCTCAAACATTCAAAACTTCATCATTCACACGGAAAGATTTGCAAGCATTTTCTTCATTGCAGAGAGCAGTATGTAAATCAGTGTATGTGTATGTGTGTGTGGTTAATAAATGTTCACTTCCCTTTTCTGTGGCCGGCAGCTGATCGCCCATTGCCCGACCCTCTCCTCTCTGCTCTCCGCTCTGCTCGCCTCAGTCCACCTTCTGCTTTCCCGGACATTCTCTAGCCCAGTGTCCGTCTTGTTGGCACAGTTTGCATTTTGTGCATTCTCTGAAGGCATGGTCATCAGTCCTACACAAGCCACAATTCCATCTTCTCTTGTTTCCTTCAGCCCTGTTATAATTCCCGTGACCTCTCCTCTTCTTATCAGCCCACTTTTGAGGTGCACTGGTATTAGATTGGATTCGCTCAATCGCCAACTGGATCCCTCTCTCCCTTTTTGCCTTAGCCCTTCCTTTCTTTGTCAGCAGCTGCTCTTCTGCGTGCACAGCGTGAGCCACGGTGGAGTTTAACCGCCCGGTCTTCCACTCAATGTAGCTTGTTTTCACCGCCTGTGCGATTTCTGGTCTCAGTCCATTCAGAAAACGATCTTGCAAATGGCACTCCCACACACCCGGTTGATTTCCTCTGTCAGCGGGCTCTTCCAAGCCGCTGTGTTTTTGAAATGTCTCAAAAAGTCTGGTGTAGTAGTCCTTAACAGACTCTTTTCTCATTTGGCAACAGCTGTAAATCTTTGCTGTGTCCACACGTGCTGGGAATGCCTCTTTAATGGCCTTAGCGAGAGCTTCCACTGCCGCACGGTACGGAGTGTTGGTTTCATCTTCCCAGTCTCTGTGTACTCGTCGTTGTTCGGCTCCTTGGATCGTTCCGCTCACCTTGTGCCAGTTCGTCGCCCCTAGTTTCACGGCTAGCAGTCTTTTCAGTTCTTGTGTGGTGGGGCTGAATTCTTGACAAAAAATGATCAGTTCAGTTGAAAACTTGTCACCTGCGTCATCCGGGTTCGGCAAATGGGCCATGGCTTCTTTCATATCAGTCACCGTCCAGGGTCTGAAGACCATCGTCGGTCCTTCAGCTCCCACCTCCTCCGTTGGATCCTTGATTCTGTGTTTTTCTTCTTTTATCTGTGATCTTGTTTTCATCTGCGAAGGGTTGTCGGGGATCTCACCAGGATCCTCTTCCTGTTCTGCATGTCGGGAGGTGGAAGGAGGTCTCGTTGCTGGTGCTGACCTTCTGGGCGGAGAGCAATCGAGATCGGGGTTCAGGTTCAGGGGTCTCAGCTCCACCACGGGATCATGATGATTGTACGCCGGCGGCGCCGGTGTCACCGAGGTTGCATGTGGGAGATCACAAACACACTGTGGGTTAGTTGGTTCGGGTGCTGATTTCTCATCCACTTCATTTTTTCCCTCAATTTCATTTCTACAAACTAATTCTTTCTGCATTTGCTTTCGGTCTCTTTTATCTGCTTCTTCAAGCCAGCAATTCACTGTTTGTTCACATTTTTTACACACATGTTGAACACAGCCAGAACAACCTTTCTGTTTCTCACTGCTCTGTTCAACTGATTCCCTTACCACCTTTAATCTCTCGCTACTCAGTGTTCCCTCCCTTGGAAAATCATGGTGTTTAATTAGCTTCTCTATATCTTGCATACATCTCTGCCCGTAAATTTTCCTCATTTGACAGAAAACTGGTGTATCATATTTGGCAAGCTTGCTTTGAGATTTCCCCATTATGGCTGTTTTCTATTTATCAGTTCGTTGCACGCCTTATAATCTATCAAACGTCACACAAACTCAAACCCGGGGAGCACTTTCCAGCGCTCAATTGATTTTAGTTCACCTAATTCCTGAATCTTTACAGAACCACCATGCGAAAACTCTGGCCAGAAACCTCTTGACTTGTCACTAGGTTTCGATTTTTCCTCTTGAATACCACAGAAATAGTCTTAGCCTCTAATGGTTCACTCACTTTTATATGAAAAGAAAGGTAACTGTCTCTTACCAGAGATACTTTTGTTGCCTCTCAGGTTTGTTTTCTCAATTCCAGTGGAGATCTCCTGGCCCTGATGGCGGTCGGCCCCTCTCTCTGAAGTTTGCGAGGTAGGGCTGGAACTGCTCAGTCCAGGTGGCCAAACACCGTCCGCTCTCAGGTCCAGAAGGCACTTCCAAGGAATTTCACTATTCTGACACAAAAATGTTGAGGCAAAATGTTCTATTAAACCATAATCACTGTGTAAGAGACACTTCAAATCAAATAGTTTTTAAAGTATTTATTCTTGCAAGAAGGCCCAAGTCACCACACAGTTGTTACTCTGTGAAGTGAGTGAGACCCTGACAGGAAGAACTGGGCAGCCTTTATACTCACTTCAAGGTCTTCATTTCAGCAGGGCCTCTTCCTCCTACGCATTCCACAGATATAGGACCCATTGCTGCTAGCTTCGATTTGTTACTCTGACCCTTAAGATCTAAAATAGATGAGCTCAGAGATCCCTACCCAGCTGTTCCCAAAGTGTCTCGCTCCTGCATTCCAGGTGTACAAACATTTCCTGTTCACATCACCACACTACATTGGACCAACAGTTCATTTTTATAAAGTGTGTGATCCTATGTCTAAGATACATATGATCTAAAATAAAACATATATTCAGTAGCCTAATCAAAACTGCACCCACACAATTACACAAACATTATGTATATAGTAATATAATTTAATATATATATATATATATATATATATATATATATATATATATATATATATATGTTATATGCTTTACGATTTTGAATTTTAGCATTTGTCACACTGCCTCAAGATAATTTCTTTAATCTGTTAAGGATCTCATTTGTTAGTAGCAGTATGTGGATAAAAGCATTTGCTAAATAAATTAAAGTAGCCTAAAAAGGAATTTTTCATTCAGATGGTGGGCTTTTACCCTAATATACAGTGCTTCGTGTGAGAAAGCACAAGTAGTTTCAGCCAGAACTTGTGGCTATACATATCATTGAAGGAGATTTAAAGACAGAAAACTAATGCAGGAGAAAAGAAGAAATATCTTTACATTAAAACTGACAACTTGATTAAAGTGTTGTAATTGATTGAGCATCTTTTATGTTTGCTTTTAATAAAGATTATTTTACAGTATAAGTCATTATTTTATAATAGTAATTATAAGTTAAGGACAAGCACTTACTCGTAACTTCATCCTCTGGCGTCAGTTTAGAGTCTGATAAATAATTGAATACATTTTCAGGCTCTTTTGTCTGAAGAGAGATATTAAATGCTGTGAAGAGAGAACTAAAGCACTCGATTCTTGTGAAAAAAATACATAAAGAAAGGCAGGTTTCTGGGGGATTTTTTCGACCACATTGACCAATTAACTGTGCATGCAAAATTTCCAGTCAGCTGCTTATTAGTGGCGTATGTTTTCAACCATATGATACCTCACATGTCTTTTAATTTGCCATTATTTTGTAAAATTGTTGCTTTTTATAGTTGGTATTGACTACAGAAAAATAATTTGATGATTTATTGTTAATAGTAAAAACTATTTAAACCCTTTGAGACAAAAATATAAAAAATGATGGGCCTAGTTAATTATACAACAAAAGTATTAATATGTAAAAAAGTTTACTGTTAACAACAGAGGATGAGATTTAAAAAGAGAGATTAGCCTGCATATGTAATAAAGTATAGCTAGAAAATAACATTTTACATACTATTATTGCTATGGAAGTGGAAGATAGACAATGTCTAAGGATAACATACAGTTATTCAAAATAGACAGATTATTAAAGGAATTTACCATCAAACAGGCTTTCCATATGGTTAATTATAATTAAAAAATGACAATAAAGAGGAATCTGTAATTATTCACTAGACGTATGCTAATAAATTGTGTACACAAAAGTTGTACAGAAAGAAATAAAAAAAAACTATGAAAAGTATGACATTAAGGTATATTCCCACATCATTACAAATGGAAAAGTATGGAAATTTGAAAACAAGTATACAAAAACGAATATCGAATAAGACGAATAAACTCATACATATATGAGGACAGTAAAAAAAAGAAAGAAAGAAAAATCAACCATACAAAAAGGGAAACCCCTAGGTCTACTGAAGGCATGGGATCTCACAAATGCTCCTCTCTTCTCTCAAGCAAGAAATGTCTTCTTGTGTATTCCCTTTGAGCACAGCACAGTTGTGTTGTTTGGAATTCAGATCTGTCCAGTTCCCATCACTGATCCCAGCCCAGTAGAGATCAGATTCACCAGTAACACATAGTCTCCGAGCAAGAAATTCCTGCGTGACAAACACATCATATAGTATTTATTCTATTATGCCTTTATCATTATATATATATATATATATATATATATATATATATACAGTATATATATATATATATATATACACACACAGTATATTTATGTGTGTAATATTACTTTTTTGCAAATGTTTTGGTGAAAACACAATGTGGGGTTTCACACCTGACCCACTTCTCTCACAATTGTTCTTTTCAAACACATGCACAATGTCATGATAATACAGAGATTTTTATGTATACCTTCTCCTCTGTGTTGTCAATAAAGACCAGATCACCACCCAGATCCTGGCAGTACTTTCTGCTGGAGCTCCAGGTCTTGTTGTGGTTGGAGAAAACATAGAAGCTGCCGTTACCTTTTAACCACTGCTCTGGCAAATCTACAGTGACAGTGAGGGGGTTTTGTATATAAAGAGGAAACAAGATTGTATGTCTGTTTCAGGTATGCGGTTTCACAAGAAGCACATTTGTTGGTTGGAAAAAGCGGCAACCCTGCTGAACTGCACCTTTACATACTTTAAATGGGGTTCTAAAATATTTTGGAATGACTCATTGTTAAAAACACAAGAATAGACATGGCAAGCAGACTCAGACAGAATGTTACAGAAGCACCAAGCATTCTAGACTGTTATTTTACTGATAAAAAAAAAATATATATATAAATAAAAGACTGATTAGGCGCTTCAGGAAATTAATTGCAGATTTCGAAGATAATCATCCAGTTCTTGTGTATGTTGAAAAACAAGACATAGTTTTACCTGGGCAGTAATCAAATGACGTCCATTCCTCATACGTGCACCCTGGACTACCTTGTTCGTTTTCTGAATAGGGATGTGAGGAATGAAGAAAATCAAAGGTTACTTAAAAGTCACAGTGAAATCAAAATTGACCACACTCAACAAATATTTCAGCCTGTTTTTAAAAGCACAATATAAGACTTTTGGATTAAAATCTCCAAAAACTACTAGAACAATTTTATATTTTGTTGACTTGTGTACATTATCCCAAATGTTTCCAACAATGTTTAAAATCAGCTATTTTTACCCAGTGTAGTATCCTGTCAATGAATCGCCTGACAATGACGCAATATATCTGCGTAACCCTCAATTTCTGATTTATATTGCGTTTTATTACTGTTGTAGAGATCAACAGTTTGGATACATTTATCAACTGAAAACTTACATAGCTCAACACGGTTAGTCTTATTCGCCATTCGAGCGACTCGCTCGTCTGTATTCTTACACTTACGAGAATGCTTGATTAGTTGGTAAATGAACTTACATGTTAATGAGCAGTGAGCATATAATTTTGAAAGAACAAAGTGTTTTTTTGCCAAGAATCAACTTAAAAAATTACACAGTGTAGCTTTGTGAAAATGATAACTGCGTCAGGCTGAAACTAGCAAAAGACATTTGCGTCAAGATTGCCCCTGCTTAGTGCCTGGTGTATGATAGGGCCCTATATAGGTCATGTTCCTGTGACTTTAGGAAATTGTCGGTCGAATATCATATAACATTTGAACATATACAGATGAATGATTTACCTGAAATTGAGCAGTTTGTTACTGGCTCACAATGCAACAACATATTTTTGTCTTTATTGAAATCTGCAAAAGTAAGAACAGTGAAATAAAAAAAAAAAATGAAACTAAATGTAAATATACCTCTGATACTGTATGCAACACAATGATTCATGTAACATATGAGGATACTTACACAAATATGCCAGCACCCCATTTACAAGCAGAGACAGGAGGAGGAAAGCAGCAATAACGGCAAAAATAGGTCTACATTTCTCTTTGGTAGATTTCCTACCTTCAAAATAAAATACATTATAAAAGTGTAGAATATTGAAGAAAAATCTTTAGAAATAATTTTAATTCAGTAGATTACACCTTTGCACCAACAGAGAGTTTAATATATTTGCATGTTCAAAAACAGTATAGCATGAGTATCTAAAAACAGCATTTGCATTTCAAGTAACTGTACATTGTTTAAACTACTGACACATATTGGTAAAACTGTTGTTATGGTTTGGTTAGGCTACCCATAATTTGCTAAATACATATTTAGCAAACTGTTATTTGTTTTAAAATTGTTTGAAAACTCGTTATACACTTATTTTAAAAGAATACAGGTTTTACCGATTTCTTAAACCTCTTTTGGGCTCAAAGAGACGTGGTTTTGTGCTACACACACTTAACCTAAATTCAGAACCACAACCACAAGGAGAAAAAGAATCGAGTACTTACTTCCATGTAAATTATTTTTCATCCATCTAGTGTTGTCATAAATATGATCAGACATGTGATGTTTGGGCATTGCTGTGTCAAACAGAGAAGTGTGCAATGTGCAGCAAGAGAGGTGGTGAAGTGACACCAGGCTGTCAATGAAGACACTCATGCCAACCCATGAGTGTCATTTCCTGTTAACATTATGGGTTATCATACTGGTTGCTTTCTAGATATATCTAGAAATAGTTTTCTCTGTCTGGTCTGTGCGTATTTATGTATAAGCCTCAATATAAAAAAGACAATAAAAAAATCAGCTTACTCGTGCGTTAATGCTTCTAAATAATGATAAAATGTAGATAAGAAAATTTGTCACTATCAGCTGGTTTAAAACTTTATTTTAACCACTAACACCCATTGAAAAGAAAACCATTTATTTTAAGTTGAACTTAACCAAATCATTCAAGTTAAATGAACACCATTGATTCTAGTTAGATTAGTACATGATTGGGTTTTTACTTGTTTCACTCACATGGAATCACTGTCCATGATTGAATCGTGTTCAGCCAAAGAATTAATTTTTGAGTGTAGATATTTTTTTATTATATTTGCACAACTCATTAGTTGGCCAACAGCATCATTGGCTGCATCTGAAATACTCTATCGCCACTGGTCATATGAAATGTTTTGTTTGTCCAGTTAATTTCTCCTTTCTGGTTCAGACAAATTTAGTCAAGACTCACCTTTCAAGATTCATACTTCATCCAAACGTATTTGCAAAATGCTGGGGGTTATTATTTTCCTTATTATTGAATAACATCAGTGATTACTCAGTTTATCATTAATAATTAGGTACTCAACTGTCCTTTATTTAAATCACTGTGAAATCAAACGTATATCTTCTTAAATTAAGTACATCTTTTTACATATAGGACTTGTATGGCTTCTCCTGTTTATTTAAAGGGATACTCCACTTTTTTTGGAAATAGGCTCATTTTACAACTCCCCCAGAGTTAAACAGTTGAGTGTTACCGTTTTCGAATCCATTCAGCCGATTTTCTGATATTTAGAAGAATATCAGTAACCAGACAGTTTCTGGTCTCATTGACTTCCATAGGAGGAAAAAAAAAATATACTATGGTAGTCAATGAGACCACAAACTGTCTGATAACTGATATTCTTCTAAATATCAGAAAATCGGCTGAATGGATTCGAAAACGGTAACACTCAACTGTTTAACTCTGGGGGAGTTGTAAAATGAGCCTATTTCCAAGAAAAGTGGAGTATCCCTTTAAGGCAGTTTTCATTTTCATAAAGTAATCAAGCTTTTTTCCCTTCATAACAATGCTTTTATTCTGCTTTATAATTATGTTTTATCGCTTACATTATTTTAAATGTCCTTTTCTTACTTTATCATCTTTATTTGTTTCGTCTGTCGGGGGCTCGCAGAAAGCATACTTCACTACCTAACGATGTTCAAATGACGAATAGAAACTTTTATTAAGTAAATATTTATTAAGAACATGGAATCTCACAAATGCTTCTCTCCTTCCTAAAGCACGAAACATCTCCCCATCTCGACTCAGCAATTCGTCCATTCATTATAACACAATCTTCCCCCAGAGGATTGTCCGCTGATTTGTGATCATCAGGGGGCACTGCCCAGAATCTGACAAATAAATAAATCATTTAAGATTGTAAAGCTGCATAAAAAAATATATTGAAAGGGACATTTTAAACATTAGACACATTTATTAACACAGACATTAAAAATAATACTTGCCTAAGATGATCCTCGGTGTCGTCCACCCACAGCCAAACACCTTCATTGCGGCTATCAGTCAGACCAATCCAATACAATGTTTGTGCGCCAATAATGCGTAAATGGTTTGCGAGAAGTTTCTACAGTAGAAAGTTTTGTCATGAAACTCTAGATGGCCCAGGCTAATAGATCCATAACTATACCCTGTATCATTCCCACATCATTCTCTAGAGCACAGCTGATTGGTTACCCACCTTCCCTAGCTCCACCTGCATAGATTTGGTATAGGTCATTCATGTACACTATATTGCATGTCTTACTCGCTCACAGCAGCGTGTGGATATGCATTGGCAGTAGCAAGTCCCACACTTACTCTTCAGCAGCAGCAGACAAAATAAATCAACTCTTTCATCATTACCGTGCCAAACATTCCTAGTTGTCAAGACTGACACATTATAGAGATTATTTAATCTGCTAAATTTGTATCAAGTTCAATATACAACTTTCATCTTAAATGAAATGTTCTAATGACATCATATTACCTGTTCCTCTCTGCTGTTGATGATGACCAGGTCTCCACCCAGATCCTGACAGCGTTCTCTGCTGTTGTCCCAGTCCATGGTATCATTGGAGAAAACATAGAATCTGCCCTTGTCCTGGACCCACTTTGCAGGGAAATCTTGGGAATCAGGGAAATGTTTCACATCAGTGCCCTAAACTAAATTTTTTATTATATATTCGATAAAGTGTGGGGTACAAAACTGTTCTGTGTAACACGAGTAGTGTACATTTCTTTATTACTCTACATGTCTGAAAATATTCCAGTGTTTACTAAACTATTTGATGTAAGTTTCTAATGTGTTTATGCATAGAGTAATAAATGTATTTGCCTTTTTTTGGACAGTGCTGTACTTTGGACCTGTTTTCCATGTCCTTGTGAAAGATCGGTTTGATTTGGGCATTGTCGTCAACATCTAAAATAAAAACAAAGAAAATTAAAAATCTTATTCTGAATAAAGTTTCTGTCGTATTTATACAGAGAGAATGTGGAGTTCGTCTACCTGAATAAGGGCAGTGTGTTACTGGTTCACAACTCAAAAGCTGTTCTGGGCCGTTGCTGTAATCTGTAATACAAGAAAGATCACATACCGTAATATTACAGATTTAGTATTACACTATATTTACAGTAGTAAGTATTTAGGGTTATATGAACAACTAAAACAACTATTTTGAACTTCTATGAAATATAAGTTGTGTAAAAATGCATGAGAGTTAGAAGATTGTCACACTTTGAGATTGATTTGAGACTTAATTAGAGTTTTTTCCCCAACAATTTAGAGACAAAATAAATAACAAAAGGTTTTTTTATAGGTTCATAAAACGTGTAGTCTATGAGAAACTACAGAAAACCATTATAAAACAATTTATGAGATACAGAAAATAATATTTTCTAATTTAAAAAACAAATTAAATTCACATTTTCACCATTTCATCAACATTGTGCCACAAATACTATTTTATCAAAGTGTTACTTGTTCACTAAGGAGATAATAGTGTCAGTGAAGAACATGTTTTGGTTAACACTTTATAATAAGGTGTCATTAGTTAACATTAGATAATGCATTAACTAACATGAACCAACAATGATCAATACATTTTGTTACAGTATTAATCTTAATTATCACAAATCCATTGTTTATTGTTTATTCATGTCAGTTCTCAGTACATTAACTAATGTTAACAAATACAACATTTGATTTAAAAAATCTATTAGTAAATGTTGAAATTAACATTAAATGCTGTAGAAGTATTGTTAATTCGTCATGTTAACTTAAGTTGGTAACTATTAACTAATGAAACTTTATTGTAAAGTGTTACACCTATAATAAAGTGTGAAACCTATAATAAAAATGAATCATGTGAGTAAAATATAGCTGGATTGTTGCAAAACGGAAAAAATAAAATAAATACTACTACTGCTACTACTACTACTAATAATAATAATATGTGTATGTAAAAACATGAGGATACCCACAGAGGTAAGCCAAAGCTGCATTTGCCAGCAGAGACAGGAAGAGGAGAACTGAGAGAAGAACTACCACACAGACCGCATCTCTCTTATCATTAACACACTCCTTCTCTGAAAATACATTATTAGAAATGAATAGCCTTTGAAATAAATAAGTATATAAACAAATCATTTCTCTTATAACAGACTTTCGATCAACAGGCAAAAACAAGTTCAGTGTATATACAGTTTTAATAACAATAAATCAATACAATAAAAAGTTAAAGTGAAATGAAGCTGTTGAAACAATTCATTTGCGAAATAGCACTTACTTCTATCGCCATGAGCTGGTCTTGAGATGGCTCTTGGAATAGTATTGGAATAAATAGCTTCAGACATCTTCTGCAAGTAAAGAAGTGAGAACTGAAGAGAGGATCTGCTTAAGTATTCTTGCCAGGGGTTACTTAGTAGTGATGTTTCCTGCCATCATTTCCTGTCACTTAGTTTTAAGTTGTTGTTGGGGACATCATCTCAAACAATTACTGATGAAAAAAAATCATCTGTGGTCAATGCTTCTTGAACGCTCGCTTTTTGTGGTTTTCCCTCATTGTTGGAATATCTTACACTAATTGTACATTAGATGGAATCATCATGAAAAAATCATTTCTTTTTCGTCCCTTTGTTACTGAACAGGGCCTCTTGCGGTCCACAGTGCACATGGCGTGTTGGTGATAGAGCAGCAGAAAGCACAGACCTTTAGACATACATGCCATTAAAACAAACAAAACATTCAACAATACATGTCACATATTGCGGTCATTTCTTAGTTTGATTACATTTCCATTTGATTTATATTTTATATTAATACCGTCACAGGCACGCAAAAAAGACACAATAAATGGACACCCTTGTCCAGAAACCTCAGTCATTTCAGAAGAACTAAAAGTACATGTATTCTGTACGTTTCTGATTGGTTACTGTGGTACTAAAGCAATATTTCAGTCAGCAGTGCCTAAAGTTTGCATACCATGTTATTCTCACAGTTCACTGCCTCAGTAAAGGGTGGTCAGAGAGTTACACATCGTCATGTTCATGAAGGATTGAAATCGGGCAGTTTCTAGTCTAGCTCTAGGGTGTATAACAGGGACATCTGCAATATAAAGCTGTAATATCTAACATGTGACTGCTGACTGCTTAAATCACAAGGATTAACAGAACAACGCTCATCAACCCTACTGATCTTTTGGCTGATCTTGGACATGGCTAGACTAAAATTTTCCCCACACAAAGAACTAAAAACACGTGTATAGGAGACAACAGCATTTATAGAATGCAGAAATTATGTTTATTCTGATCTACCATGACTGAAAAGATGTGAATCAATCGATCACAGGCCACAAACTCAGAAATAACAAACCACAAACAACTGTTCACAGCAGCTGCTAGTTTTTATTTAGCACAAAAAAATTATAATAATACACGTTGATATCTTTCACTCCATCATAAAAACCTAAAGACCCGTTTTCAGTTGCTTCCATTGTATTTTCCACAACCTGCTTCCTCAAATTACATCCCGTGTTCAAAACCACAATTTTACGTAGATACTGCCAATTACTCGTAAGGTTGTACTTGGGGATGCACGACATTGGATTTTGGCCGATATTTTCAAACTAATTTTGCCTGATGCCGATACCGATGTTTTGTTTTATTTAGGCCTATTAAAGCTTCTATTAAAGTTCTCAGTCAAGAGCAGTGAGCGATTTCCTCTTTGTGTTTTGTTGTTTTATTAACATTAAAGGGATAGTTCTCCCAAAAATTGTAATCGTCATTTACTCTTTCAAGTTTTAAACCCAAATATGTCTTTCTTATGTTAAAATTAAAAGTTATTTGGAATAATGTGGCTAACCAAACAGTTGCTGTACTCCAGTGACTTCTAGAGTATATTTAAAGCTACACTGTGTAACTCTTTTAGTTTATTCTTAGCTAAAAACACTTAGTTCTTTCAAAATTATGTGTGCTCATTAATGTATATTTACTTTGTTCAAGTAATAAAGTATTCTCGTGAGTGTATAATATGCCATTGAAAATACATACAGGTAAGGGGTTCTAATGTCGGTCGCCATGTTGCCCCTCCATCTTGAAAGTACATTAGCCAAAGAGGGACATACCGGTTATTTCCAGCATCGCCTTTCGCGTTTACGTTTGAGTTAACACTCATGGACGAGGTCGAACTGGAAGCCATGTTAATCTTGGACTACATTGGCCACCGTAGGAGTTAAAACGAAATCGGAATTGAGAGGAACAGAAACTAATATTAACTGGATGATCATATTCCTTTTCACCTCTAGATGGGGGTAAAAATCACACAGTGTAGCTTCAAGCACAAGTAAGAAATGAATACAGGTTTGGAATGACATTAGAGTGAGTCAATAATGACAGAATTTTTATTTCTGGGTGCAGTATCTTTTTAAGGACATATTATAGATACTGTCCCTTTAAGAGCTGCACGCGACGCATCTAATATACACGCATTTGACAAGCAGATTTTCTGTTTGCTTTCACTCTAGACAGAACCAACTTTATGTAAACCTTGTGTGTATTTGACAGTATTAGCGCAATAAGACTCTAAGACTTGGCTTTGGTTCCTGTGAGCGTCGGTGTAACGTCAACATAACCTACGAACTCGGAAAAGCGCACATTAAAAACAGCGCATCAGCACGTGAATGACATGTCTCGAATTGCAGTGAATTGCAATGTCCCGTGAGTGTAACTCTACCTCTGCGTTTACATGTGATGTAAATGTACGTCGCGTTGTACAGTATGTTGAGATGAATGCGCCAGAATTCACGATACTACGATTCTCACGATTGTGGAGACATTATAATAGTCCACGATCAAAAACCATGATTATCGCACACCTTGTTGGAAGTTGTTGGCGGTTCCCGGTTGTCACGTGCTCATAGGAAACACACCACCTTATCGGCAAGGCTCATCGACAGTGATATTCATATCTGCCGATTCCGATGATAGTAATTTTAAGCTTTTATCGGCCAATACCGATGTTGTCCCGATATCATCGTGCATCCCTAGTTGTACTGCTTTGATACATCCATCTAATTCCATGTGTTGGACAGATCATGTGATAAATAAGAGTTAGGGCATATGCTTACACTACAATCAGGATATTCTCCAATACTTTTAGAGCTGTACAACTTTATGAGCAGGCATAATCTATCATCCACGACACAAATCACCAAAATCATCACATTTTTAACCCGTCTCAGTTCCCACACCCCTCCGATCAAAACGGTTTCCTCAAAAACACCATTATTATTGCTAATTTATGATGAACCCCCGCTATCCGCCAGGCGTACAACAATGTAGTCCCAACCACCGTCAAATTGTGGATCGATTATGGTATTTCTCATTGCTTCCTTGTTTATTTACACAGGTGCTTCTCTGTTGGCAAAACCGTGAAAGAGGATCACAGGCAATTAGAGACAAACAAGCAATAAACTGATTAGAGAGAACAGATTAAAAGCAATAACAAAGCAAAACCAAGACAAAAAAAAGATCTCACTCACTGTGTACCGCATCCATCAGTTGGTCAACGTTTGTCAAAAGAAAATAGAGACGAGGCTTCCATGGCAAAAAACAGTTTAAGATGTGCGAAGGAGAGAATGACCACAGGAAAATCACTGACAGCAGCCCTTGTCATGTCCACTTGGGATTTTTATTATCTCATTGGCTGTTTTCTAGGAACTTTCACGTGTCTTTGATTGTTGCATGTTCTTTTCTTAAACACTGAGGAAATGAACATTTTCATCCTGTTTTTTTGCAAAAAAAGCACCTCCCATTGGATAGGGAGAGTAAAATCACTTTATACTGAACGAGTTGAATCTACCGATGCAATTAGCGTGACACTTATGCATCTGGGTTCATCATGAGCATGTTAATTACAAATCAGCGTGTGTGTGTGTGTGTGTGTGCGCACCTTTGTTAACAATCATAACAGATTAAGGTTCCTCATCTCTGTTGATGGTAACTACAATGGCTTTAGGTCCATGCGCAGAGAGAGAATAAGAAGATAAGTGTGGGAAAGGGAGAGAGAGAAAAAAAAGGAGGAAAGAGAAGAAAATCTTCTCAGTCTGGCAGCAGTAGTGCAGGTCCAAAAGGTCAAAGTTCAAACTTAAAAATGGGCGGTGAATACTCCTTCCTGAACCAGGAAGTCCACTGGTATCTGTCAGGTGGTCAGTGCGTGATGTCATCAATCAGCCTCGCTGTCATGCGAGACGGAGGTCGTGGATGGTGAAATGGGTCACTGCAGAACCAAACCCACCTACAAAAAATGAATGATAATTATATATTAAATAGTATTGATCTTTATGAATTTACATGCATAGTTAGGTACACACACAGGCCACTGTTCAACTTCTCATTAATGCAAATATCTAGTGAGCCAATCACACGGCAACTCAATTCATTTAGTAATCCAGGACGATCAGCTGACTTAAGTGACTTCGAACATGGCATGGTTGTTGGTGCCAAACGGGCTGGTCTGAGTATTTCAGAAACTGCTGATATATTGGGATTTTCCATCTCTAGGCCTAGGGTTTACAGAGAATGGTTCAAATAAGAGAAAACATCCAGTGAGGGGCAAGTTCTGTGGGAGAAAATGTCGGATTGATGCTAGAGGGCAGAGGAGAATGGCCGAACTGGTTTGAGCTCATAGAAAGGCAACATCTTCACAACACATTAACCCTTGAAGCAGATGGGCTACAGCAGACAAAGACCAGCACCTTATTGAATCTATACCACAAAGAAATGAGGCAGTTTTGAAAGCAAAAGTGGGTCTAACACGGTACTAGCAGAGTGTACTAGAGTGAGAAAAGGCTATAAATCTCCACCTCCAACATCCTCACACGCAATATAGCTTATAAGAGCGGAGACTCGTCTTTATGTGTACAGATGTGACATAATAATGCAAAGACATGCTCGAATCTCCCGTGAAAATCCACCAGTACCACTGGAACTAAAAACATTATTACAAGCTTACCGCTTTGAATCGAGTTAAGGCAAGCAGGCTGCATTGAACACTGACTAGTATTTCCTCAAATATGTATTATGGTTCATTTATAACCCCCAAAAAAGCTTTTTGGGGGTTAAAATTATCCAAAATACATATTTGAGAAAATACATAACCAGTCAATTTTAAATACAAAACCATAGAAAGTGACATCTAGGTGTTTGGGACACAGACTGCGAAGTACTACAGCAACCTAGTGGACAATTAATGTAACTTCAGCTTGATTCTGATTAAAAATAAAATAAAATAAAGTTTTTTTTTTGTAAAACTCTGGACTGACATCTGAAAACTTGTACCTTTTCTGAGCCCATGCTGGGACATTTCCAATTGTAGAGGTAATACTGCAGGTTTCCATCTCCAATGCCAAACTTGAGCTTCTCCAAAAATGTCTTGTTCTCCATTAGGTCCAGTGCATTAAAGACATCAAATCCTTTCTGCAGGGGGAATGACACGAGACAAGCTTCAATAAATCTGCTGATAGTTTAATGCTCCAGTAGTGCCTGCAAATTATACATTTCATACTACTGCTTAGGTTCTTCTTAAAGGGATGCTCCACTTTTTTTGGAAATAGGCTCATTTTACCACTCCCCCAGAGTTAAACAGTTGAGTTTTACCATTTTCGAATCCATTCAGACGATTTTCTGATATTTAGATGAATATCGGTAACCAGACAGTTTCTGGTCTCATTGACTTCCATAGTAGGAAAAAAATATACTATGGAAGTCAATGAGACCAGAATTACTGGTTACTGATATTCTTCTAAATATCAGAAAATCGGCTATATTGATTCGAAAACGGTAAGACCCAACAGTTTAACTCTGGGGGAGTTGTAAAATGAGCCTATTTCCAAAAAAAGTGTAGTATCCCTGCAGCCCTGCGTCGCCACACACACACTTTCAGTGACTGACCGACTTGGCGAGGATGAGAGCGTCTCCCATCAGGTCCAGCAGGGTGGTGGAGGTGTGTACATTATAGAAAGAGTACGCCGCCTTCAGACTGCGATGCACAGGATGGTTCATGATGGTGGACGGCAGAGTGTAGAAACTCAGGATGTCAGTCACCTTCCCATCTGAACTCTACAACACAGTGGATATAAAGGAACAGCTGTTCACATGCCAAATATATTTCTTAGAAACACGCTGATTACCCAACTCTTATTTTTGTATGTTAGAAAGACTTTCATGAGTGACACCTCTAGGATTATACATGGCATGAATGTCCAGTGAGTGTAATACCTCCACTATATAGGTGTCGATGATGTTCTCCTGAGGAAGCAGCCAGTGTTGGACCTCCTCGGGGCTCATGACAGGAACCAGGTTGAACTGACTCAGGTACTCATTCAGCAGGCGGTGAACCGCTGGGACGTCCTTTACAGTCATCGGCCTCAGGCCTGAAGTCTTAGGAGTCTAGGGGAGAGAAACAGCAATAAGAGAAAATGGACAAGAGGAAACCTCCCAGACATCAGCCAGGAAAGAAGACGGCACACACCTCTGGCAGTCGGTAGAGCTTCATTGTGCGTTGCATAGTCATGTTCCGACTCAGATGAGAGAACTTCACCTCGATCAGCTTTCGTGGGTTCAAAGACCGGTGCCAGTATCTACCACACAAATAAGCAAGGCAAAAAAAAGTTAAATTTACCACAGCAATTAATAGCAGCACACAAATGGCAATGTTGTTTGAATCATTACTTGATTTGCTTTTTCCCATTTTGAGACATTTTTATGAGAACTTTGGCACGTGGACTTCCGTTCAAAAGTCTGGGGTCAGTAAGATTTTTAAATGTTTTTAAAAGAAGTCTCAAATACATTTATTTAATGGAAACAACTGTATAACATATTTGAGAACCCATGCACCACCAGGAGGAAGGTATTTTTTGTATTAGACGAAAAAGTAAATGGTAGTGATGTAGTACTCGAGTCCAGTCTCGAGATCGATTTCTGCTTTCTAAGACTCGTCTCTGACTCGTTCCTTCAAAGACTCGTAACTTCAGACCAAGTCACCCCGCTCAGTGTGTGTTAATGTACTTTCCCCTTAAAACACAATTACCAGGTGTGTAGTCACGTAACTCCGCACTCACCGTAACTCACACAGCGCGTTGATCCCGTGAAATTGACAAAACAAACACCTTCTGTGTGAACGCAAACACAACGCGGGGAAAACCGTATTCTGGACAAATGTGAGCAAAATAGTTTTAATTTATTTTTAAAAAATACTTCCCTTGATCTGAGCGGTACAAGACTTGGCTACTTTTCCTAAGTTTGCCTCCAGAACACACACACATTTTTTTTTTTTTGACTCAATTCTACAATGTTAAGTGGGTGAAAAAAAAACTCCTTAATCTTGTATTTGGGTCAAAAATGGGCACCCATAGAAATGAATGGGAAAAACTGTAATTTAGAGCATACTAAAATAAGCCAAAATAAGACACCAGGTGACAGCAAAGTCACTTCATCTTTAGGTTTTAGCTCTAAGAACTTATTGGAATGATATTTTAAAGAAGTGAGAAAAAAACATAAAAAGAAGAATAATTTACATAGAGAATATGGTACTTTTTGAAGTAAATAAATTCAAAAATACCCCCAAAATAAACAAAAAACACCATAAATGGATAGACAAAACTTTATCGAAGACAGTGATATAACATTTATAATAAATAAAAATTAGGATCACACCTGAGTCCTCTATGCCCACATTTGTCCACAATTACAGGATTAAGGGCTATAAAGTGAATACGGTTTGAGGGTTAATAGCTATCTGTTTCCTTATTTTAAAGTCACAAAGATAGGATTTAGCATGCTTTCCTTAGACAAAAATACATACATATTTATAGTACAAGCCTTGCCAGTGACATTTGAAAATATATCGTTCAATAAACGCTATAACTTGTTTGATTAATCGCGGTTATGATTTTACATGTCCCATAGGAAACTGAGACTCAGGCTTAGTTACGGATGTGACCGCTCTATCTAATGGCTTTCTCCACTCTGCACATGCATATAACCAGCAGATGTGTGTCTTACCTGCAAGTGCCAACAGGTTTAGGCAACACAACACCTGCGGTGTACACAGCCTGAAAGATGCCCTCCAGATTGACCCGTCTTGTGATCTCCCTGATGAGTACCGGAGCCACTCGTTTCGAGCGAAGTTTCTTATGCACACACAGGAAGTTAATCTCCACCATCTTCTTCTCTCTGGGGGGGGGGGGGGGGGGGGATCAAAGAGCAGATATGAGTCAACTGAATTTATTGCATTTAAACCATTATTTACACAAATGACTGCTTACATGTCGTAGATGCGGATGTTGGCTGGAATGGCACTGATGAAACCAACTAGCTTTTGATTGGAGTTCACTCTCACTCCACAATGCCACTGAGGCAACCAGCCTGGAGGACGCAGAGCCCTGGGACAAAAACACAGTACAGAGAAACTGAGGACAGATATCACATGACTTTTAGATGATAGCTCGCCTTTCAAATACAAGACGAAAAAATATTGAGATCAAGTTTTTCATAACCAGCCAATCATTCTTACCAGAGCAGAAATTCAGGAGAGTAATCAAATCGAAACATATTGTCATCATCCTCTACATAGTTCTCGTTGAGGAGAGTGTACAACTCTTTCAGCTTCAGAGAGACAAAAAGAAACAGAAAAGAGCTTTAGACGAGTTGTTTCCAGGTGTATACAGTAGGTAGACAACCAGAATGTGGTTTTTACCACCGCAGCTTTGCCGCGGCTGTAAAAGTTGAGGTGTATTTACTGCCTTTGGCCGCTAAGAGGCGCTACAATCACAGACTTTGAAAAGTGTCAGTTTTTTGTGTAATCTTCAGCTGCGCTGCGGCTCTTTCAGCGCGATTGAAAGATGGTAGCAGATTAATTCAAGTGAAACGTAGTTAAATTAATTAATTAATCAATCACAATACTGAAATTAAATTGAAAAAAATAATGAAACCATAAAACATTGCAGTCGAAACATATTAGGCTACATCAATGAGGATTTGCAATCGGATCGGCTAACACAATACCTCAATACTTTAAAACCTGTCTACGGATAGCTGAGTGGTTAAAGTCTCAGCCTCATCCCAAGACCTCCAAACGACATGAGATCGAACCTCACTACATGCGGTTGGACGACAGGTTTTATGTTTTACCGTTCTTGAAGCTTTAATAGGTAGCTGTTTATTAGCGAGTTTATTAACTGGTTATTTACTTAAAGTGTCCGACATAATTTGCCACTTCTCATTGAGAGCTGAGGTCGCAGATAAATTTTAGGTTAACACTGTAGCCTGTAGCTAGGCCTACTTGGGGACGGTTGGGACATGTCCCCACCACTTTTTGTCAGGTTCGATATTGTCCGCACTATTTTTGAAATCTTAACTAACAGCGTTCGTTTCATTCGTTCGAGGCGATCTAGCGCTGAAATGTGTTGTCTTCAATCGGACGCGAGCTGCAATCCGTTGTGGAAGTTTCATTCGTTCCGGTGAAATCACAAATCAAACTCACGGACTCACGGATTTGTGGCTCGTCCCCGAGAATGCGCCGCATGATTCAACCAGGCCTCCTGTTTAGATGCGGGATGCATTGTTTTTAAAAGGACTTCACATAGAAAAAAATACAAATAAATAAATATAGCCTAACACAAAGTTATAGGCCTATAAAAAATAAAACATTCATAAATTGTTTTATGACTAACATATTCCTGTCTTAAGTGAACTCATTTAAAGTTATAAATGCAAATTAGAGCCCTAATAATAATATGCTATATTTCCTAATATTATAGGCCTATGCTATTATTATTAGCCTACATTTAGGCTACATATAGCTAGACGCTTTTATAAAAAAAAATTAAATAAACAAAGCAATTCGTCAAATGTCAGTAATAATACAGGTTAGACAATAATAAAACAGGGCTGAGATTATCACAAATAAACAAAAGATTTTGACTCATAGGCTATCCAAGTTTGTGCACAAAAATAAATAACATTGACTTTTTGCCTTTATTAAACATTTAAAATATTCGCAAATTAATATGAAAAAAAAAAATAGATTTTACTTTCTAAAAACTATATTTTACCCGCAGTGCTAAATGAGAAGAGCATGTCTCGGGAACCATAGAGAGAGATTTAGGTGATTTATAGGCTAATCATAAATGTGTCTGAAAAATAACGACGTTTTCTTGTTATTGTGAGTTTACACAAATAAAAGTAGTTGCAAATAATGTATAACGTATTATGTATTTTTTTTTTCGTATGACCAGAAATGCTAGATTATTTTAAATTGTTCCACTGTTGATAGGAACATGCAAGAGTTTGCGGCCGCGGCAGTGACATGCAGTGCGCGCTTCACACAACAGTTGGATATGCGTTAAAAACCTGTGTTTGTTTGTTAGAATCTTAGCCCATTATTATTGTCTAAGACTGACATTTGACGAATTGCTTTGTGGATAAAAGCGTCTTCTAAATAGGCCTATGATTTGATAGCTAATTATTATTTGCGTTTATTACTATGAATGAGTTTACCGAAGACAGTAGGCTAATATAACATAAAATAATTTATAACTTATAACCAAACCTTTTACAGTTTTTGAACTGTTATTATTATTTTATTTATTTTTTTTCGCTTATTATAGTACTGAGCTTTTTCCTCAAAATTTTTACTTTAAAGATAAAAGTACTATCCTAAATGTAGCCTATTATTTATTTTTTTAAATGCAAGAAATTATCTTTTTTTTAAAAAAAAGGATTTTAAAAACAATGCAATGCATCCCGCATCTAAACAGGAGGCCTGGTTGAATCATGCGGCACACTCTGAATCATGCGGATTGCGAAAGCGTGGGCACTGTTTATGAATTTGTGGGTACAGATTGCAAAAACTGAGGGCACGGTTTACAAATCTGAGAGAACGGGGAACTCGTACGGATTAGGTAGCCTACGGTTTATTAATCCGTTGTGATAAAGTGCAGTTGTTTCTAACGTTAGTGTTTTGGAGCAATTGAATGCCTTCAAACAAAAGCTACCGAGGAATCGTCAAGAAAGACCAGTTTTAAAGTTTTACAAAAAATAAACCACGTTCAATTTGTAGCCTATAGACTATATTGTTCTTGAATTGTTCGAAGAAAAAACGACATAAAAACGCCAGCCTGATCTCAGGAGCAGGAGCGCTGCTTTGATTACGCTCATTGCGTTTAAAAAAACCGTGGCGCTCCCATTGAAAACAATTGAAAACATATTACGCCAGGCGTGTGGAAAAACGCGTTGGTGGACACACAGCCTTTCAAGAGGGGGAGGGCGCATATTTGCATTTGAATGTTGTGTTACATTCTAAAACATTTAATGTGTGACGCACACACACAACTGCACATGCACATGTTGGGCTTACATTCTGTTTGACTGTGTTATTGTTGCAAACATGCTGCTCTAAACTCCAGTAAACTAATGTTTTCTGTCGGTGTCAGCAGCAAAGATAAAGTTGATGATCCTGACTCGCCATCTTCGCAGTGAACGCGCATAGGCCTAAACGCATATGACTACTTCGAATTAGCCTATACGCAGAGAGTTGCCAGTTTGTTTTCGTTTTAATTGTTTTGTTTAAAAAGTAGACATTTAAAGCTGTCTCTGAGGCAAGCGCATCGAGGTGTTTCGGTTCATATGAGACGCGCTCCAGTTAACACGCGCGCTGTGTTTCGGTTCATGAGACGCTCTCCAGTTAATACGCGCGCCTCTATGTCACTTACAATGTATTAATCCAGTCAATTTGTTGATGAAATATTTATTAAAATGAAGATACAATTTATCCGAAACGAAATTTACAAGCTTTCTACAAAACAAAACTTAATTGGTGGTCAAAATCATGTCTGACCCACTCCAAATATTTTCCGATATTGAAATGGATTTATAGCGTTTTGGAAAAGAACTCCTCATATTTTTTTTATTTTATTTCTTTATTTCTTTATTTTTATTAAATAATTTTTATTTATTTATTTATTTATTTACGGAACTGCTTTTGAAATTACGATTGGTATTATTATAGATGTACAGAAGTCATTCTGTTGGATAGGCTACTATTTTATTCCTTCCTTAGTGTAAAATGGAAATATATATTTTTTTCATAAATTAAGCACAAAAAAAAACACTAAATGGTGTAACAGTTTTATAACTAGACAAATCGTTATTCATAAATAGGCCTACCGAAATATAAAATTTAACCATTTAACCATGTTAAATCAAGCTTCGAACCCATGTCATTATCATGTTCTAACCGTAAGTTCTACCACTCGGCCATGTGTTCACTTACGGAATGAGTAGGACGTTTTGTCGTTAAACTATTGTGAGTGTAAGCCTACATTACATGAAAACAGGCCTACCCCTTATACAGTTTTAAAAGATGATTTTATTAGGCCATTTGTTGTTTAAACGTGCGTGTTGCATATATACATATATACTTAGGCGAATTATAGCATTGATTACTGTGGAGGGGGAAATACCCCACCGGCAAATCGCAACTTGCTTAGCTTGGCCTATGTTTTGTTTTTTGTTTTTTTTTAATCTACATGGATTTTTTTAACACAACTGCTTTTGAAGATGTAAATTCAGTCAATCTGTTGTAAGAGATTTGTTCCTTAATGTAAAAAAGAAATGCAAGGTAATTTTAATACACGTTTATGCGGGATTTGAACCAGTGTCATCAAAATGATTGTACCAAAGTTCTACCACTCGACCACGACTTTTCACACTGACAAACGCCCAGAAGTTCGGTTGTTCAGCCGTCAGTGTGCGCACGCGAGAGAGGCGCTCTTCAGTCTTCGCATTCCTCAATAGCGTCATTGAAAGCAGCACTTTATTTTCGCTGCCTATTTTAACTTTTGATGCATAAAATGTTCTCCTATAGCCTAAAAGTTTATATTCTAGTTAAAGCTATATTCTATTTAAAATGTAGACTACTTTTACATAATTACGTTTTGCTTTCGCTAAATGTCCCTTTGCGCCACCTGGTGGTCATTTCGCCACCAACTTTGAAATACGGCTGGTTTATTTTAGCCGCGGTAGATTTACCACGGCACTTGTCGCGACGGTAAACGACATTCTGGTTGTCCACCTACTGTATGTGTAGCAATTTATTTATCATCTGCTGACTTCAAGATCAAAAGAGCAGAGAGTGCCACTCTTAGAAAAAACATATATATATGAAATCATAAAAATGAAATTTTAATCATGCTGATTTTTGGAGGAGAAAAACTGAAATGGCACTCTTCGTGTGATATTGATTAACTACATAAAATGATATAAATATGTACATTTCCTAACCCCCATATCTTGAATTTTCTGATCATTCACATGCATCCATAAATACATTTTAGGGTCTTGATGTTTGTCAATGATATGAAATATTTAATCCGGAAAGAACAAAACAAATGATAATGAATGAACCCAAAAGGTTCCATATAGAACCTTTTTCTTGGTTACACAGAACCCTAAAGGGTTCTTATTAATGAATTCTTAAAAATGGTTCTGTATAGAACCTTTTAGGGGTTCCAAATACATAGCGCTGATAGAACCTTTTAAGGATCTATATCGAACCGTTTCTTCTAAGAGTGTACTCATCTCCAGTGGGCCAAATGGAGATGCGTGTTGTAGCGGTGTAATATCTGGCTTCTCCTTTTCCTAACCTACACATTTATTTTACCATTTTGGGTTGGATTTCAATCTGTCTCAAATGCATTTTGAAGGGCATTCACAATTCCATAGCTATCCGATCAGAGGAAACATGAAATGACCATAAACAGGCCCAACACTATAAGTAAGGAGCATGAAATGTAAAACCCAGCAGTGATTACTGAGGAGAAATTGCTGTTGTTCCGCTCCACTCACATACTCTTTCTATTACTATGCAAAATTAACTGTGTGGAAAAAAAAGCAGCACGCTTCTCAGTCTCTCTTCCAGAGAAACATCAATGCACCACTGCAAATTGGCTTCTTCACAGTCAAAGATTTGAGAAAGCTAAATTTCCTTCACGCTGCCAAATACCCCCCAATCCGGCCTCCCCTCATCAGGCCATAGCTCTTGGCACAGAGGCAGGCAGCAATAGATGCTCACTCAGGCAGAAGGTTAGTACATTTTAGATTTAGCAGGCGCTGCCTGGGTACAGGAGCGGGCATGCAGTTTCTCACCTATGTACTGTCCATTGAAATAGCCCTCACAGTCACAGTCTTCTGTAGGGAGGCAAGCAGGGAGAGAGGGAGTGAGCAGAGGAGAGAAAAGCAGGGCTGCACAACTACAGTTACACAAGCAGGTTCAACATTTAGGTAGGTGGGCGGGCAGGAGGGTGGACGGGTGGGAGGTATTTCTGACTGAAATGACGGCTGTGGTCAATCAAGAGGTTTTGTTACTTGCCAAAAAGTAAATGATGGTGTGATAGAATGTAAATATTAAGACTTGCTTTTGTGGTGGAGTGTGACACAAAGGAAACAATGGGTGTTTTATAACCTACAAATAATGGAAACGAGGCCCTTCGATTGAAAAAGAGATGAGAAAAGGTGGTAGAGATTAAAAAAAAAACATCACCTGACAGCTATAGACAATCTGTGAAAGAAAACTGGGAATACTTGTAGGTGTCAGTAATTTTGTGCTTCTGTACTGGTCTAAATGCTATTCGTATTGGACTTGTCTTATACTGACACCTAACGGTGGTAATGTACTATTACGCAAAAGAAAGAGGTGCCATTGTAAAAATGTGTTATTTACAGTCAGCCAGATTCATTTATTTCATATATGAAAGAGTTACTCATAATGTACTTGTGATCTCAACAACCATCCAAATACAAACATGGAAACCCAAAGTATGTATGTGTGTGTGCAGTGTAACAGCAGTTGTAGTCTCTCTCCAGGACTTAAAATAGATTAGGTGAGAGACTGGCCTAATTTCCTAATCACTGTGGTACCAATATGTGTGTGTTGTGTGTGAATGTGTGAACTCAGATCTGGAAGACCAACCTTTATCACATCCCTGGTCATCTGGTGTCAGCAGTAAAAGGAAAGGGGAAATATATGATGACGACGAAAGGAGACAAAACTGCAGATAAACTCTGATTGGGAAAAGATTCTACACTGGCACTGGAGTTTATTTATTAAATAGAGATTATTCATAAATGACATCACTCCCACAACATGCAGGTCCACAGTGAGTCCAACTCAGAGATGCAGTAATAAAGGAAAAAGCAGAAGGAGCAGATATAATATACGTAATGAGAGTCTGTGAGTGAGAGAGAGAGAGAGAGAGAGAGAGCGGGGCATGTTGCTAATCTGCAGATGTGTCTGTTCTCTAATCAGCTTTAGATTAGTGAACATGAAGCGCTCAATAATCACCTGGCCACTTCACACAAGCAAATTATGCCTCCCGTTAGTCAACGCTGATTAATAACTGAAGGGGTTTTTTTTTTTTTCGGTAAGGAAAGAAGAATCACTCTGATACTCACAGACAGTTTTTTGGGGAGACTTGGAGTTTTGAAGAGTGCCCATTTTTATTCTGAAGGCTAACCGCCTGAGAAAGAAAACCATAAGAGGAGAACTTTATACTGTTGGAAAATCATTATTAAATCCCTTGGCAAATATATTTTGTACCGGGCTGACTTGAGCCATCATATACTATTGAGCAAGATCAAACAAACTCATAATATCTAATAATCTCATAACACCTCATAATCAAAGCCCTATGGAGCAGTATCTCACATTCTGACTAGAATAGGAGTATGACGAAGTCAGGCTAGTCTTTCTTTTTTTTTTTTTGGTAAATAAGCTGCATTTGCATTCAGCTCTCCCTCGCTTCTGAGTCTCTTCATTGCTGCAACTATATTTTCAATGTACTAAATAGCAACTTATATACTACAAATATATTTAAATACAAGTGTACTTAACTATGAAAGTACTAGGTAATTTTTGGGGTTTGGGGTTAGTACCTAGTTATCACCAAGATATAGCATTTACTATTATAAGTACATAGTATGTACATGGGGAACAGGACCGCAAAAGTGCTTCCGAAATTATAATTAAAGTATATTTTGGCTTATGATGGTAAATTCTGGTTTAGTACCAGTCAAAACTTGAGGACCAGCAAACTAAAGTCAAGATGTTCACCAGCAAAATTTAACTGGAGAGAGCAAAACATTATTTTTTTAGTTTTTTTGAGTGGAGCTCCTAAAAAATTTAGCAGTTTCATGCAAACTAATCATCTCTGAGGTGTGTGTTTTTAATGGATGATTTGTCCCACCTCTCCTGAAAATGTTTGGATGGGATGAGTCCTGCACGGAGGCTGCAATCTCCCACTCTCTTGGCCTGCCACCACGTCTGATCATCCTGACTAACCACCTGCAGGACGTCTCCACGTTTAAACGGAAGCCCTGCCTCCTGACATGGCGTGGCTTTGTCCTCCAATGGAGTGTAATCAAACAGTGCCCGCATGTAGACCTGAGGATGACACATCGTACAAACAAGATTCAAACTCAATGCACATGAAAAAAATACTGGAGAGATGCTGGCTGATTTCTGCTAAATTACTAGGCTATTTTTAAAGTCAATCACCTTGCTTTCTTTCAGCCTGTCCTCCTCTTTGATTGCTGGGATGATCTTCAATGTGATAGAGCCTTGTGATTGAGACTAAGAAAGAAAAAAAAACTGCTCAAATGAATCAGTTTTGACAATAAACGGGAATGATTAAGGTGATTATTTTGACTGTCAAGTAATTAAACTGGTAAATCAAATCAAGTATATGATATGCCAATTAATTCCTTTAATTAATCACAATTAATCACAATATTTCCTGAGAAAACCACCAACATTAAAATAATATAATTTTGTTATTAAAGGTAATGGTACACTATGTAACTTTTGGCCCTCTAGAGGTTAAAAAACAAAATTGCATGAGTGAGTGAGTGAGTGAGTGAGTGAGAGTGTGTGAGAGAGAGAGAGAGAGAGAGAGAGAGAGAGAGAGAAATAAAGTGAAATATACCCAGTTTAGATGGAAAGGATCGTAAGCTGACTATCTGAAGACGTTATTGTAGCTATACCATTAATAGACACGATACTTCCTTGAAAATAAATTCCAGCACGGCACAACAACAACCAAAGTGAAGTTACCCTTCACAATAGATAATGCTATACTATGAACTCTGTTAGAGAGCTCCACACCCATCTATGCATCGCATTTAAGCTCTGTCTTTGTCTATTTTTGCCAGCAGACTCTCTTCAGTTCAGTGTTTTTTTGTTTTTTTTTAAATGGGTGATTCTCCGGAGGTTCAAGGTTTAGCTGCTCCATGTTAACCTTTCTCGCTTATTGTGACAACTCATAGATATCATGTAGAGACTAGATGCCCTATTGGCTGTTGGGCACTGAGAAATGCGACCGCCATCTTGAATCAGTCGTATTCCTATTGTGTTGCATAGCAGCAGTAGATGACAGAGCACTGTGCAGCATGTTCCTGCTCAAATTGGCAGACTATTGTTCGGGAATTACTTTTCACAAGTAAGATTTAACATTACCACATAATATTAATGTTTGTATTTTGTGAATAAAATATCCCATGTGTCTTGTATTATAGCTACATGTATGACCTTTGCAGCAAAAAACCCCGCGTGAAAATCAGTTCGGTATTCAGTGAGATATGATTCATTAAATGTCCTGACAGCTCATATCACCTGCCAAACAGATTACATAGATTACAGTGAGGGGAGCAGTTGACCGGTTTCTGGCGGCCCCACGGCTCGTCCGTGCCAATAGGCTGTATTGGTTGATAGGGCGTCTTCTACCTATATGATGTCTATGGTGACAACTAACCTATACCCCTCCCTCCCAAAGCACTCAACGGAGCAACTTTTCTCTATTAACATAATATGGATATGACGAGACGTGCACGGGCGAGTGATGTATGTATACAATTTCCCATGAAAACCATCTCTCTAAGTCTAAAATACAAACACTTATAATAGGCTTAAAGGCACAATATGTATTTTTTTTTTTTTTGTTTAAAAATAGCAAGCTTTAACTCCTCTATTTTCTCTAATTTCCTGTGGAACCCGGTGAAACCGCCAAACACAAAGGGGAACACCGGACTACTGCCAATAACAGCAAAAAAAAAAAAAAAAACACGAATTAGAAAAAAAGTAGTAGCTAATATCATTTTTCAACTGCACCAAACATGACAAGACTATTATATGTAATATTTATATTAGTCTGTATTATATAGTTATGGACCACAATTACGCTTTGCCTGCACGTTCTGCTGCTGGAGCCAGCTCTAATGCACTTAATCCCAGAAATTATGCACTGAATTTGCATTTTTGGGTGAACTATCCCTTTAAGATATTGTGTCAAGCTTGAAATGCTTTGATGATAGAAAAATACCTTGAAACAGAACTTAGGAAGCATTTACTATTTTTGTGTGTATGTGTTTAATTGTTTTGTTTGTTTTAATCATTATAATCAATTATGCCAAATGAATGTGAAGGAAGTCAGGAGGTCCTCCTTACCAGTAGTTGACTGATCTCATCTGGTCTCTTGTGCATTACAGAACTGCCATTGACTTCTCTCAGTTCATCACCGACATGCACCAAACCTGTGGAGAGAGGAGGGATACCTGATTTACAGATTCACTACAACATGTTTGAGCTGTACGTGCTGTGTTTGATCCACAATACACTTTATAGGCACAGTTCAATGAATTTTTAATGACCAAGATCATTCCCACCACACACACACAGCATATATGGGTTATATTCCCATGGCAACAGCTGTGGTCATGTGGTTAGTGAGTCTGTTTGATTCGGTTGATTGGGTCTCAGGAGAGCCTCCTTGACCACAAAGATGGGCCATTGCAGCGGACTTGCAGCCCAGTGCCCATCATAGAGGTAAAAATAACAAGCATATCTAGTACACTCAGTAAAGGTGCGGGGATATTCAGATGCTTCAATGGTTTTAGTGATGAACACAGAACCTTTGAAGACTGCAATGGTTTTCCATTGTTATACTCAATGGTAATTAAAACAAAAGATAAAACGCATTTCAGGAGTATATTCGGTAAAATAGCTTTGCATCATGATTATTATGGAATCCAGCATGGAGTAAAATGAGACCTAAGACAAATTCTTTGGTGTCACTCACCACTCCTGTCTGCAGCCCCGCCTTTCATGATCCGGGCCACAATCACGGCCCCGGTGGACTCATCCCGCCGAATAGTGGCACCCTGAGAGAAAGAGCAATTTATCGCTTTAAAAAATCATATTCACTGATCTCAAAATTCTATTAGGACTTTTTTAGTCACACTGACAGTGCACACATTTTCTTGCATAATTTGCTTTCTTATGTGTTGTTCAAGTCAGTGTTGTTGTTTGTTAGCTAAAACTAAAAAAAAACATTTTCCATAAGAAATGAAAATATGAAATGAAATGATATGTTAAATTAAATATAGATTTTAGATGAAAAACTTGTAGAACAAACATTAATTAAAAATGTCACCATGGCAACTAACATGGCAAAATATATTCCGTTTAAGTACTAAAATTACAAAAACAAATTAAATATAAAATACAAATAAAATAAAATAAATAAAAACTAGTAAAATTGACAAAATCACATAATTATTTAGTTTTACATTACTAAAACTTAAACTAAAATTTAATGTGTGTGTGCTGTATTATATGTGTATATATATATATATATATATATATATATATGTGCGTGTGTGTTTATGTGTATATTATATATATATATATATATTATACATATATATATATATATGATCACATATTATCGTGATTATACACATCAAACATAAAAGTCCTTGTTTACATTATATATATATATATTAGGGCTGTCAAAACGATTAATCGGATCCAAAATAAAAGTTTGTGTTAACATAATATATGTGGGGGCACTGTGTATAATTATTTTAGATATATAAATACACACACATGCTTGTATATATTTAAGAAATATTTTCATGTATATTCTGTATATAGATTTATATATAATTTATATTATATATAAATACAAATATTTTATATATAAATAATATTTTTTTTCTTTAATATATACATGCATGAGTGTTTTTTATATATATACAAAATAATTATACACAGTGGCCCCACAAATATTATGTAAACAAAAACTTTTATTTTGGATGCGATTAATCACGATTAATCGTTTTGACAGCCCTAATATATATATATATATATATATATATATATATATATATATATATATATATATATACACACACACAGTATATATTTTATGTAAACAAGGACTTTTATGTTAGATGTGAATAATTGCGATGAGTACTAGTATGTAAATAATACTAAAAACACACAGGTTCCTAAACACAGTGCTGTCCTAATATTTTTGGGGTCAATGAATTTGTGCAACTGCTATTGTTTCTTTCTCTCACCAGTGGCTCTTTGTTTTTGACAAGACGGACGATCTTAACAGAGTCCTCATCTAGTTCATCCTCAAAGTCATCGGGAAGAGGAGGCAGCACAGGGTCAAAGTTCTTCTGCGCCACCGTGTCATGAACTGACAAAACCGCCTAACAAGCAGGGGGGATATGAACAACTACATTTTGTTTCTGGCCAATCGTTTAAATGAAGATCTAACAATGAAGTTGTTGTGTGTACCTTGAGATGAGGTGATGTCAGCAAGTGTAGCAGTTCTTTTTCCTCAACACTCATCGGTCCACTTTGCAACTCCTCTACCACCTGCCAATCAATAAGGGCAGACCGTGATTAAAGCATTTAGCAAGCTAGTCTTCTAATTCCTTATATTTATTTAGCCATCTTTTAGGGACATTTCAGCAAATTTGTCCTTAGATTATGGATACATAAATTCTTATACAATTTAATTTACTTTCTCAAGTATGTGTGACAGAAAGCTGCTGTATCAAGCATTTTAGTGTCCCCTTATTCCCCCCAGATACCATTAAACACTAGTCTCATATATTATTGTAAAAGGCCATTAATCTTGCCTTAAGTGATGTGATATGACAGACTGCAGCACTTACATCCTCAGCCAGAGTGGAGGCACTGTGGAGAACTGGGGTGGGGCTCTGCCTTTCATACTGACGCAACTTCTCATGGATCTAAAAAAGAAGATAAATAAGCTAAGGTAAATAATGCATGTAATGAATACTTCATAAGTGAATTCAATGCAAAACCTACACACCTTCATCAGGTAGCTGAGACTTCTCTCACTGAAGACATCCTTGAGGAAGACCATGTCCTCTTTGTGATTGGCATCTGGACGCAGCTGTGAGGTCAGCAGGGCAAGCGTCTCGTGCAACCCTACATGTAAACAGAGATCAATAAGCGTCATTGTGACTGTACATACATAAATGTGTTTGTTTCGATTTGTACATTTGTGCCGCTCACCTGCTCCTGCAGAGAGGACTGGCATGGCTTCTTTCATCGATAAGGAAGGGGTTGACCTAAAAAAGAGGTAACCATTATAGCAGTATAGGCTATGCACCCTCAACGTCCTGACAATGTTTAAAAATCAATCATTTTCGTTGTAGTTTTTAGTTTAAGATAAAACATTTGCGACACTAACATTAAGAGTAGTCAGATATCATCTTCTTTGACGTTGGTTAATTACATCTTTAGCATCGTGTTTTTGTTTATTTTATTTTTTATTTTACTACAAACAATGTTTACTGCACGATTCGCGAATAAATGACTCATTAACTCTTATGAAATGGTTGTTTTTAACGAATGTTAATGAATCGTTAAGAGCTGTAAATTAGTTCACAGTTGACTCCCTCACTGAACCGCAAGTATTTATTTATTTTTCGGTCTAGTTCAAAGAAGATGTGTGTAAAAAAATATTGCTGGTTTAACTTAAAAAAGTAAGTAACCTGGTTGCCTTAAAATTTTAAGTTGATTGAACTGGAAAAAGTGAGTTAATACAATGAAGGAGATTGATTTAATCATCAAAAACTCCAAATAATAAGTTATCTCAACTAAATAAATTATTTAAGTTGATTTGACAAAAGAAAAAATGTTGTGTTAACAAATCTTGAAAATATTGTTTTTACAGTAAGTCTACTGAAAAGACATCATTTTATAACCAATTTTTGTTGCAATAAATTATTAAAAGATATTCTAGAACTAGAAAAAAATCCTGCTTATAGCTAATTTCTGAAAATAATTCATAAAAGTGATTTATTTTGTTTAAAAAGTACAAGGTGGCAAGGCTTTTACCCCACACAGAGGGCACAAGGCTGACCAGCATGGGGCAAAAGGCACAATGTACTTTAGCAAAATTATATTTTTTAATAATGTATTAATAAAGTCATTTTTTGACTTTCAAAGTTTGTTCTATTTTCTGTTTATTTGAATAAATTCAAAAAATATTCATTTTTGTTCAATAAATATACCGTCATTAAAATTTTAAGATATACATTTTAAAAATACAGAAACAATTTTTAATATAGATTAACTATAAATAGCAACATGCTATGATTAATAATATCATATTTTTAAATATAATATGATTCATATAATGTTTTTCCCTTCACTATTGACCAGAAACAAACTCACAAAGGTGATTTGACTGCAACACCAATAGTCCTTTTTTTACAATAACCCTGTTTAATTTTTCTTTGTTTAATCAAAATCATATTTTCATGATATTTTCAATGTATGACTCATCTACCATCAATCTCTCTTGCTGGTATCTTCAAGGCACAATAAATCAGTTTAAATACCTGCAGTGGATCACTACATCAATATCCCATCACTTTTAAGCTTGCAACTTATATTTCATATAGTTCTACTGCTGGGTGTGCATTGCCTTGATAAGATTAATGGATATTCATCCATGATAAAGTGCTAGAATAGAGGAGAGAGAGAGTGACTGGAAGAGATGAGTGATGCTCTCATGTGGGTGCCGAGAGGCCGCAGCAGGAAAACAAAGCTCAGAGTGCTGCCACTATTTCCTCTTTTACACTCTTTCTCCCTCACACACACTCTCCCAGAGCAATTCAGACGTGCCATACTTTCAGAGGGCATGCCCAGTGAAACAGAAATAGCAATTCCACAAGCACTGATCCATCTAGAAAAGAGACGAGAGACAAAAAATAGAAACTCTACTGCAGTGTTTCTTCCTCGTAACACACAGCATACGGGGTGTTGTAACATGGGGAGCTTTATCAGTTCAACCAGTAAGAAATGAGCTACAGTGAAGCTTGCCTCTGTGCTTAGACTGGAAGTCTAGAATGAATTCTGATGTAGATGAACACGTCAATACTGAGGAGTGTGTTCATTGTATAACCAAGTACCTATCACATTTGTGGCAATAATTAGATGAACATTTGTGACTATTCCATATAGTGACACACAATATAACATCATATGTACTTACTGGTTTGTCTGTAAAAAAAAAGAGCTTATATGGATGCTGGCACCATAATACCATAAAGCAACATTCAATTCTCAGCAATATCAGGAGAGTGAACGTGAGATATAAACTAATAATCCAATCATGACTACCACAGATAGGAATCCACTATCACTTTTGCTCTAAACGATGATGTCATTCCCACTTTAAGCTGTTCTGGTAATGATGTAATTACCAAAGGTACTTTGTGGAAGCAATACACAGGGGAATGAGTTGTTTTTTTTAAAGGTAGGTGTGTGTGTGTGTGTGTGTGTGCGCTCCTATAGGGGAATAGAATATACAATTTGTACAGTATAAAACTCATTACACCTATGGAGAGCCCCCACAAAGATAGTGCAACCGAGTGTGTGTGTTGGTACAAACAGTACAAAAAAGCTAGTATTGAGAAATAAAAAAAGAAATTAACATTAAATAAAATTACATAATATACATTAAAATAAATAAGTATATACTGGCCTCGAACAGTCTATAATCAAGCTTTAATATATTTCTTACTGTATTTTATCAAGAATAATATCTGGTTATGTATAAGTGCAATGTTTGTGTTGTCTTGTTCATAGACCTAAAAAGATAAACATAAGTTTTGGCATAAAAGCATGAACAGGTCATCATGTGTGCTATTTCTGTCTGGAACAGCTTAGAGCCCTTTTCGGTTTTTTTGGCTTAAATGTGACACACACACGCACATATGCAAACCCTCAAAGACCTCTCCGAAACCTTATTGGCTTTAAAGGTCTGTTTAGGTCACACAGTCTTCGGCAGATAGTACATCTGTTTGGTCTTCCTAATTCTCATGGATGTGTGCGGAATATCAGAACATCAAATCCACTCCGGTTGTTGAAAACTTGGATGGATGTATAAAACACATGTAATGTAGTTAAGTGAATGGTACTGTCTTGGCTGCTGTCTGGAGGAGGGAACCAGAGCAAAATATCTCACTTATAGGGAAGCTTCGGTTTCTACCAGACGCATGCACAGGGTTCTCACATTTGAATAGGATTTAACATATTAAAAATTACATTTCAATGCATCTTTTTATTCCTTCATTGTAATTAAACTTTAAAAGGAAATGTTTTAATTTTCTCAATGTAAAATGCATTCCCTGTTCTCTACTGAAGGCTAATATCCCAAAAAAAGTGAAAAACAGACTCTGTTGCACCATCAAACATTTTGCCAAATTCTTGCTCAACCAATGGTTTGAGTTTGGGGCGGGACATCCTAATTTTTTAAACAATGTCAGACGCGCACACAAAACTCATCATTTAATTTCAGTTATTGTGCCTGGTGACTGATGGGAAGCGTATTAACAATAATCACAATGAATTGTTTGCTTACACAGCTAACACAGTCTAAAGGCAGCTGGGAAACTGCTCCTATAAACTGGTATAATGGTGGAGGGATGTTGATCAGGTTATTGAAATAGATAGGTTTTCACAGACAGAGATAAAAGCATGTACATGATTGTTAGAGTTTTTATATCCCTCAGGATGAATTTTGATCTGTGCTGGTGATGAATCTGGCAAGGCAAAGTGAGGTCTGAGATAAAGCATCACATTTTGACCTGGACAATTTAAGATACAAATTAAAAAAAAAAACACTGAGTATATAGTATGACTTTTAAGTGATTTGTAACTCCTTTTTGACTAAAAGCCCCCTATTGTCCAATGCAATATTTGAATATTCAACATTTCCTCTTGTATTATGATTATGCTGCTTGTTATCAACATAGTTGGGTGTAATGTGTTACTAAGTAATTAATTACTGTAATTTATTTACTTGTTCCTTGTCAAAGTAATGTAAAGGACTGTGCTTCATTTTTCTGTAATTTAATTAGTTACTTCTGATGTCATAGCATTAAATACTGTATTATAGAACAATTCTTTATAAAATAAAAACAATAATGGATTTCGCTTCTAATGACAAAACCTATGTTTTCTTTATGTAAACTCCCTTGAAATACTTTGGTCAGCTCAAGAATAACTTAATAGCGTTTATTTGAAATAACTGAAAGAGCAGTTTCATGTTTTGTATTGTTCAACTGGTCGAGCTTGATATGGGATTTAGAAAGTAATGCAATGATTTATGAGTAATATAGAGTAATTAGAAGAGTAATCTAATCACACTGCTGAATATCTAATTAGTAGCTTAGTGATTGATTACTGACCCAACACACTGGTTATCTAACGTCTTTATAAACAGAAACTGGGAGTTTTGTTATTAAGGGGAACATAAATTAGATTTGGATTGTTTTTAGCATTTATAAAACTATAAGGATTATATATATATATATATATATGTTTAAGTTATCTCGTGCTCAACTTTGCTCAGAACCACTGATCTAGAACAATATTATGCCAACAAGTGAATCCTTATTCGTGAAGTCTTTAGAGCCTCTGAAGATGAAAGTGGTGCATGTTTATGACAAATAGGGGGAGATTTCATAGTGCCAAATGGGATTCATGAAAAATAATCTGACCTTGGGGGTGAAAGGTCAGCCATCACAAGAGAAGCTCCTTTTGTTAGAGATTAAAAACACAGAGAAACATCAGTTTGAATGTTTTCCTGGACCATCTTCAAATATTGCAATCATCTGAGAGGAATATAAGTTGTCTGGAGGCTGTACTGAGTATTGTTAGACTCATTATTTTGCAAGAGAAAATTAATTAATAGTTCAACTGCCTGTTGGCATGAACCAAACTCAAATATGTACCGCCCTGGCACCCTGGCCGTTCTTTAATCCTGCACCCACCTCCAAACAGACCCAGACCATTAGAATTCAACTCGCAGTGACCTAATTCTGTTTCATTTACATTGTTGCACTCCCATGTGCAACACATAGAGGAACGCATGCACCCTACACAAACAATGAACATAGATGGACAATTACAATCAATAATGGAAACAGGTGTGCACGTTTTCCTCGGCAATGTTGTGAAAGCATCAGTACACTCTCTCTCTCTCTCTCTCTCTCTCTCTCTCTCTCTCTCTCTCTCTCTCTCTCTCTCTCTCTCTCTCTCTCTCTCTCTCTCTCTCTCTCTCTCTCTGCATCACAGTCTTCCTCTCTCTTCCTTCATCTGCAGTGCAGTGCTGATTTGCACATATGCCACTGATTGGCTCAGAGAGAGAGAGAAAAAAGAGGAGATAATCACCAAAACACATTTACAATCGCACGCACGATCTCGTGCAGTGCATGCTGGGTCTTGCTTCGTGTTTGGCTCCCGTATAATGAAGCAAATGAATGTAATAAAAAAAAGAGCAGCCTACCTCTGGCTCCGTCTTCTCCTCTGTTTTCTGTGTCTCTGCCTGGATCTGTCGTTCCCAGAAGATTGCCTTACTGATCCTTTCGCTGTGACTCTTCCTCCGGCTGCCGCCCCTGCCGTCTGTCGCTTCTCTTTCTGTCTCTCTCTTCCACACACATACACAAACCCCCTCCCCTTTCTATCCTCCCTCCCCTCCTATCTCCTCCCCTTCTCTCCTCCGTTCATCCAGCACTATATCCTCCAGCTAGTCTCTCTTTCTCTCTCTCAGCTGTCATTATGTCACCAGAGACAGAAGCAGGTGGGCGTTGTAAGACACGCAGTGAGCATCTCTCCTCCCTCCCATTCACCCTGTCTTTTTTTTCTCTTTAGATTATTGTGATCATTTGAGCAGCTCTGAAAGCCTAAGCACTCATTCACTCACAGTCAGATGGAAGAGAAAGAGAAAAGAGGCTCTCCCCATCCCCCTTTTCTCTATTCCACAGGCATGCAGCATGCTTATGTTTTGTGCATGTGAGATTGTTGCTGTTTCTTTGTTGTATTCCAGGCAGAGCTTAGGTCTGTGGGTTTCATTGCATGTAGGGTTAGACCATAGGAAATCTGGATATATATTTTACCAATTAAACCTGGATGTAAACTGAAACTTTTAGAATTCTGATCATGTTAGAAAATGAATCAATACAATAAATATGATTCTTCGCTGTTTTCCATAAAAAATTAAAAATATATGGATACTATAATTTGCAATGAAAATGTATTACATTAAAAACTGCTATTTGTAATGAGACATTTACATTAAATACAAATAATACTGTAAGACAGCAGAAATAGGGCTTAATGTACCATGGTAGAATGAATGAATTTTCTGTGTGTTTTCACATGTTTTACCTGTATTTTGAATTTCTTGTTACATTTTTGAGTTGAGGTTCTGTAAACTGAACAGAAAATGGACTGGTCATTTCCATTCAGGACATTATCTGTTTTTCTAAATAATAATAAAATAATAATAATAATAATAATAATAATAATAATAATAATAAAAAGTATTCTTGCAGTGAAATGTGTAATGAAAAATGTTAAATAAAATCAAAAAGATATTAAAATAACCATTTTCACAAGTAGTCTTTTGCACGCAGCTAATGTGTGTTTAATTAAAATAAGCCATTAGAAACATGAACATTCTGACATCAACATAATAAATTCCAAATCTCACTAAATAGAAGATTAAAGACTTGTGAGTTTATAATGGAAATCTTATTTTACCCATTGTGTGTTTTTGATAGGGCCATGTGGTCCTCTCTAACAAAGTAACCTTGCATAAATAACATGGATGTTCTGTCAGAGCCCTTCCTTTTTGGGTGCAGGGGTCATTAAAGGTTGAGAGGGTTGTTTGGGATGTCTGGCTAATTAATTCTGAGACATCTGTTACACCTTATCTGACTCGAAGGAAAAGATTTACAACAGCCCTCTGTCAGTACACACACATACACAGAGAGAGAGAGACGGAGAGAGAGAGAGAGAGAGAGAGAGAGAGAGAGAGAGAGAGAGAGAGAGAGATATTGTATATGACAGAAATTTGCACAATTTCTACAGTAATACCACATTGAAATATATACTGAATCTAAAAAAATCACCTCGGTTACTGATGTAACCCTCGTTCCCTGAAGGAGGGAACGGGAGATATGACATCGACATGACATAATTGGGATCACTTCGGGGAGCCTTATCAACTTAGCGTCACGTGCTCCGCCCCAGGAGCCGAGATTGTGACAGCCATACAGCGATGATCAGCAACAGTGGCGGCAGGACATCTCGTCTCCCGTTCTCTCCTTCAGGAAACAGGGGTTACATTAGTAACCGAGACGTTCCCTTTCAGTCACTCACGTTTGACGTGACGTCGACCTGACGATGTAATTGGGATCCCATGGAAAACCACATCGGTTGCTGCCACATTCAGGACCCGACTCTCAGACCTCCAACTGGCTGGGGCAGAAGACCTGCGTGGAGGGACTTTGGAATGCTGCTCCGTTATAACCCACACAGTGGAACTCTTGGATAACACTGGGAAAGCATGCCTTTCCAGGGGAAGGGGACACTGTGGAAGCCACATCCTGCCCGAAGGGAGGTAACATGTAGAGAATACACATATGGACTGGCCGGTAGGAATAGTGCAACATATTGAATGATGGAAGAATACTCATATGGAATCGCCGCAGAGATCACCACACAAGGAACCCAGCCTAGCACAAGTTACACAAGCACTAGGCCTGGCGTTGGACGCTCCACAATGTTCGACTGCCAAAGGGGTGTGGAGGAACTCACAGGGTTTGCCTGAGTGGGGAACTCAACTGGAGCCAAAAGCGCACGTATCCGCTCCATGGCACTAGGCACTAGAACGGGAACTTCAGTGTTAACGGCTGGTTGAAACAAGCCCACAGGAAGAAACTGGCTCAAAACGTAGGCCATAAAACCTTGCGAATGTGTTAAGTGTCGCCCAGCCCACAGCTCTACAGATATCTGTCAGCGAGGCACCGAGTTTCAGCGCCCAAGAAGAAGCGGCAGTCCTAGTGGAGTGGGCTCTAAACCCGGGCGGGCAAGACACGCCTTGGGCTTCGTGCCTTTACAAGCCAAGGCGATGGTATCCACTATCCAGTGGGCCATCCTCTGTTTAGAGACAGCCTTTCCCTTCTGCTGGCCTCCATAACAGATGAAGAGCTGATCTGAGGTCCTGAGGCTTTGTGTTCAGTCCACATACAGGCACAAAGCGCGGATGGGACAGAGAAAAGCCAGGGCTGGGTCTGCCTCCTCTGAAGGCAGTGCTTGCAGGTTCACCACCTGGTCCCGGAAGGAAGTGGTAGGAACCTTGGGCACGTATCCGGCCCAGGGTCTCAGGATCACCTGAGAGTTAGCCGGGCAGGATTCTAGGCATGATTCTTTGACCGAAAATGCATGCAGATCCCCTACCCTGTTGATGGAGGCCAAAGCAACCATGAGTAGTTTTACAGGACAGAATTTTTAACTCAGCTGACAGCAAAGGGTCAAATGGTGGTCTCCAAAGAGCCGAAAGGACCAGAGACAAATCTAAGAGGGTATAGAGAGCAGGCGACAAGAATTTAGTCTCCTTGCCCCCCTCAAAAATCTGATGATCCACTTCAATGCATAGGGGCACCTTGTAGAGGGGGCTCTAGCGGAAGTGATGGATGTGGTCCTCTCTCAGAGGAATGGGCCAAGGAGAGACTGTTGCGAGGAGCACTAGTTCGAAGAACCAGGTCCAGTTGGGCCAATAAGGCGCAACAAACAAGACCTGCTCCTCATCCTCCTTGACCTTGCACAAGGTCTGTGTAAGAAGGCTCACTGCGGGAAACGCATATTTGCGAAGGCCCGGGGGCCAGCTGTGTGCCAGGGCATCCGTGCCGAGTCTTCCCTCGGTTGAGAATAGAACAACTGGCAGTGAGACGTGTCCGGGGCGGCAAACAGATCTATCTGTGTGATCCCGAAGTGCCTGAAAATCAGTGGGCATTCGTTGTGACCACAGAGTGCCTGGACACTTGTTCTAGGGGAACAACTGCACACAGGAACAAAGGGTCCAACCACAAGCTAAGAGTTTGGTGACAGTACGGGGTTATTTGGACCCGGCACGAGCAGCTCTGCCATGCCCATCTCTGGACCCGATCGAAGAGCCAGTGTTAGAGCAGCCTTATATGAAAAAAATCGACGTTACCTTGGCTGCAGATGCCATATGCCCCAGGAGCCTCTGAAACGGATTCAGTGGTGCCGCTGTTCTGCGTCTGAGCATGCTCACGCAGTTCAACACTGACTGGAGGCGGGCCTCGGTGAGGCACGCTGTCATGTTGATCGAGTCCAACTCCATACCAAAAAGAGAGATCCTTTGCCCGTGGGTGAGTTTGCACTTTTCACGCAGACAATGATCCTAATTACGTTGTCTTGTCAATGTCACGTCGAACATGAGCGACTGAAAGGTAACAAATGCTATTAAAGAAATTAGATGTAACTGAACACCTACAAATGCATTAGTCTTTCAACTGTATCACCATCCATTCAAAAGAGGGGAAACTTAGGACTGCATGGACTGCATTTATATAGCGCTTTCATAGACCTAATGGCCACCAAAGCGCTTTACATATGTCAGCCATGCAAGGCGCCATCCAGCTCGTCGCGAGCAGCTGGGGTTAGAAGTCTTGCTCATGGACACCTCGACACTTGGTCAGGTGGAACCGAGGATTGAACCACCAACCTTCTGGTTTGTAGACAACCAACATGAACCACTGAGCCACTGCCGCCCCAGGATTTAGTACTCTGGGGCAGGAAGGATTTAGGAAGGATTAAGTACTGTAAAAGTGAATTAAAAGCAGTAGACAGTGTCATTCTTTTGTCATGTCAAACACCAATATTAAATGTCTAACACTTGCAAAAGTCTAGTTTGACAACAAAACAGAAGTCAAATGAAAAAAGAAAGTCAACAGAAATACATATGAGAATGTGTGTATGCATGTGTGGAAACAAATAAAAGGACAGCTGGACAAATATTAGATAACTATATTTTTATATTAATTTATTTTCTTTCAATGTACAGAACAAGAAGAATCACTTTGTCTTACAAAAGCCTTATGTACAGATATAAAATCTCCCAGTGACACATAAATAAGTATATATATATGAAGCAAACAGATGGTTGAGTAAAAACAACGTCATGTTCTGATTTAAATAAATATGATTATTGGCACGACTACAGAGGAAACATGGTTAAGAAATCCTCTTCAATGCATAAGTCTCCTATTCAAAAGACAACATTACAGTCAGGCACAGAGATCAATTTCTGGTGGCATGCATTGTTCTGGCATAAAATAAATTAATGCTTCGGAGAAGATATCAACTAAAAATTCATCATAATTTAAAACACAAACAAACATGACATGCTCTCTCCAACAAAATGCAATTACTGTATCAGAAACCAGATTAGATCCAGATCTACTGGATTACACTGTATGTTCTGCCCCTTATTTCTTCCACAGATGAGAAAAATGAAACACATAATGTGTCGAAATGTGGTTCAAAATTACATTCTTTTAGTATTTTGAGTTGAAAAACCACTGTAACATGCATGGCAGACAACAAAGCAATGAATATGGTATAAAATGTGCTGACAAAACATGGTAAGAAATGACAAAAAATACAGAAGCGTTGATGTTCAATGTTCATCTCTCATTAACACACATAAGACACGCCACTCAAGCTTTGTGGTAAAAGAAACCCAATCATCAATGCACTTGTAGGAAGTGAGCATTTTATCCTGGGTGAAAGGGAATTTCAATAAAAACAGTAAAATGTTAAAAACAATGTATCTCTCAAAAGCCATTTGCGTGTGTACCTTCAGTCTGTGATCAGCTGTATGGCTTTGACAGCGTTAAATTTCCAGAACCATTTTGATCCAAGGCCTTTTTATAATTAATGTTGTTATTGCACTCTTTCTTTGTCTTCTTACTTTTCGTTGGTTTTCCTTGCATAATTCCTCATCTCTTCTCATCTCCTGGTATGAAGTATGGATTTTCATGACCCACCAGATAAGAGTATCGTGTGGGGTTTGGGTCCTTAAAGGTCCTCATGCCATCTGCGTTGAGGTCATACGAGCCCTTCTGCAGAAGAAATGAGTTCATATAAGCCACGTACAGGTAAACACAACCCATCAGCCCATCTCCTCATGCAGGGAAATCACAATTACCTGCTTAAAAATTCATGCAAAGCTTAAAATGCCATGCAAACAGTTGACCAAAATCGAGATCTCATCTAGAATGTAATGGCAATTCACCTCAGAATCAGAATGTATATAGTGGCGGTAAGCGGCGTTGTCACAGCAAAAAGAAGAAATAAATAAGTAAAGGAATATTCCTTTCAAGTTAAATAAAGTTTAAGTCATAATTAATGTTGGTGGTGCAATCATTATTTTGGTTATGGTAGTGATTAAGAATTTACACACTTAAACTTTAAATTGTATATAATCCAGAATATTCCTTTACTTGGAAGAACTTGGACACTAAAGACCCTTTAAGGCACATCAGACAATTTAAATCAGATAATTTACGTCAGATAAAAAAAATATATATATTTAATAAATTTAAATAACATACACTACTGTTCAAAATTTGGCTCTTTATTTTTTCAAAATGTTTTTGAAAGAAGTCTCTTCTGCTCACCAAGGCTGCATTTATTTAATCAAAAAAGCAATACAAACTGAAATATGGTGAAATATTAATAGAATTTATTAATTCTCAGTTACTCAGTGTCACATGATCCTTCAAAAGTTTCTGAATGCTAATTTGCTGCTCGAGAAACATTTCTTCTTAGTATAATCAATATTTAAAACAGTGCTGATAATATTTTTTGTGGAAACCGTGATAATTTTTTTCAGAAATCTTTAATGAACAGAAAGTTCAAAAGAACAGTATTTATTGAAATATAAATCTTTTGTTATATTAGAAATTTAGACATTAGAAAACATTAGAAACTAATTTTTACAGTAAGTTGAATGCGTTCTTGCAGAATAAACAGTATTCGTTTATCTTTATAATTTTAATGAGCCCAAATTTTGAATGGTAGTATATTTGTAGAGTTCAGATGCAAAAGCCTCTAAGTGCCACCTAAAATGTTTTTCTAGAATAATTATTTTTATCAAGCTCGTATATTTAAGTTCAGTAATTTCACTTAAATGAGAATTAATACGTAATTTTCATTGTCATTTAAGTGAAATTACAGAACTTAAATATACGAGATTGATACGAGATGGCTCTTTTGCATCTGAACTCTTCATTTCAAATCAGTAATAAAATTTGACAACAATCGTATCATATTTTGCAATTCTTAAGCTCAAATCTACAGAGCCCCTAAAGCAACATGGTGGTGGAAAAAATATGGGATGGGAGGAAAAAAAATTTTTCAAACCTTTGCGTTCTCTCGCAAAACTTTTGGGTTCTCTCGCAATTTTTTTCCCCCTCCCATCGCATATTTTTTTCCACCACTTATGTCCCTTTAGGGGCTCCATACAAATCACATTCACAAATATTGTATTTTTCAGGCTGGTCCAGCTAATTTTGAATGTAGAGTAAACAAATACATGATTGGCTATTTATACATAACTGTCCATTCCATTCCTACAGCCTTCAAATTAAGCCTTTCAATTACGTGACATCCGTTTTCAAGGCAAGACTACAGGAATTATGTTCATGTTCTGCATTTATATATGTACAAGCGAACCCTTTTTGCCTTTTACAGTCCCTGGCGACGAACCATTACACACTTTAACAGGCCGTCGGTGACTTACCTTCCCTCTAATCTTCTACAGTCATAGTGTTTGGAGTGAGGCAGAGTATCAAGTCCATACGGAACACCACATACACACACAACACAGCAACCACAAATACGAGCACAAACACACACAAAGAGGTTTGTTTAAGAGCTAAATGATAATGAAACTTGTACATCTGTTATGATAATATTATGATTAAAAAATTAAATGATGAAATCTGTGAGTTTGTACTACTGTTAGCTTTCAATTCCTTTCACTGCAAAGGCACTAATGCACTAGACCCTCTTTATGTGTGGCCTGGTTAGGACTGCATCTGCTCATAATGGACTTCAGTCATTTAGCCAAGTAATACATTTGTGAAAAAGTAGGATAATGTAATATTTTGATTAATGTTAGTGGAGTTCAGGAAGGCAGGCAGAGTAAAGATTTAGAAATAGACTTGGGTCTGATTTAACAATTGTTAACACTATTGTTAGATTAAATCAGGTTACATGCAGGGTTAATGGAAGAATTGGAGGGAACTGTAACTTACAGTGGGTTTATTTCTACAATTATTAAAAAGAGGTACAGTAATAAGCAATGTATATGAAACATTTGGGGTCAGTAAGAATGATGAACAAATACAGTTACAAATTTATTGCTCATGGTTAGTTCATGTTAGTTTAAAACACATTAACTAATGTTAAATAATGAAGCTTATTGTAAAGTGTTACAAAAAAAAAATCTAAATTATTTATTTTATTCTACAGCGATATATTGTTTTATTTAAAAAAGTCCACACATACGCTTGTCTTTGAATCGGTACGAAACCCACTGTAAGTTAAATATCTGTGTAACTTTTCTGTTTAACAGGTTTAAATGACAACTTCTTTGTGAAGTGACTGGAAGGAGGGACTCACCAATCCATTAGTGTGGCCTTTTTTGCCTGGCCCTTCAACCATTTCCAGGTTATTGCCAAAGACATCATTACTGGAACTAGATGTGAGAGTGACACGAGGAATATGGGTGATATCCTGAGAGGGCCATGTGGCCCGGATTTCCTCAGCAGCATACGGGCTGCTGAAATGATTGTCGTTTGACCTTTTCCTGATAATAAATAAGCAATGCACACACAAAAATGTCAACAAGTGAGAAATGTATATCCATACCTAAGCATAAGACACTGTAGAAGAGAGATTCATATGCACGTCTCCCTGACCTCTCATAAACACTCACCTATGAGTCACACAGATGTAGATGAGAACAGCCAGAATTACAATGAGCAGAAGTCCCCCTAACACACACGCCACCACCACTAGAGCCAACAAAGAGGCTACGCAGAGAGATAAAGGTCATTAGACACAAATATACATGCAAAATCTATAATTTAGCACAGAAAACAAGCTGGTCAATGTATTGGTGTAACTTAAAAAAGACTATTGCTTTGATGGTTAAAAAAACAAGAAATATTGTAATAATAATATCTTACAGTCATTACAGTTGAAACCAGAATAGCCAAATGAACATCTGTTAAAAAAAGGGAAATAAATGTTGAAACCTATCCACAGACATCTGCTTGTAGCAATATTGCCACAACACAAGAGGGCAGTAGTTTCTGATGCTGCACAAAAACTAAGTTTCAAGTTGTTTCTAATCTTTGACATGTCCAAGACTCTGATAAAAGGTAAAAAAAAAAAAAAACATCCAGTCCACAATCACATTTTATATTGAAAAAAAGTCATTTTGTGTTTTTTCCCCTAAATCAGTGACATCATTTATGAATTTGGTTATTAAAGTTAGTAGTTTTGATCAGGACTGAGGTTGATTAATAGATTTATGCAATCAAATTTGAAAGAAATATTTATCTGATACATTTTTAAGCAGTTTAAAGTAGAGGCTGTTTTCAGCCACGAACATAACAAAAGGGTGTACAGTGTACTATTGAGTTTTTGAAAATTTCCAAAGCATTTTCCTAAAATATGTGTCAAAATAGAAGATTTCACCAAAAATCATTCCATTTGCTGAAACATGGTGAAAGTTATGGCCAGATTAAGACTCAAAAATACCCCATAGTGGATGAAAACATCCCTAACAGCACATAAGAACAAGGAAGACAATTAGTATTATTATACCTTTGAGGTATGTTTTCTTAAACAAAGTATTGTTTAGGTGTGTATATTCAGAACAAAGAAATGAAATGGTACTCACTGAACACAAACATCTCCCTGTGCTTTGTAGCCACTTGGACAAACTGTGAAAAGATTAGAAAGTAAATAGTTGGTTTTGTGTTTAAACATGACACTTCAATAATAAAAGACTGTCTCACATTGGGATTTTATTGTATATAATGTATAGAAATAAAAAATAAATAAAAACAATCTTTATTATTTTTGGTCATTGTACTGTACATTCTGAAGCCTGATCTTACCAGACCAGGATTAATGTGTCTGTTAGCATGGATATATCCATGTCAAAATCAAAGGTCACCGATTATTATGATATGCACACACAATATGGAAGCCCATGTTTTTTTTGTTTGTTTTTTTTTTTCCCACACAGAAAGGGAGTACTAAAGACACACTCACCTCTACAGCTTTTGACCTGGTAAGGGCTGGGTACATAGCCAGGTTTGCAGGTACAGAGAGCGATCCCATCTTTGGCCTTACACTCTGTAGTGTCCACATCACAAGGAGAAAGTTCTTGCTCGCACAGATTGCTAACTAACAAGAGACAGACAGTGAGAGAGAAAGAGAGTATAGTTGTTTAGAGAGAAGGGTGTATCTAAGGTCCTTTACGTTTTAAAGAATGTTTGCCTTCACCTGTTAATTTTAAATGCCTTTTTAAAGTATAAATATTCCATAGACTGTTTTAATTTCATGTAGTTTCATTTCATATGAATACCATAAAACAAACATAACCAAAAAGAAACATAAAATGCTGCCTTAAAATTGTACTTGGATGTTTAAGTAATTTCAACTAAAATTACATCAAACTGAAAGAAATGAATTTATACTATAATACTATATTATGAAAAAGCTTATTGCTTAACTTATTTTGATGAGTTAAACAAATGTCAAACAAAAATTTTCAGCTCGTTGATTATATAATTTTTACAGTGTATTTAAAAAATACACTGTGGCATAGTGGTCATGTCAGCTTCTCAAAAAGTATTTCATGTGAAACACCCTAGTATAGTTAACTTTACGTATATAGAGAGGCAAGCTTTTATGAGATCTAAAACATATGACAATTACAGAACATCGCCACAATCACGGCAAAACAATTCTAAACACCTAAAGTTCGGACACTGACACTTAGTTGTGTTTACTGTAATTCAACTGCAAAGAAAAGCTGTTTTATCAATCTTTGTGGAAATTTGCATTAAAAAAATACTACATGTTTTTGATATTAATACTGTGAAGATGAATTTGTTGCCTAAACATCAATTAATGTGTTCAGAATTAATGTTAAGAAATGTAGTTATAAAGAATGCATTGTATTTAAAGAATGAAACAATGACAAAATTGTTTGAAAAAGTAAAAAAGGTATGTGAAACCAAGTATTGTATATTTATGTAACCAACATACTTTATTGTATTAATTTATTATGTGGAAATTAAAACATGTTTCACTCTGTTCATACAGCGAACCTTAAATGCTAAATCTTTTCAAGAGACTCACCACTGTATTCAGCACCAGCAAGAATGCCACAGTCTGTCATTCCACAGGTCGTTGCATTTTTTATACCAGTATTAATGGCAGATGTAATGGAATCCTGGGTGACTTGAGAATTGGGCTCAAAATAACTGTTTACGGAAGCCACTATACTGCCAGGCCTGAACATATTTACACCGAGATTAGTGATTAGCAAATATCATACAGAAGAGAACAGCTTTGTTTGAGAACTGTTTGAAATGGATACTCACGTCAAACTAAGGACTGTGCTGTTTATATAGTTTGGCTGGTTACGAAGAATTGCATTTACCTATGATGAAAGGGAAGAAAGAGTAATGAATTTAGACTCACTGAAACTGAAGGATATTGATCCAGGATATGGAATTTTCTTAAAGTATTTACTTTGCCAGTCCCAAGTTCAATAAAGATTTATTGGCATGACAAATACTATAACCGTCTGTACTGCCAACGCAATATAGTGAATATAGCTAAATGATAAATAAATATGATTCCATATTTCTCTAAATATGATTCTAAAATTCTATAAGATGTATAATAATAAAAAAACTACATTTATGATCAAAAATGTTATCCAAATTTGTATTAATTAGTTTAATTGTTATTAGATTAATAATTTTATTCCATGCCTTCTTACCTAATAGTTATACAAACAGACTTCATAAAATGCACAGTTTTAGTGTGAAGAAATACATCTTTGCAAGTAATAACTGAAGCTAAAACACCTGATTGTAATGTAAGTTTGTGACATACCGCAATAAGGATCTCATTAGCAACTGTCTTGAATTCAGGTGTTTTGGGATCATGCATTGCAGGTACAAATGTGCGGTTCACCTTTAGTGAACTAGGAAACGATTTAGCTGGGAATAAGAGAGAGTGAGGGTGATAAATAAAGATTGTCCTTAATAATCACTATAACCACATGAGTCTTATTATACAAATTAAAAGACTGAATGACTTTCTCTAAAGTCTCATGGCCCTGTGTAAGAAAGTTTATAAGTGATTGACAGAAATTGGCATCAGACAGATACTCACTTTCCACACAGGCATTATTAAAAGGAAAAGTTCCTGTCAGACACTGACAGATGGAGTTCACACAAACACTGAGTGGTGGGCAGGGCACTGAAGGACAGGTAGCTTAAAGAACAAAAGGAGAAAGTATTGGGCATTTGTGAAGATTTACAATGCATGAATATTACACTGTAATCCACAATCACACAACACATTCATTCAAACACACCTGGTGCGGTGGTGGTGTTAGTTGGGTTAGTAGTAGATACGATTGGTCCAGTCGTTGAGTTGGTTATTGGTGGTGTGGTAGTATTTCCTGTTGTAGAGTGAGGTGGTGTGGTGGAATTCCCTAGTGTAGTGTTTCCAGGTGTAGTTATGGGTGGTGTGGTAAAGTTTACTGTTGCATTATCCCCTGGTGTAGTCATGGGTGGTGTGGTAAAGTTTACTGTTGCATTATTCCCTGGTGTAGTCATGGATGGAGTGGTAAAGTTTACTGTTTCATTATTCCCTGGTGTAGTCATGGATGGAGTGGTAGCATTTACTGTTTCATTATTCCCTGGTGTAGTCATGAGTGGAGTGGTAAAGTTTACTGTGGCATTATTCCCTGGTGTAGTCATGGATGGAGTGGTAGCATTTACTGTTTCATTGTTCCCTGGAGTAGTTAGGGGTGGTGTGGTAAAGTTTACTGTTGCATTATTCCCTGGTGTAGTCATGAGTGGTGTGGTAAAGTTTACTGTTGCATTATTCCCTGGTGTAGTGATGGGTGGTGTGGTAAAGTTTACTGTGGCATTATTCACTGGTGTAGTTAGGGGTGGTGTGGTAGCATTTACCGTTTCATTATTCCCTGGTGTAGTCATGAGTGGAGTGGTAAAGTTTACTGTTACATTATCCCCTGGTGTAGTCATTGGTGCTGTGGTAAAGTTTACTGTGGCATTATTCCCTGGTGTAGTCATGATTGGTGTGGTAAAGTTTACAGTTTCATTATCCCCTGGTGTAGTCATGGTTGGTGTGGTAAAGTTTACTGTTACATTATTCCCTGGTGTAGTCATGAGTGGTGTGGTAAAGTTTACTGAGGCATTGTTGCCTGGTGTAGTCATGATTGGTGTGGTAAAGTTTACAGTTTCATTATTCCCAGGTGTAGTCATGGGTGGTGTGGTAAAGTTTACTGTTACATTATCCCCTGGTGTAGTCATGGGAGGAGTGGTAAAGTTAACTGTTACATTATTCCCTGGTGTAGTCATGATTGGTGTGGTAAAGTTAACTGTTACATTATTCCCAGGTGTAGTCATGAGTGGTGTGGTAAAGTTTACAGTTACATTATTCCCTGGTGTAGTCATGGGTGGTGTGGTAAAGTTTACTGTTACATTATTCCCTGGTGCAGTCATGATTGGTGTGGTAAAGTTTACAGTTACATTATTCCCTGGTGTAGTCATGGGTGGTGTGGTAAAGTTTACTGTTACATTATTCCCTGGTGTAGTCATGAGTGGTGTGGTAAAGTTTACTGTTACATTATCCCCTGGTGTAGTCATGGGTGGTGTGGTAAAGTTTACAGTTTCATTATTCCCAGGTGTAGTCATGGGTGGTGTGGTAAAGTTTACTGTTACATTATCCCCTGGTGTAGTCATGGGTGGTGTGGTAAAGTTTACTGTTACATTATACCCTGGTGTAGTCATGGGTGGTGTGGTAAAGTTTACTGTTACATTATTCCCTGGTGTAGTCATGAGTGGTGTGGTAAAGTTTACAGTTTCATTATTCCCTGGTGTAGTCATGGGTGGTGTGGTAAAGTTTACTGTTACATTATCCCCTGGTGTAGTCATGAGTGGTGTGGTAAAGTTTACTGTTACATTATCCCCTGGTGTAGTCATGGGTGGTGTGGTAAAGTTTACTGTGGCATTATTCCCTGGTGTAGTCATGGGTGGTGTGGTAAAGTTTACTGTTACATTATCCCCTGGTGTAGTCATGAGTGGTGTGGTAAAGTTTACTGTGGCATTATTCCCTGGTGTAGTCATGGGTGGTGTGGTAAAGTTTACTGTGGCATTATTCCCTGGTGTAGTCATGGGTGGTGTGGTAAAGTTTACTGTGGCATTATCCCCTGGTGTAGTCATGAGTGGTGTGGTAAAGTTTACTGTGGCATTATTCCCTGGTGTAGTCATGGGTGGTGTGGTAAAGTTTACTGTGGCATTATTCCCTGGTGTAGTCATGAGTGGTGTGGTAAAGTTTACTGTGGCATTATCCCCTGGTGTAGTCATGAGTGGTGTGGTAAAGTTTACTGTTACATTATCCCCTGGTGTAGTCATGAGTGGTGTGGTAAAGTTTACTGTGGCATTATTCCCTGGTGTAGTCATGGGTGGTGTGGTAAAGTTTACTGTGGCATTATTCCCTGGTGTAGTCATGAGTGGTGTGGTAAAGTTTACTGTGGCATTATCCCCTGGTGTAGTCATGAGTGGTGTGGTAAAGTTTACTGTTACATTATCCCCTGGTGTAGTCATGAGTGGTGTGGTAAAGTTTACTGTGGCATTATTCCCTGGTGTAGTCATGGGTGGTGTGGTAAAGTTTACTGTGGCATTATTCCCTGGTGTAGTCATGGGTGGTGTGGTAAAGTTTACTGTGGCATTGTTGCCTGGTGTAGTCATGATTGGTGTGGTAAAGTTTACTGTGGCATTATCCCCTGGTGTAGTCATGAGTGGTGTGGTAAAGTTTACAGTTTCATTATTCCCTGGTGTAGTCATGGGTGGTGTGGTAAAGTTTACTGTTACATTATCCCCTGGTGTAGTCATAAGTGGTGTGGTAAAATTTACTGTTACATTATCCCCTTGTGTAGTCATGAGTGGAGTGGTAAAGTTTACTGTGGCATTATTCCCTGGTGTAGTCATGGGTGGTGTGGTAAAGTTTACTGTGGCATTATCCCCTGGTGTAGTCATAAGTGGTGTGGTAAAGTTTACTGTGGCATCATTCCCTGGTGTAGTGATGGGTGGTGTGGTAAAGTTTACTGTGGCATTGTTGTCTGGTGTAGTCATTGGTGGTGTGGTAAAGTTTACTGTTACATTATCCCCTGGTGTAGTCATGGGTGGTGTGGTAGCATTTACTGTTTCATTGTTCCCTGCAGTAGTTAGTGGTGGTGTCGTAGCATTTACTGGATTAGTGGTTGGTGAGGTTGTATCGTTTCCTGTTGTAGCATTACCTGATGTAGTTTGTGCTGTAATTGTGACAGTGCTTGGTGTTGTAATTGTTGAAACTGTGCTGTTGCCTGGTGTGCTAATGGGAGGAGTAGTGTAATTGCCTCTTGTAGTCTGGGGTAGAGTTGTGCTATTGCCTGGATCAGGTGAAGGAGTAGTTGTGGTGTTGCCTGGATCAGGTGAAGGAGTAGTTGTGCTATTGCCTGGATCAGGTGAAGGAGTAGTTGTGGTGTTGCCTGGATCAGGTGAAGGAGTAGTTGTGCTATTGCCTGGATCAGGTGAAGGAGTAGTTGTGGTGTTGCCTGGATCAGGTAAAGTAGTAGTTGTGCTGTTGCCGGGATCAGGTGAAAGAGTAGTTGTGGTGTTGCCTGGATCAGGTGAAGGAGTAGTTGTGGTGTTGCCTGGATAAGGTGAAGGAAAAGTTGTGCTGTTGCCTGGATCAGGTGAAGGAGTAGTTGTGGTGTTGCCTGGATAAGGTGAAGGAAAAGTTGTGCTGTTGCCTGGATCAGGTGAAGGAGTAGTTGTGGTGTTGCCTGGATAAGGTGAAGGAAAAGTTGTGCTGTTGCCTGGATCAGGTGAAGGAGTAGTTGTGGTGTTGCCTGGTGCAGTTACAGGATGGTTTGTTGCATTCCCCAGTGTAGGTACAAGTGGACTTGTGCTGTTGGATGCCGTAGTTACAAGTGAAGTTATGGTATTTCCTGATGTACTCACTGATGAACTTGTAGCATTTTCTGGCACAGATGTGGAGGAAATTGTTACGTTGCCTTGAGTAGATAAAGGTGGAGATGTGACATTACCCCCATGCGTTGACAGCAGTGGAGTTGTAGCATTGTTTGGAAATTGTGTAGTTGTATTCCCAGATGGAACGCTTGTTACCTCTGTTGATGGCCACAAAGACATAATCACATGTAATCACGCATAAAGTTTTAAAGGGTACCTATTTTGGGTTTTTGAAAATTGCCCTACATGTAGAGTTTAACATAGATCCAAGTGAACGAAAACATCCTGCAAAGTTTTAAACATGAAAGTTCATCGTATACAAAGTTATTGTCTCTCAAAAACAAGAGTCGACTCTGAGTCGCTGATATGAATCATTAGAAGAATGATGCTTTTCCTTTGTCTGGTTGACGTCAACTTGACAAGTTATTTGAATAAGAAACGCCCACTTATTGCGCTCGGATACGCCAGGAAAAACCGGAGGTCCAGCGGTGGCGGGCAAATCTGAAACTGGCCCAGGACGGGCCACCCTGCCTGGGCTGGCCAGGAAGGTCTGAGAGCATGGAGGTTTGGACACACCGCACCTTTTTGGACTCTGACGTTTTTCAAGATCTGGGCTTCAGAAAACAATCATGTCGACGAGACGCTGTGTTTTGAAGTGCGACGCAAAAGCGAACTTTTTTAACCTGCCAAGTGAGGAGTATTTGAAGACTAAGTGGCTGCAGTTCATATATACAAGTACTGCTATACCACACAAGTATAGCCCAAACCTTGTTCTGTGCTCGCATCATTTTGAAGATGATTGCTTCACAAACCTAAACGCTATAAAGTATGGATTCGCGAGCCGGCTCTATCCTAACGAGCTGAAGATCTGAGGTGTGTTAAATGAGGGAGACATACACAATATGCAGAGCAGTGGGTCGCGAGGACTGGAGTTGAGAACCCATTTAAGGTGATAAGAGTTCCGTTTTTCTGCACAGAGAATACCAATCACAACTGACTAGGTCATCTGACCAATCACCGCAGATTAGCGTCACGCAAAGGCGGGTTTTGGAAAAGGACTCGCAAAAACGATTCATATGGGAGTCGGTTGGCAATTCAGGTAAAAATAAATGCATATTATAAGACAACAAAAGTGTTTTTTGTCATTGCATGCTTGTAAAACTGTTGTTGGGGACTCCCAGAACAATATTAGGAACATTTTAAATGCCATAATAGGTACTCTTTAAGAATCTTATCTAAACCAGACTGAACAAGCGATGCCAGTCATTTGTGACAATTGTTTTTTGGGTCAGTTATTCCTTTTCAGATTTTTTAGATTAGACATAAGGGGCCCTATTTTAACAATCTGAAACGCAAGTGTCAAGTAACTTTGTGGGCGGATCCCGTCGCTGTTGCTATTTTCCTGGCGGGATAAATGCCTCTTGCGCCTGGCGCAAATCTAAAAGGGGTTGGTCTGGAGTAGCTTCATTATTCATAGGTGTGGTTTGGGCGTAACGGAAATAAACCAATAAGAGCGTCATATCACATTCCCTTTAAGAGCATGATGAACGAGGCGCGATTGTTCCATAGCGCAATACTATTATAACAGCGCATTTATCAGGCGCACTTCACAATCGGTTCACAGCCGAGGAGTTCGATGTTCTCGTCAGGGCCGTAAAAGAAAGAGAACTGACATTGGGGATGGGACAAACACACACAAATTAGCTTCGGTTAAACATGCATATAATCATTTGGGTAAATTTGTAAGCTTTATGCCTATTTTCCCATCATCATGGACACAACAATGATTTCCCTCATGTTTGTATAATTTTCCTTGTAATAATGTATCATTTACAAAAAGTAAAATGCATCTGTGTAGCTGAGAGAATCATCTACAATGTATGCGTTGTTCATACTCTGTATTATTATGGCCAAGCATGCACGCTTAAAATATCATCCGCTGACTTTAGACTAGGTTTTTTCTGGTCAAAGGCGCAATTGTTTCTGGAACTGAAAAATAGCACCAGGGATTTTTTGCGACGACACACGCCTCCTTTTTGCGCCAACCCGCCCAGGGAGCGCAAGTTCATTTCCTTGTTTACCGATGTGCGTCAGTGGAGGGAAAAAGCCCGCTTTGCGTGGGTGCAAAATAGGAATGATAAATGCGTCAGTGTATAAAGTCATTTGCGCCGGGTGCAAGATAGAGCCCAAGATGTTCACTAGAATTACCGGTTATTCTCATTTTATGCTTATTGCCTATTTTACTTTCTTTGAGAAAGATTTTTAAAAAGGCAAAATGTCTATAAAAACATATTGTACTCATTAAAAGAGTAGTTCACTTTTAAAAATGTTTTGCTGATACTTTACTCACCCCCATGTCATCCAAGATATCCATGTCTTTCTTTCTTCAGTCGAAAAGAAATGAAGGTTTTTGATGAAAACATTCCAGGATTTTTCTCCATATAATGGACTTCATTGGGCTTCAAGGGCTTTAAACGACACCAGACAATGAATAAGGGTCTTATCAAGCCAAACGATCGCTCATTTAAAAAAAAAAGTTTACGTTTTATAAGCTAAAATGCTCGCCTGTTCTGTGATGCACGTTCGTGACTCTGCTGTTTGAGTTCGTTCATCAAAATTTACTAATCTTTTTCCGAATCAATTTGTTCATTTTGTTCATTGTTGTTGTTTTTTGTTTTTAAATGACCGTTCGTTTCGCTTGATAAGACTCTTATTCATCGTCTGGTGTTGTTTAATGCCCTTTGAAGCTGCACTTAAACTCTCATTTGGACCTTGAACCGTTTGGTTCCCAATGAAGTCCATTGTATGGAGAAAAATCCTGGAAAGTTTTCATCAAAAACCTTCTTTTTTTCGACTGAAGAAAAAAGACATGGACATCTTCGTTACTGAATCTAAACATTCAATGCTAAAATATGTATGTATGTACTGTATTCATCAAGCTGTAGATAAATAACAATGACCTATTTTGTCACGCCTAAATGTTATATCAAATAAAGTGTGCTAATATTTATGTGTGGCTATAACTAATAGCTGCTCCACTAAAAGGCTTAAAGCCCATTTACTAAATCGTTTTAATCACTTGTTTCATCAAGAAGCATTGCTAGTGCTGCTTTGCTTCTGAAGCAGCAGTATATTAGCAAGAATATTTCTTGAGCTAGCAGAGGTCGATGATGTGGTGTTAACTTTTTTATATAGGGTATTATATACAAGGCATTTATATAATCCTTACCTGAAGTATCAGTTAAGGTAGCATCGTTTGGGCTAGCTGTGGAATCACTGGTTGAAATTGTGCTTGATAAAACTGGTGTCGTTGTCGATGTAGACATGCTTATTGTGGGATCCACAGAGGATGTGCCAATCAAACCTGTGAAAACAGACAAAATTGGTCATATGTTTTGATATGCATATAGTACAACGAATACATACAATCTTGGGACACACATTTCAGTCTTCAATTGGTTTCCTGTATGTTTCTTGCAATCCAATCAAACACACCCATAGCATTTCCATAGAGTCAATAAGGTACAATTTATTGTCAAACTAAAACTACACATGCATGCATCACATCCTCATAGAACTTTAAATATTTTCCAAAAGCAAACAGTCATATAGAGGGACTGTCTCCTGCAGCTGTATACGGCTTGTGTTAATGCCTAGCAACCACACACAAAAGAACAATATTAACAAGGAAAAGAGAACTCCAGAACAGAACAGACATACACAGAGAGATGTCATATTTCTATACCTATATAGCTTTTATTGTTTGCTTTTGAAATTAAGTCGGAAATCCAAACACAGGCAAATAACTGAATTAGATTGGTGAGATAGTTTTTGGCCTTGGTGTGTGTGGTCAACATCACATTTGGCTAGTTGTCCATGAACAATACATCAGGGTGTGGAAAGTTGTGAGAATGAGTATAGATGATGATGGGATTGTCATTTTTCGAGCAACTATCCCTAAGAAGTGAGCATAATCGAGAGAGAGAGAGAGAGAGAGAGAGAGAGAGAGAGAGAGAGAGAGAGAGAGAGAGAGAGAGAGAGAGAGAGAGAGAAAGAAAGAAAGAAAGAAAGAAAGAAAGAAAGAAAGAAAGAAAGAAAGAAAGAAAGAAAGAAAGAAAGAAAGAAAGAAAGAAAGAAAGAAAGAAAGAAACAAACTATCAGGCTATTTGCATAGCAGCCTATTTATTTATTAACTTTTTTTCCACTCGCCTACACGCTCATACAGTAGATAGATCACAGTTTACCCAGCAATAAAGTCACATACATTCATGCTTAGTGGAGAGGAAAATTATAACAGAATGGATTAGTTTATATGCCAACCTAATTCAACAATGTTCATGTATGTCTTTTAGTGAGTATAATTTAGTGTAAGTCAAGTGAAATCAATTAAATTGAAACAAAGTAGTTTTTCAAACGATATATATATATATATATATATATATATATATATATATAGATGGATACTACGTTGATGTCTAAAAAAGGGTGCAGGTCTTTTTAACTAACAACGATAGATGCTGATAGACATTCACTATCACATGAGCAGTTGTGCAATCTGCAATTCCTGAAGATTTAAGGGGCTTCTTTAAAAGCAAAGATCCACCAGACTCAGAGGCACTATGCTCAAATCAGAAACATCTGTTTCTCTTCACAGTTTATCACATTGTGCGGACAAAAAGTGAAAACATAATGGATAGTCACAAAAGTTAAATATATATTTTAAGTACCAGACTCCACAAAGGTACATTATACTATATATATTAAAGAATCACATTTATAATTCATCTTGTGTGTTCTCCCAAGGGCGGCGCATGATTCAGGGTGATTATCCTACTAATTGCTAATCCGTTCCAGACACAAAAGAGATGAGTGGGTTACGTAAGGTCCAGTTCTAGCTCAAAGCTTCACCAGAAAACTAAGTCTGAATGAGGTAGTGGCTGTCTGGGTCAAAGAGCACATAAGACTTTACTTCTGACCAGGTCAGAGGTCAGGTCAGGTCAGATGTCATCTTACTGGAATTTACTAAGTTAATTGAACTTTTTCTACAGATCTCTTATTTAAGGGTAGTGGTCTGGTCTGAACAGCAAAGGTTCATATATTTTTTTTTTCTGTCAATTTAAATAATATCAATGAACATCAAATTGCTCATCTATTTCCAGTGGACTTTACAATAAAATATCTATATATTAACAAAAATATACATTAAAAACAGTGAAAAAGTATAAACAATTACTTAAAGCTTTGCAGTACAAATATTAAATTAAGTTATTTTTTGGATATTGTTTAACAGCCATCAGCAAAAAGGAAAGTAATACATTTCAAATAAAGATTACAAAGACAGTTTTTGTTTTTATTAATAATAATAATAGGACTCTCAATTCAAAGGTAGTGGTAAAAATATTGGATATAAATATTTTGTAAATTAAGGGGTAAATTATGTTTGTTTTTGGCACAAACAAGGCACTTGAGTCGCTTCATAAAATTGAGGTTAAACCACTGGAGTCACATGGATTACTTTAACAAAGTCTTTACTGCCTTTCTGGGGAATGTGGTAGTTGTGTAGCTGTCAATAGAGGTCAGAAAGCTCTCAAATACAAGTCTTATACAAGGTTTGGAACGACATGATATTGGCGAGTAATTAACGACGATTTTCTGGTGAAGTATTTTTGGGTGAATTAACTTTTTACTTTTAATGTATTTTTGAAAATACATTAACAAATAATTTAAAATCAACCAAATTGATAACACATATGATTTGTTTTTGATTTAGAATAATACAATATGATAATTAAGAAGAAACAGTAATGTCAGTAACTTTAAGGTCAACTGCAGTTAATCATCTAATAAACGACTTCTAGTATGCTGAGAACACTCACAGGATATGGTTATTCAGGTCACACTATTCAACTACAGCATTCATTCAGGTCAAAGGAAGACAAGTTGCTTCTGTCCTGTTACCAGAGTAGCCAATGTCTCATCACCCTGTCCTCTAACCAAATTCCACTATTGCTATGTACAGTAGGACCTCTATTTCTGAATTAAAGTGTGTGTGTGTGTGTGTGTGTGCTATGTGGCAGGTGTAAAATGACCTTGGAGCTTGTCCACACAGAACCTTGGACCTTATCCATTCCCTCTCATACAGAAACACACCTACTAGATTTGTGAACTATGTGGCAATAAGCTTAAGTGTAAGATATAAAGCCAAAATCACATTTTTAGACCAAAAATACACTCTGAGGAGCAGACAGTGTAAGAGGAACTAAATAAGATGGGTTATGTGTAAGAAAAAGCGAAAGGTGGGGGTTGACAAGCAGATCTGAGATGCCTCAAGGCTGAAGTCTTCTGCAGTCGTGGCTCACTGCTCCAAAGCAGCAAACTTGATGCCAGGCAGCAGAAAGACCTGAAAACTGTTAACTGCTTTCACCTCTTCCTCCCACAGATAAACACACACTCACACCCACACACAATCATCTATGGCTCTCAAAAACACACGTAATCTTCTCATTCTCGTAATGAGCCGAAGAGAACACACGTCACTCCTCTCCTCACAAAATTCCACTGGTTGCCAGTTGCCACTAGCATTAAATTGAAGTCCCGAATGTAGTCTTGTGGTACCATCTCAAAAAAGGCACAAAATCTCTTTCTCGGACCGTTACCATGACTGTTCCCTGCTGGTGGAATGATCTGCCTAACTCAACCACAGCTTCTAAGTCAGTAGCCACTTTCAAGAAACTGCTGAAGACGTATCTTTTTCGGCTACACTTGATAAGTAATACTAACACACACTTTCTTTTTTCTTTTCTATTCTATTCTATTCTTTAAAAAATGTAATAAATTAAACTGAGAGGGGTTATAGCACTTATGTTAGTTGTCCTACTGTTAGTTTAACTGCTTCTCTTGTTCTCATTTGTATGTCGCTTTTGATAAAAGCGTTTGCTAAATGAATAAATGTAAACCCAACACAAAATCCATGTCTGACTTTCTCTGACACACATGATTGCCTATTCTCTCTGTTTAATCATGTCCTCCATTCACTCCATGGCTCAATTAAAACCTATTGTTAGAAAAGGGACTTCGTCCCTGTCACTAGCCAAAGCTGAGTTTTGTTTTTCAACAATGAGATGTTGAATATACTTTAATTAAAATTATAAATCCTTATATGTATTTAGCCTTTGTCGTTTGAACCAAATATGCTTTTGTTCAGTGTCAATAGTACTGTTTAAGATATATTATATTAGATTATGTTAGATTATATTATACATTATACCTAACATATAAACAAAATTCTGTCATCTGTCTAGATGGCGCTAACTGACAGGTCCGTTTCGCAAACACACACAAAAACAAGAGGCGGGATTTATAGCACAAACCAATCATATCCAATCATAGCCGATGGAGGCAATCAATTATCCCCAACATCATTCTCTATAGGGCATAGCTGTCATCTCAGTGGGCATCTCTCTTGTTTGTTTCCATTGAGCCAATACTGAGTTTTAATAGACCACCTAAATTATGTGGTGGGTTTGATGGGGGGTAATTGAGAAAAAGGGGGAAAGTCACATGAAAAAAAGCAATGCCTCCATAAAGCTATATTGGATGTGATTGGTTATGATTGATTAGAGTGATAATCCTAATCCTGCCTGTTGCTTTTGTGTGTGTTTGTGAATTAGTCTTAATGAACAAATTGATGCCGTTAATGAGACGACTAATTCAAAAGTAAGTAAACAACTCACACACTTATATCACCGCTTTATGTCACGTCAATATCAAACGTGAAATGGTCCGAAAAAAATTGGGGACTGTAGGGGAGCAATCAGCTTGGTGAAATTAAAGGTAGGCCTACATCATGACGTCTGTGGCCACTATTTACAGAGTGGCCATTCACTGTTTATATATTAATCAGTCAGCAGACTCTTTAATCAAACAACAACTTACAAAATTTGTATGAGGAGGGGAATAGGAGCAATCAAACCAACATAAGTCAACAATATGCAAATGCCGTGACCAGTCCCAGTTAGTTCAGCACAGCACACGTAGCATGGTGTTATTTTCTGATATAGAATAGTCAGTGTTAGTATTAAAGGGTCAAGTATTGTCGAAAAATATGCGTCTTTAGCCGTTTCTTGAGAATGGCTGAAAACTCAGCAGCTCGGGTTGAGTAAGGCAGGTCAGTCCACCAGCTTGTAGTTCAGGTTAAGGTCTGTGAAAGTGATTTTGTGTCTCTTAAGGATATGTTGTGTTTGTTGAACAACTATGGAAAGAGAACTGACATTTGCATTTTGCATCCTTCCCTTTTTTCAGGGTGTAGAACTATACAGCAGTCTGAACACAATGCAATACTATAGATGTTTTAGGCATTTTAGACACATTATCAGCTTTACATGGTTTATGAGGTGGGGTGGTATATGTTGTGCCTTTTTTACTTAAAGATTAAAGATTAAATAAACATTCTGTCATGATTTACTTACACATACTTTACTCACACACAACCTTCAAACAGTTTTGGTTATATTGACTTCAATTTGTATGGACAAAAAAAGCTATGGACAATTTCTATTGACAGGATAAATGAGATAATAATATACCTAGTTATATTTAGGATGTCTTCCATCAACTGGAATGATAAAATGTCATCTATGAGAGGGCCATTAAAATATGACTTCTCATATCATAAAATGTATTACTGGTAGCATTAGTACAAACATTTGGGCACCAATAGTATCTGGCAAAAAAAATAAAAAGTTTTAGCATACAAAACATGATTGCGCTGTGTATCATGAGCCTTTTCTAAATATTTGCATTGACATGACCAAACTGTTTACATTTCCATAGAGGTGGTGACACATACGCAATCTACCATACAAAAAATAACAAATTACACTTTTAAACACACAGAAATTTGCGTGTGATCAGTAGACCTATTAAGTTACCGTTCCTCACTAACATTGTTAAATCCTGAGCCGTGACCACGTTGTTCCCTTTAACATTTTATTCTCTCTCTTATGGCATGTTCTAGTCTGTTCCTCCTTCACACTGCCTTATCTGTAATCATTATGTCAGTAGCATTTGGAGCTACGTGACCTCTCTTTAGGGTTCCTTTCTGGTGAAATCAGAATCAGAAAATCTTTTCTTTTTTCTTGAATTGAAATAAAATTAAATATGAATATTAGATGAAAAACTTAAAAATTAGAAAAATAAGTTTGGGATATTCAAATGGTTAAAACTATCACTGAAATAAAAAATAATTCAAGATTATTACAAATATAAAAAGAAGAAAAAAAGACAAAGGCAAAGGCACATAAATTTTACAGCTAATTCAAAGTATTAATAATTACTATATCAGTGAATAGATAATACTAAAATAACACAGACTGCAGATTTCAAGCCATGTCATCATATTTCTATAATATATTTTATCAGACCTCTAAGTTAAGAACATGCTCCGGACATGAATGTTGACTCAAATACAGTGGCTTGTTGGGCAAAAGGGCGTAATATTACTTTTCTAACAGCCTCGCTTATTAAATAACAACCTACAACACCCTAGCAAACAAAAAAGCATTATAAACCAATCTAGCCGCCATTCACAACAACACCCACATACGTTTTATTAAGAAAATGTAAAAATTTAGAGTAGCTTTGATTTACATATAGCACAAGTGCTACTTGTTTTAGATAAAGTTCCCCACTTCATCTTCCTTAACCACACTTCCTCTTTCTGTGTAAAATTGGTTGATTTTGCCATTTATAGACACAACAAGACATTATAATGCCATATACTCTCCCTTACTCTCTCTTGCAATGGCTTACAAAGCTTTAAAGGCCTCTTAGGTAACAGATGGTTCCCTGAAGAAGCACTTCTGTGCTAGAACACACCAGACAAACTCACACTCAATCATATCCAATTAAAACACAGTCAGCGTATGCTGTCCAATTGAAGGGGCAGATTTACAACCTCTAATCCCAAAGGAAGAGAAGAGAAGAGAAGAGAAGAGAAGAGAAGAGAAGAGAAGAGAAGAGAAGAGAAGAGAAGAGAAGAGAAGAGAAGAGAAGAGAAGAGAAGAGAAGAGAAGAGAAGAGAAGAGAAGAGAAGAGAAGAGAACTCCTTGTAGGTTTAGATGAAGCGTATGGTTAATTTAGAGAGCACACAGCATTAATTAACTATATTGACTGTATTAGAGAGCTTCTTTATCCCTCAGACGGCCAGATTAGCATCACAGCACTTTGCCTGGATTAGAGCACACTCTGAAACAAAGGCTTTATTCCACAATCTTCCCAGCCACACTTAATCAGATCTCAAAGGACCCAATAATTTACAAAAAAAAAAAAAAAAAAAAAATATATATATATATATATATATATATATATATATATATAATAAAAATAAAGGCTATTTTTTAAATTATTATATTATTAGTATATACCTATATTATTCTGCTGCTGTTTAATGTACTATTGCAACAAACAAATAAACAAGAGAACACCAAGGAGCGTCCTTAAGACCCAGTTTTATTTAGAGCTACTTTATTATGTCAATAGGATACATGATCTGAAATGGCTCAAAAGACTCATTACTCATTTGAAAACAACAACAACACTGCAAAATTCTGACATGGCTTTTTTATATATAAAAGAGTTCAATAAACAAGAAGTTAATACTGAATAATTTACATTTTAGACACAATATTGCTTTACATGAACCGAAAAAAGTCCCCAACAAAGCCACATCAGAAGTTTAGCATCACACTTTAGTGGTGTTTGTTTCTGTAAAGAGTGATTCAATGTTTGTTTAACGAATCCGCTCAGCTGATTCTATGACTCATTCACACAGTCACTAGTTCTCTAATGAATCAGCTTTTTTGAATGAAATGATTAAATGTGTAAATTCAAATGGCTGTAATGTATACAATATTATGCAAATTCTGTAAATAATACATATTGGGCCATAAAATCCTCATCAGAACCTCGATAAACCTCCATCAGTAATGTGATACACATGATGACGCTGAACATATAAGGAAGATAAATATAAATGCTGTCACTCTCACACACATGTGTTTGTCATTTTCCTCACATTTGCCATCTATCTGCCATCTATCTGCCATCCTGACATTCTCTCTTTAACTTGCTTTCTGTCTTTGACAGGTCCCCCAGTAGGACACAGCTGGATTTGGTGCCAGACAGAAAGGCAGGACATGCAGGCTATTCCTACTACAGAACTTCACACACACGCACACAGTGAGTAGCCTATTAAGGCTGCGAGAGTCAAAGCACATATCCTGAATGGAACAGGATATGATATTTGATAGCCTACTTCTGTTGTATGCTAAAATAAAGGATTAGATTGGAGTAAATCCCCAGGAGTGCTCACTTACAACCAAGTGTGTGTGCGTGAACGAACACTGGAGAGTCTCGAAGTCATGTCTGACTGTGTGTGACTCACCACAGACTAACCCTCACACCACACAAAATGCTCAAATTAAACAGAGATGTAAAAACACTGCACACTTGAAAATAAAATAAGCTCAATATCTTTTTAATATTGTATTTTATGATAGAATTACAAGGAAACATTTTCTCTATTGTTTTTAAAGACAGTGTTGAATGTATTTCATTCTTTTCATGTACAAAAAATCCTGTAGGTGTAGGCTACTTAATTTACTATTTTACTATTAGGCAATAATCGATATTGAATAAAAGGGGATGACTTATTGCTATTGCTAATTTCAATTTTATAAAGTGAATCATTCAGTTAGGCTATTTATTCAAAATGAGTCTGTTTCCTACAGACCACAAATGTGAGTGACCAATGACTTATTTGCATGTGAACATGTTTTATGATGGAAAAAGCTATCTTTAAAGAAAGAATACTACTAATATTAACCTTTCAATACTATATTTAACATATATTTAAAACAGTTAGTGTTCGTAATAGTCTACGGTATATTTTAAGCTTTATCTGAGGAACAACGTAGTCATGTGATATTTAACAACACGTTCTCAACCTTTGGCGTCATACAGGTGACGCCATATGACATTTCATATGAATGTTCACATGAAACCAACACACTGCACGTTAATTTATAGTTAACAACTCTGTAAAATGCTTCAGCGCCAGTGGCTATTTAAACTTAAAAGTATCTATAGACTACATTAGTTAGGTTAAAGTGAGTTAGCTATGACAACGCTGATATATCATGCCTATAATGCCGTCTAGGTTGTTAGATTACTAAATTTTGAATCTCGACAATGTTATTTCATTTATTCCGCTTCAAAACCAGTGGAAACTATTTTGTGCCCATGCAAGTCTTCCAGAAACATTCAAATGTTCCTCACGTTTTCGACAGGCAAAAGTTTTGTCTTTTACAAACAGAGACCAACATTAGTAGCTAATAAAAAACTAAATGTTCGCGTTTGTCCAGCACTCGAGACTGTCCATGGTCCTTAAAACAAAAACATACCCACGGCGCAAGTCACATTAACAACAATGGGTTAGTCAAAATAAAATTGCTATCACCTGTAGAAATAGCTATATTTTCTATAGACTACTTTTTGTAGCCTACCGATATATCTCAAATAAGCCCGTCAGCACACAACAAACACACGCGGGCTTACCTGAGGTCGAGATTAATATTAATAGGAAGAGTTGGTGCGTCCGTAACATGGTTCTCTACTTAAGTGACGTTTATACAAATGAAATAAAATAGAATAAAAAAAAATAGACAATTATAGGCTTATGTAAAAAAATAAAATTCCCCAGAAGAAGAATTCCTCCGTGTCATGTGTCCGTTAACTCGGTGTTTCTCGGAGGTGTATTTCCGTTGGAGGACAGATCCGCTACAAGTGGCTTCAGAGAGCCCAGCCAGTTAAATACGCCTGCAGGGGGAGGATACTAAAGGCTACAACCTAGATTGCGAAACAAACTGGACTCCTTAAATCAGTGTGGCTTTGGCTATTCTTCCCCCCAGATTACGTATTTAACGTCATGGGTCTTGTTGAGAAAATGTCTGGCATCCTTTATTAAAAATCAATGGTTAACTTACTGTTTTTTAATGTTTAGACCAGAAATAGGCCTCTATTGGTGTTGTTTTATTTGCATTTCTTGGTAAGATTTGCATCACTGTCCCGTTTATTTGAAAGAACATGAGTGATGGGAGTGAGGAAAAAACAGAAAAAACATTAGGACACATGAATACCTCTAAAAATGCAGATTAATTTCCATAAAAAACTCAAGTGGGGAAATGAATCTTAAATATGTCTGGTTTAGGGTCAGTTGTGGAGGGTTGCTGGTGGCCTGTGACTGAAAAAGAAAATCACTTTGGTACTATGTTCACAAGTAAGGTGAAATTTAAAAAAAAAAAAAAAATTCTTACAAAAATCCAACTGGTCACACTTGAAAAACCTGATCTCATTCTCAACCTGATCTCACTCTTTTATTACAGTTATACACTGAAGTCCTCATAATCATTGTTTCAAAAGCTGTGATTATTGAAATGGTGGTAACACTTTAGTTTAGGGTCAGATTCTCACTATTAACTAAGTTGATAGGATATTGGTTTATTAATGCCTGTAAAGCACATATGAATGCCCTTTTCTGCATGACCATATTCCCTTAATCCTAACAATACCTAAACTTATCAATTACCGCTCTCTTACACACATCCACGCAATTTTTGAACACAGTGGTTAAAATCGCTCATACTGTAAAAAGCTTATTATCACTAATAATCTAAAACAAATACATTTAGTTAGGCTATCTGTATCAAATGATTCATTGATTAACCATTACAACTACATTTAGCTATCATATCAGATATTGCGAACAAGTTCTATAGAAAAAAATCTGAATTTAGAAATAGATGTACCAAAATTCAATCAGTTGAATTAAATGAATTAAACTTAATGAGAAGAGATGCTTATCAAAAGTTTGGTAGTAAGAGCTTTTAAGGTAGTAGCCTAACTGAATAAAATGTTTATAGATGAAACACTAATTTATACTGAAGATGCTTTGTGATGGTGTACTAACAATTGGAAAAAGGCTGAAAAAGTTCACTTTTGATGGTATGTTGTGATATTAGTAATAAGAGTTTTGAAAATGTACACTTGCTTGTTAAAAAGTGCCAATGCAATTAAATAAATAAATGTATGTATGTCACTTTAAGTCGGAAACACTTAATTCGGATCATCAATCCAATTGTTGGAAGCAGGTGGTGTTATAACCTTTCAGCCTATTGTCATATTATACACTGGTCATACACATATCAGTTAGACCGCACTTTATTGTGAAACATTTTATAAATTCTTATTCATAAATTCAACACAAGCCTTACGGAGGATTTTATGAGGCTATAAAAATGATCCTGCTTTGAACTTATTTCTGAGAATGTCAACATTAAAGATATGTTTCATGCTTGCATATGCCATGATGAAGCACAAGTAAACCCTAATAACAAATATGAAAATGCCTGACGTCAACATTTTATTCCTCTGATTCAATCCAAAACTCAATAAGTTCTTCACAATAAGGGTGGGAAGCACTCATATCTGCCATGGAACCGGTCTGTTCGATACCGTTTTAAAGAATAATGTCTTGACATTTAGTGCCCAAACTCCTTCACTTTGTATCAAGTAGCTACAGACACTCCCTTCCTTCTTATCACTTTGGAAAATGTGTGGATTGCCAAGGACGGGATGGAAACATAAGCCTTTTGTTTAACCAGCAGTGATAAAAAGTAAGACTGTGACTCCAAGTCCCAACAGATAAAACTCAACCATGCTAAGACTCAATGTCAACTAGCATGCAAAATCTACCAAAGCAAAACAGCTCACATTTATGCATTTCTAATCTATGTTAAGAAGAGGGATATTGTATCTCCTATAGAGGATTCATGATGAGAACATCATGTAATGAGAATATCTTGGGTCCTCCGCGCAAGTCTAATCTCTAATGTTCAACACACTTCATTCAAACATTATCAAAAGCTTCCACTTATGTGCAATTTATTGTTGATAACGACTGAACCATGTGCTGGCACTCAGTCTAGGAGGGCAAAAGTTCTAGAGCTGTATAGCCTACCGTATTGATAACATTTTGAAATGGTCATGAAGACAAATGAGGTCTGTGTAATGAGGAGGGCTTGAACAATAAGAGTGCAAAGTCATTCAGTGTTGAGTTTATCAGTATAGTCAATAGCAATGGCACCGACAGGGATATACCACACATTTTTCCAAGTCAGAGCATTTTTAAATGTTGTATTACATACTTTCTTCTGCTTTTTTAAAAACGTGCACGTTGAAAGCCGTTTTCAAATTTGTGTTTTCAGGCCCCCCAAAACGCACAAAACGTTAAGCATTTTTAGTTGAAAACAGTGCTGTGTCAATCTTTAAAAAATGGTTGTTGGACATGCTATTCAGAAGCTTGAAAAAAAGTCAACTATATTCACAATTAGTGATGAGAATTGGATCAACATTTTATAGTAATTCAAACAGGCTTTTCGAGCAAACTTAAAATTAAGATTCGGCATCACTATTGCTGGACTCACAGGTTAATAAGTAAATTCAATTTTGGTTGAGGAATTGAGGAAGCAGATTAAATTCAGGCTTTATTGACCTTTTATGGCTTAAAATGAATTTTGGGTTAAGCGAAAGTAAAAAATAATCGTGTAAAGGGATAGTTCACTTTGAAATTAATTATTGATATGTTTTAGCTTACCTCAAGGGCATCCAAGATGTAGGTGTCTTTGTTTCCACAGTATTTTCAATTTTGACATTTTTTGGTCAAATCGGTGTTGTCCGTCAGTCATATAATGCAGGTATGGGGGTCCACCTCAAAGAGCATGCACAGAGAAGTCAAAATTAGACATGATTTAATGAACGTAAGTACACACTGATGGCCTAAGACACGAAACAAGCGGTTTGTGTGAGAAAACGAACAGTATTTATATAGTTTTTACCTCTTGTTAACACCCATGTCGAACTGATCTGAATCAGATGTCCAACTGAACCGAAATGAACCGTGTCCAACATATGCCGGAAGTGATCTCTCGCGCGTCTACGTCACGCATTGTTTACCTTTCACTAAACATATTTAGATATATCGAAATCATCTTCCATTACGAATCCCGTATATCTAAATATGTTTAGTGAAAGGTAAAACTTCCGAAATCTCCGTGTAAACAATGCGTGACGTAGCCGCGTGAGAGATCACTTCCGGCGTACGTTGAACACGGTTCATTTCAGTTCAGTTGGACATCTGATTCAGAACAGTTCGACATGGGTGTGAACAAGAGGTAAAAACTATATAAATATTGCTTGTTTTCTCACACAAACTGCTTGTTTTGTGTCTTAGGCCATCAGTGTGACAGCTAAACAGCTAGCCATTTTTTCTGCTACTGTTGAATTACAGTTGTATACTGTATAGCTAAAAAAAAAAAACGATATTTCGTTGTTGATTTCAAAAACAGTAACACACCGTATTTTTACGGTATGATGCTGGCAACCACAGCTGCCAGTATTTTACCGTTTTTTTTTTACAGGATTATTTTTTACAGTGTACACAAATAGTACACAGAAGCTCATTCTGACTCAGCCTGTATGTTTCAAGAGAACTCCACTGTGTACTCATGAAAATGTGAGGGAATGATTTCAAACAAGTATTATTACAGGCACATCATCACAAGCTGGCCACCATCGTAACAAGAATGGTTACACAACACGGGAAGACCGCAGCATATGAAAATGTTTTATTGTCTGGTTAAAAGTATAGATGTTTGCATGCGGAAAGGGTAGATTTTATAGTACGTTCTGAAACATGACCTTTCGGTGAAACTCAATCGTAAAAACATTACTTATTGGGGGACATTTCCAAACGGCCTGTTTATTTGAGCAAAACCTGGATTAATTTGGCACGTGTGAGTTTTATCATATAAGATAATATAAAATAAAATAACTGTAACTTTTTAAAACAATCCTGTATTTAATGAACATTTTGTACAGATTGTTCTCTTTGTCATCCATCATTTGAGAGTCCTGTCAGTGACTGTAGTAAGAAGTTGAAACTTTACTACTAATTAAGTAACAATTGACTTCCTACCCACTGTATGTATTTAAGAACCATGTGGGAGTCCACGTTACCGGTTATTGACATATAAGGGAAGTAAAATGTGGAAAAAGGAACTAAAATAATAAATTGAATGCATATAAAGCAGTAAATGGAAGTTCCCTGAAATGTATCACCATTCTTTTATAATTCTTAATGTCTCATATCTCTAGTGGTCTCAATAATAGACAGTGTGATCCACATCTGAGCCATTGTTTTCATGTCTTTTCCTCAAGGAGGTCTAAACCATCAGTAAATGTGTGAGTGGTAGTTCTGCAAAATTACCTGTTTCAATATGCTGCTTGTTCCTACAATAAGTTATTTTCTCTTTTCTACACGGTATAGTTCCACAAACCAGATCAAATAGCTCTGGTTTCATGTTCTAAATGGTAATTACTGAGTAAGAGGGGAAGTAGTACACAGTAAAAAACAATCAATCAAACAATCAAAAAAAATTTCATATGATAAACTTAAATATAAATTTAAGCTGCATTCAGTTTTTGTTTTTGTTCAGTTTGAAGGTTTTTGTTTTTTAATATAAAGCAAAAAAAAAAAAAAAGCTTCCCTTTGTTTGTAAACAATATGCATTCTGAGTTCAGATCCACTGGGAAGTCTGTTCCAGGACAGAGGAACCAGGAAGAGGACTGTATTTTCACAGAAAAATATCACTTCTTCCTTACAGTTCTGTTTTGAATGGAAGAGTGGAAACAGAATAACAACGAAATAAAATATGAGCAGCATATGAACACTTTTCTTTTAATAGAACACAAATTTGAAAGCATCCTCATACAGTTGAGATGTGATGCTAAACTAAGGACGCAATATCTTGAACACCATGAGTTAAAAGTGTTGACTTATATTATTCTGTTATTAAAAAGACTGAAAGGCTGAAATAAAATAAAAAAGCACAAGGAAGTTGAGTATAAGAGCAGCCCTGTCATACGACTCAATACAGTCAAACAAAAGCCTAGACCAGGGATTTGCTTTAAATTACATCAAAAGTATCACAAAATGTGCATAAGAACAAATGGTCAAATGAATTTGAACTCTCACATCACATCTCACCTCCTAAACCACAACTTAGACTTGGAGGCTCATACAGTCAAATAGATGCTTGGCTGAAATTCATGACGATTCCCTCTGACCAGAACAACTCTGTTTGATCAGGTGTGCTCAGGACAGAATACACCTTTATGGCTTTATGACATGCAGGCTGCCATGGTGACAAAGGCCACTTGGTCCTTCACTGTAAATCTTTCTTAGAAAGCCGCTCTTTGGGCCTCTGCGCTTATTGGGATTGCTGTGAATTTAGAAACTTACAACTTGCCTGATAAGATGAGAATGCTGAAGTCATTTTTAGCTCATTTTCATAGCGGAGTTACAGTGGCCTATCTAATGTGTGACGTGAATGATACAAGCAAACAGTGCTTGGACTTTAAACCTTTTGAGTGACTGCACAATATGTCTAATGTGTTATTACTATAGGGCTGTCAAGCGATTACATTTTTTAAATTAATTAATTACAATATGTGTCGGTTAATTGATCGAAATAATCATAAATCAATAACATAAAATTTTGCTGACAAGGGCCATGATTTTTTTTCCCCTCAAAAGCTGCATCTGAATTTGGTATTGAGATATATTTACAGACCAAAACAGTTTGGCTACCAACATTCTTCATAATATTATTTTATATTATACAGGTTTGACACGACATGAGGGTGAGCAAATGAACAGAATATTCATTTTTGGGCATCCCAAATTCATTCGGAAACTAAACATCGCTGTGTTTCGTCAGTTCTGCACTTGCTTTACCGGAAACATTGTTGTTGTTGGAAAAATCGAGATTGTGTCTAAAATATAACAATATTAACTTATTTTTTGAACTGTAAAATGTTTATCATATTCGCACTCCTGCTATTATGAGACAAAAACTGATTCAGAAGCATTTTTGCCTGGGTATATCTTGAACTTTAGGTCATTTTGACTGCATTATAGTCAGTACGCCTATCGAGCGCTGTCCTGCTTCATGTAGTCACCAATCAATTGAACGAAATATAAGATAAACTTCATAGGTCTGTGGTGTTAAATCGTTAAACCCTAATTATAGTAACACTAAATGGGACAATATCAGTTCAGAAACCATAAGGCCACAGATTCATAGACATTAAGATATTTGAAAATGAGTAGCCTATTATTATGCCTGACAAAATGTAAAACAAAGTAACGCGCCTATCCCCGCCTAACATATTTTGATGTCAAGCATATTTTTCATACATTCAAATGTCTTCACTCCTCAAACAAAATGAACAAAGTATCTGTTGATTATGAAGCTGAATTTATTACCCTGAAACAAACAGGGTCATGCATATCTCTGTTGACTCTAATTGTATTAAAACTTCCTTGATGTTGTGAGATATGAGGAAAATGACTTGAAATGTTTGATCAGCATTTAGCTCCCCACAAAAAAATACCAAAATCTACAAAAAATGTGAAACGCTAGTGATCTAAATGTTTCATCAAATCTTTAAAATCATGTAATGCTAGGACACAGCATATATTACATTCCCATTAAGATAGAAACTCTATAATTTCTTAAGCAAATATTAAACATCAAAAATCTCATCTGAAAAAAAACAATATTAGACACATTCATACATTACAAATTCATACTTTGATGTAACCAGACTAATGCGAACGTAAAATATCTAGAAATTGAAAGACAGCATTATATTATACACTGTAATAAAATAAAAAAATAAATAAATAAAAAACATGATTTATCATAACGTTTTTTCTTCAAATCAACTTAATTTATGTGGTTTAGATAACATAATATTGAGCTTTTGGTTATTAAATCAATCTCCATTGTATTAATTCAATTTTTCAAATTCAATGAACTTAAAGTTAAGGTAACTAGGTTACTACATTTTTTTAAAATTAAACCAACAATATTTTTACAGTTGTTTTAATCATAAACCGTAAAAACATGGTTTCATGGTTACATCAAAGATTGAATTACTACCATATTGAAACGTTTGGGGTCGGTGTAGGATTTATATTTATAATTTGTTTTTGAAAGTGGTCAAACTAAAACTGCATTTAGATGATTAAAAATATAGTAAAACAATATTGTGAAATATCTCTTGAGAAACGTTCAGAAATAAAGTTGTATTTCCAGCATCATTACTCCAGTCTTCAGTGTCACATGATCCTTCAGAAATCATTCTAACAGTTTTTTATTATCAATGTTGAAAACAGTTGTGCAGCTAAATATTGTTGAGGAAACTTTTGAGATCTTTTGTGACTGTCTTTGCTGTCAGTTTAATACATCTTTGCGTAATAAATGTATTAAAGAGCATAAAGTGTACATTTAACCTAAAAATAAAACGATTTGTCCATTCAATTTCAAGGATGGGTCACTATCTAGAAATAGTTAACCTAACTAGCACGTCATAGATATAGTCACCGAAAGCATCATCATACAGGGCTGGGCGCCTACAAGGCTCCACCCTGATACAGATATTACTTCATAGTAGTGCAATGAGATAACAAGGCTAAAAAAAGATACTTTTGTCATTTACTGCTTGATTACAGAAAGTTAAGTAATTTTCTTAAACTATTAGAGGCTACTTGATGAAAGAGCAAGACTCAAGATTAGATTCAAATTCACCTAAACTTCTGCATCAGCAATAAAAAGCCCACTTACACAAGTCCTTCAACTATCAGTTGAGCTAATGAAACACGCGTTTATCAAACAAGATATGCTATGTAAAAATGTCTCTCTAAATATATGACATGTCACAATAAAAATAAATCCATACGTCCAAACACACTGATATCAGCATTTTTATTGTTTTTCCTAATCAATAATAAAGTCAAAATGGACAGGTATAGCCCTGTGAATCAGATCACAAGAATCTGTAATAAAATAAGACAGGAGAGAAAAAGATAATTAGCTACAAATTTGGCATGGTGACAAAAAGGGGGCGAAAAGATTTAAAAAAAAAAAAAGGTTTCAAAAAATGTACATGCAAAAGAACATCAAGGGAGAGGGAAAATAATGTAGTGTTATTAACTGTATGTAAACAAAATAAATATTTTCAGGAATATACAGCAAGGAGCCCCCCCCCTAAATAAAAATTTAAAAAAACAAGTATCAAGAGAACTTTGTGGTGGCAACCACTGACAGATTGATGGCTGGCATTATTCAAGCCACATAAGGATCTCGATCGAGGCTTGTCTGAGGGGGCTTTACACATTGAACCGGAAAACGTGAAATTTCAGCCGAGCCCCGCAGCAAATCGTAAAACAAAACAATGAACGTTACTGCAGGGCATGGGATGAGTTTGGCTAATAGGCTGTGCACAATCTGCATGTGATGCATAAACTTGGATTTGAATTCATAGCATCTTTGGGATCTCCTGTCCTTACAGTTATTGAAACAATACAAAGTGAGCAACTTCAAGAACCTTTTTGATCACAGTCCAGACATCAGTGTCTTTACCATTAGGCGAAAGCAATTCCGTAATGACACAAAAAATGATGGTGAGGGGACTATTTGAGGCGTTTCTTAGCAGTAGCCAGGTCAGTCATGCTACATAAAGTCAATCTTTGATATCCCTGCTTCGGTCACCAGTGATAAGAGGTATAAAATCATCAGCTTTAATGATTTCATTTTAGTCAAGTCATCACACTGCTCAATGTTATTATTACTACCATTAATGTGAACGGAGTACCTCAACATTTCTAAAGAAGTCTTAGTGGTCTGTTCGTGTTCCCCAAGAGACGGCCGCCTGTCAAACAATCTCGCATGTGGTTCTGTCCTTTTAGGTATTGGTAGGTACAAAAGGAGTAAAACACATGAAAGGAAGAACAACATTAGATGACAGGAATTCAAGGACAGTGTAACAGCAGCCAACAGCGCTGATGGAAGACAGTTATTGATCGCTCAAATAAAAAAAAAAATAAAAATACAATAATACTTGTACAGTACAAAATCAAATGTATAAAAATGTAGTTCAAGGTAATACTTTGCCCTGCATGCACTCTGCAATAAGTTGGCTGAATTCCTTTTGGACTGTAAGTCAGTATATTTAGGACCTATACTATATAAATTACTAAAAACGGGACATTTTACAAGTTGCCTCTGGTAAAAGGCCTGAACAAAAAAAAACATAGATAATCAGTACAACAGGGGCCATTTCAACACATAGCACATTTTCCAAACCAATACTTTTGAAATAAAACATAAAAAAATAATAAAAATAAAAAATCCCCCTCTATAACCTGCCCTACATCCAAACTGGGAATAAAAGATAAAAAAAAGACACCCTACGCTCCCACCCCGAGGAAAGCCCAACCTTAATTCCAGCAAACACATCCCAACGAAACTAAACTTTTCCATCAGAAAGACCTTATCACTAGCCTTTTTGACATAACCTACACTTACTAAAATTACAGCCCTTTTACTGCCCCCTTTTAAAAACAGCATGTCAGTTGATCATCAGCCTGGGTAGTTTCATTCACCATGTAAAATAAACAGGTTAAAAAAGTGCTAAATGAGATTCTTTCTGACAAAGAAGGTAAAACAGGATGAGACAGAGGGAAAAAGGGGATGAGCAAGCCAGACAGGCACAGAAAAATCCCACGATCTGGCCTGTGCCAAGAGGCACTTACACGCTCGCATGCAGCGCCCTCTAGTGTATAGCCCTTGCCTTCACAATCCAAGGGGAAAAAAGAAAGACAGAATGAAAGGGCTGTTATGTGCTGTCAGTCACAAACTCAATCCCTCTTTATCTCACCTGCCAGTCTCAAGAAAGAGTATATGTTATTTTACATACAGATATTCTTATAAATATAAATTCATATATATATGGCCCTTACTGAAAGAGAATGTGAGTATTTCACATTGAGATAAAAGTACCATAATCTCTATACAGCTAAGTGGAAAGTGGTGTCAGTGTAATTTAGCAGGCAGCGCTTCGGTCTTCTACTTGTTGCGCTCGTTCAGAAGAATTAAAAAAAAACATCTCCTGAAAAAGCTCTTTGTATTTGCAAAACGTCTGCCTCGTCGATGAATGCTTGCTACCCCCTCTTATAGATTTGCCGTCCACACGTTTTCCTGAGTAATACTTGAATCATTGTAACAGACTATTTTAGTTCTGGGTGACTCCCTGCCATTACAATTTCGTAGTTATTTTTACATGCTTGCGAAGTCGATTACTAAAATGTGAGTGACTTTTTGGAAAAAGTAAACAACTATTACTTTTTTTCCCCAACTACTGATTTACAGACTAGAACTAGAAGTACGCTGAGAATAATAATAAAAAAGATACGTTTCCTTATTTTCCCAAAGGAAATCAGGGGGAGAGATTGTGGAAAATGCATCGCAGGCCAAAGGAGAGAGAAATATGAGCGCATTTGCAGTAAGAAAAACATGACTTAAAAGCATTACAACTTCATTAAAGGAGGAGAACTAAATAACAATAATAACAATATTAATAATAACAACAACAACAACAATAATAATAATACAAAATAAAGACAGCACAACATAATAAAAATAGGGAACCTCCATCTGAGCATCTAGGCACAGGAGCCCATTCACCTGTAGCTTTGGCTTGTTGGGGTTTTGGAGCCACTGCTGACTGGGTCGCTGGCATCAGCCAAGAGACTGCTATACCCTGAGAATTCGGAGACTGATGTCTGTAAGCGGTGATTGACCTCTCCCCCCGAGTCACTGCTAAAGGCCAAGGGCACTCGGCCCCCTTTAAACTGTGCCCCGAAAGCCTGGGCAAAGTTTTCAATCTGATAAGAAGCCTTGGCTGGGTCCAGGGTGGCCAGATCCTGGGAAGAAGCCAGGGCGAATCCTCCAGTGGTGGCTGCGGCTCCATTTTTCGGCCCTTGCGGTTCTTTTGGACCGCCCAGGTCAGGAGGCTGAGGTGCGATCTGGTAGGCATTGGAGTTGGGGGTGTGTGGAGGCGGCGGAGGGGGGGTGTGCTGCTTGTCCAGCTGTTCGGTGAGCTCCTGGGAAGGTGTGAGCTGCTGGGTGTGCGCAGACTGCTCCAGGCTGCTCATGTGGAAGCCCGTTGGAGGAGACGAGCCCTCTAGGAGACCAAAGTGAGACTTTGGCACTGACGAAAGGGAGGGTGAAGATGAGACCGGTTGGGAGAACGAGTACTCGAGAGGTGAGGAAGTATACACATGCTTGTCTGACAAAAGTGGGCTAGACCCAGGAAACGGTCCTGTGGTGGTCACGGCAGAACCGTGACTGGGACCCAATGAGAAGTTTAAGTTGTGACTGGTTCGCTCCAGTGCCTGAAGAAGAAACCGCGAGTACTCGTGCATGGTTACGGCTTTGTCGCCACTGTTGGGACTTGACGGGGAGCCCTCGGGTCCCAATGGGTCTGCGGCATCCGTGCCGGCTGGCTGGAGCTCCACGTGATGGGGATCGGGGATGTCGAAAGACACGTCGTGCTTGTGAGCATAGTGGTCCAACAAGCTCTGGAGAACCTCATCTGGGATTCCAGACTTGTCGTGCTTTATATCTCCCAGAGGGGACGAGTCCAGAAGGCCTAGCGCAACATCCCCATCTAGAACCCCAGAGACGACACCCTGAATGACCGTCGGTTGCGACTGCAGATGACTGATGCCTACGTCGTAGTCTGAAGCTCCAGAACCCGCACTACCGTTGTTTGTCACGTTGAGGTATCGCCTCTTCTTCAAAAACTGCATGGCGTCGTCATAGTTACTGCTGCTGTGACCGGCTTTGGCCCCTGGACCTGGAAGAAGTCCGAGGCCTTCCAAGCCTCCTCCGGCAGGCAGCTCCATACCTCCTGGTTTGGATTGATCCATGTGTTGAGTATTCTTCTCCTGGGACTTCCTGTTCCCCTTCTTGAAGGCCATCTTGGGAGCCCGGCCATGTTCGCTATGCATGCTGGGGCCTGGCTGGACTGAAGATGACGTTGTTGAGACCCCGTGGTTCGCAGGGGAGCTGAAGTCGTGCGCCCCGTAACCATCCGCCCCCTGACTATGCGTCACCCCCGAAGGCCCGGATGACTTCTTACGTTTGCGTTCACCCCCCTCCCCAGCATTTTTTGACTTGCCCCGTTTGCGGCCAGGCGTGGCCGCGTTTCCCTGAGAGATTCCGTAGCTGCCGTGTTCTCCGTCACCTGCTGCGCCCAACTCGTGCTCCGCTCCATCCACACCCTTTTTTATGGCATCTCCACACGTCCGCTTGTGCTTCAGCAACCGGTCCGTTCTGGAAAAATACTACAGAAGGAACAACAGCATAAGACGATGACACAGGACAAGACAACTGGCTGAAACGGCCTGAAACTCACCTGTTGGCAGGTGTCACACTTGTATGGCTTTTCTCCACTATGAGTTCTCTTGTGTCTTTCCATGTGATACTTCTGAATAAAACGCATGTTGCACTGATCACAGCTGAATGGCTTCTCTCCTGGAAACCGTAAAAAAATAAGTTGCAGACCAAACAGGCTTTGGATAATTTACAACAAAAACAGAAGCTGCTATGAGGCTTGATAAACATGTAGCAAACAAAGACAATAGAAATAGGGAAATGAAAGCTGAAGTTTGTGCAAAATTAAGGAACTTACCACTGTGGATCTTCTCGTGTCTCTGTAAGAGGTATTTCTGAATGAAGCTCATGTTACACTGAGTGCAGCGGAAAGGCCTCTCACCTGTAAAGGAAATAGAGTCAAGCATTGAGCTTTGTTTGCAATGGAGACAGCAATACAACATGATGGTTTTTAATATGGCACCCCAAAGTATTCTGTACTGGCATCAGTGTGCATAAGAGTAAAAATAATTACAGCAGTTACTGAATCAATTACTTCAGAAAGCCATTTGATGGGCAGAACTAAAGAGTAAATCAGCAAACCAAAAATAGCATTTCAATGAAAAATTTAGAGCAATAAGCTTATTGAAAACTGAAGCACCCTATTTGGCAGCAATTAATCCATAAGAACCCGGACCAATTTGCCCTTTTAGGAAAATTATGGGGCATATAAAACTAAATGGACCACTTAAAACATGTTTCTGCTGTTGTTTTTTAAATACAACCAGTCCTTGTCAAAGATCTGTAATGTGTCATATATGTCACACTGGGCGTTTATGCTCATTTTTTTATGTGACATATATGACACATTGGGCTTTTATGTCTCATTTGGAAAAAAAATAAAATTTTGTCAGTTTTCTTGCTAAATAACATTTTTTTGTTTATTTTCTTTTCCACAACATTTTTAAAATAATAACTTTTCTGGGAAGATAAATAAAACAAAAAAACTTTCAGAAGTAATAGTTTTTGCAATTTATTTGCTTTACCACATATTTCAAAACCACATAACTGTGACCATAACTGTGACCTTTTCAGGTATACGGTTTAATCAGAAATCATTTTTTAGATTATTTTTTCACAACTCGAAAAGCAGTAGTTCTCAACATTTTTGACTCCAAGGTTCCTCTTCGTTCATGACAATACTCAAAGGTTCCCCTATCTAGCAGGTTCTTCTGTTGTAATAAAAATAATTAACCTTCAAAATATAAAGTGAATATATGAATATAAAACAAATGTATTGTCTCTCACATTTTGTTAGAAGCTATTCTATTTTTTCATAATTTGGCTTAAATGTATAAAAATTAAAAAAAAAAAAAAAGTTTAATGTTTGCAGTACATTTCTTATTTACTATTGCTTGTACACCCTTTCTAAACAAATGCAATATTTTTGCTATTCTGCCAACCTTTTACCTTAAATAATTAAAAATATTTAATAATTAACCCAACAGTTCATCCGGGCAATTCGAGTTTTTCCAAACCAACTATTTTAGATTGCAAGTACACTTTTAATCTCCACTGAACACTGGTTGTTAATCCTTGGACCAAATTGATCGGTGATGACAAAATGTGCATAGCCCAATGTCTACTGTGTAGAACACACACTAACTTAAGCACGCTCTCGTGTGTTAAGAGTAAACGCATGCTGACCTGTGTGTATAAGCACATGTCTGCGTAAATGATAGGAGCTCCGGAACGCTGCATTGCAGTGCTCACATATGTGCGGTTTGGAGTTTGGAGACAAGCTCCCTCCATCTGGATCCAGCATCATTGACTGCAGACGAGAAGACAATGATCAGCATTAGACAACACTAATATTATTATATCAAGGGAAATTGTATGTAAAAGCTGTATGTAAAAGCTTTGCATGTTTGCACCTTCGACTCTCCTCGTTTCCTCCGTGCCTTGCCCTCCTGCCCCTCTCCGTTTGACCTTCGACCCTTCCTCCCTGAGGATTCCTTTACCAGCCGTCCTGACAGCTGGAAGGATAACAAAGATAGAATGGGATTGGGAGAGGACTAAATAAAAGACAACAAACCCCCATTCATTCACACATTTGAGATACGCAAATCTGGTTTTTGTGTTGTATGCATGAGACTTGCGTTGTGTGAACGAGACACTGCATTTGTGACACTCTGTGAATTTTTTTCATGAAACAAAAGCACACAACTCTCTAATATGCACAGAATAGAAGAAAGTCCAGTTTGAATATTAAAAGTATTCCCTAATGTGCATGTGGCAGAAGGCATGGTGGTAAATCTCGTATTTACGAGCCTCTATATCTATCCCTGGAGAATAATTGCCACTTTTCTCATTTTTGCAACCATCTATTGGAAAAAAAAAAAAAAAAAAAGTGGATTATTGACCAGCTGCACATCTGATCTGAACAGTTTCACACTTAGGCAGTATAAAACAAGAGCAAACGCACACAAACACCCACCCTGGATGGAGATTAAAATATTAGTTCCTTATTGAATATCCTTATTGTCCTTCTAAACGCTATGGCATATTGGACAAAAATAGCGAGGAAGTAAAAACAACAACAACCTTACTCTTTGCTCTATTTTCTGACATCTTTAAAATTACTTCTCTTTCAACACAAAGAGCATGAGGAAGAGCTACTAGCAAGTGACCAGAAAACAAAAGACAGAACAAAGACGTCATGCGTGTTATTTCTTGGCGTGCTGCTAGAAATAATTTGCGAATTAGCATGAGTCATAATTTCATTAAAGTAATCATCATAGCTGCCTTTGGCTACTATCGAAAGACAGAGCCAGATGCAGTGTCTCAATGCTTCAGCCCAATTTCCTTTCAGCCATCAGTGCGGATGAGATGATCAATAAGCCTTTATAATGATTAAATGGAATCATTGCCCTTACAACCCTGGAAAGGGCTTAATCACCACAGTATGAGTAGCAAGGTGCCGTTTTGCATTTCCACACACATATACACACACACACACTCACATCAGCATGACTTGTTACATTTGACCTAGTCAAACCCCTCGCTCATCCAGAAACGAAATGATGTATTATTATTATGGAATCTGCGTTAAGCTCGTCGTATGATTTCCATGGAATCTAGACCTTTATAAATCTGGATTAACTCAAGAGTCTGGGGAATTTAGACATTTTTGATTTTGCTTTGGTGTTTTTGAAATGATAATATAAACAACATGGTACATGGTATGGTACATATGAAACCCAGAGAGTGTGTGTGTGAATATATATATATATATATATATATATATATATAAAAGCCTCTAAGTGCCATTATAAATTTTCTTCTAGAATTTAAATTTTTGTCTAGCTTGTATATTAAAGTTTAGTCATTTCACTTAAATGACAATGAAGATTACCTATTAATTGTCATTTAAGTGAAATTACTGAACTTAAATATACAAGAAGAAAATTTCAAATGGCACTTAGAGGGTTTTGCATCTCAACTCTTTATATATATATATATATGTGTGTGTGTGTGTGTGTGTGTGTGTGTGTATATATATATATATATATATATATATATATATATGAATGAATGAATGAATGAAGAGTTCAGCTGCAAAAGCCTCTAAGTGACATTATAAATTTTCTTCTAGAATTTTAATTTTTGTCTAGCTTGTATATTAAAATTCAGTCATTTCACTTAAATGACAATGAAGATTACCTATTAATTGTCATTTAAGTGAAATTAATGAACTTAAATATACGAGCTTGTTAAAAATGATCATTTTAGAAGAAAATTTCAAATGGCACTTAGAGGGTTCTGCATCAGAACTCTTCATATATATATGTATATATGAGTGTGAATATATATATATATATATATATATATATATATTTATATATTTATATATGAATGTGAATATATATATATATATATATATATATATATATATATATATATATATACGAAGAGTTCAGATGCAAAAGCCTCTAAATGCCATTTGAAATTTTCTTCGAAAATGATCATTTCTATCGAACTTGTATATTTAAGTTCAGTAATTTCACTTAAATGGCAATGAAGATTACCTATTAATTGTCATTTAAGTGAAATTACTGAACTTAAATTTACAAGTTTGATAAAAAATGGTCATTTTAGAAGAAAATTTCAAATGACATTTAGAGGCTTTTGCATCTGAACTCTTCATATATATATATATATATATATAAAATGGAATCTTGGAAATGTCACAATGGTGGTTCTTTACCTTTTAATACCATCTTTTCTACCATCTTGTCCAAAATGTAACTTCAACGAAAATTCTACACACTTACGTTTCCCAGACTGAGGTCGTGCACCAGCAAGTTCTGATGGTTGCCTAGCGAGACCTCCAGCAACTCTCCTCCACTTCGTACTCCAGCTCCACCTCCACCCCCCGGGTAGAGAGGAAGTCTGTAATCGTGTTCAGAAACCTTCTCCTGTTTAATGCCCATGGCATGAACATAATCGCCCACACTTCCCATCATCCCTCCCATGCCACCTCCACCACACATGCCTCCAGCACTCATCCCTCCTCCTCCCCCTCCTCCTCCTCCACAGTCCGGCGAGTCCCTCTCCTTCTTCAAGATCATCTCGTGGGGCTGTAGGTCGGCCATAACCGTTTGACTGGCCAGTCGGGTGAAACTAGTAACAGGGGGCAAGTGGCTGAACATGAGCATGCCTGGACCGAAGCCTGGCTCCATGCCACCATTGGAGCGGAGGAACTCATTGCCAAGTTTGTCCTGGATCAGGCTCATGATGAAGGGGCAAGGCTCTGAGTGCTGTCACACCGACACTGATGCTGGAATACGGGCGATGGGGTCTGCTTCAATGCAAGGCCACCTCACTCATCCTAAAGACATCAAAAGAGACAAAATGATGATTTGACATTTTTTTCACGTGTATTACTACAGTCTAATGCCAACAACAGTGTCCAACTAGCCAAGTAGAAGGAATTACAGGGTTCGTACAGACGCTGTCAGATTAAATTGACTTTAAGCACTACCTTTTTGGTTTTCAAGGACAACAATCAGAGATCTCACTTATCAAGCAAAATCTTTATTATCTTTCATCCCTATTGTGTAATACAACATTGTGCAAGAAATAAGTGATTTTGCTCACTTTTTTTTTCAATTTAAACACTACCGTACCTTGTTCAAATGTTTGTTAGGCAAGATTATTTATTTATGTTCTTGAAATAATTATTTTATGCTCGCCAGTCGACAGGCTGTATTTATTTGATCAAAAATACAGCAATACTATTATTACAATTTTACTTTTCTGTTCTCATGCCTTTTAAAATTTTTTTAAATGTATTCCTGCAATGGCAGTTGAATTTTCAGCATCATTACTCCAGTTTTCACTCTTCTTGATCCTTCAAAAAATTATTTAGATATTCTGATTTGGTGTCCAAGAAACATTTCTTAATATTATCATTAATGTTAAAAAAAAAAATCGGACCCCAAACTTTTGAACAGTAGTGGATATTCATCAACCATTCTGCACTCTAAATATCAGTACCAGAAATTAAAAACAAACCCATAAAAGCAGTTTATTGCAGTTTATTTTTGAATTTAAATAAATTCCTAATATTTTAAAGCTACACTGCTGATAGTATCAAATAATAAATAAAGAACAAATGCTTCAAAAGCCGCAAGAGTGTATATATGCCATGGAGAACCAAGTAAGCCATGCTTTTATTAAGACCAAGTCTCAAAACCAGGACACTAGGACAAAAGTTTACGAGAAAACAATAATTATTTGAGGTTCGCCAAATTAATGGTAATCTTAAGGCACGGATGTAATGTGCAGACTTTTGGTGCCAATCTTAAGAACAGTTACGCCGTATGCTCTTTTGATCCAATTAGCGCCTAACTGGATTAATCAGAAAGGTTTGTGGGTCAGACACAAAACACATATCGACTGCTCAACAGTGAACTATGGTTGCCATTTCTTTCTTTTAACACACAAACAACCACCTACAGGAAACAATTTGCTTATGACTTTTGAAGAGGAGTAATGTTAAGTACTTATAAAGATCAGGAGTCATAGATAACACCAATAGAGCTTCATCACACACTCACTTTCAGTTAAAACTCTGTATATGAGCTGCTGAGATAAATAAATAAATAAAAATAAATCAATGTTTGAACTCATTGACTATTTTATTTTTCATTCTTTACATAGATTCGTCAACTGGCTAGTTTCATGACACATTAAAACCTATCATTATTTTTAATTGTAAATAGATATAGGTCCAAAGCAAACATAGGCGACAAGACATCTCAATTAGCTTAACATTTAAAGGTCATTTACTGGCGAAAATCTTGTTCAAATAGCTGAGTTTTTTTATTATTTTTGTTTAAGAATATTTTTGTCGACAGCAAAACTAGAATTGTTTGCATTTTTGTGAGTTAATTAAACCAAGAACCAAGACCAATGACATAAGAGTAAATTTCTATTTTCAGGGTGAAGAAACCAGTATTTATTTACACATGCACAGACATTGCTTTTAAGATGCCACATGCAAAACAAAATGAACGTTAAGGATTAAGAGTGTGTTTCAAATATAAACACAGATGTTGTGCCCTGTGAACCTGTCTATTACGAATGTTGGTGGATGTATGATGGCCTGTGGGATATTCCACCTAAACTTTTACATCTTGTGCAAATAAAACATGTGAGAAATATTTCTTATTATGAGGCCTATACATTAATCTATTTTGGTGGCTATTTTATGTGTAAGCACTATGAGTTTGAAGCATGGGCATCCAATGCCAACTTATGGTCTGCTCTGTTTTCAAATTTTTGACTAAACTGCTCAATTAGGTTTACAATTTCTTTATGAACTCTTTGAAGCTTCAAAGTGGTAGTTACGTAGCTGTCAATGGAAGGACAGAAATGCCTCAGATTTCATCAAAAAGATCTTCATTTGTGTTCCGAAGATGAAAGAAAGTCTTGCGGGGTTGGAATGATGACGGTAATTAAATATATCATTTTCATTTTTGATTGAACTAATCCTTTTAGCACACGCACATTGAAAGTAATGACGGTGAGTCAGAATGATGATTCAGTAACCGATCGAAAGGATCTAGAGAGTTCATTCACTGATAGATTTGTCATATATGAACCAATAACACGCAAGTCTTGCTTTATTTTATGGTAAATAATAAATCTCATTTTAAACTCTGACTCATACCTCTGGTAAAACTTGAACAGTAAAAGATAGGCTATCCAGAATAAAGAAGATATTCTGAACAACGCTGGAAAACCAAACAGTTCATTATCACTGACTTCTTTAAAAAAAAAAAAAAACATCTCAAAATATATTTTATGGTACACAGAAGAAAGTCATATTGGGTTGGAACAACATGGGGTGAGTAAATGATTTTTAACTGTGGCACTGTATTACTCGCTGTCTGTTACTCAAAGAATAAATGAATGCAATAACAAATAAAAGCTTTTATCTGTATAAAGCATATCTCATCTCATGAGGTAACAACTGTATTTTGCTGAAATGTAACCGGTCTGTCTTTTGCCGAGGGTACATGATCTTTCTGGGAAGTCAATGGCCAATTGCTCTTTGGATTCATGCGACATCCGATGATTCATACTATTCATTTCCCCTTTAGAGCTGTTGGATTGGATCTGAACCAGATGCCCTGCATTAGTCAAAACCACTCCATCCGTGTCACTTCACAGTCAAGGCAAAGATGAATTCTAACCACAAGGATGTCCAACATATAGGATAATTATTAGGGGTTCAAAACATACCTATCTTATATAAAGTGGGACCACAGAATTGTAAACGAATAGGGAACGTGAACACAATGAGCGCTTTGTATCAAATTGCTTCAAATGTTAGCAGGCTATATATATAACGTCACTAGTTAAAGACACTTAATATAAAGTGGTTCCAAACATGTTGTGGAGTAATAAAGGAACACTTTGTCCCAGTAGAGGCGTCTCGTATCTCACGCAGCTCGCGTCTCTTTGTGTTGTGAGTGCGCGCAGACAGCACGCGACGCAGATGGTATGTAAATAGCTCGTGCATACGTTAGCCAACTGAGCTAGCTCATCAATCAGAGACATAAATCATTTATTCCACACACTCAAATCAAATCGATCCTCAACCCGGGACGCAGAGGCCATATTGAAGAGAAATGCAACATGACTCAGTGGCCCGGGACCCTGAAGTCTATACTGTAAACGCAGGAGTTTAAAGTTTTTGTTAGTAAGGCATGACCGTTATGGTGGGATCCATATTAATAACTTCACTCACAAAGGGCCTCGCCGCTAACGCGCTAGCTACGCGGCTAAGCGATGCGCGTAATAAATAAATTACATTGGCGAAGTGTAGGGCATCCAATGTGCAATCTTATACTGACAAATATAATAAAAACAAGTACAATAATTAACTACAAAACCACTTTACAAAGTAAAACGTGATTTTGTTTAACATCACATACTCAAACAAAATGCAGACATATAGAGTATGCACAATGGGGTGGCTGAGCGAGCGTTTAACGTTACCCATAATAAACAGCACCATGCAACTCCAACGAACAATTGATGCTCCGCGTCAAGCTACTCGGCTAATATGCTACTCTACGAGTCGCTGCGCTTTGTTGTCTGCCCCGCTTGCGTGCACCTCTCCGGCGCATCAAACTTCACGCAAAGCTGATCTCAGGATTTCGCTTACCAGTGCATGTCCACCGTTGGCTCTTTCAGTGTGTATTTTCCCCCTCGCTCGTTTCTTTTTATGTTCAGAGTCCAAACATTGTTCTCCCGCAGCTGCTGAGTTCCTCCATCTTGTCTGAGCGCGGGGAACTGTGGGTAGAGCGGACGGGTCCTGCGAGGAGACAGACGCTCTGATCCAGGGCATTGGAGCAGCGTCCGATAGTGCACTGTCGCACAGAGGAACAGACCTAGTGGGGTGCCATTGGGAAGATTTACATTTCAGCACAATTCACTTTTGCATTATAATTGCAGCAAGGCACTGATATGGAAGCCCATTTCCGCCACATGAGAAAAAAAGCGTGCTTTTGGAAATCATAACTGACAAATAGCTTGAAATTATTGTATTACATAAGTTAGCTACTTTATAAGTATATGATATGGGAAGTTGTAATTTCTACTTTATCGCATTATGACTTAGTGGACCCTTTTCATATAATTATGACTTTTTTTCATTTTTGAAAATGTTGGCTTATTCATTTCTACTTTTTGTCATAATTATAATAAGTCAAAAATGTCACAATTATGACTTAGAATTTAATAATTCAGTTTTTTTATTATCTCATAATTAATTAACATGTCATAATGACTTAATTACAAATTTGTATTACATAAGAAGCCCAAAGGAAATTAGCATATGGCATTTTTTTTAATAAGGCTAAAATATTCAACTAATTTGTTTGAAGTAAGTTACTAAAAGTTTTTTTATGTCATATTCAACATGTATAATAATTTCAGCTCAATATTTGTCATATTTTCACATTTTGGTCTCATAATAATGACTTATTGTAGGCCTATATAGTTTGATTCTCACTTCTTTATTATAATTTCTTGACATAATTACGATTAACAAAAGCTTTTTTTTCTTTTGTGGTGGAAATGTGTTTCTGTGCAGCAAACTGCAGGTAATTCTCACAAACATATAAGTGTAAGTTTTAAAACTTTATCACATGTATATCACAGATGAAAACATCTGCATTGACATGCTTAAATATTATTTTTCATGACAATGTGTTGAAGTTTCCATTGCCCATCTGATTCTCTCAACTTTGTCTCTCAGAAATATGGTGGTATCCCATTGGGTCCTCAAAAATTAGGACACAGCACATCCAACCATTGTAATATGGCTCTCAAATTAATAGGATGGCTGTGACACAATTCATTAAAGATAAAAAATAATCCTCTAATAATACCCATAATTAACTCCTTTATCCTAATTGTGAGCAAAAATAGTGATCCTTAAGAGAAGATCCAAACAGAAACAAAGAAAGATAGAGACAATAAAACAAGACAAACATAAACAAATTTAGTTAAAATCATGTGCTTACCTGAAAGAGTTTATGAGAACAGAGCCATTGGTCAAAAACATTCCTTAAAAAAAAGTTGGCCATGCCAGAAGAACCAGTCATGAAGGTCCATCCCTAAACCTATCTGTGGGATGTAAGAAGATCATACAAAAACATACAAAATTTGCCAAAACGTAAAATAGCTACAAACTGTCGTGACAGCTGATATGGCCAGGACATGAAGATGCTGTTGCTGCAACACTCTCTTATTTATAACAATTTTGTCAATGATTTGAATTCGTACGATCTGCATTTGCCCCACTGACAGTTGGGTTTATGGGGTTAGAGGTTAACATATGAATGCATACGAAATCAGCACCTAATAAGTTATGTTTCCTCATGAGACAGACTGCCTGCATCTCCTAATTGTCTATTAATCCAGATGAGAAATGGGTAAATTTAACCATAGACATTTGACACGTAAGATATTGTGGTTGTTCACAGTTCACATTATCAGTTCACTTTATGCACTATCTATTAACAATAAACAATGTTACAGTATTTAATACTTGATAAAATTAGTTAATAAAAATACTACTGTGAATTGTTAGTTTAGTAACCATTGGAAAGCGTTACTGACCTGTCTATTCTCCTTTTTTTTTGTCCACTTTCCACAAAATGACAAACAATTGAAGTAGTTTTTCTCTATTTTATAATTGCTAGTGTGTCTTCACATGCTTTTTCAATCGCTGAAAATTGGGCATGACTGAAATATTGCTGTTTTAATATAGAAAGAGATAATAAACTCTTGCGAACTGGGAGTGTGGGATTTTGTTCCTTCTCTTTCCGTGTCGCATGCAACTGGTCAGGTGCGCGAGGAGAGGTGTTTTATTTATTTTTCGATATGAAATCTCTCCCATGTCTGACTGGTTAAATATGCAGTGAATAGTCTTCGCAATAATGCCATATCAAACAATGTCCTGTCATACAGGGATAAAAGTTCATGTGTGTTTGGTAATCTACTCCACTGTATGATTCATTTGAAACATTATTATGAATAAGATCAGACAATAGTACAAGAGTGCTGTTCATAACCAACCACACCAAAACTAATGTTTGAATTATAGAAAGACCTACACAACAGTCTGATCACCAGGCTTTCCCCAGCGTAGAAATCGCTATTTAAAGAGGCAGTGCAATATTACACTCAAAAAAAAAAAAAAAAAGATATGTTGGCTTTAATTATTTTTTTTCGTCAACAGGTTCCACATAACTGGGTTACGTTAAACAAACATAATTTGTTCACGTAACTTCAACATCATGGAATCAAGTCATTTTAAGAGACCCAATTTAAAGCTACACTGTGTGATTTTTACCCCCATCTAGAAATGGTGAAAAGGTATATGACCATCCAGTGAATATTAGTTTCTGTTCCTCTCAATTCCGATTTCGTTTTAACTCCTACGGTGGCCAATGTAGTCCAAGATTAACATGGCTTCCAGTTCGACCTCGTCCATGAGTGTTAACTCAAACGTAAACGTGAAAGGCGAAGCTTGAATTAACGGGTATGTCCCTCTTTGGCTAATGTACTTTCAAGATGGAGGGGCAACATGGCGACCGACATTAGAACCCCTTACCCGAATGGCATATACACTCACGAGAATACTTTATTACTTGAACGAAGTAAATATACATTAATGAGCACATATTTTTGAAAGTGTTTTTAGCTAATAATAAACTAAAAGAGTTACACGGTGTAGCTTTAAGTAGTCTCAACATAAATGGTAAGAATTTTTTTGCTTAACATAAATGGTTTGTGTTTAGACAACGCGTTAGGAATTTACTGTTGAGACATAATTACATAGAACTTAATAGAAATAAATAATTTTGAGTTTATGATTGCAGTTACTAAGGACACATTTTGTACATTTATTATTAATCAAATTCACTATTCTATTATTAAAATCCATGACATATAGAAGATATAGAAGCAATGAAATAAAATTATGTTTGCCAATTTTTTTCCAGTGTAGCTAGTCTGTTCTCAATTTTGTACAAACAGCTCATGAATGTTGCTAAAGGTAACTTGACAAGTCACGTGATATCAGATGTCATCAATAGAGTTCATTCATTATTCAAGAGCATGCTCTGCCTTTCTCTTTCTGCTCATTTCCTTCTTCTCATCATTTTCTTTTATTTTTCTTTTCATTTCCAAATCTGAAGGTCTGTGTAACAGCATCTGGTGTTCTTATTTTGTTTATTTATCTTGGAGAAGAGTATATATTACAAATTCAAAACTTGTATGTGCCATCCACATGGGGCCAGTGATCATCTGGAGGGTGAGCAACCCAGTCCCTGTCAATCACCAAGCATGAGCATAAGACCCTGATTCATTTCAATCACAGTTAAAAAATGTAATCAGTAGAAACAATAGTATAATCCATACTCTCAATAATATTGTCTTAGTAGTTTGCATTGAAAATAAAACAAAATATCCTTTAATCACGTTCACAGATATACACACAGCCCTACATAATGAAAATACCAGACCCCGCTCAATATTTCATTAAGCTATATTAAGTCATTCTCCTGAAAACACTGTGCCTCCATCAACAAGAGAAGTGCTTTTTCATTTGTGTTTGTTTTTTTCTCATAGCCTGTCATTATGGGGACCGTAATCATTTTTAATATAACACACAAACAGATATACTGCATGGCCTGATGGATTCCCCAGAGGAAAAGCAAACAGAGAGAGGAAGAGAATGCAGTTTCAAATGTCTCTACCCACTGAATAACTGCACAACAACCGAAAATAAGCACGCCATGATGGGAATATTAAGTGTTTAGAGCTACATATAAGTTAGTATTTAGAAAAAAAAAGACATCAGCAGTAACAGACATCATTGCAATGAGGAGATAATATTGTTTTTTTAATCATCAATATTATTTTTTTTCACTCTATTGCTAAAACTCTGTAAGACAATTACTTTATAAATTAAAATTAAATGTAAAATATAGTTGCGTATCTCCATATCATAATTTTTATTTTTTAAATAAACCAATATGTATTGGTCACCCTTAAGGTCTGTCTGTGGGTTTTTTGCAAATATTTAACCAATGAAAAGTATAAAAAAAAAGAGCTTGCGACTAAACTTCAAAACCTCATAACTCCACCTGCCTCTATCGTGAGTGAGGTGACGCACACATTTGGACCATCTCTATTTGTTTGCAATGCAAAGAAACACTAAAGCTAATGTTTTAAGAGTGTCTTAGTCTAGCATTTATCGGCGAGTCTATATAGGGTTTTAAATAGCCAATAGCACTTCATCTAACATGATATTGACAGAATCTCAAATGACAGAACAAAAACTGAGCGCCCACATAGATACAGCCATGATAAACCTCATTACCCAACCCAATGCCTCTATCTCTCTCTAGAGTATATACAGGATGTGTGTGTGTGTGTGTGTGTGTGCATATACAGTATTACAGTATATTTACAGTATTGGTTGTGGTATTATTGTTCATATTAGGTATTTTATTATCATCCAAATACATGTCTTTCTAAAATAATTTAAAAAAGAAAATAAACAAAAACCATAACTTATGTTTTTAATTGCTTTTAGGTGAATTATTAAAGGGATAAATTAATTTTTCCGCACAGGTTGATGCCCACAAATAAATACAACACATTTTAAACTGCTAAAAATAAATAAATAAATAAATAAATAAAACGTTTTAACTGCTATCGTTTGCTTTAGTGAACGTGTGTACTCGCGCGTTTCAGTCAGCAGATGACGCTGTGAGCTTCAATAATTGACTGCAGCGGAGGAGCATTCAAATTTGCAGGACAATAGAGTATCATTTTCTATTTGCCTTCAGTGACAAGAAATTAAAAAAAAAAAGATGACTCAAATGCTAACATAACAAGACAAGATATTGTGTCAGCTTTACCAGGACACCAGACCGACCGAGCATCGTATTCCTATTGATCAGGCTATGGATTTCTACATTGGACTGGAAATCCAATCTTCTTCCCAATGCTGGGAAACACACACACGCACACACGTGTTTTATTTCCATTTTTTATGGTTTATGGGGACTTTCCATCAAATTTTAGCCGTATACTGTAGCTATTCTCCCTTACACTTACCAGTTACAGTAGCCTATACGGTTTAGCATTGGCAACTTTTTTGTACGGTTAATAATTTAGGGCTTAGGCCACACACACGCCACTACATGTTGGGGTCACGTTTTTATAGGGACTTTCCATGCATGTTTTATGCAGTCTATATAGGCTATACTGTTTTATCCCCTAACTCTAAATTCCCATCACATACAACTTGCATAAATGTTTACATTTAAAAAAAAAGCATCACTTGGTTTATTAGCTATTACCATCTTTGTGGGGGACATTCTGTCCTCATATCGTTCAGGATACAGACCAGCTTCTTTTCCAGGGTAGAATCTAGTATTTCGCTCACACATTAAGCCCCCTCCTCCCACCAGTCCGTCCCTCACACCCACTCTCTCTTCTCTTCCCTTTCTTCTTCTGCTGTTCATGCTATATCATGTGCAGAAGAGCTGAAAGTGTTCAGAGAACACAGCCCGTGCACTTCACGTGGACATCCAGAGAAACCCGAGCAATGATGCCACAGTAAACTGACATTATAGCAGAGGTGCACCTTCAGCTTTCCGGACTACATTTTACAGTCCAGATTAAGGAGGGTGGGGGGGAAACTTGGCAGAGACATTGCCCTGCCTGGCGACCTTGTCAGCTACTTTTGAAAGTGAAAAAGGCACCAAAGCCATGCGACAGAGAAAGTAAGTTTCCTTTTTGTTTTGTTTTTTTTTTTTTTCTTTTTAAACTTACGAACCCCTTCCCACCGTTTTCATGAAACAAACGTGCTGAAGTTATGGCAGCGCTAAGGCGTAAATTTGGAGAGGACTACCAGGTGGTGAACACGAACAGAGCCGCGACTTTCCCCATCGCGCCGGTGAAGAAGAAGCGCCAGCGCTTTGTGGAGAAGAACGGACGCTGCAACGTCCAGCACGGGAACCTCGGCGGAGAGACCAGCCGCTATTTGTCCGACCTGTTCACCACGCTGGTGGACTTGAAGTGGCGCTGGAACCTTCTCATCTTCATCCTCACCTACACCATCGCCTGGCTGGTCATGGCCTCGATGTGGTGGATCATCGCCTATATAAGAGGGGACATAAATCATGGCCGTGACGCTTCGTACACTCCGTGCGTCGCAAATGTTTACAACTTCCCGTCAGCTTTCCTCTTTTTCATTGAGACCGAGGCGACCATTGGCTACGGTTACCGCTATATAACTGAGAAGTGCCCTGAGGGCATAATCCTGTTCCTGTTCCAGTCTCTGCTGGGTTCGATAGTAGACGCGTTTCTCATCGGCTGTATGTTCATTAAGATGTCTCAGCCCAAGAAGCGCGCGGAGACGCTCATGTTCAGCCAGGACTCGGTGATCTCACAGCGAGACGGGAAACTCTGCTTAATGTTCCGCGTGGGAAATCTGAGGAACAGCCATATGGTGTCCGCGCAAATCAGGTGTAAACTCATAAAGGTGAAAACACACTGCACTCTTACAGTACAGCGCAACTTTACTGGCCTTTAGAATCCGTTTACAGTTATACAGTGAAGCGCAAAATACACTTTTTGTAAAGAAATGCAGAATTTTAGGCGTGTCATCATCTCTCATTTTCATTAGACGCTCGTTTTATTTAACCTCAGCCATATGAGTGTAAAATACAGTATATTTATAAACAGCCATTTTCTAATCACTAGTGGAATTAGGTAGCTAGGCTATACACAAATACTGTAGGCTACATTAATATTATACTAAATAGCATAAATGTAACATTAAACACTCCAACATTAGGCCCTACTCACAACAAATGGATACTTCTTATAAATTATAAGGTGATTTATAAGGTGATTTATAAGGTGATATAAGGTGATTTTTACTTAAAACCTTTTAAACAATATTGTTCAGTAAAATCGTGTGTTGTATAGCCTATGCCTTAGTTAACCAATTTATAGTTTATTTTAAGTTATTGTAATTTTTACACTGTGTGATTAAAAAAAATCCGCACAAGAAGAGGTGTTGCTAATTTTATCTTTAAATCAGCAAGCTGTCTGAAAACAATTATTTTACAGTGCCATTCAGGCTACATTCATTTGCAGGTTCTTTATGTGCCAATAATGCAACAATTCTGTAATAATGCAACAATTCTTAATTGTGTTGCTGGGACTATGATTCAAGGATTGTAACACCTAGTCATATTAAGCAAATTGTTGCCATTTTTTTAAATTATTCAGTTGTATGGCAGTGCAAATATTAATAGCATTAAGGATGTACACTTTAAAATGCCTTTGGCTCTGGATCAATTCTGTGGGTTTCCCAAACTGGGGTTTATGAACCCCTTGGGGTTAGTAAGGGAACTGCAGGGGGTTTTAGTGATGATGAAAAGCTAATAATAATTACTTAAATCCTAAAAATGTAAATAAATAATTTTAAAATGAAATCAAACAAAAAAAACGAAATATTTCATGTTTTCTTGCCAACATATTGAATGAATAAGGAGTACAATTTTTATGCCAGAGATTTCACTGACAAAAAGTGTATGAATCCCTGGCCTGCGGTAAGGCATGGTTCATTGAGTTAGTTCATTATTCGCTGTCCTCTGTCAGAGAAAGCATGGCGAGCAAAGCTTGTTGAGAATAAGTGACAATCAAGGGACCTGTGAAATATGATTTAACGGGATAGCAGTGTAGCTGGAAATTTGAGACGCACAGGTACCCCCTTCACAACTGATTACCAGCGATACATGAAAAGGCGTGACATTTTATTATTGTAATCTCGACACGGACAGCCATCGTTACAGTTGAATGAGATGAGACTCCAGTGACAAAAGGCTCGGATAAAGGAGTTTTACAGATGACTAGCTGTGTCCAACATCTGTCTCTGTAACCAAAGACGTTTAAACCGACCTGCTCTGTAATTAAATGGCGGTTCCACGACAGCGCACAGTTCTATCGGCTTTAGAGGGTTTGTTTCCAAATGCAAAAAGTACAGAAAATGTCTCTGGATTTTGAGCTCATAAGCCTCTCTAAGACTCCTGCGAGAGCTGAGGTCACAGCCAGAGAGATGCTGGAAAATCTGCATTTGCACACTTGTGAAGGAGGATTTTCTTCTTTCATTTTTTTGTGGCCTCAAGCGTGCTAGCTTTAGAAAATGCAGCATAATTACAGGTGTGCGCGAGAGTGCAATGCTGGAGTTGTACAAAATGTATTCTGAGGTGGAGAGGAATCGTTCTTGTCATTGGAAGCTTTTTCTGGAAGATCAAGCTTAACAGCTCAAGTAGAAATATAGTATGCGCCCAAGCACTACGTTTTGAAACTTCTGTGTGAGCGTGTCTGTCCGTCTGCTGTTCCACATCAGCTCGGCCAATGGAGCAGGCTTAAAATTAAATGAATGTGGAAAGTTGACACATTGACAAAACCATCACATAATAAGATTTCTTCCCTGTAATTGATGATTGTCAGTCAAAGGGATGCTGATAACGTGAACAAAGAGGTCAGTGTAATAGAACAAAACGTTTATGGCTCATATGCCTTGAAATTGTGAGATAACCTGGATCTATCCAGTATAATGATGTCAGGATAACTGATCTCAGCTCTCAGAACAATTACAGAGTTAAAGCAGGTGAATATTCTTCAATAGGGATGGATGACTTCTCAGGCCCTCTCAAAAATCGTTCGCAGAGCTCACACTAATTATCCAATGCCAAGCAAATGCTGTGAATGATTAAGAGTCTTTGGTCAATGGCGCCTGACTTAATGAGGCAGACTGTCAGTTTAGGCTACCCTGAAGTTTTTCTCTCGACGATAAACAAAGAAGGCAAAGTAAGTGGGAGAAAGTGAAAGGTCTGCCAGAATAGTATAAAGTTGAGAGAAGGCATCAGGGAACAAAATTGAAGGAAAGATGATTGGGTTTATTGGGCGTATAAGAAGGCAAAATGAAGAGCCAGAAAACTGACTCAATAAAGAGTAAGAGAGTGATGAAATGCGAACATAAATTGGAAAGAAGAAATTTCTCTTCGCCCCTCTCGCTCATAACCTTGAAGGCACACTATGCAAGAATTGTACCTTCATATAACAGCTTCAGAGTCATTTCGGTTGTAAACAAACTCATAGTAGGGGGAATCATCCTGGTTGTAAAGCTTGGGGGGGACGCCACTGAAGAAAACAGCAATGCAAGTTTAATAGGAGCGCCCCCCGACAAATCTCGCGAGAATCACGACATGCTTTACGGCAGCGATGTCACACACGTCAACAACAACATGAGGCATTAAGACACTTTTCAGGCGTGATACTCGACGATGGAAAAAGCAAAGAAAAACATGGTCGGATAAGATAGGAAAAGGATAAGATAATCTGACCGCACGAGGAACAGGACAAGAGTGCCACTCGGTCTGGCTTTTCCATAGATGGGGCTTTTCATCTATGAATCTTTGGCGCGAGCTAAAAAGCAGCACTGAATGCAATAGTGATGCTGACCTAATGATCTTGTTGATGGAGTAAGTAAATATTTCTAAGTCTGTGTGCATTTTATTTTGTGATTTCAACAGAGTCAATAGAGTCCACAACGGAAAGCCTTGTCACACGTAGGTACACTACGCCGTTACAAAATCAAACCATGCAGATAGGTTGATTATGTCTGGACACAAATCGTATTTGATCACTTGCAATTAGCAATGGGGACAGTCTGCCTGAAAAGATCTGATTTGCAAAAAAAAAAAAAAAAAAAAAAAAATCTTATTTGCTTGCAGATGAAACATATGCTGTGTCCGAAATCTCCACTCAAACCCCTACTCCCTACCCCCTATATATGGGGGAGAGAGCAGAGCACTATATAGTGAGCTCAGCAGCGTAATAGAACAACACTTTCGGACACTACGCGATCGTCTCTCGGCGCCGTTGATTACATCATCTGTCAGCTGGTGCCGAGCTGGCTCTGGGCTAAATATATTTTTTAAAATAAATACATTACATTGTTTTGAGCTTATTTCTCCAAAATTTGAAAACTAAAAGTGATTTCTGGCCGTTTTTGCTATAATGCGCTACTCCACACATTATTATAACTTATTTTTACGATAAGCGCAATGCATGATGGTATGTAGGGCTTAGGTTAGTGACCATCGGTTGTACACTACTTTTCAAAATGCATTCTGGGATACATTGAGTGGACTATATAGGGTATAATAATCATCACTATACATTCGGACAGCACTACAAAATGGCGAGCTCACTATATAGTCCACTATATGGTGAGTAATGGGTGATTTCGGACACAGCAATAGACTTTGACACTTAAGAATACCTATAGGTGGCATTGATTTGTGCTTTTTAATCACATACTCTCTCTCTCTCTCTCTCTCTCTCTCTCTCTCTCTCTCTCTCTCTCTCTCTCTCTCTCTCTCTCTCTCTCTCTCTCTCTCTCTCTCTCTCTCTCTCTCTCCCTCTCCCTCTCCCTCTCTTTCTTTCTTGTTAAAGCCGGCATATCCTGTCCATTTAGACTCAGTCGCCCACACAGACACAAACACACACAGACACACACACACACACAGTCATTCCCAGTCACCTTTTGTCAGATCATGCCTCATCCTGCTGTGTGTGCTTTGATAATATTGATCATGCTTTTGTAATGCACACTTAAAGAGGCACACTCACATTTTATGATTAAACACGAACATTTTCAGTGGATTCAAGACATAATGTGTTGAGTTCTGTGAGTGTATATTATGCACACATATTTCACTTTCACTTAAAAATTAATATGTCCAGTCATTACTTGCCCTCATGTCATTGCAAAGCCATGAGCTGTATTTTTTTTATTATTATTAAACTAATGAGAGATCTTTCCATGTTCTCTAATTTTAGAGAAACGTCACCATGATTTCCCCCCCATCTGCTTATTTTATCTTCAGTTCCAAACAAATGAAATATATCTATCAACCTTCCTCTCACCCTGAGTCACTGTCTCTATTGTTTGTGAATTAATAAACAGAGTACAGAGAGAAGAGGAAAAAAGAACAGATGAAAAGAGCAGAGAGATGAAAGGAAAACAAATCGTTATAATAAGGGACAAAACAAGAAAAAAAAACAAGGAAAGGAGGAAGAGAAATTGTGTTTAGCCTTGTGTTTAGCCGAAGAGTATTCTAATGTAACATGGAAGAAATGAGGAAAATTCAATGAGAAACATGAGCCGGAGATGAGAGGAGGAGTATCAATTAGAATAGAATAGAATAGAATAGAATAGAATAGAATAGAATAGAATAGAATAGAATAGAATAGAACACACTTGAGAGTACATTTAAGAATGAAACACTACTGGTCAGAATTATTCGCCCCCTTGTAAATATGATGAAAGATGGCTGTATATATATATATGAAGAGTTCAGATGCAAAAGCCTCTAAGTGCCATTTGAAATTTTCTTCTAAAATGATCATTTTTATCAAGCTTGTATATTTAAGTTCAGTCATTTCACTTAAATTGCAATGAGGAATACCTATTAATTGTCATTTAAGTGAAATTACTGGACTTGAATATAAGAGCTTGATAAAAATTATAATTTTAGAAGAAAATTTCAAATGGCACTTAGAGGCTTTTGCATCTGAACTCTTTATATATATATATATATATATATATATATATATATATTAAATCGAACCTTTTATTGAAAAAAAATTTCGCTTTTTTTGGCAATTTTCTGCCAGAGGTCCTGGACATCTTGTTCAGATACATGGCATCATGGATTCGATCAAATAGGCCATGTTTGGATAGGCTTATATCCAAACAAATAGGCTTACAACAGGCCATGTTTGGATCTTCCAACAGGACAAACATCAAAATCAAAACAAAAATGGGTCACTAAGCACAAAACCAAGCATCTGCAATGGCCATCCCAGTCCCTGACCTGAACCCTATAGAAAATGAGTGGGCTGAACTAAAGAAGCAGCGCCAACATGGATCTGCATGGAAATCTGAAGGATCTGGAGAGATTCTGTAGGAATGGTCTCTGATCTCTAGTCAGTTGTTCTACAAACTCATCAGGCATTATAGAAGAAATCTCAGAGCTGTTATCTTGGCAAAAGGAGGTTGCAAAAAGTATTATTTTTTATACGGTTTTTATGATTTTTTTTAAATATTTTTTTTATATAAGTAATAGCATTTTGTGTAGCTCTTATTTGTTACTTCTTACCCTGAGCTGAGTAGCAAAATCATTATGTCGATTCAAACTTGAAGTGGTTAATTTCAAGTATTTCATTTCAAGTGAAAATTTTGTAATTTGTCTATCCATTTTCAGTAGTTTTACACCGTATTTATTAAGTTATTGCCTCCTTTTCCACCTCTGCAGATATTGGCATTATGGATGCACTGATATGAACATTTTGGCCAATACTGAGAAGAGAACCGTTAATTTTTTTTTATTTGAAAGGCGATAAACGGAATATTGGCCAATAAATCTAATGCCAAATCCAAATTTTTGGATATAGTGGCTGATATATTGCGCATCACTAATTAACACAGATTCATTCTCACGTAAATTAAATTTACAAGGTGATGTGATTACTCATTTACATTTAAAAAGCCATTTACATTTTACAGCTGAACATATTCATGTCAGACAACACAAACACACACACAAACAGTAGAGGTTAGACATGATAAGAAACTGCTAATTGTACAAGTTAACCACATAAAAGCTGAGATGAAACACGCTCCAGCTGCAGTTCAGCTGGATTTGTTTGAACAAACAGATCTTTGCTGTTGTGCAGAGTCACATGTGTGAGTGAGTTAATTGCAGATAATTCGATTACAGAAGACATGCTTTGACTCAGAAAGTTGATTGCGTGGGTGTGTATTGTATAAAGGTCTCATCACACGAGTATATGTTCATAATGGGGCACAGGCATCCTATGTATGAATATGTATTCTTCGGTGTGTTGAGCATGCATGTGTTACAGGGCTGGCAGTGATGCATGAAATGTGAAGTGGACAAGATGTTATTTGTCTTGTCACTGACAGGCGTTGGGGACACGTGACCTAGCAGTGATACAGATGGATGAGTTTTATACACACACACATTATATGTGTAAGGCCTTCATCAGTATAAGATCCTCAGGGGTGCACATTACACAGTCCATATAATGTACAGTATGTGCATTTAATTGTGTAATTCCACAGAGGATAGATAGGAGAGAGAGGGAGAGAGAGAGAGAGAGAGAGAGAGAGAGAGAGAGAGAGAGAGAATAAAAAATAAAAAATGAATGCAGGACCCACGTTTTTATTTGAATTACTCAGTAATGATACAATTCTGTTGACTCTGTATTGACTATTGATTTTGTTCTGAAATTGAGTAGAGAATTCTGGCAAAGAATAAAATCAATCTAATGAACAATGTTCTCTACAACAATGTAAGTGAGAATTAAAAGATAAATATTTCCAATGCATACTTAAATATGCTGAATAAATTGTTCAAAATAGACTGTAAAACATTTCTAATGTTGCAAAATATTTCTATTTCAAGTAAATGCTGTTCTTTTTTTAACTTTCTAAGAATCCTAAAAGAAATCAGGGTTTCTATACAAATATTAAGCATCATAACTGTTTTCAACATTGAACATAATGTTTCTTGAGCAGCAAGACAGCAAGTCAACATATATATATATATATACACACACACACACTCATTTTTTATATTAAATATAATGTTATGTTATATGTTGTTATATTCTACTCTAGGCCTAGTTCTATAGAATAGAATAGAATAGAATAGAATAGAATAGAATAGAATAGAATAGAATAGAATAGAATAGAATAGAATAGAATAGAATAGAGAGCCTAAGTCCCTCCCCTTCCGGTCGCCCACCATGGGACCTTATTTCGGAAAAATATTGAATGGTAGTCAATGGCGAGAGACAACAAATATTTTGATCTGGTTTGAATTGTGCCCTGAATTACACATATGATGTTTGTCAATTTAAAAAAAAAAAACATTTTAAAGTAAAGAAAGTCGCAGTTTGATGTAAAACCGTTGAGGTATAAGACTGTGAAAATACGTAATTACAAAGACTACAAACCCCAAAGGCGCAAATTTTCTCTCAATGAATGAAGCTAACTTTACTGAGGCTGTTTGTCATTGTTTCTACAGTCTTACGTTATAATCGTAACGTTACGCCGTCCTACCTGAGTGTTTTGTACCAGACTGCACACACACGAGCAGCAGATCTCGTTTCGCTTCCCGGGAGATGTAGTTCACGGTGCGATTTTCACATAAAACTAAATGTTACTCTTCTGTTGTATGACAAACTGCGACGTTTTTGACTTTCAGAATCATCTTTTAAATTGACAAACATCATATGTGTAATTGAGGGCACAGATCAGACGGAATAAAAAGATAAGTTGTCTCTCGCCATTGACTACCATTCATATTTTTTCCGAAATAAGGTCCCATGAGCCGGAAGCGGAGGGGCGGGACTTAGGCTCTCTATAGAATAGAATAGAATCCACCTGTTTCTGCTCTAAACAATGGGCGCCGCCATGACGACGATGCCGGTAGTCAACTTCCGGTTCCAGTCTGGTCTATGCATTTTTGCCATTTGTTTTAGATCGCGTCATCCCCACATCGCTAAACCAAATCGAAAAAAACATTCATCAAATGTGATCTGATCACGTTATTTTTATTAAATCACAGATAAAAACAAAATGAACGTTTTCCTTTGCTTCATAACTTCCAAAGGATAGCTGATCCATGACTGCGCGATCTCCAGCAAACATCCGACAGTCTCTATCACCCCGACTGCTGCAGAATAACAGTTCTAAAAGGATGAATCTTTAAAAGCAGAGGTAGCAGGAGTCAAGGGGCTAACCAGCCTAACCTTTTAGAACTGTTATTCTGCAGCAGTCGGGGTGATAGAGACTGTCGGATGTTTGCTGGAGATCGCGCAGTCATGCATCAGCTATCCTTTGGAAGTTATGAAGCAAAGGAAAACGTTACATTTTGTTTTTATCTGTGATTTAATAAAAATAACGTGATCAGATCACATTTGATGAATGTTTTTTTCGATTTAGTTTAGCGATGTGGGGATGACGCGATCTAAAACAAATGGCAAAAATGCATAGACCAGACTGGAACCGGAAGTTGACTACCGGCATCGTCGTCATGGCGGCGCCCATTGTTTAAAGCAGAAACAGGTGGATAGAATAGAATAGAATAGAATAGAATAGAATAGAATAGAATAGATAGATTGCATAGAACATTGCATAGAATATAGTAGAGATGCATGTAACATAATAAAATCTGACAGGGTAGAATAGAATAGATGTGTTATTCTGTTGAATGCTATTTTAATCTGATTACACTGGTCATCTCAATACATTTATACCAGTTTAAATTAAATTTGAGTTATGGTGGCTCCTTATTAACAGTGTGAAAGCCATCTATTTACATGTGAGTATTCACAAGCACAGCCCCACAGCTCTGCTGTCAAAGCCACTGTGAGTCAGAGGAAGGCAAAGCAGTGAAATCCCAGCTTTAATTCACCCATGCACGACTGAGTCAAACGGATGGCTGCTGGTACCTGTTGTAGAGGATCCGAGCCACGGTTTCCCTCTTCTTTTAGAGACTCCTTTCTATTTCTCCTCTTCTTTCGTGAAGAATAATGATACGTTTGATCATGGCAGCTCTTTAGTCTAGGCACACATAAACAGATGAACGTAAACACACACAGATGAACGTTTGTGCACACAGACACATTCAAATGGCTATTTGAATAACAGCTTTTTCACTTTAATCATGGAGGTGCTTTTTTCAAGATTGCTTTGGTTTGCTCTGTGCCTTAAAAGTCAATGGATACTGAATTAAGACGAGTACAGCCTTTAGCATGACATCAATCAGAATTAATATAAGCATTACAACTTATCAGACCCACGCAAACATCTCATCACTTCACATCTTACTCAGATAACTTTCTCATATGCAGTTTAAGATTATCACCACTGCCCACTGTGATGCTGCGTGAATGTCTGTACTTAGCTGCATGCGTTTTCCTGAAATGTGCGGGAAAGGTTATGTATGTGTAATCTCTGCTCATCAACAATCAAAAGTATGGTGACAGGTTTGGAAGGGAGGTGATGTAGTTGACTCTTTCTAAATTCATCTCAGCATGTCATTTCTTATTTGTCTTCTCATTGTCATGACAGTCACTCTACTCTGTTCAAAATACATTGTGAGGTGAGCTTAATATCTACCTTTTAGTGCCAAAAATAGCAAAGATGGCTCTATGTATTATAATGGCAGTGACCTGTTTAAACCAGTTTATGTGACAAACTAGTAAAACTAATAAAAAATAATAACACCACAAAGTAATATTTAAAGTTATAATATCACACCGGTATGTGAAAATTCCGCCCAACGCGGGGATGAGTAAATGATGACAATTTTGGTTGAACTATCCTTTTTATAATTTAACACTCAACTTACTGTATCTGACTTCAAAACAATTGTAAAAAGCAGCATTAACATAAAAGGTAGACATACACTACCATTCAAAAGTATGGCGTCAGTAAGGTGTCAATAAGTCGGTTTTAATATTTTTGACTTTGATTTGATGTAATGATTAAAAATACTGTAAGAATAGTAATAACGTTCTTGTAATTGTGTTATTATTGATATTACGTCAGTCTTCAGTGTCACATGACCTTTCAAAAATCATGTTTACTCCCAAAAACCAGTCCAGGCAACTGGATGAAAGGCAACCATGGGATAGAAGACAGGAGTGGTGCCAAATAAAAAGTAGTAGGCACATCGATATTTGGCAGAATTTTTGTGTGTGTATGAGAGCGAGAGAGCTGGGATTCACCGGATATATATTTGGTGTGATATATAGACTTCACTGTGAAAGTGCTCCTTGTGGGTTGAAAAAGAGTTGAGAAGACACTTAGTGCTGCGGCACCAGAACCTCTGTGTGGGTGAAGGTTGTGTATCCGTGCGTGTGTGTGTGGGGGGGGGGGGGGGGGGGGGGGGGATGGTGTAATTTCAAAAGAATGTTTATTTTCTACTCTTTTTCTGAGGCGGAAATGTGTGCACAAGAGTATCTTCTGTATGTGTAGAAATGATCGTGTGCGTTAAAGAGGTTAAAGTTTTACATCATCATCATAATTCTATCTGGTCAAAAAAAAAATAAACAAAAAGAGATCAAACTCCCCCTTGAATAATTAAATAACAGTTAACACTCAATATGCTGTTTTGCTAATTGTTGGTGTGTTAATTGTTCATGCTGTAATCGATCAACCTAGTCAATGGATCACCCAGCCATACCGGTTACTGGATCAATCCCACATTAAAGCTTTAATTAAGTCAACTGACAATCCAATAAAATCTGATCCAAGGCCGGTCATTCAACCACAAATTCTTTATGCCATCACCTGCTATGATGCCATGAAAACCAGACATATTTTCAGAGTTTGATCTATGTGTGTCGTCTTATGGTGAAATTTACCTCACTGTCTCTGATTTCTTAGCCTGGTCAAGAATGTGTTTGCAAGAGAAAGTACATGACAAGGAGAGAAAGAGCAATAAGAGTGAGATGGAGAGAATAATGGGGTAAGAGAGAGATAGAGAAATGTCATACTCTGTCGGTATGAGCACTATTAAATTTTCATGCTTGGGTGCACTGGATGCAGGAGTAATAGGCCCTGTCCAGCCAGCCTTCCTTTCAACAAGAGTTCAAACTCACCTAACAACTCAATATATTCATTGCATGCTTTATAAATACATATTCACCTTTCTTCACCTATCTGTTCAGCTTCATACAGATTTGTACACAAAGATGATTTGTATGTGTAATTGTGTAGTGTCAGATTTTTATATCTGGCGTGCTTCACTAATTTTCATTAAATTTCTTCTATCATACCAGCCTGAAAGTACAGCAGCTGTGGGTCCTCAGTGGAATTTTGTTGAGTTTGTTGATTGGGTGATGGTGAACTGTGTGTCCCCATGCACCATTTTCTCTGCTGAGGAGGGCGTCACCAGCCCCTCTCCAGACCCAGAGCCCAGCCAGCCATCCACACTGCCCATTTTGAGGGCATGGGGGTGAAGCCCTGCCTACATCCCCGCCAGTGTGGATGAGCTGTACCTGGCCTCTGGAAATTATTTAGAGGAATTGGAGGAGGTATTTTCCACGATTCTCCCATCCCTTGTGGTTCCACCCAGCTCAAAGTATCCTGTGTCTCCAGAGTGACCGCCCAGCCTCCCTCTCCCGCATCCTCATCCAAAAACAGCCAGTTTTTCTGGTCTTCTGGTCTCAACCTTCTGGTCTCCTACTCCACTGAGTAAAAGGATCCCTCGGCTCTGCTTCCAACAACTGATTCAGTCACTTCACCTCGGTCTGTTGATCTAACTGCTATGCCTTGGCTCCTCACCTGGCTCCACCATCCACCACCGTCCTTGGGGGTTCACCAGGCTCCCTCTGGCTCCGCTTTGGTCAGACATCGCTCTGCCTGTGCGACAGACTTCTGATCCAACCGCTGCACTGCGTCTCTCCACCCATTTCGGCTTCATCTGACTCTGCCTTCCCTCTGGCTCCACCTTAGTCCTCTGGCACCCTGGCTCCACCTCGGACACTCTTTTCTCTGGATCCGCCTCGGCCTCAAGGATCATCAATGTCACCCAATCTCGCTTGCTCTACGCCTGCGGATAGGGGTCAACTTCCACTGGCCTCGTCACCATCAGTTATACACCCGGTGTTGTCCGCCAAGTCTCCACTCCATCATGGCTCCTCCCTTCCTCAACTCTGCTCTGGGCCTTTGTCCTGGCTGCTCTCTGGGTCCCAGAGTGGCTACTCCTGCTACTGACTCCTCCCTGGCTCCTTCCACCATCACCCCCTCCTTGGTATCTCCCACACCAACAGCTCCCCTAGTTCTTGCCTTTTACACGCCCGTAATGTCCAACTCCAGAACCCCCACCCCCCATCCCCCACCCACCCTGTAGATTCTGTAGTTCCTAATTCCACACACCTGTTCTGTTTCTGTTCAGTTCCTATGGTATTTAAAGGGATAGTTCACCCAAAAATGAAAATTAAGTCATTAATTACTCACCCCCATGCTGTATCAACCCCGTAAGACCTTCGTTCGTCTTCGGAACACAAATGTAGATATTTTTGATTAAATCTGAGAGGTGTATCACTGCTACATAGGCTGCCTATTAAGGGATCGAAACTTAACGGCCCAAAAAGTCATTTAAGAAAATGTTAAAAATATTCCATGTGACTACAGTGACTCAACTATAAGTTTATCAAGCGACGAGAATACTTTTTGTGTGGAATAACCAAAATAACGACTTTATTCGACTATTCCTTTTCTTCCTTCCGAGCCTGAGACAAGAGTTCAGGAGATTTCCGCGACGCATGCACGAGAATTGCGTTCTTGTTCTACTACTTCTTGCGCAATTCTCATGGAAATCTCTTGAACTTCCGCCCAGACGGAAGAAAAGGAGTAGTCGAATAAAGTCGTTATTTTTGTTTTATTTGTTTTGTCCAGAGTATCCTTAGTTCCTGTTTCTGTATCGTCAATGCTATTGTGGTCGTTTCTGTTTGTATCAACTACAATCTCCTCTGTTTTTCCATAGTGGATTAATTGATTAATGACAGCCACAGCATTATTATTATTCTTATCACCATCGCTATTAAATACAAAATCGCTGGGAGGACAGAATAATAAATAGGTAAATGGGCTTTGTTTGTCACCAAAGATACCATGATGAGTAGAGTATTTAGATATTGGAAATGCCTAGACAGTTTTGTGTGGTTTACATGTGGAATATGATTCCACGTGGAAGCTTTTAATGCCCCACTGAGTGTTTTAAGTAATGGGCCTATTTATAGAGGGTTGTTGGTTTACATCCCACGTTCTTCACATTTCCACGTTCCACAGCTGTAGGGCCCTTTAGAGACACTCTTAGCCTAAACAGCTCCAGTAAGGCCATTGTAATGAGAGATGATGATATGGAGACTAGGAAGTGAGAGGACATCTGCCAACTAACTGAACGTAAGAGTAATTTCTTCCACTTTGAATTTACTGCAACATTATTCATAAGAGAGTTTGTGTGTGGCTCCATCCTCTGCCTTTGCCACACAAACCCCTCACTAGCCTGTGTAGAAAAACATATCCTTCTCATTGGAGTTTCCTTCTCTTTTTTAGTTTGACATCGCCCTGTAAATCAGTAGGTCTTTAACTTCACTCGCTTTTGAAAAGACTCTCTTTATCTTCTTAAATCACGGTTGAAATGACAATGCGTCGTAGGCATTTTCTTATCTCACCCCAGCCTCCTCCGTTGCTCCGTCTGCGTTTTATTTCACTGTTCTGAGCAGTCATGCTTATCAAAATCCCCCATTCACTTTTCACTCTCTCTTCACTTGCCTCTAGAGGAATATTTTCCTTACACTCTAAACAGCATGAATTTGTCCCTCAATTTCAATATATATTCTGATTTTTAGGTTTGATTACAATTCAGTTTATACAGCAGAAAAATTGTAAATACACATGCTGACATTCTTTCAATTTCCTTTTTCCATTTCTTACTATCGTTGATTTTTTTGTTTTTTAGATTGACTGTTTCTGCTGTAATTTGTTTCAGATATTGAAGGGCATATTTTTAAATTGAAGTTTTCAATGAAAAATGGATATAAAGATGGTGACCATAATGATGATAATGTCTCTTGCCACAGTCTCGTCAGACCCCGGAGGGCGAGTTCCTGCCGTTGGATCAGTGTGAACTGGATGTGGGATTTGGAACAGGTGCTGACCAACTCTTCCTGGTCTCTCCCCTCACCATTTGCCACGAGATCAATCCCAAGAGCCCTTTCTTCGACCTGTCCCAGCGCTCGCTCATGAACGAGCAGTTTGAGATTGTCGTCATCTTGGAAGGCATTGTAGAGACAACGGGTCAGTCGCATTATTCAGTCCACTCTCCATTCCTTTAGGAACATCATTTGGCTTAAGAATGTGGTCACAAAAGTTCATTTACAATGCAACCATTTTGTACAGTAATGTTTTTTTCTCATTTTCATGTAAAAATACCTACATTACTAAAACCATATGTAGCTATATTTCCTTAAGCAAATAAATTAAAATATTTAGTTTTTTTTCTTATATGCATAAATCTTACTTTTTTTATTAAGTACAAAAAAATCTAGTATTTTATGCTCACCAAAGCTGGCTGCATTTATTTGTTAAAAATGCAGTAAAAACAGTAATGTTACGTGAAATATTTTTACAATTTAAAATAATTGTTTTCTATTTGAATATATTTCAATCATGACAACTCAGAACAGTTTTAGCATGTTATTGGTAATGTTCATGGTTTGGTTTTTGCAAACTCGATCTGCTACACTGCTACTGTTGATAATTGCTGCAAAAAAAATGAACCAGGCTATTTAAATGTTGAGCAGGCAATCTTATTGGCTGCAGGATATAGTAGACCATTCGAGTCTCTTTGGAACACTCATTTCACTCACGATTTGGGACATTTATTTTTGAATACTATTTAGGAATGGATAGTATGTGAATTGGGATGCAGCAGTGTCTTATGCAAATTCACTCCTTAAGTAAGGGATAATCCACGGCTAGCCATGCATTAAAGGATTTTAATGCACAACGTAGAGGCGAAGAACCACCCGACGCGAAGCGGAGGGTGGTTGCCTCTACGTCGTGCATTAAAATCATTTAATGCATGGCTAGCCGTGGATAATCCCGCTTATACCTCGGTTATTTGCCACGTTAAAAAGAAGTTAAAGCTATAACTGATGTTAACAGTGTCATTTTTTAACAGACGTGTAAAAATGACGGTTATTTTCTTAAGTTACGGCTCGTTAGTTCTACTCCGTCCACTTTAAATAAAGTAGAGCCATCGGATTGCATTTATTTGAATGAATTATGAATCTGTTTGCAAACGTAACTGTTACTATGGTTACCAATGTTTTTTTTTTTTTACAGTCTATGGTTTATAGAAGCGGATTCATTTCAAACTGTGTAATCAAACTGACTGGAACTACCTGTGCATTAAACGGTTTTACTGCACACCTTTCAGCCAATCAGAATCGAGTATTTAAACAGCCCGTGGTATAAGTAAATTTAATGTTTTAATGATGTTTTGATGTATATTGAAAACCATGACACAATTACTAATTAAGAAAAGGAGTATTTTTTTAGCAGTGTTTATTTATCATCATTCATTTATCAAATTGAAGTGAACATATCACTTTGATTACCTCTCTCTATTCTTCCTCACATCCCTCAGTCCTGGTTTTTCATCTGAATGGGCATAATATACAGTCAGGTCAGTTGGGGTGTCAAGTGGGTTGAAAGAAAGGTGTCTTTCTGATTGCATCCATTCAGGTCTGTGCTTTAGCATCGCTGTTAACTGTGCCTTGAGAATAATACGTTTTTTTTTTCAGTCACATGCTTGTCAGTTTGAGGTATGAGCTTCAGACCTCGCTCGAGGTCAATCGGTTCCTGATGTTTTTTATGCAGGCAGAGTGTGAAGAAGTAAATGAGAAAGGCAGAATGGGATTTTCTTTGGAGGATGTAAGAGGAGTAGGAAGACGACAGCAGTTTTCTCACACTATAATGAATTCAAAAATACAATAGATTTAAATTGACTTAATATGGACCAGATTAGAGGCTTGAGACAGTTAGCGACCTTATTTTTGTATCATTTACGCACTATTCTAAGATTTATTAATGTTGAATGATATTTTTTATATTTATATTTTAAGTTTTAGTCATTTTATTATGTGATTTTTGTTGTTTTTATTGTTGTTTTTTATTTATATCTGTTTAGCTTTAATTTATAGTTCAGTTTTATTTTTAGGATTTTTAGTTCTTCAAATTAAACTTTATTTCTACATTTATAATTTTCATAAAAGTGCATAAGTTAAAGTGTATAAATATTTAGATTTTATTTCAGCTTTACTTTGATTTTTAGCAAGTTTAATTAGCAACAACAACACTGGTAAATGAGCAAAACTTGGAATACCTTAGCAACCGCATAGCAACTCCCCAAAAAGCACTGCCATTTTTATCAGAAAATTCTTTTTGTGACTTCTTTCACACCTCTTATCTTTTCAGAAGAAATTTAATTCAGTTTTTAGTTGTTTTATTGTAAATTACCTTTGACAAAATGGAAACACCATGCAGGGTGCCTTTCAATTTGAACTCTCGCTCTCGATCAGAGAGACGTTGTGAGATGGAGACAAAGCGAGGGAGGATATTAGCCTACATTACAATGTGTCAGCAATGGTCATTATTACAGCAGTGATGGGCACAAAACTTATCAAGCATATCAGAGCACACCAGAGAAAGACTAATGTTTAACCATCTATTTTAATCTTTTAATTCAGTCATTCATTTCTTGTCAGGTCAGTAACGGGTCAAAGAGTCGTGTGATGATTTTACCACCCTGCTGTTGGGGAGCTGAGGTCTATCTAGTACTCATAAGTGCTTATTGATCCACTGAAGCCCTGACACAGACAGAAATGTCAAGTTAATCATTAACAAGACTCAATGTTACAAGACAAAGCTATGGCTCGGTATTCCTTAGTTTTATTGCAGGGCTTTGCATGAACTTTTGCACCTCACAGAATCAAAATATCTCACTTTAATTTGCATCTTCGCTTATTTGTATACCCTAAAAAGAAATGGCAAAGAACGAAACATTTGTGCAATTTGGTTAAATAGACTTAATGCAAGTGTGAAATAGGCTTTCTTTAATCAATGCCATAGATCAGACGAAAGAAAGACCATAATTATGTATGCCGACAGAGTATTGCGCAATCTACTGAGTCTTACTGTGAAGACTGTGAAATGTGTCTTGCTTTAAATAAGAGCTTAAAAAGCTGCTTTCAGCACAGTGAAGCGATTGATAAATTCCCAACATTTTTTCCAGCATTGATCCATCATTTAAGGCTTTAGCTGAAGCCAGGCCACCCCACTGCTCCTACTCAGCACGTTCACTCCGGCAGCAACAAAAAAAGAATTCTCAGTGTGATTAATGTCACATAAACTGGTTTAATTACAAGGGATGATGTAGTTCCAGCAGAAACACTATTCATCCTTCATTTTTGAGGCTTATTCATGTTTTAGGGGCTGCTAATTAGTAGGCACACAAAAAGCTCTGCAGATTGGAACAGGGAATGAGACAATAAGTTCCCCATAGCGTCATTCGACATATTGTTGAGTTCCCTTCGAAAGGGAACGTCTCAGGTTACGACTGTAACCTATGTTCCCTGAGAACAGGGAATGAGACAATAAGTCGAATGATGCTATGGCGTTCCCCATAGCGTCATTCGACGTATTGTTGAGTTCCCTTCGAAAGAGAACATTTACTGCGTTGCTCTGATTGGTTGTAGGTCTACCAAATATCCATTTGAGTGTAGTTTTTTTCCTGGTTCTATTAAGACACGCCTCATAATCAAAGCCTTATCAAGCAGTATCAGACTCACATTCTGATTAGAATATGAGTATGACGAAGTCAGGCTAGCAACACGCAGGACTGGTGTTTAATTCAAGAATGATTCAACGTTTTTGCACGAAACGTTGTGTGTTCGACTGATAGGTAGCCTATATGACAAAGTACCACACGGTCCACTGAGCCATCTGCTCTCTAAACGCTCTCACAGTACTTTGATGTCATTCACAGCTCTATGCGTCCAACACACCTAATGATTCAATGTCTCGCCCATAATCACTTGTTTTGTTCATGAACAAATCACTTGAACGGAAGATTCAATGACTCAATCGTATAACTGCATGTAACGTTCATTAATGAACCAGTGTTTTGAACAAATGGTTGAGTAAATGATTTAATGACTTATGATCACTTATTTTGTTCATTAATGAATCAATATTTTTGAATTATGAATGATTCAGTTACTTGTTTCATTCATGCACAAGTCTGTGATTTGAACAAATCACTTGTGTGAATGCCTGAACAATGCATTACACTGAAAAGTTTGAACCCTAATGCTCAAAATAATGAATTGGTTTGAGTAGTGTAAACTTAAATTAAACAAATTAGTTCAATCAAATTAACTTTTATAACTTTCTTTTGCTTATGAGTTCACAAAACGGACACATTTTAATTAATCCCAATGTGATTCTTGATTCTTTAAATTTAGGCAAACTAAAATTAGACTGAAACTTGGCTGGGATTTATATTTCCCAGCATGCTCTGCCATGACACTTGAAAGGGAGAGTAAATGCTAAAATTTACTCTATATGCTTAAATGCTATAAATGCTAAAGAGTTTTGCCATCTTATATGGGTTTAAAGTGTACTTAATTGCAATACTTGATTTGGTTTACTTGTTTCAGTGAGCAAATTGGTTCATTGACCCACTCAAAATATTGTCATTTGTCATCTCTCTTTTGATTTATTGGTTTATCCCCATGAAAATAATGACAGAATTGCCCTTCAGAAAATTGAATTCTTAAGGAACACCAATTGCTTCGCAGATTGGGTTTTCAGTCTTCCTGGCTGGGTTTGTAAGCGAAACGGCAAGGCTGTGTAAAGCTATGGCTGGGCTGTGTTTATGACTCACTGAATGACCCTCTGGCTGAATTATGGGTGCAGGAGTCTTAAAACTCTGCCTTCTCAAGCACATTATGTACTGAGAGTCTTTAAATCACATTCTAAGAAGACAAAAGGAATAGGACAGTATGAATCATTCTCATGGCCAGGTCAACCTGACAATGAAAGCCACCTTATCTGAAATACGTTTCAACCGTAAACCTTTCTTCTCCATTGTAATGCTTGTTTATTATATGCCGTCTCTCGCAGGTATGACATGTCAGGCTCGTACCTCGTACACGGAAGATGAGGTGTTGTGGGGTCACCGCTTCCTGCCTGTCATGTCTTTGGAAGAGGGCTTCTTTCGTGTGGACTACTCCCAGTTTCACAGCACCTTTGAGGTGCCCACGCCACCCTACAGCGTGAAAGAATACGAGGAGAAATCCTCGCTCCCCTCTCCCCTGCTCACGCCGCACCATGAGAAAGTGTTTTCCATGGACTGCCTGGAAACGGGTGAGGAAAGGCCGCATCCCGGAAGCGCCTCTTGCAAGCTGCCCAGTAAACTCCAGAAAATGAGTTCGTCTGGCAGAGAAGATCTGCAGAGGAAGGCGCTACGCTTGAGCTCGCAGCACTCCGAAAAGGCTTCGAGTACGGGGGACCTTCCTCTTAAACTACAGCGGCTCAGCTCTAGTCCTGGGCAGGTTGACGGAGAGGCACGATTCCACCTCAAAGCCCTCAAGGTGGGTTTCCAACCCATGGCCTTGTCCACTGGAGACCTCCACCAAAGGAGTCTGCCTCCCACCCCAGTGGTCGTCCCCACACACCAGCACGCTCCTCCACACACGCCTGGAGGCCGAATGGAGGACAACCTGCCTGCCAAATTAAGGAGGATGAATGCAGATCGCTGACCTGGAAGTGCTTTTGGAACTTTGTACTGATCTAAGAGTACTTTAGGGTTGATTTACGATGAGCACACCTACATCCAGATAAGGGAAAAATTATTGTTTTGTTCTGAACTGAATAAGGACTCTTGTAGAGTAACGGTTATGGGAACTTTCTGACTGCACAGTGAATGAATTTTTGCATTGGCTTGACCTGAAAAAATATGAGTGTAGCCTATTTTTGATTAGTATTTAATGACTTCTTTCACCGGTAAATCATCTAAAAATCCATAAAAACAAAACATGTTTTAAAAGTTAAAATATCCAAAGACAATGAAAACAAAGTTCATTTAAACATTTTTTTTTTACTTGATAAACATGACAACATTTTAATACTGTATATAAAGTACCATTCAATAGTTTGGGGTCATTAAGATTGTATGAACTTCTTTTTTTAAATAAATTAAAACTTATTCACCAAGGATAAATTCAATTGATCAAAAGTGACCGTAAAGACATTAATGTTACAAAAGTTTTCCATTTCAAATAAAGGCTTTTTAACTTTCTGAAGAAATGTGTCAGCATATTAGAATGACTGATGAACATATGATCTATAGGAAACAGTTATTTTAAATTGTAATAATACTTCAAAATATTACTGTTTTACTGTATTTTTGATCAAATAATTGCAGCCTCTGTAAACATAAGATGCCTATTTTAAAAACATGTAAAAACCGTACTGACTTAAACTGAAAACGATTTATTATTATTATTATGTTATATCTTGAATGTAAGTATGTAGTCTTCACTAGTAGATTGCTTTCACTTGTTTTTATTTGTTTATACTTAAAATAAGTGTAAATAAGTAATAAGTGATTTATCAAAACTGATATCTACAAAATAGATTTGCCAAAAATTGTTTGCCAAATTCATACAAAATACAGAGAAAAAAAAAATACACCTATATTAAAGCTTCATTCTCTGTAAAGTCCTAGGGTCTTAACATCTCATGCATTGCTGATTTCCAAATAAATTTACATTTAACTCAAACTTAATTTTCAATGATTTTTAGATATTTTAACTGGAAAATATAGGCAAAAATACTTAAGAATATGATGTTTTGCAGTGTGAGAGCTAGTTAGAGGTATAGATTACTAGTGGAAAGCATGAGAGATGGCATTGAGGTTTTTCTTTGTCAATCGTCTGTTTTGTTTGTTCGGTTGTTTTCTTTGAGAAAGCACACAACTCTGGAAGGACTGATTTGATTTCTCTGTTTACTGGTGACTAAATTGTCGCCCAGTGTCTTTGACTCGCACACTTAGAAATGTCACTATTACAAACAATTACATATGTGCATGCCTACTTCTCATCTCTAGCTATGTATCATACAACCCTCTGGTATCCTTAGTTACAATTAATAAATTATATTTATAAAGCTGCAACATGGTGTCTGTGTAGTAGCCTGTCTGAAGAGTAAGAGTCATATGAATTCATGAGTTTAATGTCGTAAGAAGGGCTATAATACATCTCTGGTACATACATTTGACTTTGAGTTTAGTCAATAAAATGCTCTTTTGGGAATTTTTTTAAATGCATAAAATCGTCCCATTTGAATTATAAGGTTCTATCTGCGTTCTGAGCAGTTTTGAGATATTTTTTGAGAAAGAAAGAAAGAAAGAAAGAAGGAAAGAAGGAAAGAAAGAAAGAAAGAAAGAAAGAAAGAAAGAAAGAAAGAAAGAAAGAAAGAAAGAAAGAAAGAAAGAAAGAAAGAAAGAAAGAAAGAAAGGTTTCAGCACCATGGACAGGGTTCTGCAATCACTGTTTGAATGAAAAAGCCTGTCCATTTATAGCACCAGAAAATGAGCGAGAGAGTGAAAAGCTGAGAAGGCTTGAAAGGTAAAGAGATTGAAAAACAGGAGGGACACAGAGAAAAAAAGACGTGTCCACAGACAGAGCTCATATGGTGAATGAGTTTCAGGTTTCACTGGAAAAGTGACATACTGCAGGAACACAGAGAGCAAAAGGCTGGGAATGAAAAACAGAAGACCAACTGTAAGCTGTGAAGTATTGAGAGAATGGGCTATATACACATGATTCTGTGTGTGTGCAATCAAACATGAGTGGGGGGAATAAAGAAGAAATCACCTCTTACTGAAATATAGCCTACGTAATTAGTGCATAAACATATGAGACTTGCGTCATGTTACTTCAAACCTTTATACCTGTCATATTAAAACGGATAACTACAGAACATCCTTTCGACTATCCAGTCATGCTACTCTTTTCATCTTTCACATCAGAGTTTCAGGAATGACAGTTTTCTCCAGATCATTCCTCACAGTGTCTAAAAGTTGAGTTAGACTAATAACTCTGACAGACTGCTGGTGCAAAAATAGGCTACTTCTGACATTCAAGTTTCAGAATAATAGAAGAGTGAAAGAAAGGAATAGGACATGAAGAGTCTCGGAAAGGATTATTCTGGACAATGAGACAACAGGCCTGAACTGTCAGGCCCGACAGTAGTAATTAATAATCATGACCGGTAATGATTATGACCATTTATCACGGTGCGCTCTGGAACACTCGACTCTGATTGGTCAGTCGAGGGTATTCAGCGGTCTGATATTTCCTAATATTCTCCATCGTTCATCATGGCAACATCACTACTGTCATATCTTTCGTCTCATACTGGACTTGCGCTCTCTTGTTTCATACAAAGGCAACAGCTATCTTCTTCCGTCTCAGTTATCCATCGCAGAGAAAATAACCCCAAAGCACGTCTGTATGTTAAGCTAGCTACTGTAAAATGTCTTGTTGCAGTAGGTTTTCTTTAGCAGAAGCTTTGAGATACAGGTCAATTAAAAAATGTAATCTAAACTTAAAATAATATTTCATCTCCACTTATTAATTTATGGGTAACACCAATTTATTTTGCGAGAAGCCTTGAAATATGCGGGACAATGAAGGCTACAGCTGGTCATTCACTGTAAAAAAAATAATCATGAATTTAACCGTAAAAGACTGTAAAAATGCTACAGTGCAAAACTGTTATAGTTTCTGTTATAGTAACTTTTATAGTGCAAAACCCACTATAGCGTGTCTGTTGAACATAATTTGGGTGTTTTCATAACTGTTGCAGTGACGTATATAACTTGCAGTGACGTTTAATAACTTTCAGGGGTGTTTTCACAATGAATATTAGATGCAAATAACTTCAAATTTGGTAAACCCATTGAACGTGTCTCAGATTGGATTCTTGATTTAACTGAATGTCCTTAATGCATATCTAGAAACTCTTTTCTCTAATGGATGACCTTAACTACGGTAACACTTTACAATAAGGTTCATTAGTTTCTACATTAGTTAACATTAACTAAGAATGAACAATACTTCTTCAGCATTTGTTAATCATTTTTAATGTTGATTTCAACATTCACTAATATTTTATTAAAATCTTGTTAACATTAGTTAGTGCACTGTGAACTAACATGAACAAACAATGAACAGCTGGATTTGTATTAACTAACGTTAACAAAGATTAACAAAAACAGTAACAAATGTATTGCTCATGGTTAGTTCATGTTAGTTAATACATTAACTAATTTTTAAGTAATGAAACTTGTTGTAAAGTGTTACCTTAACTACTTTGTGGCTGTGCCTATGGCCATTGTCTAGAGTCAGTATGTGCTTGATGTGGAAAGTATGTCTGGCTCTGTCATTGGTGTGAAGAGATGCTTAACTTTATGGGAAAATCAGAGAAAATCAGTGTAGACTGAAGATGTGGTCTGTGTGAACACTCAAGATGAAATAGTCACACTTCACTGAACAGACGGACTTGCAAAACGATGCAAGGGAGATGATCCACTTGACATTTACTTGATTGCATTTGCCTGGACATGAGCAAACACATTCACACACACAAACATACATACACATCTTAAACGAGAGGAAAGAAATCATATTTGTGCAGCTACAATAAGGGCAAGAGAGCAGACTTTCTTATTTTCAATAGGTGGTAACCAAACAGAAGCCTTCAGGATACTGACTATCAGTCATGAATTATTGAACAGATTGACTGAAAAGACTTTCCTGTATGACCCCACATACATAGAGGAGAAATACATCCATAAACAGATGATACTTTGAAATGAAGTATGCGTATGAAAACCAGCTTAAAAAAAGGGATGCTGTGAGAATAAAATGGGAAATGCCTTGTGAAATGATTTCACAATATAAGAGAATGTCACAATTATGAGAAATAAAGTCATAATTACCTTGTTATTGTTATTAGAATTTTTTTTTTGTCAATATATACCTTGTAGTGCTAATCTATGGAAGCGTGTTTCCGCCACTGAATAAAAAAAAAAATGAAAAAAATAATTGCGACTTTTTATGTCACAATTGTGTTATAGTCAGAATTGCGAGATATAAAGTCAGAATTGCTAGATATAACGTCAGAATTGCATGATATAAAGTCAGAATTGCGAGATATAAAGTCAAAGTCAGAATTGTGTGATATAAAGTCAGAATTGCAATATATAAAATCAGAATTGCGAGATATAAAGTCAGAATTGTGTGATATAAAGTCAGAATTGCAATATATAAAGTCAGAATTGCGAGATATAAAGTCAGAATTGCGATATATAAAGTCAGAATTGCGATATATAAAGTCAGAATTGCGAGATATAGAGTCAGAATTGCGAGATATAAAGTCAGAATTGCAATATATAAAGTCACAATTGCGAGATATAAAGTCAGAATTGCATGATATAATGTCAGAATCGCGAGATATAAAGTCAGAATTGTGTGATATAAAGTCAGAATTGCGTGATATAAAGTCAGAATTGTGAGAGATAGTCAGAATTGCGTGATATAAAGTCAGAATTGCAATATATAAAGTCAGAATTGCAAGATATAAAGTCAGAATTGCATGATATAATCTCAGAATCGCGAGATATAAAGTCAGAATAGTGTGATATAAAGTCAGAATTGCGTGATATAAAGTCAAAGTCAGAATTGCGAGATATAAAGTCAGAATTGCATGATATAATGTCAGAATCGCGAGATATAGTCAGAATTGTGTGATATAAAGTCAGAATTGCGAGATATAGAGTCAGAATTGTGAGAGATAGTCAGAATTGCGTGATATAAAGTCAGAATTGCATGATATAATGTCAGAATTGCGAGATATAAGTCAGAATTCTGACTTTATATTTCGCAATTCTGACTTTATATCTTGCAATTCTGACTTTATAACACGCAATTGCGACTTTATATCACGCAATTCTGACTTTATATCTCGCAATTCTGACTTTACATCTCGCAATTCTGGAAATTTCAGAAAAGTCAGAATTCTGAGATAAAAAGTTGCAATTAGCTTTTATATTTTTCATTCTATGGCGAAAACAAGCTTCCATACTAATCGCCTCACTGTTCTCCCCCAATCTCCTCTACTCATGTTAATTTTGATTACAAAAAGGACAAGCCTGATGAAACCTCAGGCTGAAATTTCAGAAACTTCTAGAATGGCCTCTCAGTCAGGCTCCCACAAAAACAAGCTGACAGAGCCAATCAGGCCTAGGACTGATTCACTCAGAGGCAGCATGTTAAATTGAAAAGCAGTGTGTGTGGTGCTAAAAGAACATCATGAATTCTCTGATTACTTTCTTTTGGTCTTCCAGGAAATAAAACCTTTCCTCAATCATCCTCTTATTCTTTCACTCCTTAGTTCTTTTGTTGTATTCCACTATCCTCAGCCAATTTTCTCTCCGCATGTGCCTGAGGAATTCAGAATACCTGGAGTTCCTCTCTGTTCGCTTATCCGGTTTCTCCAGATTTCTGCTCTTTCTTTTCCGCACTTTCTCTCTGCAGCAAATTTTGTGTGATAGTTTTGTTCTGTGGGTTCATGGTGCGCTCCACTGTTCTGTGCTTTCGGTGTGTCCCTAATCTTCAAAACACATAGGGTTTGCTTTAACCCTTTGATGCGCAAGCTATGGATACCCCCTCTAATGCGCAACATGGGTCTAAAAAGACCCGTATTCATTTCCTATGGTATTTCAGTGATGGCTGAGTGTTTTCTTTGCTGAATCTTTAATATATTTGTATTTTATCATTTGTTATTCCAGGTATTCATTAAATATCTTGTTTTTGATTTCCACAAATCATTGGGTTTATGTTTCCTTTCTTACTTTATAAACAAACACAGTTTTTGTATTTCTACATCAATTTTACATACATGGGTCTAAAAAGACCCGTATTGATTTCCTATGGTATTTAATGCATGGCTGGACTTTTCTTTTCTTTTTATCTTTTGAGATCAATTGATTTAAGCATTTAATATTCCATTGTCTATAAATTTCATGATTTGTAAATATTAAAAAAAACATTTTTTTCAATTACAAATTTTTTTTTCATTTTTTTCTAGGTTTTGTGTTACTATATCAAATGTACTTATCAAGCATAATAAAACAAAAGAATAAAGACAACATTTTGTTAAATTAATCATCTTAGAAGTAATTTAGACAACACATTTAACACTTGAAATGTTTTTTTGCCACTTTGTCTCACATATCATTCACATATCACAGATAACTGATAACACTGAAATTGAACTGTGGTGTAGTGTAACTGTATTGAATTGTGAATGTGATCAAATAAAAGAAAAGAAAACAGAAAAAAATAAAATCACACTGGTACAGCGGCATCTGAAATTGCCATCTTAGTGCTTACATGCCTCACAAATGACAACTACATGTTTGTGCTCCTTGCACACAGGCCTGGTGCACTGGAAACACCAGCTGATGACTTTTCTGACTTTGGCAGCTGGGAATCATTTCAATCATAGAATGATTTCAGTATAAGAATCATTTCAGCATATGAATGATTATGAACTGTTAGGCCTACTAAATGTAAATAAGCTTTAAAAAACAATCTTTTTTAGTGTAGTTAACATTAGCTATGTCAACAGCTAGCTAGCTAGTATTGGACATGTTTCTCCTTCTCACAAGTATCTCACTACGATTACAAGGTCAAGGTAACCATAGCCTAATATTGAGATATTGTGTTATCTTTTACAATATATTAAAAAAATGTCTGTGGTTAAAATAAAATAAGATAAATAATAATTTTTTACCTATGTGTGTAAAATTGATGTAGAAATAAATTTAAAAAAAAAACTAACATAATGATTTGTGGAAATTAATAACAAGATATTTAATGAATACCTGGAATAAGAAATGGTTAAAAAAACATATTTTTTAAAGATTCAGCAAAGAAACACTCAGCCATCACTGAAATACCATAGCAAATGAATATGGGTCATTTTAGACCCATGTATGTAAAATTGATGTAGAAATACAAAAACTGTGTTTGTTTATAAAGTAAGAAAGGAAACATAAACCCAATGATTTGTGGAAATCAAAAACAAGATATTTAATGAATACCTGGAATAATAAATGATAAAATACATATATTTTAAAGATTCAGCAAAGAAAACACTCAGCCATCACTGAAATACCATAGGAAATGAATACGGGTCTTTTTAGACCCATGTTGCGCATTAGAGGGGTTGCTATACAAAAACTATTTTTATTCAAAAAGCAAGAAAGGGAAAATAAAAATAAGGATTTGTGATGATCAAAAACAAGTTAATTGAGGAATACCTGGAATACTGAATGATGAAATTAATTTCTTGCAAAGATATAGAAAATGAAAACTCAGTCGGGTCTTTTTAGACCCATGTTGCGCATCAAAGGGTTAAATCCCCCTGTGCAAACACACAAACACTCACACATCCACACACAGGCCAGAGGGCACTGTTTGAACATCTGCTCATTGTCGCATTGTGCCAAAGCACCACTTTTCTCACCGATCCCATGCCATTCTTTCCAATTATTAACACAAGAGGTTTATTTATAAATTTTCAATTGTCTATTTTTATCCCTATAGTCTTTTTAAAAGGGAAATGCATACATTTAGCAAGCTCCAGAAACCTGCCGAACTAGGTGCGCTTCTGCCACAAATACCGTCTTAAAATTGTAGTAAATACAATCATATCATATTAGACACCTCATTTTGAACAAATGTTGAGATTTGAATGTCCTTCCCAGATAAGATGAAACATTGCAAAAAATAAGCTAGAAAAAAAAAAGAAAGAAAATGTAATTTAGCCTGGCCGAGGGTGCCACGCGAGTCAGGGCTGCCACTGCACAGTTAAACATGATTCATCAGACAACACACTGTTTAGTAAACAATTACTCACTTCTTGTCATATAACATACATCTTTTATTATCTTTCTAGTTTTTATTTGGACAATTATGAATAGTTCACCCATGGGCATCTGTTACTGCCATTAATTCAAATACCAAAAGGTACTCATTTATAGCCACCAGGGTGATCCCCTAAGATCGAAATATTCCCTTAGGGCCATTTCCCTGGTTGCATTTGCACCACCAGCATGAATACTGAAGTGACGTAAGGCAACTGACAGTGATATCATTTAGCGCTGCATTCAACACCTTTAACATCTCCATATTGTAAAGTGCCTGGACTTTGGCCATAACAATAAGAATTCAATTGAAATTTTGACATCAGTTACATACTCCACACTCTACTTTGTCAACCCGAGTTGCCCAGGGCATAATGACATGCACACGCACACACTCATATTTGGACATGTACATGCACACAAAAGGAAAAACAGGTGATTTCCGTGCATTGTCCATTGTGAAAAAGATCCTTTCAGCTAATCCAGGCAGAGTGTAAAAAAAAAAAAAAAAAAACAGGCTGAGTGCCCTCTTCAAAACACCATGGCAACTCTCCGGCCAGCTCTGGTTTATTTCTTAAAATGAATTCCCACTTTCAAACCTCTTATCTACCAATAATTCTCGCTCTCCTTCTTTCGTTGTCCCTCCACCATTCTTTCGTTGCCTTCTCTTAATGAAATACAGATACACTAAAATTGTAATGCTGACTATGACTACCAAAAAAATGGCTTCACTTTGTGATTTTGTGAAAAGCACAAGTAGAAGGCATGACATGTTACTAATTGACCCTAGACACAAATGGCTTCAAATCATGGTCTTTTTTTTCCTTTTAAAAAGGGGTGAGAGCTGTGATGAATAATGCATCAGTGCTGCTTTTCAATTTGTTAGTATGTTAAACTGCCTGAACCCTAGCCATCCTTCATTTTAACAGTCATGGATGCAGGAAAGGCAGAGTGTTTATATGGACGGCCGCTTCCCAGCACTAATGGAATGGGAAAGAGTGAGTAAAGAATAATTAAAGATAGCCGTTTGAATCCTTTCAGCTTGAGCAACCTAGAGTAAAGTCCTCTCTCTCTTCCACATGTCTTATATTACTCTCAAATATAGACACCATTTCTCTCACCTCTGGAGAAATGGGTCAGGGTGATAAATATTAATTTGTTTATTTGTTTCATGACAGGGAAATGAACACACCTGCTCCGAGTTACAATGAGCTCAATCGTATCCACCCACAGCGGCTATCACACAAACATGCACGCACACACTTAGGCAGAGTAGCACACCTGTGTTTTGATGTTTACACGCAGACAGAAATTCAGACTGAGGTGATTATCTGAATGTCTTTGTTTTGGTGTTTTGTAAAGACGAAGCCACTTATCTGAGAAGTTCATCGCCTAACTTAAATAAGCACTAGCCCTGCGCAATATTTACAGACAATGTCATTAATGGTAGAAAGGGAGAGATGTGATTTTAACATGCCTTTGAATCTTCAATTTTAAGCTACAATCCGAGACAAAGAGAGAGAGAAAAGAGTAAAAGAGTCAGACTTTGTCAGTGAAAGACAGTGTCTTTGTCATTTTGTTACTTTTGCCACTTTGTCATATTATCTGAGGCTTTATAAATATCCTCCAGGGAAAAAAAAACAATGAAGGGTAATAACATCCCCATTCCATTTGAGCTCATACTTCTGTCACTCACGCTGAGTCTCAGACTCGACTGTGCAGCTCACTGATGATCCATTCCACATTTGAGTTCTGACTCAAAGCAGATGGATATGAATTAATGTGCCATGTTTCAGGAGTGTTAGGTGAATTCATTAAAGTTCATTATACCGATAGAAATAAGCAGAATTAGCACCTGATTAAATTGAAAAAGCCTATGTGTGTGCGTGAAAGAGAGAGCGAGGGAGAAATTCAGAGTTAAGGCTGTATGGCTCTAATGTTGTTTGTTCCGGTATGATAAATTGCTTTCCTCATTACTCTCTGACAAACCCTTGACTGATTTTAATATCAGTCAGACCAGCACTGTTAGACTTTAATCTAGAGACTCCAAAAAGCTCAGATTTATCATTATGTCTGAACCTGGCTGCAATCAGTTCTGGGAGAGTTTGTCTAAAACATGCTGTGCAGTTCCACAGATGCAGTTGTGTGTATCAAATAGCTTTGTCCAGAGGAAAGCAGATTTAAAGGGATACTTCACCTCTGGAAAGATGAATGTGTATTTAAAATTGGGTCATTTATGTAGAAGAAATGTGAAATTATTTTTGAATTTGGAGCTTTCTAGACTGAGAAAAGACAGAAAATGTATTTTTGGCTTATGTGGATGAAAGACAACAACTCCCAGAATGAACTTGCTTCGCTGCCCTAGGAGGCCACGCCTACCCGTAACAGAGCGGAGTAGATAAACAACAAGTCTAGGCTACTAGTGAGTCTCCGTGATGAGTCTGTCCAGGATTTCGAGATCTAACTGAGTTCTACAGTCGTCATTCATTATGTTTACTGTGGCGAGCAGGACGAGGCAGAGGGCCGTGGGAGAATGGCGCGAGGATTGCTACATTTTCTTAGCAATGTTAAAACACACATCAACCAGTCACTTGTTTAGCATTCACGTAAACACTTCATTCAGATTCACCAATCAGAATGAATTCAGTTAGACTGAAACAAAAGGTGTGCATGTAAACAATGAATGGCAACTGCAGAAAGCAAAAGCTGACATTTTGTACAATCTCGGCGGCTGGACATGTCCAGGAAAAAGAGGATGAATGTTAACCCCTACTACTCAGCTTTCTCCACAGAACAAGAGCCTGCTAGCTTAGCTTCCAAAAAAAGATGGCTGACACTATGTGTACATTCTGTGAGTGAGAAACTCAAACAATGTTGAGAACCTGCGGAACAGCTCCTTCTACTGACTGTAGTCTTTAGCCTCAGCCCAAAAAATCCTCCGATGATGCGAAATGACGATTTTTGCGTCATCGGAGGATATTTTCCAGACAAAAAATATATAAATCTCTCGTCTCAGGGGGATATGAGGGTGGAGGGTTTAAAAAAAATGAAAATACTACAGGTTTTCTACAAATACAAAGCTTAATACAAAAACCTGAAGTATCCCTTTAACACACACACACAAAACCCTAATAAGTTAGAATTATGTAATTGATCTAAATATTGAGTAAGCTAACTCATGCATTTTAATAGCTCAACACAGTCTTGGAGATGGGGCTCAGTTCCCTTCATGCATCATGGATAGAAATAAATGCAAATATGTATAACATTTATAGAAGATAAATGAATAAACAGATAAATTAAAATCCATAGATAGTCCAGTAAGTAAATAGTTAGTGGGACCAAAGCAAATATCACCTCATGCCAACCGAGCACGCCTTATCACTGATCCACTACAATAAAATGTTTTCTGGCAGCAAAAGTTCATATAATTTCCTGTTGGCAGATGTCTACGAGGAAAACCAAAAACTAATGACACTGCATCTCACTTCAATTGCATGCCAAACATGTTATAGCATAATACTTCCAATAATGTACAGTATATAATATACGCAATAATGTATTAAAGCCAACATGAATTGCTATTTGTAACATGTTTTACTTTTGCATTTTTATCTGACAATAACATGTTTTTTTTTTGGTCAGTTTTTATTTCATGTTGGTACCCATTTCAGTTTTACATTTTGGGCACATGAGGAATTTCAAACATACCTTCTCCCATGTGGAGAGCAGGTTTAAATATGGGAAAGGCAGAGGAATGTTTGGTAACACTTTACAATAATAGTACACAAATAATCATGTACTAATACTTGAATTAATAGTTACTTCAACATTGACCCATGATTAGTGAATATATGAACAACAGCTCTTAACTATAACAGGAGTTAATACTGATTCATGCATGAATAACAGCAGCCTTAAACATGTTAGTATGTTAATCAATTAATTAATGCATTAATTAATGTTTGGGGTAAACTTGTTAGGGTTAACTGTATTAATTATAAATAAATAAATAAATATGCTTCAATTAGCATTACCTTATACCCTATTTACATGTAATTGTGTCTTATGTGTGTCTTTAATTGTATAAAAATAAAAGAACAACAACAATAAAATAAAATTTATTTTATTTTATTTGTACCACGGGTGTAAAGGAATAAGGATGACACTCTTATTGAATATGTGTGAATGAGCAGAGGTGCTGTGCCTAACACGGATTTTAATTTTGAAAACCGCATCTGTTTAATGGATACATTAGTGTAGGTATTTCACTCTTGATGGCAGCAGTGGAGTCACTTAAACGGAATGAGATTAAATTGTTTTTAATGATGAATGCATCATTGTGTGTTCGAGTTGTTACTTGTGTGAGTAAGGTTAAATGTAAACATTGCAAGTCATCCAGTGTTATTCACTGATGTCTGTGACAGTTGCTGGTGGCAAATGTATGAACAATTTTACATAGTGCTGCCCTTTTAATACATCTTTCTGCAAATCTAGAGCATGTTTGATTTAGTTTACCCCAAAGTGTTAATAATACATTAATTAACAAGCATGTACTAACCTGTAGTTCAGATGGTATTTTCATGCAGGAATTCAGACTCATGTCATAGTTTAGGTTAATTCTTCATTAGTAGTACATGTCTTAACTCATCATTAGTTCATAGTAAAGTAATTATTAATTCAGGTGTCAGTACATTATTATTCCTGAAGTGTTACCGACTGTTCTACAATGGAGAGAGATAGTGCTGGATCGTCCATACACACACATGCTGGCATACCGTATCATGTTGTTTGCCTCCATCAGTGTCTCCAAAGGTGTTATTTCAACTGTTAATCACATACTTCTCACACACAGACACCCTTCCGAGAGATAAGCACTTGTTGCAGCCCTCCACAGCCAAGCTATCAGATGAAAGACAAACACTTTGTGTGTACGTTTTATTTTGTCCTAATTACACATTTAATTTGTTACAGGAAATACATTTGATTGAGGGTGTGACGGTTAAGACAAGTGTAAATACATCACTTAGGGATTTTGGAGGTGAGAGTGTCTGTGTGTGTTTCTCCGTTGTGGTTCTCACCCACAGTAATAAGTGTCAGCATGGCACTCTCCTGTTCTCCTCCTCTCTTCCTTCATTACCATCCTATCAACCGTCCTTCACTCCTCAGGGAAGCACAGAGACCGAGCACACACACACCACTTAACAGCCATCTCCACATCCCACTAAACACCCCATATGTCACAGGCACTTCACTCAATACACAATCTGCTTCATAATACAGCAGCAAATTACCACAAAACCTTTGCTATTTATTCTTTTTCCGCTGGAGAAATTGGTAGGCACCGTGCATCCTTTTCTCAGACTTTTGTCTACCCACAATAGCCTATCTTGTTTTTGTTGTTTTTTGTTTTTTTTCCAATAACATTTCAACTAGTTGTTATACAAAAATGTATTCAGTTTTGCGTAGTACATGGTTTTGAAGGGCGCTGAAGACAAAGAGGAATAACTTTCTAGAAAAGCACAGTGACGTGACAATGAGCATTAATCTCTCTTCATTTTTCGCAAACAATATAGCAATACACTACCATTCAAAAGTTAATGTTTTTGAAAGAAGTCTCTTATGCTTACCTAGACTGTAGTTATTTGATACGAAATGCAGTAAAAACAGTAATATTTTGAAATATTGTTACAATTTAAAATAACTTGTCTAAATTATTATACTTTAAAAGTCATTTATTATTGTCGATTAGTCATTCTAAAGTGTTGATTTGTTGCATTTCTCAAGGATTATCATGTTTCTAATAACTCCGAAAAAATGAAAACTGTGCATTTTGTGAAAACTATGATATATGTTTTTTAAAGATTCTTATGAATAGAAAGTTCAAAAGAACAGCATTTGTTTGAAATCGCATGTTTGAAAATTATTAAAAATGTCTTTATTGTCACTTTTGATCAATTTAATAAATCCATTTTTTTTTAAATTTCACCATTATATTCATTTTAGCTCTCTTAGACTCTTATGTTCCTCTTTGTTGCGTCTGCATGTTCCTGTTTGCACGTCATAAATCAGTTGTCATGGTGATTCATTATGTTCCTAATTAGAGCACACCTGTTCGTATTTTGAGTTCAATCACGCTGTGTATTTAAGGCCCTGTTTACACGAGAATGATCACGGGTAAAAACATATTTTATAAAAAATATTTTATCAGACATGTCTTTCGTTTACGGTGTTTTGGGGGCTTAAAAACGCAAAAAAGTGAAACCACCATCGCATTCCCGTCTAAAACGCCAAAGTCTTCTCGCAGCGAAAGCACAGATCTGCTCAATAAAGGCCACCTAGCTACCTGGAGTGCATACAACATCGAATTTCACACACTTTTGCATCACTATATGCACGCACATTTCCCAGCCATAACGCTCGTCTATAAACACAGAAGAAAAAGTGATAACACAATGCTACTTTTGCGTTTTCTCTTCAGATCGTTCCAATGTAAACATAAGCCTAAGTTCCTCCTTTTCATTCAGTTGTTGTCTGGTATTGTTAATGTACTGTATCCCATAGTGTTACTTTGCCCTCCTGCAATTGGATAACCTAAATTTGTTTTATTAAAGAACCATTTGTTTGAGGAACTAGTTTGAACATTTTTAATCATCTTTATCTAAACCTGATTGTGACAACAACCACTTCAGATCACAAGAAGTTGTCAAAAGTCTCTGTGAACTCACCATCATGTGGCACAAAACATTATCTCATGGTTTGCAAAGCACAAATGAGTTAAACACACTTAGTCACAGGCGTTTTTCCCCTTCCAATCGTATAACACACACATAATAGACCACTTTTCTGAAGCATTTGTGCCATATTTATTTTAATTGCATAGACAGCCAGTACATTCTTCAAAACATCTTATCCACAGAAGAAAGCCATAGCGGTTAGTCAATTCCAGTTCATGCATATATTCCATTTTATGTGTCAGGAAGTCCACAAACCCGTTGTACATTTCACACATTTACAAGATGTGCCCTTGTAATACATTAATCCAAATCCCAGAGGGTTACGTGCAGCACATTTGGTTCTCTCGACTCGGACACCATAAGTAATATCAATATTTACTTGATCTATTATCATCTAAAACATGATTACTGGAATAAATGCATGAAACGGCCTGCGCTCATTCACAATCACTCCCTCGGTGTGGCTAATTTGTTTGCCTGTCTCTGTAAACATGGCAATATTTCAGAAGCGTCTGAATGAGTGCGGCTGTATGTTAGTGTGCGTCGGGTCTGTTTGAACACCTTAAGATTAGAGTCATCACACACACACACACATGCACATACTTGCAGATCCACGTGCAAGGACAAAAACACAGTTTATCAGCCAACCAATTTTAGGAAATGAAGAAGAGACAGGATGTCATTTCAGTCTAGTCCATAAATCGACATTGTCATGATTGGTTGACTGTCTGGAGCTCTGCCGCATGTTTAACTATAATGAAAGCCAGCTATAATTCAGCACGGAAAAGCTGAAGTAATGCAGTATAGTCTTTGATTATGATAATATATGTACATATTTCTGCAGCTGATTAAGAGAAGCAAATGTGCAACGCCCGACACGGTCAAAAGCTTTTAACATGGCTAATTTCCATGGAAAAGGGGGTTGTGTGTGTTGAGGGAAGGTTGCTTTTGGTCTTTACAGGGTGACAGGTTAAGATTCAGGATTTGGTAGCCTGAAGGTTCGATTCTTAAAAAGGAATCACCATTATATCACGGCATACTTAAAGCCACTTCATGATGCAGAAAACATTAGTGAGTGGTCATGTAGAGATAATAAAGAACTTTTGACATCAGTCTAGAATTATACATCGGTATTCGGTATCTAAACTTTTTGATGCGAAGGACCCCCTTCCTAAAATATAAAGCTAGCTGCATATTTACTAATTTTATACTAAGTGAGAAATTCAAAATATTTTAATGTTTTACTCAAGTCTGCATTTATACGATAAAACAGTAATATTATAAAATAACCTCTATTTTAATGCATTTCATTTATTTCTGTGATTATTTCTGACGATCCTTCTGAAATCATTAAAATACGCTAATTTTCAGCTCAAAAAAACCTTTTTTGACCAATTTTTAAAACAGCAGTACTATAAAGTATTTTTTAGGGCTGTCAAACGATTAATCGCGATTAATCGCATCCAAAATAAAAGTTTGTGTTTACATAATATATGTGGGCGTAGTGTGTATAATTATTTTGTATATATAAATAGACACACGTGCATGTATATATTTAAGAAAAATGTGTTCTTAATATATCAAATATTTATATTTATACATAATATTAATTATGTATAAATATATATAAAGTATATACTTTCAGATTTATCTTAAATATATACATGCATGTGTGTGTTTTTATATATACAAAATAATTATACACACTACGCCCACATATATTACGTAAACACAAACTTTTATTCTGAATGCGATTAATCTCGATTAATCGTTTGACAGCCCTAGTATTTTTGTATAAACCACACATTTGATGAAGCCGTCACAAAAGCAAAACAAAACAGATTGGCCACTTTCAGGTGGGCCGACATCTGTGTGTCTATTTTAGGAAGTGTTTAAGGGCCTCCTGGAAGAAGAGGTGTGTTGTGGTTATCTGTCCAATTCACACTTCACGAAGGTGAGAAGAGAAGAGGAAACCACGTATGAGACAGACAAGCTATCACATGCACCCCACCCCCCTCATTGGAAAACAGTGCGGTTGTCACAGGAACGCTGATGAGGCGTACCGATCCTAGCAGGCACAGCGTGCACCTTATCTCCAAAGCAACTATGAGCGGACACACGTGTAAAGTGGGTGACAAGGCACTGTGTGGATCTGCAGCCCTCCAGCAAGGCCATCTGTCCACACACATCACATCAGCCCTAATGAGGCAGATAAAGGTCAGCTCAACACCGCTCCAGTCAGGAATGCCCTCGGCCAGCCCAAGGGACAGACAGATGTCCTGATTACAAAGGGCCACTGGATTAGAAAAAAAGTGCTAACTGGTGCAATACCTGGATCAGTACGATGTTGAAGAAGAAAAGTCGGAGAGAATATACTGGATATTTAAACCGCTAATGTTCTGGTTGACTCTTTTTAATATCATAAAACCTGCTTAATTAACCCCAATTTCTGAGTTGACTATTCCTGGCCTTATGAGAACAAATTCCAAGCAAAGATGTACATTAAACATCCTCCATAAAAAATAAAGGAATCACAAAAATCTATTATTGAAACATGAATAAATTGCTTTTTATGTTATTTTTTTGGCACAGATTTTTATAGATGTCCTCTCCTGCTACTGAATTTAAAAAAAAAATTAAAACTATGGATATGTTCTAAATGGTATAACATCGTACTATACTATTCTCTTGTTTTGTCTCAAATGTATTAACTAACATGAACGAACCATGAGGAAAACATTTGTTAGTGTATTTATTAATCTGTGTTAAGCTGTTCATTGATTGTTCATGTTAGTTCAAAGTACATGTTAACAAATACAACTTTTGATTTGAATAATGTATAAGTAAATGTTGACATTAAAGGGTAACCAGGGTAAACCCCTGGTCAGAGCCTGACTCCACCCACTGACAATATTATAAATAATGCTGGGTGTGGGGTGGGGGGCAGTTAATAATGCGGGGGCGTGCACCTGAGACCCACAGTGAGTGACAGCTGCTGTCAGACTCTAAAATGGAGAGTGACTGGAGTGACGCAGGTAGCTTTGCAACAGAGCGGTCATTTGAAGTCGAGGACTTCACCTGAAGTGGGGGAGGGTGAATTGTCTGTGGACACAATTCAATTCACAGTGCCATATCAATTCCAGCCGCTGGCTCAAACTGCGGTCTTAACTCCCACATCGTGATCGGCATCTGATGAGTTTTGTCGAGTTGATGTCAATAGTGGGCATCTTCTCGGCATGTTGATATTTTGCCGGTATGTGAAAGAAATCCAGCAAAAGGTGCTGGTGTTGTGCCTAATTTCGACCCCCTGCCAAATTATTACCCCCCTCGTTGAAGTCAGTACCTGATTGCCTAATCCCAACCCCGCCCCTAATCCTAACCCCTCCCCCACAACTAATCCTAAACCTACCAGTACTAGGGGGGTAATAATTTGGCGGGGGTCGAAATTTGGTACGGTACGTTTGTCAACCCCAGAGGATTAACTTTAGCCTAACCATAAATTGTGATTAAAATATACATCAATATCACATCAAGTCCATGCAGGAGGAACAGTGTTTGGCACTGTTAAATCTATGCTAACTTGAAGCTATCCTAACTGTACTATGCTACTAACTAAATAGGCTACACAAAATAATCTAAATGACTATATAAATGCTATGCTAAATAGATGCTACAATACTCAATCCTGATCGTTTTCAATACTCATAATTCCAACTCTTGACTCGCAGTGGTTTTGACGAAACAAGATGATTTTTAAACTGCCGAGGGCGTGGTAGCACGTGAGCTGAAACCTAAGTACGTCAAGAAGAACCGCAAACATCCAATAGGAAAATTCAACTGCAGTAGCCACCGTTCAACCTGAAGAGGGCAGCACTAAAGCGTTTTTACACCATATATTGTAGAAATAATACACTTTATACCCAAATGTCAAAAAAGTTACTCGAATCAATGATCAGCATGAAAAAAGCCCCATTCTTACAGATCACTAACTAAAAAAAGCTGGTTTAGGGTTGACAAAGCTTAAAGGGTAACTAAACCACTGGTCAGAGCCTGACTCCACCCACTGGCAATATTTGAAAAATGCTGAAAAAGTGGGCAGACCCCAGCGGAGAGAGAGGGGACGAATTAGATGCTAAAACACTCTATCCTGATCGTTTTCAATACTCGCAATTCCAACACCTGACTGGTTTTGACGAAACAAGCTGGTTTTTATACTGCCAAAGGGCGTAGCTCGTACCAAGAGCGTGGTGAGCTGTAACCTACGTACGTACGGAACATCCAATAGGAAAATTCAACTGCAGTAGCCACCGTTCAACCTGAAGAGGGCAGCACTAAGACGTTTTTACACCATATATTGTAGAAATAAAACACTTTATACACAAATATCAAAAAAGGTACTCGAATCAATGACTGGTACCAGATCCATTCTTACAGATCATTAACTAATAAAACTTGGTTTAGGGTTTAGTTACTCTTTAATAAATGCAGTAAATACAATTATAGTCCCCATATAATCCCAAAATGCAGTTTACCTCTTTCTCAGCCCATTATTTGACTGGACAGCCAAAAGTTTTACAGAAAATAACTATATATCTTGATTGACTCAATTTGCTGAACTTGAGGTCATGTGACAACAATGTATATTTCAATGTACAAATATATGTTGTTTAATTAACAAAATTAAAATTAAAAAAATCTGTATATTACAATCTGAATGCAGTAAACGAATGTTCTTTTGTGGAAAAAAAAAACACAAATTGGTGCATTACATCAGGGTAATTTTGGGGTGAATGACTAGCAGAGAGATTACACGGTTTAATGATATTTCTTATGAGACACAGGGGAGCAGAGTGACCACAGGTGTGCACTGAGCACTGAACCAGCAAACTACATCAGCATCAGTCCACCTCCACACTGCACTGCACAATAACCTTCCTCTCTCTGTCTCTGCATGCTTCCTTTCCTCAGTCATTCACAGTTGAACTTTCACACTGCACCTTCCACACTTTCACAAATGATAGTTGTGCATGCTTCTAACAGGATCAGTACAGGACTTAGATCCACAGATGAGCCCTCCTGTAGGAAAAGAATCATGAGCACCAGACGACTTTAGAGACAGTAAAAAAAAAACTAATTTTCTCCAGCGCCCAGAGCCCTGGGACCACGACAAATTGAAAACTGTCAGTCATGAATCTTCAATTAAAGGGAGTATTTGGAAATATATTACTCTGCAACTTTGCAGCAGCTGTCACAAAAGGAGATCAGCCATGCTAATGACTTAGAGCCGTCAGGAATAGAAATATTCATAAAATGATTGGATGTCAAATGAACTGGTTTCATTACTTTCATCACTTTCGCGTCTGTAACTTCACTTGCCTCACATGGTCACAATGCATTATTATGCTGTACATGGAAATTAACGAACAAGAGAGAAAAAAATTCCTTTGGCTGAACTGAATTTAATTTAATACAGTGGTTCCACACATCGGAAATGGGTTTCTTATTTTAACATTAAATTAAACTGTGAACTAAGTGAATTGATACAATGGGATTGCATGTCAAAGGAAGCAATCTTATGCAGCTATAACTATGGAACCACAGTACACATTAGAATGCTCCATACATCCATTTCTATCCCCTCTATGGAGAGACAAAATGAATCTCTCTCTCCAATCATTTGCACAGTAATTGCTTGTAATTCCAATAAAGAAACATACTCTTCAGCTATTCATCGATCTCCGACCTAAACACAATGATATCCCCCGAAAACCCCAATGTAACAGAAACTATTCTCAATTCGAACATAGTAACACTTTTAACACTAAGTGGTCTTCGACCTCGTCCATGAGTGTTACCTCAAACGTAAACGCGAAAGGCGAAGCTTGAATTAACGGGTATGTCCATCTTTGGCTAATGTACTTTCAAGATGGAGGGACCGACATTAGAACCATAGATATGTATATAAAGGCTAGATGTGTTACGGCGGAGTTTCTATCGTCATCACCGGCGGCCATCTTGTCACAGACAAGCTGATGTAAGATGAGTGTCAGCATGAACACAAATACTCTTATCTCGTTGAAATCTTGAACGATTTACAAACGGTTTGGTTTCTTACAAACGTTATTAATGTGGCTATAATTATCTGGATGATTATTTATTTATACACTTATTATTCATAAGTATGCAGTGTCATAGCTACATCTCTGACGTTTATAACAAACCAAACCGTTTGAAAATTGGTAGAAAATTGAGCAAGTTATGGAAATAGTACATGTAAATGTTGCGAGCGAGCTGCCTGTAACAAGATAGCCGCCAGGTGCAGACGACGATCTCCATTGGCCAGCAGCGCTGACGACACATCTAGCCTATGATTAACCCCTATGTATTTTCAATGGCATATTGTACACTCACGAGAATACTTTATTACTCGAACAAAGGAAATATACATTAATGAGCACATATATTTTTGAAAGAACTAAGTGTTTTTAGCTAAGAATAAACTAAAAGAGTTACACAGCGTAGCTTTAAAAATGGTTTAGTCCGATCTAAAATATTTATTATTATTCAGTTAGTGACAAACATCAGACGGACCCAATAAAATTGTAAGACCCACCCCAGCTCGTGAACAGAACCGAGTTGAACCGAGTCGGCAGTTTTTCCCTCTTTGTCGCCATCTCTGTTTGAAATCTGCAATTGCAGCTTTTCGCTGAATTATCAACGTTACGCGAGTTGTACTTTGACACGGCACAGCGTGGATGAACACAATGTTTGAGGACTGTGAGGCTGTCAGTCACCGCACTGGTGTTGTGCCGAATTTTGACTCCCACCAAATTATTAGCGTAAAATATTACACAGTACGAGATAACCTCTCGTAAGAGAACCAAAGTGATCTGTGTGTTTTGTCGTTGTGAACTCCGCTATCATTGCAGCACGTCCAGTCAGAATTACCACTTGATGATGGCCAAGCGCACACACACAGCTGATGTGAATTCTCCACCCACTCGTCAATATCATGACCTCGTCAGTATTTCTTTCACGCTTTTATTAAATGGACAGTGTTACGTTGAGAGATTATTTGCTCCAAGTGAGAATGTTAGTGTGAAATTGAACACTGCATATGCCAATGTTGTTTCCAATAAAAAACATTTGCACAAAGCAAGCTGATCCACGTTTCCATGTTGATAAGAGCATTAAAATGAGAAAAAATAAATAAATAAAGGGACAAAAAAAGAGACATTTAGAATAGATAAAAATTATTCGAAAAATAGATAAAATAGAATAGATAAAAATTATAGATATAAAATTATAAAACTAATTGAATTAATTAACTATGACATTAATGCAATTAATCATGGTTAAATATTTTAATCGTTTGACAGCACTAATATATATAAACTCATTTAAAAATTACAAAAACAAAACATAATACTAAAAACTTAACCTAAAATGAATATGAAAACTGAAAATATTAAAATAAAATGTAATCAAAACTATTAAATGTGGATAAATAATACTGGTGGGTTGTAACTAATCTGGCTCTAAATTTAAATGCAATGAAATTAAGCTCAAAGAATTGTGCTGTATTAGGTCATTATATATAAAAAAACTAAACAAGCAGAAAAAAAATATTTTCTGAGAGCTCAGTCCATTACATTGTATCTTTATTTTACTCATAAGGCAAAGAGAGCTTTATTTTTATTTTTACAACTTTATTTGACTTACAACTGTATTCGATAGCTCTCTCCATGACATTATAAGTACTTGAAAACTGTATTTGATTTAAAATAATCATATTTTCAAAATGCATTTATTTAAAAATTGCTTAAAATCAGCATGAATCTGTAACTTGTGAAATCAGTTAAAAGTTATGAACAAAGTTTAAATGTGGGTAACTAAGATTCAATCAGTTAAAAATATGAGATTTGGATTTGTTTATAATAAATATATAAACCTGGTTGTTGAAAAATATGACATAAGTTTTTTAGATTATGTTAAAATTGATAGATTAATATATATGCAATCAAAATACAAATCCTTCAATTTAGGCCTATTTTTTTCAGTTATGTTTTTAAAGGCCCAAAAGCACATGCATCTTTACTCAAGTTAACTGTTGCACACTGTTCACTTGCAACATTTCAGTGAGGAAGTAATAACAGGGAAGAGGAAGTAAATGGAAGAGATGAAAGCCTGCAGGTAAGTGTAAGGCACAGGTGAGATCCAGTGAGAGTGATTATTGACCTCTGTCCCTCAGGACACCGGTGGGGTGTGAGAATGAACTGAGCCCCTCAACATGGATATATTAGCCTGCTTTTAGACAGATAGATAGTGGGAGGGAGAGAGAGAGATGGACACTTGATGAAGTGAGAAAAGAGAAGCAGCTCTTGCAGGTGGAAGAGGCAAAAACTTATTACAAAATAACCATCTGCTTCTGCCTGTGAAATATAGCAGCATGTGTGAGACTTACAGATGTAAGAGGTGTTGAAAGTAATAGCAAGTAATAGCACCCTAGACGTCATCCACACAAACACGCAGATGCATAACGCGAGACGCACTGAGAATGTTTAATGCTCTTCTTGACCTCAGATCTCCCTCACATGTGTGAATAGCCCAGTCCCCCAGCGCCACACTAAATGTTAGCATTAGCATTTTGGCATTTCAAGTGTGTTTGCAACACTGACTGTGTGTGTGGGAGCTTATATCAACACAGAAAAAAAATGTCCCATCTCCTTATTCATACTCGTTGACCTCCGTGATCCTCTAAAGCACAAAGCAATACTAAGGGGTGTGTGGGGTGTGGGATGGGGATGAGGGGAACAGTGTATTAATTTTTGGTTTCATGTAGCTAAATATAGCCTATTGCAGGTGTGGTTTAGACTGGAGAGTGTTGGAACACAATTAGTGTCGGTGACTAACTTTGTTTTGCTTTTTTCACAATTGTGACTTTATCACACAATAGTGCATTTTTCCTCACAACACAAGTGACTTTTTATCTCACAATATCTTACAATTTGAGTAGTTCTTATAATTGTGACTTTTTATCTCAAAATAGTGACTATATCTCACAATTTTAAATTTGTCTTCGAATTGTGACTTTATTTTTCACAGTACTGACATTTTAGTATCTCCCAGTAGAGTTTATATCCCTCAATTATGACTGCCTCTCATTACAGTGACCTAATATCGCAGTATATAACTTGTACTGCAAATCTTGTAACTGCAAAGATGTGACTATTTCTTCATTTAAAGGGACACTTCACCCATTTGCATTAAACTTTGTATCTTTAGAAACCCAGTCATATTTTTAAATGGTCATGGTTTATTCCCTTATTTTCCCCTGAGATGGGAGAATTAATGATTTAAGTCTTTTACTTCCTGCTTATTATGACGCAAACTCGCCATTTTGCGTCATAATAAGCAGGAAGTCATATTTCATTCAAATCTGTAGAGACTACAAACATTAGCTCATTTTTATTCAAGGGTGTGGGACCCACTCACCCTACAGGCCTATTTCAGATCAGTGGGTGGGACTTCAATTGCAGAACTGAATCAATATCAGCCATCTTGTTTGGAAGCTAAGCTAACCAGCGCTGTGGAGATAGTAAGTTATGACAATGACGGAAGAAACTAAACATGGATTTAGTTTGGATTTTGGATTTTGAAATTCTTCTGCTCAGATCCGATGTTCGTGGCTGTCTTTACGAGCCGCAATATAGTGAAGAGCAGCTGAGGCTGATGGAGGAACCGGAGGCGGCTGCCTGTCGCGGTCGAGGAGCCGGACTGGCTCGAGCTGAGGCAGACTGCTGGTGCCCATGCTCTCGCTGTGAACTACGAACAAATGTGTGTCTGCTGCAGAGAATTTAAACAATGGCAATTTCTCCTGAACGAAAGCTCTGAATCAGACGATCACACGGACGTTGGTGTTGTGATGGGAACCATCCTAGTTTGAACATCCAGGAAGATGCAGTAATTCACCATATAGAAATATATGGTGAATTATATAGAATTTTTTTTTGCCCTAACATAAAGGTCTATACATAACACCACCCACACACAATAAAGCATGCTGGGAATAACCTTTAACTGTGGTTACTGCTATTGCCATGTGTAAGTGTGTGTGCATATGCATGTGTGTTACTGCGTAAAGGACTGGAGCAATTATTTGTATTAGAAATTTGGAACGATTTGAATCTATCGTGGTGGGCTTTTCTCATTCTGTCAATTTCAGTCAATGGGGGCAACAGGTTTTATCACAGCACAAGTCAGGAATATAATTAAACTGTCCTGTGTGTACACCCATAGCTAGGGCTAGCATATCAGCTGAAGTGGCACTTTAAGCAAGACAAGTACATAATGGCTAGTTTTATCATTTCATGGTTAATGTAGTTGGCACAGTGTAGTGCGGGTTGAAGGAGGACTCAAAGGCAAAAAGCTCCAATTCAAACATTAACTAATACAAAATTAAAGAAACTGGTACAGGCAGGTAGATCCACAAAACACAAATGACCGATCAAGACAAACTGAACAGAAGCAAACTAAATACAGAGACTGATGATCAATAACGAGGTGAAGACAGATGAAACAGATGATGATAAACAAAACACAGGTGACAACGGGCAGATGTGTAAACATGAGGGATGCTGGGAAGTGTAGTGCAGAGACAAAGACAGACTGGTGCAGACGAAGACTGTGACGGTAGTATGGTTTCATGCCTTGTACCCTACAGACAAAAAAAATAATGTATCCGAGTGTAGTTTGTTACTCAAGTGTAACCATCAACTGACTGATTGATTGATTAATACTATTAAGCAGTGTGTGTGTGTGTGTGTGTTTGTGTTAAACTGTGAATGACTAATGCGAATACTTAAATGATTCGAAGAATGCAATTTTCTTCCGTCCTGAAATATTTCCTATTGAAACAAGACGTTAGAGCAGGACATACCAATACTTAAATAGCCATTAGACTTTAGTTCAGGTTAACTTTTTGTCATTGTATGTACTTGCGATAGGGGGAGGGACATTCTTATAAGATAGTATTTCGATTGGTTGAATCGGATGTTTAGTACAATAGCTGAATATGTTGGTAAAGTGTTCTGTGGACTGAACTTTTGTATACCTCCTCCCTTGTTTCTACTCAACTGCCTTTGTCTGACTGTTTAGAAATTTATTCCAAAGCACCAAATATGTCCTTGTGTGAAGTCCTTGTGTATATGTTTACCATTGTGTGCGAGTGCTCCAAAATACGTTTCATCTGCCAGCTGTCGAGGCTATGACAGCCAAACTGGAAGCTCTTTGAAATATGAAACGCCAGAGCTGAGCTGCATTCAGTTATGTGTAAAATTACCTACACAAACACACATATATACAATACATCACAAACCCACAGTTATTTTAAATTGGAATAATATTTGTAACAATTAACAAGATTACTGTTTTACTGTATTTGATCAAATAAATACAATCGTGCCCCAAAACCTTTTGTGTTTAGGATTATTTTGACAGTTAGTGTATATTATCAGCATCACACTAGAAGTGCAATTCACAGAGTCATATATGTGTTTGTCTGTGTCCATGATCAACAAAAACCTCATTCACCCTGTCAATCATCAGCTAATCGTCAGAGGAATGCAACACAACAACACAATCCAATCATAAGGAGGTAAAGGTGGCCCAGAGGTGAGAATACCAATCAGCATTGAATCATCGTGTTCTCCAACATACCCATGCAGATGTGATTACAGGGTCTACGGGTCAAACGACTGCATCATCCTCGAATGGCTGATGTAGGAAACAACGAAACTGCACATTTTACTGCAGTCTCTACACTACAGAGACCAAACACACTGTTTGGAGGGCAACATAGGGCAGGATGTTGAAGGATATTAAGGCCATATTAACAGGCCATATTATGACCTTTTACAAAGTCTTGATTTGTTTTTTGGGGTATACTAGGATAGGTTTTCATGTTTGAATGTTTAATTATTTTGTTATTGCAGCACCTCTCTTTCCAGTCTGTCAGTAATACTATTTAGCTCTGTTCTCTATGAAGCCCCTCCTTCCAAAAAGCGTAATGTGCTCTTGTAACCCCTCACACCCGGGTCCTACTCGCCCCGCTCCGAGCGGGCCTCGAACCCGGGTCTCCGGCATGAGAGTCAGGCGCGCTAACAAGGAGGCTAAAGACTGTAGCCTCTAGTGTCTGTCGCTAGAGCGTCTATTGAGATCGGGGAGTGAGGTTTACCCGCACAGCAACTACCAGCTGGCCTCCGTTACACTCTCACTGGCCGACTGGACCACTGTGCCGTAATTGGTCGACCACTTTGAGCGTGTTTTGGAAATACCCAGCCCGTTCTCATCCCATGGCGTCATATACTGACGCTTTTGCCAATGCGTAGACATCCAACACACATGGCACCCTTTAGCGTCACTATGAGACACAGATATATATGGGGCAGAAGGCGCCTCCTAGTGGTCTAACCCTAACCCTACCCCAGACCTAAACCTACCCACACTCTGTGCTATATTGTGTTATATTGACGCTAAAGGGTGCCATGAGGGTTGGATGTCTTTCTCTTCCCATACGGATTTCAAAGCATTCTCATCCCAAAGCGTCATTGGGATGAGAATGTGTTGAAATACCACACTCCATAACCAAGACTTTCAACACACTACTAAAGCAACTACTCAGCCTTTTTTTTTTTGTTTAGTTATTTCATATGCCATGGGACTGGAATTATTCAGAAAAGTAATATTGTGACGGAAACTGTGAGTTCAGAAATGGTGCTTAATGAAGTAGAGAATAACTCCCTTTGGAGTGATTTTGTGACTTTACAGAACTTGTCCATGCCCTAACAGCAAGATCACACACTAAAGAAAGTTGAACATGTAAAAAAGTATAATAGGTCCTCTTTACTCTGTGCTGCGTCTGTTGCAAACCCAGCCGCGAAGAGCAAGCTAAACAAATATTTTGCCCTGAAACAAAGTGTTGCAATATTCTTGATCTGCATATGAAAAGAAAACTAAACATTTAGCCCCTATGTAGTGTATGTATATATATATATATATATATATATATATATATATATATATATATATACAGTATATATTGTGTCATTCAGCCAAACAATACAGAGATATGAGTTAGTCTATTCAATTTAGTCTATTAGTCTGTTACTCCCAACCCCATCCTAAATATCATGCTACAGTACACTACATATCAAAAAAACATGGACCAATGGTATTTTTACTCAACCCTTAATTTTTTTTAGGTATGTTAGCTTACTGCCCTTCACATACTGTGCAAAGTCATTGTTAGTCAAAATTATTTGATGTCTGTATTCTTTCCATAAGATCCCAGAGCACTATAAGAACCACTGCGGGGTCATTCTGATAGGGTCATGTTGCCTCATTTGGCGTAATTCGGTTTTAATAGAGTGTTGTCAAGCTGAATTCTATACCACATGACACATAGACTACAGCACCATCAAATAGCTGCACAGGTATTTGAAGCAGCTTAGCGTCAAATACAGTCACAAGGAACACAACCAATGCTCACAAAAACATAGTAAGGTGGACCAAAGACAGCCTGTGCGTATCTTGTGAGACTGTGTATCCCCTGGGTTTTGTTTCAGGCCTGTTTAAGCTAGCCAGCATCAGGAGAGCATGCACAAAGTGATTAGCTCCTCTTCAGTAGATCCCCTCAGAGAGAGAGAGAGAGGAGAAAGAGTGAGTGTGCATCTGGGGATCTGGCTTACTTATCACACACTGGCAGGACAGAACGCTCACCACAGGGACCTACAATCATTACGCTTAGTAACTCAGCATGTCTCTCCCGCTCTAAAAACAAATACTCAAACTGAGGACACATTCAAATACAGAAACACACTCTCATGATGAGCATTATTCTACATTCTTAAATATCAAGGTTACTTTTCGGCATATGGTTCCTTTTCCATAAATAGAACATTTCCAATGCACAAAAGGTTCTTTATACTGTAGGTTGTTTTGGTTATGGAAATATTCTTCACAATAAGAAAACATGGTTCTTATAAGAACTGTTCACAGATGTTTGGGGAACCCAAAATGGTTATTTTATTGCATCGCTACCATAACCATCTTTTAGAATCTTTATTTTTAAGGCCTTTCTGTGCCTGAAAAGCTTATGATGAATGAATTGCACTTCTTGACAAGCACCATTTTAAACCAACAGTTCAAATTATAGCTGTTGTAACAGCGTAGTCTCATCCCAAGACGTCATACAACTGACGCTTTTGATCATACGTCAACATCCGCCATTTTAGGGTACCCGTAAACATCGGTTAGATGACATTATCGAATCCTACCCCAGACCTAAACCTACCCCATCACCTAACTGACGTTAAAGGTAAAGCGTCAGTTGGATGATGCCCCAGGATCGCCATCTAACCAACATTTAAGGGTACCCTAAAAAGGCGGATGTTGACGTATGGTCAAAAACGCGATGAGACTGTGTCAGTTGTAATTATAATTGTGTTTTCACTGTTACCACAAAATAAGCAGCAAAACTGTTTTCAACATAATAAGAAATATTTGTTTAATTGGTTACCCGTAAGCCAATCACATAACGCAATCACCTCTCTCTCTCCAACTTAAAGGTGGGGTAGGTAGAAATTTTCTAAAAAAAAAAAAAACCTTTTTCCCAAATTTGTTTAAACTGCCTATACCAATACATAATTAAAATGTAAGTACTCTGAAAAAGAAAGTAGTGTCTGTAGTCCTCTCAGTGATGCAATAAACACAGCTCATTATTTCTTTCACTCCCACCCCCTCCTGTCTGGGATCTTTACAAAGCCACACTACCAAAAAACATGAACACGCGCTGCCGACCGCACTCAGCTGGAGGACGCGTTTACCAGCCCCGCGAAGAGGAGGAAAAAAAAATATACTATGGAAGTCAATGAGACCAGAAACTGTCAGGTTACTGATATTCTTCTAAATATCAGAAAATCGACTGAATGGATTCAAAAACGGTGAAACTCAACTTTTTAACTCTGGGGGTTTTTAACTCTTGGAATTTTCCAAGAAAAGTATCCCTTTAAAACAAACACACATACACACAATTAGCGGCTCTCCAGAAGCAACAGCTGCTTGTGAATGCAAGGGCAGAGTGGACTGATCAATTGGCTCTATGCGCTTATTAAATGACTGCGATAGTGCAACAGAGGAACTTTAGTGAGGAACTTTAATCCAGCCCTGTAGATCCACACGCACACCTCTGAATGTGATTAGCATCGAACCCATGCACCACACATGAAAAGTAATTAGTTGCTTTGATGAGAAGATTAATGGTTAGCATTTAATTATTCTGGTACGGGTCAGGGCTTTTCATGTTGCTAGTGCTGGAATCAGTATCAGTATCTTACTAATTGAGAAGCCATGTTGCGAATCTCTGTTGTGTAATAGATCTTCATCAGCCCAGCCTTGGACAGTCTCTCGACAGAGAGAGGAGAGAGAGAGAGAGAGAGAGAGAGAGAGAGAGAGAGAGATTAATGCTCATGAAGAAACAGCTGACATGTGAAATTGAATTACATAATCTCTATTGCTGTTAAAGGCGTGTGCGTAATTTAAAGTTCAGTGTTATATGTACATGTGGCATGTCTTCTCAACTGCATGATTTGTGTGCATGTCAAACACCCTTGCCCGTGCTGTACGACATCCCGCTGTGTGCAAATCATTGAGATAGACCTCTGAATACCTAGAAAGTAACTTTAGCTATTGTTAAACTTCTCATCCCAAACAGTCTAGAGAAATTTGCATAATTTACAAAACATATATATAATATTAAATGAGACTTTTACATATGTATTAAATGCTTTGCTTGCTTTTACTATATATCTTGCAAAACGGGTGAAAATAAATAGACACATTTCAGAATATATACAAAAACCATAAGGTTTTCTTAAAATATACACTTCATTCATTTGTATAAATGCCAAGGTAAATGTGAAACTAAGCAAACAAATATCAAAAAGAAAGTCTTACACTGATATCGCACGCACACTTTGTGTCATTTCTACAACTAATATGATGCTGCCATGAAATGAGTCTGATTCAGAAACCACTGTGACTACATTCCTTTCTTGAAGGGAAATAAATGAACCAAAGCACATGATCGCATCTCTCCGGTCCAGTGATCAAGACTGATCCTGGAGTATTTCAGGGATATATCTGAATCACCATCTTCAGCCTGCACTCTTAGAAAAAAGGGTTCATTGGGGTTCTATATATGAAGGATAGGGTTTTTTACTCAACTTCAAAGAAACTTTTATGCTAAAAAGGTTCTTTAATGACAATAAAGAACCCTTTTGGCGCAAAGGTTCTTCATAGGCTATCATTCATTCATATATTACATTATTCTGCAACATTTTGTAGTTGTAACTAAATGATTGTTTAATAAACTGTTGTAGTAACTTAACTGCTGATTTTTGGAGGAGAAAAACTGATATGGCACTCTTCGTGTGATATTGATTAACTACATAAAATAATATAAATATATATATTTTCGAACCCCCTTATCTTGAATTTCGTGATCATTCACACGCATTCATAAATACATTTTAGGGTCGTATTGACGTTTGTCAATAATATGAAATATTTAATCCGGAAAGGACAAAACAAATGATAATGAATGAACCCAAAATGTTCCATATAGAACCTTATAGTTCTTATTACTGAACCCTTAAAAAGGGTTCTGTATAGAACCTTTTAGAGGTTCCAAATACATGATAGCACTTTTCTTCTAAGGGCGTGGACATCAGAGCTGAGTCAATGGGAAACATCTCTGAAATCCAACATAGTCAGTCTCGTCAAATTAAAACACATCAGAGAATAAATGAGAATATCAGTGAATGATGTTGTGATTTAGTCTAGAGCGCTTGTGTCATGACCCTGTCATCGCCAAAAGTGGCATTATGACTAAAGCCTCAAGATATCAATTCATCAGTGTCAGTGAACTGTGATTATCATGCAATGATTGTCATGCCCTTGGACATAGTGATCTTTTGTGAAAATGTCCCAAATAATGGATATTTGCTCAGCAAAGACACTAGCTCACAGATTTCAGCCTTAAAATAAAGAGACAGAATTAGCTTGTTTACATAAATATTACATCCATCTCTGTCCCTCTCCTTTTTTGTGCTTTTTTCCTTAGTTTTTTCCATCTGTCTCATTGGCTTCATGCCTCTTTCTTACACTATTGCCCTCATTCCTTCCTTCTTTCCCTCGTCTTCACACCATCTTTGGCTCCAGGGGACTGTCTGCCAGAGGGAGGGACACGACTACAGGAAATTGGGAGGGTGACTCGATAAAGCAGAACATTAATCTGATATGGGGTTCCTAAGCAACCTACTGGGCCAGTAAAGAAATAAAAGTAAGAGAAAGTGTATGAGATTGGGGGGAAAAGGTGCAACACAGGGGCGTCATGCACTTATTTTTTCATTTTTGTGGAGGCAATAGAGACACTAACCCACTGACAATACATAAATACATTTGAACGACGTTTTTAAAAACTTTATTAAGTTAACTAAAGACTAAGATGTGCCGGTGGTTTTCTTTGGTAATCTGCGCAATTGGACTTCACTTGAATCATAAAAAAATATATAAAGTAGCATGTTGTGTGTTTTCAACATTAATTTAATAATGTTTAATTTAATTAAATAACAACAATCTAATAACAATTGTTTCTTGCACATAAAACTAAAAGTCCATGAAAAATAAAAAAACGGAGATGCAAGATGGCAGCAGTTGCATTTGTATAGCAGCACAAGTTTCATTTATCAAGATGAGAAGACTGATATAAGACACGGATGACGGTCATGGAGCCATGCCATAACATGAGCTTATGCATTATGAATGGACAAATTTAAAACGGACATTAGAAAATGTATGAATTAACCTAGATTAACCAAAATGTGGTTTGTTGTTAGCTGATGATTTCTGATGAATTCACTAATGTTCACAAATTGAACCTTTTACTTTTACCTAATAACTGTGCAACTTAACTATTAAAGATACACTTTCAGAAAAATATAATTTGGTATGACGTATTAGTGATTTTCCTCATGGAGACCAAAAAATGTCCCCACAAAGACAAGGATTTCGGACATATTGTCTCCATGTAGGGTTTACCTGAACAACACAAAAAAAGCGCTTGATTTCGAGAAATGGAAATGTATAATTTGACTAATGGAAAAGTAATGGCATACTGTGATTTTCTGAGAAGTAAGAGGAAAGATGATGAATGTGAGGACAGTCTGTTTTGAAACTCATTAACAATCTGCTGGTTTGGGCTTTACAGTGCTCTTAATCTCTCTCTCTCTCACACACACACAAACTCACACAAGCACTTTATGTTAGCTTTCTTGAGAATACAGAAAGAAATGAGGTTATAAATAAAAGTTCAGTTCCACCTTTTTTCCCTTTTCCACATTTAAAAACTGCATTAATTGCTCATCCTCAAGCTCATCTATATTTAGCATAATAGCTCTCAGTGGTTCAAATGAAGATGAAAATTATATCATCATTATGCGGTTTCTAACAAGCAGGATTTTTTTTACAAAAGGAGAAATTCTGAAGACTGTTCTGGTCATTATTTTCTATATGGGGACTTTCAAGCTTTAAAAACAACACAGAAGCAGTGTGCAAAATTTAAACTCTTCTAAAGTCATATGATACATTTGTGTGAGGAACAGATTGAAATTTAAATGTATTTCCATTCACTGATAACCATTCCCTCCAGTGAGCTGTGAACTGCTGCAAACAGATTCATTGAATCAATGAGTTGAACTTGAGATCCAGGCCAGCTAAAGACATTTAGATCATTTGTGAACAATTAACAATGAAATTTGAATGAAAATTTGAATGAAACTGAATTTTTTTAATATTAAAAAATATTACTATATGAAAATATTACTTGTGGAGTAATAGAGCACAAATTTTAAGCTATTGTCTGTTCCACATTTTAATGCATTAACTTTCAGCTTAACATTTGCATGTGAATTTTGATGGCAAAACATGGCTGTATTTGATTTAGTAAATATGTCATTTCATGGCTGGCCTGTTTAAATCATTGGAACTATTTAAATTGTTGTATTGTTTCATAATTGTATTAGTATGTGCTTTTAAGCTATTTATTATTTAACTGTAGTATATCGTGGATATTGCAAATGAAAGAGCCATTACTATTCATTAGCATGAGGGAAACCAGGAAACTTCACGCTGTTGCTTTATTACACTCATTTTTTGTTCAGATTAAGCCTCTGACGCAGAGGGTCTCTTCTTCACACAATCCCCGCTCATCTCTTCATATTTTAGCATGCAAGCAGCGCACGTTACCACATCAAAGGGATCGGCTTGTCCAAGATGTAATCCCAAATACAGGCTCTGTGTGTGTGAATACTGAAGGTACCCACAGTAAACGCACACACATACAAAAGAAGATCCATTTTATTAAGGGTTTTCATTTAGCAAAGCACTCCTACTGTTTTCACATTACTGTCTTTGTGTGTAAAAGTCAAGCACATTCTTGATGTGCACTTACATAGTCAGACTCATAAATGCAGTAGACGGGCTGGTATGGTAAGACAGACCCAGAGGAGTCTGATTCAAAAGGTCATTTAACACCTTACGGAAATCGAATGTGACTCTGCATTAAAGCAATGGGCCTGTGGATAGACTTGGACATTCAGTATCGTGTGTGTGTGTGTGTGTGTGTGTGTGTTTGGATGTGTACATGTTTTTTTATCCCTGTGGGGACTTAAATCTGAATGCACACAGACTCATAGGGACTTGTGTCACTGTGGGGACCTAAACTGAGGTACCCATGGGTAAACACGCTTATAAATCACACAGAATTATTTATTTTTTTAATGTAAAAACGCAGAATGTTTCGGAGTAGAAGCAGTGTAAGAGGATAAAATATACAGTTTGTACACTCTAAAAAACGCTGGGTTGTTTTAACCCAATTTAAAAATATGGACAGCCACTGGGTTACATTTTTAACCCAATAGCTGGGTTTGTCCATATTTTACCCAAAACTGGGTTAAAACAACCCAGCCTTTTTTAGAGTGTACAGTATAAAAGCCATGTGTGATGTAAAAAAAACTATGATCACTATAAGACACCTCATTAGTACTGATTTGTGAGCTCAGGGACACCAGTCCTCGACATATGAGTTTGAGTAATGGTTACCGTTTGCTAAACCATTTATTCATTTATTGCCCTTTTGCATTTAAAACTTAAAGCAAACTTTAAGTTTCATATTTTCAAGATTTGCTTGAAGGCAACTACATTAGTCCTGTCAAACCTGCTTATCTGAGGAAAGAATAGAAGAAGTCTGAGACACTGTCATGCCTTGCAAATTTACTAAAGGACAAAGATCTTCACACATTTTAAAAACAGCATGACCATTCTGGCTATTTAGAGGATAACCTGAACCATCATCATATTTAAGAAGTGAACATGTAAAGATGTGAAAAGGAGGTCGAAGTGCTTCCAGGTGGAATTGCAAGACAACAACTATTATTGATATGCTTTTCGTAAATCGTTCAGTACTTGTTAGCCGCTATGTTTGCCACATGCTAACCAGTAGGCAGTGCTGCTTGTAGAGACAGTGCATGTGTCTGATTAAACATGAGCCTGGCACTCAATTAATACCCTAAGGCTCAAAAAAATGAACATACACACACAATATCACTGTGAAAAAGAGAGAGGAGCTCATGAGGAGCAAAGCTTATGATTCTCTCGTCATGTCTAGGGCTGGGTATTGAGAATCGAGTATCGATTGGAACCGGGACTAACTTTTTGTTTCTCCTGGAATCGTTCAAAAGTTAAAATTTCGATTCCTATTTTCGATATTCACAGTCCGCCGACCAGAAGAAGAAACCGCTGAATAACACCAACGAAGAAGCGTCTACCGGAAGTGTTGGCATAACCGCACGAGTCGAACATGAGTAGCTTACGTCGGCGGTCCAAAGTGTGGCTTCACTTTTCTAAAAATAACAAAATCTCGGCAAAATGCAGAGTATTTCCCTTTAGAAAGGAGTATTTCCTTTAGAAAGACCATTGGTTAGCAAGGTTAGCTAAACTTTTTTGACCCTGCCTCTTAAAAGAATCGGAATCGAGAATCGTTGGGAACCGGAATCGAAACAAGGAATCGGAATCGAAATCAGAATCGTTCAAATTCAAATGATACACAACCCTAGTCATGTCCAATCAGAAGCTCTTCCTAGTGGCCATAACAGGCCAGCTGACGGCTATGTATTTCCTGTTTCTGTGATGCAAGGAGTCAAGTTTTGAAATATAATATAAAATAGTGTCAGTGTGAAATATCAGTCTACATTTCCAAACATTCCAAACTTTTGCCATTAATTGTAATATCAAGAGTTGCGTCGCACAGTAAAGAACTTATCTGAAGCAGAGAGAAGCAGCAACTGGCTCTGGTTGAGACAGAAACATTCTGGATGGCTGTGTACAGGCCGCCACGCTACAGTTTCGTAGAATTCTTGAAAAGCTCAAAGAATCTATTGGTTTATTTGTATAGTTTAATTGCAGTTATTACATTCCTGTGTATATTGCACGGATGAGGGGTTGTGTTTGGGCAGATATTGTGTTTAATCGTTGCCACTGAAATTACATTAACGAAGACAGTGGCGCTTGACAGCCTTAGTCAAACGGGTTGGCACGTATGGTTGGGTCGCGGAGAGATTGTGGTTAGGTCACATGTGGAGCAACCTCAGCAGCAGGAGGGATGTAAAGGTCAGTAAGCTGGGCTGAGTTGAGTGGGGGACGGAGGGGGTTGACTCTGAGACGTTAGAGTCACTGTCGAGCCCTCTTGAGGTGTCGTGGGCTATTCGACAGAAGGTGCCCACTTGAAGACCCTAGAGATGTCCCCTACTCATCTCAATCCAGACGGTTGTCGTGCTGGTCCACTAGGAAGACCACACTGTAGTTGCAGCCATCGTGTGTGCTGATGCGCCAAGTAAACTGCAGCCGTTAACGCCGGATAGAAGGGGAGTCACACCACCATATGGAAAGAAGCGTAAATAGATGGAGTACTGTAAAGCTATGTCTTAGTTTCGCTTATCTTGGCGAAAGCTGAGTACAAATCAGCATGAAGTTTTAACATCTAATTGACATGTAATGGAAATAAATATTCGGTGTGACCACTTGCACATTATTTTTCAGGTAACTTTGCAGGCAAGTTTCTAAATGAATTTGAAAATCCTATCAGCCTGCTCTATCTAGAGTTTCATGCCAGAATTTGGTATTTCTCTGGATTTTATCGGTGTAATCCCAGATGGACTCAATAATGCTGTTGTCAGATTTTTGTGCATTGTTGTCAGTACGATTGTACACAAAAGTATCACTGGATAATAACAATCAATGGAAAAAGGCATGTTAAATCGTAAAATGTAAGCTGATATTTCATACTGACAGGGCAAAAGATATAAATAATTCGATTTTTAAAATTAGATATAGAAGGCCTATAAATAATTGGCTTAAAACCATTTTGTTTCGGTGAAAATACTAACGTGCCAAAGACTTTTGCATAGCACTGTGTGTATAGCCTATATACTATTATTACTGAAATTTTACAAGTGAGTATTTATAAAATTTCTTCCATTGGAAGCGTCTCATTGTCACCCAGATTGAACCAGAAATGTATTTAATATTACGTTTTCTGAGGCTGAACCTCCATGTGCTCCTCAGCTATGTACCTTTGTAAAAAAAAAGTCCAGAAAAATGTCTTCAAACCTGATATCAATTAGTCTAGACAGCTTAGTGGGAGGTGAGCCCCCTCTGAGACACTTATGAGAGCAGACATTAGAAATAACATAATCAGTGTATAAGAGGGACTTGACTTTGAACATCTCCTTTGTTAATTCAGTAAATCCATGAAGACATGCATAATTAAGCTAAGCATAACAAACATATGAAAAATATGACGCAGATGGAATCAAAAGAGGTTCACAGCAACTGAATTCATCCATCTTCTGAAATGAATCAATGCCCTAGCATAATTTGTCAGATGTCACTTGTTTTGATCATTTATTATCTAATGCGAATATGCAAATTCATACAGTACATGTTGAAGGGTGGCTTAAATGTCCCAAGCCATTTATGGTCAATACTTAGCAGTCTTACTATGCACTACTATAGCATAGAAAAGGTACAAAAGCTGTCACTTGGGATGATACCCTCTCAAAAAGTACTAAACTGCACCACTTAGGTGTAAAAAAGGTACAAATGTGTACCGTTTGAAAGGGTACCACGCCAGTGACAGCCTCTATATACGTTTTTCCGAGAGTGTCGTATAGGCATGGATGAGACAGGACAAAATAATTGCATTGATTATGTCATAGCTTGCATCTTCTTTTGTTTTGCATTGGAAAAGAAGAAGAGGGCTGTCTGTAAACATCCATCAGTAAAGAAAGCCCTAATGACTCAGCACAGAAAACAGAGATAGAGAGAGAATAGAGCCATGAAAGAAGACATCCCGCACTCTTGCATTATGCATCTATCTATGAAATGGCTTATATGTCTACATTTGTCTGTGTTATTATGTTGTATATGCGAGAGAGGACGAGAGAAAAAAGAGATTTGTTGCTCATCATCATGAACACGGGTGCAAGTGTGTGTGTGTGAGTTTTTCTTGCAGCAAGAAGTGAGTAATCAAAAATCCCAAACATACCTTGGCTTTGTTCTCACAGACGGCAAGCTCATCCTGCTCTGAAATGAACTGTCAATCACTCCACACGCACACACATCCTGAAAATACCAGAAAAAAACACAACCTTAGGGAGTCTGATTACAGGTAAATAAAGTCATTGTGATCCTTTTTAAACATCTAATATCCAAGTGCCCGTAAATTACTATTTAACACCTAAGACACCTTTCAATCCAGGTCAACTATTAGGAAAATGGATGATAATGAGACTGAATGTAACAACGGAGAACAAAGCATGCAGCTCTTTGAGAGGAATTTTTTTTTTTTTTTAGGCTTGTATCTCTGGTGCTTTTTTTCACTTTCTTTATTTCTCTCTCACATAACTGTATACACAAAAAGCAATACATGCTCACTTTTAGATAAATGCTGGGCTTAGATACTTCAAAATTATTTCAGAAAGAGAAGAAACTTTTTGCCATCTCTCTCAGCTGAGCTGAAAACAACTCTGCGGGAAGCATCTCCAAAGATGCTGAAACTCCATGTCACTGTCACTCACAGCATTATGTTTTCTAAACGTCAAAGACCTTGTGAAGCAATTGTTAATTTTCTGCCTCACATTGCGATATACAAAACAATAAAATGGTCTTATCACAGATTTGTATTAATTAGAATGTTTAAAAACTCTTCTTTCAATTGTATTTGTTCATCTGGTCCTATGATTTGCCTTTTTTCCCCATACTGCCAACATTGAAATCTTCCATTTTTGATCGTGGTCATCTTTAAAGAGATACTGCCCCCGTGTGGTCACCAGCCCTTAAAATAACTCTGTCTTATCTACTGCAAAGCTGTCTGGAATGAAGTTTCTATGCTATAAATTCCTGTGCTATTAATATATTGGGGATATTACTAAACATTTATACGATGTAGCCTCATCCAGTGACAATAAACAATGGTTTCACAACCAATAACAATAAAATTCATAGTACATGTAATGGAGGCCAGGCAGTGCTTAACAACTGCGTAAATTTATTACAACGTACAGTCACTTCTTCTCTCTTTGCGACATAAACTACAACCTTTCTTTTAGGTATCATAACACATAATCAGAACAGAACAGAAACAGGGAAGGGTTGCTTGTATTGGCCAATATAAAAATCCACTTAGACGTAATATTATTGTTGAACGTTTACCCATTGTATTATTACCAGTGTAGTATAACTAGATTTATTTGTTATTATAAAAGTGTTTACTTGGTTTTAGTTTCAGCTATAAACAACATTTCACTTTAGAGTTAAAACACAACACACTCTTAAAAAGGTTAGAAGACTACACAGATTATTTAAATAAATCAGATAAACAAGGTTTTGAGTTGCAAATGATATCTTCACTTTCAGTTGAAATTGTCCTGCGACATCAAACAGTATGACGTGATTCAACTGATTCGATTCATGTGATATATAAAAGTGGAATATAAAACAGCTGGGGGAGGTCCTCGGACTTGACCTCGAACTCATTCTCCTTGTGACAGTCCCTCCCTGACCCATTGCTCTGAGGAAGGATGGCACCCGCACCCAATGGCACCCGCGTCCGGACCTCTTGAAACTCCTTGTCTGGTCCCTGGACAGGACGCGGAGGTTCTAGGTGGCCTACCATCACTTCATCACAGGCGCAATCCACAAGGGTACTTCTTGAAGTGGAACCTGTTCATCAAGTGGTGTCCTTCTCACCAAGACGACCCCCGAAGATGTTCGATAGGGTCCGTGCTTCCTTCTTGCAGCAAGGGTTGGAGCGAAGGCTGTCCCCATCCACCCTCAAAGCGCATGCTTCCACTATTTCAACATACCACGACCACATATCATGGTCGTCAAGTTCCTTAGGATAAAATCCTCCTCGACCCCCCTCCATACCCACTTGGGACCTTTCCCTGGTTCTTCGAGCACTTCAGGATGCCCCCTTCGAGCCTTTACAATCATCAGACTTAAACCTGCTCTCCATGAAGACTTTGCTGCTGGTTACACTGGCCTCTGTCAAGAGGGTTAGAGACCTGCAGGCATTTTCGGTTGATTAATCGTGCCTAGAGTTCGGGCCGGGTGACAACCATGTTGTAGCCTACTGAGACCCTGGCCAGGCTATGTGCCCTAGGTTCCTACAACTCCCTTCAGGGGACCAGGTAGTGAACCTGAAAGCGCTGCCCCTGTAGGAGGCAGTCAGGCAGACCAATCCCTGAGTTAAAACTAGCTTGTCATCTCTTACAAGTGAAAAGACATAGTTCTATTCGGCTTGTTTGGACCCTGCTTATTGTAAAACTGTATTTGAAATTCAGTGTTTCTGTTGTGTATTTAAACAGAGCAAATGACTGCGGAATCTTTTAAAATAAACGTTGAATAATTACTCAGAAGTCACTGTCCTACATTCATGCTTTAAAAACGAAAGAAACCCACTGTACCTGCGCAAACGTGAGTCGAACTGCCACAAGTTATTTGCACATGCGCAATATGGAAAAATCCGCATTGGCTCCACAAGGCTCGGGAATATAAGCACGCGCGCGCGACTCTTGCAGGAGCGAAGTTCACGGCGCTTACTGCGCGCTCCCGCGCTGGAGATCTCCGTGCCGTCTCCGCCTTTCCAGCCTAAACTCGCTTTGTTTCGTGGGACAAACGCCATAAAATGGAAAAGATATATAGGTAAGAAGATCATAAAATTCAACTAATTTCACCAATGACTGCATAACTGATCTGTTTACTTGGGAGATTTGTAACTTAAAATAATCAACAACAAAAAAGTTGCTACAATTGTCTTTACTTAATGGGACAGACAGAAAACTCATAAAAAAAAATTCTATACAAACAAAATGTATTTTTCTTCAATTTAATGATGGCTATTTAAATGAAATAATACTGACTTTTAAACAGACCCCATTTGGTTAGAACATAGCTTTCTTTGTTTCAGTGCAGATGTAAGCCTATTTAGTGAATATACAGTATTTATTCGTGTGCCGTGGATATATGCATCATCATGCCATAAACATCGAATCCTTTTTAAATTTAGGATTAAAATGGAGAAGAGCAGCTGCGTTTGGGCCAATAACAGTGCATATATTTCTTTATTTGCTTTAATAACACTTTATAATAATAACTTTAACTTACATAATGTTCAATAGATCATAGTGTGCAAATTCATACATTGGTGTCCAAAAGTTTAAGTACATTTAAGTTTCATTAGAAATTAAATTATCAACATTATATGAGTGAGTATGTTTGTGTGTTTGTGTGTATTTATAGTTCTGGTAGTTCTGATTAAGGGTATGGATTGCGTAATCATATTTCAAAACTGAAATACTTGTAATTAGATTATATTACCTTTTAAAATACTCACAATCAGACAAGGCTACTCTATTTTATTGATTACATGAGTACATATTATTGACACAATGGCCCTATTGTATTCATAATTTAATGATGCTAGATTTTTACTTTATTTAGTTTTTTTTTTTTTTTTTTTAGTTTTAACAGTTTGTTTTATTTTAGTTTAGTTTTAGTTTTTTTTTTAGTGGTTAAATCATGCTGCTCTTATGGCAAGGTAAATATTTCATATATTTAGTAAGGGTTTTAGTTTGATGATAGTTTTATTGTTTTGTTTTTAAAGTTACTTTAATTTTACATTTTTATTATTTAGATGATTAGCTTTTCATCAACTGCAGTTACCCATTTTGGGAAACACCCGTGTAATGTAATGTTTAATGCACTTCAAGTTGTTGATAACAAAAAAAAATGGAATATAATTTCTTTCTCTTTGTATTTTTATATCAATATGGTACAAAATATTCCTATACAAATCAATGTGATTAAATTAGGTCAAAAGTAATGAGTAGCCCAATCATATTACCTAAAATATGTGATGTTATTATGACTGTAACTAATTTGCATCATGTAATTTGAAATTAATAACAGGCTACAATTTGTAAGTAATCTACCCAGCACTTATTTGTATTCATTTCTTTATTAATTGTTTGGCTGCATGGAAATAAAATGAATGACTTTGTAACTAAAGACCAGCTTCCATAGCAAGACAATGTCTCAAACTGCAAAGGCTTGTCATATTTTTCTGCTTACTTTCATAAGGTGTAAAATTTGTGATAACATAACTGTTTTTCTGTCCCCATAAACATTGTATTTGTCATTACCATAAAAGTTAATCCAGTGTCTCTGAATGCCAGGATAAATTAAAAAAATGTCTATAGTGCACATGATAAGGCCAGGGGAGTTCAAATTAATCCGATTAGGGAATTATAGCATTCCAAAACACTTGATCGAAATACTACTTATGTTGTAACTGCTTCCCATGTTGAATAAGCATTGCATGGCTAAAATGTTTTAAATGGACAATAATAATATCTTGGTATTTGGGATTAGAAGTGAAATAGAAAGTTTTCACTTGTTAACATTAAATGAAAGACTTTTGGGGAAATTAAGTGATATAGGCCCAATTGTAACCCTTTCATACACTCGACGTAATGCAGCGCCAGGCGTAAAGTGATTTTTTTCAGATGGTCCTCACTGCAGGAAACGAAATCCAGGGGGAGGAGTTGGATCCAGATCCAACTCCTCTCACCTTACATACCAAAACCTACCCATCTCCACCCCCTGATCCCTAACCGCACCCTAATCCTACCCATCTCCACCCCCTAATCCTATCGCAACATATAGCCTATATATATATATATATATATATATATATATATATATATATATATATATAATATACACACACACACACACACATATATATATATATATATATATATATATGTGTGTGTGTATATATATATATATATATATATAATATACACACACACATATATATATATATATACACACACACACACACATATATATATAATACACACACACACGCATATATATATATATATATATATATATATATATATATATAAATTGTTATTTAAAGAGCACGTTAGTAATGCACATAGGGGATAGGGACACACAGTAGCACACAAACATGCAAAATATAAAAAATTAAGGATTACAATGTAAAAGATTAATAAAGATATGGTGGAATCCGAATTGTTCCGTAGATCTGCTCAACTGCCATTTAAAGGGAATGGGAGATGAGACTCTAATTGGTTTATTGCAAGTAAAGCCCAAAACATACGCATTACTCATAAAGAGAATAGGGACAACACTTTTACACCATAGGCTGGGTGCCTGAACATTTTTCCCGTCGTTAAACTAGCAAAAGTGGATTCGGACACTTGCGCCGTGCGCTTCAAACCATGAGCTTAAATCGTTAAAATTAGCTTTTCATGCCTAAATTGAAATATTCAGTCTTGCCTCTGTTTTTTACCAAAAGGGCAAGGCAAACACACCATACTTGTAGAGCTTTGATGACAGTGATACAAACACATGGTACCAGACTGACTCATACACTGTGAGCAGGTTAATGACTGACTGATCAAAGGTCTGATGGGTGTGACCCTTACATAGAGACAATTAGACACAGGTACACACACACAAAAACACTGCTGCATTTATTTTACATGCATATGCATATACTCATACATAAACAGCTCTTAGACTGCTGTAAGCACCATAGAGGCCATAGAGAGAGAATATGAGAGGATATTCTGAACGAAGTTTTACATATTAAATTGAAAAAGAGTGGAATGATCGAGATAAGTGTATAAATCAAGTTGTTATCTTTGTATTTAGTGAAGCGTAAGGAGAGTAATAGGGAGGCTATTACATTATTTACATACACGTTAAAATAATACTGAAGTCTCATACTAGCTTTTCTCAAAATATGGAGTTTTCTTTCGCCACAAGAGGGCGCAGTTTCCAACAATAACAAAGGCGTAGGTTAATGATGCAGTGATGAGCTGAATGATGGGACGTGCTGCCAAACTGATGGATCTAATAATCATCATCATCAAAACTTTATTACAGACTCAAAGTCCATTTAAAATGAAAGAAAGAGAAAAATAAACAAACAAACAAAAAACAAAAACAAACAAAAAAATGTTTATGGATGAGTGCAAACATTCATGTTTTTTTAACATTACAGTGGTATGGAGCAGGTCCTGATTTGTATACAGATATCACACGCGAGTCCCGCGGATATAAAGTAATAAGGATATTTAACATTAATAGACCGAACTAACTTGCAGGATTACTCTCACGGGTCAGTATATTAGACGAATTATACTGAGGTAGCTAACGCAGCCCCGCTTGGCTTAACGTCACACTATCACACTAAACGGCATTTAATTAAATGTGTGTTGGAAGTTATAATGTTATACTGCGTGTTTGTTCGTTTGCTATTCGAAACTAGCAGAGTAAGCTAACATTAGAATAACATACATTCAAACATTTCATCATGTTGTGCTAACGTCATATAACATTGATTTGTTTTATGTTTGCTCACCTGTCTAATAAAGCTGTCAACTCGTGACTCGTGAAGCTCTGTCGAGTCCAAGTTAGTCGTGGACGCATCTCAAAAACTCCTTGTTTGTCCCAAAGTCTGCTTGTGCTTGCCATGTTTGATAGTAACAAGAACTGCGTGCCGCTAAACTTTACACACTACGCAGACGCAGTTGTCCACGTCTGTCTCCATGGTTACGTCATGGCTATGGCAGTATTCTAGCGCGGATATTGCGTCATTGACATTTTTTTCCGAAATTGGGATTTCTCTGAAATAAAAATTCCTTTGGGATATTGTAAGTACACAACTGTAGGAAATATATCACATTGTGCAAGTGATTTTTGAACATTTTAATACAAAATTCTTACATATTTTACTGTGCAGTTTATGGAGATTTGTGGGATCCCAACGATGCCAAAGACATCCCAAAGATGCTCTATTCTTGGGTTGAGATCTGGTGACAGTGGGGGCCATTTTAGTACAGTGAACTCATTGTCATGTTCAAGAAATCAATTGTACATTGTGCATTATCCTGCTGAAAGGAGCCATGGGTACATGCATGGTGGCCAAAAAGGGATGGACATGGTCAGAAACAATGCTCAGGTTGGCCATGGCATTTAAACGATGCCCAATTGGCACTAAGTTGCCTAAAGTGTGCCAAGAAAACATCCCTTACACCATTACACCACCAGCAGCAGCCTGCACAGTGGTAATCTGTTTACGCCAAATTCTGACTCTATCTGAACGTCTCAGAAATCGAGACTCATCAGACAAGGCAACATTTTTCTTGTCTTAAACTGTCCAATTTTGGTCAGCTCTTGCAAATTGTAGCCTCTTTTTCCTATTTGCAGTGGAGATGAGTGGTACCCGGTGGTGTCTTCTGCTATTGTAGCCCATCCGCCTCAAGGTTGTGCATGTTGCGTGATAGATAGATAGATAGATAGATAGATAGATAGATAGATAGATAGATAGATAGATAGATAGATAGATAGATAGATAGATAGATAGATAGATAGATAGATAGATAGATAGATAGATATATAGATAGATAGATAGATAGATAGATAGATAGATCTTTAATATAACAAGTCTTCTTCTCTTTATTTCCTCAGAAACGTCTAGCTTTTGCAAACTCCAGACAAGCAACTTTTTGCCAATCGTTCATCATCATCCTCCTCATCATAATCACAGCCATGGAGACGGTGGTGATCGTGGCCATCGGTGTACTCGCCACCATCTTCTTGGCATCATTTGTGGCGCTGGTGGTTGTGTGCCGCCATCGTTACTGCCACCCTCCAGACTTTCTGCACCACTTTGATTCCAAGTATGTACCTGAGTGTACACTACAAAATAAGACATGGCCTCATTCATTCCCACACTCACGATTAAGCAGGCATCACCAATTTGCTTGCCGAGATTCTGAGCAATGAAAATACCTCTACTCTTCTTTTTTTATATTCTAGACCTACAGTGGATTTGATTGGAGCGATGGAGACTCAAAGTGAACCATCAGAGCTAGAGCTGGATGATGTTGTCATCACTAATCCTCATATTGAGGCCATACTGGAGAACGAAGACTGGATCGAAGATGCCTCGTATGCCTTCTCTCCACATTCACGTTCACAACCATAGTATTTTTATCAATACTTATATTCTGCTATTAACACTTTACTGATGTGTCTTTCCCTCAGTGGTCTTGTGTCTCACTGCATTGCAATTCTGAAGGTACATTTTGTGCTCAAATTTCAAGGCCCAATTTTGTAATATCATATAATTCATTATTAAAGACATGGATAATTTGGGGTCGGAATGATTTTTTTTAAATGTTTTTCAAAGTCTCTTACGTTCACCAAGGTTGCATTTATTTGATCAGATAAAATAAAAAACAGCAATATTGTGAAATAAGATGACAATTTCAAAATAAAGGTTTTCTATTTTATTCCTGTGATGTCACAGCTGAATTTTCAGCATCATATCTCCAGTCTTCACATGATCCTTCACAAATCATTCTAATTTGATGATTTAGAGCTCAAGAAACATTCATTATTATTATTATCAATGTTAAAAACAGTTGTGCTGCTTAATATGTTTTTATGAAAACCTATACATTTTTTAAGATTCTCTAATGGATATGGTTCAAAGGAAATCTTTTGTAACATTATAAATGATTTAATGTCACGTTTGATCGATTTAATGCATCCTTGCTGAGTCAAAGTATTCATTTCTTTAAAAACATCTTACTGACCACAAACATGACATGAAGTGTACTGTAGTGTAAGTATAATAATACACAGCATTGTTTGGGTTAATAAAAGGAGCGTCTTGGTTCTGTACAGATATGCCACACACTCACCGAAAAGCTAGTCGCCATGACAATGGGCTCTGGGGCAAAGGTCAAAGCACCTGCCAGCCTGAATGACATCATCACCGTGGCCAAACGCATCAGCCCAAGGTAAACAGTTTGAGGAGTTGATATGACACAATGTTGATTGTTGAGTGTTGATACTGACACGTTGTGCCATCACAGGGTGGATGACGTGGTTCGATCCATGTACCCTCCGCTGGACCCCATTCTTCTGGACGCCAGGTAACTTCATATGCTAGCAGGGTCTATTGTACTGTATGTTTAAGTTTCTGCAAAGAAGTGCATTGACTTTGCCACATTGTTTTTTTTAACCAGGGCCACAGCTTTACTTTTGTCGGTCAGTCACTTGGTACTGGTTACACGAAACGCCTGTCACATGTCTGGCAGCCTGGACTGGATCGACCAATCACTGCATGCAGCCGAGGATCACATGGTGGTGTTGAGAGAGGCGGCTTTAGCCTCTGAACCAGAGAGAGGTTTGCCAGAGAGAGAGCAGTCAATCTGAATCACACACAAGACTTTGGCAAGCCTACTGCATGTACATACACTATTATGAATGCGCCTGTAAAGAATTAGTGGGCAATACCTCAACACATCCATGGTGTTAAAGAGAAAGGCACCTTAGCGTAGCCTTGTTTTCATTGTTTCTTTCTCTCTTTCTTTCTTTTTATCTGTTACATTCCAGTTTAATCTGTGGTCATACTGTCTGATATTTCCTCATGCTGGATTCAAATGTAAATGCTAGTGCTAAACAATGCCTGAGACAATCATAAACATGAATGTATAAACCAAATGCAAAATGTGCTAAATGGTATTGCTAAGTTTGTTAGCTAAACCTTTTTAAAGGATATTTAAAGGACATCTCCTGCGCAAAATTAACCTTTGGTCTAATAACACGTTGGTACCTAGTCGACCGTTTTCTGAGATTTGTTTTCATGATAATTGAATGTAAAGGGTTTTATCTCTAAAAACTGTTTAGCGTATAACGCTAGTTTATAGGGCATAGAGTAATGAAAACTAGAAATCACTAGATAATACCACTAACAAGGCTCAAATTAGCCCAACACTAACACTGTAGCATAATCAGGGTCCCTACATGCAAACCGAACCATTGAAAACTTTTGTAAGTGTACAGACCGTTTAATAAAAAGATACTTTAGACAGTCAACTTCATGTATACAGGCAAGAGCCATCTTTAAAAAACAGTCTCGACCAGGCGAACCACGAACGCCGTTAATACAGTTCAGAAGTTCGTTGAATTTCATACAGTTCAGCTCACTTGGCATGTCGTTCGTGGTTCACCAGGTCGAGACCCTCATTATGTTACTGTGTTAGTGTGGGGCTATTTTGAGCCTTGTTAGTGGTATTAACTAGTGATTTTTATTTTTCATTACTCTATGCCCTATATACTAGTGCTATACGCTAAACAGTTTTTGGAAATAAAACTCTTTACATTCGATTGAAAACAAATCTCAGAGAACGGTACCACTACGTACCAACGTGTTATTAGACCAAAGGTTCAGTTTGCGCCGGAGTTCTCCTTTAAGTCTAGATGGTTCGAATTTTCATTATAGCATCAATAGTCACTTGTATTTTTTCTCTCTAAAATATGCAAATTCTGGTTCATTTTCTTATTTCCAGTTCAGTCTCATTTGCACTGCTGAACAGTTTGTATATAGTGCATAGTATATATTCACAATTCTAAATGACATTTGCATAATATAATCACATGTTAAGTTGACATAGTACTTTTGCATTAGATTTCTCTTATTTTGTCTCTCTCGTGGTGTTTACACTACGGTCCAAAAGTTTGGTTCGATTTTTTTTTTTTAAATATATATTTTAAAGTCTCTTATTCTCACCAAGGCTGATGATCAAAAAGTAAAAACACTAATATTGTTAAATATTATGACCATTTAAAATAACTGTTTTCTGTTTGAATATACAATGTAATAATGTAATTTGTTCCTGTGTAGTTCCGGATTATTTGATAAATAAACAGTTTTTACTGCCAATTTTATCAACTTAATGCTACCTTGCTGAATTTATTCATTTTTTAGAAAAAGAAAAAAGACGCCAAACTTAAGTCTAAATTGCTGGTTGTGGATTTCGCAAAAGCAAGCAAAGCTCACATTCTTTTGTCAATCTGCTATCTAGATATTGCCTGCAATTTTTGACCAGTCACATGAGTCTAAATCCACACTAATTCCCTCCCTCAAACTCCCACTACACTTTACACATCCAGCAGTTTGTCTGATATTTCCTCATGCTGGATTCAAATGTACATACTAATGCTAAACAATGCCTGAGACAATCAAAAACATCAATGTATAAACCAAATACAAAATGTGCTTAATGGTATTGCTCCTGTTATTTTTGACCAGTCACATGAGTCTAAATCCATACTTATTGCCTCCCGCAAACCCCCACTTTACTTTACACTTTCAGCAGCTGCACACACACACACACACACACACACACGCACATACAATAATTAATATATTAAATAAAGATATCAATCATATAAGAATACATTTCAGCATTCTGTTGTTGACTATCAGTATTTCCCCTTTTAATTCATGTGGTTTAGGATTTTTTTTTTTCTTGTTACTGACATTTCTTGTTTGTTCCTCTATTTGTTCTTCCATTCCTGCTCTGTTTATGTATTTGATATTTGTCAAGTTGAATAAAAGTTTCACAGTGAAAAGATTTCATTTTGTTTTATTTTAAAATTAACATTACTAAATTCAACTGTAAGTTCAGTAAAACAACCAGATCTTTATGCACATGTCCTGCTTTGTGTTGAGAGGAGAGATAAAAGGCAGACAGGAAGAGATAAATAAAGCGGCAAGAGAAACAGCTGCGATGGAGGATGGGAAGAAAAACATGGAAGCTATTTCTCAAAGTCATGGTTAATGGTTCTGTCTAGCTTTGAACAGAAAGCTTTTGGCCAAAATGAGCGCTGGGCATTAGACATGATAAGAAGCAGCAGACCGAAAGACACACTCACACTTACAGTTACACTGTACACATGACTGCCATCAAGAACGTCATCTTACAAACACATCTTTTTTAAAAATATCGCTTCATGTTGCGCCTGCTGACACTCAGTAAAGTCCTTTGCTTTTCTTCAGGTCCATTTTTTGTAAATCTGATAGACTGTTGTAGTCATTCCATGTCATTCCTAAAGCAGCCTAAAACAAATAAAAAGGGCAGTTACTTCAACCTCTCCTGATGTATTTATTTATTTTTCAAGAAGATCGTAAGATACGATCAGACTTAATAGTTTACTTGATATTTGCCTCTATTTTCTTAATCAAGTGAGCTATAATTTGATTGGCTGACTTTGAAAGGCAGACTTTCATTCATTATTTTTTTTTTTTTCATTCTGCCTGGAAACCAAATTGTGTTTTTAAGGTTTCGTTTTATAAGACTTTAGTTTGTAGTTAACTAGACATCCACAAATTCTGCTTTTTTTTTTTTTTTAATAAACTACTGTTTAAATGTTTGGGGCCAATAAGGTTTTTTTTAAATTATTATTTTAAAGAAATTTATACTTTTATTAATTTAGACCATATTAAACAGATCGAAAGTGACAGAAAAGACTAATCATATTACAAAAAATGTATTTTTTTAAATAAATGTTTATATTCTTTATATTCATCAAAGAATCCTGAAAAAAAAAATCATCAAGGTTTGACAATAATATTAAGTAGCACAACAGTTTTTAACATTGATAATAAGACATTTTTGAACAATATTTCACAATATCACTGTATTTTTAGCAAATAAATTTAGCCTTGGTGAGCATAAAATACTTTCAAAAGCATAAAAAACTTACAGGGCCCAACATTTTTAATGATAGTGTACTATATGTCTGTAAACTTATGTATTAAATTAATTAAATAACTAAATATATATTTTTATTATTTATTAAATATCAAAACAAAAACACTATTTAAAATAAAACTGCTCTTAAACAACATGTAAATGTTTTGGGTTTTTTTTTTTTTTTGCTTTTCGAAGGTTTCAATATGCAAGACTCAATTTATATAAATGAAATATCTACATAAAATACAATTTTAGATTCAAAAATAACTGAGCTAAACTCTACCATCCTGTAATCTATATTCCCCCGGTTTCAGACAAGGCTTAAACTAATCCCAGACTAAAATGCATGTTTGAGCTGTTTTAACTGAAAGCAACTCGCACTGATATATCTTAAAACATGTCACTGCCACTGTTTTGTCTCAAGGTACACAGCAGTGTATTATTTTTTCTAAGGCACATTTATAAAAGCTACTTAAATGTCCCACTTGAACTAAAACCTAATCCTGGCTTAATCTAAACCCTGTCTGTGAAACAAAGCCATTGTGTTTAAGGGTTAGACCTTGAAATCATGCTGAGACAGGTAGTTCTCCAAGTGTAAAGGATCCACTCCCTCGGGTAAAGGTCTCTTTAGCAGATCCTTAAGGGGAAACTGGGTCTTGTTAAGGGCAGCAAGAGCATCCTGCACCAAAGTCAGCTTTTTACACACTGTGCAGTCCTGGAAGAAAACAAATATTTAAATATTAGATTTTAGTGTATATCATGTAAGCACTCACTCCTGCATATGATGGTGATGACATGTCCTCACTCACTTGGACTTCCCGTCTCAGTCTCATCTCCCATGAAGGGAATATATTAGTAAAGGTGAGAGGCTCTGCCCCTTCATCAATCAGGTATGCCATGGGAGGCCGTCTAGGATTTCTCTCTGAACACAAAACACCAAAAAGAACCTTACAAAACAGAAACAGAAAGCTTCCGAACAGCATCTGAATCTAAACTCACCTTTGCAGTACTGTAAGGCAGTCTCCATGGCGCACTTCTTCTCTTTGTCCCAGTGGGGGTGCTGTGAGACTGAAGCTTCACAACTTTCCCATAAATACACCTCCAGATAGTTATCCAGCAGGAACAGTGCTGCCGAGAGAATGTTACAACACCACAGCCGTGTGAGGAAAACCAATAATGCACATTACAGTCAGTTTGATTCTTTTTTTTTTTTCTGTTTGTCTGAGAAAACCAAAGTTGTGTATCTTGTATTGGGAGGTTCACAGTTGTGAATCCACGTCTAAAATGATCAACTTTATCTTGTTTCATCTTTCACACTGTTTATATTTCACCCTGAATTTGGAATGAATTCTGGGTAGTGTGGTTTCAGATTTGGACAAGTATGATTTGATGGCATGCAACGAGCAGACAAGTTATTTTAAAGTGCTCCTATTATGCTATTTTAATGGCTTCTAATTTGGATCTTGTCTGGATGTGCCCTACAACAGGTTTATATGTATCAACTCTGCTTTGATTGGTCAGGTGACCCAGGCTGAACAAAACGGCCATTGTGATAGCTGAATTTCAGCTCCGAAGGCTTCCTCAGCACTTGTAACTAACAGTAGTGATGGTGTCAGTCATATCAGTTGAAGTACAAGACCTCATCCTCCCTTGGAAATGCATGCAAAGTGTATTTGGTTTTGCAGCGTATTATAAACAGCGCCTTCTCGACATGTCGACATGACAAACCAAACTCTTCAAGGCCTCAGCTACAACAACAGTTTTTGAGAGCGGGTCAAAGTAGTTGTTGTTCAATTGCAGCAAATGATATCCATATGCAAATGTTTCAAACCTACGGATATTTGAGCAGGAAGTGACGCTGGAATTACTGACGACTGGTTTAAGGCTATGTTTACACGGAAACGATTCTGAAGAGAAAACGCGAGAGTGGCCTTGCGTTATCACTTTTTATTCTGCGTTTTTGGTGGGAAATCCGTGTGCATATGGTGACGCAAAAGTGTGTTAAATTCAATGTAGTATGCACTCCAGGTGGCTAGGTGGCAATGTGGAGCACTGCCACAAAACAACACCAACCCTTTACACGGGAACACGGCTGGGGAGCGTTTTTAACATTTCCACTCTGGACGGTGGTTTCACTTCTTTGCGTTTTTAAGCCCTCAAAATGCCGTCGCCGTGTAAACGAAAGGCACATCCGATAAAATATATTTACATTTTCACCCACGAGCGTTCTCGTGTAAACAGGGCCTAAGGCAGCTCAGAATCGGTTCTTTCTTTTGGAAGACAATAACTCCATTTAATGTGCCTTTTTCTTTTTGAAAATTTGCAGACCCTTTACAATCACAAACAGATATTTTACACACTACATGAAAGTTCTGAAAAAGCATAATTGGGGCACTTAAATAAATGCTTGTCCATCTGATCAATATTTCAGTAAGTCAACACTTTCATAAGTACGAAACATTGCTTTGGTGTTGAAAGTTAACCTGTGGTTAAGTGTAGTGTGAAAAGCCTTGTGTTTCTAAGTGAACTTGCTTGCTCTCACCTGGATGTGGCACAGAATATAACTTATCCTGGAGGAAAGGCATTGCCGTAATTACTCCACTAACATGGGAGGGACTAATGAACTCCGCCCCTTCAAAAGTTCCTGATTGGGCACTCAGGTGAAAAAGGCGGGGGGTAAAGTGAAATTTACCAGGATCTGAACGGAATACAGGTATAAAAAAAACATTCATTGCACGACAGAGAGAGTTCACACATGGTTTATCAGTTTGTTAAACATCACACCTTGTAGCATGCAGTCATATGACTTCTTGTCCTGTGGTCCAATAGCGTTCCAGAAATCTGCGGGCTCTTTCCCCTCCTCCACTTCCTGGACATTCATAAAGCTGCCAGTTCTCAGACTCAGCTCAGGTGGGCACCTAACCATTACAATCAATCACATGAAATCGATCACAGTGTGGCAATGTGCATCATTCATCATGAATATAATGTTAAAGGTGTGGCTCACATCTGTGTGAGGCGTTGGACGGTCTGCTTGGCCACCTGACGTGCTTTGCTGTGGGCTTTGCAGCCATGCCACAGGTAGATCGCCCCCTGCTGGCTGTTCAGCAAGACCAATGAGCCACGAGACCTCAGACTGGAGCAGGAGCAAGGGACCTCTAACAGACTGCCTTCTACAGACACATCCCCCCTCACACAGAACAGATGCCAGCCTCCTGAAACACATACCAAACCTATATTGTCAGACGTAATAAGTGGATATATAGTAGAGGATTGAATTGTTCAATGACCAGACCTGTGTCTCTGTTGTGTTTTCTATAAACGACCATCCCTCCCTGGAACAGCTGCAGAAAACAGGGTGGCTCCTCCCCTTCTGTTACAAACACCTGAGAACTACACTGATTGGTCAGCGCTGGTGACAAGTCCCGCCCACTGGCATTGGAGTGCCGCCCCTTCCAGACGAAAAGAGCAGATCGTTCCTGACCTCTTGCCATCTGATCCCCTTTTAAATAATAGAATAAATATACAAAGTATTTAACTTCTCAAACATACTCATTTTCAAAAATGTTCATTTTAATATGTATAAATAATATACACTACCGTTCAAAAGTTTAAGATTGGTAAGAGGTTTTTTTTTATGTTATGCAAATAATGTAATATTGTATCAATTAGTAACAATATAAATTAAAGAAATTAACACCTTTATTCAGCAAGGATGCATTAAAGTGATCAAAAGTGACAGTAATGAAATCTATAAAGGCATTTATAATGATATGTACCCTGGAAAATATGTTTATGTGGCTACGTCCACACAAATTATCTCATGTTTTGTAGGCGAAAGTTTGAGGTTATCAGCTCACTCTGAGCAAACTTACCCAGGTAAGTCGCATAACCTGCATTCTGGAATGCCCCCTTGTTTGTCTGTTAATTTGTTTATTGTTAATAAACATTACTGCTGCAGTTAGATCCTTCCTACACAGCTCTCATTGCTGACACTGACTGTGACTACAGGATTGCAGGAGCGAGGAGCAGACTAAATATTTAGATAAGTCCTGCATATGTCACTAGAGAGAAGTCGTTTTCACCGGATGGTCCAGTTGACATTTCGGTTGAATATTACAAGATCAAAACACACAAAATGACACATGCAACATATCCAAGATGTAGGTGTCTTTGTTTCCGCAGTATTTTCAATTTTGATATTTTTAGGTCAAACCGTTGTTGTCTTTCAGTCATATAATGGAGGTATATGGGGTCTTCCTCAAAGAGCATGCACAGAGAAATCCAAATTAAACATGATTTAATGACTCGTAAATGTAAGTACACATTGATGGACTAAGACACGAAACGAGCGGTTTTGAGGTAAGCTAAAACATATCAAAAATTAATTTCAATGTGAACTATCTCTTGAAATCAAATATATATGCGTGCATTAACTCACCTAACGCTGTGAGGCTGTAAGTCCAGCGTGTAGCGTATGTGCAGCCCTCACTAAACTGTCCCAAGCTCTCTGGGGCAACCTCACACTCCTCACTCTCTGAAATAAGCCACGATTTCACCGCAAGTGTACATAACTCCGCCTGCCGACCATCACTCAGAGTGACCATGTCTCGTCCCCTTCGTACATCCACACCATCCAGAACGATTTTTGACACCGCAGAGAGACAGACTCCACCGAAGAGAGCTCTGGCATCACATGACCACTGCTCAGCTGACACTGGCTGAGGAGATGACATGAGTGATGCGGTCTGTAGAAACGACAGAAAAGATAACATAAAATGATTTAAAAGTGAAATCTGATCACTAGAGGGCAGTAATAATATCTAAAAAATCCGTTTCAGAGGCGGTTCACATAGAATGTTTTTTTTTTTCTATTCCACTGCACCACTATTCCATTGTTTTTCTATGTAAACACTGTTTGCGCTCGAGTCTTTGCAGCGTCTCGAGCATCACATGCCGTTCTATGGATGCGGTGCTCACGTTTTCCAAAGCAAAAACATGTTCTGTGTGAACGGCCCCTAAGGTTGATGGAAGTCATAGTTAGGGCTGAACGATATTGAAGAAAAGTGCGATACGCGATAGCTCATTAAATAATGGGATATGTGATATGATAATGTACTAAACAAATGTAAAAATAAAACTGCGTAGTCTTAACTGTATATAAACACCGATTCTTATTAAAGCTATAACAGTAATTCAGTCAAGAGCAGCGAGTGATTTTCTCTTTGTCTTTTGTTATTTGATTAATAGTAAAAACACAGAAGGCAGCAGGTTTATTAGGCTGCTGTCACTTTAAGAGCCAAGGCACGGATCCAATATACTGTTACACATGCATTTTATACGTTAACTTAAGACATAACTGACTGATTACGTGAATACTCGCCATTCTGACATAATTTTGTGTGTATTTGGCCATATACAGTAAGTTAAGGAAAATAACTGATTTCAGAATCGCACGTTGTCTGAGATGTGTGTGCGAGTACGCCTCTGCGGATTAACTCTTTTTAACATTATGCATATCACGTGCATGTAACACTCATGTGTCCAGTCTATTCTCTGCTATCTGCGTCAACCTAAAATTTGGACATTGAAGTACTAAAATCCTTTATTGATTATTTAGATATATTGTGCAGCCCTAGTCAAAAGAGGAACCTGAGATATGTTTGTTATTATAACATGTACTATATATGTAAGCCTCCTCACCTGCTCCTCCTCTTGTATGAAAGGTTCGATGTGATTTTTGTTCACTTTTGTCTGCTCAAATGAGTTAGCAAACTTCTCTTTGAACAGTACCGTCTCATTTTGGTCAAACACACGGCCAAAAAGTGCCCAGTCTGGCCGTCCAGTTCCCTTCCTGAACACACAAATAAGTACATTTGTTGGTGAATACAACCAATAAGCTTGGATTTCTCTTTCCTTGTAACCTAAAATTAAATTATTTATCATTATTCCTTCAGTGGAATTATATATATATATATATATATATATATATATATATATTAGTATTAATATAACTGTTTTTACATAATTTATACAAATTTATACTTAAGAGCTGCAGTCATTAAAACAAAGGAGACAGAGCAAATCCTGAGACGTTCTGATATTCATATTAACGTTAATTCAACTTGTTATACTGATAATATAATTCTTACTCATTATAAGGAATGCAAAACAGAAGCATTTTCACTAATGGACTTTTGGAGCACACTGTAGCTGGATATAAGAAGAAGAATCTCCCATTACAGTGAACCTACTTGGGAATGCGGGAACTGCCACCAGAGGGATCCAGAGGGTTAATCCTGCAGTTGCTGTAGTCATACGCGCCGTCCCAAACCTGCTGAGCCAGCTGAAGGGCCAGTTTCCTCTCACTGGGACCGACGTCTTTCCCATGCCACAAATAGAGCTCGCTGCCGAAGTCAAACAGCAGAGTCTGAAACGGAAAAAGCACTGTCAATAGGTGTAACCAACCACCTTAAACAGCAGTTTTGCCATGTGTAATCACAAGCAGTTATAAAGTGCATTATAAAGTCATTTATTCTTTAATAGTATATGGCTTGAGATCAGGACCTGAGAGGAGTTCAGTAGAGTGAGCTGTGGTATGGCAGCCCAGGCCTGCTCAAGGGGGCTGAATCTGTCCCCCTGCAGCCTATAAATACAGTTTGACTCTGAAATGGCTCGCTCATAGTGCTCATCCTCATCTGTGCTGTCTGGACCTGCAAAGTAATACACCCCTATTTACATAAAAATGTCATTTGAACAGTTTTGGAAAAGAAAAGTGTTGTTTTTGATGGGATATTTCATGTGGGGTATACAGTACGGCTCTTGCCTTTATACTGGGTCTGTCCCCCGAGAAGCTTCCAGAACTCTGCTGCCTGCAGGCTGTCTGTATTTACACCTTCATCAAGGTGAACGACGCCCGTTGCTTGACAACCCATATCCCTCTGGGTCACGATCAACGAGGCCATTTCAGATGCCTAGAACACATCCTTAGTCAACATCCAGGAACTAAATCCCAAAATCTGATTGATCTGAGCATCTGAGCTGAATAATAATAAATTAATTATTAATTATTTAATTAAAGGTGCAATGTGTAATATTTCTGAGGATCTATTGGCAGAAATGCAATATAAGTTCCGTAACTATGTATTCAGGGGTGTATAAAGACCTTACTCAATGAACCGTTGTGTTTTTATTATCTTAGAATGAGACATTTATACTGTATCTACTTAACCACGGACACCCCCGTCTATGAAGGTCGACATATTGTGACGTCATGTTTCTACCGTAGCCGAACACGAAAGAGAAGCCACAGAGATCTAGAAGCTAGCCATAAACACAGTGAGTAGTGACTTTTCCTTTGTCATTTGTGTAAAATATGTAGTTGGATTGTTTCATGTAACTTAGTTCTTCTCCCTCGCTGTGTTATGGCTTTGACAATCAGCTGATTAGTACTATTATCCGTAAAACAGTAACGTTACAGGAGTCACCAACCCATCGATCGTGGATGACAAGTCGAACTTGGAAGCATTTTAAGTCGACTGCAACTAGTTTTCAAAACCAGAGGTAAAAAAACTATATTTGTATTCATTATGTTTTATTAATTTGAGTGTAGTAAAAGGTGCGCGCGCTGTTACAATCCCGCCATTTTTGCCGCGCACACCTTTGCGCTCATGCGGACGCGTCAAGTATAAACAATTCTTTATGCTTTAACAAGCTCAGCCACAGTAACAACATAACAGCTCATATTAGCGAGCTAAACCTTTACTACCCTGTTAGAAAAAATATAGTTGGATGATTTCATGTGGTTCTTCTCCCTCGCAGTATTATGGGTTTGCTATGTGGGGAGAAATGTACTGTTTACGTTCGTGAGACAATCAGCTAATTACTATTATTATATTAAATTATATATTAAAACCCTTGCTCCTTACCTGACTATGGCTTTGAAAACTTTATCCATGATGTGGTTTATAATGGACTGTGGTACAGAAACAGTGACAATGTTACACACTCTTGGCTTACTCCGGCTATTCTCGGCTGTCTCGGACGGCGATATGTTTGTCCCGTTTTAGCCAACGTAGCTTCTTCGGTGAGCAGTGGGCTGAGCCATTAGTGTAGTTCGCAACCGAACCGCTAGATGCAGCTAAAATCTACACACTGCACCTTTAAAATATATTCTTTAATTTTAATTTATTACAATTATCTGAACAAAATAAAATGTATTAATAAATAAAAGCATTCCCAAGTATTTCATATTTTATTCTACACCCAGAATATACTGTTGAGGATGTGACAATACTTGGTTTACCTGGCTCACTCTGTTTCTGTGTGAACGGATGGTACCTTTTCTCTCTCGATGGTGTTGGAGAGTTTGCCGGTCCAGAGGAAGCAGTTTGAGGGTGTGACCAGCAGAAAGCAGTCGCCACTGTTAAGAGAGTGTGACACAGGCTCCACCAACCGCACCTGCACCTGCCTCCATCCTGGATAAACACACACATGCATAGAAAACATTACCTGCATTGCTCTCGCAAGAAACTCGCAGGATCTTATGGAACTTCCAAGCATGCAAACTTGAAAAATCAAGTGTGCTTCCATGACTATAACAAGCAATGTGGAATTTTACAATGTATACTACCACTTCACACAGTTCAGGGTATGAATTTTTTAAAATATTTTTATTTAGCAAGGATGCCTTCATTTTAACAAAAGTGACAGTAAAGAAATGTATATTGCCGCAAAAGGTTTCCATTTCAAATAAATGCTATTCTTTTGAACTTCCTATTCATCAATTCTTTCTATTAATCAGAAAATTCATTCTATTCAACATGAAAACAAGAAATGTTTCTTAAGCAGCAAATCATCATATTAGAGTGATTTCTGAAGGATCATGTGACACTGACTGGAGGAATTATGCTAAAAAATTAGCTTTGACACCACAGGAATAAATAACATTTTAAAATATATTCAAATAGAAAACAGTATTATAATATCATTTCACAGTATTGCTGTTTTTACTGTATTTTTGATTAAATAAATGCAGCCTTGGCAAACATAAAATACTTTTTCATAAACATTAAAAAAATCAACTCTAGTGTAAGTATATAAAATTCTGAAGAACATTAGATGAATATTAGAAACATTATCATACCTTTAACCTGGATGAGCATGAGTTTGTTGTATGGCACTATGGGTCTGCTCACTTTTCCAGAGGAAGTGACATCAGCTGGGGTGCAGTTAGAATTTTTCATAGCTTTAGGGAAAATAAAGATGAAAGAAGTTTGATGATGCTAAATATGTTTAAGACATTTGATTAATCATGATAAAATATTTTGATCTGACTCTAAAAAATTAAAACACTGACCAGGAATATAAAACGGTTCGAAAAAATATATATATATTTTAACCTGTATTATTCTCTATTTCACTGTTTTCTTCAGGCTGCATGAAATCCTGCTGGATATCCTCTCGAGCAGCAAGAGCACGTAATGGATTCCTCGAACCCTGAGTCCTGCGGGACGGCCGTACTGAGCGCCTGTGTTCAGCTACAGCTGAGCTCAAACTAAACACACACATAGAGCGTTAAACCTGTATCTAATCACATCGAGAAATCCCTCAGATATACATGTACACACAGACGCTGGATTTACATTGGCATGTTGGTCTGACAGAGAGTGCTGAGGTCTGGCTCTGTGTCTCCTCCAGTGGTAGGACACGCTGGCAGTGAGCAGGGGTCAGAGGTCATGACCTCTTTAGCCATCTCAGTACCAAACATCTGACTCTCTTGGACTTCATTGGTGCAAATGGTTTGTGTTTCTGAAAATATGAGTTTGGGAGAGTCTTCCTCCTCACAGATTTCCTGAAATAACAGAAAGAAATGAATTAGTTGATATTCTAATATCTAATATAACTTTATTTAATGTGACGGCAAAGCTGAGTTTTCAGCATCATTACTCCAGTCTTCAGTGTCAAACGATCCGTCATAAATCATTGTAATATGCTGATTTGTTGCTCAAGAAACATTTCTTATTATTATCAATATTGAAAAGAGTCTTAATATTTTTGTGGAAACTGTGATACTATTTAGGGATAGGGCCTACAATATTCTTTGATGAATAGAAAAGAAACATCAAAAGGACAGCATTTATTTGAAATAAAAATCTTTTGTAACAATTTTACAACAGTCTTTACTTTCACTTTTGATCAATTTAATGTGTCATTGCAAAAAATAAATCTTTTAAACGGTAGTGTATGAATAGCTTAAAACTACCTTGTCTTTCCCCATCACCTGTGGTTGGCTTTGAGTGGATGTGGAAACCTCTTGAGCTTCATAAGAAAGACTCCTCTAGAGACGGTGAGAGAAAGATGATACATTTTTAGGTCTGCTGGTCAAAGTCAAATCAAATGAATGACATGCCATTATTGACAGTAAAGACACTCTTTGTCTGAGGACAAAACAAAATGGATCTTAAAGGGATAGTTCACTTTGAAATTAATTTTTGATATGTTTTAGCTTACCTCAAGGGCATCCAAGATCTAGATGTCAATTTTGATATTTTTAGGTCGAACTGTTCTTGTCTGTCAGTCATATAATGGAGGTATATAGGGGTCAACCTCAAAGAGCATGCACAGAGAAGTCCAAATTAAACATGCTTTAATGACTTGTAAATGTCAGTACACATTGATGGCCTAAGACACGAAACGAGCGGTTTGTGTGAGAAAACGAACAGTATTTATATAGTTTTTACCTCTAACCACAGTCACGGCCAAGTGATCTGAGGGCGAGGGCATTTCTCACGCGCGGGTACGTCACTCATTAGTCACTTTCCGACCGGAGGGACTTTTGCAGTTCCTAGAACCTAACGTTCCTATAACCCTTTTTTTCCCGTGTTCCGACCGGACTAAATGGGGGATTTTTTAGTTCCTCAGACCGTAGTTCCTATAACTATTTCAGTACCTAGTCTAGAGCAAGGACTTTTTTAGTTCCCTTTCCCTAAGTCTACGCTGATTGGTTAAACTTAAGTCATGCACTGTCAACACGGAACTTGTAGCGCGCTGTCTCCGTGTTTTTGCAAAACATTACATCGAGGATTAAGACAAACATAACGCATTCAACCAGCTAATTGCTAATTTTAGATAAACTTACCCGTCGTTTTATTTGCCTCCTGCGCTCTGCTCTTTTATCTTCTTCCATCATATCACTTAATATCATATTACGCTGGAGCATTCGTCTTCTGTGTTTCTCTGTACAGAACTTGAGTTCTAATAATCTCATAATCTTTAAACGCCGCCGTTCGTTCTCCGTTATTAAGGTCCCGGCAAGGCAGAACAGGAACATTGCAATCGTTTTTTTTTTATATAAGAACAACAGACATTTATGTATACAGCAAAATTAACATTCAATATATAAATTACAAAGTCTTTCATACTAGGGGGGTGTTGTAAACTTGTATAAAGATATTCTAACATTTGCATATTTTCAATGTTTTAAACGCTTTTTGCTTCATAGAAAATCGGAGTGAATCAATATAAACCTCAATTTCTTTCCTAAATAAAATAAAATTAGGCTTTTTACAGGGGAATTTGAATTTATGAAAATAAAATTTTGCCATTAAAAGAATGAAATTGATTAAATAATTCTGATTGTGCTTAACTGCTGGTTTGTTGCTGTTGTATGTGGCCGTGCTACGTCTAGTGATGACGCTTTAAAGACCGTCGCCGTGCTTGCGTTACCCCTCCTACCAGTTCCTATGGCCACTTGGCCAGTGCGAACGCAAGCAGCAAAACTGAGTTTGGGGGAGAGTAGTTCTTAGAACTGTTTAGAAGTGGACAGTTCCTATAACTAAGTTCCTGTAACTACTTGGTCGGAAAGCGGCTAATGTTTACACAGAAATTTACACAGAAAGTGTTATCCTTCTCTGTGAAGATCTAAACATATTTATATATACAAGAAATTGCAATGGAAGATGACTTAGATATATCAACAGACAACATTGATTTTTATTTTCGCAACCATGCAAGAGATCACCTCCGGCGCTTTCCGCCGGATGTCAAAATTGTCAAAATTGAAAATACCGTGGAAAAGAGACACCTATATCTTGGATGCCCTTGAGGTAAGCTAAAACATATCAAAAATTAATTTCAAATTCAACTATCCCTTTAAAAGGACAAGGCAGCCAAGTGAACACATTCAGGACACACTATACAGGATAAATAAATGTTTTGTTGAAAAGCACATGCTTAGAGCAATAACAGTTTATAGACACATTCATCAAATTGACACATTAATAAAACTCTCACCTCATTAAAAAACATCACATATTGAGGTGTGGTGCTTGAACGAGAGTATACAGAGGAAAACACAGGCTCCTGAGAGGAGAGGAGAGGAGAGGAGAGGAGAGGAGAGGAGAGGAGAGGAGAGGAGAGGAGAGGAGAGGAGAGGAGAGGAGAGGAGAGGAGAGGAAATGAGATGAGATGAGATGAGATGAGATGAGATGAGATGAGATGAGATGAGATGAGATAGGAGAGGGTGATTGACTAATAAAATCTCAACAACAACAATATACTGTATGCTCAGTCAAATAGAATAAACACATAGAGACAATGACTAATGAAAGCTCACTTTTTAGCACATACAGTAATAAGCAACAATGCATGATCATTAAGTCAGTTAAAGTAACTGAAACACATACTGCATAAACTCACATAGCAATCTTACCCAGCATTGAGTATGGGGAGTAGATTCCGCTGTCCTGACAGTCTCATCCTACAGGGGGCATGCAGTGTGGAAATCAGGGACAACAAAGATATTGAGTTGTGACTCACATACTGCATGCTAACATACATTTGACCACAAACACACATGCTGGTGTTTTTATTTACACACAGAAATACAAATAAACCTCCTAGTCAGTATCACCTCTTTAAATAAGCTTTGATATTTTTAGGTGTCTAAAAAACACAATGAAATCAGCATTTCATACACACACCTGTGGCCCACTGTTTACACTGATATTGCACCTTGCCTCAGCACTTTGCACCTCCTCTTCTTCCTTAGTTAATCTTGAGCCTGTCAGCCTGTGAAAAAACACTTTCTCATTTAAATTTTGTCAAAAACATACCATATACCATAAATGAAAATGTGATAACAAATACCAGTTTGCAATATCAAGCAGCATAACAGACTGTTCTTGTAATAAAATCAGCCTTGTGTGTAACAAATGACCATGCCTGCACTTATGTTTAAAATAAGATGCATAGATTTCGTCAGATTGTCATCTAATTTGAGGTACATAATCCTCATACTATGTTGTTTAAAAGTAGCACATGGGCTATTTTTATGGTGAGTACACAAATCAGGAAATAAGGCAGTATCTTAGGAATGCTTTGGGGTATTAATATGAGACTCCCTACATATTATTATTACCACAATTGCAAGAGTACAGCTTTGGTACAGGAGCACTTTGGTGACAGTGCCAGCAACTGGTAAAAATCCCACAAAAAGGAACAAAAACATATAACTTTAAAAAAATCTTTACTAAAAATAATAATTTTAATTGCGTTTAATTTTAAATGCTGTACATATTGTGAATTCTGAATAAACAAAATTATTAATTTTCACATACTGAAATAACACCACCATCATACTTAATCACTATAATTTAATTACTTCTCCCTTGAATAAGTAACGTAAAGGATTATAAAGGATTACTTATTAAAGGAAATACTGTATAGATTATAGAACAATTCTATATAAAACAACAGTGGCTTTAACCTCAAAATGTAACGCTTTAATGATAAAATGTGTTTTTAATGTAAACTTCTCCCTTTAAATACATTGGTCAGCTCAAGAATAATTTATGCAATTTTATTGTATTTATTTGAAAGAATTAAATGAGCAGTCTCAATTCGATCCTTGTATTGTTTAACTGGTTCGGATTTAGAAAGGAATTAGTCATGCGTAATGTAATACTTTATCGAGAGAGTAATTAGTAGAACAATCTAATCACACTGTTGAAGATGCAACATTTCTTGAGGAGATGTTATTGAGATTATTAAGTTAATAATTGAGTGATTATTGAGCAATGTTAAAACAATTGATGGTAACAAGCAGAATCACTGAAGGAGAAAACCAGAATGTTTAAGTCACCATTATGGTATTCAGTGTTTGTTTTAGTTAGGCTCTCGACCCTCACATAATTAACTTTAGATTTTGTTTGGCTGCTCTACATGTGTTATAACAGCCAGGTGAACAAATAGAAAAGGTGATCTGATTTGGCGTTGGTTATGATTTAACATAATCATTATTTCACAATTATTTGACCTGAGTCATTTAACTCATATAGAACCCAATTTCTGAGTTAAGTTTACCTCATGGGTTATAGCAGCTATATCATTGTAGAGCACACAATTTTAAGCCTTTTCAATGAAATTCAAATGATCAAATCAATAAAAATAAAGAAACTTAAAAAGAAATGTATAAATATGTAGGCACACAGAATATAAAGATTTAGTGTATGAATCTCAACAATGGTGACATACAAATCACCTCCTAACATCAGCTCATTATTTAATCATGATTAATGATTGGTGGCACCCAGAATGCACTGCAACATGCTTTAAAATTGTCACCATTGTTGAGATTCACAGGCTGTTTCTTGATGTCTGTGTGTGCTTATATTAAATATTGTTTTGAAGTTTCTTTATTTGTATTAATTTGAAATTTTGATTGAGAATTTCAAAATCTTTTTGTAAAAAAAATGTCTTAACCATCACATTTCACAAATTTAACGCATTCTTGCCAAATAAAAGCAAATAGTAATAATTTCTTCTTTTTTTAACTCTCTAACTGACCCAAAATGAAAAGTATACTGTATATCTGACAATAAACACAAAGAGCAAGAGAGTGAAAGCAAGAGAACCTGTCAGTGATGTCTGATTCTCTGCTCTGTTCTGTGATCTGGAGGTCTTCTGACTGGGATGGACATTCCTCAGGCTTTGACGCAGATCTCCGTGTTCTGCCGTGTTCTTCCTTCCTTCCCCTCTGCCTCCAGGGAGCACTGGGGGGGTGGGCTGGAGATGGACCCACAGCTGATATATGTCTCTCCTCTTTCACCTCCCTCTCCCTCCTCTCTCCCCCATTCTTCTCTAGGCCATGTCCATTCAGATCCCTATCCCGATCTCTGGTTCCACTCCTCCACACCACTCCCTCCGAAGAGCTCTTTTTCAAAATGCCTTTAATCTGCACTGCATTCTGGGAGTTGCTGTCTGCTGTAGGCTTTAGATGGGGTGAGGAGGTGAGTTCGGAGGAGGAACCCTTCTCCTGTGAAGAGCTCGGCCCAGAGAGACGCACTTCACTGGGCTTCAGGTTGATGGACTCAGCTTGCTGTCGGTCAGAGAGGTGAGGCGTCAGATGAAGACGAGGAAGCTGAACAGGCTCTTTCTGAAGCTAAAGTGGAAGAAAGGCTTATAAACATCTCTGGAAACAACAGAGAATGTAATCTAGAAGTTAAAGTCACAAAAAATGGCTTGTGTTGTGTTTTGGATGCTGGTTTTATCAACAGGTTGCTTAAGCACAACATCTGTGTTCAATGAAAGTTTTGCCATGCAGCATTACTGCAAAAATCCCTATATTTGAATTATAATATTAAAGTAATAATATTAAATATTAATATTAAATCCCAAACTGCTTCTTCCCAATATTCAATATTTCTACTTTATTTTCTAGTAGAAAATATCTGAGCATCCTTCACACAAGAATAATTTAACAAAGCAAAATGAAAGGTAATCAGATACATTTTTTTAGAAAATATATTGTGAGTGAAATGTATTGTTTATTGCTTAAATAAACTTTTTTAAACAAACTGACAATAAGGTAAACAAGTAACTTATAATGATAATAAAATATTATACATACTGAATAATAATCAAAAATATTTAAAAGCAAACCAACTACTGGAAGTTCCAATTATTTGAAAATTAATGAAACTTGTGAAGAGTGAATATTCAATAAAAAGTTTTTTTTTGGGTGTTTTTTTTATTTTACTTATATATATATATATATATATATATATATATATATATATCCACATATATATTAAATGGCATATTAATATATATTAAATACTAATAATGGCATAGCCATCACAGCAAAATTAAAAAAAAAAAATATATATATATATATATATATATAATGGCTATGCCATTATTAGTTTTTAGAAAATATGATTCATTTTTAGAAAATGTATCTTGAATTAAATTATTTCGCCCAATCATAAAACTTACTAGTAAACATTCATACATTTAACCTTCCAACAACAACAAAAAAAGGAAATTCATCGGAATATTTATCTTGGTCACCAGATCTGAAGTTGACACACACTGATTAAAACAAAATGATGACTGGACAAGTGGCAAATAGAAACAATGCCAAGTAACCACAGACAAGCAGAGCTATATTTGTTCATGCATGCCAAATATACTTACCAAATTGACCTCATCCACAGTGATGGGCTGTGTGCGGTAGCGAGCACCCTTCTGTCTGCGTCTCTCAGAGGCCTCTAGTGGGCTGCCGTCTCTCGCGGGACTCCCCACAGCACCCAATATGGGCTGAGACAGTTTGTTGAAGAGAGCCAGTTTCTCACTCATAGACAGTTTAGTGCCAGCATCATCCTCCACCTCTGCCTCAGGCTCACACGCCTCACCCGACTGAGGACTGAAGGAGGAACCATTGACAGTGAATTAGGTCATTCATTTGTTTTTAACCTCAGAATTACTTCTTAAATTGGCAGTGGCACTGCTGCTGTAAGCGGAGATAGAGATTTAAAAACATATTAATGCAAGAAATGAGCATGATGTTTAATGAAGTCCAGCCCACCTCGCTGCCATCACTGTTTCCTCAAAGGTGATTGGCTGAGTGAGTGCTCGGGGATCATTGTTACGGCGAACTCTGCGCTCATGGAAACTATTACTGGAGCGAGGTTTGAGGAACAAGGACGCCTCAGGTGAAGCTGTCTTCTCCAATTCCTGATAGCAAAACAACAATGTAATAAAAATACTTAAATGGTGGAATTATATGAGAGAGAGTGACAGATGTAAATAATTCACCAAGAGATACAGTTGACCCAAAAAATGCTTTTTTTAAAGAAATTAATGATTTTTTTAAGGAAGAAAGCCAATTAAATTGATTAACAGTGACAATAAGACATTTAACCCTAACCCTAAATGTTACAAAATATTTATATTTAAAAAAAAAGAAATTCTGTTCTTTATCCTAAAAAAAATGTATCATGTTTTCCACAAAAATATTTAGCAGCACAATTTTGTTCAACATTGATAATAATAAGAAATGTTTCTTGGGCAGCAAATCATCATGCTAGAAAGATTTCTGAAGGATCATGTGACTGAAGACTGGAGTAATGATGCTGAAAATTCAGCTTTACCATCACATGAATAAATTACATTTTAAAATACATTTATTTAGAAAAGTTATTTCAAATTAATTTTTTTTTTAAATGTAAAAAAAAATTGTGTAATACTGTGTAATATTATTTTGTATTGTACTTTTTTATTATTTTTTATTTTTATTTATTTTTTTAATGTATTACTTTTATTGTACTTTTGATTAAAAATGTGCAGCCTTGGTGAACATAAGAGAAAAAAATTAAAAAAAAAAATCTTTAAAAAGCATTAAAAAAATTTAATGGCATTGTAATTTAACAAATTTAAATGTGACGATTGAAAAACATAATTTTAACAGCATTTAAAAATATAATCACTTTAAATTCCTTTTTATTTACACAAAATAATTCATGCTTCACCAAATCTGTTTGATTTTCTTTCTTCCATAGCTCACAACAGGAGATGTTTAAGAGAATGTTCACGCTGCTCTTTTCCATAAAATGAAAGTGAATGGTGTCCAGGGGCCAGCAAACTCAAAAACTGACCAAAAACTAAACTCATAAACTCATTTATGTTAGAAGTCATTGCATATTTGCAATATTATTTTTTTGCATATTATATTTGCATAGTTACCAAGTACTTTGATAATACTGTGTGCTGTGTGAAGATGTGTCACCCCGTATTTAGTCACAATTCACTTTCACTGTACATAAAAATATATTTCTGTGTTCCATGTAAGAATGAATATCATTGGTCACATCAACATGTGAGTGAGTTAATGGCATTACTGTCATTGTTATGGGAACAATCCCTGTATTTTCTATATCACCAAGAAAATGTAATATCTCTTTCTCTGGTGAAATGGGTCAGTGGCAGGATGAATTAAATAGATCCTGCACTGATAGTCTCGGTAAGGAAGTCACAGTAACAAATGAAACCCAGTGGGTCATACGGTAACCAAACACTACAGGTGTCCAATTACCACATACAACCCAAACACAAAGTATAAGAACAGAGAGGAGAAAACATACTGGAGCAGAAAGAGAATGAGGTCATCATCACATTGCTTTTTAAAATGTATAAATATACTTTATCCTCAACACATTTTAGAAGATAAAAAAAAAAACGTTTTTGTATGTGAGAATAAGTTCTATGTATGTAATGGGAAATGCCTGGTCATAAAAGTGCTAATACTAATACATTAAAAAGTGAATTTTATAGTAATGGTAAGTGTAGTCTAAAGTAATTATAATTAGCTTTTATCAAGAACGGTGAATTGGGAAGTCCCCAAAAGGTTAAATATACACAAGGTGTGTGTGTGTGTCTGTGTTTTCCATCCATGGCAATGACCTTTTTCTATTCAGGCAGCAGCAGTTGCTAAAGAGATACGGTGGGCTCTTGTTTCACCTACTTTAAACAGAGACATCTTGGCAGCTACACTCATCTTGGCTCTGTCGTCTGTCTTTACATCCACTGCAAGAAAAACAGCAAGCACAACATTACAAGGGGATAAGTATCTCCAAGTCACAAACATGCATTTTAGAGCAACAGAAATGCCACGCTAATCGAAACTGAGACTTCATAACAGACTGCATTACTTGTGGCACAATCTGAACAGATCCTGCTGATTCACACTACACACACATGCATATCTAATTGAGGACATAGCATATTGTTTTATATAGTACACAGTTACGTAACTGTAGTTCACAGGCTTTTTTTACATGTTTGCAATTAAGGACATCCCTAAAAAAGGCTGTCAGATTTAGCTCAGTTCTGGGGACTAATTCATTTGTCCACAAACTATATACACATGTGATTCACCTTAGATCACAGTGGTGTAATTTTCAGTGTGAGATCACTAAATAACTGACAAACATATCATACATATTCTCTCACGCGCTCATAAACTCATTGCTCTGTGTTTGGCCAAATGCACAAACAGTTTGGCAGATGTATTCTTCACCTGTGCGTATATTTCTCCTGACTGGCAGATTTATATCTGATCCCAAACACACACACACACACACACACACGTTGTGTTTTCATGTTTTATGGGGACTTCCAGACATGATTTTAGTACCGTACAAACTGTATAATCTATCCCCTGACCATAAACATAATACACACATTATTATATTGTACTAAATGTGTTACTAAAAGTGTCACTAAATTACTGTCCTAAAAAGCATGGCTTATATTTATAACACTATAAGCTTTCTTTTATACAGCCTTGTAAGATGTATCCACTCACTAGTAATAAAACAGAGGTCATTATAACTGTTTATGACAGTATCCACTTACTCAGAATATATGTATGTGTGAAAGTGTATGAGAGTGTGTTTATGTTTTGGTTTACTATGTGTATTGCAATGCAGTGGTACTATGAAGCGGTAGAGTTGCAAACTTTGAAAAGACTGCTCAGACTAGTTAGACAACCATTTACAAAAAAAAACCCTCCTCCATATACGCCTATATACACAAACACTACCGTTCAAAGGTTTGGGGTCAGTAAGAATGTTTTTTGAAAGAGAAAAACTTTTATTTAGCATGGATGCATTAAACTGATCGTAAGTGACATTAAAGAGACTTTTACATTGTTACAAATTACTTATATTTCAAATAAATGTGGTTATTATAAACTCTTGAGCAGCAAATCAGCATATTATTATGATTTCTGAAGGATCATGTGACACTGCTGAATGATGCTGAACATCTTTCTGACCCTGACTCTTGAACGGTATAGTGTATGAATGCTGAATTTCATAAAAACCTGAAAAACTTCATAAAAATGTTTCAATATTAGAACATCATCTCTGTTTTCATCAATTTAGCTTGTCACAATAATGTCTACTTGATTGAATGAGTTTTCAGAGTTTCTCACTTGCAGGTTTACTTAAAGCTACACTGCGTGATTTTTACCCCCATCTAGTGGTGAAAAGATATATGACCATCCAGTGAATATAAGTTTCTGTTCCTCTCAATTTCGATTTCATTTTACCTCCTACAGTGGCCAATGTAGTCCAAGATTAACATGGTTTTCAGTTCGACCTCGTCCATGAGTGTTAACTCAAACGTAAACGCGAAAGGCAAAGCTTGAATTAACGGGTATGTTCCTCTTTGGCTAATGTACTTTCAAGATGGAGGGGCAACATGGCGACCGACATTAGAACCCCTTACCCGTATGTATTTTCAATGGCATATTATACACTCACGAGAATACTTTATTACTTGAACAAAGTAAATATACATTAATGAGCACATATATTTTTGAAAGAACTAAGTGTTTTTAGCTAAGAATAAACTAAAAGAGTTACACAGTGTAGCTTTAAATAAAAAAGCAGCATTTGACTTAAAGTTGACTTTCAGTTGATTAACATTTTTTACAGAGTAAAATTGTAGGTTAAGCACTTACTTTGCGAGGTGTCCTGATTTTCATCGTCCATTGTTCTGTGAAATGAAGAACTTTATGAGAAGTCTCAAAGTAAAAGGAAGGACCACAAAAACCAAACTCACAATCAACTGCTCACTCGGTCTTTTCAATGCAAAGTAAGACATACGCATAGATGTTATACAGAAAAAAAGTAAGATGACTTCACACCAGATCTGCTTTAACAAGCCTCTCCGGCACTACGGGCATTGTGACACACACTCACTCAGACACATCTGTGCAGGTTATATGCATGACATAATCCAAACTATTAAAACTATGAGCTCTTACACACACCCTGTTGGATGATCCTATCAAGCACATGGGATACATGCTGAACTCATTTCCTTACTCAAGGGAAAGGACTGTGTTGAGTATGATATCTGGAATCTGTTAATATATTCCATCTATTTAAGATAGTGAAAGGGTTTTACTCTTAAATGAATAAATATCAACAAACACACACAGCACGTTCTTAAACATTTATCATATATATATATATATATATATATATAATAGAGCATGTGCATGTATGGCATGTTTGAATGTTTTTTGTCAAATGAAAAAAGGTTAATGACAATCATAACACCCAGCTAAGTTAGTGTGTCTAGGTAGTAAGCAACTGCTATGAGCACACACACTGCATGCGTGTGGAGATCAGAGACAGTCTCCATACCCACAACTCTCCTTTATCTCACAAGCTGTGATGGGTTGAGTACGGAAACGTTCACTGCTTTTGCGACTCCCTGCAGGATCCCCTGGCATGTATCGACGGGTACGCCGACGACATCCCTCGGCACCTGGTTGAACCGCTAGGTCAAGTGTCAAGGCCACCACACCACCATCAGTGGTGCTAATATTTGAGTACACAGACCAGATGGCGGAGAGGAAGAATGTGTGTTTGCAAGGGAAGGAGAAACAGAGAAAGAAGGAATGAGTCAAAGGAAAAGATTAGAAAAGGACACTTCTACTACTTCTCACAGCACACTGAAGACGGTAGGATGTTAGACAGCATCAATCACACTGTCATCATGGTGCCAAAACTACAGGTAAACATTAGCATTATGTTAGCACCGCAAAATGTGCACTTAATACAATTTATTACATTAAGAGATACCCTAAAACTGATATGAAATGTAAGGGCGCAGATACAGCCAACAAAGTAAAGCTAAAACACTGTTAAACACTTCAGAAACTTACTTTAAAAACTACTTTAACATTTTATTCGTTTAATATGGTGTGACTCCTAGATGTGTGAATACATTTCATAATGTGTATCTGTCTTATTTAAGTGTGTTTTTGCAGCCCAAGGTACACCAAGTAAAAAAAATGTATTCAGAATTTAAATAACGAGTCAGTACATCCTTTCAAAATGTATATTTATATAATTTACAAGGGGCGGGATGTTTTTCACAGGAAATTGCACCCGTCTCAAATAGAGAAAAGTGGCTCTGGCTACTTTGACGTGCACTGAAAAAAATGATTTTTTGGTAAGGTAAATACTACTGAAAAAAACCCAATGTAATTTACAAGAAAAAGTTAGTTCAGGCAAGAATTTAAAAAAACTAAGTAAATTCCATATCAAGCGAGTAGAAATGAAGCATAAATACGAACTCAAAAAAATAAAGTAAAAATTACTCTACTTTTCTGATACTGGGGTTCCCATCATGCACTGGACCTTGAATAATTAATGAGGTTCATTTTTCACTGGTTTCCAGCTGTATTTACACTGTTTTATCATTTCTTTTGTTGTCAGGATTAGTAACTTGGCATTTTGTGACATTTTGAGGAAATTTTCTGCTCAAAATGACACATTCAAACGATCCATTAAATGTTACCGTCATTGTGTATTGTCTACCAAGTATTGAGGTCTTTGCATTCACATCATGCTTAACATCTGACATGATGAAGTATAAATTACTAGATGGGCTAAGTAAAACACATACTATATAAGTATGGTAAACACATACTGGTATAATTCAATAAAATTGTTTGAGTGAAATGTAATGCAAAGAAAATTACAACTAAATGGATATTAATCAACCTTTTACTAGCCAAGTTACTTATATTCTTTGTTACTTTCACTTAACTAAAGTAAAGTTAATGAACTTAATTCCATATTCCAAGTAAATTTTAACTTAAGATTTCTAATTAAAGCTACTGATAAATATGTTTAGGTTTTTACTCGGCAAATCTTTGTAAATTTACTAGCATTTTCTGAGTGGAAAAAGTTGCCTAGCTTTTGTTTTTTCAAGTAAATCCTACTCCACATTTTTTTTTCAGAGTGTGTATGGTGCAGGAGTAGCATAGTTGTCTTTCACAACGACTGGGAAAGATTGACACGAAACAGCTAAATTACTCCTCTGAACAGAGGAGAGTCTGCTGGCAAAAGAAAACGCGACGGAGCTCGTAATAAAACAAGAATCAACATTGGCTTGGCTTTTTGGATATGGCGAGAACTGAGGGATTTGAAATGTTGCAAAAGTGTAACGCCTTATAGCTTTATGAGCAGTAGGATAACCATATTCATCTGCACAAATGAAGCACAACCAAAACAATGTTGTACCACAAAATGTTTGTTTTTTAACCGCTAAAGTTACATAGCTTAATATTAAGCTACATATAACCAAAAGTTACATAGTGTACCTTTCCTAAAATATTAATATTATGCAGAATAGTGGTGTTAGAGATAACTGCAAATGCCTTTGCCTATGGCAATACAAACAGAATGAAGCAGGAAATGAACACACACACTGAGACACACTCCCTACACTCTATTCGACGGAGCAGGGCTCGAGGTTTGCTGTAGAAGAGTGTTCTTCAGCTGGCCTACTGATACATGAGTGTGTAACTGGCGTGTGTCAGGGGTTGAGGGCCCATGGGAGGGCCCTGGAGGGTTTTCCCCATCCACTGTACCAGACAAGCCCAACAAACACTCCCTGGAGAGGGTGATTGAGAGAGACAGAGGACTTCAACTGGAGGAAATAAAGTGTGCAAGGTAGGGAAAGCCAAGAGACATGCACAGGGAGGGATGGCGTAGATTTAGAGAATGATGAAAGTGTAGCTTGCAAAAAATTATTACACTTGGGTCTAAATTTTAGATTTATTTATCTGACTTGCATATCATTGTTGCATCCATTTGGATTACAGAGCTTTGACAAAGAAATTAATAAACTGAATGACTGTGATGCATGCAGTATAAAAGATTTCTGTAGTACTATAAACTAAATGTGTACACAATGACCAGCTGTATATATTTATCAATAAATCCAGTTTGTTTCAATCTCATTCATTTTGACTAATTTAATATGGCTTGTCCACAGCTTTTAAATGAATAGATTCCCAATGAATAGATTTGTTCTGATTCTGAGCAGTTTGACTAAATGCATTTTGAAAATTTGATTATTTAAATAAAATAAAATACAATTAAAATGGATAATTTAATAATAAACTATGCCATTATTTTTGTGTGTAAATCTTACCTGTTTATTTTATGCATGACTGACAAATATGCTTCACATAAACTTTATTAGATTATTTATTTTAAAACAGTGTATTCCAAATGGATGGAAATTGTATTGTATCTTAAATGTAGGCCTTTTTTTGTACAGCGAAATTTAACAGAAATGTTATTTTGTGAGGATTAGATTATATCCAAAACTGGAAGTCCTGTGTGATCTAGAGACTATTTGCAGAGGATGAAACTCCCTCACAATACATAATGTCTGATTTATGTCCACAATAAACCTAGGAATGTGTATTAAGAACGTAATTAGGATGAATTTTCAAGAGGAATGACACAAATCTTTCATGCTCTAAAGCCTCAGGAAAGCTCACCTGTTTTGGTGTGTGTTCTCTCCACTGGTGTTCACCTTACATCCATTGGAGATCATTGCAGGAACAGGCCGTTCCTCTAATTGTGTTTGTCCATTCTTCCCCATCCCCCCATTCATTCCTCCTGAAACAGACTTTTCCACATAGTTCGAGTCACGGACACCGCGTCCTTCCCTGTCTCTTCTCGACCACTTGGATGGAAGCTCCTCTTCCTGGCTGCCATAACGTTCAGCCAGCTCTCGCCGTCTCTCTGCTTTGTAGCGAGCTATGCGTTCAGCTCTGGACTCCTGGGCTGCGTTTTCCATTTTGTCCATTTCATCAACTCCAGTTTTGTCACTTTGGATGTTTGAAGTAGGCTGAATAATTCCTGGTGTATGATCAAGATGATAATAACACCTCAATTTGGAAAACAAGGGTGGAGTCCCAACCGAAGAGATGTTTGATTGATCAGAAGAACAAATTACAGCAGGTTCCTCGAATAATGTGTGTGTGTATCATCCTGATCACTTCCCCGAGGACATGGCACTGTAACACAAAGCAAATAAAGAGTTCTTAGATCATCTGCAGCACACTGATGTGTCAGACATAGATAAATGTAAGGACAAGAAAATACTTCCATTCAACGATTAACAACTATACATTTAGACCCTGTTTAATTATTATTATTGTTTATATACAAAGCTCAATCCTACCTGCAAACCTGCAAAATTAGCATTTACCTTTCCTATTTATCAGTGTAAGTGTACTCCATGACCTGCTTTAGTGAGCTTCTGAATTTGGGAAACTCCTCTTGCACTGACACTCTACACCTCAGATGTGCAGCTCATCTCAGCAGTCTTTTTAGGGCAGGCCATTTATCAGACAAGCTGATCCATCAACACCAACACAGGTGTATTTGAGTTAGTCTCAGCGGGTTTATTAGTATCATAATACAACACATTTTAAGTAAACAACACAAGTCAGAAACAGTAATACAAATAACAATTGCCAAACTCACACCAGCTTAAATTTGCCAGATTGTTTTGCTAAATTTTGTAAATTGAGTAATTGCTTGTTTATTGTGTATCGGGTATTTTCATCAGTCGAAAGTTTGATGTTGGTAAGATTTTTAATGCATTTAAAATAAGTCTCCTGTGCTCATCAAGGCTGTATATATACAGTATATATATATATATATATATATATATTAGGGCTGTCAAAACGATTAATCGCGATTAATCGCATCCAAAATAAAAGTTTTAAGAAATATTTTCATGTATATTCTGTATATAGATTTATATATAATTTATATTATATATAAATATAAATATTTTATATATAAATAATATTTTTTTCTTAAATATACATGCATGTGTGTTTTTATATATATATACAAAATAATTATACACAGTGCCCCCAAATATATTATGTAAACACAAACTTTTATTTTGGATGCAATTAATCGCGATTAATCGTTTTGACAGCCCTAATATATATATATATATATATATATATATATATATATACATACATAAGAGATATTGTGAAATGTGAAATATTTCTGTTTTAATATATTTATAATGTATTTTATTCCTCATTACTCATTATTCCAGTCTCCAGTACCACATGATCCTTCAGAAATCATTCTAGTATGACGAGTTGGGCTCAAGAAACATTTCGTACTATTATCAGTGTTAAAAAACAGTGCTGCGATATATTTTTATTTAGAAATTATTAATTGTACTACTAATTATCATTTTGGATTTTTGCAAGACACCAAGCAATCTGTCAAATATCTTGATGAGGAAGAGAAACCTATTTTAAAGGAACACTCCACCATTTTTTGAACAGTGTCCCCTATATTAAAATAGTTTGGCAAAAGCTTTTTTTCAAAGTGCATGCATTGTCTTAGTTTGGCAGCGCCGACGCTAGCTTAGCTTAGCATAATGAATGGAATCCTATGTTGCCAAGTAGCATGTCGTGAGTAAAAGTGATTAAAAACAAAAAACAAAACCTAATTACTTTTTGTGGCCTGTGTATTCACAACGAGTACAAATAGCATTTCAAATTAAGACTAGGTGATTAAACAGACATAGATATTGACATGGGACTGTATTAGGGTGAATCACCGCCACTTGTGTGCAAGTGCTTTTGCCAAACTAATTCAATGTAGGAGACACTGTAAATAAGCCTTATTTCAAAAAACGGTGGAGTGTTCCTTTAAGGAAAACTATAATTCAGTTTAGAAATTAGTATTATTGTTCATTTTACGCATCTCCGGGAAGCCACAGAAACCGTAAAGACAGTCATTTCCGAACAATAGCATGAAAAACCTGAAGAACCACTGGAGCTAACTAATTCAGACACAGACTAAGCCAACATCGTGTTAGTCACACTCAGCAGTAATACGTGAAATTACCCAAACAAGACCAGTCAGAACATGCCTTTCAAAATGATCATGTGGTAACTTAGTCACCAAGCTGCCATAACAACACAAACACACCTTTACTCATACATAAATAATGACATCATCATCTTATCACCCATATACAACGTGGACCTAGCATGTGGCCGATGGCCTACCCATGGGAGCCCTCCAAGCTGCATCAAAGAGGAGTGTGTGTGTGTGTGTGTGTGTGTGTGTGTGTGTGTGTGTAGGGGCTCCTCTCCTCCTAAATAAGCAAACTGTAAGCATCAGCATTCTGCCAGATCCGCTCACAGCTGAAACACAATAGCCCCGATATAACAACAGAGCAAAGATCCACAGCAGTACCACAGCAGAAAGAGGGGTACAGCTTCACTCTGTAGGCCTTATATGGGGTTTCAGGAGCCCAAAGCAGAGTTTGACCTCTCAAATCTACAGCAATCATATCATGAGGAATGGAACTCACAAAATGGACCTCCTAATTAAGTGTATCCAAGAACTCTAAGTAATGCCATCAATCAATAGACCATTTCACAAGATGTAAACAACACTGGTCCAGAAGCACTTCCTGTTTCAGTTTTTTAACACTACATAAAAGCTGGGATAAAATACAACCAACAGAACATTTAAAACTGAATCAAAAAGTTAAACAAACATCTTTAAGATGTTTTCTTTACATGTGAAATAAAGAAAACAGTTACAAACTGAAACAGGAAGTGCTTCTGGACCAGTGTTGTTTACATCTTGTGAAATGGTCTATACTAGAAATTACAGACTGATACATTTAACTACACTTCTGCAACTCAAGACTCATTTAGGGTTCCTCAGACTGTTTTACTACTAAACAGATGGTCAATATAGAAATTAAGATAAATGATATACAATTCAGTTCAATATATTAGTTTAAACCTCTTAATAGACTTGAAATGCAATAGTGAGCAGGATCTTCAGCAGAAATGTCCTGTCTGTAGGGAGCATGAGAGTCATGTCCCATCTGAGAGACTTTCCTGAGAGATTTAACAAGCTTAGCCATGTCATGATCCCATGATGATAAGAGTCTCAAACAGTATGTGACAAAATGAAAATGTGTGCTGATTTTAAACATCTCAATAAAACACCTATTCAAATTTTGCAAAACATAATAAATGTTTTTTTTTTTTAATATTACATGGGGTAAATAATGTGGTTATAAAAGTGCAATGGCTGCAGGCTGTCAGTTTGGCACCACTTTGACTTTACTTCGAAATATTTTTCAAAAGTTTTAAGACAAAACCTACACAGCACCCAGCAGTAATCAACCAAAACAAAGTGCTTACGCTAGAGACAGTATGAAAGAGTCGGAGAGATGGAGCGAGTCAGTCACGTGAAAGGGAGTTTGAGTATACGGGATTTTTTTTTTTTTATTGCATAAAAGGTAACATACAGACAATAACAGAAGATATACAATCAAAACAAAACTAAATAAGAAAGCATAGCTCACAATCAATTATAACAGATAAAAATATTACAAAACACCAGGGGTATTGAAGAGTGTATCATAGCATTTTAAATATTTCACAGATTTTTCGTTTTTAAACAATCTTATTGAAGAAATATAGGCATCAAAGTTGAGTATACGGGATGGAACGGCACTGTAGTAGCTGGTTGACGTTTGGGATCAGTTAGACTCATCAGTCCTTAATCCAGTAACTCTATCTGACATGGACATGTGCTGAGCACAGACATGCAAACAACCACACACACATAGACGGCAACATTCACAATTCACTACTCATGACTGAGGTATTCTCAGCACACGCTACTAATCTTGCTAAATAGCCGTTGGATTAATTGTACTACAGTTAGCTCATGGCAGGTGTGTTTACAACAATCCAGCTGCATTTAAATTAAGTCTCATAAGCTTGTGCCCAGGAAAAAACAAGTAATACAAGATGGATTTGACATATACACCAATTAAATCGTTTAATAATTGCCAAAGGCAATTTAAACGAAAAACAGGAAATGCATTTAGTATGGCACATATCTTCAGATGTGCTTTTTAAATGATTGTTTTATTCCTGTTTTTTGACACAATAACTATTCAGTCCACAGAAATAATTATTTATGAATATCTATTATAATACTACTACTAATAATAATAATGGTTGCAATTTTGTTAAAAAATATTGTTATTATTAATAACAATAATTGTAACAATTTTTGTTTTGAGCTGACTAACTGTTAAAGTCAGCATGAAACAGGCAAGAAGAAATGTACTGTAGGGTGGGACTTGATTATGTCCACCAGGCAGAGAATAGATTTGTAACGGATATTTGTGATTTGCTATTGTTGTGATGTCATGTGAGTGACAGATTGTCCCGCCCTCACACCAGTTAACACATCAACCGAGAAGAGAAGAGATACACTACACTACACTAAATAAATAAATAACTTCACAGGGGCAAGAGTGTGTAACTGCCATGACTGCAAGAGTGTGTAACTGCCATGACTGCAAGCGTTCAAGAGTTTGTAACTGCCATGCAAAGCACGATGCAGCAGGTTACACCACAGATTCAGAAAATAATATTAAGTTTAAAGAAGTGCCCAAGCTTCCGTTACGAATCTGAAAACGTCTAGCAATGATGGCTTTCTGATAACTGGAGTAAAGAGGCAGAGACACTAATGTGTTAATAAACAACAATTCAAACGAGAAGGTCGATTTTCGAACAAAACATTGTTTGTTTTTCTATTTTCATTTAAAGAAGTTCCACGGAAAAAAAAGGACCGCAACACAGAGCTTTCTCATTTTAGAAAAGCCATTGAATTCTAAAGTAATAAAGAAATTACGGTAATTACAGAGAATAACAGTCAATTTTATAATGGATGCTTTTCTAAAATGAGACAGCTTCAATGACACGTGGTCGAATCGACCTCCAGAGGGCGCAGCCTTCGAAATGAGTCACAGCATCAGTGTTTGAGAACAAATTGGTTGAGTAAATGATTCAATGACTCATTCATGAAAAATAGAAAAATTAAACATTTACTCATTACTGTTATTTTTACAACTACCCTAAAAATACAAAACTTACCAAGAACTTACCAAGCATGCAAATTTTGACTTGAGCATTTTAGGGTTGCATCTTGACACATCTTGTTTTTGGAACTTGGTAGTTGAGTTCATATTTCAGTCGAACTGCACCAGAGTTTGTTTGGATTTTTTTTTTTTTTTTTTTTTTTTTTGGTGCACAGTGCACAACAAGGTTCGGATGGCAGCATTAACACTTAATTCAAATGAACCACACTAACAGAGCGATCACACCAAAGTTCGTTTTGTTTGAAACAAACCTGCTAGGTGTGAAGTTGACACACCCTTAAAATCTCCACCACTATAATTGTACGGACTGACGGTTTGTCTGGAGAGAGTAACACAGACAAGCAGATTCAAACACACAGATACATAGTTAGAGTCTCAAGATTTGCATGACTCTATTTTAAAGACTCAAGACACTCTTCTGGAAGACATGTCCTATTACATGTCATTTAGCTCCGGCTACATCACAAGGATTTAGAGTAGAGAAAGTTCATGGACTTACAGTTATAACCATTATGGGATTTCAGGACTTTTAGCCCCCTTACTGTGCTATGATCAGGTAATGCAATGTCAAGGTTATATTTAACACAGGCATGGTAATAGTCTTAAGACAAAGAGGTAAACAGTACAACACCAAGACGTTTAAGATACTAATCAGGAACAGTTTGTATAGATATAATAAATAAAAAAAGAAATGGCAGTGGATAATAAATAATACGATGTGGTTAATATATGTGGATAATAGATAAATACGATTTAGCTTTTGACCTTGGTTGTACTCACATAACCCACGGGTCACACAAGCTAGACAAGTCATAACCCTCACGCACACACATTCACATAATCTCAAGGCAGGGCACAAGGAAGAATTTCCAAGATTTTCTTTTCCCATCATTAACCTTCACTGATAATTATCATGCACGCAACTTCAATAATAACCTGTAACACTTGACACCTGAAGCCTGTACTACAGATATGCAAAAAGATTGTATAAGACACATCATAATGCAATGCACTGCAGTTTTATAAATAACTGCAAACACTGTAACCTCATAATGTTGCTGGATGCTGATGCTATAGTTAAAATGCACTGTAAAACTATGTCTTGGAATAGGCTACATATTCTCAAGAATAAACAACTTGTCTGATTAAGATGTATACTGTAGCATTATGTATAAAACAGTATATACATATAAAGCATTGTGGCAATATGAATGCGAATACATTATGCATTATGCATTTTAAAACGTCAAATAGGCATACTGCTCTCATCATACAAGCTCTGATAAGAAAATGCGGGTGACCACAATATGAAAATAATGTGCCAAATTTTGCTATATCAACAAAAGTCATGTGATTTTGCAGTATAGCGTACATTTATAGTTCGTAGAAACTTTTGAGAATTTAATTTGAGGTGTTGGTGTGGCTACAGGTGCGTTTGCTGCTGAAAATAGGTGCAAGCACGGTTGCAGATATAGGTGCAGATATCACATTTCACCCACTTTATACAGTAAAGATAAAGACGCAATGAAAGATCATTCCCACTCCTGCAAGCAAAATCCAGCATTACAAAAGAAAGAATGGCACTATGTTTAGCATGAACAGCCAAAACAACGTTGCTTTTACCTACTTTACGATATGAACTGAAAAGTTCTTCTTTTTTTTCGTTTAGTTTCACAACGATAGGAAAATCTGTCTTAAAACTCGTGATAAATGTAACGGCAGAAATGAATGACTACTTACTCGATCTGTGGATGGATCAGCTGTGCGTTTGGATCAACACTGACAGCTACACACAGACACACACACACACTGCCCTAATGGCCAATGAGAGAGTGTGAAATGCCTTTTAGGGTGTGAGTGGGGGAGGAGGGGGGGGTGCTGCTGGGCAGGGTTAAAGAGAGAGAGAGAGAGAGAGAGAGAGAGAGAGAGAGAGAGAGAGAGAGAGAGAGAGAGAGAGAGAGAGAGAGAGAGAGAGAGAGAGAGAGAGATAAAAATACCCCATGACTAGGGGGCAACATTCCATTGCAAGAGGGCACAGCTAATTTTATTAAAAAATCTACTTGGTCGAACTACTTTTTTTGCAAGTAAGTATTACTAAATATTACAAAAACCCTTTTAAGAAATATAATTGATCACTCACTTCTAATCAGTTAGAGGGCTTTGCCGTCCACTCCACATGGCGGCGCGCCCCCTCATGGGCGTCGTAATGTTTACATGCAATCGAGTTTCTAATAATAATAATAATAAATAGTTACTGTGGATTTGTTTAGAATGAGACCGGAAGGAACAAAAACAAAACAACTTTTGTTTGAAAACAAACTTCAAGATTCAGGCCAAAGTTGAAATTAAGTGCAAAACCAGGCTTCAAACAAAATTTCCACTTATAATTTTGTACTTGGGGGGAAAAAACTTTCCTGAGAATCCCTCTGCATTAGCTAAATTTCTTGGGGATGACAGATAACATTCTATCGGACGGACAGACTAAAAAAATAGGAGGTTCCAATGATCCAGTCATTTGCTGTGGTAAAAGAAAAACAATGATACTGTGACATGACTGCCTCCCAGTGGTCACCTTTCATAGCTGTAGTCATTTTAGCTCACATTACAGGGTTGGGGAGTAATAACGGAATACAGCGTTAAGTAATCAGTATACAAAAATACTGGTACCTGAAATTGGTTACAGTTACGTCGAAAACAAATTTGCAATCATTTTACTGTTATATTTTGAAAATAATGAGAGGAATACTACCAGGATTCCAATGGACAATCCGGTTGAGAGCCTTTTTGGGCCTATGCCAAATGCTGCCAACAGTCTAACTGCAATCATTTGTAGTAATTTTGAATCCTACACGTTTGTTTTCTTTTATTTTTTGTAGCTTTGTTTAATGTTAACAATTCTTTTATTATAATATTTGCTTGAGGAAAAATGCTTGTATTCTTCAAAACTTGTATTCTGTATTTTTCTGTTGCAGAAACAGAATGTATATTACGTTGGTTTTATATTAGCAGAGCTATTCAGTTAAAGCATAGTTACAGCTACATCTTTTTTTTTTAAATATTTTGCAACAAATCCATAATAAATAAAAATAGCTGTGATGACTGCTTTTTATTTACATGTTTATTTGTATTTATTTGCTTGAATTTATTTGCACATGTAACCTTGAAGCAATACATCAGATTACATTACTTCCATATTGTAGGGCTCAGATTACATTACTGATACCTTTTATGAAGTAATTTGTAACTGTAAGGGAATGTTCAAAGTAACTATTTGCATTAGATATTCTTGGCTGCTGATAGAGAAAAAAGGTGGCAAACGTTGAAATTGCTGTTTTATTACCGAAGTGTCAGTATAAAGAAAATGATAAAATGTGCATTCAATCACATATTTAATTGATTTGTATTCATAATAAAACCATAATGTCAACTAAGCTTAAATATCACCCTCAGCCCATTCGACAACCAACGGGCACTGCTGGCTCTTGTTTGTTTACCTCAAATTCATCATGAACAGAAAACAGAAAACTTCAAACAATTTGCTTAGAACCTAAAACATAGTGTGTCTTTAAAATCAAGGCAAAACAAAAAACAAAATGGGATAAAAACATTACTATGAAAAAAGTCAACTTTCAAAAACAACTTTAAAGCACACTGAAACATCAAACTTACCTGTTAAACGACATATTGTGCTGCAACATACACAATTTCATTATTAGAGAGTTGTCACAAGTGAAAGACAAATTCTCATTCCTCACCTCTGTAAACACATGAACAAGGTGGTGATATATATATATATATATATATATATATATATATATTTATAAAAAAAAAAAAATCAGGGCATGAAAGCTCCAAAAATAACTGAATGTTTCATAAGGGCATTTGTTTCTTTTTAAACATCATCATTACGCAGTATCAGTAACATGTTGCATTTCCACCAAGAAGTTTTCATTCGAGAAATATATATAAAAAACAAAATTAAAAAAAAGTGATCCAATGGTTAAGGTGTTGCATTTTACTCCATTATTAAAAAATTAATCTAATCAATCTTGTGGCAGAATAATTCTGGGTGGAGCTCAGACTGGATGGGAGGAGCCAGGCAAATGATGTGACTCCGCCCATCTGTCACTCATTTTCACTGTTAGGGTTAGCCAGGAAAGGATGATCCAAAGCTCTGCAGGCAGAAATGCGATGAGCTGGATTGAAAGCCAAACATTGCTATATGGAGAGGGAAGTTTCAGACAAGAAAACAGTTATTTAAATGTGTACTTTGAGTACCAGTCACAAACCATATAGGAATCATCAATGAGTAAGGCTTACAGACAACAGGTCATTCTCCTCGTGGGTTAGGCTGGGCAGCAGTTGTGCTGTTGGCTTTGTCTCAACCCAGGCAGGAGTGTAGCAGACAGGGCTTTCTATGGGCCAGTCCTCCTCACACGGCAAACCAATTACCCTGTGAGAGAGGGAACATACAATCATCACAAAAGTGTGTAGTTCTTAGTTGCAATTAATATTAACTGGGATTTGGGAATGCAAAAGTAGACACTCACTCAAAGATCTTTTGCAGCTGCTGGATTTCTGTGAATCCACAAAACAACGGCCTGCAGAAAAGTTGACAGAGAAAGTTAAACCGTCTCACAAATTGAAGAGCTGTTTGTATTGTGTGCAAATTCATCTGTCACGTGGTTAAAGATTTATATTAGGCCTTATATTAGTGATTTGACATCCTCAAAACCAAAATGAAATATGACCTTGTAGCACGGCCATACGTGTTATTTAAAGTTCCTCGTCTTGTTAGACTTAAGCACAGCCTTTGACACTGTGGATCATTTTATTCTGTTGCAGAGGTTAAAACATGAGGTCGGCCTCCGTGAAAATGCATTCGAGTCTTATCTTTTAAACAGGAGCTTATCTGTTGAAATTGGAGAATTTTCTTCATCCTTAGTGCCAATAACTTGTGGGGTGCCCCAGGGCTCCATCTTGGGTCCAATTCTTTTCTCTCTTTACATGCTTCCCCTGCGCTTGATTTTCGAGCATTACAAGACCAACAATCACATCTATGCAGATGATACTCAACTCTATTTACCATTAGATTCTGTTTCTTCCTTGTTAGCATATTTGAAGGATATTAGAGAATGGATGGACAAAAACTTTCTTCAATTGAATGAAAATAAAACAGAGGTTTATCCTGTTTGGTACAGTCCTTCTTTAAGTAATTCGCAGTTTCAACAGTAATATTCAGTTGTCATTTTTTAATGTTGCTACTAGGTTATTATTTCATTTATTATCTTTGTGTGTGTTTTTTGGTTTAAATTCTTTGATATGTTATGGTTTACCTGTATGTCTAGATGTCTTTAGATTGTGAAGCACTCATGTTGTTTTAAGGTGCTATAGAAATAAACTTGACCTTGACCTTGTAGTTTTGGTGCAAAAAATACTACATTAAATACATGTTCACAAGGTGTGCTGAATTATTGGGAAGAGAGGCTATGAAACCTTAACAAAATAAACATTGTAAAGTTATCAACTATAAGGAAACAAAAACTATTGACCTGTTATATGTAGTATTAACACTTTTCATGTTTTGGTAACACTGAAGTTTAGGGTCCAATTCTGATTATTTTAACTAGTTGCTTATAGAGAGCCTAAGTCCCTCCCCTTCCGGTCGGCCACCATGGGACCTTATTTCGGAAAAATATTGAATGGTAGTCAATAGCGAGAGACAACTATTTTGATCTCGTTTGAATTGTGCCCTGAATTACACATATGATGTTTGTAAATTTAAAAGATACATTTTAAAGTAAAGAAAGTCGCAGTTTGATGTAAAACCGTTGAGGTATAAGACTGCGAAAATACGTAATTACAAAGACTACAAACCCCAAAGGCGCAAATTTTCTCTCAATGAATGAAGCTAACTTTACTGAGGCTGTTTGTCATTGTTTCTACAGTCTTACGTTATAATCGTAACGTTACGCCGTCCTACCTGAGTGTTTTGTACCAGACTGCACACACACGAGTAGCGGATCTCGTTTCTCTTCCTGGGAGATGTAGTTCACGGTGCGATTTTCACATAAAACTAAATGTTACTCTTCTGTTGTATGACAAACTGCGACGTTTTTGACTTTCAGAATCATCTTTTAAATTGACAAACATCATATGTGTAATTGAGGGCAGAGTTCAGACGGAATAAAAAGATAAGTTGTCTCTCGCCATTGACTACCATTCATATTTTTTCCGAAATAAGGTCCCATGAGCCGGAAGTGAAGAGGCGGGACTTAGGCTCTCTATTAGCAAGCATATTACTAGGATATTGAGTGTTTATTAGAACTTATAAAGCACTAATATTCTACATGACCATATTCTACATTCCTAATCCTACCCAATATCTAAACTTAAACACTACCTTTCTAACTATTAACTATTTGGAGTTTACTGAGGCAAAAGTCATAGTTAATAGTTAGTTAATAGAGAACTGTGTTAACCATAAACTAAAGTGTGACCTAATTTTTATTCAGGACTCTTCGATAAATAGAAAGTTTAAAAGACTAACCTTTTAGTTTGAAATAGAAATCTTTTCTAGTGTCACTTTTGATTGATTTAATGTACAGTATCCTTGCTGAATAAAAGCATAAAAACTGACCCCGAACTTTAATGTTAGTGTATGTAAGGTGGCGACTTGACATCCATTGTAAAAGAATATCTCTCTGAACTGTTTTGCTCTCACCTTAACAGAAAGAGCTCTGCAAAGATGCAGCCGGCACTCCACATATCCACTGAAGACATGTAACTGGACTGCAACAGGACCTCTGGAGCCCTGTACCACAGAGTAGCAACCTGCGCAAAACACACACAATTACAAGTCACCTGCCAGAGCTCCCGACCACTCCACATATGACTGTGAATGTGAGGTCCATACACATGGGGTGAGGGCGATATGGCATGTGTATATCCTGGCTAAACCAAAGTCTGCGATCTTGACCACCCCCCGACTGCTCACAAGCACATTATCTGGCTTCAGATCCCGGTGAATGACAGTATTGGTATGGAGGAAGTCAAGTCCGCTGAGCAGCTGACGCATCAAATCCTACATAAAGAGAGAGAGAAAAAAAACTCAATCTAAAGCAGGGGTGTCCAATTCGGTCCACTGCAATGAGTTCAGCTCCAACCCCAACTAAACACGCATGAACCAGCTGATCAAGGTCTTACTATGCATACTAATAACTTCCAGGCAGGTGTGTTGAGATGGAGCTAAACTTTCCAGGACCAGGATATTTTTTAATATAACTGTGTTTGGCTGAAAGAAGAAAGTCATATACACCTAGGATAGCTTAAGGGTAAGTAAATTATTTGATAACTTTTGGGTGAGGTAATCCTTTAATCTCTGCAACAATATGCTAGCGCATTGGAGAATGTTGTATGTTCATTGAACCGTATTTTTTCCAGGGCAATAATGGCGGAAGTGTTCAATATCTTTACAAAAACTAATTTTCACAATAAATATTCCTGCAGTAAATATCTACCAGAGTAAAACTAGCAAAGTTCAAACCTTGATTTTGTCTCTGGCCAGGCCTTTCGCTGAGGCTTTGCTGAGAAATGTGGTAAGATCTTGATCAATATATTCAAACACCAACATCAGGTCAAACTTCTGGTTCTGCCATCCAGCTGAAACATTCAGCAACCTAAAGAGAGAGAGAGGTCACAATGCTCAAACTAAACACACACTACACTTCTCAAGCCTTCTTTGGTTTGTGACGGACCGTTTTCATACTCACTTGACTATGTTGGGGTGGTTGAAGTGCTCCATTTTTCTCAGAAGAGCCACTTCTCGTATGACGAACTGAGGGATGCCACACTCTGGGTCCTCGGGGAGATTCAGTCTCTTCACCGCTATTAGACGCTGCGTGTCTCGCCTCTCTCTGGCTTTGTACACCGTCCCGTAGGAGCCCTGGCCGATTTCTGCCAGGAATTCATAATCTGATTCTGAGCTCTCCCAAGTGTCATCCATGTTTGGATCAGAGCAATCTGTCAATCCGTATTACTGCAATAACAAAAAGGCAGGCATTATGTAATAAAGTCGGACCGACTTTCCATTTAACTTACGGGTGTTCAAGCGATTCAGATTATTCGTCCTGTTAGTTAACCGTTTCAAATTAAATGAATAAAAACTAATTAATAAACAATAGTTACATAGATAGGCATCTTTATAAATATAATTGATTAAATTACGTTGGGGAAAATGTTAAGGACAACATTCCAGTGGCATTAAATTTGTTTGTAAAATTAAATAAGTCAGTAAATAAATTTATTGAGATTAAAATAAATTAGATTAGACTTGATTTATTAATTGATATCTGTTTGGACTTTTCCAGATTCCACCATCGTGTCGAATGACCCAAATGCCATCAGCGGCGACGCGATCTGAATTTCTCCTCAACATAGCATATATATCGTGATAAAATATTGAATACTCTATCTTGTTTAATACCGCGATAAGCGTGCACGTTGTTTATTAATTTAAAGCTGTAATAATTGACGTTATGACTTACCTTTTTCTGTCAGTGGCATCCAACACCTTGAGTAGAATCTACAATTTTAGATCACTGACACTGATCAATATGTTGGTGTTTGCCATCATGCCATGATTTTAATAAAACCTCGCGACATGCAGGGGTGTGAGATTTATATCGGCACCACCAGCCAATGAACAGCTGCAGATTTCTGCTGGATTTCCCCCATTTCACTTAGCAATTTAAGAAAGACGATTTTCTCATGTGAAAAGATATACACATTTATGCATTTAGTGTCGAAAAAAAAATCATATATTGTATGCTATATTTAAGCATATAATACCTTTACCTATAACATGCAAATGACTTTAGACACATAAACAAAATTTAGTAAATTGTGGTTTAGTTTAAGCTTGTTAAAGATCTTTTTTTTTTTTTTTTGCAGGGTCATGATTAATTTGATGATTCAACAAATTAAGGGAAAAAAATGCATTTATCAAAACTTGCCATTTTGAGACTTGCAGCCACACTGCCCCCTTGATGTAAAACCACGTCCATTCCATACAATGATTTGTTGTTCAAATCAACATTTTATTCATATATTAATGAGCACATTTATAGGCAGATTTGTACAAGTCTGGAATATCACTGCAAAAACAGGTAAATGTGCACATGCCATCATCAGACAGCTTCTCAAATATATCATTTGCAGGTAAACCCACAGACCTAGAGGCCTAGATCCACCATAATTCATTAAATCTAAGAGCAACAATACTTCAGTTTACAGTTAATTACAAAAACCCAAATTACACAATGCAAAGCATCTGTCTTCTGCTTTTCACACACACACAAAAAGGTAAATGGGTTTAGTAAAATGCAATTATAACAGCAGCACTGCTTTTACAAAACCCTTGATTAAGTGCATTCTTTTACATTTTACAGTGAAACCATTTGACTGAATCTGATTTTTTTCCCTTTAAAAGTAGATTTGAAGTTATAGTTGTGTTATAAACTAGTAAGGCACTCGGTTAACTGCATTGTTAGGTTGTGCAGTGGTTAATTTTTTAAATAATCACACAGATCCTCCATCTGTTCTACTCGGAAACCATATCTGAGACATATGTATGTATATATCTCAGATTTACACACACATGATTATGTGTTACAGACACTTATTCCTTCTTCTTATTGTTGCAATTCTTGGCTTTTCTGGCGAGACTGATGGCCTCGAGATGAAGATTACGTTTCAGGATGACAGTACCACACGTCAGCGCTCCGGCCAACGCTCCAGCAAAACCACACATCATCACATCCTGACCTGCAAGCGAAGTGCAGATTTGAAAGAGATTGGGGACAAACCAGAGATCTCAGAACCTTCACTGAAATGCACCTTACGTATTCTTCATTTTAAACAGCAAATACAAAAATGCAAGGCATGGCCCATGTCTCAAAATATACTTCGAGATGGTAACATATGGACTTAAGGCAGGGTTTCCCAAACAAGGGTTTGTGAGTTCAAGAAAAGCTAAGCAATATATTTTAGAGTGATGATTATCAAATAAAAGTCTGCACTTAATTCAAATAACTACATGCACTGAGTCTGCATGTATCAGAGTGAAAGAAATAATTGAATTCTTATACATTCATAATTTAAAGCTGCAGTTCAGAGTTTCTCAGTCGCCATCTCTGTTCGAAATCTACAATCGCAGTCATTCGCAGAATTAACAACTTTACGTGAGTTGTACTATGACACGCTCGAAACGGCAAAGTGTGGATGAACACGATGTTTGAGGAGTCTGTGAGGCAGTCAGTCACCGCACCGGTGTCGATACTGTCATTCAGAATCACAGATTATTCTTTTTAGAAGTATGACCAACATAATTTTCACCAGAAAATGTCATCCGAACTAGTAAGAAACATCCACTTTTGTACAGGTTCTCACATTGCAGTAAATCGAGTAAACATTTCAACATTTCAAGTAAACATTTAACATCCAAGCGGTCCGGCTGATGAAACTAAATTTAGGAAACCCTGCATTAAGCCAAAGCAAGGCAGAATCAGACGCACGCACCTGTGAGGTAGAGGTTTTTAACGGGTGTCTGTGGTCTGATGAGGGCATTGAGTTCAGGGCTGAAGCGAGGAATTCCATGATCAACACCGTAGATCTCCCCTTTAGGAGCGCCTATGTAATGCTGATTTGTGATTGGGGTGCCTGCATCCACAAATTCAATCTGCAGATAGAAACAGTGCATAATAAACTGTAATCAAAAAAAGACAAAGACTGTGTTTGTAGAGTTCATACCCTGTCCTTGATCTTAGGATAGATCTCAATCACTGCTTCTAATATGTTATTGATGAACGCCTGCTTCAGCTCCTTATAATCTGCGCTTCTGTTCTTGACTTTGTCGTCTTTCCACTCTTCAAACCATTCATAGTTAGCAAAGCTAACAACAGTCAAGGTGGATTTGCCTGTAGCCGAAACATATTTGAATTTTGATGATGCATCAAGTAGAATTGTCAGTTATTTTATTGGAGAACCTGTAGTAACTGATTAGATTACATCACATTTGTCCACTCAAAACACTTTGCATCCCATTTACATGTTTTACTGTAGCTTTGTCCACTTATAATCAGATCAACAAAAATATTAATTCCAGATGTGAACTTCTTTTTTTTCTCTCTCTACCTGGTTTTCTTTCTGGCCAGGTTGGGTCTTTGGCTGAAGGCGAGGCCACAAAAATCATAGGCGGACTTTTAGAAGATTCTTCCCTGCTCCCTTTCATGTAACTCTCCATCCTGGAAGAACAGCAGACATTAGCACATAACATGAACAGTGCTGATTTTACAGTAGACAATGGTTGAGGAAAACACACAATTTTGATTGAATCCTTTTTCGGATACGTAGGTTCACACTCACAGCTCATCCAAATTGTTCTCAGGGAAGATAATGTAATTGTCCGCTGTTAGGTCCAGCTCCTCCTTTGTCCCATCCACGCCTATAAAAATACTGAGACCCCCATCTCCGTGCTGCACCATACTCAGCTGTTTCTGGATCGCTGCACAGTACCATCACAAAAAGACCACACAGTACGCTCACATTAAAAGGAATACTGTACAAACGGCACAGCGAAGAGGTTTCAATTTTACTGATTTCGTAGCATTAGGTCTCATGTTTTAGTTTCAAATATATGCCTTATTTAATTTGAAAGAATGTTAGCATTGCTAATAATAATGTTGCTGATGTTTTTGTTGTTGTTGTTGTTGAGACTGTGCTGCTTAACATTGATGAATCTTTCCCATAAAGCATTAGTTTAAAACAAACTGTATTTAATAAATTGATTTACAAATAATACAATTCTGTATTGCAATACTAACAATAAAAAGACTTTAAAATAAATGTCCTTTATTTATTTGAATGTTCAAGCATTACAGTACAACCACAACAATTATTATTAATCAATAATAAATTTTATTTTATTTTATAGACATAGCGCACATTATATTTATACTCTGATTATTGATGATAAATAATAATTAAAAAAAATGTTGTTGTTGTACTGCGATGCTAACATTGATTGATCTTTTACATAAATGAAAGGTAAGACTTTATTTGAAGGGGTGTGCATAAGACTGACATGACACTGTCATAAACATGAAGGAGTCTTTATGAATATTTATGACTGTTGTCATTAAGTGTCATTCAGTAAATTATGACACTTTTAATGCAAAGTTGACATTGTTTAAAATGTCTTTGTTATGACAACTTGACATCAACAAAGACAAAAAATGTCTTTGTTATGACAACTTGACATAAACTAAGAAATCATAACCTGTCGAACTGTCATAAATATGTCATAACAGGTCTAATTATCAAACTTAAACAAGTTATTTAGCTTTGTGTTAACATTACATTACCCTGTCATATGTTATGGTTGGTTTTAACTTTGGTTGTCATGATACCATCATAACTGTGACATGAATATTTTACTTGTCCTCAAGTAAAGTGGAACACATTGTACTAGTTATAAAGATGTCATTAAGGGTTATTAACAAATGCTTTAACAACAGTGTCATTAATATTTCCCCTTACCTCAAGTAGAGTGGAACCTTTGGACTGGTTATGATTTCTTGGTTAAGTTGTCATAATCAAGACATTTCTGTCCTTGTTAATGTCAAGTTTTCATAACAAAGACATTTTAAACAACGTCAACTTTGCATTAAAAGTGTCATAATTTACCAACATGACAACAGTCAAAAACATTCATAAAGACTCCTTCATGTTCATGACAGGTGTTATGTCATGTTTGTGACAGTGTCGTGTCAGTCTTATGCACACCCCTTCAAATAAAGTCTTACCAGATAGGGTATAAAGTTTAACAATTTAATACAAAAAAAATCATTGTGATACTGATTGATATAATAATGATGATAATTATGATGATGGTATTAATATTAATAGCAAGTGCAGAACACAACAGAATAAACTCTCTCTCACCAGGCATAGTCTGCACATCTTTAGGCAGGAGATTCTGGTATGTATTAAAGATTCCAGCATCTGAAATCACCATGGGAGCGTGTATATGCACCTCCTCCTGCCCCTTCAGAACACTCACGCCTGCAGAAATGCCAACAGAACAATCCAGTCTACACCTTTAAACATGCAGGTCTTGCAAATGTCTCATTTAAATTGTATCAATTGCAAAACGTACAATTCACAGCCAGGAAAATGTACAGTACAAATCATTCTACAAGAAGCTAAATGCTACAATATATACTCCTAAAAGAGTTAAGTGAAGAGTTAAGTGGGATGTGTTACCAATGGCCTCTTTAGCATCATTGAGGAGTAAGCGGTTGACAGGTGCTCTAACAAGCACAGCACCTCCTGCCTTCTCAATGATGGGGATCATGTGGTAGGCGATCTCACTAGCACCACCCTTCGGGTACCAGGCACCATTCATGAAGTGGCACACAAGCAAACTGTGCATGGAAAAGCTTGCTTCTTTGGGCATTTTACCTGTTTAACAAACATAAAAACCAAAGACGGTCAGTAGCTGTGAGCTTTAGGCACCCAAAACAATTAATTTCCCATCAGGCATGATTTCCTTACCATAGGTCCCAAAGATGTAGCACAACACAGCTCTCAGGTCCTTATTCTGTGTGAGCTCATTCACCACATCTGTCAGGCTGCGGGACGCATAGCGGAAAAAGATAGAGAGCCGTTTGGCCAGGCCTGTGTAAACCAGGAACTTTGCAAGAGGAATTGGGAGGAGCTTCAGCAGACCCAGGAACCATACGCCTCTCCCAACTTTCTGACAGGAGTATTAAGAATCAGGGTTACAGTTTGTGTTTTACTCCTTGTCTAATCAATTTCTAAGTCTAGTTTCTAACAAATGGCACGTAGTATAGTGCATTAACAATCATTAATGTGTCTGTGGCAATGATTATGGGGTAAAGGTCATGCAAACAGATACGTACAGTCATAAAGACAGTTTTTTCTTTAACTCCTAAAGGCATTAAAATACCTTAGATTATTAGAGAACTGAATGGCTAACTAAAGAAAGAAGTTAAATTAATACTTTTATTCAGCAAGTATGCTTTAAATTGATCAAAAAGTGACAATAAAGTATTTATAATGTAACAAAATATTTCTATTTCAATTTTTTTTCTATTCATATCTATATTTATATATATATATATATATATATATACATATATACACCACACACACACACACACACACACACATATATATATATAAACCACAAACTGAACACTACACTTGTTACTCACCATGGAAAGTCTCACATATTCCTCAATGGCCTTTTCCTCCCCTGGGAAGCACTTCTTCAGTTCGTCTATATAGCGTTTACGTCCACTGTAGATGGGGTATATGCGCCGATTTTCTGGTGGACCCAGGACCACTTTATCATAGGGGTTATCCAGCGGCTCCCACTGCAGCTGCCCATTGGTCAACTGGTCTATCACACAGCGAAGTTGCCTGTGATCCTGCAGTTCCCCGATATAGTGGATACCTGAGGCAGAGGAAAGGCAATCAGATCACCACAAACTGACCATTAGGAAATCAACGTGTGCAATTTTGAAGGTGAAGTATATATGGCTATGATAATTGGTTTAATAAGATTTGATAAATGACCTTATCTTTAACAAAGCAAGACTTTATAGGGATTATCAGGATGAGATTGATGAGGTACAAAATTCATTCTCACCAACATCAAACTCAAAGCCTTGCTCTGTGAAGGTGTGACAGCATCCTCCAGCCCGGTCATGTTGCTCCAGAACCAGAACCTTCTTACCAACTTTAGCCAACAGGACCGCAATTGCCAATCCACCAATCCCACTGCCAACCACTATTGCATCCAAATCCTGGGGGACTTTACTGGGCAGGAAGCCTGGATGTGGAAACAAATGTGGAGTTAGACTATTGTACGGTGTTTAATGATAAGCAAAAGCAAATAAATGAATGCAGGAAAAAGGTTTTGTTAAGCTATCAAAGGTATAGATAGATAGATAGATAGATAGATAGATAGATAGATAGATAGATAGATAGATAGATAGATAGATAGATAGATAGATATTGTCAATCAAAAACATATTATCTAGCCAGCAATATTAACACTAAGTTACAGTAAAGTAGTGCGTAAGTTGATATTAGTAACTGACCTTGTTTCAGGACTTTGTTCTTCAGCTTTCGGTCAAACACCATGGGCTTTAACGGCTCACGCGTATCGATACCAAAGGGGTTCGGCTCAGGCGTTGTCAACAAATATTTAAAGACAATGGCCACTAAAGCCAAAGAAATCAAGATGACAGCAATCCACATGTTGTAAGGTGCAAATTTTTGACAACCTATGTGCTCACAAGTACAGTCATACTGTAAAATACTTCCTCAAACCACTTGGGGTATGCATTGACGTCACTTTCCACCCGGAAAGGGACCAGTTGGACCTGGACTGAGGGCAAGAGTGCTGCGGAAACGCGAGCAAAACGAAGGATTATTACTTTAAACTAAATATTAGATATAAAACTAAATAATAGATATTAGACAATCGTGTTTCCTGACATATTTCGACGCCAGGGAAAAACAGAGAAAATTACGTTAGCCTGTGAACGTTTTATATTAATACAATATAACGTTTGGTTGGTCTAAATCCATGATTACTTGATTACAATGTTATATATATATATATATATATATATATATATATATATATATATATATCGTCCAGCCTTAAAACTTGTATAGTTCTAGTGTATACGTTACTGTAGTGTTTATTTAAAAACGCCCAATTATGCAGAATGTACGATGGTAAATATTTAATTGATGAGTTGTCAATACAAAATATAACAAAAAAAATATATAGGGTATGATTTTACCCCTAAATTCTGCACAATGACACGAAATAACAGCAAATCCAGCTTTCCTTGCCTGGAGTCCTGCTGTTTCAATGAATTGCAGCGATCCATTTACTTCTCTGTGCTGTAGTTTTCAGAAGTTTGTAAAAAAAAAAATATATACCTCAGATTTCTTGTTAAATGTAGTTGTACAGTCAAGCGCAAAGCTCTTTCAAGTTTTAGTTGTGTTTTTTGCGGTATTCACGCTGAAAAACACATGCTGCCACTTAATGGGCGTAACCGCAGCACTCCGACCGGCAGTGACGTCACGTGAATACTCTGCGTGAAAATGAGTTTAGTGTTGACAGAAAAAAAGAAAGAAAAAGCGTTTAGTGTTGACATACTATTTAAAATGACTTTGGTGTTGACCAGAGCCATACTAGAGAGGGAATGTCAGTAACCAAAAAATTAATCTCTCTCTGGCTCTGGTGTTGACTCTTCCCCTGATGACGATACTGACCAATCAGAAGATTTGTTTTTAAACGGCGTGTTTGTGGCAGAGGGGGAAATGTTTTGACCCATGTCTATGTTTTAACAAATCTATGGCTTAATAAAATGTTTAAAAAATTAGGCTATGTTTGATGTTATTTTATTAGATATTTCAGCTACTAAGTGATAGTTCACTTCAGAAAGATAATTTGAAGAATGTCAGTAACCATCAGTTAACTAGACCCATTGACCTCCATAGTAGGAAAAAAAAAATACTATGGAAGTCAATGGGTCCAGTTAACTGTTTGGTTACTGGCATTCTTCAAAATATCTTTAAATAACCATAAACACTGACTACTGCTCATAAAATGAAGCAATCGTTCAGCAATAGCAATTCTGATTGCTATTGTCTGAAGGTTATCCTATGAATTCTATTTTTGCATAAACATTGTGAAATTTCAATGCATGTATGGGCATTATTTTGCCAACACATTTCCGCATTTTTTCTTTTTACAAAATAAGTTTGGGATCGAAGTAAGGAAATTAATAGGCCTACCTGTCTTTTTTTAAATTTCTATCAAACCATCATCACTGCATAAGAGACTGACTCTGAATAGTCTTTTATTTATTCTTGAAAGAAGGCCCAAGTAGACACACAGTTGCTACTCTATGAAGTGAGTGAGACCCTCGACAGGAAGAACTATGGCGGCCTTTACTGATTTCAAGATCTTCATTTCAGAAGGGCTTCTTCCCGCTGACCCTTAAGACCACCCAAACTAGATGATGACCTCCCTACCCTGTCCCAGTGTCTCGCTTCTGCACTTCAGTGTATAAACATACTTAAATTACTTGTTCTATCAATTCCCCATTCCCCACACCACACTACAAATAATAAAAACTTGGCATTCCTTTGCAATATCTACTAAAGATCAATGAAAATCACTACAAGTCAATTACAATTTCCCTTTATCATTCACTGATAACTGATTAATCAAAAATAGTAATATTAATGATAATTAATCACACTTATACTCTTATACTCTTCATCTCTGATTTTCGTATAACTGATCACTCTTATGAAAAAAAAAAAGTTGAAAGAAGAAAGCTTAGGCTGGTTTTTTGGGGGGTTGTAGTGATAGACCCTAAAGTATTTAGCAAGCAAGTAAAGACTTTATCTGAAGCCAGGCTAAATGAATAAACACTGTTATTGCACTCCTGACATAAAATAAGACCCTCAGTCTCCTCAAACAAGAAATAGTATAGTAGGAAAAACATATCTAATCTCAATTTAACACATTTCACTATAATTTCCGCTACTTATATTGTCTGCATATTTTTGTTTATCATCATATTCCGGATAATCTGTCGTTTTCACCAATTGAACATCCCTATCACTATCTGCACTGAGCTGGATACACATTTCATAATGCACGTCGAAGGGAGGGAATTGGAATCCACTGCTGCTTCAATGTATTATGTAATGTGTTATTACTAATTTCTACATTCAATGAGTGATTCAAATATACTTTTAATCATATGTTTGCTGTGAGTGTTAACCAGCTGCATTTAGGTACATTCTGATGTGAACCTCAACATGTGTTGTCTATAAATCTGTTTCTAGCTGACAAGTTAAGGTTACAGGGTCCAACTATACGTGACTTCTGATTTAGAAGTCTCTTCTCTTAACCAGGCCGCACATTCCTGGCATTTTGAATGGAGCCAAGGTCTCGGACGCTCCATTTCTTAAGTTAGTGCAGCTGTATGACCAGAAAGTATGAGGGAGTTCAGTCTTTGAAGCACCGAGAGTCTTATCTTCTCTGTTGATTAACGGTGTCCAGTTGGATGCTGTTTGCGCAACTACGGTTGCTTGCCTCTTCTTGTCTCCTTGCAGCCTGTATCTGGTTCTGCTAACACAAAACACACAACTATAATGCAGGAGGTGTCTGTTGTTAATATTTCTTGAATCTTCCTCGCACCTTTTCATGATAATTATTGCTTGTTATTCTTTTTTGAATGTCCTTGTTCTTGCACTGATAATGGTACTTGATGTTAAAACTTGATTTTGCCTTTTATTGACATTCACGTTGAGTCTACTCCTGCTGCTCTACGATGTAAGCGGGACTTTCCTGCAGTGGTTGGGATGAACTTACGTGGCCCTCTCCGCGACCTTCACAGCGGTGTGTGTCGTCAGTAGCACTTGGAATCGTCCTAACCACCTTTTCGCCCTCCAGCTTTTCCACGTTAGATCACGGATCACGACAAAATCACCAGGTTTGGTGTTATGCAGGAAAGTTTCAGCAACATTTCCCTGGGCAGCTTTTACCTGCACACAAATATTGGACAACAAAGAAGACATTTCTTTGCAGTAATTCAACATGTCATGCTCACAGAGATCTGTTGATGGCAGCCTTTGTTTTCCCCCTTCTCTTCCCATGAATGGTGGTGTACCAAAGAGTATTTCAAATGGACTTGTTTAAGTGCCTTAACCCAGTTTCCTCACAACACTTAGCCAATTTGTTCTTGAATGTCTGGTTCTCATGTTCAACAGTGTCCCCAGAGGCAGTGTGGTAGCTGCAATGTGTTCTCATCAATTCCCAAGAAATGACCCCACTTGTTTTATTGCTTCTTTCATAGTCAGAACTGATTTTTCTTGGAATTCCCCATCACATGGTCTAACCCGTGTGTCAACTTTGCATAATGTGGAAAGAAATTTCTGGGTAAACAAGGCATGCCATCACAGCTCATCCACACATTCTCCTTAAAGCTGCAGCCAGAGGCCTTCCACTTATTTTCCTCTGCACCTGTTGCAAAAGTCTGCATCTATAAACAGGGAGAAATGTTGAGGTTATTGTCAGATATCAATGTACATTTAGTTTCTTTTGTCCCCTGCGCTGCCTCGGCCTTCGCTGCTGCGTCCTCTCTGGCGTTTCCTGTTGAGTCTAGACTTTTATTGTTAGTATGCGCTGCGCATTTACAGATCGCGACCATATCTGGTTAAAGAATGGCCTCCAAAAGGGCAGACACAAGTACGGTGTTTAAAAACAGACACCCATCTGACTTCAAACATTTTCTGTGTTTCCACAGCACTCCAAAATCTTGTGTGACCCCAAAAGCGAAGCGCGAGTCTATGTAAATTGTCACACATTTGTCTGCCATACGTATACATGCTTCTGTCAAAGCGACCAATTGAGGTGTCTGGGCTGAATAATTTGATGGCAATTTCCCAGACGACACGACTTCAAATTCAGTGGTTGCCGTAACAGTCTCATCCCAAGACATCATATAACTGACGTCTTGGGACGTCTTTTGACCATACGTCAACATCCGCCTTTTTAGGGTACCCTTAAACGACGGTTAAATGACGATCCCGGGCCGTCATACAACTGACGCTTTACCTTTAAAGTCGGTTAGGTGACGAGGTAGGTTTAGTGGTAGATTTAGGTCTGGGGTAGGGTCAGGATCCGATAACGTCATCTAACCATCATCTAACTAATCTAAGGGTACCCTAAAAAGGCGGATGTTGACGTATTGTCAAAAGACGTCCCAAGACGTCAGTTATATGACATCTTGGGATGGGACTGCGCTGGTTACCGCATAACCAACCTTATTCTGTCCTGTTTGTGGATCTTTGAATGCAGACCCATCCACAAAGAGGACATTTTCACAATTGTCCAGTGGTGTGTCCAAATGATCTGGACGCAGTGCTTAAGCACTGACAGACAACAATTATGTTCCTCTTATTCAACAGGCTGTGGATAAGTGTACTGTTCTTTGTTCTTGCAAAATCATGGAGACTGCATGTAGAGAACCATTAAAGGCAAATCAGAATACCCCACAAATTCTCTGGGTGTCATTACTGCCGGCTCAGCAGCTGTCACAGCCCTTAAACAGTGTCGCGACTGGGTCAAGTTTAGTTGAGAGTATAAGCCACAAGCCGCAGTCTGTCCCCATGATTCTGCAAAAGAACAGAAAACATAAACCCATTCATTTCATCCACCATCTAAATAAACGGTTTGTGTACAATGGGCAGACTCAAAGTAGGAGCCAGAGCCAGTTGCACTTTCATGTTTGCAAATGCCTCCTCTGCTTCCCTTGTCCAAACAATTCTGTCATACAACTTTAACCCTTTCCCTTTCGTCAGGACTCGTAAGGGTTGTTCAAGAATTTCATTGTTGGGAATGAATGTACGACAATAGGCACAAATTCCCTTTGTAATTGGCTTTTGGCACATCTTTTATGGCCCGCACCCGTTTTTCAGAGATGGATTTACTGTTTGGTCAGATAACATGCCCCAAAAATGTTATTTCTTGTTTGACAAACTGTAATTTTGAAAGACTGACTTTGTGTCCTTCATTTGCGGGGTGCTTCAAAAGGACACAGAGACAGTCACACATCACATGCACAGATCAACAAGTCATCCACTATTTCAACAAAACCATTCCAGCTGTCAGGGTATTTCTGCCAGGGCAGGATTGATGTCTGAGGCAGAAAAAGCCACCACACCATGTTTCAACACACTTGCTGTGTTTCACTCCCTCATTCATTTCAGCCCAATATGTGGCTTTCATGAATTTCTCACAAAATGGCCTAAATCTGCCCACGCTTGCTCTTTGGCCTTGGTCACTGATAAGTCTGGCACAGTCTCTCCTGCTATCAAATAGAACTACTGTTGTTTCTCTGTCAAGCAAGCTGAAAGCAGAAAATCGTATCAAATTTCAGTCTCATTTTCTGCTCCGTCAAGTAAATGAGACTGTGCTCCACTACGACATGTGGCGTGCAATGCAATTTGTCAGGCATCATACTTTCTGAGTGAAATGGCACTGTTCGATTGTCAATAAATGAAATAATTTTTGCCCGATAAAAATTTTCACATGACATTTGTACGCCCATTGTGGCTCAAATTTAGGCACACATCTGCAGTTCTTCCTCAATTCTGATGCTAAAGGAACCTGAAGTAAGGGTTAAATTTAATTGGCGCATTAAATCTCTGGCCAATAGCGGTGCTGGACAGGCTGGTGAACAAAGAAACGATGTGTCAATGTTCTCCCCGCTTCATCTCACACTCTAAGGGCACTGAATTTTTCAGAAATTATATAGCCTGAGGCCGAAGTACTCTTGCACTGACCCCATCAGTTTTGGTACACATGGCAAATCACATGGTCGTATGGTTAAAGAATCAACAAGGGAATCCACTAATGTTCCCTCAACTAACATTGGATATCTTGGCATTGGTAAAAAACCCTGCACTTTTGTACATTATCAAACATTCAAAACTTCATCATTCACACAGAAAGATTTGCAAGCTTTTTCTTCATTGCAGAGAGCAGTATGTAAATCAGTGTATGTGTATGTGTGTGTGCGTGGTTAATAAATGTTCACTTCCCTTTTCTGTGGCCGCCAGCTGATCGCCCATTGCCCGACCCTCTCCTCTCTGCTCTCCGCTCTGCTCGCCTCAGTCCACCTTCTGCTTTCCCGGACATTCTCTAGCCCAGTGTCCGTCTTGTTGGCACAGTTTGCATTTCGTGCATTCTCTGAAGGCATGGTCATCAGTCCTACACAAGCCACAATTCCATCTTCTCTTGTTTCCTTCAGCCCTGTTATAATTCCCGTGACCTCTCCTCTTCTTATCAGCCCACTTTTGAGGTGCACTGGTATTAGATTGGATTCGCTCAATCGCCAACTGGATCCCTCTCTCCCTTTTTGCCTTAGCCCTTCCTTTCTTTGTCAGCAGCTGCTCTTCTGCGTGCACAGCGTGAGCCACGGTGGAGTTTAACCGCCCGGTCTTCCACTCAATGTAGCTTGTTTTCACCGCCTGTGCGATTTCTGGTCTCAGTCCATTCAGAAAACGATCTTGCAAATGGCACTCCCACACACCCGGTTGATTTCCTCTGTCAGCGGGCTCTTCCAAGCCGCTATGTTTTGTAAATGTCTCAAAAAGTCTGGTGTAGTAGTCCTCAACAGACTCTTTTCTCATTTGGCAACAGCTGTAAATCTTTGCTGTGTCCACACGTGCTGGGAATGCCTCTTTAATGGCCTTAGCGAGAGCTTCCACTGCCGCACGGTACAGAGTGTTGGTTTCATCTTCCCAGTCTCTGTGTACTCGTCGTTGTTCGGCTCCTTGCATCGTTCCGCTCACCTTGTGCCAGTTCTTCGCCCCTAGTTTCACGGCTAGCAGTCTTTTCAGTTCTTGTGTGGTGGGGCTGATTTCTTGACAAAAAATGATCAGTTCAGTTGAAAACTTGTCACCTGCGTCATCCGGGTTCGGCAAATGGGCCATGGCTTCTTTCATATCAGTCACCGTCCAGGGTCTGAAGACCATCGTCGGTCCTTCAGCTTCCACTACCTCCGTTGGATCCATGATTCTGTGTTTTTCTTCTTTTATCTGTGATCTTGTTTTCATCTGCGAAGGGGTGTCGGGGATCTCACCAGGATCCTCTTCCTGTTCTGCATGTCGGGAGGTGGAAGGAGGTCTCGTTGCTTGTGCTGGTGTTGATCTTCTGGGCGGAGAGCAATCGAGATCGGGGTTCAGGTTCAGGGGTCTCAGCTCCACCACGGGATCATGATGATTGTACGCCGGCGGCGCCGGTGTCACCGAGGTTGCATGTGGGAGATCACAAACACACTGTGGGTTAGTTGGTTCGGGTGCTGATTTCTCATCCACTTCATTTTTTCCCTCAATTTCATTTCTACAAACTAAGTCTTTCTGCATGTGCTTTCGGTCTCTTTTATCGGCTTCTTCAAGCCAGCAATTCAATGTTTGTTCACATTTTTTACACACATGTTGAACACAGCCAGAACAACCTTTCTGTTTCTCACTGCTCTGTTCAACTGATTCCCTTACCACCTTTAATCTCTCGCTACTCAATGTTCCCTCCCTTGGAAAATCATGGTGTTTAATTAGCTTCTCTATATCTTGCATACATCTCTGCCCATAAATTTTCCTCATTTGACAGAAAACTGGTGTATCATATTTGGCAAGCTTGCTTTGAGATTTCCCCATTATGGCTGCTTTCTATTTACCAATTTGACGCACGCTTTATTATCTGTCAAACGTCACACAAACTCAAAATCTAACCGGGGAGCACTTTCCAGCGCTCAATTGATTTTAGTTCACCTAATTCCTGAATCTTTACAGAACCACCATGCGAGAACTCTGGCCAGAAACCTCTTGACTTCTTGAATACCACAGAAATAGTCTTAGCCTCTAATGGTTCACTCACTTTTATATGAAAAGAAAGGTAACTGTCTCTTACCAGAGATACTTTTGTTGCCTCTCAGGTTTGTTTTCTCAATTCCAGTGGAGTTCTCCTGGCCCTGATGGCGGCCGGCCCCTCTCTCTGAAGTTTGCGAGGTAGGGCTGGAACTGCTCAGTCCAGGTGGCCAAACACCGTCCGCTCTCAGGTCCAGAAGGCACTTCCAAGGAATTTCACTATTCTGACACAAAATTGTTGAGGCAAAATGTTCTATTAAACCATAATCACTGACACTTCGAATCAAATAGTTTTTCTTGCAAGTCTTCTTGCAAGAAGGCCCAAGTCACCACACAGTTGTTACTCTGTGAAGTGAGTGAGACCCTGACAGGAAGAACTGGGCAGCCTTTATACTCACTTCAAGGTCTTCATTTCAGCAGGGCCTCTTCCTCCTACGCATTCCACAGATATAGGACCCATTGCTGCTAGCTTCGATTTGTTACTCTGACCCTTAAGACCTAAAATAGATGAGCTCAGAGATCCCTACCCAGCTGCTCCCAAAGTGTCTCGCTCCTGCATTCCAGGTGTACAAACATACATACATTTCCTGTTCACATCACCACACTACATTGGACCAACAGTTCATTTTTATAAAGTGTGTGATCCTATAGATGTCTAAGATACATATTATCTAAAATAAAACATATATTCAGTAGCCTAATCCAAACTGCACCCACACAATTACACAAACATTATGTATATAGTAATATAATATAATTTAATATATACATGTATGTATATATATATATATATATATATATATATATATATATATATATATGCTTTAGCCTACCATTTTGAATTTTAGCATTTGTCACACTGCCTCAAGATAATTTCTTTAATCTGTTAAGGATCTCATTTGTTAGTAGCAGTTTGTGGATAAAAAGCATTTGCTAAATACATTAAAGTAGCCTAAAAAGGAAATTTTCATTCAGATGGTGGGCTTTTACCCTAATATACAGTGCTTCGTGTGAGAAAGCACAAGTAGTTTCAGCCAGAACTTGTGGCTATACATATCATTGAAGGAGATTTAAAGACAGAAAACTAATGCAGGAGAAAAGAAGAAATATCTTTACATTAAAACTGACAACTTGATTAAAGTGTTTTAATGGATTGAGCATCTTTTATGTTTGCTTTTAATAAAGATTATTTTACAGTATAAGTCGTTATTTTCTAATAGTAATTATAAGGACAAGCACTTACTCGTAACTTCATCCTCTGGCGTCAGTTTAGAGTCTGATAAATAATTGAATACATTTTCAGGCTCTTTTGTCTGAAGAGAGATATTAAATGCTGTGAAGAGAGAACTAAAGCACTCGAGTCTTGTGAAAAAAATACATAAAGAAAGGCAGGTTTCTGGGGGATTTTTTCGACCACATCGACCAATTAACTGTGCATGCAAAATTTCCAGTCAGCTGCTTATTAGTGGCGTATGTTTTCAACCATATGATACCTCACATGTCTTTTAATTTGCCATTATTTTGTAAAATTGTTGCTTTCTATAGTTGGAATTGACTACAGAAAATTAATTTGATGATTTATTGTTAATAGTAAAAACTGTTTAAACCCCTTGAGATAAAAATATAAAAAATGATGGGCCTAGTTAATTATACAACAAAAGTATTAATATGTAAAAACGTTTACTGTTAACAACAGAGGATGTGATTTAAAACGAGAGATGAGCCTGCATATGTAATAAAGTATGGCTAGAAAATAACATTTTAAATACTATTATTGCTATGGAAGTGGACGAAAGACCATAAGAAGGATGTCTTGAAATTGAATTCAAAATAGACAGATTATTATAGGAATTTACCATCAGATAGGCTTTGCACATGGTTTATTATAATTAAAAAACGACAATAAAGAGGAATCTGTAATTACTCACTAGACTTCTAGAAATCTGAAAACAAGTATACAAAAACGAATATTGAATAAGACGAATAAACTCATACATATATGAGGACAGTAAAAAAAAGAAAGAAAAATCAACCATACAAAAAAGGAAACCCCTAGGTCTACTGAAGGCATGGGATCTCACAAATGCTCCTCTCTTCTCTCAAGCAAGAAATGTCTTCTTGTGCATTCCCTTTGAGTACAGCACAATTGTGTTGTTTGGAATTCAGATCTGTCCAGTTCCCATCACTGTTCCCAGCCCAGAAGAGATCAGATTCACCAGTAACACATAGTCTCCGAGCAAGAAATTCCTGCGTGACAAACACATCATATAGTATTTATTCTATTATGCCTTTATCATTATATATATTTATATATATATATATATATATATATATATATATATATATATATATATATATATACACACACAGATTTATGTGTGTAATATTACTGTTTTGCAAATGTTTTGGTGAAAACACAATGTGGGGTTTCACACCTGACCCACTTCTCTCACATTTGTTCTTTTCAAACACATGCACAATGTCATGATAATAAAGAGATTTTTATGTATACCTTCTCCTCTGTGTTGTCAATAAAGACCAGATCACCACCCAGATCCTGGCAGTACTTTCTGCTAGAGCTCCAGGTTTTGTTGTGGTTGGAGAAAACATAGAAGCTGCCGTTGCCTTTTAACCACTGCTCTGGCAAATCTACAGTGACAGTGAGGGGGTTTTGTATATAAAGAGGAAACAAGATTGTATGTCTGTTTCAGGTATGTGGTTTCACAAGAAGCACATTTGTTGGTTGGAAAAAGCGGCAACCCTGCTGAACTGCACCTTTACATACTTTAAATGGGGTTCTAAAATATTTTGGAATGACTCATTGTTAAAAACACAAGAATAGACATGGCAAGAAGACTCAGACAGAATGTTACAGAAGCACCGAGCATTCAAGACTGTTATTTTACTGGGAAAAAAAATCTATAAATAAAAGAATGATTAGGCACTTCAGGAAATTAATTGCAGATTTTGAAGATAAACATCCAGTTCTTGTGTATGTTGAAAAACAAGACAGACATTTTACCTGGGCAGTAATCAAATGAAGTCCATTCCTCATACGTGCACCCTGGACTACCTTGTTCGTTTTCTGAATAGGGATGTGAGGAAGATAATCAAAGGTTACTTAAAAGTCACAATGAAATCAAAATTGACCACACTCAACAAATATTTAGGCCTGTTTTTAAAAGCACAATATGTAAGACTTTTGGATTAATATCTCCAAAAATTACTAGAACAATGTTATATTTTGTTGACTTGTGTACATTATCCCAAATGCTTCCAACAATGTTTAAAATTAGCTATTTTTACCTAGTGTAGCATCCTGTCATTGAATCGCCTGACAATGACGCAATATATCTGCGTAACCCTCAATTTCTGATTTATATTGTGTTTTATTAGACTGTTGTCCAGATCAACAGTTTGGATACATTTATCAACCGAAAACTTACATAGCTCAACACGGTTAGTCTTATTCGCCATTCGAGCGACTCGCTCGTCTGTATTCTTACACTTACGAGAATGCTTGATTAGTTGGTAAATGAACTTACATGTTAATGAGCAGTGAGCATATAATTTTGAAAGAACAAAGAGTTTTTTTGCCAAGAATCAACTTTAAAAAATACACAGCGTAGCTTTGTGAAAATGATATCTGCGTCAGGCTGAAACTAGCAAAAGACAATTGCATCAAGATTGCCCCTGCATAGCGCCTGGTGTATGATAGGTCCCTATAAAGGTCATGTTCCTATGACTTAAGGAAATTGTCAGTCGAATATCATATAACATTTGAACATATACAGATGAATGATTTACCTGAAATTGAGCAGTTTGTTACTGGCTCACAATGCAACAACATATTTTTGTCTTTATTGAAATCTGCAAAAGTAAGAACAGTGAAATAAAAAAAAATATATGAAACTAAAAGTAAATATACCTCTGATACTGTATGCAACATAATGGTTCATGTAAAATATGAGGATACTTACACAAATATGCCAGCACCCCATTTACAAGCAGAGACAGGAGGAGGAAAGCAGCAATAACGGCAAAGATAGGTCTACATTTCTCTTTGGTAGATTTCCTACCTTCAAAATAAAATACATTATAAAAGTGTAGAATATTGAAGAAAAATCTTTAGAAATAATTTTAATTCAGTAGATTACACCTTTGCACCAACAGAGAGTTGTTAAATATATTTGCATGTCCAAAAATAGTATAGCATGAGTATCTAAAAACAGCATTTGCATTTCAAGTAACTGTACATTGTTTAAACTACTGACACATATTGGTAAAACTGTTCTTATGGTTTGGTTAGGCTACCCCATAATTTGCTAAATACATATTTAGCAAACTGTAATTTGTTTTAAAATTGTTTGAAAACTCGTTATACACTTATTTTAAAAGAATACAGGTTTTACCGATTTCTTAAACCTCTTTTGGGCTCAAAGAGACGTGGTTTTGTGCTACACACACTTAACCTAAATTAAGAACCACAACCACAAGGAGAAAAAGAATCGAGTACTTACTTCCATGTAAATTATTTTTCATCCATCTAGTGTTGTCATAAATATGATCAGACATGTGATGTTTGGGCATTGCTGTGTCAAGCAGAGAAGTGTGCACCATGCAGCAAGAGAGGTGGTGAAGTGACATCAGGCTGTCAATGAAGACACTCATGCCTACCCATGAGTGTCATTTCCTGTTAACATTATGGGTTATCATACTGGTTGCTTTCTAGATATATCTATAGAAATATTTTTCTCTGTCTGGTCTGTGTGTATTTATGTATAAGCCTCAATATAAAAAAGACTTACTTGTGCGTTAATGTATCTAAATAATAATAAAATGTAGATAAGAAAATTTGTCACTATCAGCTAGTTTAAAACTTTATTTTAACCACTAACACCAATTGAAATGAAAACCATTTATTTAAGTTGAACTTAACCAAATCATTCAAGTTAAATGAACACCATTGATTCTAGTTAGATTAGTACTGGTTGATTCTATTGGGTTTTTACTTGTTTCACTCACGTGGAACCACTGTCCATGATTGAATCATGTTCGGCCAAAGAGCTCATTTTTGAGTGTAGATATATTGATGCTATTATATTTGCACAACTCATTAGTTGGCCAACAGCATCATTGGCTGCATCTGAAATACTCTATCGCCACTGGTCATATGAAATATTTTGTTTGTTCAGTTAATTTCTCCTTTCTGGTTCAGACAAATTTAGTCAAGACTCACCTTTCAAGATTCATTCTTCATCCAAACGTATTTGCAAATTGCTGGGGGTTATTCTTTTCCTTATTATTGAATAACATCAGTGATTACTCAGTTTATCATTAATAATTAGGTACTCAACTGTCCTTTATTTAAATCACTGTGAAATCAAACTTATATCTTCTTAAATTAAGTAGCCTACATCTTTTTACATATAGGACTTGTATGGCTTCTCCTGTTTATTTAAAGGGATACTCCACTTTTTTTGGAAATAGGCTCATTTTACAACTCCCCCAGAGTTAAACAGTTGAGTTTTACCGTTTTCGAATCCATTCAGCCGATTTTCTGATATTTAGATGAATATCAATTCATAATGACTTCCATAGGAGGAAAAAAAATATATACTATGGTAGTCAATGAGACCAGAAACTGTCTGGTTACTGGTATTCTTCTAAATATCAGAAAATCGGCTGAATGGATTCGAAAACGGTAAAACTCAACTGTTTAACTCTGGGGGAGTAGTAAAATGAGCCTATTTCCAAGAAAAGTGAGTATCCCTTTAACGCAGTTTTCATTTTCATAAAGTGATCAAGCTTTTTTTCCCTTCATAACAATCTTTTATTCTGCCTTATAATTATGTTTTATGGTTTACATTATTTTAAATGTCCTTTTTTTACTTTATCATCTTTATTTGTTTTGTCTGTCAGGGGCTTGCAGAAAGCATATTTCACTACCTAACGATGTTCAAATGAAAAATAGAAACTTTTATTAAGTAAATATTTATTAAGAACATGCAATCTCACAAATGCTTCTCTCCTTCCTCAAGCACGAAACATCTCCCCATCTCGACTCAGTGATTCGTCCATTCATTACAACACAATCTTCCCCCAGAGGATTGTCCGCTGATTTGTGATCATCAGGGGGCACTGCCCAGAATCTGACAAATAAATAAATCATTTAAGATTGTAAAGCTGCATAAAAAAATATATTGAAAGAGACGTTTTAAACATCAGATATATTTATTAACACAGACATTTAAAATAATACTTGCCTAAGATGATCTTCAGTGTCATCCACCCACAACCAAACACCTTCTTTGCGGCTATCGGTCAGACCAATCCAATATAATGTTTGTGCGCCAATAATGCGTATATGGTTTGCGAGAAGTTTCTACAATAGAAAGTTTTGTCATGAAACTCTAGATGGCCCAGGCTAATAGATCCATAACTATACCCTGTATCATTCTCACATCATTCTCTAGAGCACAGCTGATTGGTTACCCACCTTCCCTAGCTCCACCTGCATAGATTTGGTATAGGTCATTCATGTACACTATATTGCATATCTTACTCGCTCACAGGAGCATGTGGATATGCATTGGCAATAGCAAGTCCCACACTTACTCTTCAGCAGCAGCAGACAAAATAAATCAACTCTTTCATCATTACCGTGCCAAACATTCCTAGTTGTCAAGACTGACACATTATAGAGATTATTTAATCTGCTAAATTTGTATCAAGTTCAATATACAACTTTCATCTTAAATGAAATGTTCTAATGACGTCATATTACCTGTTCCTCTCTGCTGTTGATGATGACCAGGTCTCCACCCAGATCCTGACAGCGTTCTCTGCTGTTGTCCCAGTCCATGGTATCATTGGAGAAAACATAGAATCTGCCCTTGTCCTGGACCCACTTTGCAGGGAAATCTTGGGAATCAGGGAAATGTTTCACATCAGTGGCCTAATCTAAATTTTTAATTATATTCGATAAAGTGTGGGGTACAAAACTGTTCTGTGTAACACGAGTAGTGTACATTTTTTTATTACTCTACATGTCTGAAAATATTCCAGTGTTTACTAAACTATATGATGTATGTTTCTAATGTGTTTATGCATAGAGTAATAAATGTATTTGCCTTTTTTTGGACAGTGCTGTACTTTGGACCTGTTTTCCATGTCCTTGTGAAAGATCGGTTTGATTTGGGCATTGTCGTCAACATCTAACATAAAAACAAAGAAAATTAAAAATCGTATTCTGAATAAAGTTACTGTCGTATTTAAACAGAGAGAATGTGGAGTTCGTCTACCTGAATAAGGGCAGTGTGTTACTGGTTCACAACTCAAAAGCTGTTCTGGGCCATTGCTGTAATCTGTAAAACAAGAAAGATCACATACTGTAATATTACAGATTTAGTATTACACTATAGCTATTTACAGTAGTAAGTATTTAGGGTTATATGAACAACTAAAACAACTATTTCGAAGTTCTATGAAATAAGTTGTGTAAAAATGCATGAGAGTTAGAAGATTGAGTCACACTTTCAGATTGATTTGAGACTAAATCAGAGTTTTTTTCCCCCAACAATTTAGAGACTAAATAAATAACAAAAGGTTTTTTATATGTTCATAAAACGTTGTGTAGTCTATAAGAAACTAGAGAAAACCATTACAAAACAATTTATGAGATACAGAAAATAATATTTTTCACCATTTCATTAACATTGTGCCACAAATACTATTTTATCAAAGTGTTACTTGTTCACTAAGGAGATAATAGTGTCAGTGAAGAACATGTTTTGGTTAACACTTTATAATAAGGTGTCATTAGTTAACATTAGATAATGCATCAACTAACATGAACCAAAAATGATCAATACATTTTGTTACAGTATTAATCTTAATTATCACAAATCCATTGTTTATTGTTTATTCATGTCAGTTCTCAGTGCATTAACTAATGTTAACAAATACAACATTTGATTTAAAAAATCTATCAGTAAATGTTGAAATTAACATTAAATGCTGTAGAAGTATTGTTAATTCGTCATGTTAACTTAAGTTGTTAACTATTAACTAATGAAACTTTAAAGTGTTACCTATAATAAAAATGAATCATGTGAGTAAAATATAGCTGGATTGTTGCAAAATGTAAAAAATAAAATAAATACTACTACTGCTACTACTACTACTAATAATAATAATAATATGTGTATGTAAAAACATGAGGATACCCACAGAGGTAAGCCAAAGCTGCATTTGCCAGCAGAGACAGGAAGAGGAGAACTGAGAGAAGAACTACCACACAGACCGCATCTCTCTTATCATTAACACACTCTTTCTCTGAAAATACATTATTAGAAATGAATAGCCTTTGAAATAAATAAGTATATAAACAAATCATTTCTCTTATAACAGACTTTCGATCAACAGGCAAAAACAAGTTCAGTGTATATACAGTTTTAATAACAATAAATCAATACAATAAAAAGTTAAAGTGAAATGAAGCTGTTGAAACAATTCATTTGCGAAATAGCACTTACTTCTATCGCCATGAGCTGGTCTTGAGATGGCTCTTGGAATAGTATTGGAATAAATAGCTTCAGACATCTTCTGCAAGTAAAGAAGTGAGAACTGAAGAGAGGATCTGCTTAAGTATTCTTGCCAGGGGTTACTTAGTAGTGATGTTTCCTGCCATCATTTCCTGTCACTTGGTTATAAGTTGTTGTTGGGGACATCATCTCAAACAATTACTGATGAAAAAAAATCATCTGTGGCCAATGCTTCTTGAACGCTCGCTTTTTGTGGTTTTCCCTCATTGTTGGAATATCTTACACTAATTGTACATTAGATGGAATCATCATGAAAAAAATAATTTCTTTTTCGTCCCTTTGTTACTGAACATGGCCTCTTGCTGTCCACAGTGCACATGGCGTGTTGGTGATAGAGCAGCAGAAAGCACAGACCTTTAGACATACATGCCATTAAAACAAACAAAACATTCAACAATACATGTCACATATTTCGGTCATTTCTTAGTTCCAGTGTCCAGAAACCTCAGTCATTTCAGAAGAACTAAAAGTACATGTATTCTGTACGTTTCTGATTGGTTACTGTGGTACTAAAGCAATATTTCAGTCAGCAGTGCCTTAAGGTTGCATACCATGTTATTCTCACAGTTCACTGCCTCAGTAAAGGGTGGTCGGAGAGTTACACATCGTCATGTTCATGAAGGATTGAGATCGGGCAGTTTCTAGTCTGGCTCTACGGTGTATAACAGGCACATCTGCAATGTAAAGCTGTAATATCCAACATGTGACTGCTGACTGCTTAAATCACAAGGATTAACAGAACAATGCTCATCGACCCTACTGATCTTTTGGCTGATTTTGGACATGGCTTGACTTAAAATTCCCTACACAAAAAACTAAAAACATATGTGTATAGGAGACAACAGCATTTATAGAATGCAGAAATTATGTTTATTCTGATCTATCATGACTGAAAAGATGTGATATCAATCGATCACAGGCCACAAACTCAGAAATAACAAACCACAAACCCAACTGTTCACAGCAGCTGCTAGTTTTTATTTAGCACAAAAAAAAATTATAATAATACACGTTGATATCTTTCACTCCATCATAAAAACCTAAAGACCCGTTTTCAGTTGCTTCCATTGTATTTTCCACAACCTGCTTCCTCAAATTACATCCCGTGTTCAAAACCACAATTTTACGTAGATACTGCCAATTACTCATAAGGTTGTACTTGGGGATGCACGATATTGGATTTTGGCCGATATTTTCAAACTAATTTTGCCTGATGCCGATACCGATGTTTTGTTTTATTTAGGCCTATTAAAGCTTCTATTAAAGTTCTCAGTCAAGAGCAGTGAGCGATTTCCTCTTTGTGTTTTGTTGTTTTATTAACATTAAAGGGATAGTTCTCCCAAAAATTTTAATTGTCATTTACTCTTTCAAGTTTTAAACCCAAATAAATGTCTTTCTTACATTAAAAATGAAAGTTATTTGGAAGAATGTGGCTAAACAAACAGTTGCTGTACTCCAGTGACTTCCATAGTATATTTAAAGCTACACTGTGTAACTCTTTTAGTTTATTCTTAGCTAAAAACACTTAGTTCTTTCAAATATATATGTGCTCATTAATGTATATTTACTTCGTTCAAGTAATAAAGTATTCTCATGAGTCAGTGTATAATTTGCCATTGAACATACATACGGGTAAGGGGTTCTAATGTCGGTCGCCATGTTGCCCCTCCATCTTGAAAGTACATTAGCCAAAGAGGGACATACTCGTTAATTCAAGCTTCGCCTTTCACTTTTACGTTTGAGTTAACAATCAAGGACGAGGTCGAACTGGAAGCCATGTTAATCTTGGACTACATTGGCCACCGTAGGAGTTAAAACGAAATCGGAATTGAGAAGAACAGAAACTAATATTAACTGGATGGTCATATACCTTTTCACCTCTAGATGGGGGTAAAAATCACACAGTGTAGCTTTAAGCACAAGTTAGAAATGAATACAGGTTTGGAATGACATTAGAGTGAGTCAATAATGACAGAATTTTTATTTCTGGGTGCAGTATCTTTTTAAGGACATATAGATACTGTCCCTTTAAGAGCTGCACGCGACGCATCTAATATTCACGCATTTGCCAAGCAGATTTTCTGTTTGCTTTCACTTTAGACAAAACGAACTTTATGTAAACTTTGTGTGTATTTGACAGTATTAGCGCAATTAGACTCTAAGACTCGGCTTTAGTTCCTGTGAGCGTCGGTGTAACGTCAACATTACCTACGAACTCGGAAAAGCGCACATTAAAACAAAGCATCAGCACATGCGTTTACATGTGATGTGAATGTACGTCGCGTTGTACAGTATGTTGAGATGAAGGCGCCAGAATTCACGAGACTACGATTCTCACGATTGTGGAGACATTATAATAGTCCACGATCAAAAACCATGATTATCGCACACTAGTTGCAAGTTGTTGGCGGTTCCCGGTTGTCACGTGCTCATAGGAAACACACCACCTTATCGGCAAGGCTCATCGACAGTGATATTCATATCTGCCGATACCGATGATAGTAATTTTAAGCTTTTATCGGCCAATACCGATGTTGTCCCGATATCATCGTGCATCCCTAGTTGTACTGCTTTGATACATCCATCTAATTCAATGTGTTGGACAGATCATGTGATAAATAAGAGTTAGGGCATAAGCTTACACCACGATCAGGATATTCTCCAATACTTTTAGAGCTGTACAACTTTATGAGCAGGCAAAATCTATCATCCACGACACAAATCACCAAAATCATCACATTTTTAACGCGTCTCAGTTCCCACACCCCTCCGATCAAAACGGTTTCCTCAAAAACACCATTATTATTGCTAATTTATGATGAACCCCCGCTATCCGCCAGGCGTACAACAATGTAGTCCCAACCACCGTCAAATTGTGGATCGATTATGGTATTTCTCATTGCTTCCTTGTTTATTTACACAGGTGCTTCTCTGTTGGCAAAACCGTGAAAGAGGATCACAGGCAATTAGAGACAAACAAGCAATAAACTGATTAGAGAGAACAGATTAAAAGCAATAACAAAGCAAAACCAAGACAAAAAAAGATCTCACTCACTGTGTACCGCATCCATCAGTTGGTCAACGTTTGTCAAAAGAAAATAGAGAGACGAGGCTTCCATGGCAAAAAACAGTTTAAGATGTGCGAAGGAGAGAATGACCACAGGAAAATCACTGACAGCAGCCCTTGTCATGTCCACTTGGGATTTTTATTATCTCATTGGCTGTTTTCTAGGAACTTTCACGTGTCTTTGATTGTTGCATGTTCTTTTCTTAAACACTGAGGAAATGAACATTTTCATCCTGTTTTTTTTTTTTGCAAAAAAGCACCTCCCATTGGATAGGGAGAGTAAAATCACTTTATACTGAACGAGTTGAAACTACCGATGCAATTAGCGTGACACTTATGCATCTGGGTTCATCATGAGCATGTTAATTACAAATCAGCGTGTGTGTGTGTGTGCGCACCTTTGTTAACAATCATAACAGATTAAGGTTCCTCATCTCTGTTGATGGTAACTACAATGGCTTTAGGTCCATGCGCAGAGAGAGAATAAGAAGATAAGTGTGGGAAAGGGAGAAAAAGAGAGAAAAAAAAGGAGGAAAGAGAAGAAAATCTTCTCAGTCTGGCAGCAGTAGTGCAGGTCCAAAAGGTCAAAGTTCAAACTTAAAAATGGGCGGTGAATACTCCTTCCTGAACCAGGAAGTCCACTGGTATCTGTCAGGTGGTCAGTGCGTGATGTCATCAATCAGCCTCGCTGTCATGCGAGACGGAGGTCGTGGATGGTGAAATGGGTCACTGCAGAACCAAACCCACCTAAAAAAAATGAATGATAATGATATATTATATAGTATTGATCTTTATGAATTTACATGCATAGTTAGGTAGACACACAGGCCACTGTTCAACTTCTCATTAATGCAAATATCTAGTCAGCCAATCACACGGCAACTCAATTCATTTAGTAATCCAGGACGATCAGCTGATTTAAGTGACTTCGAACATGGCATGGTTGTTGGTGCCAAACGGGCTGGTCTGAGTATTTCAGAAACTGCTGATATATTGGGATTTTCCATCTCTAGGCCTAGGGTTAACAGAGAATGGTTCAAAAATAAGAGAAAACATCCAGTGAGGGGCAAGTTCTGTGGGATGAAAATGTCGGATTGATGCTAGAGGGCAGAGGAGAATGGCCGAACTAATTTGAGCTCATAGAAAGGCAACATCTTCACAACACAGTAACCCTTGAAGCAGATGGGCTACAGCAGAAGAAGGCCAGCACCTTATTGAATCTATACCACAAAGAAATGAGGCAGTTTTGAAAGCAAAAGTGGGTCTAACATGATACTAGCAGAGTGTACTAGAGTGAGAAAAGGCTATAAATCTCCACCTCCAACATCCTCACACGCAATATAGCTTATAAGAGCTGAGACTCGTCTTTATGTGTACAGATGTGACATAATATCGCAAAGACATGCTCGAATCTCCCGTGCAAATCCACCAGTACCACTGGAACTAAAAACATTACAAGCTTACCGCTTTGAATCGAGTTAAGGCAAGCAGGCTGCATTGAACACTGACTAGTATTTTCTCAAATATGTATTTTGATTCATTTTAACACAAAAAAGCTAGCTTTTTTGGAGTTAAAATTTATCCAAAATACATATTTGAGAAAATACATAACCAGCCAGTTTTAAATACAAAACCATAGAAAGTGACATCTAGGTGTTTGGGACACAGACTGTTAAGTGCTACAGCAACCTAGTGGACAATTAATGTAACTTCAGCTTGATTCTGATAAAAAATAAAATAAAATAAAAAGGTTTTTTTTTTTTTTTTGTAAAACTCTGGACTGACATCTGCAAACTTGTACCTTTTCTGAGCCCATGCTGGGACATTTCCAATTGTAGAGGTAATACTGCAGGTTTCCATCTCCAATGCCAAACTTGAGCTTCTCCAAAAACGTCTTGTTCTCCATTAGGTCCAGTGCATTAAAGACATCAAATCCTTTCTGCAGGGGGAATGACACGAGACAAGCTTGAATAAATCTCCTGATAGTTTAATGCTCTAGTAGTGCCTGCAAATTATACATTTCATACTACTGCTTAGGTTCTTTTTAAAGGGATACTCCACTTTTTTTGGAAATAGGCTCATTTTACTACTCCCCCAGAGTTAAACAGTTGAGTTTTACCGTTTTCGAATCCATTCAGCCGATTTTCTGATATGTAGAAGAATATCAGTAACCAGACAGTTTCTGGTCTCATTGACTTCTATAGTAGGAAAAAAATATACTATGGAAGTCAATGAGACCAGAAACTGTCTGGTTACTGATACTCTACTAAATATCAAAAAATCGGCTATATTGATTCAAAAACGGTAAGACCCAACAGTTTAACTCTGGGGGAGTAGTAAAATGAGCCTATTTCCAAAAAAATAGTGGGGTATCCCATTAAACACAGGTTTGCATTTCATTTGCACCTTGCACCAAACTATAGATAGGTAAACTAAGCAAGGCTGAAACAACTAAATGCTAAAAAATAAGAAAATATAATCCACAGAATTTGATTATCGATTAATTACACCTGTTCAGGGAAAACATTCACCAAGTTTTATAAAGTCTAACACAGCCCTGCGTCGCCACACACAGACTTTCAGTGACTGACCGACTTGGCGAGGATGAGAGCGTCTCCCATCAGGTCCAGCAGGGTGGTGGAGGTGTGTACATTATAGAAAGAGTACGCCGCCTTCAGACTGCGATGCACAGGATGGTTCATGATGGTGGACGGCAGAGTGTAGAAACTCAGGATGTCAGTCACCTTCCCATCTGAACTCTACAACACAGTGGATATAAAGGAACAGCTGTTCACATGCCAAATATATTTCTTAGAAACACACTGATTACCCAACTCTTATTTTTGTATGTTAGAAATACTTTCATGAGTGACACCTCTAGGATTATACATGGCATGAATGTCCAGTGAGTGTAATACCTCCACTATATAGGTGTCGATGATGTTCTCCTGAGGAAGCAGCCAGTGTTGGACCTCCTCAGGGCTCATGACAGGAACCAGGTTGAACTGACTCAGGTACTCATTCAGCAGGCGGTGAACCGCTGGGACGTCCTTTACAGTCATCGGCCTCAGGCCTGAAGTCTTAGGAGTCTAGGGGAGAGAAACAGCAATAAGAGAAAACGGAAAAGAGGAATCTCCCAGACATCACCCAGGAAAGAAGATGGCATGGCACACACCTCTGGCAGTCGGTAGAGCTTCATTGTGCGTTGCATAGTCATGTTCCGACTCAGATGAGAGAACTTCACCTCGATCAGCTTTCGTGGGTTCAAAGACCGGTGCCAGTATCTACCAAACAATAAGAAAGGCAAAAAAAAAATTAAGTTAAATTTACTGCAGCAATTACTAGCAGCACACAAATGGCAATGTTGTTTGAATCATTACTTGATTTGCTTTTTTCCCATTTTGAGATTGACATTTTTACGAGAACTTTGGCACATAGACTTCCGTTCAAAAGTCTGGGGTCAGTAAGATTTTTAAATGTTTTTGAAAGAAGTCTCAAATCCTTTTATTTAATGGAAAGAACTGTATAACATATTTGAGAACCCATGCACCACCAGGATGAAGGTATTTTTTTTGTATTAGACGAAAAAGTAAACGGTAGTTATGTAGTACTCGAGTCTGGTCTCAAGATCGATTTCTGCTTTCTCAGACTCATCTCTGACTCGTTCCTTCAAAGACTCGGTCTTGGACCACAATGGGAGGAGGAGGACTCGTAATTTCAGACCAAGTCACCCCGCTCAGTGTGTGTTAATGTACTTTACCCTTAAAACACAATTACCATGTGTGAAGTCACTTAACTCCACACTCACACAGCGCGTTGATCCCGTGAAATTGACAAAACAAACACCTTCTGTGTGAACGCAAACACAACGCGGGGAAAACCGTATTCTGGACAAATGTGGGCAAAATAGTTTTAATTTATTTTTAAAAAATACTTCCCTTGATCTGAGCGGTACAAGACTTGGCTACTTTTCCTAAGTTTGCCTCCTGAACACACACACATTTCTTTTTGACTCAATTCTACAATGTTAAGTGGGTGAAAAAAACCCTCCTTAATCTTGTTTTGGGTCAAAAATGGGCACCCATAGAAATGAATGGGAAAAACTGTAATTTAGAGCATACTAAAATAAGCCAAAATAAGACACCAGGTGACAGCAAAGTCACTTCATCTTTAGGTTTTAGCTCTAAGAACTTATTGGAATGATATTTTAAAGAAGTGAGAAAAAAACATAAAAAGAAGAATAATTTACATAGAGAATATGGTACTTTTTGAAGTAAATAAATTCAAAAATACCCCCAAAATAAACAAAAAACACCATAAATGGATAGACAAAACTTTATCGAAGACAGTGATATAACATTTATAATAAATAAAAATTAGGATCACACCTGAGTCCTCTGTGCCCACATTTGTCCACAATTACAGGATTAAGGGCTATAAAGTGAATACGGTTTGAGGGTTAATAGCTATCTGTTTCCTTATTTTAAAGTCACAAAGATAGGATTTAGCATGCTTTCCTTAGACAAAAATACATACATATTTATAGTACAAGCCTTGCCAGTGACATTTGAAAATATATCGTTCAATAAACGCTATAACTTGTTTGATTAATCGCGGTTATGATTTTACATGTCCCATAGGAAACTGAGACTCAGGCTTAGTTACGGACGTGACCGCTCTATCTAATGGCTTTCTCCACTCTGCACATGCATATTACCAGCAGATGTGTGTCTTACCTGCAGGTGCCCACAGGTTTAGGCAGCACAACACCTGCGGTGTACACAGCCTGAAAGATGCCCTCCAGATTGACCCGTCTTGTGATCTCCCTGATGAGTACCGGAGCCACTCGTTTCGAGCGAAGTTTCTTATGCACACACAGGAAGTTAATCTCCACCATCTTCTTCTCTCTGGGGGGATCAAAGAGCAGATATGAGTCAATTGAATTTATTGCATTTAAACCATTACTTACACATATGACTGCTTACATGTCGTAGATGCGGATGTTGGCTGGAATGGCACTGATGAAACCAACTAGCTTTTGATTGGAGTTCACTCTCACTCCACAATGCCACTGAGGCAACCAGCCTGGAGGACGCAGAGCCCTGGGACAAAAACACAGTACAGAGGACAGATATCACATGACTTTTAGATGATAGCCAGCCTTTCAAATACAAGACAAAAAAATATTGAGATCAAGTTTTTCATAACCAGCCAATCATTCTTACCAGAGCAGAAATTCAGGAGAGTAATCAAATCGAAACATATTGTCATCATCCTCCACATAGTTCTCGTTGAGGAGAGTGTACAACTCTTTCAGCTTCAGAGAGACAAAAAGAAACAGAAAAGAGCTTTAGACGAGTTGTTTCCAGGTGTATATTTGTATGTATAAGTATTTGAGAGATAAATGTAATTGTTTGCGTGTCGTACCACGGCAGAATTTCCCAAATCGAGAGCGTCCCAGCTGAAGCCCTGAGGTAGGCTGTACGGTTCCTCTCGTATGTTATCTTTATCGGCCTCAATCCAGCCATGTGATGTCACAGTCTCTCCTACAAATAAACAAGCGTGTTGAAAAGATGAAAATTGACACAACTAGAAAGACAAAAAGTAACGTCAGTCCAAGGAACAGCTATAATAATGAAACTATTGTGAGTACAATTGCACAAATGATCAATACCAAGTTTAGGAACAGGCTGAGTGTCCCAGAACTGATAACTGCGACGCGTGGCCTCCTCCATGGTTTTAGCTGGACCTTGTCCCACTGAGAACAGCTCAATGGCCTTCTGGATCTCCTGTAACTTATCAGCAGGGAGGGAGTTGACCTGAGGAAGAGGCAAAGATAATAATCCTCAAATGTTGACAAAAGTACTTTGGCTGTACCATGGTGCAGTGATGAAATCAATGAAATGGTATTTAGAAAGTAACCCAATGTACTTCAAAGAATACCATCGTATTTAAGGCATTTCTTGCACCAATATATGGGTCTAACTCTAAATATTATTACAAAATATAATTACACATATAGACCAAGCAGGTGGGACAATGCGTGTAAAAAAAAAAATCTTTGTTCCTATATTAAAGTAGTGACGCACCAATATTATATTTCTGGCTGATTTTGCTTAAGGCTGAAATACACTTTATGACGTTTGCCCAGATTTGCAGTCTGGACAGTTGTTTTAATGTATGATGTTCAGACCGAAGGTAACAAACCTGAATTCTGTCACCATTTACACGTTATTCCAAACCCGTAAGACTTTCACTCTTCTTCGGAACACAAATGCTGATATTTCTTTTGCAGAGATTTATGTCCCTTCATTGAAAGTTACATAAACACCACTTTACGTTTCAAAATGTTCATAAAGAGAAAATAATACTAATCTGTATGAATACAGCAGTTTAGACACAATTGCTTTATATGATGTACAGATTGAATTTAGGCTTTTATTCACATATAAACATTCAACTCAAATAGAAGATCAAGCATGCTGTGTGAGAGAGAACCAATGAGGTTCATTCTTGTGTTACCCATCACATTTGAGCTTTAGCAAGAACCAATGAGGTTCATTCCCATGTCACACAACATGTTTGAGCTTCTGAATCTGTTCACAGATCGATATTTATATGTGAATAAAAGCCAAAATTCAATCTCTTCATCACATAAAGCGATTGTGTCTCATTAAAAAATTTGGACTAAACAGTTCAATTCACATGGATTAGTTTTAAGGCCTCTTTGAGCTTTTTAAAACGCCAAAGTAGTGGTAGTTGTTGCCAAAAAAATGGACAATCATTTTAATAATTTCTTTTGAATACATTAAGCAGTGTTATTAAATTATTAGTGTTTTTAAAAGTTTGACTTTTTGAGATGAAAAATTGAAATAATCTTGTAAAACACACAGAGTCATTAAAACACACTCACTTTGGCCAACGGATCCTGTGCTACATCTTTTCCTCCAGCCTTGTCCTTGTTCTTTTTCTTTTGTTTCTTTTTCTTCTTCTTGGCACCTGTGTCACCCTTCTCCCTGCGGGTCAAATGAACTCAGTTGACATGGGCAGATATAATGAGAGGTCGTGTCCACTCAGCACAAACTACAGCTGATGCAGGTGAAAGGGCAGCAGGCATCATCTCAATGGACGCATCACTGCTCCTGATGCATTCAGCAGTATTTCACGATGACAACCTCTCGCTAGAGTACAACAAAACGTATAGGCTGCATTTTATTTTGACATTTCTAACATAAAGCAAGAATTTTCACAGAACAAAGAGAAAAGTTTCCCAGAGATATAGGGTAGTTCAGACCTCCGGTTATCATTTCCTCACGTCGTTATAAACATGTACAAGTTATTTTTTCTGAGCAGAATCAGAGCTTTAAAAAAAAGATAAAACAAATAAGTAATGTCAGTCACCTCATGAAATTCACCTCATGCCTGAACTACACAGGCACAAGAGTCAAGACCCACAACCGTAGTCGAGATGGAATGGGGCGAATTACAGAGAGACACGCAGCTAATCCTATTAATGTCCACAGAGGGAGAGGTGACAGCGCTGAGCTACATTTGTTAATGGGGGACAGATGGTCTGTCACATGACCTGCAGAAAAAGCATGTTTTTGTGTGTTTGAGGGGGGATTCGACAAAGACTGACAGATAAACAAGCACCCCTGTGACTATTGCTTTGACAGCCATCTATCCATCAGAGCTTCCCTTCTTTATCTCTGTATTACTTCAATAGATTTAAGCAAGCTGCAATACAGGATGTCCTCATAAAATAACGGACATTCATTGGTAGAGTAGTTTTAGATTATGTATGTTTTAGATATCATAATACTTACTTCGATAGTTAATTATAGTTAGATAGTCAATTTTGTATTACAAGCTTTATTAAATGATATGTATATGCAAATTAGGCATAATTTAATTAAATATGACTAAATTTCATACATTGGCAAAAAAGAATTCACTGAATAAAACCAGGTTCAATGGTTTGACAAATTAAAGTTGCTGGTTTTTTTATCCCTCCATAAATAAGAAAATACTGAGAACAGACAGGAAATAAATGCCCAAGTTTGCTTTTACTATTTAAATGAAAATTAAATGAAATAAATGAAAATGATAATGTGATTTTTGTTAAACATTTTCCAGATTAATTAACAAATCTATCCCATGAAAGTTAGACACGAATAAAATAAAAGAAAATGTTTATGGAAATATTTATTTACGTATTGTTATTATAACGGAAGAAAAACGGCATTCAACATTACTACTACTTTATGACAATAAAGTGCAATATTTCACTCTCTGTTTCCTAATACATCCGTGTTAGTCTCTGTAAATGACCTTGAGGAACATATAGTGGATAAGAAGCTGGTTAGTGGGGCTTTATTTCTATATTGTGGTGAATAGATTAGTTCTTTGGTGTTGAAAGTGAAACTCCATAGGGGAAAACGCCCGAGAGAGACAACAAATAGATAGCAATGTGATAAAACAAACCTTTAATGATGCTTCACTTGCAACAAGCAGCAGTCAAAGCTAACTAGACCACGACAAGACATCGTTTAGTGACAGCAAATCCAAATTACTTTCAACCTAGTGGCCACAAAGGCCTGCATTAGCTGATTTGAAAGCGTTTTTTGGTGGTAATTTATACATATTTGTCAGTTTAGGATTTATTAAACAGCATTTGAAATAGCGAGCTTAAACGTGATAGCTTATTCATTTTTACCATGCCATGAATTATGGTTAGACTGTTACACACCTCGCACAAAAAATGCCAATGATCCTACAGAACTGGCCATATGGAACCGTCCTTTTGTTTGATTGACGGGGTCTGAGCCAATCGTTTTAAAGGTCCGTGCGTCAATCAAGGCGACGAACCAATGGCGTAGGACCACAGGGCGGGCTAATATGCTGTTAGCGTGCCCCAGCCTAGCCGAACAAGGGCCCTGTCTTTTAGAGCCGTGAGGAAGAGTTTTGTACTTTTACGAGCTAACAATAAAATGCATGCACGCTCACCCATCATCAGAATGATGCTCTTCATTTTCACAATTGCTGCAATGTCCATGATCATCTTCTACCTCAGTTTCTTTCTCCAACTGCGGTGCTGTCTCATTCTCATCCGCCATCTTTAACCAGGAAGTGAGGATCTCGCCCTGCGCTCTCACTCCACGCAAAACTATTGGTGGACTGTCGCAATGGCCGATGGGCTCTGTAGTTCTTTCATTTTCTTTCTTTCTTTCTATCTATCTATCTATCTATCTATCTATCTATCTATCTATCTATCTATCTATCTATCTATCTATCTATCTATCTATCTATCTATCTATCTATCTATCTATCTATCTATCTATCTATCTATCTATCTATCTGTCTATCTGTCTGTCTGTCTGTCTGTCTGTCTGTCTGACTGTCCGTCCGTCCGTCCGTCCGTCCGTCCGCCTGTCTGCCTGCCTGTATGTCTATATCTACACACAATAATTAGCTACAATTAGCTAGAGAAATATTAATATTAATTTATTTAAATACTGATTATCTATTTCAGTACAACCTAAGAAAAAAAATGCATACACACACATACAGATAGGCTACAGTACTGTATGAACAACAAGACATTCAGATTAAGAGATGGTAGTTTTCTACGATGAAACAGAAAATTTACAATTAAAACATGTTTGTAAAGAAGTAATTACAGTTTTTCTCAGTCGCTTTGGTGCATTTCTCACATCACTCTTTACATTTGCACAACAGTTAGTTCAACCTCCACAACATTTAGTCATTTGTGCACATCATAGTAGCAGTTTCTCATTCCTTCCAACAAATTGCAAATGCTTTTGGACATGCATCAATTGCTTTCATACAACTCACTGCTGTTTTATAACATTATCATTTGCTTATGTCATATCAGTCCAAATTAACTATACTTGTGAATGCTGAATAGTCATTCCATATAAAACTAATAGTCCTCATTTCATTGCTTGAGTCATCACATACAAAAATGTTAAACTAGTTGTCAAAATCCGTCAAGCAAATTTATACATTTTTTTTATCTTAAAAAAAAACCAAACATTTTTTTTATCCTAAAGTGAACAATTTCTTACAGCTTTCACTGAAGAGATGTGCATGAATGATTTACAGTATGTTGTATGTTCAGTTCCAATATGTACTGTGATATTTTTTACAGTTGTGCACCGGTCTACCCAAAGGGAGTTTATGTTTGTTGTAAATAAGGGTGTATTTTTTTTTCTTTCGCACAATGCTCTGAACAAATTAGAATTGTAAAGACCATGCAGTAAAAATGTGAAACATACATATTCAGTGTCTTGTACTCAATACAGTAACTGTACTGTACCTCACTAAATACAGTAATGTGAAACTTTACTGTAGTTTTCAAATGGCTGTGCAAATAGTTTATAGGACTGTCAAGGTAGTGTCACCAAGATCTGACTTTTTTGCATTGTCAAACACTTACAGAGTAAACTGTCATAATGAAAACATGAGAAAGCCATTTGACTATCATGTTCATAAACACTGGTGTTAGGACTTTTCATCTTGACGACACTGACACTTCCAATGATATGAATACTTGCTTTTGAGGAATGAGTTATCTATTTTGAGCAAGTAACACACTTTTGCAGGTTATCAACTAAGTTTTGCAGTTTGTACTAATTGTTTTGAGAACTGCATTAACTGTTGTGAAAATGTAAATAGTGATGTGAGAAATGCACCAAAGCGACGGAGAAAAACTGTAATATTATATTATTATATATAATATAAAATAGATTATCATAGCCTAGTGCAAAAAAACAGACCTTTGGAAACTCTTTAACTCAATAAAATTAAGTATCTTGGGGCAAGTGTTATAGTTGCCAGCCGGCCAAGAAGTGTACTTTGTCTAAATTTGGACATCTTAGGACACTGAGCATTTACAATGCTTGCTTTTAGCTCTAAAAAATCGTAATAAATACATTAAATTAATAAAATTGATAAAATCTTTTGTCTCAGACATAATGTTAAACACAAATTTCATCATTAGTCATGGTTATTTAAAAAATATTAGATATTTTAGATATATTATTTCTCAGAATTACCTAATTGGAACGCTGATAGTGTTAAAATCAATTACAACATACTTAATAAAAACTTCATCAGTCATAAACCTTACTAAAAAGTCCATATACTTGCTAATGCTATGCTTTCCGAACCCTTTCAATATGTTTTTTTTCTACACTTTCTTTACCAACACTTTCAAACCACCAACACAATTACAATATTCAAACATTAAAACACTTAAAGACAGATCATTTCTATCTACATGCACATCCAATTATTGTCCAGAATCTCAAGACAAGCTTACATTCAATGAAAAAAAAAAATATTAAATAATTATAAAATGTGTTAAATATTCTAAATTCAAGGCTCAGACTCAATAGAATTCTGTCTCCATGGAAACAGACTCTATAAACAACACTGACTTGTAACTTCTAACAATAATTTCTTTAGCATATTTAGCTTCCACCATAACATGTCCATAACACGCTCTGACACCACAGATTCACAATAGAAAAAGAAGCCAAATGCAGGTCTACACTGACTTTCTTCAGATTGTTGTGCACAGAGTTTGTCCAGATACATCCAATGTCATGTTTTTTTTTTCAGGTGGTCTCATTCTGGAGAGTCACAGCACCTAAAGAGCTCGGCTCAGTGGCTTTTCCTTCAGTATTTCCCGGAACAACTGTGTAACAGAAGCATCAGGCTTTGCCTTTCCGCTCAGAAACAGTTTTAATTGGAACTCCCCGTCGCACCACCTTTACGTGGATGAAGAGAGTGGCAGGAGACAGACTGGAGCCGTCTGCTTTTAGCAGGTGAACATGACGATAACCTGGAGAATAACACAAAACACTTCATATATGTGAAAAAACGAGTCTAAAATAAAAGCAGTGTCACAAGTAAGTGTTCAAAATAATGTGTACCAATCAAAGTCAATGTTTCACGAACATCAGGATTAATTCAAATGCGTTTCAGAGTGCTTCTTGTTGAACTTCAGATCTACACATTTTTTAAACATCACATGCTTTAGGCCAAAGACTAAGAAGCAGATTTCCATCTAACAAATCTCTCAGTGATCTGGAAACTATTCTTCTTCAGAAATGGCACAAATCCTACACAGTTAGAGACTTGAACAACAGCATTCCAAAAATGACTAGAGCTGTTTTGAAGGAAAAAGGTTAATCCGACTTTTTTTTATATCCTTCTTACAGTATATCCTTGATAAAGATTCATGTTAGATATTTCCAGTCTTGTGTTCTGACAAATTTTACATAGGCTAATACAGTAGTTTACCTAGAAGCATTTATCATTTTTATTTTCAATACTGTTTAAACGTTTGGGGGTCAGTAATATTCAGCTGCCGGCAATGAATATCATGAATAATATTATAACTGTTATATATTTGAATATATTTCAAAATGTAATGAATTTTCAGCATCATAACTCCAGTCTTCAGTGTCACATGATCCTTCAGAAATCATTCTAATATGATGATTTGCGGCTTAAGAAACATTTACTATTAATATAAATGTTGAAGACAGTTGCTTAATATTTATGTGGAAACCATGAAAAAAATAAATCCGATCCTACTTGGAATATAACTTATTTTGAAACTTTATAAATCTCTTTACTCTCACTTTTAATCAACTGAATGTGTCCTTGCTGGACAAAAGTATTTAAAAAAAATCTTACTGACTCTAAACTTTTGAAGGACAGTTAGTGTTGGAAAATATAAAACACAAACAGTTCTGTCATGACAACTCTCGGAGTGATTGAATTACCCGTAGAAGATCTATACAGGTGGAGCTGGGGAAGGTGGAGGGTTTCTGAGCGCGCTGCACTGAAAGGCTACTCATTGGCTACTGATATGGCAGTAACCAATCAGCTGCGCCCTATAGATAATGACGTGGTTATGAACAGGCTAGTGAAAGGACCTAGCCAGCACCATCTAGAGTTTCATGCCAGAACTTTGTATTTCTTCCAGCACACACCATGCATATGTCTTATAAAAACATTAAATTGTGTATACCGTATACCCAGTGTTGTGCCTGAACACATTCATGAACGCCTTCATATTTTGGGCAAACGTGAACTGAACGTACTGTTTTACTGCCTGATGAACATTACTGTGAACTCGTTAATTCTGGTGTCTGTGAACACACGTACAATAGGGTGCCAGATTTCTATAAAGCCTTCGAGGTGAAAACCCGGCTAAAACAGATGTAAACAGGCCTTAATATGTAGCAAAAAAACACCCAATCTGGCAACACTAGCCAGCAGTGTCGCACCGCGGCTTCCGTAGACAAAGCAGCGAGCGATGAGGCGTCATATGATCATTTAAACGGGTTATGACGAGGTCGGTGAGGATGGGAAAAATCGTGCATTTCTGTGCAAACTTTGCCCGTCGATAAAATAAATGTTGTCTGTGGTTGTATATGGGCTGTGGCAATATTAATAATAAAAAAAGAAGCTTGCAACATATGGAAAAAAAGAACAATTAGTTCATTTTTTGAAGTATGAACTATGAACATTTTAAAATGTGTGAACTGAACTGTAGAAAGTGAACTTTCCTAACACTGCGTAGCGTATAGCACACCCACGCACTAACACACACACATACCTGTTCGCAGGCTGGTGAAGGGGAGGGTGAATTGGCCAATAAAATCGTTCTTAGATTTGTGGTCGTGATCTTCCACCATGAAACGCACCAAGGCCAGTTCAGGCACCTGCAGCTGAAAGCTCACAGTACAATCCCAGCGGGGGTTGAAACCTGCAGGGGGAGACAAACACACACACTCTATATTCAACCCTGACTGGAAAATCTCGTCTTAATGACAAAATCTGTTGTTTGTCACATCACAGGCAAAATAAATATGCTATTACATGAAAATAAAACAAAAAAAATGAATAAAAACAAAATAAAATTAAATAAAAATGTATATACACACACCATTAAAACAGCAACACTTCTTTATCCCATTTAAAAGATATTTGAATAGATCTTTAGATCATTTTAAATATCTTTTAGATCATAGACCACTACATAGTACCTTTAGATTATGGAAAATATAATTTTCCTAACCATTGTTGTCAATGCGCTGGGTTTTGGCACGAGCCTTATCGATGGAAACTCCATGAATCTCCACCCAGACCTGCGGGTCCACAATGGAGTTGGGGTTGTCGGTGTTTATTTTAGGAAGTTGCTGAGCTGTAATCACCTGTGAGTGAAACAAAATGGCCCACAAGTACAGTAAAAATAGTAGAAAAAGAGATTTATCATAATATTTACACAGCACATGGGAAGCTGAGCAGTATTTCCTGTCAGACAGTCATGAAAAGAAAAAGGTAAACAAGCAGTTACTAACCCGTATGGTCAGTTGTGTGGGTATATGTCCTGGTCCTCCACCAGTGTTCTCAGGGTCAAAGTCAGAGTTCGGGTGACACAGGAAGTCAGGTTTGAGCACGTATCCACAGCGCCCGTTGGGTAGAAATCGTCCCTGGTTCAGATCCATCTGCTCTCCCGGTGTCTGGAAGTTCAGAGCCACTGGAGAACAGAGAGAATGAAGCTTTCAGGCATTTACTGCTGGACGAGTAGATATGCAGGAATGTCCGAGTGCTCGTCGTTCGGCTCACCCATCTGGCAGCCCCCGTTCCACATGTCCTGAGGGTCGTAGTTGGAGGACTGTAGTCTCTGGCCTGATGGGTAAATCCTGCTCAGCTGCCGACTGTTGTGTCGAACAAACATTTTCCCTACAGAGACCACACATAAAACAATGAACATACTCACACAAGGATAACAACAAGAATATCAAGAGGGACATCTGTTTTAAACATTGATAATTGTTTCTTGAGCAGCAAATCAGCATATTACAATGATTTCTGAAGGATCGTGTAACACTGAAGAGTGGAATATTTAAATTGTAATAGCTTTGATTGGCAGAAGGGGTTTCTTTTATGATCCACACTTTTAAACAGTATTAACTAAACACATTATATAATCTGATTATATATCCCTTTCAATATAGATTTTTATTTCTCCAAAAGGATAGTGTGACTGACCTTTGTCGAATTATGTTTGTTTTTTTAGTTGTCACAGTTATTGTGGTTTGTGTGGTACAGGTGGTAAAGGAGTAGTGTGACACGACCTAATTATGAAATTATGTGAGTCTGATGTAAATTTGACATTTATTATAAACCATCTGGTGGAGCCCAAGGCAACAGGGCCTGATAAAAGCAGTAAACCTTAAAACAATGCACTGTTCACAGTAATCTGAAATACATTCACACAGCAGTGTATTTATGGGAAGTCGCGTGCCACTTCTACTATGATGGATATCACAGTTTTATATTCTATCCATCCATCCATCCATCCATCCATCCATCCATCCATCCATCCATCCATCCATCCATCCATCCATCCATCCATCCACCCTATTGCTTTTTCTTAAAAAGAAACGATATGCTTCTCATTGCAGTGGATCTATGGACAAAGCCGGACTTAAAGCGCAGAGCAAGATGTGGCTTGAGTAAATGTGCAGTGTAAGATTTGTTCAGGTCATCTCACCTGAGTCTTTGATGAGTTTAAGCGCCTCATTCTCAGAGAAAGAGGACATCATGCTAGGAGGTCTCTGATTGGCTGTCTCGAAACCACTGAAGGGCACACTCTGACAATACACCACCAGATCGGACATCTCTGGACTCACTTTAGTGCTCACAGACTGGGGGGAGTGATAAACATGTCAATGCATAAGTACATGCTGTGAGTACGTTTAGGCATTTTATGAATCATAAACATACACTTCATACAGTATGAAGCATATAGCTGATACATTTACCTGAGGTGCAGTCATACTCATACACATAGACCAATAATTATCTAAAATATGCCCAATGTTAAAATACAAATAGTACATATCAAACCACATAATCATCCAATAATTTACAAAACAGAACAGGATTTAATAACCTGGCAAGGAAAGGCATTCATATCCGGACTCACCCTCCCAGGATCCTTTTTAGATTCCTTTTTGCTCCCGCCCCCTCCCACAGCAGAATCTTCATCTGAGCTGTTTGAGAAGCTTATCCAGCTGTCATTCTTCCCCAGCAGACCACTCAGCTTCTTCCCCTTCAGCAGGATCCGCCCCATCAACTCCTACAGTAAAACAGGCACATGAGTTCCTCACACACACACACTTTGTTCTTCTTGGAAAAATGCCTTTTTATAACACTGTGACAGTAAACATAATCATTTACGTCAGAGGCTGAACACACCTTAAACAGTATGTAGGACTGGTGGGATGACAGAAAGGTTTTGGAAACATTGTGAGTAGGGCTGTCAAACGATTAATCGCGATTAATTGCATCCAAAATAAAAGTTTGTGTTTACATAATATATGTGGGTGCACTGTGCATAATTATTTTATATATATATATATATATATATATATAAATACACACACATGCTTGTATATATTTAAGAAATATTTTCATGTATATACTGTAGATTTATATATATTATATATAAATATTTTATATATCAGTAATATTTTTTCTTAAATATACACGCGTGTGTGTATTTATATCATGAAAGAGTGATTGAAAGAGAGGAGAGAATGACGTCATACATTCGAAAAAAGAGGCAAGAGAGACACAGTAAGTAAGAAAATTTACAATGCACGAGTATGAGCGCTGGCGTGTTGACTTAAATTGACTTAAATTCATTCCTAGTACTACATGATAGCAAATATCCTAGACATTTTTTTGTTTTTTGTTTTTGTCGGCCTTTAAAATAATCTTTACTGATAATCCCCAGAATGTAAACAGGAAGTTTCCAAGAGCAAAAAAAGGAAGAATTAGCAATACCAAAAAGCATCTGTTGAATACACAAACTAAAAATTTGGGGTTGTTAAATACCATTTAAATGTTTATTTTTAAAACAAAAGTATCATCAAGCTTGTGTTTAGGTCACTTTAAGTATAAGTTCTCATCTTCTCACTGAAAAGATAATAATAGAAAGCAAAAATAAATTAAATGAATATAATAAAAAATGGAATGATATTCTAAGTGTATTATAATTATATGAAATCTTGTACCTTTTCCTACACTTTTCATATCATATTTATTCTTCTGTCATAATATATTTTGTAAAAGTGTTAAAAAATGTGTTCTCATGTATATTCTGGGGTATGAATGTGAGGATGAATGTATCAGCATGTAGATTTTGGTCTGTAAATTATATTTCTTATTAAATAAAGATGAAAAGAATTGGGGTCAGTAAGATAAAAAATATATATAATAATAATTATATATTTACTCAGAAAGGATTACTTAATGGATAAAAAAAAATAAAAAATAAACATGGTTTCTACAAAAAACATTGAACAGCACAACTGTTTTCAACATTGATAATAATAAAAATGTTTCTTGAGCATCAAATCTTCATATTAGACTGATTTCTGAAGGATCGTGTGACACTGGAGACTGAGTAATGATGCTGAACATTCAGCTTTATCAACATGAGAATAAAGTGCATTTTAAAATATATTAAATTGAGAGAAAACTGTGATTTTAATTGTAATAATATTTCACAATATTACTATTTTTACTGTATTTCGATCAAATTAAGCAGTCTTAGTGTGCAGAGGAGATTTCTTTCAAGAACATGAGTGACAGCACATTATCATTATGCAAAATGTGAGGTGTGAAAATGTTACATACACCACTGTTTTAAAGGGTTAGTTCACCCAAAAATGAAAATTCGGTCAGTATTTACTCACCCTCAAGTTGTTCCAAACCTCTATGTGTTTGTTTGTTCTGCTGAACACAAAGGAAGATATTTGGAAGAATGTTTTAATCAAACAGATCTCATTCCCCATTGACTACCATAGGAAAAATACATACTATGGTAGTCAATGGGGAATGAGATCTGTTTGATTAAAATATCCTTCCAAATTTCTTCCTTTGTGTTCAGCAGAACAAATAAACACATAGAGGTTTGGAACAACATGAGGGTGAGTAAATACTGACAGAATTTTCATTTTTGGGTGAACTAACCCTTTAACACAGGGAAATTCAGAGTACTGCTTACTCCACAGTACAGTATATACTACAAACTGCCTACATACTGTAAGTAGTATGCAACACTAAATGCTTCAAAGAGTAGAAAGCTACATTGAGGTCATTTCAACATGGAAATGAATTCCATGAATAATTAATTATTAATTTAAGGAAGAGGAAAAGTGGAAGTGTGTGTGACCTCAGGCGAGGGCAGCTGTTTGAGGGGAAGCTCGTTGAGTGGCTTTCTCAGGAGCTTTTTTCCCAGAATGGAGCTAAGGTGCTGCGCCATGACCGCCTGCTGCTCCACTGAGCAGTGGATCTCCAGAGACAAGATCAGAGGATACGGAGACGCCTGCGGACAGAGAGAGACATGATTATTTGAGAGAAACAACACTGTTTGTTAAAAAAAAATGCTACGCTAACCCATAGAGTTGCATTATACAAAGATTTATTTAGATCATTTAGGCTGTGGTTGTGCTTTCTGCATCTGCACCTTGAAGGCGTACTGAGCGATGGTCTCGATGACTTCTTTAAAGAGCACTTTGGAGGTGAGCGTGTGTCCGTGGAAGATCATCGGCTCTCCTTTATCACCGTCCCAGCAGTCTAGCTCAACACAGCGACAGCCCTGATGCAGAGCTCTAAACACACACACACACAAGACCCATGAGTTTAACAGCAAACAAGGAGTATGAACATTAAATGTCATCATTAGCGTTGCGTGTAGTGTCTCATAACCCTCGCGGTACGTTTTTTTTTTTTTATAGTTGCTTCTAGTCTCAAAATGCAGAAACACACAATCATTGCAATTTTACAGAACGAAGTACACAGTAAGTGTGTTTTCTTCTCTCTGCTGTATCTTTGAGGAGCTAGACTAGAGGCTGATGATGGATATATTGTACCTGATATAAGGCTCAGTGCTGCTGTCGCTGGTCACCTGGTCTTTGGTCAGGTATGTGTTATGAGATGAAGAGATGTAGTAGTGAGCCAGTGGTCTGCTCATGTCCTGATACACGTGAGCGTGATCCGGGTTAAACACATCGTTCTCCTTCGAGAGCATGTACATGGTGAAACCGTTCTGGGTCATGAACAGATTCTTCTGGGCTGAGAGTCAAAGTTAAACACAAGCTTCAATTAAGCTGGCTGAGGAAGTGATTAATAAATGCTTTTTATCATACAGTATTTAGTTTTACTAGCATGTTTCCCTCAATTCTAGTACGAGCAATCAGGAATAACCAAGGTTTGTTACAATAGTACAATAACCAATAACGCACCACTGAGCTTTGTGCTCACACTGGTTTGTTCTTTTCTGATGTTGCATGTGTCTCCTGTTAAGCTGCATTTCTAACACAGGAACTAGGAACTAGGAACTCTGGGGTGGTATGCGGTGTGTTTTGACCACAGGGTTAGTTCCGGAAAAAAAAAAAAAAAACCTCAGAAAGTTCCTGCTGGCAAGGTAGTACTTTTTCAAAGTTCAGGAACTTTTAGGGGTGGGACTTGGTGGATGATGTTGATTGGTTGACTCCACGAAGCATTTCATTTCAACCACCAAATTGAAAAATGTGTTACGGTGCGAGCAGTCCTGCATTACCTGACTAATTTGCCTATTCAGGGTAATTCAAGGTAATTTAGACCTTGGAAGCAAAAGAAAAGAAGGAAGCAAAAGATCTGGGGGGGAAAAAAGTTCCTGAGACAAATTGTTCAGGGCAACTTTGGTGGAAACGCATTTCCATTTCTCATTTTACAGTAGTAGCGTACAGTACAAAAAAATGTATATAATATTATGTATTATATATATATATATATATATATATATATATATACAGTATATGAAGAGTTCAGATGCAAAAGCCTCTAAGTGCCATTTGAAATTTTCTTCTAAAACGATCATTTTTATCAAGCTTGTATTTAAATTCAGTAATTTCACTTAAATTGCAATGAAGATACCTATTAATTGTCATTTAAGTGAAATTACTGAACTTAAATATACAAGCTTGATAAAAATGGTCATTTTAGAAGAAAATTTCAAATGGCATTTAGAGGCTTTTGCATCTGAACTCTTCATATATATATTATACCTCAATATCTTTTAGATCTTCTTCATTTGTATAGATAGAACATTTGTATGAGTGCCCTGAAAGGAGCCTATAAATAAATATAATAAAGGTATTATTATTGGGCTTAACAAATTTAGGCCTCCTGTCATAATCTCTGTCTCTGTTGTTATTGACTTCCAAATAGTTTGTAGTTGTTCCCAAAAAAATGCTTTTGATTAAACTTTTGTGAGATCTATCTTTGAATCTACTAAATCGTATAAACCTAATGTGCCCATAAACATGCATTCAATAACAAATAATGGTTCTGAAGACTGTTTACCCCAGTTGTTGAGTTCATAGGTGTGGATGAGACTCTTCGCATGGGCCAGCGATGGGTCCTCGCCCTGGTCTCCAAGAAAATCCCTCAGCTCCAATGTTGTGAGCACACATCCGTTACTGGAATAATGCCTGAACACGGCGTCCAGCTCTGGCCTGCGCATCAGCTCACGACAGAACTCCTCAATCTCCACATGATCCAGCCGCCCGTCACAGGAACGATCACACTTCTACAGACAAGAGGATGAACAGAAGGCTTAACTAATTAAAACACTTTTTTTCACAACAACTCCTTCAACTTATAGACCATTTCAAAAGATGTAAACAACACTGGTCCAGAAGCACTTCCTCTTTCAGTTTGTAACTGTTTTCTTTATTTCACATGTAAAGAAAACTTCTTAAAGATGTTTGTTTAACTTTTTGATTCAGTTTTAAATGTTCTGTTGGTTGTATTTTATCCCAGCTTTTATGTAGTGTTAAAAAACTGAAACAGGAAGTGCTTCTGGGCCAGTGTTGTTTACATCTTTTGAAATGGTCTATATAACACAAACCTTAAAGAGGGTGCGAGCGTACTGTTCGTTCAGGTCAATGTTGATCAGCTGTAGCAGATGTTTCACCTCGTCATAGCTCATCTTCCCATCCTGGTTCTGATCTGCACGTCTCAGATAGCCTCGAATCCAAGTGTGCACAGTTAGGGAAAACTTGACAAAGCCATTACATGCATACACAACATGATGCCAGCCATACATTATGAAAATATTAAAGAGATAGCTCACTTTGAAATAATTTTTTGGTACGATTACAAGAGGTAAAAACAATATAAATCCTGTTCATTTTCTCACACAAAGCACTTGTTTCGTGTCTTAGGCCATCAGTGTGTACTTACATTCACGAGTCATTAAATTATGTTTAATCTGGACTTCTCTGTGCATGCTCTTTGAGGTGGTGACCATAGACCTGCTTTATAAGACTGACAGACGAGAACGGTTTGACCTAAAAATATCAAAATTGAAAATACTGCGGAAACAAAGACACCTACATCTTGGATGCCCTTGAGGTAAGCTAAACATATCAAAAAGTGAACTATCCCTTTAACAATCTCTCTGCAAGCCAACCTCAGCCCAAAGGAACTTACTTAGTTTGTAATTAATTAGAAAATAATATAATGCTATAAACAGAAAATATAAAATTAAAATATATTAATAAAGTCTACTAAAGTATTCTAAATATATAAAATGAATTTATGATGAAATTATATTTTAACACATTGTTTTCATAACTGTAACTCTTTTGTATCCACCTAAATTGTTTAAGCACATTTTTAGATTAAATGCACATCTCGGCATTTCTATCCAGCAGTTTTTTATGCAATACCCCAAAAAACGCATAAAAATAGGTGAATGGAAGCATAGCTAATGTTTTGATTCAGGGAAATCAACATATGCCTAGTATCAAATAAAAGTATTTTAACTTAAAGCTACACTGTGTAACTCTTTTAGTTTATTCTTAGCTAAAAACACTTAGTTCTTTCAATAATATATGTGCTCATTAATGTACATTTCCTTCGTTCAAGTAATAAAGTATTCTTGTGAGTGTATAATATGCCATTGAAAATACATACAGGTAAGGGGTTCTAATGTCGGTTGCCATGTTTCCCCTCCATCTTGAAAGTACATTAGCCAAAGAGGGACATACCCGTTAATTCAAGCTTTGCCTTTCATGTTTACGTTTGAGTTAACACTCATGGACGAGGTCGAACTGGAAGCCAAGTTAATCTTGGACTACATTGGCCACCGTAGGAGTTAAAACGAAATCGGAATTGAGAGGAACAGAAACTAATATTCACTGGATGGTCATAAATCTTTTCACCTCTAGATGGGGGTAAAAATCACACAGTGTAGCTTTAAAATGACACACTTTACCTCTAGAAGCTGCACATAATCAATAATTAACCTTGCACCTAAAAAAATAAAATATATTAAAGAAAAAGATAATAAAGGGCATACAGATTAAAATAAAGAAAAGATGATAGAGTAAAAACCACATTGGTGGAAAGAGAAACAGGACAAAGGTATTTCAGTTATTTCAGCGATAGCATGTGGTTCATGTGTGCGTGTAGAAATCTGTTCTACATCTGGTCTATATATAGCCAGCTCTCTCACTAGAGAGTAATGGAGAGTGTGTTAACATGTGCATTTATTGGCAAATGGTGGCCAAGGAAACTTGAGCTAAGCCTTCAGTTTAAACACTATAATTAATGTAGAGGTGTCACCCTGCAGGTATGGATTGAAGGATATTGGTCCAGCTTTTCCTTCTGGCTCATGTTGGAGACTCGGTCTTTGAGTGTGCGGATGCCTCGCACCCAGCGCTCCGCTTCCTCCTGTGTGGGACAGCACAGATCCAGGCTTTTCCTTCCTCCACGGAAGATCACAGTGAAGCAGTTGGTCTCGGGAACCAGACCTGCCATCCGTCGCAGACACTCCGACTGACAGCCCTCCCGCACACACTCCACCTCCGTCACAGAGACTGGCAGACAGAAAACACACACAAATGAGTGCGTAGTCCATTACTTCAGCTATTTGTTTATATAATATGTTACTTAAAGGTGAATTGTGTAAGTTATGCGCCACTAGTGGCACCAAATTGAACTGCAAAAAGAAATTAATCACACAAGTTTTAAACATCGATCTTTAAAGTGTCAGGCCCGGAAAGGCGACTCAAACAAACAGAACTACAATTCTGTTTTGGTGTTACTAGTGGTGTAGAAAGGAAGTCCTAGTTATGTCAGTCAAAAGAACATTAGCTTAAGCAAAATTTCAAAATTCAAGTCTCAGATATTTCATTTTCAAGTGAAAGGCTGTCTAACTATATTAGTTATTAGAAACCACAGACATTCTGGGAAATAATGAACAAGCAACTGGAACACTTACAGCTAAAAATAATAATAAAAATAAATAAATAAAAATCATTATTGTCCATGTAAGAAGATCAATGACGTCATCACAGTGTGTGTGAAGCTGGACATGAGGATTCATTTGGCTCCTGTAAAACATGACCTGTGCAACACAGTGCCAAAAAATGTTCACGATGTGACCTCATTACACCTAAAACACACACACACACACACACACACATTACATAGACAGAGTCTATTACTGCAAGTGTCCATATCAAGTCAGCCATAATGAGGAATCCTAATCTAGCACAGCACAGACAGTGGTCGCAACAATAACATCTTTGATATGTGGAAACTCCTACACTGCAAATAAACAAAGAGACACAAGGGAAGACAGACACAAGCTCTTTTAAATGGCAAAGACTCTCTGCCCACTTTCAACAGCCATTTGACAAACACGCATTCATGATTCTTGTGTACTGTATGTCTGAAGAAGAGTGTTAATTTTAACAGCGTGTGCGCTGAGACATGTGCAGCCAATGGGCGTTTACTATGCCACTGGCATTCCTCACTAATGCCCGCTGCTTAGATCTATGGAAGCATGAACTCTCCAGGGGTACGGCCCTGCATCTGCCTCCCAACGCCTGGACACACTCATCTCCTACACACACCGACATCATGTCCAGCTAGCCAAAATAGCCAAAATAACAGATGAATGAAGTGGTGCATGATGTACCGTCATGCACAAACACATAATGAGAACACACACAGTCATGCACTAAGCGGTCTATGTTTATTCCCTCAAGTGTGTCAGTCAGTGAGTTGTGAGGGGCATGCTGGGATAGGACAGAAGCAGCTGAGCCTGCATTCCTGAACCCAGTGTGACGCAGCACAAGACAGAAACAGAAAGAGAGGACGTCACGTCTCTTCTACTGGGAGTAGAAGTGAGCTTCATGTTATTCAGCACACGACAGTGTTGTAGTCGAGACCAGCTCACTCGAGTCGAGTCCGAGTCGAGACCAGAGAGGTTGGATAATCTAAAGTTGGGTCTCAAACCAGACTTAAAGGGATACTCCACTTTTTTTTGAAATAGGCTCATTTTACAACTCACCCAGAGTTAAACAGTCGAGTTCACCGTTTTCGAATCCATTCAGCTGATTTTATGATTTTTAGAAGAATATCAGTAACCAGATGGTTTCTGGTCTCATTGACTTCCATAGTAGGAAAAAAAAATATACGATGGAAGTCAATGAGACCAGAAACTGTCTGGTTACTGATATTCTTCAAAATATCAGAAAATCAGCTGAATGGATTCGAAAACGGTGAAACTCAACTGTTTAACTCTGGGGGAGTGGTAAAAAGAGCCTATTTCCAAAAAAAGTGGAGCATCCCTTTAAAGATATCTTCAAGAATATGTCAAATATTTGGTGGTAACAATAAAATTGGCATCATACTCAAACAGTAAACCAAATATACCATGGAATATAGTGGTGTAAAGGTAATTTTATTATAATTATGACTTACAATTATTACAATCAGTAAGTGTTCTTTCACATAACATTACTGCATACGAATTCTGCGTGGCTCTTGTATGCAAACTGAATTATGGATGATAAGGCAGACATTTTCAATACATAGTTGAGCTAGAGGCTACAAATCACATCTGACCTGGGTCCTGCTGCATTTGCGTTGTAGTCTCAAGTCATGCGCAGTTGCCCACAAGAAAGTCAGCAATCATTGGACGTTTCAATCAAACAATTTAAAGAAATATTAACATACAGTAATAATCATGACATCTTTTGAATGGGACTCGAGTGGACTCTGGAATAAATCCGAGTCCTAATATGTTCAAGTACGAGCCAAAATGCACACGAGTACATGACAAGGCCGAGACCGTTCAAAAATGGTCTCGAGACCGTAATACTAATAGTAATAGTGTTTTATGTGGATTGGATATTAATGTTTGAATGATGTATGTTTTTGGTGGGTTGATGTTGCAGCAGTTCTCTCATCTAAGACAAATTTATCCAACGAGAGACAATAAAAAGTACCTTGACCTTGATTGTGTTGCTTACAAGTCTGTCCATTTATGCTGAATAGCGATGTTCTACCATGTGATCAAATATGAATGTAAATGATAAATATGTATTTTTTCCCCAAATGCTGTCCCAACTAGCATAACAGAGAGTCCACTGAATTTCATATTGAATAATGTCACTTAATGTTGTTTCCAAATATACTTCCAAATGAATATATGTTCGGACTTTTAATGTTGCCTAAGGAGAGTCAAGATGCTTTTATATTTACACCACAAACACAGCATACCTGAAGGAGTCAAAAGAAACAATAAAGCACAAATCTGTTCCAATTGAAAAAAAAAACAAACAATTATTACATAATCAACAATATCTTTAACGAACTATTTAACAAAATAACAAAACATCTAAAATGAGTTGCACAGCGACATCTGTGCTTACTAACGCCTGTGATTGTGTGTGTGTGTGTGTGTGTGTGTGTGTGTGTGTGTCAGAGAGCACAAATTATTATTAATCACAGTGTTGTAGAACTCGAGACTCGGACTCGGTCTCGAGACCATATTTTAATGGTCTTGGTCTTGTCATGGACTCGTGTGCATTTGGACTCGGAATTGACTCGGACTCGAACATTTTTTTTTTAGGACTCGGAATTATTCCCGAGTCCACTCGAGTTCAATTAAAAATACTTTTCATGATTATTAATGTATGCTACAATATTTCTTTAAATTGATTGACACGCCCAGTGATTGGTGATTTTCTAGTGCACAACTGCGCATGACAAATTGTAATGAAATTACTTTTAACACCACCTACTATGTGGCCTTTTTACCCTAAACTGATCATATTTTTTAAACTCTAAGTAAATTCAGTAAAAAAAAAAAAAAAGGATTTCTCTAAGTAAATAAAAGTAAATTAGGTAATCAACCCTCACTGGTCTCGGTCTCGACTTGGACTCGACCGTCTCTGGTCTCGGACTCGACTCGGACACGACTCTCTATGGACTCGGTCTTGACTCGGACTCGACTCTCTCTGGTCTCGGTGTCGACTCGAACTCGAGTGAGGTGGTCTCGACTACAACACTGATTAATCACATGATTACTCACAGGTTCACTTTTGACCTCAAAAAAAGTCACCAGACAAAAAAAGTCACAGTTTCAGAAGTCACCAGAAAGACCCACAAATCCTCCTTAGAGCAGAGATTATTCATAAACATGATGACCTGGGCTTTAACCTACAGTATTTTAATCCAGAAAATCCAGAAACATATGACTACAACTGTAGAAACATGCATTCACTTAGGCTACATGTCTAAAGGCCATTGCACACTGAGTCTGAAATTTTCGTATGCGTTTTTTTTTTTTCGTCTTTGTGAATTCGTGCGAATTTCGGACTCAGTGTGCAAGGGCCTTAAAGTCTATATCACTATACAAAAGCATCCAATATCCTGTCCATGTGTGAGAATAAGTCTAATTAAAAAAAAAAAAAAAAAAACGTAACAATGTAACAAAATAATATCAGCAGATGTTTATCAGTAACGGTGACGTATTGATAACGTATTTCAAACACGAGAGGAAGAGAGAACGATTTTAAGGGTGATGACATCAGAGGTAATCTTCACTCTCTCAGCAGATTATCATTTCATTTGAAGAGCATAAGTGAGATTAAAAACAGATTATTAATCATCTGAACATCTAGAAATAAGGGATGATAGAGCATGACCATAATGAAGGTTAAATTTGTGTGATTAAAAAAGATTAACAAGGTGAAAGTAACCGACTGAGATGATTCATTGGGTCATGTCCCATAACATCTCTTTTCAAAATAAGAGCACCAAATCTGCTGGTCTGAAATCATCTGACCGGAAAACCGGAAAAACGTCTGGCAAAGGTCATCTCAAAGTTACATTTTTCAGTAACGTTAATAGAACTGATGTTCAGAGTAATTTGGTCTTTAATAACATTTTAAAAACGCTAGCACAAAAACAATATTTATACATTGTTTATTATCTTTTTCTGAAACATTTTAGTAGAAAGATGGTCTAAAGTTTAAAATGTTCAGTATATTAAAAGTACATTAAAAGTAAGGTTCCCAACATTTGCTTCACCTAAAAAAAAATACAACTTTTCATAACTTAACTGGAACGTACTGTAAGCAGAATAGTTTTGCTAGCTGGGTATCCAGCATTTAAAGGGAGCAAGATCTAGTATGTCATTATACAGTTCATAACCTGAAATATTTCCAGTTTAATTTCCTTGTAGAACAAAGAAAAGAAGCTGAGCGTTTTAGCCAGTATATGGTGTATATATAGACACAAACACACCTGCACACATGCAATAATGAGTTCAGATATATGCACACAAAACTTTATGGTTTTTCTGTTTGCTGACACTGATTGGAAACTCCCGTCCATAAACAAAAACCTGCCAAGCAATATATCACACAGAGCAAGTATGGTCAAATATGAGTTAGTTTACTGTGGGTTGGGGGAAGCATAATACTTTCCCAACATAAACTTCAAGGACATATTCGTAATGAATTATTCATCCGAAAACAAAAATTCAGTCAGTATTTAATAATTCCAAACTGTCCAAACATTAAAAAAATGTCAGTCAAATACTATACACTATAATGTACTTGTCTATCAAAAAAAGTAATGTTTTTGGATTTCTTTTTTTTTCTTTTTGTCTTGAACATCTGTGATTAATTTATTTAATCAGCATATCATGCAACCGACAGCACTAATGTTGTTCAAAAACAACAAAAGGCAGTCCATGTTCATGTCTCATAAAAATACAAGTATATCATCATTGCACCTGTATTGACACATTATTGTACAACCTTTCTGCATTATTTATGTATCTAGCGCAGCATTTAGGCCTTTGTTACGTCAACTGAAAATCTTTGCCTCGAATGACCTGTGATTAATTGAGTCACTGCTTCAGTTCCTTACTATGCTAAATCCATCCGTCCTGTTAAAAAAAGTGTCATTCATTTTCTAAAAATTGAACGTCATAAGATTTAATGCCTGCTGTGTCCTTTGGGATGAGGTTAACAATAGGTATACAAAGAGAGCAGGGCAAATAAAACATAAATAATGTCTTGTTTTGGCTTAAAGCCAAGTATGAGGTCAGAGTGAGGGGAGAGAGGAGAACACTAGGTAAAATAGGCTGTTAGTTTTCTCGTTATTATTATTCCTATAGGGTGTGACCATGACTCCTTGACATGACTAGTTATGAAAAATATCCGATACTGTGATTGAGACCAACAAATCCTAAAGCAGTATTAAAGCCTCTCATTGAAATGTAAAAGTCTGGCATCACGGATCCTGAATCCCTATGATCATGACGTCAGTGTACCAGCATTATGTAAAGTCATTCCTGATTCAACTCTTTCTGTATCGTAAAAATAAATGAATTAAATCCCTATTGTAAGACAAAACCCTTGAACTTGTAAAGAAGGCTCTATTTACGGAATTGAATCTCAAATTTCAAGTTGCATTTTGTTTCTGTGCGATTTAAATTAAACAAATAAATAATATGTTGTAAAGATGTGGGAAGGTGAACTCTGTCCAAACACAAAACATCTTGTTAAAGGAGTAGTTCACTTTTAAAAAACCTTTTTGCTGATAATTTACTCACCCCCATGTCATCCAAGATGTCCACGTCTTTCTGTCTTCAGTCCAAAAAGAAATTAAGGTTTTTGATGAAAACATTCCAGGATTTTTCTCCATATAATGGACTTTAATGGGAACCAAACGGTTCAAGGTCTGAAAGACAGTTTCAGTACAAACTGCATACTGTTCAAAGAGCTTTAAATGATTCCAGACGATGAATAAGGGTCTTATCAAGCGAAATGATTGCTCATTTAATAAATAAATAACAAAGTTTAAGTTTTATAAGCTCAAATGCTCGCCTTGCTCTGTTATGTGATGCATGTTCGTGACTCTCCTGTTCGAACTCGTTCATCAAAACAAACAAATTTTTTTCCGAGTCATTTAGTTTATTCAACACACGAAACGAACGAACTGACTCGGAAAAAGATTCTTTCATTTTGATGAACGAGTTCGAACAGGAGAGTCACACAATAAAGAGCAAGACAAACATTTAAGCTTATAAAACTTAAACTTTGTTATTTATTTATTAAATGAGCGATCGTTTCACTTGATAAGACCCTTATTCATCGTCTGGAATCGTTTAAAGTCCTTTCATTAGTTTGTACTGAAACTGTCTTTTGGACCTTGAACCGTTTGGTTCCCAATGAAGTCCATTATGTGGAGAAAAATCCTGGAATGTTTTCATCAAAAACCTTCATTTCTTTTCGACTGAAGAAAGAGACATGGACATCTTGGATGACATGGGGGTGAGTAAACTATCAGCAAAAGTTTAAAAAGGGCCTCAGGAACTCACTAACTAAACTGACCCTAAATGTGCACTTTCTCAGCTTGCCACACAAATTGTGAAGTCAAAAGCTGAATTTTGATATTTGTGTGCAGTTTTGTATGCAGCTCAACCACAGGTCTGGCAGGTGACATAGACACCCAGTACTCACAGGTCTGCTGTCTCTTGCCCTTGCGGGAGGACTTGCTGGACTCACACCACACCGTCACACAGTCCTCCAGAAGCTTCAGTCTCCTGTCCTTCCTCCAACGCTGAGATCGAACCTTTACCATCTTTGACCCCTGCAGCATCACACGCACATCTTCATCGTCCAACACACCTATCACACACACATACACAACATTAAAATAAATGCACCTTCAGTTATTTCTAGGTGTTTTCCAGTCCGTCCAACACACCTGCTACACGCTGTAAATCTGAAGGGTCAAGAGTTACACATGCTGTAATTCACTCATAATGTGCCGTCCCAAAGTAGTTCTCATATTCAGGCCATACGTGCCAGCGACTAACACTTCCCAGCACTGAGTCATTCACTGCTTTGATATTTCATCCAAAATATGAACCAAAATCAACACATTATACTTCCAAACTATATATATGTGCACACTCACACATACTGGAGAAGTGAGAGCACTGGCAGGTCAGTCTACAGTTACAAACACGAGGAATGATCCACAGTGATGTAAGACGCCAATTTCTGTGTCAACGTCAGCAGCAACGACTGCACGTACATGAAACATGGGAGGCAAAATTCACTGTTTTTTTTTTCCTATTATGTTTTTGTCATATTTTCATTCTTAATCATCAACTTAGTTTGTTTTTTTTTTAGTTAGATTGTTGTTCAGATTAAAATACCTTTCTAATCTCCACAGGCTTGTGCAAGCTTGGAAAAAAACGGTTCACTAAGAGCAATGTTGGCAAAATTGCCAGTGGTTCATACTGAGCGCTTTGCAGACTTTTCAAAGCTAAGTTAAGCCTGGCTGTGCAGTTCATGGGCTACAATAGGCTGAGCTAGAAAAAAACTGGCTGCTGCTCGCTGATATTGTGACTTATTTGGACACGTTCGGTTGTTTTTAGCGACAATTCACTAAAGGAATTTGTTAAAATCTTGTTGACTGAGACTAGCAACTACACTGTTAGACTTTACCAGGTTTTTTACAGCAAAATACTGGCAACACTGTTGCCAGTAATTTACTGTAAAAATGCACTAAAACTAATAAGTTGTATTTTTTAGTTAACTTGAGTTTTAGTACATTTTTACAGTAAATTACTGGCAACAGTGTTGCCAGTATTTTACTGTAAAAAACCTGGCAAGGTCTAACAGTGTAATTATTGCACTGTGGTTAAGAAAATCTCAACTGATATGAATTACTGCCACCAGAAAATGCACACAAACATACACTACCAATCAAAATTTTGGGGTTGGTACTGTACATGTCATTAATTATTTGTTTACCAGGCCATAATAGTTCAGCATTATTTGTGCCAGGCAAACAGTCATGTGAATAAGCCGTAGTCTAAAAGCCACGTTTGCACCGAGAAGAATGACAATGACTTCAAGAGCAGAGCTATTTATTTATTGCCTTTAACTGGATTGAGCAGTGAATAGTTCTCAAGTTTTCACACTGAAATACTGTATGCAAAGATTGTGAAAGCAAATGTTTAGTGAATTCTCCTTTGAGTCTTTGCCAGATATTTAATGGGCTCAAAAAGACCTGAAAAAAAAAATGGAGGTCACAGTTACAGTGAAATGGCTGCTGCGCAATGTGTGCATTCTTTCACAGCATGGAGATTTGCTCTAGTCAACACTACGTCAAACCCACTTATCTTATTCAGCTCTCTATATTGCTTTCTTTCATTTTGAATATCTTTTCAGTCAATCAAATCAAAGAGAAAAACTGGAGTGACAGTAATGGACCTAGAAGTAAACAATATAAAAAGTTGGTGATCAACAGAAGAGAAATGATTGAGAGAGGAAAGAGGCAGAGCAAACTCCTTCAACTGCTTAAACTGCCAAGACTGTTTTCAGTGAAGAGACCCTCACCACGGCAACCAGAATAAAGTCTCTCTGACAAGCGTGTGTGTGTGTGTTAGTAAAAGACAGCACAGAGGTCAGGGGGAAAAGATGGGGGATGGAGGGAGAGTGGGAGAGGGTGAGGGTGGTGGGGTGGTGGTCTGGGTGTTGTGTTATTTTGCTACTGGAACAAGGCAATGAAATGCCATTAGAAACTAAACTAAAGGAAATGAACGCTTTCGTGAAATATATGATTTGAGGTCAAAATGACCAAAATGACAACTAGAAACGAACGGAACTTTAAAAAAAAAAAACATTACAATAGAAAGTGTGTAATATAATTCTAGAAGTAACAAAAATTAAGTTTTGACAAATACTGTATGTACATGAGAAGACTCCAGTCATATCAGTAAGGTTGTTACTGTTAACTAAGACGTTTGAACATTTAAAGGAAAAACTTAAACTGCAATAAAATACGTTTAAAGGAGCTATATGTACAAATTTTCATGTATTAATCTTTTTTCTGTGTGAACAGCTTGTATTGAAACTTAAAAAATGTGACCTTCCCCAACTTCATGCGTTGTCTATGATAGCCTGATGATTTTAATGTGAAGGACTCGAGACGTTGGCCCAGTACCAAATGACACAGTTCATGACTTCATGTGAACTTGTGGTCTTGTGGAGTTACAATAGGCATTGCGTGTGCGTGTCCGTAAAGGGATACTCCACCCAAAAATGAAAATTCTGTCATCACTCACCCTCAAGTTGTTCCAAACCTGTATGAGTTTCTTTCTTCTTCTGAACACAAAGGAAGATATTTTGAAGAACGATTGGAACCAAACAGTTAACTGGACTCATTGACTTCCATAGTAGAAAAAAAATACTATGGAAGTCAATGGGTCCAGAACTCATTGGTTCCAATCGTTCTTCAAAATATCTTCCTTTGTGTTCAGAAGAAGAAAGAAACTCATTAAGGTTTGCAGCAAGTTGAGGGTGAGTGATGACAGAATTTACATTTTTGGGTGGAGTATCCCTTTAAGTCCACAAGACTGTAGGGTATCCCAAATTTTGCAGAGCTCGCAAGCACCGTAGCAGACTTCTACCCGACAATTAATGAGGCATAACGTCACTAAAATGTGGACTTGGTGGAAGATTGCGAGGGGCGTAGCGTTCCAATTGGGACAGAGACGTTTACACGCAAAGTTTAGTGTGCATTAAGGACACTGAGATTTAGCATTTTTAAAGTCACCCACTGGTGAAAATCAAGATTTTAGTGTTGTTTATAAGTCCATGTGGTGTTTTTAATTTGTTTTAAGACTAACCATGTGCAAATTCGTCAGTCACGCAATTGCTGAGTATTTTCTCTTTAAAACTGTGGTGAACCAAGGACAGTCTCAAAATTGCTGTTTGAAATCGCTCACATCACAAACTACCTTGTAATCAATCACATCAACGTGTGATCTTTATCGAGAGGATCCCTGAGCTGATGTGAGTGAGTGGAGGCAGGGCTAATTTGCACAATCATAGAACCGCATAGACTAAACGTTATCAAGGCAAGGGTGTACTGTAGTAGAGTACATTCAAACTATGTTAAGTTCTTTTTTCTTTTTTTTACAAGGAAAAAAAAATGTAATTTTGGTGATCAAAGGTGAGTTTTAAGGATATAATTATTGACTACAGGGGAACTTTTAAGACCTGGGACAGTCTTGTATACTTCCTGTAAGTAACCAAGACTGCAAGAGTGGGTGTGAAATGAATCCTTATACAATGTTCAGGATAATGACAAGAGAGGTATTCTGTACTGTAATGTCACTGCGTTATGCAAAGAAAAGGGATTATTTCATACTATAGCCAGATCTATACAGTCTAGTGTTAAATATTCTTTATATCAAACCATCATAATAACAATAATGTAATGTTACTTAATCTGTCGACATGATGTCGATAAATAGCAGAGCTTGTGCAAATATATGCACATTGCTATGATTCGATGCTTTCGTTACTGCTGCAGATTTTTGTTACGTGTTAATTTTGTTATTGAGAGAGGAAAGAGCGCAGCACATCTAAACGTCACTCTCAGCAGTGTGGATGGCGTCTGAATGTTCGTTAACAGTATAAACTGCAAATGACATTTTCCAAATGATATTTTTTTTACTTCTAAGCAAAGAATTTCACACTACATATTTTGGGGCATTGAAATACGTCCAGTCTCTTGTACGGTGGGTGTACATAGATGAGCAATACGTTGATGGCTGCAGTTCCCTTAACGGCCACCGGTGTCACTAATAACAGGGTTTCTGAATTCTACATCTAGCCCCTTTAAGTTAAAGTACTAAAATTGTACTAGAACTAAAATTAAAAAAAAAAATAAACAGCTGAATTTAAATATAAAAACTAAAACATAAAATGACTAAAACATGAAGAAAAACTTAAATTTAGAAAACTAATTGAAATTTCAGAAGCCCAATAAAAGCTAATTTATTTAGTCGCCTCGAAGAAACCAAGCTACAAAAAAATGGTTCATTTAGATATCTTCATGGCTGTGCTGTCACAGTCACTCATCACTCACATATTAGAACCAAGTCCCTGAACGTTTCTGACAAAAGAATTTGGCGTATTTTGTTTTGTGAAAAAATGTCACAATGAATAGACTTTGCAGGGTTTAATGTCCAAAACCTGAAAGTGCAGCACAGACTACATTGGACTGCAACTCACAACACATGACATGATGATGTCACTTATTTTATATGGAAACAGGTTAACCATTCATAATAGAGGTCACTTACTTTAAATTATAATGATACAGTCCTGAAAACAGGAGACTTAATTCTAAGGGTGAGTGAGAATGAGGAAGAGAAAGCTGGTCATGGAAAATGAAATCTACCACTTCAGTTGATTTTTGGATGAAAAACCTTGATTAACTTTAAAGTTCACTACTGTTCAAAATTTTGGGGTCAGCAAGATTTTTTTCTTTTTTAGAAACTAATACTTTCATTCAGTAAAGATGCATTAAATTTAGCAATAGTGACTATAAAGACATACATGATGTTCTAAAATATATCCATTTCAAATAAATGCTGTTATTTTAAACTTTTATCAAAGAATCCTGGAAAATCATACCACGGTTTTCCACACAAATATAAAGCAACACAACTGTTTTCAACATTGATAATAATATGAAACATTTCTTGAGAAGCAAGTCATCACATTAGAATGATTCGCAATGATGTGACACTGGTGACTAGAGTAATGATGCTGGAAATTCAGCTGTATGTAAGCCCTATGTATAGATGTAAAACATTTTAAAGTAGAAAACAGATATTTTAAATTTTAAAACATTTACTGTTTTTTATTGTATTTATTATCAAATAAATGTATCATTTGCATTAAAAGCATCAACACCAAAATTCTACAACCCCAAATTTTTGACAGGTAGTTCTTGTGTTCCTTTAGTCACTTTGGATAAAAGTGTCTTCTAAATGCATACATATAAACATAAATGTAGTATAGACTTCAGTGGATAAAAAGATGATTATAAAAAGTGAGGATGTATGATGCAATGTATGATATACTCCCAGTTTCACAGACAAGGCTTAAACTAGTCCCAGACTAAAATGCATGTTTGAGCTGTTTCAACTGAAATAAACTTAAAACTGAAACTTGAAAACTGAAAAATGTTAACTTATCTTAAAATATGTCAGTGCCATCTCAAGATGCACAGCAGTAATATTTGTTTGTTTTTTAAGGCATTTTTTGACTAATTAAATGTCCTAATTGATCTATCCTGGTTTAATCTGAGTCTATGAAAACAGGCCTTAGACTATTACGGTTCCCTACAGTTCACCTTAGGTGCATCTTGTCCATAATAAGCATATCTATATTTAGAATAAATATGGGGCAATTGCATGGATGACTTATTCTCTCTCGTTACTTGCAGAAGCACAACTACAATAAACCAAACTTGGGGGCAACTTATATATATATATATATATATATATATATATATATATATATATATATATATAAACCCATCACAGTGTATATCAGCAAATCTCATTTCTAAAACCACCTCTTGATTATTCCCACTGGAGTGCTGTATTTTGAAGTGCTGGCATAGTAACATTGAATCACGCCACTGAAGAGCTTGCACAGCCTCTTCATACAAGCCACTTAACATTATTTTACAAGTGCAATAAATCGAAAAAACTAATAATATTTCTAGAATATCTATTGACACAGTAGCCATGGCAGAGATAAATCAGCACTATGGCAGCCATGGAACAACAGGTCTTAAAACATTCAATAAAAATAACCAATTCTCCATATGTTGCTATGGAAAGTAATACTTATGAGCACAACATTAAGTACACATAATTAAACTGAGGCAGGATTATTGCCCACTCGCAATAGTTCAAGCTAAGCTCTTTCTCAAGTAACTGCAGTTACGATGCTATAGTTATAGAAAGAAACCAGCGAATGTAGACGAGTCTTGGGCAGGTATACTTGATATAGTGACAATACTCAGCATATAAGTTAAAATGATTCCTTCAACTATATTTCTGCAAAAAAGGGGCTCTACAAAATCATAGGGTGTAGCCTATGTCAAATTGTCACGCCTGGCTTTTCCATTTTAGCTTTATTTTGTTAAATAAATAATAACACGGTGTAATATGACATTTGTTGCTGTTCATCTGAGGTCGTATTTATCTAATTTTAAGATGTACTAATGAATTTTTTATTATGTTCTGATACGTAAACGATAAAATTGGAAAAGGTGTCCTATTTTTTTCACATGACTGTAGGCTATTCTTATTGTAGTTCATTTCACAAGTGTGAAGGATAAACTTGCACATGTTTTGGTTTGGTTTCAGAACTGGGTTGACACTGAGACCTGTGTTTGTCTCAGATATTAGCTTGTTGCATAACATAATTGCAAAATAAATGAGGATTTAAAAAAGAAAACATGTTGAATTGTTTTTTACGTGGTCAGCATGGGCCATAAGTGTAGGTGTTGGTGATCTCAGATGGAGTCATTCTGCTGAAAGGCAGAGATAAGACGTAAACATGAGTGGGAAAATAATAACCGTGTTAGAAGAAGAGTGAGGCAAAATGTGGTTATGCCAATTATTATGCCAAACTTGTGGTCTGAAACAGACAGAGTGATGCTAATAGGCAACGCTCAGGACCAGAACAAATTCAACTGCTTTTTAATTATAATTGTATAAATATATAAAATCACAAATCCAGGTAGGCAAATGCAACAACAACAACAACAACAAAAATATGTATTCTTTCCCCCCCCCCAAAAAAAACAGGTTTTAAAAAGTCCCAAAGACAGTAAAGGGTTAAAAAACAGCAAATCTCGTGAGTTCACATTGATATGTCATATCATGCAAAATGAACAGATGTCAAAGAGTTAAAGGTCTTCATTGATTTAGTGTGGAATGGGTGAATTTGCTCATATAACTCAAAGCGATTTTATAGAGTTTAGAAGAAGTTAGTTGCTGAGATTGCGCTTACTGTCTGTAGTCTAGCCACACTAGGTTAAACATAACATGCATACTTAAAGTAGCATTCAGACTCAGGAGTATGGCATTTTTGTCTTAATGTATGTTTATCTCACCAAGCTTTCGAAGAGGATCGTGGGTTTTCGACTCGAACCCTTTAGTTTCAGTCTGAACGGTCTCTGGTTTCTTCTTTCTCCCCAACATGTTGAATATATTCCGTCGGTTCTAGACAGTACTCCTTATAACCGCCCTGAACCGAGAGGTAAATGTGAATAATCAATAGAAAAAGAAAAGAGTCCAGAAGTGCGTTTAAATCCTTCGGTCAATGCATGTGAAGGCTCTGTTGCTGCGACGCCTGTCGTAACACTTGACGCTTCTAAAAACGCAGCGCGTAACTCGAGTCCGGCGAGGAGCGATAAATATTTCTCTGATGAACTCGAGTCACTCACTCACTCACACACACACACACACACACACACACACACACACACTGTATGACACATTTACTGTCACGGCCTCTACTTTTAGATAAACTGTCTGTTTAGAGAAATGTATTGCGTAATTGATTTGTTAGCCTAACGTTACTTGTTTTTAGCCTGAAAAATGTTGTCTTTGGTGACATTATTGCAAACAAAAGTATAAATGAGGTTGAATGAACTTCAGAAAGACACTTCCCTCGACTCCACCTTTTGAGTTTAATTTTTGTGTCCTTTATTCAGAGTTAAATGTAGCCTACATGAGCTGCTGTGTGAGATTTAGCCTACTGACAGCGTGATAAATGCTGCCATCTGCTGGTATACTAATGAATATAATGACCTTAAATATAATACAAAAGAGATCAAATATATGAGTAATAAAAATAATAAAAAAGTAATCTTACAGGGTAGTGACTTGGTTATTAAAATATCGGACCTTCAACTTGATTCTCAACCTGTTTTCACCCGCATGTTATTACTAGCCTTCTAAATCATTAGTCATTTAATCATTTAGGCTACTACTTTTCCTAAATCCTCCCTCTCATATCATGATTTGCTTCTCATGTATGCATGATTATTTCAAACTCTTCTTAATGTGTAGCTATCCTAATTAACCCGTGCCTGTGTTTTTTATTAGTTTTTTTATGCTAAACCTGTTAAACGGTTTCATTGAACACCTTGACTTACAGGTTTTACAGGTCCCTCTAAATCACACACACACACACACACACACACACACACACACACACACACAAGGAAGCTCTGTCATTAAATAATTGATATAATACAACTATATAATACAACTAAACTGATGTGGTGTACTATACAAGTACAAACATGACACAAGACAATGGACAAAACCCAACTGAAATAAGCTCTGCAATAAGAATTTATTATAGCTTGTGACAGACACTCGTTGCAGGTTAGATCTCTGTTCTTTTCATTGAGGTGAATAGATTTCTGCATAGTATTTGTAAGTCACAGAGAAAGGCCATTAACAGGGAAAACAGTCTAGTGGAGTTAAAACAGGTACACCCCAAGATTTCCAAATAAAAGTACATATTATATTCATACAAAATTTATGTATAATATATACTGTGTATAAAACAAACAAACAAAAAATATTAAGGAAAACATTTCAAGTAACATCTTGAAAGAAATGACCGTGCACCTAAGTGCACTTTTGTAAACCATATAAAAACTAAAATAAAGGAGAAAAAAAAGAAAAAAAAAGAAATGACAATATAATATATGTATATTTACAAGGTTAACTTAAGCAAGGCTTTGTACAAATGTTACAAAATCGTTTGACACACATACTCGAGCACATAATGTTTACACAGGAAATTTCAGACACACACATACACACTCATTTGAAGGGATTTCACCAATGAGCCATTACTCAATGTAAAGGAATATGTGGGAAGGTGAACACACCACACTGGCTTTTATGGAACTTAATGTAGCAAGTTATTGGTTGAATTATTCACCTGCGCTGAGCTCAACGACGCGTTTGTTAAAACTAGTAAAACTGTCAACACTGTTCCTGTTTGCTAACACTGTTTAACCAATACTGTACCGGCACGTTCGGAGAATTGGTTCGTCTGGGACTTGAAGAACACAAAAGCACTGAGTCGTGGGGGTCTTGGCATTACAGAATGTTGTCATGTGACTGGCCAAGAAAATGTGAAAAGAAGATGATGATTGAACTTTGGCAACGCTGAAAAGCCCCTTTTGCCATGCAGCTGAAGTTGGCCAGAGAGAGAAAAAGTGATTTAAATTAGATTTGAAACAGTTTGTATTTTATACTCGCATGGCAACCTAAAAGGCCGTTCACACGACAGCGATTTGCAGTGAAAAAACTGGATTCAACTTCATTAAGAATGATTTCAGGCAACGCAAGCAACTGAGACATTGATTGCTTATTTGGATAAAGAAGAGTTCTTGTTTATGCAAATGAACAGTAATGTGAGGCAGCGACAGAGCATGGGAATACAGACCACACTAAAGACATCAAAATTCAGTTTTAGGTCAAATTGGCAACGCCCTACAAAAAGTTGATTTTGAATTGGAATGGAAATGGAAAATTACAATTTAAAGAAATTTATATATATATATAAAAAAGTTGACATTCTGGGAAATTAAGTGTTTTTCCTTGGTCCATAAAATGAATCTTCATTTTTTTTGTAAATAAAAAATAAGCACACATTTCTATAGCTGACATTTCAAATGAAGCAAAAGGTTGTCTTGATAACTTCCGTTTCGTTTTCACACCTGGCTCAATTGCATAGATATATACACTAGATTTCGCCTTGGCAACAGCAGTTCATTGGAACAACACGTCAATAGAACCGCCATCATGTAACAGGGGAGCCCCTCCTCTTTAACGCATAAAGCCTTGTTTATACTCGACGCGTCCACAAGAGCGCGCTGCAAAAATTACGTCATTGCGGTGTCGGCGGTTGTGCGAGTTGGGTGCGCAAAACCCAACAGTGAAAGTGAAAGTAGTACAATAAACCTACTGTATTTACTCTTTTATGAATTAGCAATTAATAAACTACCAATAAACGGCAAACTACTTCTTCACTGCTGATTCCTGGTGGTTTGGAGGAGATTTACTCCGAGTCGCGCCCTGTCGTTTCACATAATAGCATAACGTCGAGTGCGTCAAGTATAAACGCCTTGTCCGTTTCAGCGGAGCCTCGCGCTCGTGCGGACGCGTCGAGTATATACAAGGCTTTAAGCGTCAATATAGGCAAAGGTCTAACGGAAATTAAATCACCATAAATCGTCACGAATGCGAATTTCCCGTTTTTTTTGGTGCGTTCAGTCCAGAGAAAGAAAAAAAACATTCTTCCTAGTTCAGATTTTGTTCGAGTGACCATCCACACGCAGCACATAAATCCGAAAATCCATGAATTCGAAGTATGCGTACAGGCGGAGATAGCAGCGTTACGTTACCTAGCTACTTCCTATGACAAGACCCCTGTTCCAAGATGGTGGCGGTTTTGACATGTTTAGAGCCCCAAGGCGACATCTCGTGTATATGTCTATGGCTCAATTAGAGCATTTGCTTCGCAACCTGGCACGATTTCTCCCTTAGTTTACGTTTGTTTATTCATATAGACCTTATGTAGCCCCGCCCCTTTTCAGCACTGCGCTCGTTGTCTTTTGACTTGCGGTCTGTATTTTCACAGCGATCTTGCATAGGTATGAATGAACTGCTCGTAAAAAATTTTCGGTCGACATTTGGTAAGACGTCTGCTTTACAAAGCTTATGATTAAAATTACAATGCTCATGATAACTTTTGTTAACTCTACAATAAGTAAATCCACTTCACCAGCTTATTACTCCTCGATGCCATAGAAATATACAGAGCGACCACAAAAACGGAAGTTCAAAGACAATATTCTAAAGATGACGGCGCCAAAGTTTCTCTGGTGCATAAGGTCTATACCATGGTCTGTCTGAATACTCGATTCTGATTGGCTGGTTGAATCACCGTTTGCTGTTGTAAGCGCGCACACATATAAGTGCCTCTCACACAAAAAGCGGAAACTTCAACGCAGCCCCGCGACTTTTAGTAATGGAATAAATTCGGTACGGAATCGCTACATTATATATTTCTCATTTTTACGTAATTGTAAACTCACAGCTTCATTGATGCAGGTGCGCACCTCTCTCTCACCATCTCTCGAATTAATTCGAAAATATGCTATAATTCATTCATCAACAAAATGTAATCTTACGCACAACTTTATCTCGGTGTCTGTTTCAAAGCAGGCAGAATGCTAGATTTAACGAGCCGTAACGGACCGTCGATTTTATTCTTACCGCAATTTCTTATCGCCGCTAAAAACCAAAGACCACTTCTTCATTTTAAAATGTCATTGTTCTTCTTCGAAACTGGTGTGACTTTCATAAACGTAAAAATATTCAATTGCATAAAAACGTTCTTTCTGAAATCGAACCAAGGGAGAAATGCAGCATTGAACAACCCCGTTTCAGAAGCAAACAATTGACAGGCCAATTGATTAAATTCGAAATTCAATTTGGCATCCGGTTTACTAAATTCAATGCCAATTCAAAAACTAAACTGGAAGTTTGAAGAATGCTCAGTTCAATTCTGAATGGTACACAATGACGCTCTCATCATTTGCCACATGGTCCAGTTTGACACTGCATTGAGTATGAACGTCTACCGACCAAAAGTACTCTACAATGATATTAATCGCTGTCAGTGTGAACTCATATCAAACAAACGGAGGACGCAGCTATAAACAAACACAACACAAATCCAACTCTCTTGGTTCACTAGCCTGTACACACCATCACTGCTACAAGAAATCACGGAAACGCGAGGTAGGCAGGGCCCGACGTGCAATAGGGGCTTCAGTCTCTGAGCACTCTGGGTGGGACTCTCCAACGTCCAGCTTTTCAACAGGGGAGGGTGAAGTTAGCGGTTTGGGGGGTAGCGCCGGCGTTTTTTTTCCTGAACAATCTGTAGGGGAGACCACCACTGTGTGCCTCCTCCACGCCCGTCTCTTTCGGCGCGTCTCGGGCGAGAGCTGCTTCCTCAGGCCGACGCTGCGCAGGTCATCCGCCGAGCCCATCAGCCGAGCCCGTACCTGGTCCGCCAGGGAACCCTGCCCAGGGGACAACGAGCAGCTCTTACTTCCGAGACCGGCCAAGGATGTTGGCATGCGCTCTTCTCTCACGCTAACCTCTTTGGAGGGTTTGGCTTTTGGTGGAGGAGACGGAGAGGAATCCGGAATTTGATTTGCACCTGACTGGCGTTCTCCCTCTATGGCGGAGGAGCTTGACAGTTCTGACAGGTCCAACGAGGACGCTTTGGCTTTGTCTGACTTTAGCCGACGCCGTGCGAGGGTGTCGCACTGTATGAGGCGGTGGGAGTTAAAAGAGTTGCGGCCGTGGAGGCGCTGGGAGGCGGATGACGAGTGAGAGGAGGTTGAGGGAGTGGATGAACGTGCTGCGACATCGTTCGCTCGGTCTTCAGGGTTGGTGGTGATGTGGAGGGAAGGAGGAGGCGGAGCGAGGGTGGAGCCAGAGGGCGTCTGGGATTTGCAGTGCGCATAGAGGAAACTGCGTGGCGCGGTCGGTTCGGGTGAGGCGTGCGAGTTTTGATCGGAACGGGTGGGTTTTTCCGGCCTCTCTTGGGTGAGGGAGCGCGAGGCGAATCCGCTTTCGTTGTCGGTTTCACTCACCAGTTCACTATGCTCATCATCTGCATCATCGCCCCGCCCCTCTGATGCTAAGCTCCGCCCCAGAGTGGACAGAGTAGAGTAGCCTGAAACAATAGAGCGCGCATCATCTCCTCGCCAGCTGCGACCTTTCACTTCAGACCTTTGCTCCTCCTCCTCGCTCAGCAGCACAGCTGGTGGCGCTTCCTCCGTCGAGGAAATTCTGGGAACTACTTCCTCTTTCGGTTCCTGTGCCTTCTGTCTCTCACCCTCCTCTTCCTCATCTTCCTCCTCCTCTTCTTCATCTTCCTCTCCCTCCGCTCGAGGGGCGCAGAAGGATGCCACCCGCCCCATCTCTTGCAAATCGTCTTTTTCGGAGACACAGGATTTAACGGGTTCGTGCTCAGAATCGTCGTCTGTGCTGCTGCCGACGAGACGGCCGTTATGTCGCTTCCGGCGCTTTCGGGTCACAGCCGACATGATCGATAACGTCAGGATATCCTTGGCAGTAAAGTCACGTTTTGATCCCCACGACCCCTAAGTTTGAAATATTATACAATTAAAATTTTGAAATACATCTTTATTATTATTTATTATTAGGTCTGAGAAACGATTAATCGCGATTAATCGCATCCAAAATAAAAGTTTGTATTTACATAATATACGTGTGTGTAGTGCGTATAATTATTTTGTATAAATAAATACACACATATGCATGTATATATTTAAGAAAAATGTGTTATTAATATATCAAATATTTATATTTATGTATAATATTAATTTTGTATAAATATATATATAAATATATACATGCAAATATTTCTTAAATGTTTACATGCATGTGTGGGTATTTATATATACAAAATAATTATATACACTACACACACATATATTATGTAAACACAAACTTTTATTTTGGATGCGATTAATCGCGATTAATCGTTTCCCAGCCCTAATGTGCATTTAAAAAGATAAAATGAAAACATTCATTTTTACATTAAAACTGAATAAATAAATAAAAATATTATTCATATAAAATATTAAAACAATAAACTAATTAAATCGAGAGGGAAAGTATATATTATAAAAAAATCAAATAAATATTAAACAATATTAAATCTAGAAAGCAAAATTGCAGAAATGTATTCAAATGTATGAGAAAGCGTTTGGTCAATACTGACCTTAGATTTTGCAGAATCACTGTTGGTTGAGTCTGGTCAGTTAAAAACAGAGAGAGATAGGGAAAGAGATTGTGAAAGGAAGTTAGTGAAAACAACAAACATTTTGGCACCATGTTAAATATATGCAGTTTTAATGAGAGGCACAGAGGAGAAGTGAACTTTTTGTGGTTGTCAGTAAGTTAACTTAAAGGGATAGTTCACCCAAAAATGAAAATTGTTTTCATTTACTCACCCTCGTGTTTAAAACCTGTCTGCTGAACACAAAAGAAGAAAAATAGTTGATGGACCCAATTGGCTTCCATTAAAAAAATACTATGGAAGTCAATGGGGTCCATCAACTGTTTGGTTACTGAAATTCTTCAAATTATCTTTTTTTGTGTTCAGCAGAAGAAAAAAACAGATGAGTATCTAAAAAATATGGGTGAATTATCCCTTTAATACGTTATTAAACAAGACCTATAGCAGCCTCTGTGTCTGTCAATCATTAAGCATTATCCCCATAAACAGTGATTGTGAGACGGTGTTCACACGAGATACACTATAAGCAACATCTGTGTGACAAACGACCAGCCATTGATTGTCAGTTAATGTTCCAATGTGAACAGGGTCATAGAAGAAGTGAAGGAGCCCATTTATGCAGAAGCCAGTGGTAAAGATAAAGCACACACTGATGACATCACGGCACATACTGATGACATCACCCATGAAAGAAGCTATGGGAGAGGCAAGGGTAGAAACTGTAATTGTCAAAGGGGGAGAAGGACAAACCCAATTTTGCCACAACACACACAGGCCCCGTTTACCTGACATGGGTGTCACTTTGTATCAAAAGTCACAATTGTGAAGCCTTTGCTCTTCAGTAATTTGCAAAAATAATTTTACACGATAATTACTTTTTGTGATACAAACCACTACCATTCAAAAATCTTTTTAAAAGAAATTTAAAAAATGTTTTTAACAATGGCATATTAAGTGGCACAACTATTTAAAGTGACAGATTTAAGCAGCACAACTGTTTTCAGCATTGATGATAGTAATAAATGTTTCTTGAGCAGCAAATATTAGTAAGTCATCAGAATGATTTCTAAAGGATCATGTGACACTGAAGACTGGAGTGATGATGCTTTGCGTCACAGGAATAAATTACATTTTAAAATATTTTCAAACAGAAAAGGTACTTACGAACTGTAATAATATTCCACAATATTACTATCACTACTATATTACTGTAATTTTTACAGTATTTTGATCAGATAAATACAGCCTTGGTGAGCATAAGAGACTTATTTTAAAAACAATCAATCAAAAAAATAGTGTCAATATATTATAGTATATACTAAGCAGTATCTGCTCATTTACAAGTCAAAACTGAAATATAACCTTTAACATTTTGACTGGAAATGTCCAAAATCATTTAAAAACAATTTATATAGCACACAAAGTTTTTGGTAACGCTTCCTTTTACAGTCCAGATACCCATGTAAATACTATGTACTTATTTTAGTAACTACAATTACTGGGTAATAACTAGTACTAACCCTGAACCTACCCCTAAACCTACCCCTGTTCCATGTTCTTACCTTATATTAGCCAGTACTTTCTAGGTAAGTACACTGTAAGTACTGTACTGTAAAAGGAAGCGTTACCGAGTTTTATATATATATATATATATATATATATATATATATATATATATATATACATATATATGTATAGAGTTGCCATATACTATCATGCAAAAAAATACAAAATATTAGCTACACCCCTACTAAGCTATTTCTCAATGTGGCTGGTTTGAATGAGGATAAACTAGCTTTTGTAAAAAACAAAACATAGAATCCTGTTTACAGCTGAATTTAGCACTTCAAAGTAACACACATGTGAATACCAGGTATAAACGGGGCCCGTAAGCACCTTCATCGCATGAACGTTCCCACTTGTGCATATAGGCATTAAATACACACTCCTGAACACACACACACAAACACACAGAGAGAGAGAGAGCATGGCAGGAGAAACCCATCCTACCGCAGTGGCTGTTCCACAGGCTCAGCTAAGAAAGGAATGCAGAAATGTACAGAGAAAGAGAATATAATGAAAAAGGTTCTTTAAAAAACAAAACTTAGAAGTGTAGAGCATTCAACATGCAGGAAAACAGAAACATGTTTGACCTGCTGTCTATTACTATCACATGTCCAAAAGACAGAGTGTCCATTCACATGCAGATCTAGTGTTAGTCATCTGAGGTTGAATATGACTGCTAGCCAATGGCAGTTAGTCAGGAGACTACAGGTAAAGCTGTCTCACCTGACGCCTCCCCTAGCAGGCCTGTCCGGCCAATGTTAGAGAGGAGGTGATCTATGTTTGGGGCGGGCTGAACATCCTCCGTGTCCACAGGTGTCTGAGGGGCGACATTCAAATATTTAGTCAAAACTAATGAAAAACTGTCACATTTCACATGCTTAGTTCAGTCATATAAAGTAGATGACTTGATGATTCATAATTGATGATTTTTTATAAATCTCAATAAATATAAAGAAAACAAACCTTTTCATCCTTTTCGTGTTCTTCAACGAAAAACCAGACATACTGCGTAGAGAGCAAGAAAATCATTGTTTAAAATAATTCAAATGGAGGCTATCTGTAAACTGAGTGATGTGTTTTGTGCCTCACATGCTGAATGAGTGTCTCGACAATTTTGTAGCGGTCAGGCATGTGGGTGACCATGTCTGTCATGTTGTCCTCTGAGGTCCGGACAAGAGTGGGGCCAAACACCAGCGCCAAATTACGTGGCTCCATCTGCACAAGTGCACCGTAAGACTCAGCTACCATAAACAAGCATTCTACTGTATGCAGTTTAAATGAGCTGCTCTACCGCTTTTTTAAAGGGAAATTTCTGAAGCATTATGAGATGAGAAAATAACAAGAAAAAATACACATTTTAAAAGGATAGTTCACTTTGAAATTTAGTTTTGATATGTTTTAGCTTATATCAAGGGCATGCAAGATGTAGGTGTCTTTGTTTCCACAGTATTTTCAATTTTGATATTTTTAGGTCAAACCGTTGTTGTCTGTCTGTCACATAATGGAGATATATGGTCACCACCTCAAAGAGCATGTTTCAAGACTGTGATTAAGAGGTAAAAACGTTATAAATACTGTTCGTTTTCTCACACAAACTGCTCGTTTCATGTCTCAGGCCATCAATGTGTGCTTACATTTATGAGTTATTAAATCATGTTTAATTTTGGACTTCTCTGTGCATGCTCTTTGAGGAAGACCCCATATCCCTCCATTATATGACTGACAGACAAGAACGGTTTGACCTAAAAATATCAAAATTGAAAATACTGTGGAAACAAAGACACCTACATCTTGGATGCCCTTGAGGTAAGCTAAAACATATAAAAAAAATAATTTCAAAGTGAACTATCCCTTTAAGAGCAATCAGAACCTAATATTACTCTCAAATTTGAACCCAACTTAAATCTGAATAAAAATGTGAACATTAATAACTGTGTTGTTCAAATATGCATTGTAATTTATAGTAAAACTGTTATTTAAAATACTGAAATATCTGAATAACAGAAAATCAAGTATTGGTCACCTTGTTCTTCTCAGAGTGGTCTGCCACAGTCTTTAGGTGTCCAATTAGAAATTTTAGAGTGTGGAAGTAATAATCGGGTAGATCACGGATCTGCAGGAAGAAATGGAAAAGGGAAAAAAAATGTATATGTAATGATTCACGATGCACAGAGGAATCCATTTGCAGCTTTATTAAACAAGGTCGTACAGGCAGGGTCAAAACGAGGCAGACAGGACAATGCAGATCAGACAACAGGATAAACAGGAGACAGGCAGAGATCAGGGCAGGCAGCAATAATCGTAGTCAATAAACAGTCCAAGTTCAGGCCAGGCAGATATCAGTCAAAGGAGAATCAAACAGTCCAAAGTCCAAAACCAGAAAACCAGAATCAGGATACAAACGCTCAGAAATGATCACCGGGGCAAATCAAGACTTCGCACTGGTGTGGTGTGTGGACGTGGCTTTTATGTGTGTGTGTTAATGGCGTGCAGGTGTGTGACGCAATCAGTCCCAGGTAAGCGGCATGATGGGAATTTGAGTTTGTAGCCAATGATCAGTACTCTGGTGAAGGCTCCCTCTGGTGGCGGAGAGGAGACAGAGCGGGAGCCTCCACTGTAACAGAGCCCCCCCCCTGCGAGCGGCTCCTGACGCGAGGAGGCGGTTGTCGTCGGGGTCTCCCACGGGGTCGAGGGGCCGGTTTCTCCGAGTATGTCCTATGGAACTCTTCAGTGAGAGTGGGGTCTAGGATATCCCTTGAATTGACCCAGGACTGTTCCTCCGGACCGTACCCCTCCCAATCGACCAGATATTGGAGCATGTTACCCCGACGTCTGGAATCCAGCAACTTGTGCACTCTGTAGGCCTCCTCGCCGTCAACCAGAAAGGCAGGAGGGCCCTGAGAGGCGGCCCCCTCCTCCGTCTCTCCCCTCGGACCACCAGCGGGTTTTAACAGGGAAACATGAAAAGTGGGAGAGATACGATAGTTAGCGGGCAGGTCTAAACGGAATGAAACAGGTGATATTTGTCTTATAATTTGGAACGGACCAACATACCTGGGACTGAGTTTGCGACATGGAAGTTTGAGGCGTAAGTCTCTGGTTGATAGCCATACCCATTGACCACTCTGGTATTCTGGAGCTGGGCGACGACGACGGTTGGCCTGGTGTTCCTGACGCCTGACAGCATGCCTCAGATGAGTGTGTGCTTGGTCCCAAACCTCTTCACTTTTGTGTAACCATTCTGTGACTGATGGGAGTTCAGTGGGCTCACCGGACCATGGGAAGAGAGGAGGCTGAAAACCCAGTATACATTTGAAGGGAGTGATACCAGTAGCAGGTTTGACCAACGAATTTTGAGCATACTCAGCCCAGAATAAATATCTGCTCCAATCCTGTTGGTGTTGCTGGCAGTATGTTCTTAGGAAGCGGATGATGTCTTGATTTAGACGTTCGGTCTGACCATTGGACTGAGGGTGATAACCGGAAGTGAGGCTGATGTTCACGTTTAAATGTTTGAAGAATGCGGACCAGACTCTGGAAGTAAACTGAGGTCCTCTGTCAGATACTATATCTTCAGGTAGTCCGTAAAATCTGAAAACTTGGTTGCAGAGGAGTTCAGCTGTTTCGAAGGCAGTGGGAAGTTTAGTGAGGGGAATGAGACGGCAGGCTTTGGAGAATCGATCCACTATTGTGAGAATTGTCGTGTGTCCTTGAGAATTGGGGAGATCTGTGATGAAGTCTACGGCAATGTGTGACCAGGGTCGTTGAGGTGTTGGAAGGGGACATAGAAGGCCTGCTGGTAGTTTACGGGTGGATTTGGAAGTTTGACAATTGATACAGTTCTGGACATGTTTGATGGTGTCGGATGAGAGAGTGGGCCACCAAAATCGATTCTGTAGTAGTTGAATTGTGGCAGAGATACCAGGATGACCGGAGCTAGGGGTGGAGTGGACCTGATCGATGATGCGAGAGCGTAATGCTTCAGGAACAAAGAGGAGATTGGCTGGACAGTTGCTGGGGGTTGGAGTCTGAAGGTTGGCCTGTTGGATTTCGGTTATGATGTCCCACTGGACTGGAGCTACTAAGAGGTTCTCGTGGATGATGTTTTCGGGGTTATCTTTGTGGACTGTTTCTTCTGTTTGGCGAGAAAGGGCATCGGCTTTGACGTTCTTGGTGCCTGGACGGTAAGTGACAGTGAAGTTGAAACGTGTAAAAAACAGTGCCCATCTTGCTTGACGAGGATTGAGGCGTTTGGCGGATCGGAGATACTCAAGGTTTTTATGGTCCGTGAGAATGATGAATGGTTCTGAAGCTCCCTCCAGCCAGTGTCGCCATTCCTCTAGAGCCAGTTTCATAGCTAGCAGTTCGCGATTCCCCACATCATAATTCCGCTCGGCTGGAGAAAGCTTGCGGGAGAAGAAAGCACACGGGTACATTTTGGCTGGGTTTCCCTGTCGTTGAGATAATATGGCCCCCACTCCTGTGTTCGAAGCATCTACCTCCACTATGAACTGACGCTCTGGATCGGGATGACGTAGGATGGGTGCAGTAGTGAATCGGGTTTTCAACTCCTGAAAAGCCTGCTGTGCTTCGGGGTTCCAGGCAATTCGAGAGCCATGACGTTTGGTTAAAGCTGTTAGTGGAGCGGCAATGAGACTGAAGTTTCTAATAAATCTTCGATAAAAGTTAGCAAATCCCAGGAATCTCTGTAATTCTTTGACTGTCTGAGGTAATGGCCAATCCAGCACTCCTTTCACCTTCTTGTCGTCCATGGCCACTCCTTCCTGACTGATGATGTAACCCAGAAATGAAACGCTAGTTTGATGAAACTCACACTTCTCGATCTTGGCATACAACTGGAACTGAATCAAGCGTTGAAGTACGGATCTGACGTGTTGGATGTGTTCCTCCAGTGAGTTTGAGTAAATCAGGATGTCATCGATGTACACGATTACCCATTTGTCCAGCATGTCACGAAACACATCGTTCATAAAGGCCTGAAAGACGGAAGGACTGTTAGATAAGCCGAAAGGCATGACCAGATATTCATAGTGCCCACTAGTGGTGGAGAAGGCTGTTTTCCATTCATCCCCCTCTCGAATGCGGATCAGGTTATATGCATTGCGTAGATCGAGCTTGGTGTAATATTGCGCCTGTCTCAGCTGTTCCAGTGCGGCTGGCACCAGAGGTAAGGGGTAACGATACTTGATGGTGATATCATTTAACCCGCGATAGTCAATGCAAGGCCTGAGTCCCCCATCCTTCTTCTTGACGAAGAAAAACCCCGCAGCGGCAGGTGAGGTGGAAGGTCGAATGAACCCTTTGGCTGTCTCTTCTTCAATGTACTTTTTCATGGCTTCAGACTCAGGCTTTGATAGGGGAAAGATTCTGCCTTTAGGGGGTGTGGCGCCGGGCATTAACTCAATGGCACAGTCTGTTGGACGATGTTCGGGAAGTTGAGAAGCTTTTTCTTTACTGAAGGCTTCTGTGAGGTCGGAATAAACTGCCGGTAGCTCTCCTAGCTCATGGTTTTGGGTGTCTGGTTCTGGTTTGGAACAGGTCACTCCTTTGACTTTAGACAGACAATGGTTGTTACAGGCTTCACTCCAACGAATGATTTGTCCCTCCTTCCAGGAAATGTGTGGATTGTGAGTATGCAACCAAGGATGGCCGAGGATGATGGAGTGATGTGGAGCGTGTATGACATAAAATTTGATCTGCTCGGAATGAAGAGAACCAATCTGCATTTGAACCTTCTCCGTTTCGAACTGGATTTTGCCGTCTCCAATGGGATGGCCATCTAGCGCCTCCACTGACAGAAAAGAGTGACAAGGATTAAGTTTAAGTTTGATCTGATTGGCGAATGTTTGAGAAATGAAATTTCCAGCGGCTCCAGAGTCTATGAGGGCTGTGGCTTCAATACATTGATCTTGTATCGTTAACCGAATGGGGAGAGTGAAACTGGAGGAAGATCTTTGATATTGGTTTACAGAACTCACCGAAAGAGTGCGAGTTGTAGGTCGGACGGGACAGGAAAGCTTCATATGGCCGGATTGACCACAGTACATACAAAGACGGTGTTGCAGTCTGCGTTCCCGTTCTTCTGGAGTGATGTGCGTGAACCCGATCTGCATAGGTTCGTGAGCGGGAGCTGCCTCGAGTGATTGACGGATAGGTGCCCTGGTGATGCGTCTGGAACGCACGAGATTATCGACTTGAATGGCCAGACTTACATACTCGTTCAAGCTCTTTCCTTCATCTCGACAGGCTAATTCAGATTGAAGTTCAATAGAGAGTCCCTTCCTGAACAGCGTCTTTAATGTGTCTTCGACCCAGTTCGTCTGTGCAGCGAGGGTGCGAAACGTGAGTGCATACTCGGCGGCGGTACTCTTTCCCTGGGTGAGATTTAGAAGCTGCTCTCCAGCGCTCCCTTTCTCAGAAGAGTGTTCGAAGACTTGACGGAACTGTTGAAGGAATTCTTGAAATGTGGTGAATGAAGACCCCTCTGGTTTCCAGACTGCCGTAGCCCACTCCAATGCTTTGCCCGTGAGCAGGGAACAAACAAATGCAATGCGACTGGCTTGAGTGGAGTACAATGTCGGTTGCTGGTCGACGAAGAGTGTGCATTGCAACAGAAATCCCTTGCATTTAGTCGGATTACCGTCGAATTTGTCAGGAAATGCGAGTCGGGGATTTACTGCTGTACTCACGGCCTCGGTGGGAACACTCGGTGGGGGTGTGGGTGTAGCAGGTGCGCTAGGCACAATACCCACAGCAGTGCGAAGCTCTTGCATACCCTGTACGAGCTGTTCAGTGAGCGTGGTCAGGTGACTGAGCTGATGGTGATGTAAATCCAAACGAGAAGCTTGGGAGGTGAGTTCAGACGTGAGTTCCATGACGGCTGCTGGATTGTTTAGTGGCGAAGTCTTCTGTAATGATTCACGATGCACAGAGGAATCCATTTGCAGCTTTATTAAACAAGGTCGTACAGGCAGGGTCAAAACGAGGCAGACAGGACAATGCAGATCAGACAACAGGATAAACAGGAGACAGGCAGAGATCAGGGCAGGCAGCAATAATCGTAGTCAATAAACAGTCCAAGTTCAGGCCAGGCAGATATCAGTCGAAGGAGAATCAAACAGTCCAAAGTCCAAAACCAGAAAACCAGAATCAGGATACAAACGCTCAGAAATGATCACCGGGGCAAATCAAGACTTCGCACTGGTGTGGTGTGTGGACGTGGCTTTTATGTGTGTGTGTTAATGGCGTGCAGGTGTGTGACGCAATCAGTCCCAGGTAAGCGGCATGATGGGAATTTGAGTTTGTAGCCAATGATCAGTACTCTGGTGAAGGCTCCCTCTGGTGGCGGAGAGGAGACAGAGCGGGAGCCTCCACTGTAACAGTATATATAAAAAATGTAAAAAAAAAAATCTAAATAAAATTATAAAAATTAAAATTTTAGATTTTAATACAATTTTAATTTTAATAAAAAAATTTAGACATTTAATTTTATTTAGAAAGGACAAAATTATTTGATCAAAAGTGACTGCATAAAAAACATTTCTAATGTTAAAAAACATTCATACTTCAAATAAATGGTCAAATAAATGGTGAAGTATAATATAAATCTTTTGAGGAATTAAAAAACTTTTTTTAACATTGAAAGTTCAGCTTTGTCATCACAGGAATAAATTAAACATACATATAATTAAAATATATGTCTCTGAGCAGCAGCAAATCATCATATCAGAATGATTTCTAAAGGATCATGTGACACTGAAGGCTGGAGTAATGATGCTTAAAAAAATCAGCTTTGACATCACAGGAATAAATGATGATTTAAGCTTGTATAAGAATGTGGGGTTTAAACAAATATGCTGAAAACACGTTCATACCAGTTTCTTCATTGTCCGTAACCTATCACTGGCACTCTCCATCCGATTGGCCTCAATAAAGTCATTGTATTTGTCTTCAATGGTATAGAGAGAAGGAGAAATTGGGAAAGAAAGAAAACGTAACTACATGACATTTTATACACCTTTTAAAGTTTTCCAGCAATTTGATTGTTTTAAGGCCATAAAATCACACTACAAGCGTGGTTAGCATGCTCATAATCTCACCATCAGTGAAGAGGGGTTCTGGGAGTTTACGGAAGAAGGACTTCAGCAGGCTGCTGACCACATTCAGGTCCTGCCATCTCTGTACAGGAGGAAAAAGTGAAAGTAGTTCTCAGTATATGAGGAAGCAACCGCTTAAACATGGGAAGTGAATATAACTAGTATGTTGCCTCAGTCTCAAAGAGCAAGAGGCAGTTTAACAATTATGATCGTGATCGAGATCATGTATGAACATCTCACCTCCTCAGCGATGTTGATGTCTACTCCTTTGTTGAGCTGCTCCTGTAAACAGGACACAACTGCATTGTTTCCCGGGACTCTGTAGATCCCCGTATACTCCAAACCCATTTCCTCCACCAGCCCGCAACAGATCTCCACAATCTGGGGAATGAACTTCAAAGACAAAAACACATACACATTAAAGCATACTAACATTAAATAACCAATAAGCATAAGAAATACATTCAGTACACACCTTGTTTTTGGCAGCAGGCTGGCAGTCCTCTAGACGGACCCCAAAGGCTTTAGGGCTTGCCTTCTTAGTCTTCTTCATTATATTTATGCCCCAAGGAGATTTAGGGGGGCTGCTCTCATCTTTGGCCTCGTGTTTTGGGGAACGTGGAAATGGCATTCGATGCACTCTGGGTGAGGAGTCTGGTTTATTACCCGTTGGACTAAAGGAGGGAACCAAGACGAAGAGGATCGTTTTGACTTTGGAATGGTAAAATGTTAAAAAATGTGTTAAAAATGTGACAATGGTCTCCAATCTCACCTTTGCTTCCTGTAGTCATTAAGTTTCTTACTTATGAGAGCCTGTCCTGGGAAACCCAGTTCCTTCAGACAAACATGACAAAGGAGCATTTCAATTTCATTGAAAAATACCATTGGTTGAGCTAATGTTGCCATGTTGGACTGTGCAAACCACAAAGTCCACTCACTCTTTCGGGGAAATCAACCAACAAACAGTGTTATTAAACTAAAATAAAAAAAACAAACTTCATGATTCAAAATAAATAAAATAAATGTAATGTATTATTACCATCTGCACATTTGTTAGCAAGAGAGGAAGCAGATCTCAAACACAAACAACATGTCAACATGCACTGGTTCCTATACTAGCAGTGACAAAATCAAAAACCAGTGGCATTCATCTGAACAAACCCAGAAACAAATTTAATCTTGCCATCTCTCACCTCATTGTCAGTCTTGCTGCTCTCTCTGATGACTCTGATCCATTCCAGCATGTCCTCTCGGTCCTCCGCCTGTAGCAGGTATTCACAGAAGTCCTGCGTGGACAACCTCAGCGCGTGCTTGCGCTTGGTTTCGCTGTACGCTATGTCCACAAGGCAGCCCCGGATGCCGATTGGCTGCTCATCGTCGACCCCGCCTCCCAGCGCCGCCCCTTTGAGCACTGCCTCTCGCTTGTCTTTGTAGAGGAACAGGGAATGGGACCGAAGCACGGAGAACACCCGCCTCCAAGGCCAGATGGCACTACCCACCTTCTGCAAGAAGAGAGAAAAGACAAATCTCATCCATCAGATCATACAGGTACAGTGACTAATTAGTCATTTAGCAGACACTCTTACAGCATGTTGAGTTTGAACCAAAAACCTTCTGGTTTCCAGCCCACATCTTTATCTAAACCATCCATTAGGTAATTGTAAACTAACCCTAATCTCTTACCTTGCCCTTCTCAGTGTGGATCTGTTTGAAGTGGAGCCATCCTTCCCTCTTCACGTCACTGTAGCTGATGCTGCCCAGCTCCGAGGTAGAGTGTCGTTTAGAGCGAGCCTCTTCAGCAGCACCCAGACTGTCTAGAGACTGAACCACGACAAAGGACAGAGATACACACTAATGTGACACTGATATGGAACTGCAGTATACAAAGAGCCAGAATACAGGAAGAGAACATTTAAAGCTGTACACAGTTTTTTAGGTCAATTTGAAACAATCTGATTTTTTATTTTTTAATGCATGTCCTTAATCTTGTTGTGATTAATCAACACATTTAAGTTGATTACACATTTAAGATTTTTGTAAATATGTCTATATATTTTACTCATTTTTATTTCAGTTTGAGTTAAATTACATTAAAATTAGAAATGTAGCTGGAATAAAATAAGCCCTTTTTTATAAAAGGGGAACCCATGACATTGGTTCCCACTTTTTTCACACTCCAGGAAAGCTTAAAGTACACTTAGCATAAAATAAATGTATTTCAAATACATTTTTTGGGGGTATACTTTATTTTCACATGGTTTGCTTTTCCTCTAAAAATACCTTTTCTGTTTCGGTGATGTCTCTTAAGTAAATGTTAACTAATAATATAGAACATACGTAAATATATAATATAGAATTGTATAACTATCTAGACGGCATCACTTTAATAAATAGATAATATCATAAAAATAGATATCACAGAGAGGTATAAACTGCTACTATATTGTGGATATAAAATTATAACGTGACTGGTGTTGTTTTTGTTAACTAACACTTAAGCTATTAAAATATTTTTTGTTAATTGAAATAAGGAAATAATTGAAATAATATATTATATACATATACATAAAACTTAAACCAAAATTAAAATGAAAACATTCAAACAAAAGCTTATTTATTTATTTATTTATTTTTCTTTTTTTTAATACTTTGTATACCGTGCTTTTCTAGTAAATTGTTGTTTTTTTTATTGTATTAAAATAACCATCACTGTTACAATGTTTTTATATGCTAATTGTTTTGTAATGTGATTTTATCTTGTTATGTGTTTGTATTTGTGTAGGACTACAGATGGAAATTAGCATAGTGCTAAATCTGGTGCAGCCATCTTCTTAATGTAACTGCACATTGTCCTGTTATAAATAAATTAAACTAAACTGAAGCGATATATTAACAAAAACAATAATATAATGCTAAAACAACACTGGTTTTGATCAATCAGCATCCAGGAGCAAAACTAGCTGATCTAGAATCAGAAATATCACATTATGTAGATATTAAACAACACTACAGAAAAAAAACTTAGGTTCATGCCAACGTTTTAGAGTGTATAACCTAGTTTATACTGTATTTGGACTCACCCCTTCAATAAAAAAGCTCTTGACTCTTTTTGGAAGCCTCCTGTTGAAAAGCACAATGAGAGTGTGTTTAAAAGTAAAAAAAAAACATCCTTACTGAGGTGTGAATAGTATGTAATGCCAAATGTACACTGTAAAGGAGGCACAGAAGCACTTGTGAAGCGTCTTTACACAGATTGTTTCATGCTGCTCTGAGGTGGCAGAAATGCAGTTACACAGCAATTTTAATAGTATACTTTTATACTAGGAGCTAAGGTGAGTCAGAGTAGACATAATTTAATCTGGCTTTTATGCAGCATTACACCTTTACACAGATTTTTAAGCAGGCACAGAGCAGCCTTAAAACACCTGTGCAAAGATGCCTTTAACATATTTATATAATACAAATAGTAAAGTCCTAAAACTTACGAGAAGACCCGCCCCTCTTCTCTATATGCATTAAGCCCCTCATCACATGACTTGGAGCGTTCAGTGGTGATGGCCAGCAGGTAAGAAGAACGACGATTAGACTTGGCATCACCTGCTCATAGAGAGAGAGAGAGAGAGAGAGAGAGAGAGAGATCCATTCATTACAAACAGTGAAAATGCCAAAACGTTGTTTTACAGGAAAGAGAGAGAGAGTTGATGAAGGACAGTTAGTGTGGAGTTGGGTAGGACACAGGAAGTAATCAGATTAGGAGGTGGGAAGGAGCAGATCTTCACCACAGTCTCAGTAAAATGTGGTGAACACAATGTACGGGCATCACCGAACGATCATGTGGACTTTTGCGGTAGTACGGCATGCACACATACATTTGACTACTTTGTGCAGTGTGACTACGCATGCAGTAGGGGGAGCTCTACGGCGAACACATGCAGCTTCTGAATGTTTACATAACATTGTTGGTGCCATGTTTTCGTGTACAGTTCCCGGCAATGATTCGATCATTTAGTAGTAACAGTGTTTCTCGTTCTCTCTGGATCACTCACTGCTGCCGTGGGAGAAAAGGCGGTTGAGGGGAAAGGTGAAGGTTGGGGAGGCGGGACTTGTGGCCACAGCAGGGGCGGAGTTTATACCGCCACTGGACACGACGGAGGAGGCGGGGACATGACGTGCCCGCAGATCTGCACTTGGACTGGTCGGCTCATCTGTGGGAGGAGTGGAATGGAGGAAAGGAGAGGAGAAGGGGAAGGAAGGAAGGGAAAAAAGGAAAGACGGAAGACAAGAATAAAAGAAAGTTATATTGGTAAAAGGAGAAAGATTGAAACAAGGCAAACCAAAAAAATAACAAAGGAAGAAAAGGTTAGAGGGGGAAGCAAAATGATGTTGCACAGTTAATTTAGATATAATCGGATATCACAAGACCAAAACACCTCTCTTTACACATGGATCATACGAATTTGCAAACACTCAATTTACAAATACAGAGAGAAGAAGGTAAGGAGAAGCTATAGTACGTACTGTCTCTGTCTGTACCCACTGGTCATGTACACGCTAAATTAAAAACATTAAAGTATGTGATACGTGACAAAGTGAATGGCGTTGAGAGCTAAAATAAGAAAAAAGAGAGAGAAAAGAATGAATAATCAAACAGCATTTTGTACCTGACTCGTAGCCCTCCATGAAATGTGCTTAAAGTGGAAATGAGATCTAAAAGTCCTTTTTGTATAAGCATGTGGTTTCAGTTCTTGCTCAATGCTCAGTGTTGTATGTGACTGATGGGAAGTGGTTGGCTGATGCAGGTATGCTTTTATAAAAAACTAATCGGAGAAAAATATTAACCGTTTTAAGCGAACACATTAAGAGACGCGTCTTGTCAACGTCCCCCCCCCCCCCCCCCCCCCCCCCCCCCCCCTCCTCAAAATCACACATAACCACGTGTAAGATAAGTGGCACCTTAAATGAACTCTTTGGAAAACCTCTGTTTTCAAGGAATGTGCTTGCTGTGTCAGGTTTTTCTGACCCTGCAGGGGCAACGTGATCACATCAAAAACACAATTTGGTAGAACATTTGTATGTCAGTGACTAAGGAGATTCTTTCAACCGGCAAACCACCTGCAACAACACCAATCCACACCATCAGGTGGCAGCAGCGCACAAGCACCACTGAATAAAATGGGCTGTTTAAAGTAGAAGGAAAAGGGGATTCTGAAATGAATCATGTAATCCAGTGTTGGTTTTGATCTGGAATAAGCCTTCAGTAGGTGTTATATCAAAATTTGGATATCTGGATACCTTTGATCCAAAAAGAAAGAAAGAAAAAAAAAAACAGTATTATCCTGATCCTTTTAAAAAAAACAGGGCCCTGCAGGTAGATCTAGCTACACCATCTGAACATTATTCTAAATTGACAATCATTCAATAGTAGTAATAGTAAAGTGTTATGGTGGTGTCATCGGCCAATCAGTTTTTCTTGCTTGATTAAATCACATGACATTTAGCTCAGGTGACTAAATCAATAAAACCTGGTTGAGATGAAACAGAACGCTTTCTCCAGGTATAATATAGATCTTGTTTCATAATATAGTGTTATATTATGTCATAATATAGTGTGACTATCTTTATCTCATGTCATCCATCTCTTCTGACTCCATATGAATCCACTCCTTTCCTCAATCACATTCATCAATGTATCACTTTAACATTGATTACATCACAAAAAACATCAACAGATCTGCAATGAAATGTCTTCTTAATTCAAGTGAATCCTTCTTTTAATTCTCTGAAGTTTTCTACCGTTTCTCTCACTCACTCTAGAAAGGGAGCAGGGGCGGAAACATTCCCAATCTAGGATGTGGAATCTGGACTGTGCTTGTTTTCCAGCCACTGGCAGAAATAGCTGCTCTGTGGGTTTAACAAAGGCCCTCATTACTGAAGCCCGAGTATGAGCACGCACACACACACACACACACACCATAGAGTCTACTTCATGGACATACAGTACAACACTTGCACGTACAGAATCCATCTGTATCCATCCATCAGTCACATGCAGCTGACAATGAGATGCAGTAAATAACCCAACTCATCAGAAGTACCTCCAATGACCTCTCACTGGCCAAGATATACATATCCACAAAACCAAAGAGTGAAAAACACAAATACTAACATGGTGAGGTTTCCTTTTATAGTGTCACAAATCAAAATGAAACCAGGCCTGACAACACTGTAATCCGAGCAAAAGTGTGATGAGAGAGATTTCTCCCTCAAAAAATGTGTTGTGCTTTAAGGAAGACGGTCACTGGTGAGTTAGCTTATAGCATAGCATGTTAGTGTGTGAATGGTTGATAGAGTGAAGACTCCTCCTGTTTTTATTGGACACACAATGACCACATTGAGGGCAGAAAGAGCTGAGTGTGTCGATTGTGTCCGGTAATATCTGAATGTGAGAGTGTGTGTGTGTGTGTGTGTGTGTCCTTCTTCACCCCTAACCCCAAAACCTCTGCTCCCTGCCACTCTTTCTTCAACAATTCTCAGTCAATCACACAATTGTAAAAAGTACAAGTCTTATGCAACAAAGCAAAAGGTATCCACTAGGTCTAACAACTACATTCACTCCAAAACAATTCAATCTTTGCTTACCTGATTTCCCATACCTGAATGAACTGACCCTTCACTAAGCTTTGCCTGCCTCGGTTACTGTTGCTAACAGAGACCAGCGTTACAGAACCTCCACTGGGAATGAACTGAGATTTCCATGAACAGTAAAATTTGTGTTCATGAAGTGATACAAATTGATGGAGTATTATTCTAATGTGGGCTGGAATGAATAATGATATTACAAAGCCAATGGTTTTTCTTTAAAGAAAATAGTATATTTAGCTGTGTATGTTTATGTTAAATAAGCCATGCAATAAACAGGGTTATTATAGTTTACAAAAATTATGAAAAACACTTTAAAAAGTTAATTGAAATAAAGTCAAAACTAAAAAAAGGCTAATTGTATTCCAGCTACATTTCTAATTTTAATTTAATTTAACTCAAACTGAAATAAAAATGAATAAAATCTATAGACATATTTTCAAAAAGCTAATAAAAAACTGACATTTTACTAAAACTTTAAAAGTGAAAATATAAACCCATGAATTTAAAATTAATCACACGATTAATAAACATGACAAAAATCTTCTAAATTTTAAAATAGGCGCTGAAAATGCAGACATGACGTGAATAGGCTTTTAGTTTGTTGCATGTGCTGTAGATTCATAATTATGTGACCATAAGCAATGAATACCATTTGACTCCAAACATCCAATTACACCAACACAATAATGTAGTTTCAGAACCATTCACCCCAAATCAATAAAGAGAAGGTCTAGTACAAACAACTCCACTGACATAGCAGGTAGAGCAAGACAGACTGTCTGTTGTGTTTTTATCAGTATGCTGTAACATGTCCCAGCTTGTGGGCATTTCTGTTAGTTTCAGTTTGTTATGCCTCTCCGCGTTCATCAATCTCTAAAACAGGACCTGGGACACAACCCCTTGCTCCCATCATAAATATGCAGTTACATTCTTGCAATAATCCCAAATTTACACAAACACAGTACAAGAAAGATCATAAAAATCAAACTGAATGCTCTAACTCTGGGCGAGGGGCATGTTGAGCTGTACAGGTGTGCATTAGCAGGAACGTGCTTCTTTTCTGTGCCAAATGCTAAAGGTGGGGCACTTTTATGCAAAGCACAGTGGTTACAGGCTTAACCTTCCTCAGGAATGAAAGCACTGCACTAACAACAGCTTATGCAATCAACAGATCATAAAAGAGGTCCAGCAGTGAAATGACAGAACAATTAGAAAATCACTAAGAAATAGCCCTAAAATGAATTGGTTTTGTTCTAATGCTGCCATTGCTACTTCTAATGCAATGTTAAAGGAAAGCAAATGACCAACTGAAAGCTTTTAAGGAAACTGCTAAATCAATAGCACTCCACTTGAATCCAGCTGTGCTATAAACATATAATTAGAGGAAACAGATTCATAGGCAACCATATATAACCGTGTAGCACATTTAACAGTAAGAGTTTTGGTGTCTACATGTCTATCACAGTTTGTTTTGAATATTTTGCATTCAACCATCCATTTTGTTTCAGATTTCCTCTTGCACTATGGTTTGGTAATCAAGGCAAGCAGAGACAAGATCACTTTGAGCAACAGGCAAGGTTGAACATACAAACTACAGACACAGAAATCTGCCGATTTCAATTACAACTAATCATAATTACTATAAAACTAACCCTAACTTAACACTTACCTTACCTTTAAAAGAAAACTCGAGAGATTCTTTACTTTATGAGCCTTTTCCCTAATTAAGGGTGTCTCTTTAGGATTTAGAGAACATCTGGGGTTATCAAATCCTTAAGCTTCATAGTGTTCCCACCAAGGTTATGGGTTAATTTCCCAGAGTCAATTTGGAGAGAAGCGTCTACCAAATGCATAGAACTGTAGAAACGGGATGGAATTGGGTGAGGCACTGGAAAAGTGGAAATAGAAGAAGAGGAAGAAAGAAAAACAGGACTGATTTAAATCCAGTAAGTCTGATTCAGCCACAGACAACTAACATTGTCGGGCTGACTATGGGAGATTCCAGCCTTACCTAATTCATAGACATGCACATTGATTCACCAGACATAGGAAATGAAGGGTAAGACCAGTGGGGTTGTGAGTTATTAAAACAAGTATAGTCATTCTCCAACATTCCCATCAGTCTATTTTAATGGTGTCTGGAGAGTTAATCAGTTTCCTTTTAACAACCGATAACAATGTGCAGGATAGAGTGAGCAAATGATGGGACGAGATGAAATGGAGATCATGACAGCAAAGAACCCCATTGAGCAGTAGGGACTTACCTATAAAAGGAATCGACGCGAGGGAGTCATCCTCTATGGATAGTGGTGGCAGGTTTCCATTCGTGCGGCGATGAGAAATAGCACTTTCTGCTTTGGCAGGGGCCTCCGTAGGGTCAGAGGTAAAGAGTAGAGGGTCACTGGAGTCAAGTGCTATGGCGTAATGTGGATGTCGATTGGTGTTTGGACCCCTGCGGCCAGTGGGTGGTTTCTGCCTCAGAACTACTTCCTGTGTCTGGGCTTCACCTGTTGGTTCCCCTGCCCCTCTGTCATGATTAGTGGGTCGGTAAGTTCTGTCTTGTCCTTCAGGGGGTGTGGGAATAGCAGTTGTAGAGGAGGTGGTTAGTGGGGCTGGGGAAGAAGCGGTCGAGGGTGGATGCCCCTCTGGGGGACTGGTTTTGGGTGTAGGAGTCCAGAGGCGTGGACCTGTATAAGAGGGGTCTCTAAATGACTGGGCCTGCTGCAGGATACGTCCAGTCTTGCGGTTGAAAGAGGGACTGTAGCTACGGTAGCCAATCGGCTCCTCGTCTAGACTCTGACAAGAAGGCAAGCGTCTAGCCTGTGGAGCTGCCTGCTGAGGTTGTGGAGTCTGAGATGTGTATTGGTGAGCTGTATGTGTGAGGTTTTGATGCTGAGGTGTGTGTTGATGGTGGGACTGTTTTTGTTGGTGTGACTCTGCGTGTTGCCCACAATGTCCACCACGTCTCGGATATCCTTCAGTTCTGTGTGGGGGCTGCTGGACCCAAGTGGATCTTTCAACTCGTGGTGAGAGAATCCCCACAGCTCTGTCGAGAGTTTCCAGTGAACGTCCCGAGTGTCCGTACCGGGTTGCTAGAAGGTTTTCGGAGGAATTGCGCCCATAGCCCACCGCAGATGGGTGCTGTCCATATGCATGCTCGCCACGCCAGTCTCCTTGGTTCCAGTAGGGATCAGGGTACGCGGCAGAGCTCTGCTGAAGCAGTAGCAATGTGTCTTGTGATGCACTGTGGGGAAAGCCTGCTTGCTGGGACCGTCTGGCCCTACCAAGCTCACCCAGGCGGTCCTGTGAGAAACTCCTATGGCGTGGGAGCATGGAGCGAGAACTAGATCGCTCCCGCTCTCGCTCGCGGCCTGGTACCTGGCTGTAGTACCAGTTGGAAAGGGCTTGTTGGGTGTGTTCATTACGGCTGGATGGGGGAGTGGATGTTGGCTGAGAAGGGCTTCCCTTGCGGCCTCCAGTGTGCCCCATGGCAGTACCCACATTGTGGTTGGCAAAATGAGCGTGATGCAATGGGCTCATAACTCCTCCTGAAGAGGAAGAGGATGAGTGTGAACGTCCTCTCATTTGTCCGATTGCTTGTTGTCCCCTGTCAGTCATTCCATACTGGATCTCCTCAGTTCGGTGTGCAGGGCTACTGTGACTAACACCTCCTTGCTCACAGTTCCTGCCCTCAGCTGCCCAGACAGTGTTGCTGGAAGTGACTGTCCGGTTGTCAAGGGGCGGAGAAGGACCAGAGGAAGAGCCGGGCCAGCGGCTCCAGTTGTCCAGCTGGTTTTGTCCCATATATGAGGAAGCTGGAGCAGGGGAGGGGGAGTACCCCGCAGGAGGCTGGGATATTGTACGGGGAGGGTAGAGAACAGGGGGTGGTGGAGGAAGATTTTGGGCCTTTCCTGTATATGGATTGTTCCCTCTTAGGTAGGCATCATGGGAATATGCCTGAAAGAGAAATACAACTTATTTAATTCTAAAAGAACATAAAGGGGTGGCTGAAGTTAATGAGAGGGAGAAAGTCCTCAAGGGGTATAGGTGAAAATTTTGTAGAAAAAAAAGGGTTATGATTACATTTCTATGACAACGAGACACCATTGCGATATACTGATCATGCGATCGTGTCATAATAGAGTTTCAGTGTAATACTAGCTTATCAAACACCAACACAAACACACCTTAAAAACCAAACGTGGCTAATCTAAAAACATTTAGGTGACAGGGATGACTGCTAATAATATAATGATTTTAATAAACAGCTTTGGCAACTGTAACTTCAATGATCTGAAAAATCATCAGTAAACAAAATGTATATTGTATTCATTGAGAGATTCATGTGAGCTTCACCAAACTGTAAAAAAAAATAATTTCTAGATAAAAAATAATTTTACATCAAATTTTAGTTAAATGAAATTATGCACGATATGTATATAGATTTTTGTGACTACTGTGTGACTGTAGAGAGGATGTCAAGCTAACCAGAAGCTGACCAGCCTTCCATCAACACTAACCTCAAAACACACTGACACAAGCTGAACATATGTGACATTAAGAATTTATTAACAAATCAGAGACATGGCTCACTGACGAAAAGCTGTCTTGACTGCAGACAAGCAAATCGTCTAACACAGCATAGTACATGCAGTCTGCTAATACATGCAAATACAACCAACGCGGAGAGAATTGAAACTCACTATTTGAGTGAAACATTCCTTAAAGCTCAAATGTGTCGAACGGCTCTCTTTTTCTTTATTTTGTTCTCTAAACAGCTTGAATTTACCTCTTGTGTCCAGATTTGTGCTTTCTCAAATTCATGTCTCGTTGTCACGTCTCTCTGTTATTCTCGGTATCTCTTTTTTCTTTCTGTCTATGAGCCCTACCCAACCCAGCGCTCTTGAACTCCCTCCTTTCTCTCTCCCTCTCTCGTCGTCTCTCCGCCCTGTGGGAGTGTGGGAGGGGCCACCTATCTGATGATGTCATCTCTGGAATGTAGATGATGCGGGTGTAAGGAGGGGTGTGTAGAAGGACAGAGGGAAGGAGAGAAAGACATGGAGGGAAGAATAGTGGAGTAAGGAGGAGTGGGGTCTCTTGGGAGGCTATATGGGTAATTTGCCTAGCATGAGTGCCCTCGTATGGATATTTATTGAAGTGTGTATAAAGCATGTGTCTGTATGCCACACACTTCTGTAAAGGCTTAACTTTGCCTTTGGTGAGTTACAGTACATGCTCAATCTTGTGGAAATGAAGAAATATGCGAGTGGGAATGTTTGAGCGCTGTAAGAATGAATACATGTTTGTGAGTATTTGTATGTTTGTGTGTGTTAATCGTATGACGGATGTTTGAGTTCTTGCATGAAAGCGCTTCAAAGACACTGCTGAAGCAACCTACTGACTCACACACTGCTCTATAATGACTACTACAAGTAGTTTGAATTCGAGTTAATACATATTCTGACATTGGAGTTGTTAAACCCATGCTTTTGCATCTATTTAAAAGTGTGGGAAATGTGAAATGGGAAATGGGAAACACACCTTTGAGGTTGAGGGTTTACTAGCTACTGCATACATTGGAAATAAAACTAGACCAAGTGTTACCTAAATTTTATACTCTAAAAATGCTAAAGGTTCACATCACAAAACATTTTCTTAATCATTATTTTTACCTTGTTTTCCAGTAAAAAAAAAAAATACAATAAAAATGCTTAAAACAAGATACATTTACTTAACCAAAGTGGTAAAAGACATATATTAAATAGATTAAGCATAAATGTAATTTAATTTAATGATGTATGCTTAAAACAAACAAAAAAAAAATTAAAATGATTTATACAATTTAGTAATATAATATAATATAATATAACACCTCTAAAGACAGTTGGTAAATGTACGTGAGTGGGTGTTTGCACTGTTTTTACTCTATAAAATGAAGTTTCAGCTATATACAGTTTTAAATACAGTGTAAAGTTTAATTGTGTTTTAAGAAATATTATTGTTTTAGTGAACTTGAATAAAATAAGTTCAGAGTAATCATAATAAACTTAAATGAAAGGCAATCGGTTTCCTCAAATGAAATGAGTTAGCTTAACTTGTTGGGTTTTACAGTGTGAGAAAAGGTAAAAATGCTCAAACGTACACTTACCAGCTGCAGCACATCATCGTCCTTTGGCATGATGGAGAGCTCCAGTACACTCTCACTGAAAAGACAAGAGAGCATGAGATTCAATAAGAATATATACAGTATGTAGTGTTTAAAATAAAAAAAAAAAAACATGTAGTTTCCATTAATCCATCTCCATTAATAGTTTTGGGTTGTGATTTGGATTGACTTCAAAGCCACCATTTACACTGTGGTCAATTCGGTCCGATTATCTGTAATAAAATAATCCACATAATCGTCCAGATTATCATCCAAACACTGCCTGAGGTCATCCTGCTATACATAAATCAAGCAGTATGTCACAAATTCACACATGAACAAAACTTATGCGTAAATGTTTAGTTATGTTCTGTTCCTTCAACTTTAAACTCAACCATTTAAACAATATGGTAGATCAAGATATCATATGCATTTATTTCCCAGGCTAGTTCTGGATAGCTGTAGAAAACCTCATTTCCATTAGCTCATGCAACAAAGTGGAAAGAACTTTTTTTTTTATTTTGAATGGATTATTTGATGGTGTTTGACTTGAGGAGCTCACCTGTTCTGAATCAGTGCAATGACCTGTGAGTACGTTTTACCCAGCACACTCTCTCCATTTACTTTAACCAGCCTGTCTCCTGCAAATTCACACACAAAAACACACTTATATGACAAACATTTAAAGCAGGGTTTCCCAACTTTTTTTTGTCTAATGTGCACAGCAACTAATAAGGCTCAAGTACCTCTTACAAACCAGAAATGTGTTCTATTATGCCGAACGTCATTTTGCAGAAACTAAATTCAGTTAACACCAAAACAACCAATGCTGCTCACACATTAGCACATACGTAACTGCTCAAATGTTTTAAGTCCAGTAACTTTTCATATAAAAAAAATTCATATAATTTAGCAAAATATTTGTATTTCAAATAAATGCTTGTTTCTACAAAAATATTAAGCAGCGCAATTGTTTTCAGCGCTGATAACAATAATAATATTATTTCTTGAGCAGAAAACCATCATATTAGAATGATTTCTGAAGAAACTGGAGCAATTATGCTGAAAATTCAGCTTTGACATCACTGGAATAAATACTACTTTAAAATTTAGTAAAATCTGTTGTTTTAAATTTACTCCTATTTGACAATATTACAGTTTTCATTGTATTTTTTTTATCAATTAAATGCAGCCTAGTTGAGGATAAAATAAACTACTTTCAAAAACATATTTTTTAAATATTCCCCAAACATTTGAACAATATTATGCATTTTGCTTTTAGTGTCATCAGCACAAAAGTATTTATTTACTACTTTTACTAATAAATTATACAAAAGCATAATTTATTAATAATTTTATAATTGCGCTTAGTGTTTTTAAAGTTTATTTTTCAAAAGCAAACGTTGCAACATTCTACATAGAGAGAGTGTGCAGTCTGTTTGAATAATAACGATTAAGTAGACTCATTCCATGTGTTCACTCGGTTTTCCTTAAATGATGGATGTGTTTTGGGTTCATGTCAGGGTTAGGTTATGGGATCAACTCAACCAGCGGCGGCCTCCCATTACCAATCATATTAAAATACAATAATCAGAGGTAGAGCATGATCTGTTGCATTCATTGCCTGTGTTGACATGGAAGATGTGTGCACGGGGCTTCTTGGAAAACTCATTATAACGTGTCTGAAATTAGTGAGGCTGTATAAATCTATCAGAGATGTGTGTATATATACAAATATGGTGAACATTCTACACTCTTGAAAGCAGTCACTCTCTCGTTTTGTCTGAACACAGTGAGAGTAAAGTGGACCGTCCATGTTTAGTCACAGGAAGCATGACCAAGTGTGTCATGCCATAGCAGCACTTCAAATATGTCTTAGTATAGTGACATAATAAGACACATTCCTGTGAATCTGTGATGGGTGTACAGGATAATCATCGAGTTAAATGGGCAAGTCATAACAAGAGATCATGTGTGCACACGAGTGCACCGGGTGGGAATGATCAAAGCTAAAATCATTATGCATCCAAAGCCATGTCCACACACACACACACACACACACACACACCAAACACAATCATGTGTAAACTGTGGATTAAAAACTCTTCAGAACTGAAACCGTCAACAACATAGTTATCTTGACTTTCCATTGAATTTCAGGGTTATGTGAGGTTTGCTAGTTAACTTAGTGAAACTGGAAAAACTCAAGGCCTTCTCACTCCAACATGAATATATATATATAGTATCAGATGTTTGTTTCAGTCTGACTCTGAACAGACACATTAACAGCAATTCATTGAAATTAAAATGTTTACTGCATCGAATTGTCATCCCAAACATTTGTGTGAACACTGGAGTGAACTATGATGTCATGTCGTTCCTATGAACATATAATTTCAGCTGAACACACACAGTTTTCTTCTCTCCTTTACCTGTACACAAGCCGGCCTGGTGGGCCGGGCCTTTCTCCCTCACATTCTTAACGAAGATGGTGTCCATGGGCTCCAGACAACTCCGATGAAGCCCTGCACGAAACACACAAACACAACCCTGTTCACAACCATAGACAAATACATACCGCATAGCAAATTCATAGTTTGTGCAAAAACAGAAGACACTATTTAGGATTGAAATACTAATAAATCTAATGAAAATGAGCAAAGATTATGAACATTTTTTAAATATTGATGACCATTATGATGTAAAATGAGTACATATTGCAGATTTTTGACTCTAATTAATAAGTAAATTAATGAGATTGATCATGTAACACCTTATGAAGACAGTTAGATGCTCTTCCATTGAAGCGCGATGCTCTTTGGATCACTTCCAATTAGGGATGTTTGTCTTTGACACTAATTGACTTGTTTTATACTTTTGTTAATTTAAATTCACAGTACTGTTGTTTTCTTTAAAAAAAAAAAAAGAAATAAAACATGTTGCCTTATTTTAAAACTAAATAAAGATTGGGGTGCAAAAAGAAATAGTTTCACAAGTAGACTTCACTGTACAGAGACACAAACCCACATACACCGATGTTTAGATTATCACTGAGGAATGTGTTTTGCTCTTACTGATGCAGTGTCTCATCGTGATGATAACATGATAAGATGAGGACAGACAGTCAACAAACACCTGTCTTATTTCATCAGATGATCTGTCAAAAGCAGCTTTCATTTCACAAATCAGTGTGCAGTGTTGTGCAAGTTACTTCCAAACTGTAATACATTAGGTATTACTTGTTACTGTTATTTAAAAGTAATTCATTACCTTACAATATTACTGTCTCAGAATTGTAATGCGTTACATTACTCATGTATTACTTTTGAGTTACTTTCACCAAAATAACTAAGTAGAACTTAACTTTGGGGCTGTAACGATATGCAATAAGAAACCGAAATCGCGATTCGCCACACGACTCAGATTCACGAACCTACAGAATCGCGACACACCTCTTCCAACTCCAGCGTTATTCTCCTTACCGTCCAGATCCAATGCTGCCTTATCTTTAAAATAGGCTATTAGTATTATTTGAAGTTAACATTATAAAATACGTACACCACAAAACTAGTTGAGGATAAATTATTTAAAATTGGGGAAGTCCAGCATTATGGGCATGACATTTGCAGTCAAAACTTGAAATAAAAATCCTCAGAAAATACATGTATTGAAACGTATATAGGCTACTTCCTTAAAGGACTCCAGACATTAGACAAATATCAGTCTTTGTTTTATTTTTAATATTAGGGAAAAGACACACATTCATGCGTGACAAAAAAAATAGGAGGCAAAATATATTTTTTGTAATTCTGTTAATTACACTGCGCAAATCAGATGAGGAAGGGTTGGCTCTCCAGTCTCCATAGAACTTAAAATATTCATTTTATTTTAGTTTTCGTGTTCGCATTTATGAGGAAAAACAATGTTACAGACGTGACCGCTCTGAACTGGCACTAAAAGACTGCTTTAAAACTTTCACATAGTCTGTTGCCTTTAAGAAGTAAAAGCAGACAATACACTGTAATACAACTGTAATACAAGCCTCACTGAACATGTAACGAGTAAAATATTACTGAAAATTGATTAGTAATGCCTTACACTACTGCGTTACAGCAAAAAGTAATATGTTACTGTAATGTATTACTTTTGTAATGCGTTACTCCCAACACTGTCAGTGTGTAGATGCATGTTTTTGTTCATAATGTGGCCTTTTATTAAATGAAACTTACCTACATTAAATTGTTGGTAAAACAAATTTGCATGAAGCGAGAATAAAACTTTTTCTTTAAAGCAGAGGCTCTGATCTTTCTTTTAATATATTCAGATAATATACAATAAAATATTCTGGGTGCCATGAAAATGATCAAAAACTGAATGACATGCATTTAATTTTTCTGTTTTCTATTAAATCTGTTTCCTTGTACAAGTACATTATCATATAGTACTGCGATATGATATCTGTTTTTTTTATATGGAAATGAAACATTTTTCATATGACAGAATTTGCAAATGATATATAATTCATATCAGTTGCGCTCATTCCTGCAACCCTGCTGATTTGAATGCAGATGGGCAACTTTACTCTGCATGAATGGAAACTTCCTCTAGGGGGTGCAATGCAACAAAATTCCCTGATCATTGACCACGTGACACTAAATTGCTTATCAGATCAATCACTGAGAGATGATAATATATGTAAGCGTAAAATGAGAAAAACAAAGTGTTCAAGTTTAGTCAACTCATCATTTTGAAGGTGTGTGACAAATCATCGTCAAATTATAAGAAATTTGTTGAAATGACTGCAAGTCACATGATGTGAATGAGACTCTTTAAAAACAAAGACATATAAAAGATAGACTCACCCTTTCCATTCCCATTCTCTTCATCCTGACAGGAAACAATAAGAGGAGAGTTAGATCATTGCAAAACAACATAACGTAATTTACAAAAGACAATACTCATGTGATTACTTATTACAGAGGATAATAACTCACTTAATAGAAATTGTAGTGTTACTCATCCTTGTGTCACATGTATTTTAAAAACAATATGCCTTACTTAGAAGGCAAAGGGTGACATTTTGAACAAATATGCTGATTACTGACTCATTTCCATGCAATTACAATGACTGAGGATGAGGACTGAGTCTGCACATCTATTTTTATATGGAGTCTAAATACACAGTGATATCAGCCCTGACTTTGCCTCGGCACTAGAGGTCAGCACTGGGAATATGGACGGTGAATTTGCTGCTTTTAGCCACAAACATACATAAACACACCTTCTCAAGCAGAGCCGCAAACACATTAATCTTTCCATCTGTGCTGGAAATGACAGTATTCATAATATTCATTGTGAATCTTTATTAACAACGGACACAGTTTAGATAACACACATGCACAACCTTCACAAAATAACCAGACTGCAAACGAGAGGCTCAAATGACACACACGTGCAACGCTGATCAGGCAGTTTAAAGTGGGCAGCCCAATGTTTAGTCTGCGCTGACTGCGCTCATTCCTAACAAACTCACACAATACTGAGGCTTTGCACTGCCGGGAGAAAGACAGACAGGGGGGCAAATAGATGAGTAGGGAGGGAGTGACGGACAGTGACCACAACTTTAAGGTTTATAATCAGCATCCAACCCACACATCAAAATGTAAGTCCACGTGTGCATTAACTAGAAGCTGAGGTGATGACAGATGGAGAGAGTCACACAGTCATGTGACCATGTGGACACTGGGAACAGTGAAGAACAGAATGGACCAGAACACATTGTCCCAGCAGCCCTGGTACGGCCCAGCCCAGTTTAGAGTGCGTGCGGTACCAGTCAAACACAAAATAGGCCTTTTGACTGAGAAAAGCAAACAGCAGCTGCTCGGAGAAGAGATGCCATGTAGACCAATCATAATGGGGCTTTGTTTCTCCATCATCATGCACACAAACACACACACACACCATTCAAACATCTATAGCCCGCTCTCAATAATAATATGCACTACCGATCAAAAGTTTGGGATTGGTAAGATTTTTTAAGGTCTTTTTTTATAAGTAAAAACTGTGAATATTGTGAAATATTATTTCAATTTAAAATAACTATTTTCTATTGTAATATATTTTAAAATGTAATTTATTCCTGTGATGGCCAAGCTGAATTTTCAGCATTCTTCACTGCCACATGATGCTTCAGAATCTTGTTGCTTAATATTTTTGTGGAAACCTTGATACATCTATTTTCCAGAAGTTCAAAAGAACAGCGTTTATTTGTAACTGTAATCTATGGTAACAACATAAATGCCTTTACTGTCACTTTTGATCAATTTAATGCATGCTTGCCGAATGAAAGTATTAATTTCTCAAAAAGAAAATCTTACTGACCCCAGATTGTTGAACGATAGTATATGCCCTGTTTATAACATAAAACTGACAAAGATACTTTATCTCCACTGCATTTACAACATTTAATAAAGACACATAGTAGTGCACCATAAAACAGTAGAGCACCGTTTGTCACCGTAACAGTAATATCAAAACAACTGGTTTTAATGAAGTTAAAAAGTATTTTATATGACTGAATCAGGCTTTATTAGGCTATATCAACAAGGTAAATGGCTTTTGATAATTGAAAACAAAATATTTAAAAGTTAATAACTGCACATATCTACATTTTACAGCATGAAAAACTAGCTCCAACAATCAGATGTCATGTGACCAAACATGATTAGGCGTCTCATGGCTATCTTTGTATGAGCTGTCCCTTTTTTAAAGTTCATTGGTAGATTACACTGTATCTCCCTGCTTCTTCAGCATCTTTTTTCAAAAGAGAAAAAAGACCAAAGGAAAAATGATGCCAGTCTGGCTCGGAGGTCTCTGAGGTCAAGTCCAACCACTATTGCTAGCGTGGCTTAAACCCTTAAAAATAAAGTTCCTGATAAAACAAAAGGGGTTTTAGATTCTGATGCCAAAAATGTGTCTTTTTAAAGTTTCAATAATTTCTTAAGCCCCAATATTGCAAATGGTTCTTCATAAGAAGTTTCTTTATATGACCTTTATTTTTTATTTATTTTTATTTTTTTTAGATAGAAGGCCTTGAAGGATGAATAAGCACTACTTAACTACTGTTTGTAGCTAAGAGACACAGGGTTCGGTTTTGTGATAGTTGGCAGGCATCTTTCCTCACCTTGAAAGTGGTGTGCAGGGCAGACTCTGGTGGGTAAACGATGAAGTGACGTAGCGTAAAACCAAAGCCCTGAGAGTTCTTTTGGAGCACCAGTGTACGTGGACCCTGCCAGGACATGCCCAACCCATCTGCCCCGCTCCTGACCACCGGCCGGGGGTTCTCACTGGATGAAGAGGTCCCATCTCTCCACCCCTTTGCCTGGAGTAAACAGAAAGATATTCGAAATGAGACATTCGCCATTGATATGTGCAGTCCAAAACTACTATTCCATTGGGATTACATGTCACATAGAAAATTGTATCTTACGCAAAAGCTCTCCTGTAGCTCAAACAGTAGTGCATGGCACTAGCAACGACAATGTCAAGGGTTTGATTCCCAGGGAAAGCAAGAACCGATCAAATGTAAAAGTATACCTTGAGAGAAATGTCTTGTTGGATAAAAAATGTCTGCCAAATGCGTAAGTGTAAATTAAACGAATCTCTGTTGATGAACGCATCACATTTAATGTGATAATTGGGGAATACTCTTGGCAGATAATTGCAAGAAATAACACCCTGTTGTTCCAAATGACCATCCCAACTGTCTGTCTACTTACGCCACCTGTACAAACAAGACGTGGGCATGTGAGGAAAAGTAACTAAAAGGGGGAGGGGCAAGGGAAACATTTCACATGAGGGAACCATGATGTCATTTTTTTGTGATGCCAACATTCTCTGAGGAATTCTTAGAGGCCACTAACATGAATATTTCTTATTCGATGGTAGGGATACTGGCCAAGGATCTGTACTGAAACCAAATCAAATAATCCCTTGATTACTGGGACGAAAGAGGTATTTGCTGGAGTTTTATTTAAAAGGTGACATCATCATTCCCCTAATTTTGCAAGAAAATACCTCTTTCCTCTCCAACCTAAAATCAACAACCTCACCAGCCCTGTGGTTTTACTATAACAGGAAGTATCTGGTTAGGGCAGGAAGTTCCCCAAGGACGGTGCCAGTCGCCATATACATGTATATATAAACAGAAGAGGATTTTTTGTTGTTGTTGTTGCCAACTCATTTTATACAAAGCAGACATGTACTTCTCAAATCTCTGCTCTTTACCTCCCTTTACTCCTCACTTCTCTCGGCACTCAGCAGAAGTCCTAGCCTATAATCCAGCGGTCCTGACACCGACCGCAAGCTCACCCCCTCTCTGTTTCTCACTCTATTTCTGTCTCACACACTGTTTTCATTTGGCTGGGCTTATGTCTGAACCTTCTCTCTTTCACTTGCATTCTTACCAACTTGCACGCATGAACACACACATATAGACAAATGGTAACGCTACTTTTTAAACAGTCCCGCATATTGTGTGGAATGATGTAATGTTTTTATTTAATTTGCTGAATGAATGTACTTCCTCTGTGGAACAAAAAATGAGAAATTAGGTAGAATGTACTTTTTTGCATTCATTGAAAATGGCCAAATGAATGACCAAATTTTTAACTCATTATATGTGATGCGATCTGGGAAAACCTGCCGGATGTCGCGCTGGTACGTTTTCGTGTAAATATAGATTGAATGTCAGTTTTTTTGTCAAAATTGGGTTTTTATTAAATTATTATTCTATACTGTCTTGTTTATCATCTCAGAATATATCTTAGGAAAAGTCACTAGTTTAGTGCAGAAAAACAGCAATTTATAATGGCCAGCTGAAAAGACTGTGTTTTTTCTCTTTAAGAACATAAACCGCGGTGGAGTAGAGGGGCAAAAAGACAATATCTCCCGTTTAGCTCTCCTTCTCTTAACACAACAAAGACAGTTAACATATCAAACTAAACCACATAACAGAATAAAGTCCAGTCCTGGGTGAACTACAATGGCACGCAAGTTTTATTTATTTATTTTTATCCAGTGTTATCGCGTGGTATGATGCGAAGCAGGTTGAATTTTGAGTTCGTAAGCTTTCGAATGATACCTAATCTATGATGATTACGAGAATATGTGATATGAAAAAAGGCAATAAATAAATAAAGAGTGCCAGTTGTCCCGCTAACAGGACGTGACCGTTAATTAAACCGTTTTTTCTCAAAATTCCATTTCTGAAAATCTTAGCGATCAGCCGACTTCAGATAACCACATCTTTTGTTACAGAAAAATGATAGAAGAAATAAAAACAGATTTGGGAAGGGCTTGAACCCAGCTTATATGGTCTCAAAACCTGTAATATGTCAAATTTCACCATGTGATTTTTCCCAGATCGCATCACATATGGAAAAAGAGCAGCAAGAACATTCTGCTAAACTTCTTACTTCTATAACTGTAAGGTTTGGCACCACCCAATTTATATTGGGTGAATTATCCCTCTAGTATTTTGAGAAGGAAAAAAAGGAGTGAAAAGACATTTCACAAAATTTCTGCAGTGATTTTTTTGAAAATATCTGTGGAATTATGGATCTCTCCACTTCATAAACAGAGCTGAGTTGTCATATTGATGACTGAAACCAATCTAAACCATTTAATGAACAAACACAATAGTTTAAAAATATCTCAACATCGGTGCTTGGGTCCTAATTAGATAAGATACATTTACTTGAGAAGCTTATTTGCATAGATATTACAAATATATTAAGAGACCTGTCTTTCTCCATTTAAATTCTTCAGAGCTTTTAGCAGAGTTCATGCGCGCGTGGGCCTGCTCAATGGATTAGAGAGACAAATAAAAGTGAAAGACACAATAAGGCTGTAAGTGACAGAATGAATGTACCGGGGCATGTGTGAATTCCATAACAGTTACCGTTAAGCCAGGACATGTTCAGACAGAGACGGAGAGGCTAGCCTTAGAAAGAGAAAGAGAGTCTCCAACAGGCTTCAACACGCAGGTTTCGACCACAAGGTTCCTCCCGGCACTGAGAATACCAAACCCTGTTATTACCCCCCAAAAAACACACAAGTACACACAAACACATGCACACATGTAAGTCCAGTAATGTCCAACCATTTAAAGCACTAAACTTTTCCTCCACATCCTGTTTTTTGTCGTGTATGTTTCTTCATCACTAACTTTCTAATGGATTGGAAACGTGATTATCCAGGGAAACCAAGTACTAAACTCAAACACGTCATCTCTTTGACGTCAGAGACCCCTCCAATGTTCTCCAAGAACAAGAACATTCCTATTAAAGGGAAAGTTCACCCAAAAATGAAAAATAGCCCATGGCTTACTCACCCCCCAATTTATCCTAGGTGTATATGACATTCTTCTTTCAGACGAATACAATACGAGTTACATTAACATGAATGTCCTGGCTCTTCCAAGCTTTATAATGTAGTGAATGGCCGGATTCTATTTTGAAGTCCATAAAAGTCCATCTATCCAAGATAAAAGTGCATCTATCCATGATAAAAGTAATCCACACGGCTAAAACTTTATCGACTAAAATAACTAGCTCCCGGCAGATGGCCGTGTGCATCGATTTACGGTGAAAGAGTAACACTTGACCTGACGCATTGACGAACGCGGGAGTGACGAGGATAGAGCAAAACATAATACTATTCACAAATTTTAAAGAGAATTTATTACTAAAGAGAAATGTCGTGTGTTGCCCAGCCCTGCTTGTTTGAATTGCGAGAGGCGTCAAAGCTTACGCTATTCCTACATCCTACGTCATACATCGGGTCAAGTTACTCTTTTGGCGTAAGTCGACATGCATAGGCCGTCTGCCGGAAGCTAGTTATTTTAGTCAATAAAGTTGTAAATGTGGATATTTTTCTTACATGAACGCCTTCATAAACCAGTATACGCTCACATAGCAGTCAGTTCGCCATTGACCACAGAAACTGGTGAAGGTACAGCTCTTGCTGCCAGCAATGATCCCAAGATTTCCAACAGGGATCACCCATGGCCATATATCAATATTCGAATTCACTGAAGTCAAGGGAGATTAATATCGGCTGAAATGTCTTTTTTTGACTGCCACGCGTGAATGAAATTTCAGCATTCAAAACCTGAGAATCTGAGAAAACATATTGAGTTGAATTGACGTTAAAGGAACACTAAAGAAGATTTTTTACCTTAAAATAATTTTTCCAAAATCGTTTCAGCGGTTCATCAAGTCGTAAGAGGCTGAAAGGCACTTCTGCCTTCGCTTTGTGGTCCTATCTGCTATAACCACACTATATAAGTTTGCCTGATCGGGTTGCGTTTCTGTAGTTCGATTGAGACATAAGAAAACTACAAATCTGACTTGCTTTACGGCAAGTGCTACAATTGGACATCATTCACTCTAAAGCCGGTGCTGGATAAACAGTGGATAAACAGCGAGCATGTAGGTTGTGGAAGGCTAAATTATTTACGACAGCAGTAACGAACAATGCCGCTTCTAACCTGTAGGGGGACCGCAGATGAAAAGTTCTTTAGTGTTGCTTTAATGTTACTATTGTTAGCCAAGTCATTTCATATTGAAACGTACCTTGTAAACAGCTAGCTAACAAATTCTTAATTGCAGTATCTAATACTTTTATTTATTCAAATAAAACATTGCATAATCACCCCCCAAAAAATTGATCTGCTAAATTGTTGATATTTACAGTTCATTTGAATATTTACTTTTTTACTTTCGGTACTTAAGTAGGTTTTAAATCGGATACTTTTGTACTTTTACTCAAGTGATGTTTGAATGGAGGACTTTCAACTTTTACTGGATTCATTTTTTACTTGAGTATAACTTTTGAGTACTTTTACCACCCCTGTTATTGACCCCCCAGAGCCACGTGGAGCACTTTTATCATGGATGAATGCATTTTATGGACTTCAAAACATACACGGCCATTCACTGGCATTGACAACACAATTTAAGATATAAGGTACATATAAAATAATATCTTGGTATTAGGGAATATATCTTGAATTAAGTTTTTTTTTTTTTTTACAGATAATTGGGAATTTTTATTATTATTTTGTATTATTTGTATAATTCTGGACATAACCTCTGAAGTCAAGTACTAATATCTTATTCAAATTTACATCTAAAGTAAATCCATTTTATCGTAAGATATTTTTAAATGGAAAAACGTATTTCATAAATGAAAATATCAATCTGCTTCGCCTGTTAAAATCATAGTAGTGTTGTGCACTAGAAAGTCCTCTGATGACTTCTGCTTAAAGTCCAACATTCATTCAGGCTAGAAGTTAGGCTGAGGTCATAGTTTACGACCAGCTGATGATGGGTTAACACACACCCGACACATTTTTCACTGGTGGTGGCATGTTTCTAGCGTTGATTCAGGGTAATCTGGTCATAAATCAGGGAAAGAATGGGAAACTTAATGTGGATATTGACTTATGAATGTATATAGCTTAATGTCCTCAAATACCTCATTTGATGAGTGTTTTATTATGTCTCGAGTCCTCTATTGGCAGGCTACACTACGTACACATGCTCACAGACAGTCGCCAGAAACAATACACTCCAAACAGCTGAGTGGGTGATCCTGCTGAAAAGTTGAGCGTAATTAATGTTGAGTGTTTAATCCCCGACACCCTGCCCTATGACTGCAACACACACAGACACACACACAACTGAGAAGAAGTGTGTGTATGTGTGTTTAAACCTGTCTGTCAGCTCTTTCAGTTCCGCTGGAACTCCGTTAAACAGGGTTTTCCACCTTTACAGCAATGTTTGAATCCAGGACTAAAAAATAAACAGAACTGCAGGGAATATGAATGAATGTACTTGTATCAAGCAGGGTAACAGTTTTAGTTAACCATAACAATGCTTTGAATCAGCTATTTTTACAATGCTGGAGTGGTATGCCATATATTTGAACTGGTGACTGAAAGGTTGCAGGTTCAAAACTGATACATTAGCTTTCACAATTGTGCCCTCGAGCAAGTCATCCAAACCCAGGTTGATCCAGGGGGATTGTCCTTAAGTCTATGTTAAATCACTTAGGGTTGCGTCTGCTAACTGACAACTTTCTTATAAGGGGTCCAAGGGCCAAAGGTATTTACAAAACATTCTTATTAGCTAGTCAATTTAGTTAAAAGTAGTCAAATTCTACCAGTACGGGCACTTTGCTTACGACTCTGCGACTGTTTGATCAAGGAAATTAAAATTTAGCTTAGAGTTTCTTTGCTACAAATTCTGACTCAACAAGTCAACACTTTCAATGTCATTTATTTTAAATGCAAATGGTTGATCATTATGAAATTTGGTATGTATATGCAGATTATTATAACAAGACGGTGTAATAAATTGTATGACAATTGGCCACACGTAGTACTCGTAAAATTTCTGTTTAGACCTAACATTTTCCCGCCCAGAGTCCACCATTTTAAATGTTTAAATTTCCTTTTCTTTTTTTGTCTTAGGTCATTGGTCTGATTCACACAAAATGGCGTGTCTATCATCTAGAGTCCATCCTGACCAAACGTTCAGTAACCCTGCAATCCACCTCCAGAGCTTGTGTATTTTAACACAGCCTTGCTAAAGGACACCACCTGGCAACCTTCTGTTTCAGCCGAATAACCCAAAAGAAACGCACAGATGAATGACACTGAACAAGTAAACTTGAGCATTAAGTCCTACAGTAAATCTAAATGAAGCCCAGCAGCTTCATTCATTGCAGGCAGGTCTAATTGAAACACCTCGCCTTTATTAACAGATCAGGTTGTTCTAGATACATTTCCCTTTTTTTTTCAATGGGAATGAATGGAAGGCTTCACCTCTGAATGGATTATGATGGTTATTCAAACATGGTGATGCAGTTTGCTTTTTTAGGAGGATTTGTAATAGTCAATCCAACTGAAAGGGCAGCACAACCACACATATTTCAGAGTGGTTGGGTTTGGTTTGGGTTACTGTCTCATTTGAGAGTGTGTCTGGCCGACAGCTGTCTGTATGTATAATTCTGAAGAATATCCCAGCCCATTCCACACTATTCCATCCCAGCATTCCAGAGAATATGTCTAACAAACTTCTTAAAGTGTGTGATGATCACATGACAGAACAATCACAGACACAAATAGACTCCCATACAACAGACCAAGACATTCCCCAACTATATCCTATAATCTAGGTGCTTGAAACAAAGCTCAGTTTAACACACACACACAAACAACAGTCACCCAAAGGGTCTTTATAACCCCTTATCTGGTGCCTTTACTTTCTAATTAGAGTATCTGACCTCCCACTACACTATCTCTGTAGTTAAAAGTCTCAGATATAAACGCAAGTAAGAAAAAGTGACAGAAATTACAACTTAATGTCCAGGCTCTAGCCAATAAAAAAATGTTGTTCCCTGAAATTGACCTCTTTATTACCTTTCCCAAACCTTATTAAAAAAACACACACACAGCACAAATATTTAAAGAATAAAATGGCATTTTTGTCCCCCATTTTATATTGTGGGTTATTTTTTTTTTTGGTGAAAGTTTTTCACAAGCCTTTTAATAACTATCTCCACACACATACACACATATATAAAAACAGCTTACCCTGCAGGTCTGTGAGCGTCTCAGCATTGCTCTTCTGGCACTGATACCATTTGTACTTTCAGAAGAGTCATTTTTCGAAACATTAATTTGTGGTGTATCCCCATGTAAAACCGCCACCCAGATACAGCGAGGTTCTGGAGAGCTGCAGTCCACCCCCACCGCATCCCGAAAACACCACTCCATACCCTCAACGCGAGGGCACACAGCAGGCATTACCAACGGCACCTGACCCGCTGACCACATCACACATAAACACGTACGGGAGTGTGCAAGGGCTCACAAGAGGACGAGTCGAATTAACAAAAGAACCATTAAGTTGAAAACCATTACACAAAAAAATGAAGATTTGGCCAGTTAAAGATGTTAAAGATAAGTTAAAGATGTGTCCATCCTCTCCCCCAAAGAGAGGAGAAATTCCAGATGTGGCTTCTGTTGAACATGCCCAAATCTCCTCCTCATATTTTGTTAATCCATGCTGGTGAATTTTCTTCAAGGATTCTGGAGTTAAACTAATAGTTCCATATCACATCGATGAGCTCCGCACCTCCCATGCTCACGCACGCAGACGAGTGTTACGACCACAGAGGCATATCCAGAGATGAGAGCGAACCAGGATGCAGACACATACCCCTAGCAGTCCCTGAAATATGTGTGTGTGTGTGTGTGTGTGGCAAGCACGTGGCAGTGCTGGCAAGACGTATATCCAGGGAAGCCGGCTGCGGGATGGAAAAATGAATTAAATCCAAGTTTTTTTTCGCATCAGTTTTCCCCCTCTTACTCTGCTTCAGCCTTTTTTCTTCTATTCCTTCACTTTCTGAACCATTCAGCTCTTCTCTCTCGCTCTCTCTCTCTCTCCACTCTGTCATCTCCTGACAAGCACTAAACTCCGGCTCTCTGTCAATATGAGTGGGCCGGCCCTGCTGCTTTTCTTTTGCTTGCTCTTTCTCTCTCTCTCTGTCTCTCTCCAATTCATTCGGTTATCCTTCTCTTTTTCACTCCTTCCTGTCTATATCTCTTAGCTGCTCACAAAGTTATTCTTTATCTCACTTGCACACTCATATGCTTATTTCTACTCTTTATAACTGTCCAATAAAATCAAAATGAAAGTTTATTGATGCCTGTTAGCGTTGAGGCCATATTAAAGTTACTTTACAAAAAAAAAATCAACTTATATTTAAAATCAACTTATATTTAAAAATCAACAGCATATTTAAAAGTGTAAATCTGTATGACTCATCCTGCACTGCACAGAGTTCTGTCCAATCAGATGCTCTCTAGAATGAGTATGCCCCACCCTCTAATATAAACAGCTGCTCATTTGCATAATATCCTTTCCCTGGCTGTAATGTAACTAAAGCCTACACTGTAAAAAAATATTTTCAAGATTTATCACAACATTTTTTCTTTTGTCAAATCAACTTAAATAATTTATTTAGTTCGGATAACTTATTATTTTGAGTTTCTGATGATTAAATCAATCTCCTTCATTGTATTAACTCACTTTTTCCAGTTCAATCAACTTAAAATTTTAAGGCAACCAGGTTACTTACTTTTTTAATTTAAACCAACAATATTTTTACAGTGTATTGGCTATTTAACCTTCCTAAGCTTTCAAAAACAAAAATGTCAGAGTTGTAAAGCCCACATAGATTCATTGAATAAAGTTTGATTGTTCAGACTGTCCATCTCAAAAAAAAGTCTCCAATTTGTCAATTACTCAGAATGAGGAGAGGGAAGAAATCAGTCGAAAATGACCAAAAATCGAAAAGTTAAACAAAATCGTTTCAATGTGTATAAATAAACACAGTGGTGTGATTTAATACGGCTTGTTTTTCTTCTTGCCGTCCATATTCCCCTGGGTCCTTCTCTTTCTTTGTCACTTTCGTTCTCCCTCATCCCCGTCTGGCACACAAAACGTTTGCATTTTTCCCCATCAGAGCTCTCAGATTTCTGTCTTATCTAATCTTTCAATTCAATTTCATCTTTTTTCATTCAGTCCTTTGTTCCATCAAAAAAAAAAAAAAAAAAAAAAAACTAATTCAAAGGTCTCTGACAGTACTAAAAAAAAGTCCATGTAGTCCAAAAACGTTGTACCGGAGCCACCAGCAGCTCTGAAAGAGCATTCGACTGTGTATGTGTGCGTGTTTGTGTGTTTCCCGCTCTCTAAAAGTCCCCTCAGAGAAAAAAACAAAATAATAGCTCCGCTAGCAAACACAATGAGCCTAAAAAAAGTCTAAAAAGGACACACACACACAAACAGTAGGCCTACATATTCCTCCCAACTAAAAAAAATGGAGGAATGACCACTATGAGAAAGAAAAACCAAAAGACAGAGAAAACCCAGAACGGCAGACAAAAACACAGGGTGCCAGACACCTCACTGCAGCTGCTCTCTGAGGCCAGACTAAAACAGCTGCTATAAAACAACACACACCAACACAACACAAGACATGCACAGTAACATATCATCTATCAGGTCACATATTGACACTAACACACACACATCCGTGGAAAATCTCACCCAACAGGCAGGCCTCCAGTATGTGTGCGAGAGGGGCAGGCAGCTGGCCATCGGTGAGACATTTCCCTCTCATTCAACTCCACTAAACACACACACACACACACACACACACCTGAGATCCGTTACAAATGAGGATGGACTGGTTTCACCTGCCACACTGTTAAACGTGTACCGGCACGGCAACATAAAGCCAGAACATGTACACAACACAATACAGGAAACACAACACAGTTTATCACGTCAAGTCAAGGTGTCATGAATAGGCTGAAGATTAAGTAAAGTCACAGTGAATCACATATATATGCCACAGTTTATTTTGAAATGCACAAAAGACATGTACGATGTTGAATATCCTTTTGTGTTATTATAAAAGAATATTCATTGAAAAGTAAACATTAATGGAGCAAACACACATTCCTGAGGTGTGTTGAGGATTGGAGACACTTAAGCTCTACGTACTTCCTGCAGTCTAACCTGAAGCTCATCCTCCTTTTCCTCACCGCTGTATGAACTACTAAACAGAACAATAACCACAAATTCTCCAAGTAAATGAGATCTCACTGCCAAGACACAAAAGTCAATATGAACTCCTTTCCAATAACCCCATATGAAATTATCTGAGCTATGCAATCCACATTCATTTGTATGTCAACAACAATTCCAGATGAAAATGTTATTGCTCAGAGATTTCTCTTTTAAAGGGATAGTTTATGAAAATGATGTCATCATACTCACGCTCAAGTTGTTCCAAACCTGTATGAGAGTTTCTTTCTTCTGCTGAACACAAAAGAAAATATTTTGAAGAGTGATGGTAACTAGACAGTTGACGGGCCCCGTTGACTTCAATAGAATTGGTTTTTTTTTTTCAACTATTGAAGTCATTTGCTACAGTTTTTATTAACCAAATTTCTTTAAAAGATCTTATTTTGTGTTCAGCAGAAGAAAGAAAATCATTCAGGTTAGGTACAACTTGAGGGTGAGTGATATTCATTTTTGGATGAACTATCCCTTTAAAGTCCAGAAGGCAAAAGGGATTAATAACAAAAACGTATATCAACTTAAAACATCTGGTGGTCTTCAGTTATATATTAAAAAATACTTTATTGGAATGGTGTAGCACTACAGTAGGTGACTTTTGTGGCACTTACCAACACACACACACACACACACACACTAAAAATGAAGAAGGATGAAGTAAAATGTCTAATGTAAAACCTAATTATATCTGAAAAATCAAGTAATTATGCCTGAAATACTCTTATAAGCAGCAAGGGAATACACAGACCTATATCAATATTTATACATTATATAGGGCTATAAAGACATCTAGACAGGAGATAGGGCTAAAAAAAATTTGAGAAACCTGGGAAAAACGGTAGTGTTGACAGGTATGCACATCACATCCATGTCGTCAAGCTCAGTTTGAGCCTGTGCTGTGTGCTAGACCATCAGGAAGTGAGTGCTTCTAATTGACTTTTCTCCATTGAAGTCTATGGGGTCGCTGTGTCCATTTCTTTTACTATACTATGGGTTTGAATCGTCATACGTCACAAAACATCAGCGATTGATTATGGCAGATCCAAAGTGGCTCTGAGCAGATTCAATAGTTTTAAACTTCAACAGAGTATACCCGCCTACAAGAAAGTTAACGCTTGTCAATGGATCGAGGCCAGACTGGTGGGACCAGGCTAACTAATTTTCATGCATTGGATTTCATGCCTTTCATGCATTCGATTTAAACTTTAAGAGTGTATTCATTGAAAATAATATGAAATATTATACCATGAAATCCCCTCAAAATGCTTAATATTAAAGAATAAATATTACTGAAACAAAATACAAAGTACATTCACTTCATTAAAAAAAATATGCTTGTTGTCTTCGGTCTGTTCCGATGCAAAGGATCACACTTGTGTGACTTCTAACTAAGTGAGGAATAATAGAGGGTTAACATACCTATGGAGATGTAAAATTAGAAACAAATAAGAGTTCTCCATTTAATCTCACCTAATGATACCAATGTTACAAATTACGACCAATAACCATTAAATTATTTTCAGTAATTAACATATTTGTTTTTATCTATACCAATTTGTATAAAACAGAAAATTAAAACTATATTACTACATGCACACATCAATTCACTTGAATTTTAATACGATTACCTATATCCTAAAACAAGTAGAAATAAGCATCCAATTTCAGCAGATAAATATCCAATAATGCCCAATTATAATAGCAATATAAAAAAATAAAACAGATATGATGCTGATATATTGTGCATCCATTACTTTATCCAAACGAAACACAAACAGCACTATTGAGCCCTGTGTTTAAAAAGACTGGAGCTGTGAAAGCTACATGAGCAGCAGATGTTTGATCTGCACACGCTCTGATATAAATCTCCCTTTAATCTCCTCACACACAAACACGCTTGATTCATCTAGCAACACATGCTGATGGAACAAATACTAAACTCATGGGTCACACATCTGCTCTGACAGAGCCCTCAAAAATAATGCTTAATGCAAAAACCAATCATATAATTTTGAACACATCATATATGTCAGCATCCTAGTAAGAGCACACATGCACATTTATTAAAGTCTGTCCCCTGCTGGTCACTTAAGAAATAGCCCACATACACACAACTCCTCGAAAGTATGAATGAAAGCTCAAAGCTAGCACAATATAAACACTGCTACATCTGAATATGTATAAAGTGTGCTGAGGCCTCAGTGAGCACACGGCGACACAGAGACGGAAGATAACAGGAGACCTGACAACACCATTTGGTCCCAAGAGCTTTAGATAGCAGAACACAGTCTAGACCGACTTTAATCTGCCTCTCCTGTGTGTGTGTGTGTGTGTGTGTGTGTGTGTGTGTGTGTGTGTGTGTGTGTGTGTGTGTGTGTGTAAAACTACTCTTCTTTAAGCTGGTTAATTTTAGCTGTAATCCTCAGCAAAGCCATTGACCAATAGGCAACAAACCTGAAGCAAAACCAGTGAGTTGTAGTGACATTAAACGACCAACAGATGGAAGCACTACAGCACAACCCAATGAGTGTTTCAGAAATTCACGTGTTTGCATGTAGGTAGACTGTGCCTGAAACCTGCAGCAAGAAAAAAAAAAAAAAGCTTGAATATTATATAAAATACACACAAAAAAAAAATTATTCTGTCATCATTCACTAACTCTTATATCAATCCAAACTTGTATAACTTTATTTCTTCATAAAAGAAAGTAAAAAAAAGGACAAAAAAGAAGATATTTGAGGAATTTTGAGCTTTGGTGACCATTGACTTCCATTGTATGGACAAAGAACACTGCGGATAATTCTCAGAATATCTTTTATGTTCCACAGAAGTCGAACAATGACAGAATTAAATTTTTTAACTATTACTTCATATATTACCAAGTATTATAGTTAAATACTGTGTAAAACATGTTATAAGTTTATTACACCATTGCTGAACTCCACGTCCAAGTGATCTGAGGGCGCGGGCACTTTGTGGCTGTGGTTACAAGAGGTAAAAACGATATAAATACTGTTCGTTTTTCTCACACAAACCGCTCGTTTCGTGTCTTAGGCCATCAGTGTGTACTTAAATTTATGAGTCATTAAATCATGTTTAATTTGGACTTCTCTGTGCATGCTCTTTGAGGTGGACCCCATAGACTATATGATTGACAGACAAGAACAGTTTGACCTAAAAATATCAAAATTGAAAATACTGTGGAAACAAAGACACCTACATCCCTTCAGGTAAGCTAAAACATACCAAAAATTAATTTCAAAGTGAACATTGAACAATCCCTTTAATAAATTATCAATATATTTAATCTGTTAAATGTAGACAGATGTATCGTTTGTGGTTTGTGATAATCACACAATCCTATGTGTGGGGGGTTAGGTGAAATATATAAAACTAGGCTAATAACTCACAAATGTCTTCTTATGCTTATAGCAAACACTCATGATTAAATGTCTATCAACAAATCAGCATTTAAATCATGAAATATTCACTAGGTCAAGTCTTTCTATTAGTCAGAAAGTCTGCTGCTTTAGATTTATGACACAGACAGGCAGAGACAAAAACTCGCATTTACAGTACACTAATCTATTTTCAAGGATAATGATGTCAAATCATAACACAATTGGCATGCATAATGGGATTTGAGTTACATGCATGAAAGGAAGTCTAAGAGGCATCACACCTGTTCTACATGAAGACCAGAGAGATTAGAGCAGAAACTCAACACAGACCAGATGTGCCGACATGAACATATTAGACACACACACACAAATGTAATTATTCAGCAGGGACGCATTAAATGATAAAAAAATGACAATAAAGACTTTTATAATGTTACAAAAGATAAACATTGATAATCTTGAGCAGAAAATCTGCATATTAGAATGAAAACTTGTAAATGTTATATAGTCACACAACACAACACAAGCGAATGCAACACAAGCACTTTTTACGCAACAATCAATCACACAAAGTGTTTTTCGGGAGCTTTAGAGGGGCTGAGGGGATTGAGATGGGTTGCGTACGTGTCAGATACCTGAAGATATTTTCCTCACCAGCGTTCATCTCAATACTGACCCCTTTTAAGTCAGCTGTGAAATTGTTCTGCTCTAAAAATACATCCTCCTTGGCTCTGAACGCTAATGCCTGTGTGAATCGTGTGTTTCAGTGCGTGTGGTTTCCCTTCTGCATTGACGAATTCCACATCAGTACAGCTGCTTTAACAACCACACCCCATCGCCATGCCTCCTGGCAACCATCACTGTTTCCACAATCCATGGGATGCTAAGCAACAACTCACCAAATTAAATGTTCCTGATGCTCCTAACCATAAGCCAAATAATTTATCAATAGGGCAGAGTTTGAGGTGCTGTTTTATTATAACTGCAGTTGGAGTGTTACTGTTGAAAAGGATGCACAATATTGGTACAACGTAAAAAAATATTGTTGGTTTAACCTGATTGCCTTAAAATTTTAAGTTGATTGAACTGGAAAAAGTGAGTTAATACAATGAGGGAGATTGATTTAATCATCAGAAACTCAAAATAATAAGTTATCTCAACTAAATAAATTAAGTTGATTTGACAAAAGAAAAAATGTTGTGATAACAAATCTTGAAAATATATATTTTTTTACAGTGTACCACATGGGTTGTCTCGTGGCTCATCATGTATGGCTCATCAGCCGGTATTAGATATATTTGAATACAGTATCAATAGATATTGTATATTCAATTGTTCATACCCCTATTTTAACTTCTACATTACCTTCAGTGAAAACTCACCAACAGTAATCTATAAAAACACAGTAATTTAATAGTATCACTGCATCCATATTTTAAAAACAACTGGCATTCAAGTGCCAACAAATGCCCAGAAGAAGAAAAAACAAAACAACAGCTTGTATACGGTCTAATTAAAATAGCCTACTTAAACCTCTGACTCAAACAGTCAAATCCCATACGGAACAATGCTGGAAAATAGGTCATATACATCTATGACAAACAACATTAAAATCAACTGAAAAAAATAGCACAGCAAACTCAATAGCCGATTATAAACAGAATTCCTCAAATAATAATGTACCATCAACTATACGTTATTTAAGGGTATTCTATTATTCCTTACGATGTCGATAATATACGATCTGTTGATGTCAAGTAAGTTTGTTAATAGTAATATACCAGTTTGGCACGAAACAAACTAAATAAATGAGAAACTAGCATTTCCAATGACGTGCAGCAGTATCGTTTAGTCGACTGCATGGTTTTACACAACCCTACACTCAAACTTTGGGAGTTTCTATTTAGAAATCTATGTCCCCCAGTCATGTATTTATTTGTCATATTTAAAACCTATTTAAAGGGATACTCCACTTTTTTTGGAAATAGGCTCATTTTACAACTCCCCCAGAGTTAAACAGTTGAGTTTCACCGTTTCCGAATGTATTCAGCCGATTTTCTGATATTAAGAAGAATATCAGTAACCAGACAGTTTCTGATCTCATTGACTTCCATAGGAGGAAAAATCTGGTTACTGATTTTCTTCTTAATATCAGAAAATCGGCTGAATACATTCGGAAACGGTAAAACCCAACTGTTTAACTCTGGGGGAGTGGTGAAATGAGCCTATTTCCAAAAAAGTGGAACATCCCTTTAATAAAGAATTTAAAAAAGGAGTAAAAGCTAATAATAAAGCTCTGGGAAAACCTGGATATTCATGGGTTAACCAATTTTTTTTAAAAGTCACATCTGGCGATATTAAATCCACCCTCTTTTCAATTCACTTTACAACCATTTTCCAGTTCTCTTTCACCATCTCCTGCTCTCTATTACGCTGAGTCTCTTTTGGCTCTGCAGAGAGAGGGGCTTGTTGTGGTCAGAAATGGCCCAGCGCCCTCCCTCACAGGACCGACTCTCTGTTTCTGACGGGCCCCTTTACTTCACTCAACCCTGTGTAATTAACAGATGTAAATTATAATGTTGGACTGCAAGCATGACGTGTTTCTTCCGTATGCGTGTGTGAGAGAGAGTGTGTGTATTCACATCTGTAGAACTGTATGTGCCGACCCAGCGGAGATGAGGAGAGGAGAGAGAGGAGAGAGGAGCTCGTTTTCGTGGTCCATGTCAGTTCATTCTGCAAGTCCTCTGGAAGCCTTGGGTCAACCTGCCTGAGGTTTTGGATGCCCCTGAAAGTCTGAGGTCTTGGGTCACTGCCCCTCCACAAATCCAGACATGGTTACTACTAGAGATTATTCCTGTTATTATTTTGTATTATTGTCTGTATAGTCCTTAACAGTTAATTATGTGTTTTAATTTGTGCTACACCTGCCAATGTCAAGTGAATTGAAACATTTTATTTGACTTTTTTACATTCAAAAGTAATCCAGCATTTTCTCTCTCAAAAAAATCCTATCATCACCAGCGTGCAATGAATCTTGGGATAGTATGAGGCGCAAAGGATCCATCAGTTGTGTCCTCAATAGCCCGGGAAAGGAAGGCCGCGTTTGAAGGAGCCTTGGAAATGGGACAGCCTTCATCGCGCCAGTATGATGCATTCGGTCTCAGACTGATCTCATGAAGTAGCGTGTGTATGACACGCCAATTCGTATTTGCATTTTTGGCGTGCTATCAAGACGCATAATCGCTTTTCCGCGTGTTTATGAACGCCGTTGACTTAACGTTATATAAATATATGACTTACCTCAACCTTGTCCCTAAACTTAACCGTCACTGGGGTTAATGGCATTTATGACTGTTCCCTTACCATCCTAGGTAAAAAAAAGATATGACTTACCTCAACCCTATCCCTAAACTTAACCGTCACTGGGGTTAATGGCATTTATGACTGGACATTTGACGCGCGTGTACAGACACGCGGAATGACGCGGACGTTAATGGCGTAGACATACACGCATACACGCGGATACACGCGGATAGCTCAAAATGTGTAGAGATAACACGCCACTTGACTCGAAAGTGGCGTGTATGTTTACGCAAAAGTCGTGATGTCATGTTGTTGCATGCAGCTTTTGAATGTGATTGGCTGATTAGACATTTGCGTTAATGAACAGTTGAACAGGTGTACCTAATAAAGTGGACCGTGAGTGTATATATTTAGGTGACCTGGATGTTTTAATTATCAGACTGTTTTGGGCTTTGAATTCAAATAACTTTCATCACTGAAATCAGAGAGGGTCCAGTTTTTATTCTTACAAACTGGACAATCCAAGTGTAAACAATGCGTAATGTTCCTAATGAAGTATTCAGCCAACTGGCAGGTAGTTTTATTTACTACCAAAGTCCATTTACTCACATTAGCTGTGTTAATTCTCGACCCTGAATTAAACTATAAAGCTGGGAATATTCCAGAAGTGCCCTCCGAATCATCCAGACGATGGCACTCAACCATAACAGGAGCTTCCAGCCCAACTCTAAGCAGATAACAGCTCATCTGAAACAGATAGCAACTCTCTATGGGTTTTACAATGATACTGGCTAAATCCTTCTCTCTCACACACACACACACACACTCATGTACAGAACATTTTGGTTTCCTGTCCCAATGACACACATTCTAACATAAACGCACACAAAGCTCCAGACATTATTTTGAAAATAAGCCATGGCTCTCACTATCAACCCATCTGTGAACTCTTTCCTGTTGTTTGTAAGGACTTTGCAGAGATGCAGCCTCTGTGCGTGTATAAAATGGATTCTTGAATGGGTGTTTTGTCCCGCAGGCCCTTTCATGTTGCCATGTGAGATTCAGGTTAGCAGAACTGGCCGAGGAGTCACGCAAATGCCGATTACAGATGTGGGCATCCTCCAAAAGTTTGGAGCCAGATAAAAATGATACTTGCAAACATTATTTAAATTTATCAAAAGAGACAGTAAATACATTTAAACATATTTTTTTAAATGATATGATATTTTAAGAGAATATATGATCATGACTCACATTCATGAGGGTCTGCAGTGTTGTGTATGATAAAGCTAATTTCCTGTTGTCTGTTTTTTCTGAATGCTGGTTGCACCACTTGCATTTTCAAATAACTTAAAATTTAATAAAATAAATATATTTTTCATATATTTTTGAATAAATTAATAGATTCAGATACCTGACCCAGTCTTCTTTGTAGCTTATTCTGTCCAAAAGCAGTTCACTGTTTGACAGCCATGTAAAACAAAACCAGTTTCGCTATTTAATTGCAGTATATATTTTAAACCGCCTTGTATCACAAGCATACCTATGATCACTAATATATCAACATGACATCATGACTTTTGCGTAAACATACACGCCACTTTCGAGTCAAGTGGCGTATTATTTCTACGCATTTTGAGCTATTCGCGTGTATCTGCGTGTATGCGTGTATGTCTACGCCATTAACGTTCGCGTCATCCCGCGTGTCTGTACTCGCACGTCAAATGTCCAGTCATAAATGCCATTAACCCCAGTGACGGTTAAGTTTAGGGACAGGGTTGAGGTAAGTCATATATTTATATAACGTTAAGTCAACGGCGTTCATAAACACGCTGAAAAGCGATTATGCGTCTTGATAGCACGCCAAAAATGCAAATACGAATTGGCGTGTCATACACACGCTACTTCATGAGATCAGTCTGTTTTTTCTAAGTAGGCAGCTCACTAGACTGAAGTTCTCAGCAACAAACCTGTGTTAAAAACACAACTGTCAGACCTACACAACAGCTGAGACAGAGAGAGAGAAAGAGGGAGAGAGAGGAGGGCATAGAAATGTGTATTCATAGATTTCAGCTGAGAGATAGGCCTAACCAAATAAGGCAACAAGCTTAAAGAAGAGACTGATCTTGAAAAAGAAAGTAGCTAAACAGATAGACGGAGGAGACAGAGGTATGGTGGAATGTCAGCGATGGAAATAATAAACACCACAGCTCAGCCAAAAACAAGTTAAACATCAAAAAGAAATGATTTACTGATAAAGAAAGGTCACAAACTGCTGCTATTTGTTAAAGGGGCCATATCACAGAAAGCTGGATTTTGGTTTTTAAAATTAATCGAGTTAGATGTTGATATGTTCATGAAGCAAGGCTCCTTAACTGATCCACTCAGACTCTATAGGTCATTTATAAATCATGATGATATTGACGTTTACACATCAATGTCCATTCAGTATTCAGCAGATTGTCATATCATGTAAGAACTTTGTTTGCAGGGTTTGGAGTAACAGAATACATGTAACGGTGTTATGTGATCAGAATACAAAAATCTGGTAACTGTAATTTGTTAAAGTTACGTCAATAAATAAAGTAATCGGATTACAATTACATTTTGTAAAAATGGGAGTACAATCAGGATTACAATGTTTTAGCTAAATACATTGACAGTATGATGCGTGGATCACTGTTATATGCATGGAGACTGCAGATAATCTGCGGGTCGGGTTTAAAGGTTCTCTAAGCGATGTGGAAGCAAAACATTTTTTGTCACGTACAGCAAACGTCTCCTCACTATCGGCTAGCTGCCTGTCCCCTAAACACACTGTAAAAAAACGCGGTCTCTGTAGACACCACAGGCTCCACAAACGGCAACAAAAACAATCATGTCTTACCCGGACCACGAAACCTAACAAACAGTGTTCCAGCCAATCACTGGCAAGAAGTATTTGAGGGTGGGTCTGGGGGTTAGTGCGCGTGCACATGGAGGGGGTGTGTGTGTGTGTGTGTGTGTGTGTGTGTGTGTGTGTGTGTGTGAAGGAGAGACAAGCATCAGAGGGAAGTTTGAAAAATGCCCGACACACGACCAAAGAGACGTCGTTCTGAAGAACAAATTAAAAAGAAGAAGGAGTCGGATAAAGAACGTGCGAAGTTCCGAATTTATATCGGTAGCAAAGCTTTTGAACGATGGCGAGAACTCCGGCGGCAGAAGGGCTTCCAGTCCGACGGTTACAATTATTTCAGGAAGCACGGTAGGGAGGGGGAGGAGATGAGATGCGGAGGAGGTAGGGTCTAGCTAGCCTCCGATTTGTTTGAAAATATTGCGAACGTCAACACCCCCAGGATCGCTTAGAGGACCTTTAAGTGACTGCATTTAAGTGATACAGTAGTACACAGTACAATACAGTAAAACAGCAATATTGTGAAATATCACAATTTTTAAAATATTGTTTTCTATTTGAATATATTTTAAAATGTATTTTTCCAGTCTTCAGTGTTTGATCCTTCCGAAATCATTCTAATATGCTGATTTGATGCTCAAGAAACATTTATTATTATTAGCAATGTTGAAAACATTGTTGCTAATTTGCAGCAAGTAAGTGAGGATAGGAGCAGGCTTCACTCAATATACACTAATAAACTTTAAGAGTGCTGGCCTTGATGATTAGAATACGAAAAATTGGAGAGAGGCTGCACTATATGTTCTTTTTATTTTTTATTTCTTTGGTGTGCAACAAGATCACATTGATAGCCAGTATGCACTGAAACTCATCTTTGCAAATAAAAAGACAAAGAACATATGCATAGTGCAGGCCTCTCTCCAATTTTTCAGATGCTCATTTGAAGCTATATCATTTTTTTAAACAATACAATGCAACCCTGCTGCATTTATTTTCATTTTTCTTTGGTGAATAAAAAAATACAAAAAAAAAAAAACATTTAATTGACATTTTGACATATTTTACATGTCTTTACTTTCACATTTGATCAGTTTAATGCATTCTTGCTGTTGCTGAATAAAAGTATTCATTTCTATCAAAAATGACTGAGCCCAAACTTTTGAACTGTAGTATGCATTTGCATCTATTCAAAATCTGATTTCCACATGAGTTTCCAAGTTGGATGTCCAACTTAAGTGTTGTTTTATTGCCTGTGTTCAGGCATTGGATTCCAACCACGGGTCATTCGTAGTTTTTTTTCTACTTTTTATCTTTTAAGACATGTCTATATATAAAAGTCTATATATAAAAGAGAAAACAGAAAATTTTAACTAAATTATGTACATTTTTAAATCAAAAAAAATGTTGATAAATATATCAGCCGGCCTCGGAGAACAAATAAACTGCTGAAAATTGTAGAATACGAGCTGTTACATAATTTAAACGTGAATTCTCGTGGATAACTAATGAAGAATATGACAGGATCGGGCAGACCGGAGAGCATTCCTCCCTGCCCTCGGGCTGCTGTTACCCGCTCGAATTATCTCTCCATCAGCCGCTCTAGCGAGGCAAGTCCTAGGCTCCAATCCCAGCCTGCCTGGACTTGCTTCCCTAGGGGAAAACATCTTATCCCATAACACAGACTCAGAGAGAGGGATGTTTGTGTTTATAGGGCAAGGGTTGCTTGCATGCTTAATCATATAGAGAACTTGAGCCTATCAAACGGTGTAACATTGATAAACATGATGCTGAGGTTGCTGACAAGTTTGCAAGTTGTTAAGTTGACAAACCAATAAACTCAGAATATCCAAACAATATCCAAAGGGTTGACAGCACATGGACTGTATTTGACCTTGTTCCACCATCTATACCCAGAAGAATAAAAACAACACCGGTGGTGCTTCAGTCATGAACACATCTGTGTTTTTTGGACAAATCATTTATGTTAACAAATTGTTTTCGTTTATTAATTCTTTCATCCACTAAAGAAGAATTCCATTCGTTGGACGTATTGAACGAATATGCTCCCTTCGTGTTTTGAGTCTGAACAAGATAGCATTGAACAAGTTTTGTGGGGAAACTCAATGAACGGTAACACTTAAGTTTAGGGTCCAATTCTCACAATTAATAGCTGTTTATTAGCATGCATAGGCTATTACTAGGATATTGGGTGTTTATTAGCACTTATAAGCTCATATTCTGCATGACCCATAATTCAACATCCCTAATCCTATACACCCAAACATAACAACAACCCTAATAAGCAGTAATTAGGGTTTTTTGAGGCAAAAGTATTTGAGAATAGTGTGTCCCAATGAACAAAGCATGAAAGAAATGAATTGAGGCATACTGAAGAACAAGGATCTCCAGACTGAATGATAGATCGGCAAATGAATTAAAATTGGGACAATTTATGCAAACTTGTAACCACATACAATGACTAAATATGTTTCTGGCATTCACAACCCATAGGCTATTATAAACTTATTGCTTGATAAATATCAATAAGTTTGCAGAATTGTGTGTAATAAATGAGCAATTTCCAATGATGCTTAAACACTATTTTTAAAGTCTCTTAGTCCACTGTAAAAAAAATAAATAAATAAGTTTGTTTTTCAAATAAATGCAACAAAAATTACTGTATGTTTTGGCCAGGAATCAATCAGGTTTTTTTAATGAATATGAATGAATCCGTTTGAACTAATCTGTTCAGTGAACGATTTACTGATATTACTGGTTGAGAAAAAAGATTACTAAACAAATATCTGAACAAATCTTTTAGGTGAGGATTCGAGTCACTGGAATGAACAAACCCTTGACAATGACATCATGGCCACTGAGTTACAGCTAAATATACAGTTTGATCGCTCTTCTCTTCCTTCCTCTCTTTCTCTCTCTCTCTTCCACACACAGCTGTGTACCACATCAACAAGCGGATCTGAATTAGCTGCTGTTTTCTGCTGAAAGAGAGAGTCATTGTGTGATTCTCCTCACAACACAACAGCCCTGCCCAACTATTCCTTTAATTCTGCTCTCGTTTCCCACTCGGTCTTTCTGCAGGGCACACAGGAATGCAATCCAGTGGGAAGAGAGGCATTTTCATCACACTCAAGCAAAAAATTGTCCTCTGCCCACACTGTCCTCACAGGAATGGCAAGTTTGGGCTTTTGCTCCGATATTACAATCAAATGTGCGTATGATTTGCAAGACTGAAAGAAATCTTGGAGAAATTACAATACCTGCAGAAAGATGTGGTTTCAGGGTATAATTTAGGATATTCATTATTATATTTCAGTATTTGTTAATTTTTGCTTATTACATTTCTAGCCATTTATAATCAAAAAGAAATACAAAATAACAGAGAGCTTCATCTTAACACCTGTATTAGTGGTTATCAATATACATTTTAAGGTATAAAGCAGAATTTTGTAGTTAAAGTAACTGGTAACACTTTACTTGAAGGGGTGTGCATTAGACTGACATGACACCTTCATAATCATGACATGACATGTTATGAATATGAAGGAAGTTTTATGCATGTTCGTGACAACTACCATTAAGTGTCATTCGCTCAGTTATGACATTTTTAATACCAACATTGTTTGAGATGTCTTTGTTATGACACCTTGACATAAACCAATACATCATAACCTGCCAGTGTCTTTGTCATGACAACTTCACATTACTAAGACAACACAACCTGTCATAAACATGACATAATTATGTCAATTATGTCAATTATGTTAATTAATTATCAAACTTAAGAAACCAACTAGCTTTAGTGGTTAACATTACATTAAACTTTCATTTGGCAGACTGATCTCATGAAGTAGCGTGTGTATGACACGCCAATTCGTATTTCCATTTTTGGCGTGCTATCAAGACGCATAATCGCTTTTCAGTGTGTTTATGAACGCCGTTGACTTAACGTTATATAAATATATGACTTACCTCAACCCCATCCCTAAACTTGACCGTCAATGGGGTTAATGGCATTTATGACTGGACATTTGACGGCGTGTACGGACACGCGGAATGACGCGAACGTTAATGGCATAGACATACACGCATACACGCGGATAGCTCAAAATGCGTAGAGATAACACTTGACTCGAAAGTGGCGTGTAAAAGTCATGATGTCATGTTGCATTTGGTTAGTTTTGACATTGGCTGTTATGATGCCATTATATAACTCTGTTATGACAAATTCAATGAGTACCACTGTAGTTGAGGTCACGAAAAACAGGGTAATAATAGCCTCACGACAGCCAATGTCAAAGCCAACCACATGACAGTTTAACTGAATTTAATGTTGTCATGACAAAGACACTGACAGGTGATGAAGTTATGGTTATGTCAAGATGTCATAAAGACATCTTAATGTCATATTTGCATTAAAAATGTCATTATTGAGCAGAAGTCACTTAATGACAGTTGTAATAAACATGCATAAACCCAACTTCATATTTAAGACATATATCATGTCATGGTTATGAAGGTGTCATTTCAGTCTTATGCACACCCCTTCAAGTAAAGTGTTACCAAGTAACTTAAAATATAATTTCACCTAATGAAACATATGATTATAAGTTGTAAAATATGCACAGACACCAGCATGTGTAGTATATATTTGAAAATATGCTAAATTTGGCAAACTGTTTACAGAGGCTTGCTCATAAGAATACTACATAAGTACTAGTTAAAGAAAAAATGTATAATATGAAGTATAATATGTTGCAGAATACTAAATTCAACCACCCCAATATACCATCATTTTACAATAGTAACTGTAAAAGTGACTAGTATTTTGTGGTAAATGTTTCTAAGTAATACTGTAGTGTGACTAACCCAACTTAAACCATGTACACAAGCATGCTTGCAAAAAAAAAAAAACATGCTCATGATGAGTCAATTAAGTCACATGAGCTGCTGGAAAAGATAGTTGGACATGCAGGGTCACTGGGTCACTGTCATGGTTATTCCCATCAAACACAGTTCACTGAAGGGACTGCAGGCTACCGAGACAGTCAAATGACTAACAAGAGCACTTCTGTAATGGTTCGTCAGGTTCACATTAGGTTATAGAGACAGACACAGAGGGAGAAGGAGAGCTTGAGAGAGAGCGATCAATAAGCAGCCATTATGTGAGTGCTGTCATCCACTAGGAGCAGTGGTGGAGGTCGACGCCCATCTGGGGCTCAGCGTTCAACATTTAAAGCCTACAGCCATCATTCTTCAAATAGTCCCAACAATACTGCAGTGCATAACAGCATACTGCTCACACATGTTTTACACTGAGCCCCTGCATTTCAATACGATGAGTCAGCGATATATCTGAAGGGCGGAGGGTTATTGAAGTAGCTTCATATAGCTCAGTGCGGTTTTAACGTATGTGTCACAGGAAGACACTATATTGTTGAGCAGAACTGTGCGATTAGTTCTCGCCATCACTGTTATTCTCTTCTTCTGTTTCTGTAAATCACTGGCGGAGGGTGTGTGTGTCATCTCGCCCCACCCAGACCCACACTTTCTCAGAAAGGAAGCATTTCTAAATTTGGGTTTGTAGCGTCATGGATCAGTGTGCATCAATTCCTCGTTAACCACACAATTTCCCGAACTCACAAAAGCATTAAACTGGCGTGAGATGAGAGAGGATCTAAAACACTCCCTACTGTGTAAGTGTGACCAATCAAAATCCCTGAATCACCCCTAATCAACTTCCTTCGAAATGATATTTTTCCAGCCATCAACACATTTAGCCTCTGCCTTTGTCTCTTTTTCCATCAATCCATCCATTCATCATCATTCCACCTACAGTGTCAAAAATGAAGAACATGTTCTTTAACAAGATGATTCAAAGAGATGATACAACAAGTAGAATGTGTGTGTGTGTGTGTGTGGGGGGGGGGGGGGGGGGGTCACTGAATATGAATATGATTATAGACATTTAAACCCCACAGAATATTGGATTTTAACAGAATTTTTAACACTTTTATTCAGCAAGAACACATTAAATTGATTAATTAATAATTAAAAAGAGAAGTGACAGTAAATATTAGTTCTGTTAAGCCATTTATATTTTATCTAATTAATTACATGATGTGCGGAATCCAGATTGATTAATGTAATTAATCGCACATCAGATTTGACTGAGAAATTACTGCCAAAAGATCATTTAAAGTCATTGTTGCATTAACTCACCCGTGTGTGTAATACATTATATGTTGAATCAAATAAGATATTTCTTTTTTTGATTCAACAGAGAATTTATTACACACACAGGTGAGTTAAATAAAATAACTAATTTCATTTTTCCATAACTTATTAAATAAACTTGTTAAATCGACAGCCGTAATACATAATGTAACAATTACACAAGACTTCTATTTCAAATAAATGCTATTCTTTTGCACTTTCTATTCATCAAAGAATCCTGAAAAACATTGACCATGGTTTTCACAAAAATATTAAGCAACACAAGAATTTTCAGCATTAATAATAATAATAAATGTTGTGATTTCTGAAGAATCATGTGGTACTGAAGACTTGGCCATCACAGAAATTGAATTTCAAAATATATTATAAATATATAGCAATCAGTTATTTTAAATGGTAATAACATTTCAATATTAACTGTTTTAACTGTATTCTTGATCATATAAATGATGTAAGCAAAGAATTTTACATAAACATTAAAACAAAATTATTTGAATAGTGTAGAAAGAATGAAACAGAAATAGTGAGTTGAGAGTAAAAAGCAGCTCTGGAGGCCCGTAATGATGTTTAAACAGTGTCTAAGTGCTAATGGACCTCTACTCTCCAAACATTCAACCTATTTTCTCCCATAGACACCTAAACTTTGAGCTTGTAGTTTGGCACAACTTCTCTCTCTCTTTCTAACACACACAAACTCTTTCCATACCGCAGAGCAAGTGATCCCAATAGGGCTTTCAGGACACATAAGTGCTAACCAAACAGCTCATGTACTAAAACTCTGAGATCCATTGAGTTAGATCTTCAAGGCTGCAGTCTTGAAATGAATTTGCCATTTTTTGTGATTTTAAAGCAGTGGGGAATCAAACAGTGTTTCTTTGCATGACTAAACAATATAGATCATGCAATAATTAAAGGGTTAATTCACCTAAAAATGAAAATTCCTATCATTGATTACCTTTTCAAACCCATAGTTTGTTCTTCTTCAGAACACAAATGAGGATATTTTTTGATGAAATCTGAGAGCTTTCTGTCCCTCCATTGACATTAACTTTCAAGGCCCAGAAAAAAAAAACTTAGTTAAAATAGTCCATGTAATTCGATCAAAAATATCTTCATTTGTGTTTCTGAAGAAGAAGAACGAAGGACTTACTGGCTTGGAACGACATGAGGGTGAGTAATTAATGACATAATTTTCAGGCCTAACCCTTTAGATAATATAGATCATGCAAATGAACTAATACAGACTGACAATGGTTTTGAATGTGTTTATTGGAGTGCATATGACTGACTGCTCTGATCTGATATTTGTGAGCACTAAATGCAGTCTGCTGATCTCTCTAAATGAAGTGAAGTGTGTTCTCATGTCCTCTTCTTTCCTTTCCCTCCTCTCTGCCTAACCACTTTGTGATAATTGAATCAGGGTTCAATTAGGCATGACTAGGAGGGAGAGCAGCACATTCACTCTCTCACACACACACACACTCGTACCACACCCTCTGAGCACAACAACAGTAGACTATTTTTATCAAGTGTATTTGGGTTTACTTTAGTCTATAATGAGAAAATAATATATTTAATCTCCCTCCCTGCTCTTTTCTTGTCCTAAATATCTCTCTCAGTCTCTCTTTGAGTGTGTTTATGAATTACTTGAATAACATATATAACTGTCTCACTCTATAAGATTATTATTCCACTATTGTTATTATAAGTTTTGCATTGCCACATAATGGATGCTGAACAAAATCATCAACTGGGCCAAAAATATGCATGAATGTTATGTAGGCTATTCAAAAACATGAATTATTTTAAATAAAGTTAGCAGATGTTATTTTTTCAAGCAAAAATAGATGTGTCAGAAGCTTTTTGGTAGCTAGTTAAACATTAATGACTCAAAAAGAATCACATTAGTGACTCGTGTCATGATGCGGTCTTCAAGTGCACGTGGGAAGCTTGGACCCTGAAAAATAAACCTAAATAACTACATTTAAATTCAAAATTATGAACAATAATTAATTTTATCACTTACTTAGATGGTATCATAACCAAATGTTTTTGTTAAAGCAAACTGTGAAAGTTGAGCAATTTTGTCTATATAGATCAGTGCTTCCACCATGTTTCCAATCAACACGGCCCTCCAAATTCCACAACTTATGCATCATCTAGAATTCTTGAGATTCCCATATGTTGGAAACATGTTCCCTGTGTGTCCCATGAATACGACTTCGGTCTGTCTTGTGCTCGAAACTCATATACAAATTACCGACTATGATATTGTGCACTTAAAGTGTAATTTCGCCAATTTTCAAACCGTTTTGTATTGTTACAATGTCAGTACTGTCGTATTTGAAAATTAACAATGTACCTGGACTGAGAAATTTACATTCATTTGTCAACAAAAGTCGGCTGGATGAATCGTTTTGCTTTTCACATCTCCAAAGCTTTCGTGAAAAAAAACTACAGATACACTTTTCCATTTTTTTTGTCTCCCCACCCACGTTCAGTCGGATCACCAGAGGGTTATTAACAAACAGTTATTGCAAGGGTATAGGTTTATCACTGAAACCAGTATCATGATATGTATACTCTTTAAACAGCATTATGGGAAAAATGGAACACTATGGCAACAGCTTCCTCATCTCGTTTCGCTAAACGTTTACTCTTTGAATTCGTGCCCACGGAAACGATACAAGTTGACACCATTATGACCATTAAGAAATGTTTCCTACTCAAGCAAGGTGATATTTGACTCTGGTAAGCATATAGCAAACTGGTGTGAGTGGTGTTGAATGGCAGCTGTGTTGAGGTTTTCCTAATTGTTTGGTAAAAGAGAAAACAACATCCTTTCGTTCTGTTTTCCAGTCATGTACCACTTTTTTTTACACAATAGTTAATGTGAAGGACTGCAGCTGTGGTTACTCTGATAGGACCCCTGTGTGAACTTGAGGTCGAGGAGACCTGACTTTATACGTCCATTAAAAATCACCTTGACATGAAAATGGCTCAAAGCTTGGACCACATGTTTTGATATTTCGCTAGCTAATGCAATGACATTCAGACATTTTCAAGAGTTTAAATACTTTTTAGTGCAAATCAAGATCTCTTTACTAATGCCACAGAGCTCTAAAGCCATTTTGACTTGCAAACACCAGCAGTGTGGTAATCTTTACTATGGCAGTCTTTACAGAACAGACACGCTTATTCAGCTCTATTGCTAATGTTGCCACAAAAAAAAAAAAAAAACATTTCGTCTTGAAGACTGTATGTGCATGTACATTTCTTTCCTCATCTCACATCAAAAGGTTTCTAATAAAAGGGAAGAGGAAAACCTCTGACTGTGAAACAAGAATTATGACAACCAAAAGATCTGAGACATACAGTAAAGCTATTTCTCCGAGTGATGCTGTAATGTGCTGGTACACACCCATTCACACATGGACAACACACACACACTCACATACAGTAGGCTACACACAAACAGTTCTTCTTTCTCTCCTAGTAAACATAAACAGACATCCTGATGAAGGATGCTAGCCTGCTTATATGAAACAAAATATTTTATAAATTTTATATACCATCCTATATAAAATAAAATAAAGCCTAGTCTATTATAAAAACAACAGAATATATTATTTCATACGATGAGATCAATCAATAGTCAGTTAGTTTTACCAATATAAGATATGGTCTTTAAGAGATACTTCATCTTTAACTTTCTATGTAACACAGCTAATCATTCTAAAGAGCGAAACAGATCCAAACATGAATATCGCAAACAACTTTATATTCTTCATATAAAAACTGTCTAGCCTAAAATCAGTCTAAGCACGTTTATCATTTTCACTTACCAAGGGGGAAAAAACATTTATGAGATGTAGGCCATATCACCCATCACATAATAAATACAAAATTAACAAACATTATTGTTGTTGTTGTTAAACAACGTTCCGATAAATAAGTGAATGACGTGTGCCCACAGTGATTGATTGACAGGCTGTGCAGCTGAATACTGACGACGACAACAATAACAATGTGCGAGTGATGTTAAAGTACGACATTTCAGTCTAATATCGTAGTAAATACGTGCTTCATGAACTATTCAATTGTAAAATGCGATGCTTAACCCAAGCTGGCAGTAAAAGGGAGTTTCTGTGGGAATAGCGGTCTCATCTATTTGTACACATTGTATCAACGCTAACTTACTTAATCCTCTTAGTAAATCATACTCTCTGATTAATACAACACCGTTCAACACACAGAATGATGTTTAACTCGACCTTACACAAACGTTTGCAGAGCACCAGACGCTCAGCGCGTTTCGCTTTAGTGAGGAAAGGTCTTGCACTTACTTCGTTTTCTGGATACGGAGGTATTCCAACAAGGCAAAATGCAACTCCATTCATTGGACAGCTTAACTTGTTTGGCAGGGGGATACCGAGAGGGGGATTCGGGGGGTTGCGATTAAGATATGTATAAAAATAAGTAAACTAGTATGAGCGCTTTATATTAAACCGTGGCGTTCACCTATCCAGTTTTCTTCCGTCCACTCGACTCTTTCCCGTTGTTTGCCCGCAGTGCCCTCCCTTTTCCCTCGCCCCGATGCAAATCCGTTCAGTTCTTCCACCGGCCTGTCCCACTACAGCACAACGCGCTGGATTAATGTGGGTGTTGGGTTGTTGTGAGGAGTAGCGTCGAGCTCCCTCTGGCGTCAGGACGCGGGCATTACAAAACACGACGCGTTGCGTTTGCGTGCGTTCGGAAACTATGACGTAGCGGACGCGTGACGGGCGCCAAAGCGCGGTGCGTTCAAGGCCATGAAAACAAAGCCCTCTTTGTACCCAGATAAAAAGATAGACGGGAACGAAAAATACATTATAGAAATTCGGAAGGTGAGTAAATAAATAATGAGTGTGTAGAGAGAGGTGCAACTGCTAAAACTTCTCCGAGGAACAGATAGCAAGTTTAAGAATAACTACAGCGTGCTAAATTTATGATAACAGCTGATGATAGCCTAATACAGTGGTGTTAAATACTTATGTTTTGTTTTTGTTTTTTGTTTTTTTGTTTGTTTTTAACATAGCCTAGGCCTACCATATAGCCTATAATATAAAACCACAGGAAATGCATTTCATATCTGGATGATATTGCCCTAGCTACTGCCTTTTTGAAAGGTTACAACTTTCATCCAATGATGTTTAGCCTATGGTAGCCTACATGTCCAACATTTAATTAACTTTCTATCACTCTCAAGAGGGAAACAGGAAAAAAAAAACAGATTTGCTCACTTGCCATTTAGATCGCATACATTACAAAAAAAAAAAAAGTATTAAATTTTTGACATCTAAATCGAGTTATAATCTGTTTTATAACAGATTAGAAATCAATCTGTGATCAATTTTATTTAATGATCAAAATTCTAGACAAGTCTAAATGTTTATCGCTTATCACAAAAACATTTTTTTAGATATCACCACACATGCAGAAAACCTACATTTGTAGTTAAATCATGTTCATATAAATAATTGAATGACACAAAGTGATTAATTTGATAAATCATGGTCTTACCATGTACTAACATGTATTTGTTAGAGTTATTCTGAATCATACCATGTCTTAATGTTGTTGAATGACTATTTCTTAAAGAGAAATCATGGTAAAAATAATTTTCTCTGGAAGAGTGACACAGCGTGAGACAATTATGAGTCGTGAAATGGGAGCTTGAGAGGTCAGAGGTTACGGATTGGGAAGAATGTGACGATGAAACATGCAGGAGCTTCAGTCTAGAGCTGCAGGTCACGCTGCGGTCGTGACAGATCAATCGATGAGATGCAGGCAAACAGACGAGCAAATGTAGTATTGATTTAAAGGTCGCTGCTTTAGGCCGGCTGTTACAGGGAAAAGTAAAACGCAATGCCGGATTTAGAGTCTTTCTTAGAAACAATGAATAAAAATTGCTCACATTCTAACAAAAGCTTCTTGATTTCCTCGGAGAACTCGGTCTGCTATTTTTTGGGGTATGTTAGTTGGATTTGCGGGAAGACGTTGGTGTGAAATGACTGTCGAGTAAATATACAGTAGGAAGTCGACTCAAGCTGGCTCATTGTTACTGGCCGACCGGAGGCACATTGACAAAGCAGCCTGGAGACATGGCAAACAGTGACCTCACTTAGATAGATCAAGTTAAGAAACTCCGCAGTGGAGTGTGTTAGGTCACAGCGAGACAAAGACAAAAAGAAAACCTTTCTGTTGTACACTTTCTTGCTGATTAAATGGAACTGTGCTGAATTGGAGTGTCCGGGAGCTCTGGAAAGTTTCTCGTCCTCGGGGCAAAACGCACTGCAAGGAGCTGCAGAAAATACAGAGAACGTGGCACCGGGCCCTACCGCTGACTCTTCACTGCTTCAGCCCATGTGGCTATCATTAGAGAGACAGAAAGAAAGAAGGAAAGAGAGGATTTTGCAAAACTCAAAGCTCGTTTTGTGTGTTTCTTCAACACATAAATCAAACAAAGCAAGAGATGTTTCGCTGATTTTGTGTGCAGGCAAGTTTTGAGGACAGTAGTCGTCCTAATAGTGCCAAAAGTAATCTTGTATTATCATATACTTCCCCCAAATTAAAATTCAAGTCAATATTTACTTTGGCAGAGATAAAAGATTTGAAGACTTAGCATATATTCCTATAGCACCAGAGTCAAACAGACTACTGTTATCATATTTTAATGCTGTTTTTCTCTCATTTTTGGTGCTTGTCACAATTGTCTTTAAGCATTTTGGTTTTTTAAAAATATGAGTGAATATTTGAGAAAATAATAGTTGAATGATCTTTTTTAAATGTGATCATTTAAAATCATACCATTCAAAAGTTTGTAGTCTGTGCGATTTTTTTTGTTTTATTTATTTACTTAAAGATAAAAAAGTTCATACCGACCCCAAACGTTTGATCGCAAGGCAATGCGTCTGTGTGTTGCACCGATGAATTCATTCCAAACTTTAATGTGTATGTGTCCATGCTTGTGTGTTTAACTCCCTTCAGCACTCATTATCCTCTCCTACCACCAAACCAGGTCAAATTATCCCAATAAGCCCTAAGCCACAAGATAAGAGGAGATGGAGCGATTGTGATTCAGTAGCTCCATGCCAAAACACAGCCACATGTGAGCCATTTCTCTCTTTATTTCCATCCTTTTTTTCTGCCACCCTTTTGCCTATCGAGCTCTTATAGGTTCAAAATGGTCACAGGAGGAAAGATTGTGAACCTTTTTCTTAAAGTCAGTTTTTAAAAATATATTGTACCAAAGCATTTGCGTCTATGTAGCTTAAGTGCCGCTCAGAATCCTTCATGTGCTTCTCTCATCATCATCATCATCCACGCAGTGCTCGTAATAAAGCCCGGCAGCTAGCTTGTAAAAAAACAATACACTTAGCAGCACAATGTGTTTTTATGTATGAGCTAATGTTATACTATAAATTCAAGCTGTGTGGGGCTTTCCCATTCTTTGAAGGGGATGTACAGTGGGGTTTTAATAGAGTGAATATGCTTCAGCTTTGTATTTTCTAATTGAATACCTTTTTTTTTTCATTAACAAAAAATATAGAATTTGAGTTGCATGAATTTCTGAATGTTTCAGTGTTTGCTCACTTGATGATCATTTTCTCCAGCATGATTTGAGATGTTCCAAAGAGCGTCACTCATCAGTCACATGATCAGTGTCAGAGATTTGATTAGTGACCAGTCTTATTCATTTTACATCAATGTTTCTTTGATTATACTTTATAGATTTTTGTTTATTTCTCAGATTTAAAAAAAATCAAATCCCAATTCCCATGTGGACTCAGATGGTTGAACCCCACTGTAAATGTCAAGGGCAGGAGGAGGAAGTGGTCACAGGGTTCATGACCCCAAGGTTTCTCTGGATCTTCCTACAACCTGTCGTAAATCTATGCTATTCAATCTCTACAGCTTGCCATGCAGCGTTTTGGGTCTGTTTTACAAATTACCAGACTTCAGGCATAAAGAAACCATACTAAATCAGCAACAATTACTTACTCAACTCTGACTTAGAATAAAAACATAACTAGCTAGCTAGGCTATATATAATATATTTCGAGGCCATTAAAAAGCACTGTATACGGTATTTGTGTATAGATATGCGGCATATGTGATACTCTGCCATATTATCCCTGGAGGAAAGACGAGAGTATACTAAAAAGGTAAAAATAACTGGAGTGAGAGGAAATGCTCTGAATGGAACTGTATTGTGTTACACGAACTACCATTTTCTCTATTTATGAGCTGTTATGAGGATACTGAGGCTGTTTTTGGTCATCTCATGGTGCTTGTAAAGCGCTAACGTCCTGTTTCCTCATAATTCATGTGGCATAGCATACATACCAATATTTCCTTTCTCTTTCACATCACTTCCTCCTGGCTAAAGGTGAGGACCCTTCTGTCTAACCCCAGCAAAATATTAAAAAATGTTCACACACGCACAGACGTATGATACTAAAATGTTTCTGACATTTTCATGTACGATTTCAGCTCAGGACAAATAAATGATTGTTTCAAAGTAAAGGTCAAAGTTCAGTGTAAATTATATGGGCTCATTTGAGATAGCATTTACATTTAAAATGCCTCTGTATAATAAGGTAATAGCCTGTTTGATCCCACCGCCAATCAGAACGGCTCCAGGCATTGCTTCAAAACTAGCTGACTCTGTTAAACGCATTACGATCAGGAAAGAGCGTAATCTGTAAAACATATCTCTGAAGTACACCGGTTTCTTCAAAGCCAGACACTCCATGCTCCATTTAAGACCAATAGTTTTACCCCATAACTTCCCTTATAATTTACTTCAACTACAAAAACAATATTTACATTATAAATCCATCCATAATGTTAGTTTGCCATGAGGCCGTTTTGTGCTGCCGTGTGGAAACAGTCCATCCAGATTAAGCAGGGAAACATCTGCCTCACAAACCCTCAGCCATCTGCCCACTAACTGCAGAGTGGGATGAATTTCCCAACAAATATAATCCATAATCCTTGTAATCTAACTCATTATGATACCAAACCATAAAATATCACAATATGGCCATGAAATAAACAACAGAGGCAGAGTAAAAGTGGTGATGCGATGGAATGCACAAGATGAAGAAAATATGAAAGAGACAGAGACAAACGAGTGCAAGACGGCCTCCCAAGCTCTCTCGCTCATGTGATTCAGGGCTGGTGGACAGTGATGAAGTAACAGATCATTAGCTCCAGCTGTAACATCAATAACTACTCAGACATCAGCAGAGAAAACAGGCCCATCTAGACATCACATGCACTCTTTTGTCCTGGTTTTTAGTCTTGCGGTGAAGAAAGGTTGTCCCTCTAAGGACATTGCAAGAGCTTATTGGTTACTTTGATTGGCGACTTATTTTATTAAGTGCGTAGTTGCTCTCTGACTGCTGATCTAGAATGATTTGAAGCTGATATGGCTTTCGATTTCTGTGATCCTTTCAATACTCTTCAGTGCAGAGTTTCTGTGTACATTTGCAATCATTCCCTAGACACATTAAAATGGCTTTTAGATAGTTTGGTAAAAACTAATCTCATGTAAAACGATTTTGAAAAAAAGGAAGCATCTGCAACCCATTTTACTTCGCAATGTGACAGATTTCCTTTTTTCCATTAGCTTCCATTAATTTAGACACGCTCCAAGACTGCTCATAACAGCATTAGGACATTATTATTACTCTGCTTGTCTGTGCTGTGCATTGGGATTTTCTCGCGACTTTTTTTGCAGGTTACATAGATCCTCCAGTAGGTGGCGTGCTTATTAGAACATTCTATTAGAAAAAAAGTATATAATGATGGTACTTTATCCAATAGGAATTGATTTGATTGTCACAAGTGTGTGTTTCATACTACAATAGACCAGAGTAGGTAGCTTGGCATGGTCTATTTTTAGCAAGGTTGGAGGGATGGAGCTAAAATAAGGCCGTGTGTCCACCAAAGCGTTTTTAGCTAACTGAAGACGCTAGACGCTCTGCTGAAGACGCCGTGCTTTGGGCGCTTGAGAGCGTTGTGGCATGCAGTGTTTTTTTTCTGTTGAGACGTTTTGTTGCTATGATTCAGAATATCCGCAGCACAGTTTACTTGTAATTGATTTTGCAGATCATTTGTTTCATTCTAAAAATTTAGTTTTCATCCATTTTGTTGGATGAAATGCTCAGCGCCTCGTTACGCACATGGCGTTTAAAAAAACGCGGCGCTCCCATTGAAAACAATTGAAAACATACGCCAGGCACACGTGGAAAAACACTGGTCAACACTTAAAATCAGCATCACGATTACGAATCAGTGTTTGAGGGATTCAAATCTGCCTGGATCTTTAAAGTCGGCATGAAACTTAAGTTGAAATTATCTTTTCGTTCCTATTGTGACTAGTGAAATGGCTGCTCAAACAAGAAAAAAAATGTATTGTGGATTGTATGGAATGTATTGTTGGATGGTGACAGATTGTCCCGACAGTAAACACACCATCAGCAGACTGATCTCATGAAATGGCGTACGTATGACAAGCCAATTCGTATTTCCATTTTTGGCGTGTCAACACGTATAATCGCTTTTCAGCGTGTTTATGAATGCCGTTGACTTAACGTTACATTACTGTATATATAAATATATGACCTACCAGCCCGTTCTCATCCTTTAGCGTCATATGTGACGCTATATGACAAAACGGCGAAATACTACGCACATGGCACCCTTTATCGTTAATATAACACGCGAACCCAAGGCGTCATAAATCCTTTGCCGTAATATGAGACTACCCTACCCTACCCCACACCTAAACCTAACCTACCCATCACAGCGCATGTTATATTAACGATAACGGGTGGCATGTGTGTAGTATTTGGCCGTTTTGTCATATAGCGTCACATATGACGTTAAAGGAAGAGAATGCGTTGGACCTACCCCATCCCTAAACAGGGTATATACAGTATTCCTTAAGTTAAATTTACTACTTTTTAATACCTTTTTTACTACCATCAGAATTTTTTTAAAAACCATCACGACACTGAATTAAGTGTTAATCAGCAGCAACCTTTCTATTATTTACACAGATTTTGACATTTATAACATAAAAATGGCAAAAGATCTGCTGCGTGACAGGATTTAATAGGGGAAACTGCGAAAATGCGACTAAAACAAATAATTTTATCAATTTAAACTAAATGTTGGATTCAATATAGTGTTCCTTACAACTTACTAAAGATCCAGTGATCCGTGGATATTGACATGCAGCCAGGAATCGTGTTGCCTGACATTTATGTTTGCCTGATTTCGACACCGGAGAAATAAAAGCAATATAGACCTAAACATAAAGCAAATTTGCCTGTGAATGCTTTATATAAATACAATATAGGCAGGTCTAAATCCGGGTGATCACAGATGATGTCGATCGACCATTGTATATGGCGTCAGCATCAAACATAGACAGAGACGAAAGATCTTTGATTGTGCCCAGATAAGCTAAAGCCCATATTTAAATGGACTAACGCAAACACAGAATAGGACATCTGGTAGTCTGAAAAAAATAATACCTAATTTTTTAAAAATAATACCTCTCAGACTACATTTAACACTTTTAATGGCCTTAAATTTGACAATTTTGATTTATCACTTTTTAATACTTTTTAAAACCCCGCGGACACCCTGCTAAACCTAGCCGTCACTGGGGTTAATACCGTTTATGAGTCTTCCCCTACCATCCTAGGAAAAAAAATATCGCTCCCCAGATGTAGATCTACATTTTGCTTTGTTTCGCTCGGACATTTAACGGTGTGTACAGACACGCAGAATCACTCTGTCATTTAATGGCGCAGACACGCATACGCGCGAATAGCTCAAAATGCGTGTAGATAACACACCACTTGACTTGAAAGTGGCGTGTATGTTTACGCAAAAGTCATAATGCCATGTTGCCATCACAGAAAAGATGTCTGTAAAGGGAGAGGGGGAGCAAATTAATTGGATTATAGATTATAAGGGCACATGAATTTGAAAATTTGAAAATGTGCACAGGTAAATGAATCAATCAATTTGGATTTCATGGTGACTTTAACCACTACACTCTGATCCCCCTAAGCACACTGTCATCATGTGCCAACTGTCTCTTTCTGCATTACTGACCAGAATTGCAGCAGATTTTTGGCTCGTGGGCCTGTTTCATACATGCTATTATAAGATAACATATAGCTTTTTTGTTTTTTTTTTTGTTTTTTTACAATTTTAAAAGAAACAGATTGTAAAGTAAACAGATTTGAAGGAATTAGCAGGACGAACGCACTTTGCACTTGTGCTCACAGAGCCAGCTACTATTACTGTCCTATAGTCATTCCATACTCCTGATCAATGAGACGACCTTCACACACTCTCACTCTCTCGCTCTCACACACCCACTTTCTGGACTGTATCAGTGTAGGGAAAGTATTTGTAGTGTTTAGCTTTTACCTTTCAGCCACTCAGCCGAATACACTCCTGCACCAATTAGGGCAAAGACGTGTTACTGACTTTTTGTGAAGTATTGATCTACTGTTAGTGGTCTGTTGTTTGGCTAGATAGTCATTTGCCTGCTGGCATTTTTCCATGACAATACATTTACACAACTTGTGTAAATGCATAATGAGTAAATGAGGTTGTATCAGGTCCCTGTCTTGCTGTTCTTCTCATAACAGAGCCACTGCCATCATTATGTGAGTGGCCATCCAGATACTTCTAAACGTCAAACCCTGAATGGAAATCATTGAGGTCAATATTAGATATTATACAAACCATTGCATGGGTATGACATCACCTGGTTGACGTTAGACCCATGCAAGATGTGAGCGCATGAATAATTCATCACAGGAGAGCGGGACAACGGCATGTGACCCGTTTAAACAGAAGGAAAGATCGAAATATTTTGCTAAATGCCATTAAGTCATAGCCCAAATACAAACTAAATAAATTGTCATGTTGTCTCTCTTTCACACACTGCTGTCCCAAAGGAGCGAGACTATTGAGAGCATGACATAATGTTTAGGGAGTCAGCCCAAGGAATCAGCATCCTTGTTTCCCTTTAGTATCACTGCATGGCAAGCAAAAGCTAGAAAGAAATGCAACTGCTTTTACACGTTATTATCTCTATATGTAATAGATTCAGTTAAAATGATTTATTTATTAAATAATAAGTGAGTGAGAACAAGTAATAATAACAATATTTAATAAATACTGATATATATATATATATATATATATATATATATATATATATATATGAAGAGGTCATTTGAAATTTTCTTCTAGAATGATCATTTTTATCAAGCTCAGTTTTATTAAGTTCAGTAATTTCACTTAAATGGCAATGAAGATTACCTATTTATTGTCATTTAAGTGAAATTACTGAACTTAAATATACAAGTTTGATAAAAATGATCATTTTAGAAGAAAATTTCAAATGCCATTTAGAGGCTTTTGCATCTGAACTCTTCATATATTGTACTTAAGTACAATAACTTGTACTTAACTCAATATATATATATATATATATATATATATATATATATATATGTATGTATATACAATATATATAACACCATTGTACTGAAGTGTATATATATATATATATATATATATATACACACTTCAGTACAATAGCAACCCCTACTCTTATGCGCTTTGGGTAAGCACGCAGTAAGACTATGAGTTATCAAGTATGATTTACTTGTCTGGACTTGTTAGTGTTAAAGTGCATTGCTTTGCATGCAAAGCAGAGTACGGTTATTCATATCTGATTTTAAACAATTATATAAAATACACTGTTTAAATCAACCAACCCCTTTATACATGATATGCTGTAGGATTTTCTCAGCATGACAGCATCACAAAGACAAAATGATGAACAAAAAAAGCAATCCACATGCTATAGTGTTAAGGATGGATTTGCTGCTAGAGACTGATGCGAGGATCCTGCTGTGCTGTTTGCTTTTGCCCGAAGCATCACTGGCATGAAACGGGAAACATGTTTGTTCTGCGTAATTGTACGCTGACTGTATCGCTCACCTGCTCCATGCTTCAGCAATCCCTCTTCCGCCTCCTGTTCCCACTCATGGCACAGTATTCCGGCTTCCCAAAGCAGTATTCCCACAGTTGCTTGCCTCCCTAATTAAGGAATCCTAACAAAAATCCACAGACGTCCTTACATTGCCGGGAGGCTCCCTGAAGATGAGCCTCTGAGATACATTCCCTCTCCGACAGCCTGTTATCCAGTCAAGTGCTCCGATGTGTTCCTATTATCTGTGTCACTCTCTCTCTCTCTCTCTCTCTGTCTGGTTGTGCTGTGATTATTTGCTCCAGGCTCTTTGCTAAAGCAAAGACACGGGGTCAGGGCTGCATCTATGTTTTACTCCGTGATGGCGAAGGCTAAGGGACTTCCTCTCACTCGTTTGTTTGTTTCACACTCTCTTCACCTTGCCTTCATGCTTCCAACTCAACCCTCCCTCTTTCTCTCCCACTTCCCTCCTCTCCTTCCCTTCCCCCACTCGTATGGATTCTGAAGGAAAGGAAGGGGGGTTGGTCGTAGTGGTACCATGTGACTCTCAGCTCTGAGCAATAGGGCCCAATCAACTGAAGCTTCTTCTGTTTCTATGGTGGGACCCCCTGATGCCCAGCCTGGCTCATGCCTGAGATGAAGCTTCTGTCACCATTGGCAACCATAGAGCACAGCAGCCGAAATGGGACTGTGACAGACATAATGTTCACGTGAGACTCTGCAACAACATGCTGTGCTGGGGGAACATGCAGCTACTTGCAGTTTGCATACTAAAGAAATTGGGCTGCTTTAGCTGTGTGTATGTGTGAGTGTTTGATTTAGAGTTTTACTGACCTCTGCAAGAGATGAAATATAGATGTCAGTTTAATTCCTACAGTTCTGGAAATTAATAAAATCTTAAAGGTTGTGTAAAACATTGTGCTAGTTATGTTTATTCAATGGAAAAAAAAAGTAAGATTTACTTTTCACTCTAAAATTGGTTGTAAGTTTTACAAATAATTTTAAAAAATGGCAATAGTAGCACACTGAATTAAAGGTGCATTGTGTAATATTTAAGAGGTTCTGTTGCCAAAATGCAATATCATATAGAGTACATAACTGTTTTCAGTAGTGTATGAAGACCTTACATAATGAACCGTTATGTTTTTATTACCTTAGAATAAGCCATTTCTAATTACATACACCGTGCGTCCTATTTTGTGCCGATATATTTTAGCCTTAAAAGGACAAACGTGTGTCATCACTACAGTATGTTGTCCTTCGTACAAAGAAGCTAGCTAAAGTCAGTGAATAAAACACTGACACTATGATGAACAAGTAACAATAATATTTGCAATAACATATCGTTATACTGGACAATTAAGTAAACATAAATTCTTAATTTATAATTGTGAAGATGCCTCATTGTTTTACTGGCTACTCTCTGCTGTCTCTTACTGCTTTTCCACCAAAAAAGAACTGGTTTGGAACTGGTTGAAAGTTGGTTCGGAGTTGGTTCAACTCGCGAACCCTTTCAGAACCTGTTTGTTTTTCAACTGACTAGAGCGCCCAGGGACTACGTCACTGTGTACGTCGCCATAGCTAGAAACGCTAGCAAGTACAACATTACTTTGGGATTATCGCTAACTCGTGTACCAAGAAGGATTTAAAAATAATTGAAATATGTAAGTCTTTTAATCTTTTCTTTTAATAGCCTATGTTATCTTTTCTGATTAGTTATGTACCCCTTGTGGCTTTTTTTCTTTCCATCTATTTGTTCTATATTGTGACTTTTCTTCTTTGCTTATAATGTTTTCAATATAAAAAAAACGCTTGCGCCAACTTCAAGCATAACAATTATAAAGGCGGACTCCATCGTGTTTCTGCAAATGTTTCTCCTGGCTTTGCGATCCTGTATTATGTTCAGAAAAGATGTTTTGAACACAACTAAACCCGCCCCAGCCCCCGACGTAAGCATGACGTGTTAAAAGAGCGGTTCTAGTCCAGCAAAGAGTTGGTGCCACTTTGGAACCAGTTTTCCTGGCCGAGAACCGGTTCTTTGGCCGTCGAAACAAAAAGAACTGGTTCGTGCGCAGGCACCGGCTCCGAACCGGCTCTCAAAATGCTTTGGTAGAAAAGGGGTATCAGATAACGTTGACGACATATTTTCCTGCCGGCCACCGTAACTTCTGTTGGTTGGAATTCATAACCTCGCCACTAGATGCCGCTAGAACTCACCCACTGCCCCTTTAAACATGAAGATTTGAAGTAGAAAATCTGAAAAACTATTTTCTTGTGAAATGTGGGCTACTCCAGTAATATTTTTACAACTTCTTTTAAATGAAATTCGTTACTGTTCAACGAGAAATTATTGATTTCTGACTGCTACTGTATTTTTAATTAAACAACATCACACAAGCAATGGTCTTCTGAATATCCTAAAATTCTGAATAGTATAAGCAGGAGACTGCAGGTTAGCACACACAAATATTCCATGCAACAGCACGACTGGGACTGTGATGGATAGTATGCGACAGTGTTGCACATTGCCAGTTAGTTTCTCTATTGAGAAAGTGGGTTATTGAATCATGTGGAAACAAAACACTGCTACTTGCAGTGTCAGAGCATGCAATGCTTTTATTGCGGCTTAAATCTGAAACTTCCATAGGTCAGCTGTAACACTGTTATAAAATATACCGTCCAACGTAGAATGCACTGATTTATTATTATCAAGAGCATAATATCTCAAAAAAATACTGAACTGATAAAAACAAATACAAAATAATCCACGCAATTATTAATGAATGAGAATCAGGCTGCGTCCAAATGCCTCGCTGCCTTATCAGATATCAGGCAAATGACTCAGTCAGCGTTTGTGCACGAAGGCGCCTCACAAAACTCATTTCAGACTTCTGAGGCTATTTTAATAATCTACAGCAAAATAGAGCGAGCTTCGGTGAAAACTAAACAAATATTTAAGTCATTTCTCACTAGAAATGACATGAGAAGTGGAAAAAGACTTACATTTACACATAAACGGACCATCAACCGCAACATTTAGATGCCATCTTTCTTTTTTAGCCCAACTGTCACAGAATGGAATGCACATGTGGGATATCAAAGCGAAGGATAGATTATGCGATATCGGCTGCGTCCGAAATCACATGTGTATGTACAGTATTTGTTTTGAGTAATTACTCCACCGCCACTATTGGGTACTATGGATATAATCTGGACGTACTACATTTGCATTGTTGCCCTTATTGTGACCTACCAGCATTAGTTGCTTTTACACAAATTATTGCATAATTAGTTGCATTAATTCACAAATCCTCTCCCATGGCCTCATGGGATACTAAAGTGTCCATTGTATGCACACTTCAGAATCTCGCCAGAAGTAGGTCATCCGTGTACTTTTTGCACTCTTTGAGTACTATGCATTTGGACATTCTTATTTTGTCACACACTGTTTTTCACCTACTTCTAGAGAAGCTTGCGATTGCCATTTCATCAATCAGATGAAGGGATGTCAGGAGACAGGAAGTAAAGTTAACATTGGATTCAGACATGCCTTAAAGCGTTTATACACTGGAATGCATCCTCTAAAGGCAGCGTTTTAAAGGTCTCGGACAAAGTCCCAGTGTTTCATGAGCAGCAAATCATCATAGTAGAACAATTCCTGAAGGACCATGTGACACTGAAGACTGGAGTAATGATGCTGAAAATAAGATTTCTAGCAGAAGTTGTCAAATCAAATTACCCATGTAAATACTATGTACTTATTTTAGTAACTACAATTATTGGGTAATAACTAGTACTAATCCTGAACCTACCCCTAAACCTACCCCTGTTCCATGTACTTACCTTATATTAGCAGTACTTTCTAGGTAAGTACACTGTAAGTACTGTAGTGTAAAAGGAAGCGTTACCAAAATCAAAACCTGACAGCCTGTGCTAGAAATCTAATAATGGGCCATGTTTGGATCTTCCAACAGGACAGTGATCCAAAAACAAACAATGGGTCACTGAGCACAAAACCAAGTCCCTGACTTGAACCCTATAGAAAATGAGTGGGCTGAACTGAAGAGAAGAAGTGCCAACATGGATCTGGGAATCTGAAGGATCTGGAGAGATTCTGTATGAGAAATGGTTTCTAATCTCTAGTCAGTTGTTCTCCAAACTCATCATGCATTATTGAAGAAGACTCAGAGCTGTTAAAAGGAGGTTGCAAAAAGTTTTTAATGGGGGAAAATAATTGTTCCCAACATGTTTTAGAGGAAAAATTTTAGAATGTGATCCCCCCCCCCCCACTTTCAATTCTTTTACTTCAGTAAATGGTTAGATTTTTGCATTAAAATAAATATATTATATAATATATTTGATATATATCAAAAGGATAAACAATGCAGATTTATTTTTTACAGCCATCTTTGATCATATTTTCCAAGGGGTAAAAGATAGACCATGGTAAAAGAAACACCTGGGGAAACTAATCAACATGAAAAACTACAAAGAACTACAAAACATGGCACAAGACAGGAAATAACAAGAGTTCACACACACACACACACACACACACACACACACACACACACACACACACACACACACACACAAAGTCACTTGTACAGACAGGAAAGACTTGGAAAGCGCAGAGGTCTGCTTGGTTACTCAGGAAAAAGAAATCCTTGGTCATTTCCCTCTTCCTACATGGAGAAAATCCATGATTACAGAAAACAGAATCTGAGCCAAGTCGGGCAGGCATTATCTGACATACTTCCTCTCTGCCTTACTCATCTGTTGCCACTCCTTTCGTCTTCTTGCTTTTCTCTCAAATACTCTAAAAATTCTTTCTGTCTCTCGCCTGTTTTCTTTGACTGTCACCAGATGCCTCAAAGGAGGGACCCTTAACAAAATTAGCCATTGTTTCACTAAGTTTGCTGAGATTTACTTAGCCTACTCTTTCAGCAACAAGTGTAAAATCTATTTAATCAGTCCACATCCTAACCAAATGCTCCTCTTCTCCACAATGTAATTTAAATTGTTCTAATAATTATACTACAATGACCATGTGTCATACTATCATATCCACCTAAATTTCATCTCTGCCTTTCTCTAATTATAAAAAAAAAATAATTACATTTAAATTCATTATCTGTATAATGTGCACAATATAATTAAGTTTGGACAATTTACAATATTCTCTTTGAGAACATGATGGATTAACCAATGCCATATTCTGTATTGTACGTAATGATGTGGCTCTAAATAATAATAAAAAAAATTAGCCCCCCCACTAGGTTGAGCTAGTGTTTGTATGTAAGTTGTGCTGTTTTTTATGCATTGCTTGTTTTTTTTCTGTTTTGTTTTTTTTTTCTTCTTTTTTAATGCTGATTGTACAGCACTTTGGTCTGCAGGTGCAGCTGTAAAGTGCTTTATAAATAATTAAAAAAAATAATATGAAGAGTTCAGATGCAAAAGCCTCTAAGTGCCATTTGAAATGTTCTTCTAAAATGACCATTTTTATCAAGCTTGTATATTCAAGTTCAGTAATTTCACTTAAATGGCAATGAAGATTACCTATTAATTGTCATTTAAGTGAAATTACTGAACTTAAATATACAAGCTTGATAAAAATTATCATTTTAGAAGAAAATTTCAAATGGCATTTAGAGGCTTTTGCATCTGAACTCTTCATATATACAGCCATATATAAATGTGTGTGCAACTTATGGTAAGTTACTAAATATTTCCAATATAGGCCTATGTAGGTTACAAATAAAATGTTACAATGAAGAAAACACAACAATAACAAACACCCTAGCAATTGCCTTAAATACATTATATTAAATTTATATCAACAGACATGTGAGACTTAAGTATTGCGTTGAGTATTACCCTTTAGTCTCCCATGTAAAGTATTAAAGTGTTAATTTAGCCGTCTAGCCCCATAGACTCCCATTCATTTTGCACTCGGACGATCGCCCCCAGCGGAAATCTGGTGGAACTACAACCAAAATTCGGTTCAATAGGACTTAGGGAGTGGCCAGGCTTTCCGTACACGGGTTTTGTTATTACCCCCTTGGGTATAAGTAGAGTGATTAGGCCTACGTGATATTTGTCATGTGAAGCATTCTTCTTGTATGCTGAATTCTGTAATTGGAATTACTTGTCAAAAAAGTAATAATATTAGAAGTGTGATTTATAGATGCAGATGCCGCTGACAACATTATATGTGATTCATTACACCCTTAAAAAGCATCATCAAATGTCCTCAAATCATACATTTCCTTAATTTAATTTCCTTAAAATGCAATGTTCTGAAAGCAGTTACCTAGATATTTTTGAAGGAGAAACTGAATCATTTTACAGTTTGACTTTTGAATATAGAGATTTTAGATTTATAGACTAAAAAAATTAAATTTAAAATACTAAATAACTTTTATTTAATTTAAATTGGAGAAGAATAAAGATCTGTTTGTCATTTGGCATTTTGTGTCAACTTTCTTTTCTAAGATGGACTATGAGGAAGTTGTTTTATTGTTGTTAATATTTTATTAATCCACACATGTAAAATTTCTTCAGACAAACATGAGAATTGGGACCCACAGGTAGACCTGATTCATTCGTGTCTTCTCTTGCAACCCGATCACACTAAATGCGTCTTTATAGCACGCATGTGTATTGTCGTGTAATATAAGACGCTAAAGTGAGTTTTTACATGCATATGATACTTTCCACCCTGCTGTCCTCTTCCTCTCTTCAAACACCAACTGATTTCTCATTAATCAATTTTGTACTTCATCATCATCATCTTCTTCTCAGTCTTTCTCCATGATCCTCATTGTTTCTTTGGGTTTCATTAGGTTTTCACAGATGATCACATATCCTTATGGAAATTAGCAAATGGCATTTCCTGGATTGTTTGCATGACTAAGCCAGAAGATATACAGAAAAAACAAACCTGGAAAACCTGAAACCAGTGGTTGGTGTGGTATTTGGGTAGTTAATTACTTAATCATCAAAATGATAAACTACTTTGAGCAAAAGCACTTAAAGTCACATAAAGCCATATCTTCTAAATGATTCTGAATTTATGCCTCGTTTCCCTTTTGTTGAGGTAAAATACTATAATTAGACCATTTAATGACAAATGAAGACCAGCTTACCAATCTTGTCTGTTGCTTAAATTAATATCCTGATGAATTGTCCTTCCTTTACAAGCTGTTAGTTTTTCTGTTGCAGATGTTATTACAACTGTATTGCCCAATCTGAAACTAGGAACTATTGGTATAATGATGCTTATCATTATTTGTTTCTTCTTTATTAGAATTTCAGTATATTTTACAATATTATATTACTGCAACATTATTTGTACAAACGTTGAAAATACTACAAAAAAGGGAAGTTAATTTTGTTAGATTAAACAAAGTGCATCTCTACATTTGCACATGTTAAAATAAATTTTGTTAGAGAGTCAGTGCTAGAGAAAGCAATTCCTAACAAGAAACTAAAATATTATTCTCAGATTGGGTTTTATATAGAATCTTACGGTTCTCGACTCACTTTTAAAGAACATTTAATGTCAAATAGGTTCTGTAATGAGAAATGTCATAAATCATCATACTTTCATGTTTATCTTTTTTTCCAGTTATATAGTATGTTTATGAACGGCTTAATTCGTCAAATCTAATTACAAGTACTAATGATTTCAAACTAACCTTAATTAATTAATTTAAACTGAATCCATAAAATGAATGATCCCATGATGAGAACCTCTAAAAGGTTGTATATATGAGACAGAACTCTTTTTGTATGAAAGCTTTTAGTCTCTGTCACAGTTGTGTTTAGTTTGTTTTCATTGGTCTTGTCTGCCTGTCATCATGTCACTTGTCGTCTTCATTATCAGTTCATTTGCATCACTTGTTCAGTTATTCATTGTCATCTGTGTTTACATTTAAATTCTGTCTGTTCAGTTAGTCTTTGTCCATTCTCCTTTGTTAAGTGTGTGTGTACCTCTTCATCTCTTCATCACCTTCTGCCTGCAACATACCGTGACACTCACAGAAATCTACCCCAGTCCAAGACAGCTTTGTAGCAAGTCTTAGTCATTTTAAGAGATAAGATTTTTTTTTTTTTTTTTTTTTTTTTAGGTTGGGAACCATCTCCCCATTATAATACCTCAAACTGAAGGAATTTTCCTTCACTTAAGAATGGGAAATGATGATTTAACAGATTTATTTTTATACTTTAAGATTTTCTAGGTCACTTAAGTATTACTTTAATCTTTTGCATCTCTGTTAGCTAGGTATTTAGTCAATCATTTTACTATTGCAAGACTTTTAACTTCCCCTTTTTGACAGGATTTATCTGACATTTTTAGGATGTTAAATCAAACCATCAATCATTACATTCATAATTTTTATTTTAATTTTTATTTACTTATAAGAACACGATTACTACATGTTTAAGGGAATTCCAACACACTCGTGGCAATTTGTAACGTTTAAAATTTGGAGAACTGGGAACTTTTTTTTTTTTTTTTTTAAAGATTTAGAGGTTGACCTTCATGTTTAGTAAAAAAAAAGGTTGTTTCCGTGTATGGCACAAATTCGTTTGAAAACATCACCTCATAAAATAGTTTTATTTTTAGAAACATAAAACTATTTTTTTTGGGGGGGGGGGGGGGGGGGGGGAGGTCGCACGTCGCCAACATGTCCCTCACATTTTCAGATTTACCTGTTGCTCAATAAGAAACTCGAATGAACAATGAAGGAGTTTACAGACGGAGAGACGAGACGGCGTTAAAATGTGAAGAGATTATGTGGGCGTGTTGAAAACAGGTTAGCAGGGGTATTTAAGAGCAGGACTGCAGGAGTGTGTGCTGTCAGAGATGAAGATGAAGATGATCCACAAACTCAGCATAGCTTTTATCGTCTCTCTTCAAATGATAGGTGAGACATTTTATTGCTTAATCAATGTTTTAGATACCTAATAATTGTTTTTTAACTAACATAACCATTACTTACTTTTTAGATTTATCACTAAGTGAACTTTATTTCTTCTTTTCTAGGGTGTAATTGCACAAATGAATGGTAGGGGAGAGCAGGGCACACTAACACATTTTGGTTTTGGTTCAGTTATTTAATGATTAAGTTAGATTCAGCTTTTTTCACTAGCAACATACATAGGGTATCTACAAACGAACACCTATAGTTTTTTTCTAGGACCTACCATTTTTGTACTGTAGCACTGAAAGTGACAGAAGTGCAAACCTCATGTGTGGGGTTAATTGTAACAGACAGAGGGGATAGTTGTAACACTTGTGTGTAACACATAAAACTGTTTTATGTGTATAGTTTGATATTGTTTGTGCATCTGTAGATATCCATCCATCCATCCATCCATCCATCCATCCATCCATCCATCCCTCATCCTTCTATTATGGATCTATATCATGGATAGAGACATAGATAAGGGCTGCACAGTTTTGCTAGCCTGGCTAACGCCAGACCTATCAAATATTCTAATTGCAATTGAATTAGATTTGTGTGTGGCAGCTGCATGTAAGTTTATTATTATTAATAATAATAACAGCAATAATAATACAAATGAGATTAAAATCAAAATTTTAAGGGTTTATTGCATTCTAAACAGGCCATATTTTTAATAAATAAACAAGTGATCAATACATAGTAAACTAAATTTTAACATTTTAAATTCCAACACTGTTTGTGAAAGTCCAACAAAGATAAATGTATAAATAAATTCTCAAACCTGAAAAGTTGTGTGGCTCCCTATTTTCATTTAATCATCATTGTACACTTGTCGGCTTATTGTAACACTGTGCTACAACTAACCCTGCTGTGTATTACATATTTTAAGCCTAGCTAACAGTTGCTAGGAATGGCTGATATGTTTCAAAATGGTGCTGTGTTTGAGCCAACAAGACAGTGATTAAGGCAATATAAAGTTAGATTTGGAAACGTACACACCCAACTCAGAAACCGAAAAAAACTATGATGAAAATATTTACTTCCATGGTGTCAAAACACTCTTTGTCCAGTATCTTCACAAAATATAATCAAAACTTTCCACAAATTCGCGGGAGAAATTCGTCTTCTGGCAGCAAGAGAAAAAGAGCGGAAACACAACCTGCTTGATCCTGATGAACTATGTAAAAGGTCCGTGTTACATTTAACCCCGCGTTATAGGTTGTGCCCCGCGCTCCCCTAACAATTTAAGTTACCAAATTCCATTAAAAATTAACAATGCTTCATGTAAAATGTGTTTTCTTTACCTCGTCTATTGTCAGTGTGTGGCAAAGCAGGTTCCAACACAAGGATAGTAGGGGGGCAGAATGCAGTGCCTGGCGCTTGGCCATGGCAGGTCAGCCTTCATAGGAACGGGAAACATTTCTGTGGTGGATCACTCATCAACAATCAATGGATTCTGACTGCAGCTCACTGCTTTCTAGAGTAATTTTAATCAACCAATTCTTGCAATTATCATTACATGATTTAAATCATTCAATTGATGTGGCAAATGCTTAACACTTCTTCTTCTTCCATATTCCAGTACAACACTCCCTGTAACTGTGTACCTGGGCCGACAGACACAGGAGGGGGAAAATGCAAATGAGGTGTCCAGAGATGTATTTAGTATCATAAAACATCCAAAATATGATTCCCCCTCTTATAATAACGACATCGCTCTTCTGAAACTGGATTCACCTGTGAGTTTTACTGAGTTTATCAGTCCGGTCTGTCTGGCTTCATCAAACAGTGTGTTCTTCAACAAAACCTCCAGCTGGGTCACTGGATGGGGAGTGATTCGTTCAAACAGTACGTATTTAATTTAACTAAACTCGATAACAGTCACATCATACTGTACTATTGCTATAGTTGATGTATATTTTATCATTTTATGTGCTTCTCAGCTCCCCTGCCTTCACCGCAAACTCTACAGGAAGTGCAACTGTCTATTTTTGGAAACAGACAGTGTAAATGTCTTTATGGTGTCACAAAAATCACAGACAACATGATGTGTGCTGGAGTATTGGAAGGGGGCAAAGACTCCTGTAAGGTAACAAATCCTATACTTCTCTTTGTGTTACTTCATGTAGTTTAAAAGGGTTGTTTATGTTCTACAAATAGTCTATTTAGTTATAATTAAGAATAAGTAGAATGAGTAAAACTTTCAAATAACCTGATAACCTCGACAGCCTTAGTCAAATGGGTTGGCGCGTATGGTTGGGTTGCAGAGATTATGGTTAGGTCTCAGCAGCAGGAGGGATGTAGAGGTCAGTAAGCTGGGCTGAGTTAAGTGGGGACGGAGGGGGGTGACTCTGTCGAGCCCTCTTGAGGTGTCGTGGGCTATTCGACGAAACACTGAGGACGGAAGGTGCCCACGGTGCCCATCGGCTCAATCCAGATGGTTTTCGTGCTGGTCCACTAGGGAGACCACACTGTAGTTGCAGCCATCGTGTGTGCTGACGCGGCAAGTACACTGCAGCCGTTAATGCCGGACAGAAGGAGAGTCACACCACCATATGGAAAGAAGCATAAATGGATGGAGAAGCATAGTGTACTGTAAAGCTACGTCTTAGTTTCGCTTACCTTGGTGAAAGCCGAGTACAAATCAGCAAGAACTTTTAACATCTACTCTCTGTAATGGAAATCATGAAGATCTGGATACGTTCATTGACTGTGGTGAATAGTGCTGCTGGCAACAAGGGAAAGATCTTGTGACAGCTTGGAGAGACAGCTGACAGGAGGAAAGAGACCCCAATTGGGGCTGGTAAGGGTTAGCCACCCTTGTCGGCAGTATCCAGCTCCGTGTTTACAGGATGCTGGAGACACGCGCCCAAGGCTTCTGAGAAATTAAAGAGAAAAAATACCCCTAGAATCTTCGAGAGTGGGGGCAGAAGATGACTCAATGTTGGACAACATGGTTAACGACTTAGGAATGGAAACAGATATGAGTATGGAGAGTAAGACTGGCTCAAGATCTGCAGTTAGTAAAGTCATTGAACTCCAAGTTTGTGTCTGTGGTTGGAGCAAGGTGACAACGGTCAGGGGTTTGAAGGTTCATCAAGGGAAAATGAAATGCTTGAGGGAGAAGGGACAAGGGCCTCGCATTGATCAGTACTTCTTATGAAGTCAGTCAAGTCAGTCGAATGAAATCCACCGACAGGAAACAAACCACAGCTCGCTGGATATCAGCACCCCTGTCATAGAGGAGAGGAGGGTTTGCACAGTTAGTGGTGAACATATTCATACTTGTGAACCCGGTCAGACTAACCAGTATTAATAGAGAAAAGAACCTCAACGGGCATAGGCCTGGAGTTAGATGGCCAAGAGCTTGTGAGAAAACTGCATGGGACACGGTAAACAGATTTATGCTTTGCATTGGAAAGATTAACTGGTACAGTTGAAAAGAAGCTGGATAAATTTGGGGACGTCATTTAGGCATATGGAAGTGTGAGGTTTGGTGTGGAAAAAAGGAAGGAAAAAGTACAAACTACTCCTGGAATGTCTAGACGGCAGCAAAAAATTGAAGGGTTAGTTAGAGAAAGGAGACAGCTGAGGAAGCAATGGAAAAGAGCAGATCAAAGTCAGAAGGAGAGACTCCTCTAAAAGATAAGCTAGCAACATTACGCAGAGCTGAGTGCCTACGGAAACGCTACAAAAAGAAGGAACGTGCGAGGGCTAATTTCTATAAAGACCCATTTAAATTCGTAAAGAAGTTATTCACCAGGGAGAAGAATGGCACTTTAAAAGTATCTAGGGTTGAGATATTTGGAGGAAACCCATACAGATGCAAAAAAGCATGAGCCTATGTCAATTCCATCAGACATACAACCTATCAATCCACCAGAATACCAAATGGAGGTCTGTGCACCTAAGAGGTAGAAAAGAAGTAGAGCAGGCTGTGAGAAAGGCAAGGGCTTCATCATCTCCAGGGCCTGTACAGAGTGTACAAGAGTGCTTCAGGAGTTCTGTGAATTTTGTGGAAATTGATAAAAGTGGCATGGGAAAAATTGGTTGTGCCTAGAGCATGGCGCAGAGCAGGTGGAGTCTTTATACCTAAAGAAAAAGATGCTACAAGCATCAGTCAGTTTCGCCCGATTTCTCTATTAAACGTTGAAGGTAAGATTTTCTTCAGCATTATTGCCCAGAGATTGTCCACCTACCTATTAATGAATGGCTTCATTGACACTTCCGTTCAAAAAGCAGGCATTCCAGGGTTCTCAGGATGCTTAGAACACATCAATGTTATCTGGCAACAAATTCAGTCAGCTAAAAAGGAGAGGAAGTAGCTCCATGTGACATTCCTGGATTTGGCTAATGCATATGGTTCAGTGCCACATGAGCTTCTTTGGGCAGCATTCGATTTTTGCCAATGTCAATAACAAATTTAGTGAAAGTCTACTTTGGAGATTTGCAATTTAGTTTCTCAACTCCAAAATTCAGCACTGCATGGCAATGCTTAGAGGTTGGAATAATGGCAGGATGCTCCATTTCTCCACTGGCTTTTACCATGGCAATGGAAGTAATCATTAGGGCATCAAGATGGGTAGTAGGAGGAGAGCGCTTGGCTTCATGAAGGGAGAGTGGCTGCCACTACTGTTGTAGTCATCTTCAGGACATTTCCTAAAGTAAGACTAACTTGATGCTTTACAAGGATGCTATCGTCCCATTATTCATTCATATTATATATTATGGCTGTGAACATCTGTTGTGGAGATGTGTAGAAAAGGTTACTTGGCCTATCACTAACCTATTCTTCCTCCTACAGGGTGACTCTGGTGGTCCTATGGTCAGCAAAGAGGGTTCGGTCTGGATCCAGTCTGGAGTTGTGAGCTTTGGCAAAGGTTGTGCTGAATCAATTTTCCCTGGTGTGTATACCAGAGTGTCTAAGTACGAGGACTGGATCAATGAGCAAATCACCACCAACCAGCCATGCTTCATTACATTCAGTTCCAGTGGTACTGACGGTGACCTGAGCATCAGCTGTCCTAGTGTGCCTGCCATCCCGTCAAATCGTATGTAACTCATATCCCACGTAAGGTTCCTTAAAAAAATCAGGCAAACATTGTCCACTTGGCAACTTGTCCAAGGACTTTTGTGCATTAGAAGTATACTTGATTTCAAAGTGTTGGACTTAAATTCAGATAAACACATATTTATGTAGTGAATGAAATTCATGTAGTCATTTTCAGGGAAGGTGAAAGAGGCACAGAGCTCCAGACCCAATGTGACAAAAAAGAAAATGTTACAATAATTTAAAATACATTCAAAATAGCCCACACTTTCATCAGATATCATCATTTCATTAGAGCATGCCATTGTGTTTCCTAAATAATGAACAAACAAATGACTTATTAGCCAGTTCTTAATGAGGCTGTCAAAAGAAATCATGAAAGCGAATCAGACTTGGGTATAATAATATACACTATATACGTATGATAACACTTTACAATAAGGTTAATTTATAAAAAATTAGTTAATGTATTTAGTAAAATAAACTATCCATGAGCAATACATTTGTTACTGTTTATGTTCATCTTTGTTAATGTTAGTTAATACAGCTATTGTTCTCAGTCCATTAATTAATGTTAACCGTTAATGTTAATAGCACATTATGTGTAATATACACTCACAGTGTGCTGAAACACTACTGAAAATTCATAATCCTAACCTTTACCTCCATACTGAAATGTCAGTTGGCCCGACAGCAATTCATCTTTTCTGTATCATTTAAATACTGGTGTCTGGGAACCAGAGATAGACAGTAGTGAAGTGTCTGTAAAGTATTAAGTATCTGTTCTTTATCTGTAAAGTACAGATCTCAACTTTATCTTGAATAGTCAAGCATCTGCACTTGACTATTGAAATAATGGCCAGAAGATATGAGCCTATGTTCTATGCTAATGGACCATATCTGTGTAGTCTTAGAAAAACACATTTGTTGTTGCTCTTTAAGGCAGCCATATAAAAGTTTCAAAGAAAACAAATCAAAGACACATTTGACTAATAAAACCCGGCATCATTGTCTTTCTATAGCTGTAGTGTGTGGAAGTGCCAGTCTGAACACCCATGTTGGAGGAATCAGCTCCCTTGTTTCTCCAGGCATATGGCCATGGATGGCCAGTCTGCAGTTTAACGGCAGTCACGTTTGTGGCGGAGCGCTGATTGCTGAACGGTTTGTCATGAGCTCTGCTAGCTGTTTTACCAGGTAATGGCACATAAATATGAAAAGGACATTTGATTAGAGCAATCAGATTGATTTGATTCAATGGAATTATATTTTTTTGTCCAGCTCCAGCAATGCCTCTGATTGGACCGTGATCCTTGGCCGTCTAAATCAGAACGGCTCCAACCCCAATGAGGTCTCTATAAAAGTGATGAATATCAACATCAGCACTACCACAGCCGACAACGTTGCAGTCTTGCAGCTGGCCGTTGCACCAAACCTCACAAATTTCATCCAGCCTATATGTGTGGACATGGGAGAAAATACCTTCAGCGCTAATACTCAATGCTGGGTGGCAGGATGGGGCTCAGGAGCAGGAGGAGGTGTGTTTTGTGTGTGTGGTTTGTGTAAATCCTATGTTATGGGGATAAAATGTCCCCCGAAATAAATATTTTTGGAAACAGCTTATAAATCATACTAAGGGGTGTATGCAAGTATAAAAAAATCATTATGTCTATGGAAAAATGGAAAAAGCTGTGCTTGTCCTGCTAAACCCTACTTTATGGGGACATAATGTCCCCACAAGGATGACAATATCTGAAATCCTTGTCCTAATGGGGACATTGTTTGGTCTATTTTTTTCTGAATAATTATAAGCGATGTTTTCTGTCATAGGTTTAGAGTTTGTGTGTGTTTGTACGAGTGTGTGTGTGTGTGTGTGTGTGTGTGTGAGTGTGAATCCTTTAAATCATCACTAACTGCTAAAATTAGTTTAGTAGAATGTTTATCCTTTTTCCATGTCTTCCAAATTTGAAGTTGTTTTCCTTCTTTTATAGTGAATCAAACTCTTCAGGAATTCAAGACCTCTATTGTGGATTGTGTAAACTCAAGCAACAGTATTTGCACAAGTTCTTTTGACTTACAGCAGGCAAGTTAATTATGTTTAAAACAGGTTTAGTTTATAGTATAAATGCATTAGTTAACTTGAACTAAAATACTTTTAGATCAAGTTAGATTAATGTTAAATTCTTTATATTAATACATTTCAAGTTGTAGTAACATTAGTTAACAATGAACATTGTACATTCCAAATTTACATTAACAAATGCTAAAACAAACATTAGTTCATGATAACCATTTCATTAACTTATTTCAATAAAACTAACCAAGGTTGCATTTATCCATCCATCTTGTTCCACTTATCCGGGGCCGGGTTGCGGGGGCAACAGTCTAAGCAGAGGTGTTGGGAGAATGGGAGGCCACCGAGGAGTTGGGATAATGGGAGGGCAGCCGGGAGACATAGTCTCTCCAGCATGTCCTAGGTCTTCCCTGGGGTCTCCTCCCAGTGGGAAGTGTCCGGAAAACCTCCCCGGGGAGGCGTCCAGGAGGCATCAGGAACAGATGCCTGAGCCACCTCAGCTGACCCCTCTCGATGTGGAGGAGCAGCGGCTCTACTCTGAGCTCCTCCCGAGTGACCGAGCTTCTCACCCTATCTCTAAGGGATCACCCAGCCATCCTGTGGAGAAAACTAATTTCGGCCTTCTGTATCTGAGATCTTGTCCTTTCGGTCATGACCATAGGTGAGAGTAGGAACGTAGATTGGCCGCTAAATCGAGAGCTTTGCCTTACGGCTCAGCTCCTTCTTCACCACAACAGACCGGTACACTGACTGCATTACTGCAGAAGCTGCATCGATCCGTCTGTCAATCTCCCGTTCCATCCTTCCCTCACTCGTCAACAAAACCCCAAGATACTTAAACTCCCCCACTTGAGGAAGGATCTCTCCACCAACCTGATGTGAGCAAGCCACCCTTTTCCGACTGAGGACCATGGCCTCGGATTTGTAGGTGCTGATTTTCATCCCAGCCGCTTCACACTCGGCTGCAAACCGTCCCAGTGCATGCTGAAGGTCCTGGTGTGAAGGGGCCAACACGACAACATCTTCCGCAAAAAAGCAGAGACGAAATTGCGTGGTCCCTGAACCTGACACCCTCCGGCCCCTGGCTGCGCCTAGAAATTGTGTCCATAAAAATTATGAACAGAACTGGCGACAAAGAGCAGCCCTGCCGGAGTCCAACATGCTCCGGGAAGAAGTCTGACTTACTACAATGCGAACCAAGCTCCTGCTTCGGTCATACAGGGACCGGACAGCCCTTAACAAAGGACCCCGGACCCCATACTCCCAGAGGACCCTCCACAGGCCGCCTCGGGGGACACAGTTGAATGCCTTCTCCAAATCCACAAAGCACATGTGGACCGGTTGGGCAAATTCCCATGTACCCTACAGTACCCTGAGAGTATAGAGCTGGTCCAGTGTTCCACGGCCCGGACGAAAACCGCACTGTTCCTCCTGAATCCGAGGTTCCACTATCGGCCGTATTCTCCTCTCCAGTACCCTGGCATAGACTTTTCCAGGGAGGCTGAGAAGTGTGATCCCCCTGTAGTTGGAACACACCCTCCAGTCCCCCTTCTTAAAAAGAGGGACCACCACCCTGGTCTGCCATCCCAGAGGCACTGTCCCCGACCGCCACGCAATGCTGCAGAGGTGTGTCAGCCAAGACAGCCCCACAACATCCAGAGACTTGAGGTATTCAGGGCGGATATCATCCATCCCAGGTGCCTTGCCACCGAGGAGTATCTTGACTACCTCTGTGACCTCAGCTAGGGTGATGGATGAGTCCACCGCTGAGCCCTCAGCCTCTGCTTCCGCAATAGAAGACGTGACTGCGGGATTGAGGAGATCCTCGAAATATCCCTTACACCGTCCAATGACATCCCCAGTTGAGGTCAACAGTCACTTACCTCAAATGTAAACAGCATTTGTTGGGCACTCTTTACCTTTCCTGTGGCGCTGGACAGTTTGCCAGAACGTCTTTGAGGCCAGCCGATAGTCCTTCTCCATGGCCTCACCGAACTCCTCCCAGGCCCGAGTTTTTATATATAAAAACAGGATATAAAAACGTAATCAAAATATGGTCACCCTAGTATAGACCATTTCAAAAGATGTAAACAACACTGGCCCAGAAGCACTTCCTGTTTCAGTTTTTTAACACTACATAAAAGCTGGGATAAAATACAACCAACAGAACATTTAAAACTGAATCAAAGAGTTAAACAAACATCTTTAAGATGCCTTCTTTACATGTGAAATAAAGAAAACAGTTACAAACTGAAACAGGAAGTGCTTCTGGGCCAGTGTTGTTTACATCTTTTGAAATGGTCTATAGTATACTAATATTATTTATGTTTTATATTAAGCGCCATCTAATGTCAGGGAATGAATTTGCATGTTCATTCGGCTCAGTGTCAGGAACAATCGATTGGGTGTGAACACAAAAAACATGTTGAAAAACGCTGGCGAAAAACGCGTGCTGATATTCATCCCGGTGTGTACGGGCCTTTACTCCAGACTTCAGTGTCATATCATCCTTCAGAAATAATTCTAATATGGTGATTTGATGCTCAAGAAACATTTCTTATTATTATGTTGATGCTAGATATTTTTGTGGAACCTGTGATAAATTTTTTTTCAGGATTATTTGATGAACAGAAAGTTCAAAAGAATAACATTTATTTGAAATATATATGTTTTAATTATAATTAATTAATTAGTCATTTATTAATTTAAAGCAAATTTACTGAAGAGAAGTTTATGTTTCATCTTACTGACAAAACTTTTGAACCTAGTTTATGTTCCAATTGTATGAAAACTAAACATTTTCATATAAAAGATTTTTTTTCATTCAATAAAGATTTTCCTCTCTCTCTTTCACAGTGTGATCAAACGGGTCTGCTGATGTGTAAGCAGGGTCTGTCATGGATCCATGCTGCTGTTTTGACCTTAAAACCGAGCATCTCAAACAGCAGCTCTAACACGAGCTCCAGCAACAGCACTGCCTCATCCCGCTCTCTCCGTCAAGATATCCAGACCTTTACTAAAACCGCCAGCTTTGCATCATTCCTGAGAGATGTGGTGGGCTCTTTCCCTCCAAAAGTCACAAGCCCCTCTACACCACCAAACAGCACCAACACAACCCAAGCCAACTCTAATGGGTCACAAGTATCTTCTTCCCTCTCTTTGACCCTTTCTATCCTGTTCCTCTCACTTGCAGCTTTCCAAATCTTTCTTCAAGGCATCAATTGATTTTTTTTATTGAAGGGGCCATTTTTCATGAGTGTGACTGTACATTTTCAGTGTGTTCCAGTGTGTTAATAATTTGTGTAAGCAGGCTTTTTAAATATATTTGCATTGTAGCAGATTCACCATGGCACTTTATGGAAATGTCCCAATTTGAGTGGTTCAGTTCTAATACTGACTATAACGTATACGTTATAGTCAGTTATATTATGACTTGTAATGTAATATCCCAACTGGGGAACAGCTTGAGATATTTGTTTGTTAACATGTTAACTAACAAATACCTCAAGCTGTTCCACACTTGAGATATTATATTAGTGTTTGCAAAAACAGTTTTTCTCAACATTTTTGAAAGAATGTGTATACTATAATATTGGAACTATATTTTTTACATATCTTTTTTGTACAATCGTTTATCTATATTCTGTATCTATTTTCTACTTTTCATATGAAGGAAGTAACTTTTCAATGCACTGTTAAAATGTGAAGAGTGATGTATTTTTACGTTGTTAAAATTATTAAATTAAAATAACAATTTAAGCTGGAAAACAAAAACGTTGTGCATTTATTTGAAGCGTCCTGGGTGAGAAGCAGAGACAAGAATTGCCTTATGTCCTGCAGTGCAGAGTTATTGAGGCTGTAAACCTATGCATTTTACCACTGAATCTCTGTAAGATTGTATGAATTTTACGGGGTGGCTAATTTGTACGAATTCATACGACTTCACTCGTACAAATTCGTAAGATTTTTGCTACGATCCGTTCGACCGAGCCCCTAAAGCCCAGAACACACCAAGCTGATGCCAACGAACTAGCGCTGATGCCGACTGTGTTGTCGCCTCTCGTCCGCTCTCGTCGAGGTAAGCTGCTCTTGAACACACCGAGAGAACTGCAGCTGACTGTCAGCTAGAATGTGCGTTCTGCGCCTGCGTTTAATGAGCCAACTGTCTATTTTGTCCCTTCCGCCAACCCCGCTGGACCTCTATAGGCTGAAAAATCGTCAATGCAAGTGAATGAGAGAAAATAATTATTTTCTAATCCCGTTTGAATTTTGAATTTTTGAATTTCACATCTCCAATGTGAAAGCCTGTCAAATAAAAATCTGAAGTTGAATGTTGAAATTTGGACTCACAGACAATAGTCATAAAGGAAAGCTGCAGACCACTTTTATCATGAAAAAATGAGAATTTAGACACAAAAATCTTCAAACATAGCATGGGAGGAATGAAATAAATCCCCTTTTGAAGAGGCAGTACAATATGTCACTTTGAAAGTGCTTACTATCAAACATTGTCTTTGTAAATTGTTGTTTAAATCACTCACATGTTCTTATTGTTTGCCCTTACATGCTTATGCTCTTTCCTCGCCTCCTATAAATCTAGATGCAGTTTAAATGTTTGTCCACTAGATAGAAGCATAGACAATAAAAGAAATGGACATTACAACCCCATTGATTTCAACAGAGAAAACTGAAGCCTGTTAAAAGCAAAAGCTGATAGCCAGGCATACTGCACATGCTCAAACTGACCCTGTCACATGACCTGTATATCTTCTAGTAGCTGTGAGTAGCAGAGTGAAATCCACTTTTCTCAGGATATTATTTTTTGAGTAACTTATTTGCTTTAAAAAGTCTTTAAAAAATGTAAATGACCCCATACACATCTTATGTGTGAGAAAAGTAGAAGTGTCTGATTCTGAATGCCAGAATCCACACCGGCGACACCCAGTGTCCGTGTTCATCCGCGCTGTTTCATGCCAATGTACAACTGACGTAAAGTTAATAATTCCGCGAATAACTGCAATTACAGATTTCGAACAGAGATGGTAAATAAGAGGAAAAACTGCGGACTGCAACTTTAATTCTCCACATAAATTCCTTCTCTCTGTTGTGGTTTTAAAACAAGATATCTTCCGCATCCTACCTAGGCTATCATTTTATTTCCTTAATAAGAGTTGCAAGGTACAGTATAGCAATATGTGTTGTGAAACATTTCTGCACAATATGTTTAACATGTTGTTAATTTAGTTGTTACTTCACTGTCCCTTTCTAATTAAAAAGAGCCATTCCATTGTCAAGAGATGACTATAGGCCTAATGGTGAACATTTTTTTTAACCACAGGTTAAAAATTTGTTACCCAACCCATTGTAGGGTAAATTATAAAAAAAAACAATGAACATGATAATTATCTGTACATCTTCTTTTATTTGAGGTGTGTGTGTGTGTGTGTGTGTGTGTGTGTTTTATTGCTTTTTTTTTACTGTGACACAAAAGCAGTCGTTGTCAAGGAAGTTTTAATGACGTCATTTCATAGAGACTTTCATGGAAACCCTGGCATGACATTTTTATTGATCTAAAGAAAAGTTTCGTGTTCGTTTAGCCGTTGAACTATTTGAGAATGTGTTTGACCGGTCAAACAGGTTTAAAGAGTTTGTGCATGTTCATTCCATTGTAAATAAAGAAAAAGGTTTACAAACTTGTGAAATAAACCCACTTTAACACACTGAGCCACTTTACTCCACTTGCAAATGTGGAGTGGATTTCCAGAAGTATTGAGGTACAGAGGTACTAGCAGTACTTTCTTATGTGTTGTGCTTTGTGATCTATAATGTATATCTATAAACCTCAGCTCTGTTTTCTGAAATGTGAAATCAAGATTCATTGTGTCAAATTCAGCAATGCCCAAGACATAGTCTGAAATGATAATTCTTTCATCATTTACTCACCATCATGTCATTTCAAACCTCCAGAGGTGTACAATATGGGGTGGCAGTGGCTCAGTGGTTCATATAGGTTTTCTACAAACCCGAAGGTTTCCACCTGACCAAGTGTTAAGCTGTCCGAGCAACCCCAGTTGCTCCCAACAAGCTGGGTGATGCCTTGCATGGCTGACACTGCCGTCTGTGCCTGAATGAGTGGGTGAATCTGAGGCAAAATGCGAAGCACTTTGGTGAGTCTGTGAAAGCGCTATAACGCTATAAATCCATTTACCATTTAATATAATTACTTAATTTAGTACAGATGTACATGTCACGGTCATGTTCGGTTTAGTTTTCTTTTGTTCCTGTTGGTCTGAGTTCTTGTTAGTTTCAACAGTTAGCAAGTTAATAATTCTGTTCAGCTGTTCCTGTTTACTTCCCTCATTAACACTGTATATGTATATTTTTGATTCAAACAAACTCTGGTGTGATTGCAATGCGGTTCATATAAGTGTGAACGCTGCCATCCGTGCGCACCAAACAAGCGGACCCACGAAAAGATAGGTCTCAGCCCACTTCCAGCCACCTCGTGACATGACAGATACTATGTCAAAAAATGTACTCAATTAAACATTCTGGTTTACAATTTATTTTATAGGTGCAGTGTGGGAATTTTAGCGATATCTAGAGGTTCGGTTGTGAATTTGCACCAGGTTTGCACTAAGGGCTCAGCCCACTGCTCACCCCTCCCTTTCGAAGAAGCTATGGTTGCTAAAACGGGACAAACATATCGCCGGCTGAGACGGCAGACTCAGAGAATAGCCAGACTAAGCCAAGAGTGTGTAACATTGTCATTGTTTCTGTACCACAGTCCATTAGAAACCACATCATGGATAAAGTTTACAAAGCCATAGTCAGGTGAGGATCAAAGGTTTCAATATAGGTATAATTGAATATGGAACTATATATATAATAATATAATTGGAGTGGAACTCTGTACAAGCCTAGTCTGGCTTCGTTCCCTCCTTGCATTGTTCTGTACTTGTACTAAACGTGCTAAACAAATCAACTAAACTAAACTAAATATAATAATAGTAATCAGCTGATTGTCTTACAAACATAAGCAGCACACTACTCCCCACATAGGAAACCCATAATACAGCGAGGGAGAAGAACCACATGAAAATATGCAGCTATCCACCTGTTTCTGCTCTAAACAATGGGCGCCGCCATGACGACGATGCCGGTAGTCAACTTCCGGTTCCAGTCTGGTCCATGCATTTTTGCCTTGTGTTTTAGATCATCCCTACATCGCTAAACTAAATAAAAAAAACATTCATCAAATGTGATCTGATCACATTATTTTTTATTAATTCAAAGATGCATAGTCTATATTTTTCTCAGGCCTGTGAGGTTACGCCAAGTTTCATTCATGGGACCAAAGTCCAGTTTGCGCGCTGTCGCCTCCGTCATGATCATCTATTGTTTACTGTATACTTCTTATTTATTAAAACCAGGCGATAGGTTGATGAAACATTAATTGAAATTAAGATACAATTAGTGAAATTAGGACAGCAGTGTGGTGAGCAGGACGGCCGAGGGACTTGAGAGAAAGTCGCGAGGCCGGTGGTGATTGCTAATGAGCAGCACCTGTGAAGCACACCGGGTCTGCATCTCTCACGGAGGAGCGGAGCTATAAAGGGGGAGCCACGGAGTGGATGATCGAGAGAGGAACAGGCCTGCTTTTGTTTGTGTTTTATTTTATTTTGGTAAGCCAGCAGTCGTCCGTGAGGGGCTGCTGGCCGGTATTTATGTTTTATTTTGGGTAGCCAAATAAAACATAAATAGAGACCACGTAATTTGTTTATTTTGTTTAAATAAAGTTTTATTTTTGAATTGTTATCCGGTTCCTGCCTCCTTCTTCCTTGAACCCTGTTACAAGCAGGAAGTAGAAAACCGTTAACGTTGCGTTAGAAATTTTAAAGATAACGTTCAAATACGTTGTTGACTTAGATCAGATGTAGACATCCTTGTTTAATTTATCCGCGTTTATTTGGTGTTGTGGTCTAGCTATCGCATAACTTTATCCAGAGCAGACACTTATCTCGTTTGAGATTTGGCTTGGAAAAGGGTAAAAAAATACACACCGTCACCTAGCCTCTCAGGAAACTAGTGTCAGAGTTGCATGTACCCCATGCACACCGTTTGACCATTTTAAACTTAAATAACAAGAAAAACGAATGAAAACTGACTAACTCCAATGCATTTCAATGGAAGTGGAAGCAGAGAATGTCCGAGTGTATAGACCCTTTTACAGTTAGTAAACATGGTGACGTTTTTTCGTGGGCGGAGCTTAGGTGGAGGCAGAAAGATCCCTCTGGCCGCTTCACTAACGCTAGCTAGCAAGGATTGTTAGCTTGTTTTTTAACAATGACTGGAGAAAATCCGATATTATCTTAATGTGTAAGATCACCCAGTGTCCAGGACCGCGATTGTTATTTCCAAAAGTTCTTTTTAACGGACGGAACCAGATTGGCCGACTTGTAGCCGCCTACACACTCACTCAATGCATGGACGATCTGACAGGATTAACGTACGTCACCTCGGTTGAGTGGCCTGACTTCTTCACCTGAGAAACCGATCGTAAATAGAAAGGGCATATAAATCTTTAGATGCCTATATGGTCCTGTACAAGACTTGTGTGTACGATCAGCAGTTCTGCCGAGCCAGCGCCGAGACCACGACAATGTAAAGAGTGACATTACAGTGCGATTTTAATGATGTGAATATTTTCTAGACATAAAAGTTCCAGATACAGCATATTCATTTTTCATCAATTCTTGCACCAAACATCACAACAAGATGACGTTTAATAATAGTAACAATAAGCTCCTTATTAGCCGAATCTGTGCTGTTTTGCATTGGCCACCTCCAGTTTTCACTTTGTTTTGCCTCCAGCTTGCGCCGTGACGTAACGTTGGCGCAAAAGGGGTCTATTGGGTTAGCTGCGAACTGTGATTGGCTCATCGCGTTTGAGGGCGTGGCTTAGCCATAGGTCAATTGAAGCTTTACTTTTAACGTTGGTTAGGTTTAGGGGTAGGTTTAGGTCTGGGGTAGGGTTAGGATCCGATAACGTCATCTAACTGGCGTTTAAGGGTACCCTAAAAAGGCGGATGTTGACGTATGGTCAAAAGACGTCCCAAGACGTCAGTCATATGACGTCTTGGGATGAGACTGCGCTGATTTGTTCTGACAGGGTAGTCAAAGTTTAGCTGGCTAATATGAGCTGTTACTGTGGCTGAACTGGTTAAAGCGTAAAGCCTTGTTTATACTCGACGTGTCCGCATGTGGTCAAAGGTGCACGTGGCAAAAATGACATGATTGTAACAGTGGGCGCCTCCGCATCACATAGATACCATTTACTAAACACAATAGGCTTTTTTCTCTGATTTTGAAAACTTTTAGCGATCGACTTACATCTCTTCCAAGATCGACGGGTTGGTTGCTTGTGATTATACAGTAACTTACTGTTATTGGTAAGTACATGTAGTACTTTTGAAAATATTAAAAAGTGCAACTGGAAGCTGATAGGGACTGGAAGATGCTGGCTGATCTTGATCAACGGCTTATTTTTCCACCTGAGATTACCACCACTTACGACCAGATATTGTTTTTTGGTCAGGATCAGCACGCATTGTTCAACTGATAGAGCTAACAGTGCCATGCTGTAGATGAGGCATATGAGAGGAAGAAACTGCGGTTTGCTCATCTGGCCACTGAAGCAGAACAGCGAGGAGGAAGAGTCCAGGTTTATCCAGTGGAAGTGGGTTGTCGAGGTTTTGTGGCACACTCTATAACCCGGTTCCTCAGAGTCGTCGGATTCAGTGGCCAAGAGTTGCGTCGCACAGTAAAGAACTTATCTGAAGCAGCAGAAAGGAGCAGCAACTGGCTGTGGTTGAGACGGAAAGATTCTGGCTGGCCAAGAACAGGCCGCCACGCTACGGTTTCGTAGAATTCTTGAAGAGTCTAAGAGTTTGTTGGTTTATTTGTATAGTTTGCATAGTAATTACAGTTATTACGTTCATACAGTACATCGCGTGAATGAGGGGTGGTGTTTGGGCAGATATTGTGTCTAAATGTCAAACTAAATGCAATGTCCTGAAACCGGTTACCTGGTTATTTTTGGAGGATAAACTGCAACAGAATCATTTTACAGTCTGACATTGGAATGTACAGTTTTCTAGACTAAAGACTTTTTTAAAAACTTTTTCATTTCAAGTGGGGAAGAATAAAGATATGTTTGTTATTTGGCATTTTCTATAGAACCTTTGTTTTTGTAAAAGGATTCCTTGGTCTTTTGAACTTTCTTGTAAACTTGATGGACTATGAGGAAGTTGTTTTATTGTGGTTAATATTTTATTAATCCACACATGTAAAACTTCTTCAGACAAACATAAGGATTGGGACCCACTAGTAGACCTTCATGATTCATTTGTGTCTTCTCTTTCCACCCTGCTGTCCTCTTCCTCTCTTCAAACACCAATTCATTTCTCATTTATCAATTCTGTACTTCATCATCATCTTCTTCTTTTCAGTCTTTCTCCATGATCCTCATTGTTTCTTTGGGTTTCTTTCAGATGACCACATATTCTTATATATGCAAACTAGAAAATGGCATGTGTGCATGACTAAGCCAGAAGATATCTGAAAAACAAACCTGGAAAACCTGAAACCAGTGGTTGGTGTGGTATTTTTTCTGTGGTTGATTACTTAATCATAAAAATTACAAACTACTTTGAGCAAAAGCAGATAAAGTCACATGAAGCCAAATCTTGCCTCATGTTACGAAGACACACATTGAGTGATTTCCCTCAGTAGTTAGCCGGTTGATGTCTGCTGCACGTGACTTGCCCTTTTGTTGAGGTAAAATACTATAATTAGACCATTTAATGAAAAATGAAGACCAGCTTACCAATCTTGTTTTTTGTTGCTTAAAGGACAAGTTCGTAAACTTTACGACTTTGTAAACTAAAGTTTTATGCGTATTTATGAATGATTGTTCGAGTGCACCTATTCATTATAAAGGTGGGGGGTGCTAACACAGAATCCAAAAATTCTCGTGACAGGAGCATTTGTCTAAAAAACAACCTTAACTAGGCCTATTCTATTTCATCAGGGACGATCTTAAAACAGGGCTTTAATTGCAAAATACTGAACTTGTCCTTTAATTGCCTGATTAGATGTTCTTCCATTACTAGCTGTTTATTTTTCTTAAAGAAAAACATAAAGTTAAAGTTATTTATTTGTTAGGATCATGTTGCTCTTGTTTTAAACCCGCCACTTTATGTAAAACCGGTTCATTCTTCAAACAAGTCCTTCTTTTTAACTAATCAGATTAGGAATCATCCTGTAGACGTCTTGAATACATGAACACGTATAGTCACGCAAACGGGGGGTGGGGGCATGTAGCCTGTATTGCCCAATCAGAAACTAGGAACTATTTGAACTATGCTTATCATTATTTGTTTCATTTTTATTAGAATTTCAGTATATTTTACAATATTATATTATATTCTACAACATTATTTACAAACTTTGAAAATACTGTAAGGGAAATTAATTTTGTTAGATTAAAGGTGGAGAATTTTTTTCCCCAAATTTGTTTAAACTGTCTATGTATACCAATACATAATTAAAATGTAAGTACTCTGAAAAAGAAAGTATACAAATCGAGTGTATGTTGTCCTCTCATTGCTGTGATAAACACAACTCATTATTTCCAACCGGAACGAAAGATTGGCTGGGCGACTTAAACTTTGTTATTTATTCATTAAAATGCCAATCGTTTCACTTGATAAGACCCTTATTCATCGTCTGGAATCATTTAAAACCCTTTGAACAATTTGCAGTTTGCACTAAAACTGTCTTTTGGACCTTGAACCGTTTGGTTCCCAGTGAAGTCCATTATATGGAGAAAAATCCTGAAATGTTTTCATCAAAAACCTTAATTTCTTTTCAACTGAAAAATGAACGACATGGACATCTTGGATGACATGGTGAGTGAACTATCAGCAAAAGTGTTTTTAAAGTGAACTACTCCTTTAAACAAGCTGCATCCATACATTTGCAAATGTCAAAATAACATTATTTTGTTAGAGAGTCAGTGCTAGAGAAAGCAATTCCAAACAAGAAAGTAAAATATTATTCTCGGATTGGGTTTTATATAGAATCTTACGGTTCTTGACTCACTTTTAAGGTCAATTAGGTTCTGTAATGGGAAATGTCATAAATCATCACTTTCATCATACTTTCATACTTCCATTTAACTTTTTTTCTAATTATAAAGTATGTTAATGAAGTGATTAATTCATCAAATCTAATTACAATTGCTAATGAATTAAAACTAACCAATTCAAACTGAATCCATAAAATGAATGATCCCATTATGAGAACCTAACAGAACTCTTTCTGTATGAAAGCTTTTCGTCTCTGTCACAGTTGTGTTTAGTTTGTTTTCATTGGTCTTGTCTGCCTGTCATCATGTCACATGTCTTCATTATCAGTTCATTTGTATCACTTGTTATATCGTCATCTGTTTGCATTTAAGTTCCGTCTATTCAGTTAGTCTTTGTCCGACCTCCTTTGTTAATTGTGTGTGTACCTTCTGCCAGTCTTATATGTAGCTACCTGTTACCTGCTACCTGTTATTTTTAAAAGTTTGCCTTGGAACTTTGGACTCTTCATCTTCTTCGGCCCTTACCACCATGACACTCACAGTCAACATCTACCCCAGTCCAGACATTTTTAAGAGATTAGAAAATATGTATTTTTAGAATTAGGTTTGGAACTGTCACCCCATTATAATCCATTTCTGAAATAATCAGTCAAACAACCCTAAATTATTTTTAATTATAAGTTTGAAATAAAAATATGAAATAAAAAATGCAGTGTTGAAAAAAAAAAAATTAAGAAAAAGGTATCGGCCTAAAGATCAGTCAGTACATTCACTTGATAACAGGAAAGTTTGCTTGCAGATTTTATCCTCATTTTACCGGAAGAATGTATTTTTTTTTTTTCCGGCTATATGAGCCAAGTGATGTTTGTTGCACATGACTCAACCTTAGAGGAATTTTCCTTCACAGAAGGATGAGACATGATGACTTCACTCATTTCTTTTATACTTTAAGTTTTTTCTAGGCTACTTAAGTAGGCCTATTACTTTAATCTATAGGTATTTAGTCAATCATTTTACTATTGCAAGACAACTTGCCACCAAGTGCTGCAAGATTTTACAGACATTTTTTTTAGGATGTTCAATCATAAATATGTTTTTATTTCATATTTTTATTTTAAACTTATAAGAAGAACACAGTTACATGTTACAAGGGAATTCCAACACACTCGTAGCAATTTGTAACTTTTAAAATTTGGAGAACTGGGGAAATGTTCATGTTTAGGAAAAAATGTTGTTTCCGTGTCACATGACAATTTCATATAAAAACATAACACTTATAAAATAGTTTCTCAACATCAAAAAGCCATCAGAAACTTAAATCTCATTTTAACGATTCCAGATTAACGATTGAACGATTTTAACGATTAAATCTTTTTTTGGATTGCAGTTTGCGCTGGTTATGTATGCATGCTGAGAGTCGCCAACATATGTCTCTCATTACACTTTCAGATTTACCGGTTGCTCAGTAAGAAACTCGAATGAACAATGAAGGATTTTACAGACGAGAGACGTGAAGGCGTTAAGATGTTAAGAGAGATTATGTGGGCGTGTTGAAAACAGGTTAGCAGGGGTAGGTATTTAAGAGCAGGACTGGAGGTGTGTGTGCTGTCAGAGATGAAGATGAAGATGATCCACATACTCAGTGTAGCATTTATCATCTCTCTTCTAACGATAGGTAAGTCATTTTATTGCATAATTAATGCTTTAAGATACCTGATTATAGTTTTATGTTGTATTACACTTTTTTCTCCACTGAAGTTATCACTAAGTGAACTTTGTTTCTTCTTTTCTAGGGTGTAATGCACAACAGGATGGTAACCAGTTTTTCAATCATTTAAGTTCCCAAATTCCTTTAAAAATGAACAATTCTTTATCTAAAATGTGTTTTCTTTACCTCGTCTATTGTCAGTGTGTGGCAAAGCAAGTCTCAACACAAGGATAGTAGGGGGGCAGAATGCAGTGCCTGGCGCTTGGCCATGGCAGGTCAGCCTTCATGGGAGCGGGGGCCATTTCTGTGGTGGATCACTCATCAACAATCAATGGATTCTGACTGCAGCTCACTGCTTTAAAGAGTAATTTTAATAAACCAATTCTTGCGATTATTATACATTTTTTTAAATCATTCAATTGATGTGGCAAATGCTTAACACTTCTTCTTCTTCCATATTCCAGTACAACACTCCCTGTAACTGTGTACCTGGGCCGACAGACACAGCAGGGGGAAAATGCAAATGAGGTGTCCAGAGCTGTCTCTAGTATCATAAAACACCCAAACTATAATGCGGACTCTAATGATAACGACATCACTCTTCTGAAACTGGATTCACCTGTGAGTTTTACTGAGTTTATCAGTCCGGTCTGTCTGGCTTCATCAAACAGTGTGTTCTTCAACAAAACCTCCAGCTGGGTCACTGGATGGGGAACAATTAGTTCAGGCGGCGGTACGTATTTAATTTAACTAAACTTGATAACAGTCACATCATACTGTACTATTGCAATAGTTGATGTATATTTTATCATTTTATGTGTTTCTCAGCTTCCCTGCCTTCACCGCAAACTCTACAGGAAGTGCAAGTGTCTATTTTTGGAAACAGACAGTGTAAATGTCTTTACAGTGGTGCCTCAGATATCACAGACAACATGATGTGTGCTGGAGTATTGGAAGGGGGCAAAGACTCCTGTCAGGTAACAAATCCTATACTTCTCTTTGTGTTACTTCATATAGTTTAAATGGGCTGCAATATTCTGCAAAGTTTACATAGTTATAATTAAGAATAAGTAGAATGAGGGGTAACCTGATAATGTAAGGGTTGAACTTTGACTAATGTAAGGGAATTCAACCTAGTGAATCAACCAGAAAATTAATATTTAAACACAGACCAGTTTTTCAGTTTAGCTTTATTCAGAATAAATAAATTGAATTGCTGATGTTTGTACTGTAATGAAGATGATGTGAGATTGTTTTATAGACCAGGGGTTTTGAAACTTTTTAATACCAAGAGCCATGGTATATTTTGTTCCCCTTCCGAAGGCAGCAAGACATTTTTTTTTTTCATAGAAGACCCATATAAACTGTGTTAGAAACAGTGTGGTATAAAGCAACATGTTGTTTGCAAAATTAAATTGTCGTATTTTATACTGCTAGGTGAAATTAACTTTCAAATTAATTTAATTTTCATGGGACAAGTCTTCCAACCATAACAGTATCATTTTCAATGACGAGTGTTGAGCGTCCATTAAAAAGATTATCGACTAAAATCTTCAACACTTTTCCTAACGTAAGACTAACTTGATGCTAAACATGCAATCGCAAGGATGTCATCTTCCCATTATTCATTCATATTATATACTATGGCTGTGAACAACTGTTGTGGAGATGTGTAGAACAGGTTACTTGTCATTTCACTAACCTGTTCTTCCTCCTACAGGGTGACTCTGGTGGTCCTATAGTCAGCAAACAGAGCTCGGTCTGGATCCAGTCTGGAGTTGTGAGCTTTGGCATAGGTTGTGCTGACAAAAAATTCCCCGGTGTGTATGCCAGAGTGTCTAAGTACCAGGCCTGGATCAATGAGCAAATCACCACCAACCAGCCAGGCTTCATTACGTTCAATTCCAGTGGTACTGACGGAGACCTGAGCATCAGCTGTGCTAGTGTGCCTGCCATCCCAACAACTACTGCCCCTACAACTACACCTATCCCACGTAAGGTTCCTTCAAGTTATAAGATCAGGAAAAAATCAGGCATACATTGTCCACTTGGCAACTTGTCCAAAGACTTTTGTGCATTAGAAGTAGGCTATACTTGATTTCAAAGTGTTGGACTTAAATTCAGATAAACACATATTTATGTAGTGAATGAAATTCATGCAGTCATTTTCAGGGAAGGTGAAAGAGGCACAGAGCTCGAGAGCCAACGCGACAAAAAAAATTGCTACAATAATTTAAAATACATTCAAAATTGCCCTCACTTTCTTCAGATATCATCATTTCATTAGAGCATGCCACTGTGTTTCCTAAATAATGAACAAACAAATGACTTATTAACCAGTTCTTATTAATGAGGCAGTCAAAAGTAATTATGAAAAAGCATCATGCCTGTGACATGAATCACTCGGTATAATAATATACAATATATATGAAGAGTTCAGATGCAAAAGCCTCTAAGTGCCATTTGAAATTTTCTTCTAAAATGATCATTTTTATCAAGCTTGTATATTTAAGTTCAGTAATTTCACTTAAATGGCGATGAAGATTACCTATTAATTGTCATTTAAGTGAAATTACTGAACTTAGATATACGAGTTTGATAAAAATGGTCATTTTAGAAGAAAATTTCAAATGGCATTTAGAGGCTTTTGCATCTGAACTCTTCATATATATACACCATATATACACTATATATGGTAACAGGTTCATAAATATTAGTTAATAAACATGAACTAACCATAAGCAATACATTTGTTTTGTTCATCTTTGTTAATGTTGGTTAATTCAGCTATTTCATATAGTTCACAGTGCATTAACTAATGTTAACAGTTAATGTTTATAACCTATGTACTATTATGTAATATACACTCACTATGTGCTGAAATACTACTGAAAATTCACAATCCTAACCTTTACCTCCATACTGAAATATCAATCGGCCCGACAGCGATTCATCTTTTCTGTATCATTTAAATAGTAGTGAAGTATTTTTACTTTACTCAGGTAGTTTTTTCAAGTGTCTGTGCTTTATCTGTAAAGTAGTCACGTATCTGTACCTGACTAACAATGGCCAGAAAGCCTGTTCTCCCGGTACACTACACAGCTTTCATGTTATATGTTCTATGCTAATGGACCATATCTACTGTATGTGGTCTAACTTAAGATAACATATTTGTTGTTGCTCTTTAAGGCAGCCATATTAAAGTTTCAAAGAAAACAAATCAAAGAAACATTTGACTAATAAAACCCGGCATCATTGTCTTTCTATAGCTGTAGTGTGTGGAAGTGCCAGTCTGAACACCCGTGTCGGAGGAATCAGCTCCCTTGTGTCTCCAGGCATATGGCCATGGATGGCCAGTCTGCAGTTTAATGGCAGTCACGTTTGTGGCGGAGCGCTGATTGCTGAACGGTTTGTCATGAGCTCTGCTAGCTGTTTTATCAGGTAATGGCACATAAATATGAAAAGGACATTTGATTAGAGAAATCAGATTGATTTGATTCAATGGAATTCTTTCCTTGTCCAGCTCCAGCAATGCCTCCGACTGGACCGTGATCCTGGGCCGTCTAAATCAGAACGGCTCCAACCCCAATGAGGTCTCTATAAAAGTGGTGAATATCACCATCAGCACTACCACAGCCGACAACGTTGCAGTCTTGCTGCTGGCCGTTGCACCAAACCTCACAAATTTCATCCAGCCTATATGTGTGGACATGGGAGAAAATACCTTCAGCGCTAATACTCAATGCTGGGTGGCAGGATGGGGCTCAGGAGCAGGAGGAGGTGTGTTTTGTGTGTTTGTGTGTGTGGTTTGGGTAAATCCTATGATATAGGGACAAAATGTCCCCCCAAAATAAATATGTTGGTCCCCACAAGGAAACAGCTTATAAATCATACTAAGTGAAGTTTTGTGAAAATGTAAAAATGCAACCAAAAAAAAAAATATCATAATGTCAATGGAAACATGGAAAATGTATGTGTGTACTTGTCCTTATAGGGACATTGTTTGGTCATTTGGTCTGAATAATAATAGTCTAAGTGATGTTTTGGGTAGGTTTAGAGTGTGTGTGTGTGTGTGTGTGTGTGAATCTTTGAATCATCACTAACTTGTTTTTCTTCTTTTATAGTGAATCAAACTCTTCAGGAATTCAAGACCTCTATTGTGGATTGTGTAAACTCAAGCAACAGTATTTGCACAAGTTCTTTCGACTTACAGCAGGCAAGTTAATTATGTTTAAAACACGGAGGAAATATAATATATTTACAGTTTACAATAAGGTTTAGTTTATTATTAAATGCATTAGTTAACTTGAAGTAAAATACGTTTAGGTCAAGTTAGATTAATGTTAGATTCTATACATTAATACATTTCAAGTTGTGTTAACATTATGAATTATGAACAAACATTAGTTTTTAATTGACATTAAATTAACATTAAAAAAATGCTAAATCTAAAATTGTTGCCCATGATGCCAGCTATTTCAACTTATTGATGCATTTATTTAATCTAAAATACAGTATAACAGCAACATGAATTATTACATTATTTGATGAATAGAAAGTTCAAAAGAATAACATTTATTTGAAATAGATTTATATATATATATATGTGTGTATGTGTGTCTTGCTTGTCTTATCTTATCTTATTGACAACACTTTTGAACACAGTATGTTCCAATTGTATGAAAACTAAATATTTTCATATACCAAATTTTTTTCTCCTAAAAACAAGTAGTATCAGTCTGCAAAGATATGTGACAAATAACATTTTTTTGTAATTTTTTGTAACATTCATTAAAGATTTCCCTCTCTCTCTCTATCTCAGGGTGATCAAGGGGGTCCGCTGATGTGTAAGCAGGGTCTGTCATGGATCCATGCCGCTGTTTTGACCTTAAAACCGAGCATCTCAAACAGCAGCTCTAACACGAGCTCCAGCAACAGCACTGCATCATCCCGCTCTCTCCGTCAAGATATCCAGACCTTTACTAAAACCGCCAGCTTTGCATCATTCCTGAGAGATGCGGTGGGCTCTTTCCCTCCAAAAGTCACAAGCCCCACTACACCTCCAAACAGCACCAACACAACCCAAGCTAACTCTAATGGGTCACAAGTATCTTCTTCCTTCTCTTTGACCCTTTCTATCCTGTTCCTCTCACTTGCAGCTTTTCAAATCTTTCTCCAAGGCATCAATTGAGCTTTTTGAGTAGAAGGGACCATTTTTCATGAGTGACTGTAAATTTTCAGTGTGTTCCAAGTGACCCATTATATAATCATACAGCATGAAAAGCTTTTGTGGAGCACATCATTCATTTTTATTTCTGACAAACTCTTAAGATCTCTATTATCTCACATCAAGCTATTACACTACAATTGAATGTTCGCAAAAGACCCGCCCCCATTAGTTAGTGAGTCGCTATGTCTATGTGTCGGACCAGCTACGCTGCTCTCTCTCTCTTTCTCTCACTCACACACACACACCATGTTCTCACGCAGTGAAAAATACATCGCGGATTGACAACACGCTCACAGACAGGACAGACCAGGTAACTTTTGATATTAAACGAAGTCTCACCTTTCAAATTTGGTCATTTTTTAAAGACATTTAAACAATATTTTGTGGCTATTTAATGTGTCGTGACAGATTGCTGTAGAGCATCAGTTAAATTTGTTCGTGATCCGATCATCTCTTCCTTCTAGTTGATTTATAGCATCAAATTAACATATGAATGAACATAAGAAGGAATGTTGTTTTAACCGCAGAACGGCCTCAGTAGGCCTACATTCCGTTTTTCAAGTTCAAATCCTCCCATGTGGTTAATCTGCTAACTCTCCTCCTGACTGCTTTGTCGGACAAAATGGCAAATGGCGTAGTATGATTGGTCAAATCACCTGTCAATCAAGCTATAGTAAAGAAACGTTAGTCACAAAAACAGACAAAACAGACACCCCCCGTTTATGCTTCTTTGTTTTTTTTTTATATTAAATAAACATAACTATATATAAAATGACATCCAAACGTATTAAAGTTTAGTTTCAAAGACTAGATGACTGTACATTTTGAAGACTAATCCCATTTTCCTCTGTTTTCCTCCACTTAAATCTCCCCAACCGGAAACTGAGGAGTAGCCTTGCGTCAAATGCAGAACTTAGCCTATGTGTGCATATTATATAGCCTATTACATTGTATGATTGTCTCTGGCAGTACCTTAGAACAAGTGCACAAGTAATAATTTGTGTAAGCAGGCAGTTTACATATATTTGCACTGTAGCAGATTCGCCATGGCACTTTATTGAAATGTCCCAAATTGAGTGGTTCAGTTCTAATACTACTGACTATGTATGTTCACTAACAAATACCTCAGGCTGTTCCACACTTGGGATATTATATTAGTGTGTGCAAAAATAATTTTTCACAACGTTTTTGGAAGAATGTGTAAACTATATTTTTTCATATCTTTTTTGTACAACCTTTTATCTATTTTCTGTTTTGTTTTTTTATGAATGAAAAGTTCTATGATTTCATGTGAAGGATACTTTTTAATGCACTGTTAAAATGTGAAAAGTGATGTTTTTTAGGTTGTAAAAATGATTAAATTAAAATAACAATTTAAGCTGAAAACAAAAATGTTGTTGTGTATTTATCTGAAGCATCTTGGGTGAGAAGCATTCTGAAGAGTTATTGCTGCTGTAAACGTGAGACAATCGCTATAAGATCAACACAAAACTTACTGAAGAATCTCACAAAGCCTGTATTTTCACCTTCATGGACAAACATTAAACGTCAATTTTTTCATTATTTAATCGGACAGACAGTTGAAAATGCATTATTTGGCATGGCAAGTTAAAGATAAGAATTTGTTTAATGCACCTTTTAAAATGTTATAGAGAGAAAAAGTATTCAAGCATCTAAAAGCTATATTCATTTTTTTCATCTATGACCATGCACATTTCAATAAGTTGTGTGAAATAATTACATGGATTTAAATCTTTGTTACTATCAGTTTATAAAGCGACGTGAATTATTTTTATATGGGTAGTGTAATATAAGTTTTACAGTAAATGGCACTATAATTCCAAGGTCCAAGTGACGTAATTCCATGTTTTTTTTAAACCAGTGTGTATTGAAAATGTTGAAAATTAATGTTCTTTCATCTAAAAGAACATACCATCTTTATTACCTCTATAGGTGCTCGGAAGTGAATTATCTAGAATAAATCTAATATCTAAAATGATCTTATTCTACTTATAAGAATGATAATGTAAGTCTCTTGTTATAATTTAAGTTTCTGAAGACTTTGTAGGCTATATGAGAACATATATTGTAGAACTTAAGTTCTACTTAAAATATGTAGTCCAATGTCAGATACTCCATTTTTATGTTTCATGTTTAAAGTTTCATAATCAGTGGCTTAAAATATTCCATTTCTGTTGACTGTGACTTAATACCTTACAGAACCGATACACAGACACAGGACTAACAATTGCCTCTTTGTGATAGAGTGTAATACAATCAGGTTCACTAATCGCATCTGATGACACGTGTCAGCTTTGAATACGGCGTATGAATTCAACAGGTTTGCTGGTGTTAAAAAAAAAAGATGTAATAAAAAAATAGAATAGTGAGTGGTTGCTTAACTATTTAACGTGTGTTTCTGAGAATGTGTAGGTTTCTGACGTGCACTATAGATGCAGACAGGTTCTGCTCTACTGTGGCTGGATTAACTGAACTATTGTGCTCTTGAACGCTGAATGACTAGTGTCAACACATCCAACCCACCAAACCTCATGCCTGGATGCAGTTTCTGACCTTTTTACTTTTGTGTTACAAATTTGAGTTGCATACAATTTGTGTCACAGGGATTGTGGAGCCTATCCCACTGCCTCAGGTCACAGGCAGAGGACACCCTGGACTAATGGCCATGCATCACAGGAATATGTATATTCCCATATCTAGAACACAAGAGAAAGAAAATATGGTAACACTTTACAATAAGATTCATTAACTAACATTAGTTAACTACCTTAGTGAACATGAACTAAGAATGAGCAATACTTCTAGTGAATTTATTAATCTTAGTTAATATTAATTTCAACATGTAGTACTAATACATTATTAAAATGAAAGGTTGTATTTGTTAACATTCGTTACTGCACTGTGAACAAACAATGAACAGCTGAGTTTTTGTTAACATTAACAAAGATTAAAGGTGCTCTAAGCGATGTCGCACGTTTTTTAGGCCCAAACATTTTTTGGCACATACAGCAAACATCTCCTCACTATCCGCTAGCTGCCAACGCGGTCTATGCAGACAACCCAGGCTCCACAAATGGCAACAAAAACAAACTGCGGAGACCCGCTCCACGAAACTTAACAAACTGTTCCAGCCAATAACTGACAAGAAGGCCCTGGGGATGGGGTTTGGGGGGTCAATGCAGATGAGGAGGAGGGAGGGTCTATCTAGCCTCCGTTTTGTTTGAAAATACTTTGAAAAGTCAACAAGAAGTCACGTCACCCGACATCGCTTAGAGCACCTTAAATGAATATAGTAATATTAGCTCATTGTTAGTTCATGTTAGTTATTAACTAATGTTAACTAATGAACCTTATTGTAAAGTGTTACTGAAAATATATTCCATTCTTTGCTATCAACATCATGAAGTGCAATAAATATTACTTTAGGCTATAGGTTCTTGAAAGAACTGCAGGTGGTTTAAAAGACGATTAAAGCTAATAATTAATGAAATCATAAAAAAAATGTCAAATTTAAATGAATATATAATTTACAAATAGAAACAGTGTTTAGTAACGACAATGGACAACCACCCCACATCAATTCCAAGGTCTAAATCTATGGAATTAGATGCAGAGTCAGTGGAGGGTACAATCCTCCCGGTACAAGGAAGCTGATAAAGATTTGAATGGTGACCAGCCGTTACTCATCCTGTTCGTTGTAACAGTGTCTCTCTCCCTTCCGGCTGTCTACCCACCAAGGAACCAAAACTGGTGTGGTGCCGGCTACTACCATCCCTGATTCACCAAGAGAACTTACTGGTCCAGCAGAGCCAAATCGGAAACGCCCTTTGGTGACTGAAGTCCAGTTTGCTTGGACCCCCATGTAACTGGACCTCCGGGTAGCACGCCCAACAAGTCCACTTCCTAACACTATGCATTCCTAACACTCTTGTTCTAACATTATGGGCTCTAACTGTTCCCCCAAAGGTGCAGCCGCCAAAACTCCCTTTGGGAGTCGCCCCTTAAGCAATGAAGGGTGTACAGTCTTTACCTTAGCATCAACAATGCATTTTGGCCCACAGGACTGCTGCATCCCAATGTTTTTCCCTTTTCACACCATTCTTTGTAAACCCTAGAAATGGTTGTGCGTGAAAATCCCAGCAAATGAGCAGACCGTGAAATACTCATACCGGCCCGTCTGGAACCAACAACAACCATGTCACGCTCAAAATTGCTTAAATCTTCTTTCTTTCCCATTCTGGCATTCAGTTTGGAGATTGTCTTGACCAGGACCACATCCCTAAAAGCATTAAAGCAACCATGTGATTGGTTGATTAGATAATTGCATTAGTTTAGTTTAGTTTAGTTTAGTTTATTTGTTTAGCACGTTTAGTACAAGTACAGAACAATGCAAGGAGGGAACGAAGCCAGACTAGGCTTGTACAGAGTTCCACTCCTATTCCTATTAAAGTGTACCTATTATGGCATTTAAAATGTTCCTAATATTGTTCTGGTAGTCCCCAACAACAATTTTACAAGCATGCAATGACAAAAAACACTTTTGTTGTCTTATAATATGCATTTATTTTTATCTGAATTGCCCACCGACTCCCATTTGAATCGTTTTAGCGAGTCATTTATCCAAAACCCGCCTTTGCGTGACGCTGCGGTGATTGGTCAGATGACCTAGTCAGTTGTGATTGGTATTCTTTGTGCAGAAAAACGGAACTCCTATTACCTTAAATGGGTTCTCAACTCCGGTCCTCGCGACCCACTGCTCTGCATATTGATCCTCTGCTCGTTAGGATAGAGCCGGCTCGCGAATCCATACTTTATAGCGTTTAGGTTTTTGAAGCAATCATCTTCAAAATGACGCGAACACAGAACAAGGTTTGGGCTATACTTGTGTGGTATAGCAGTAGCTACTTGTATATATGAACTGCAGCCACTTAGTCTTCAAATACTCCTCACTTGGCAGGTTAAAAAAGTTCGCTTTTGCGTCGCACTTCAAAACACAGCGGCTCGTCGACATGATTGTTTTCCGAAGCCCAGATCTCGAAAAACGACAGAGTCCAAAAAGGTGCTGTGGGTCCAAACCTCCATGCTCTCAGACCTCCCTGGCCAGCCCAGGCAGGGTGGCCCGTCCTGGGCCAGTTTCAGATTTGCCCGCCACCCCTGGAGCTCCGGTTTTCCCTGGCGTCTCCGAGCGCAATAAGTGGGCGTTTCTTATTCAAATAACTTGTCAAGTTGACGTCAACTAGACAAAGGAAAAGCATCGTTCTTCGAACGATTCATATCAGCGACTCAGAGTCGACTCTTACTTTTGAGAGACAATAACTTTGTATACGATGAACTTTCATGTTTAAAACTTTGCAGGATGTTTTCGTTCACTTAGATCTATGTTAAACACTACATGAAGGGCAATTTTCAAAAACCCAAAATAGGTACCCTTTAACTCACGAGATATGCAGACTAAGCATCACAGAAGAAAAAAAGAACAACAACAACAACAAAAAAGAACACACAAAACAAAAAGATGAAAATAAAAATAGACAACAATAGAAAGCAATTCAATACAAACAAACAATACTTAGAAGAAAAAAAAACGACATAAAAGGCATCAAGCTAACGATAGTAAACTCTTCAAATGCTTTTTAAAAGCTGAATTTAAGCTGGACTTAACTCACTCCAAAGCTTAAGACCTCTAAAAGAAATATTAAATTGATGTCTTGTAGTATGTGTGATTGGTAAGACTAAGTTATTATTGCTATGTGTGAAATGAATGAACATGTGAAATAGGAATAAACAAATTCTGGAAAGAGTCTGGTAGATCTTGTTTCCTATATATAAATTTATGCATAAATAAACATGTTTGATAAATATTTACCTTATCAATAGGGAGAACTTTAAATTTATTAATAAGAGGCATTAATGAGTAATTGAACTGGTGTTCCTAATAATCCTTTAGTAGAGAGTACATGGTTGATTATTCATGAGAACAAGGGCAGGAGAGTTCAAAATAACTTTTAATGAATCTTTGGGGTAAGTTCAGAGGTTCAAACTGGGACAGTGAGAATAATCCTGATGAGTGACTGTTTTCTATCGTGCAGATAAGGACAGGCTTCAGAGTGTCATGAAATCAATACAAGACTGAAAAGTTCAGGATCAATAGTCTGAAAATACACAGAGAGCTAGTTACTGGGTCTTTCCTAATTCAAAGTTCGACAGGGACTGGAGGTGAGTTGTGTTCCTTTGTGGTGCTCAGTGATAGCTTGGATTTATGACAGGAGCAGGTGATTAGTACTTCAGGAGAGTGTGATCTTTGTGTTGTGGATGTAATGACAATTATACTATTTGTTTGTGTATTCTTTTCATTAGCTTCTTTTCCCAAGTGGATGGAAGTGTATGTATTAAAATGGATCTAAAATATGAACTAAACGATTCTTATTTTGCATTTAGTTCAGTTTGTTTATTATGATATAAGTTAATGGTAACCATAGTAACAACATATAATAATAATAAATAAATACAATTTGGTTCCTGGAGGCACCCAAAACGGTTCCACACAGTGCCTCATTTAAGGCCCAGTTTACACGAGAACTATATATTTTATCGGATGTGCCTTTTGTTTACACGGCGACTGCCTTTTTGGGGCTTAAAAATGCAAAAAAAAAGTGAAACCCCCCTCCAGAGTGGAAATCTTAAAAATGCTCCAGTCACTGTCGCTTTCCCATCTAAAGGGTAAAAACCATAGCTAGACAGTAAAAGGAATGGACACAGCGACCCATTGATTTCAACGGAGAAGACTGAAGCCTGATTATTGCACTTCCTGTTTGATGTCTGAGCGACTGCGCAGGCTCAAACTGAACGTGACGACAGTCTGACAGTTGAAATCTTCTAGTAGCTGTACCAATCCAAATCTGAATCACCTAATTCCTCAAAAATGTTGTTGAAATATTTTGTCCCGTTGATTTTATGGATTCTCTATTTATGGGCTTCTACCTTTATTTTGTGCCTCCATGTCCCCCGATTGCCTCATAGACAGTAAAAGATTGCCTGCGAGCTTCTCCTCCTGTCTATACGGTATTGTGCGACAGAAAGTCCCATGGTTATGACGCAATCTTTAGCCTATTTTTACAAAAACGGCTTCTATGGGGCCATAATATAAGATACAAAGCAATGGAGCATTTTATACATTGTTGTGTTTCTTTAGAAATAAATAATGGACAAATGAAGTCTTTGGATGCCTCAGATGTAAAATTATTCACTGTCAAAGTGACGGCAAAATGAATGGGAGACAATGGGATGCTAACAGCAGGTGAAGTTCTGCTACAATGGCGGCTCCCGTGAGGCTTCAACTTCAGACTGATGGATAACCCCCTTGGTAAAAACGCGAAAGCCTGCTAGACAGTGAAGGTTGTACGCAGGCAGGGACATGGTGTTGTTGTGTGGCAGTGCTTCACATTGCCACCTAGCTGCCTGGAGTGCATACTACATTGAATTCCACTCACTTTTCCGTCACCATATGTACACATAACGTTTCTCTAAACGCAGAATAAAAAGTGATAATGCAACGCCACTTTGTGTTTTCTCTTCAGATCGTTTTTGTGTAAACATAGCCTCAGGAAACCTGTGTGGTTCCTCAGAGAACCGCCCCTTTTTAAAGGGCCCTAGAGGATCTATAGATGGTCCCGCCAGTGTGGCAAAGTGAAGAACCCCAAAAGGTTCCTCCAGGCACCTTTTATTTTTACATTGTGGAAAAAGGCACAATGAAAGGAAGTTTACAAATACTGTGTCATACTATGTCATTTTGTTCTTTGTTCAAACTGCCTGTAATAGCCAACCAATTATCACTGTAAAAAGTGAAAGATTTATCTAAGTGAGATGGATGATTAAGATATTCAGGGACCTGGTGGTGTTGATTGTAGTCAAGGTATAACAACTTACCCTTTAGTGGTTTTATAATTAACTGATCCAGTTTTACTTTGTCCAGGGTGTGACTAACAATTTAATGGTATGATTGTTGTTATTATTATTATTATTATTACAATGAATATCAATTACTTCAAAACTAATTTTGGTCAACACTTTCGGTAAGTATCTCAAACCAGTCTGTCTGCCAGCACAGAAAGTTCAACAATAGCACAATGACGTGGTTGTGCACTATCAACTCATGTAAGTGAGAGAATCTATGAGATCACTGATTATAGAATAGAATAGAATTCCATTGCTAACCTTTTTAGCAATTAAGCGATGAATCATCGGTCTGGTAAAATATGCAGTTTTGTTTTAAAATAGAATCACAGTACAGAAAAATATGTGAAATATGACAGCAGTGTAGGTGTGTAGAGCCGGATAATATAGATGTTCTTACAATACATTTATATTGACATGATTTTTAGTTTTAATGTTCATGTAAATTAATCACAAAACATATTTGTTAGATGAATGTGGATTATTCACATTCACACATGGTACATTATCAGCTATTTTTTTCCTGATAACTCAGAGACATGATGTCTGTCTAAAGTCAAAAACCTTTTAATAGAAAGTACCGGAATTTCTGGTTCTCTTGTTGTTCTGCTCAGCCTTATCAAACAGACAATTACCCATGCCTAAATTGGACTGTTTACCAGAATATACCATACCAATGTACCAACAAAAGCTAGGATTTATTTTGCTATAGTGATCAACACCTGACTGTACATTAATTAGCAGCAGTTACAGTAATCATCATCGTTAAAAAAAGAATATCTAGATATATTGAGTCTAAACTCTAAGATTATTATTATTAACCTCTTGTTTTTTTAACTTTTGTATAAAAGCAATATCACAGTGACATTCTTTGGTCTGAATATCAGTACAGCTGTGAAACTGAAAATTTTTATATTATTTTTTAAGGTGTCTCGAGATAAACAGAAGTGAAGATGAAATGAAGAACAATATGAAGTGCGTTCCTAATGAGATGATCTGTTGACATGCCATCTTGGAGAGCTATAGATGACCTCAAACCTTTGAATGATTTAAGCCATAGGTCATAGTTATTTTAGCTTCATGAAACAGATGATTGTTGTCATTTGCATGCAAGATGGTTTTGCAAAAAAAAAAAAAAAAAAAAAAAAACAACAACAAAAAAAAACAAAAAACAGTCCAATGGTGACCTCTGGCTCTGAAGGGAGGAAGTTGCAAGTTCAGAAGTTCATAGGCTGTCTCATGGATGTTTATAATTATTAAAAGATCGCGATCTCAATTCAGACACACATTTTATCTTATTTTGAATCATATGACAATTATTCCGCTATTGATAAGCTTTATGTTTGAAACAGTTTCACAAACAGTCTTTTCAACTGCACATCTATTGCTGTTTCTGTGTTGCAAACATTAGGCTAAATAATAAAAGGGTGAGTTTTGCGTAATTTCACACACTAGATAAGAAGCGATGTCATTATTTTTTTTTTTTACTGGGATAAAAGTTGAGCTAGATCGACTCAAAACAAGTAGCCTAATTTAAACGTATGTTACGCTTCAAATAAAGATAAATCTGCTACATAATAACTATATTTGCATCACTGAATTCACTCAAACGAAACGAATTCGTTCAAAAAAAAAAATCAAAACGAGTTTTTTACCAAATGAATTCATTTCACTTAATGAATATTTTTAATAGACTCGTTTCTAACATTTTTGACATTTATAAAAATACACATTTATAATATTATTTTGTTTAATGTTTTTTTCCAGAATCGTGGATGTACCTTGGTCTCTATTCTAAAATAGCCTACCAGAGCAATAAATTAAGCTTTAAAGGAATATATCTGGTATCTAACTAATACTAGTACTGTTTCGGTATAGGCTGCTAGTTTGTAAAATGTACAATTTTACTGATGAAATGTTTATGTGGGCTATTATTTAAGATTTGGGGAAATTCTAATCCATAATGCATTCAACCACGCCCCTCCAGCAATCCCCATGAACCAGATGGTGTAGCTACAACATCTACCAACAGGGGCCCCCATTTGCCCATGATAACAGCCAGCACAACCTGTTCGATATAAACTGATAGAGGTTGGACAAAACGTTCATGTAATAAACCTCATTTTTAAAACTACACACAACGTAAAATCAGGCCTGTTCCTCTCTCCGCTGTCTTAAGCCTCCGATCCTCCGTTAGAGACCGGTGCGTCTCACAGGTGTCGTTCATTATCACTGTAACTAATGCTGTTCCAGTCAGGTTTTTGAGCACGTAAATCATGACTTCAAACCACGACTCACGACTTTGTAGCATTCCAGGTCAGTCACGCCAAACTATCTGAGCCCAAGGAATTGTGGTTGCTGGGTGTAAACAAACCAGCATGGGGGACCTTAGGTGGCTTATGCGCATTTGTAATAATTTTTGTCGCCAAAGGTGCTAACCCCTTCTTTATTTGTAACTCTCTTATTCTACTATATTTGTAAATGTTGGTGTTAATTTATCCTTGCACTCAATGGACTGAAAACTAGTTAACGTTATTTTGGCCTAAAGTGCATTCTCACCGTGTACCGCCTGCAGAAACACTGCATCCGCATAGGCTGCCATTATTTGTTTTATGGTTTAGACCTCGTAAACTGGGAGTATCTAGTACGAGTTCACAGGTTCGAAGTCAAAGGTTTGACTGCCATTATTACAGTGCACTTTCATGGGTGTAAGGTTGGAAAAACACGGGTTACAGGTTGCCTGGAACGCAGCATAAGACTGGAAGAACTGGTTGAAGAGGTCAACCTCACTTGAAATGATCAACCTAATTTGAAATGTCTTAGTGTGAATGATACAAGTGTTCTATTTCCAAATTAGTAAAACAAAAGGTAATAAGGTTTTTAATATAGTTTAGGAATAACTGGCACACAACATATCAAATACATTTTTGTTTGAATTTTTTTAAGACGAGTCAAGCTTTGTGCACCTATAGTTACATATCAAATGAGGTCTGGCTATATAGGGAAAATGCAACAAGAGCTCAGAGCTTTTTCTCTATCAGATCAGCCCGTGAATGCTGTGTCGCAGCATTCAATTCATAGTGTTGGGTAAAGGATTTTCCATTGTTCTAGAGCATTTGATGGTTTGCATTGATTATCTTTCAATTGATTATGAAATTGTCATAATACATTTACCTGACATAATAATTTGTTATATTTGATTATTCTAACAGACTTTGATTTTATTTTCATCAGAGTTAAAAGGAATGGTCAAACATTCATGGAGGTTTAATGATGTAGAGATATCACTGAAAAACCTTTTCATTTATGGAGTCAGATGAAAATTGAGTTAATACATTAAGATAAAATGTATTGCATTTACTTAAAAATCCCTTTGCCATGAGAAGAGATGGAACACTTGTGAGACCTTCAATTCTAATCGAGTACAGCCATTGGATCGATTTAGCAGGCCTTACATCACTCACGCCACCGGCCTTGCGCCGCTCATTTCCCTGTCCCTCGGCTTCGCTACAATATTATTTCAGCAACATGACAAGCCAGTGAATTATCAGGTTTCGATTGTTGCTTTGTACAGTGCGTGACATTTATCTACATGTTACGTGGCTAGAGTTTTGACACCGAGTCAATGGGCTTTGTCTAATTCTTTCTTTTTCACTTGTTTATCGTTATTCATTTAGCTGACGCTTTTATCCAAAGCGACTTAAAATTGCTAGAGGTTGCATGCCTCTGGAGCAACTAGGGGTTAAATGTCTTGCTCAGGGACACATTGGTGTCTCACAGTGGATTGTAACCTGTGGATTGAATGGCCGTTTATGGTTTGAAGTCCATAAAAAAGCATCCATCCATGATAAAAGTACTCCACTTGGCTCTGTGGGGGTTAATAAAGGCCTTCTAAAGTGAAGTAACATGTTCATGTAAGAAAAAAACCCATATTTAAAACTTTATCAACAATAATAATAGCTTCCGGCAGACTGTGTGTGTGTGTGTAGTTCATGTCTTCTTTTATTTAGCCAAAAAATATTCAAAACAAATGAAAAACATGAAAATATTCAAACCCTGAATATAACAATATGTATAACAAAGTGGACATTGGGTGCACTCATACTATTCCACATTGCACCGCAATAACGAGTGAGCAGCCGATGTGTGTTGAATGGCTGTTCGAATTTGCCTGCTCTTTTTCATTTCATTCTTTTTCATTTTTCATGCCTGCTCTTTTTCAAGCCTGCTATTTTTCATTCAAGTGAACAGTATTAGAGGACTAACTTAGGGATTAGTTATTGAGGGTTTAAGGGGCGATTTGAGGGTTTAAGGGGCAATTTCGGATTCAGCCAACATGACAAAAGACTAGGTAAGCACATGTTAGGATTACACGAGGACAATGGAGTCACATGACAAGACAGGAAACATGATTGACATGAAACATGCAGTCAAACCAAACTAGTAACATGAAACATGACCATGAAATAACTCAAAACTATAGACATGAGAATATCTGTGTTTAGTTTTTTGTCACAAGAGTACTTAGATGATGCAAATAAATTCTATGCAATTGAGTTTAAATAATAAAGATAGTTTTCTTAAAATCAAAATGTCTGGAATTTAAATAATTATTGAGGTAAGAAAATTAGCATTAGTAGTTTATAAAAATCTCTTTAAGCAAACTGACAAATTAACTCGTAATTGATTTATCAGATTTGACACTTTTATAAAGTGAACACGAAACAAATTAAAATGTCATCTTTACCCATGTTAACTTGAGTCTCAGAACTCTGTCATGCATATCAACTGTTTAGCTGAAAAGTGTTTTCACACATTCTCTTGTTTGTCTTTCCTCAGCTATTGTGACCTTACCTCTGAGTAAATGATATTGGGGTATTTGCTGAGGTGCTGGTGCTCTATAATACTAATAATGCTGATACTCAGGTATAACACAACTCAGCCCATCCCTGAGTCTGTAACATTAAACCAGTATTATGTCAGGTTTGACATCGCATGTTCAGCATGCATATAGTTGAATCAAACAAGCATACTTTCAATTGTTTCACCTCACCTTATCAGCTTAAACCAACAAGCCAACCTGTGGCATTCATACCATTCACTGTGCTGAAACTACTTTTACATCTGTATCTTCTCAAAGAATTTTCCAATCCAAACCGGGATTGGCATATAGAATACAGCTATGAATTCACTGTCAGGGTCTCAATGAACACCTCAAAATGCAGAAATTTTGTATTTAAGGTATAGAGGAAATAAGCTCAATGTAAACATGACAGAAAAACAAACCTGTTGATTGATATTTCTGTGAACATCGCAACTAAATGTTCTATAGCGATAGATAGATCTAAATAAATAGATCTTAATAATAGTTGTAACAGCAAGAGAGTTATAGTCATTAATTATATAAATTGTTTTATAAATCAATAATATTGCCAGTTGACCAAGGTTCAATATCAAAGCAAAGGCATGTATACACTGTAAAAAATAATAGTGATATTTTTGAATATTTTAATTAAATTAAAAGTTCATTCTGGAAAAAGTGAGTTAATACAATGAAGGAGATTGATTTAATCATCAGAAACTCAAAATAATATTATCTGAACTAAATTTAATTTGACTAAAGAGAACATGTTGTGATTTCAAATCATGAAAATATATATATATATATATTTTAGACTTGCGGTGCTTTAGCATATAAGATAATGTATTGAGATTTGTGTGAATTTGAGTGAGTTTGTGTGAATTTTAACAAATTGATTTACATTAAAGTAATTTTTTCATTTTAAAATATAGGATACAATAAAATACACAGTAAAAAAAACATTTTCAAGATTTGTCACAGCATTTTCTCTTTCAAATCAACTTCAATAATTTATTTAGTTGAGATAACTTAATATTTTGAGTTTCTGATGATGAAGTCATTCTTCTTCATTGAATTAACTCACTTTTTCCATTTCAATCAACTTAAAATATTAAGGCAACCAAATTACTTAATTTTCTGAAGTTAAACCAACAACATTTTTTACAATGTATAGCCTATAATAAATGCTTAAATTTTCTTAATTCAATCAAATTGACATCTACAGAAAATAGGTAATAAAACATGGATGTTTGAATGAACTGTCCACATTTAGTTGCCATACATTGTCATTGTATGCAATGGTTCCTGACATATAAAGACCTTAAAGTGTTTTCTCTTTGATTGCTCAGAGCACAGAAAACCATGTACAACCTGAGAAAAGTCAAATCAGATGGAGCATTTTTACTTATATATATATATATATATATATATATATATATATATATATATATATATATATATATATATATATATATTCTCAATTACTGTTCATTAAGTTATTTTGTTAAGTAGTATTATTGTTCATTTTCCAAAAAGCAAAAACAGTGTAATTGGTCCCATGCATGAAAAATAAGATATTATGTCCTTTTGTTTAAAAGAAAATAAAAAAGCACAATGTAAAGTAGTGGACAAAATGATGTCTGGAGGGGATTATTATTTTACATTATTAATATTTTATTTTATTTTTTTAAATATGAGGGAGGAACAAAACATTAAACTTAGTTTTCTGCCAAAATTATTTGGTAAAAAAAAGAAGCAAAATACAGCAGCAGGTTTTACTTTACTGTGCAAAACAAAATGCATTGAAAAACAAAAAGCTCAAAGGAAAAGGCTTACATTCACTACAGCAGAATCGGTTTGTTAATATTTTGTTGGTTCTCTTTTTGCATGTTTTCATAAATTATTGCACGGTCAAAAATGATGTCCACACAATTTGGCATGTTTCATTGAGTTATCAAAAATAAAACAATTACAATATCCTTGCAATATCTTTAACACCTTTTTAATAATATTTGAAGAAAGGACATCATGTTTGGCCACTACTGTATAACATAATAATATAATATATACTTTAAGTTTTTAACTAACTAGGCTGAAATTATATTTTTGCATATCATTGTTATATAAGAACCCTTTTCGATGAAAGATTTCATTTCATTGTGCTTGTCATTTTTAGCATTGCACCTTTGTACACATTCAGATCTGACACAACAAAGACCATAAGGCCATTCTAAACACACTCAAAAACAGTGCAAAGAAAGAAGTGAACACACCTCCTTTTCAACTCTATCTATTGTGATGCAGCATGTTTTGCTTGTGACTCAACATGTGATTTTCTATGAAAACCTGGGAAACTAGTTTCATTGTCAAAAATATATGTGTGAACTTGTTATTTATGGGTATTTCAAAGCAATGAGGTTTTCATATTTTCTTTTTGCACTTGATATTGATGATTTAAAATATATTCATGAATTAAAATTTTGTACACAGATATGATATCAATATTAAGTTTGGAAAGCTCAAAGGCACTAAGAATACTAGAAGAATAACTATAATTATTCAATATAAGAGTAAATACATTTTTCAAAATATTGATCAAAAGACAAAGCTTTGATGCTTAAGAAAGTCAAACATTAGCCTACAGCTTTAAAATTGTTTCGAAAATGTATTGTTTTCTAAAGCAAGTCCATAAAACATGAACATCAAGATGTCCTTTAAAGCTCATATGCAGGAATGTAGTGTTGAGAGTCAAGTGTGTCAATTCTAATGAAAGAATCTTTGAATGCTTGAATGATTTTTGAGAATTGTTGAGGTGTGCCTAAACCAACCCGGACTTCAGAAAATGAGGCGTGTAGGCGTCAGGCCATAAGGGATATATAAGTTCACGGTCATCATTGATATCAGCAATATGAAGATGTTCTGGAAACTGAGTTTGGTGTTTGTGGTCACTCTCCTAATCAAAGGTAAAGGAATACATCTTAATAGAAATGCTCTTTAGAAATGCTTTTCACTTACTCCAGACAAAATAAATACAATAAAAAAAAAAAATGCAAAAACATTTTTTTTACAAGTTGAATTACTTATATTTGTTAGAATTCTTAATGATTGACATTTTTTTATTAATTAGGCCTATATTAAATAGAAAATATAGCATTTGACCAAATAGTATGATTATTTATAAAGTTATGAATACTTTATTTCATGGTCCTTATAATGTGTTACCAAGTATTTTTCTAAGTATACAGTACTTGCAACTCATTAACAAACTATAAGTTCATAGTTCATTAATATATTGAAGTCACATAGTTGATTTAGTGAAAGGTTATACACAAATATTGAGTTCTTCATTCATTGTCACTGTAATTAAGACTAATGAATTATTATTGTTTAATTAGCTTGTAAGGAATTGTTAATTGGTTTTGGCGTAAACAATTCTTACTTTGTTCCTTAAAATGTTTACAAATACACTATACATTTAAAAAAATATTGTTGGTTTAACTTAAAAAATTATGTAACCCGGATGACTTAAAATTTTAAGTTGATTGAACTAGAAAAAGTGAGTTAATACAATGAAGGAGATTGATTTAATCATCAGAAACTTAAAATAATAAGTTATCTGAACTAAATAAATTATTTAAGTTGATTTGACTGAAGAAAAATGTTGTGATAACAAATCTTAAATATATATATATATATATATATATATATATTTTTTTTTTTTTTTTACAGTGTAAGCACACACATTCATGTTGATATATGTGGTTTACGGGGACTCTCCAAAGGCATAATTACTTAAGGACATTTTCCAATTTTCTATTAAACTATTTTGTTAATAAGTTAACAAAGCATAGAAAAAAACATTATCTAGCCTAACTCAATATCTAACTCTTTACATATGAGCTAATTAAACAATAATAATTGTGTTAATTACAGTGACAATCAACGAAGATCTCACTATTTTTATTTGCCATATTGATATATTAAAAATTTAGAGACTACAAGAATTAACTAAACTAATAGTTTGCAATTGATTTGTAACTATTTTATTACTGTACTTACTGGAAAGTGTTACCAAATACAGTTTCTAAATTATTCTGTTCAAAATATTCTTGAATAGATAGCTTTTACTTTTACAATTTTTTTTCCTTCCAATTCATGTCTGAGATTAGTAAACAGATAATATCAGTCTCACATACTATAAGCTACTTCATATTATGTTGCAAAGCATTCTCATCCATCATCTAACTGACAATTTTGACATGCTTTAATATCTGGTGGTTTAGGCACCCTTTAGTGTCAGTTACATGACGCGTTTCTAGGGCGTCATCTAAATGACGCTAGCGTCAGTTAGATGATACGGGTAGGTTTAGGTCTGGGTAACAGTGCGTGTCCACTAGCGCGGTGCGAGCGGAGCAAGCGTTTTCAATTCATTCCTATGGAAGTCGAGCTCCACGCTCGCGCATTGCATTATGGGATTGACAGCGGACCGCAGAAAGCGTTGAGAGCGACCGAAAGCGTCAAAAAGGTTGGCCAGTTCTTCCAGCAAAAAATGTGGTCGGCAGCCAACTGATGTGCGGTTTAGGATGTGACGTCTGCTTTAATATCTTTAAAACATGCAAATTAGTTTATGCTGGATTTAGTGCGTGAATAATTTTGTTTACAAATTAGACGCTTTGCATTTGTTATATGTTAAATAATTCATTTTGGATGTGTTCATTGTGATACTGGCTGGGTTTTAAAAGTTTATAAAATTGACGGGATATCTTTGCTTTGGGCATTTATGTAAACAACGCTTGTCTATTTCCAAATGTAATCGTGTGCATCTCTGATGATTATACTGTGTGTATATGTTGAAAAAAAAAAACAGATTAAACACACTCGCCACAGACACACCCCAAAGCGGAGACGTTAGCGTTGCCAGCCGCACTGAGCAGAGTTTTTCCGCTGTAGTAGAACACACCGTAAGGGTTGGACCCGATCCTAGGGCATCATCTACTGACGCTAAAGGGTGCCTAAAGCGTCAGATATTGAAGTATGGTCAAAATGCTTCCCAAGGCGTCAGTTAGATGATGAGCTGTCTTAGTTTTCAGTCTAAACAAGACAGTCTTAGTGTATGGCACACAACATTCTAAAAACAGAAAAGGTTTTCCTTTTTCGTTTTGTTTTTTCGCATACTCTGAGATACAAAGGTTGAGTTCCAAATGCAGCTTTATTTGAGTAATCCAGGATCGTAATCTAAACGGTCAAGCACAGGAAGGCAGTCCAAACAAACAAACAAACAAACAAACAAACAAACAAACAAACAAACAAACAAACAAACAAACAAACAGGGGTCAAAGGCAAAAAGTTTACAAGGCTATGAGGAACAGCTGATGACAATCATGGTTGATTAGTCCGGGCAGTGGGTTATGGGTAATGTAGTCTGAGATGATGTGGCAATAGTCCTGGGTGGAGTGCCTTCTGGTGGCTCTCAAGGGTACTCCAACTGTTAATTGTGACATACAGACACAGTGTTGTCAAAACATTCCCCATTCACACGGATCCACGAAAATGATTAAAAACGCTGCATTATTCATGCCAGGCCAGTAGTTGGCAAAGTCACTTTGTAAAGAAACACTATTATGTGCCTGAACACGTTATACGCATAACGTCACCGTTTTCACAAATTCGTGTTTTCGTAGTATACGAGGAGATGATAACAGTATAGATTTCAAAACTTGCACTTTGAATCACATTTTAAAAAGCTTGCATTTCCAGGCTCCCAAAACGCTGTTGTCGTGTAAATCAACAATCAAAATGCATAAAAAGTTTTACGTTAGTTTAAAATTTTCATTTTCACCATTTACCTTAGTTCTAGTCATTCATTCGCTGTCATGAGCCGTTTCTCAATATGTGTTTTTGTATATACAACGTCATCGGTCGCTGCCCAAGACCTATTCCAATTCAAAGTTCACATACCCAAGTACAGTTCAAATCCCCGGATGTGTTCCTGATCCGCCCCTTTTATCGAGGATGCATCGAGAGGTGACTTGTGCGGACTTGAGTCATCCAGGAATCCCAGAATGCATCTTGTACCTACCACCCGCGTAATTTAAAAATACTACTGTCATTGTGTCACGAAATAGCTTTAAGACTCTACTGTCTCTGTAGTGGTTAAACTTGAGATATAATATGTCTTGTGCCTATCTAACTGGCGATCTTTGGTCTGATGAATCTGTAATTTGTTGCGTCACATCGCTTTGGAAAGTTTCGCAACTTTATATATTTAGGCTATTCAACTTTACCGCTGTAGCCCATTTTAAATGTTAACGAAAGGAGGCAGGGTTGTGTTTTATAGTTTGTTTTGTTATATAAATATATATATATATATATATTTGCGTCCTTCCGTTAGGAGTTTGACAGGAGTTGGATGCTGCGTCCCATATCGCATACTATCCATCCTAAATAGTATTCGAAAATAGAATTAGTACATCCCAAATCGTAATATGTTAAAATAAGTGTTCCAACGAAACCCGGATGGTCAACTATATCCAGTCAGAATATATATCCGAAGTGCAGATCGATGCACACTCTAACGGCTGATATTGCCCACAACCCATCGCGCGTTGGACGAGAATTCGGTTAGAACTTCAAACACAAATGAAAAGGTGTTAAAATATGTAGGATGCGTGAGAAAAAGGGGTTTAAGTGATTAATTATCAGTATCTAACCTGTTCTTCATTCCATTAATTATCATCCTCTGTGTGTTTAAGCCTTTAGTCTTGCTCAGTTCATTGTCATGTGTTAACATTATGCGTGGTGTAATCTTGCTCTCTGCTTATATTAAGTATCATTTATTCATTCGTTATCTTCCTTGGATTTTACTAAAGCAAGCAATGATATTTTTGTTTTAATATTGGTTTTAATAACTGGTCTTGTTTCGATTTCTCTAGGGTATGACTGCCAGCCTCCGGGTAAATAATTTCTCATAACATAATAATAAAATGTATTGAGCAACATATTAACTTTTTTTCCTGAGAGCGTCAGAATAAAGTTCCTTTATCTCTCTTCTTGTTTGAAGCGTGTGGCAGAGCCCCCCTCAACACAAAGATCGTGGGGGGAGTTAATGCATCCGCTGGCGCTTGGCCATGGCAGGTCAGCCTTCACGCGGATGGAAGTCATTTCTGTGGTGGATCACTAATCAACAATCAATGGGTTCTGTCAGCAGCTCACTGCTTTCCAGGGTAACCAACACAAAGATCTTCAATAACATGTTTGCTTCTCCTTGATGATTATCATGATTGTGATCACTTGGTCATGTCCTTGCAGGACTAGTGCTGAAAGCATTACTGTGTACCTGGGGCGACAGTCTCAAGAACTACCCAATCCAAACGAGGTGTCCAGAAACGTCTCTCAACTCATAGTTCATCCAGACTATGGCAATGGACAATCTCATAACAATGACATGGCTCTGTTGAAACTCTCCTCACCTGTGAACTTCACTAAATACATCGCACCGGTCTGTCTGGCTGCAGAGGGAAGCACTTTCAACAATGACACGATGTGGGTCACAGGTTGGGGAACCATTGATTCAGGAGGTAAGAATCAAGGCAATTTTTTTATGTTCACCACTCTGTGCTCCAAGATGCTCTATGCCCTTCACTTTAGGGGCGTTCCTCTCAAATATACCACGTGTATATTATGGAGGCCAGCTAGCGAGAGCTGTGTTACTCACTTGATCTCAAGAGGTGCACTATAGTGACTGAAACTAGAGACTGCAGTCTTTAGCGTCCTTTTTAACACCCATCACAACAAAACTCCAATTCAATTGTTACCTATCTCTCTTCAAGGACTGGACCATTATTTTAAAGTGAAAAATATGTTTTTCGCTATCATGGTCCAGATCTCTAGTTCCTGCATATAGGTTATAGTGATGTATTTTATCCATAATGACCGATTACGTCACAAACACACGATAATGTTTTTGATTATTTGTGAGTTAGTTAAAGGAGTAGTTTATTTTAAAATTACTTTTGCTGATAATTTACTCACCCCCATGTCATCCAAGATGTCCACGTCTTTCTTTCTTCGGTCGAAAAGAAATTAAGGTTTTTGATGGAAACGTTCCAGCATTTTTCTCCATATAATGGACTTTACTGGGAACCAAACGGTTCAAGATCCAAAAGACAGTTTCAGTGCAAACTGTTCAAAGGGCTTTAAACGATTCCAGATGATGAATAAGGGTCTTATCAAGCGATCAGTCATTAAAAAAAAAAGTTTAAGTTTTATAAGCTCAAATGGTCACCTTGCTCTGTTCTGTGATGCGTGTTCGTGACTCTCCTGTTCAAACTTGTTCATCAAAATGAACAAATCTTTTTCTGAGTCAATTCGTTAATTTAGTTCGTTGAATGAACCAAATGACATGAAAAAAGATTTTTTCATTTTGATGAACGATTTTGAACAGGAGAGTCACGAACACGCATCACAGAACAGAGCAAGGTGAATATTTGAGCTTATGAAAACTTACACTTTGTTAGTTTTTTATAATTTGAGCGATCGTTTCGCTTGATAAGACCATTATTCATCATCTGGAATCGTTTAAAGCTCTTTGAAGCTGCACTGAAACTCTCATTTGGACCTTGAACCGTTTGGTTACCAGTAAAGTCCATTATATGGAGAAAATCCTGGAATGTTTTCATCAAAAACCTTCATTTCTTTTCGACTGAAGAAAGAGAGACATGGATATCTTCGATGACATGGGGGTGAGTCAATTATCAGCAATTTTTTTTTTAAGTGAACTACTCCTTTAAGAGTTATTAATGAGGCTATTCTCATTAAGTAATTATTCCTTAATTATTCAATAAGGAATAATCTCCTAAATTTGATATTTCTATAGTAGTGAAAAGTAGTAGCTGCATTACTTCCTTCATTACTTCTTACATAGTTACGGACCATTATTATAAAGTGTTTATAAAGCTTCTGTTTACAACTGATGTGTGAGTTCATTAATGTTTAATGTAAATTAAAATTCAATCTGTGCATCATATGTGAATGAAAGTCTTACGGGTTTGGAACTACATGAAGGTGAGTAATTAATAACATAAATTTTTGATTGAACTATTCCTTTAATGTTAGGTGTAAATAGGGTCAATGTGATGTAAGAAATCGATTCTGTTTCTAAAGATCAGTATATTACTCAATCATCTCAGCTTTTGTGTTACTGATGAGTTTTTCTGTTTCCCAGTATCCCTTCCTTCACCTCAAATCCTTCAGGAGGTGGATGTGCCCCTGGTTGGAAATAGTAAATGTAACTGTCTTTACGGTGGATCAATAACAGACAACATGATGTGTGCTGGACTTTCGGAAGGCGGAAAAGATTCCTGCCAGGTATCAACATGGCTTGTACTTGTTAAATTAATATAATAATAATATTTAATCAAAATAATATACCCTAACCCAACTACCATTTAACATACCCATCAAAGAAAATGTTTAGCATTTCTCCATTTTCAAAAAACAAAACAAAAAAATAAACATTTGATTTATAAACTGTTTAATAATTTTCCTCATGGGGACCAATAAAAGGCCCTCACACAACTTTTTTGCCTCATAGGGTCTACCAGGACCACACACAAACACACACACACACACACACACACATTTATATATATATATATATATATATATATATATATATATATATATATAAATATATATATATATATTGTCCACATTCATTAGAAATATCTGAGAGATATATATTAATTCTTTGTCATTGTACAGGGTGACTCTGGAGGTCCAATGGTCATCAAACAGGGCTCTACATGGATCCAGGCTGGCGTTGTGAGTTTTGGCAGAGGTTGTGCTCTGTCTGAATATCCTGGTGTGTATGCCAGAGTTTCTCAGTACCAGCAGTGGATCAGAGAGCAAATCGGATCGAACAGAGCTGGTTTTGTCACTTTTAACTCCACTACTCCTCCTCAAGACGAGATTGTGAACTGCCCCACCACACGTAAGTTTGTTAATGTCACCATGATAAAGCAAAATTATATTATTGAAATTAGAGCTTACTTGCACGTTCCCATTAGCTCCAATTTACCCTTTCTCTCTCTCTTTTCTCTCCAGCGACATTGTGCGGAGGTGAAGGTTCATTGCCATGGATGGCAACTCTAGCTTATAACGGTTATCCTATGTGTGTAGGAACGTTGGTTTCTGACGGATTCGTCATGACCTCTGCTAGCTGCTTTTCCAGGTAATCAAAATAGGAAAACTTAATTTCATTTGAAATCAGTGACGTAAACATAGGTTGAAATGGACTTACGCTCTGACATCAATATCTCATTCTTCAGATTCATGGGTACGGATGGATGGACAGTGAGCCTCAATTTTGTCCAGTGGGACTGTTCCAGCTACACCATGTCGGCTGACGTGACAAATGTCTTTTTCGACGATATTTTCGGCAATGGTGTAGCACTTGTGGAACTGTCTAATCCATTTTATTACACTCCCAATGTTCCGGTTGACATGTATCATTTAAGCTTTGGGCCTGGGACTCAATGTTCAGTAGTTCATTTGAATTTAGGATGTAAGTTTATATAACCACTTGCAGATATTTATCTTAGTAAATTCAATGACATTTCAAGAATTTCCCATTCATTTTTACTCTCTTCCTAAGGGGGACAATCTTTTCAGGAAGTCCAGACCACCATTGTAGACTGCGATCCTTCAAACACCTCAGTGATCAACATCTGCACAGAGCCACTGTCTTTGAGCTTTCAGCAGGTATCTGCAGGCTTGTGTTTTGATTTTCCAGACTGAAACACGTTTGAGATACTACATATCACCATGTCCAATTGTAATGTTTCCTGGATGTTCGACTGAGTGTTTAGTGTGAAGTTAGTAACGCTCGTTCTTACTCCCATTCAGAATGATAACGGCATTCCCCTGCTGTGTAGAATGAATGACATGTGGGTCCAGGTTGGTCTTTTGTCCGTTAATCCTGGGAGCGACATAAACTCACAATCCTCCAACAGCACAGTCTTCATCAGGACCTCTCCCTTCGCCGACTTCCTGACTAACACTATCAGAGAATACCCATCTATTTGGGGTGGGGTGGATTCATTCTCACCCCTCTCTCTCACCTGCATCCTGCTGCTCTCTTTCCCAGCAGTCCTCCTGGCCATTTATTAAAGCTGTTATCTGTCTCTTTTATCACTGAATCAACTAACATTATGGGGGCATTTATAGGTTATTTGCTACTTTTAAAATGCTAATAAGTTTTTTAAAAATCCTGAATTTGAATAAAGTAGTTAAGGTGGAACTCTGTATATTCCAAATAAAACTAACTAAGAGTGTTTTAACATTTAAATAAATTTAAGCTGTGAAAATCTGTCTGTACGAACACATGCATTTACTTTTTACATAAACCTTAAGGATGAGTGGTATACATATTCATACACACATGTTTACACATGTAAACATGTACACATGCTTATAAATTAAGAAGACAATTTATAGAGCTGATTACATAGTACTGAAACCTGAAGAGAATTATAATTTTTGAACCATGGGTTCCCTCTGAAATTTCCCATGGGTTTTAGAACAATGTTTTCAGATTTATGATTATAATAAGGTCTGTGGCTAACATAAAATAAAGAGTTACATTTTATCAATGTGTTATTTTATTATGGTTATACATAGGCCTACAAACTGCTCCGAGACATGAAGATCCAAATGCAGCTTTATTCAAGAATAGTCATATGGGTCAAGAAACAGCAGACAGGACAATGGAGAATAAATAGAGGGAATCCAAAAAACAGATCCATAATCTGAAATCATCAGTCCAAGAACAATCCAAAGTAAAAAAAAAAAAAAAACAACAAACAAAACAACAACAACAACAACAAAAACAATGAAAATCAAGGAATGTGATGTAAGAAATCTGTTTCTAAAGATCTGTATATTACAAGTAAAATGCTCAGAAATGCACACACAGTACAACAAGACTTTGCAATAAGTGAATATGAAAACCAGGTATTTAGGGTGTGAACTGAACAAGATAATTATGAGAAACAGGCGAATGAGATGAGTCCTGATGAGTCCAGGCAGTGAGTTATGGGAAATGTAGTTCGTGAGTGAAAAATGATCCTCTGTTGTGGAGTGCCCTCTGGTGTCTCTCAAGGGGACTCCAGCTGGTGACCGTTACCTCTGTTTTATATATATATATATATATATATATATATATATATATATATATATATATATATATATATATATATATATATATATATATATATATATATATATATATATATATATATATATATATACAGTATATTACCAATATGATATCAAGTAGTGCGGTTTATTTAAAGACACAGATAAACTACATTATTAAAAATACACCAGAAAGAGTTTTACAATGTAATGCCAAAAGAACACAATTAACTTTTTAAAACTACTTTTATATACTTTTTGTGTAATTCTGAGAAAAGAAATCTAAAGCATCAGCTTGAGTATTGAGAATCACCCCATTTATTTTATTTAACTCACACAATCCATTTGAATGTATTTGACATGAAAGGGAATGTTGCTCTTTGCCTGGCTGAAGGGCTTTGTTAGGCACGTTTAGCTACTTATCTTCTTTAATTGCCATTCCAAATCGTCAATTAAAGTTAATTCAGGCATAGTTTTAACATTGTTAGTCATTAACAAAACAGAATTATAAAAGGATTCACATTTTAACTCATTATTGTTAAACATGTGTATTTCACTTTTAACAGTGAAACATTGGCCTCATTGACACGACAGCCATTGGGACTGATTCCCAACAAACCCGTCTCCAGATCCAATTCAGCTTCCATGCTACCCTGATCGAGACCACTTCTCCTCCCTAAAGGACCTGCTGAGACGGTCAGATCAACAGACAGGCTCTCAGGTCTGCGATGGCATCATTGACTTGAACCTCATGACCTTCTGAGGGCACTGGTTCTTGCTCAGAAGAGTTTGGCCCTGGGACACATGAGTTCTCTGGATCAGTGGGACTGGAACTGGGAACTGGGACACTTGATTGAACGATTTTGACAACCAGAACCTTTATAGGTGCGGCTCAGGAATGCCTGGGTCACACAATGGCTCTGGAACAGCAAAAAGCCTTCGATAGAATCCACAAATTTTCTTCATCAGCCAAACTTGTGCACTTTCTGAAAAACAAAAGAAGAATATGTTATTAGAAACATCTCAAACCACAGATTAAATAATTAGCTTGATTTGAAAAACATTTCTGTTTGCATCTCATTGTTAATTTATAGCCTGACACGCTTCCCATTGTAGGCTACTACTTTTTTTAAACTACAGGTGGTGACTGGAGTAATTGTTTGTTTGTTTATTCACCAAAACCACACAACAACTGACTAAGTGTAAACCCAGTAAACCTTGTGACATTATAACAAAAAATATGGGCATGAGAACATTCATACAACTAAATTACCGATCTCTTAAAAAAGTTTTATTCTATTGTAGGCTCATTTCGTAAATGTGATCAACTTATTTAGACATTAGCAAACTGGGTGAGAGAAATGCTCGGTTAGATTCGCATTTTAATTTGATAACATTTTTTTTTTTTCATAATTTGATTAACATTTTTTACAGTCTATGGTTGATATTCAAAAATGTATAGCACAAACAAACGCCTGCATGCATTGCAGTATTCGTTTCCATTCCACTGAGTCTGAGTCTGAGTCTTACTGACTTTTTATGATGTTTTCAATATGGATTAAGTTTGGTCCTTCCATGTCGCCGTACACTCATAGGAAGTTGTGCGTGGTTGCTAGGACAATATTGATCAGCAGCTTCGCTCTAGAAAAATGTGCAATACAAGTAAACATCTGGTTGAATTAAATTAAAGAAATCTCCTGATAACTGAAAACCCCGTTCAATTCAACTGGGAATGCAGCAGGGACGTTATAATGGTATGTAAGATCGTTTTGTGTTTTGTACTACGCCATTTAGTTAAATGAAGAACTGTTGGACACATGATGCATCACAGCACAGTTGTTGAGTCCTCTAGTCGCGTATAACCAAGCGTTCAGTCTAAGCTATGCTTTGACAGAAATCCCAGCTTTCAGACTCAAGCAAACTTGCACATACTGTTGTTACTTTAAATTGAAGTCCCCTTTGTTTTGCTCTTGTCTTAAATACAGATTGTTTCAAAGCAGCTTTACAGCTATAAACAGGCGAACAATGATTCCATAATCATGCAAACCGAATTCAGTTCCGACGTGAACAGTCGTTCAGTTGAAGACAGTGCATTATGTGTTGAATAGGCTATTCAGTTCAATAACTGAGGAGAGTTAACCAATAATAAACCGAGTCAAATTCAGTTAAAAAGCACCTTTATAGAAAACAGTGTTGTCGTCGTCCGGCTCAGTTTAGTTCAGGTCTCATCCAATAGTGTCAGTACAGTGAAATCAGTAATATTAACTTTAAAATTTTAAAGAGTAATTTGTTCATATAGTAATTATTTTTTGATTTACTACACAATTTGTGTAAGCATTAGCTAAAATTGGCATTATTGTACATTTTGTCCAATTCCATAAATTAATATGTGTTTTGGGGCAACATGTATTATTTATTACTCTCTCATATTTCTGAGATTGGCATCTCAGGTACTGCATTATTCTGTTTCAACTCTTATCTCATGGATAGGTACAATACTAGCAACATTTCTGTCCTCCTTTGCTTAACTCAACATGGTGTTCCCCAGGGATCAGTTGTTGGCCCATTATTATTCATTATTTACATTTTGCCTCTTGGACAAATTATTCATTGTCATGGAATGGCCTATGTTACTGATGACTATTATTCAGATACAGCTTGCCAGCCATATTCAATTCGCCAGACCGACTCGTTATCCTCATGTGTCAACGAATTGAAGGGCTGGCTCCAACTTTCTCAGTCAGTTCTCTTACTGTTCCCCCAACTCTATCAAAAATATAACTAATGATCCTTGCTTTGACCTTGATGCTACATCAGTTTTTCCATCTGCCACGGTCAGATACTTAGGGAAACTCTAATATTCTTCACTGATCTTAGATGCATATATTAGCAAACTCTTTAAAAGCATCCTTCCAACTTTGCCTTATTCGCCCAACTTAGTCCCTACTTCAGCCCAAAAGATACTGAATAATTAGTACAAACATTTATTACATCTCGCATTATTGACTACCTTCCCACTCTATCTCCCGCTTGCAATATTCAAAATTCTGCTGCAAGAATAAAACCTAAAAAAAAATATCTTTCTTTTACAACAAAATAATAGCCTGGCTTTAAAAGATGTTATTTATTTATTTTAAAAACGAAATAAATGACTAATCTCAAAAAGCACTAATTCTTATTACATAAAAATGGAGATTTTTTTCTATAAGCTGTAGTGATGTCTAGTGAAATCAAGTGCTGTTTCCTTCGACTCTGTCAGGCTGTTCCTGTGTGGGCTCTCTCTCTCCCGCTGCCTGCCATCATCATGATCTCTGTGGGACTCTATATGATGGTCCTTGGGGCTGTGTTGTGGTGTCACCACTGTCTCAAGGTACATCATCAGTTCCCCTTTCTGAAGAAACTTCATGAAATATTACTGTAAGCCAAATTGCAATCTACTTGAGTAAATATTAATAGCTGTTGATATACACTAAGTCCAGTAAGTATACACTTTTCACAGTTGCCTTGCTCTGAATCATTATCTCACTTCCTGCTGTTTAGTTGTCTTTTTTGAGTAATTTTGGCAGTGTGGATCACACTTGTCCCTCTCTCTCTCTTCACAGGCCAAGTGTGATCCACGGTGTTCAGATTGCTGTGCAGGTTTCTCTCCTTGTGAGTACTGTTTAGTGTGTGCCCAGTCATGTGACTGTCGTCCACCCTCTCTGCGATCCTGCCTGGACTACTCCTGTCCTTCCCCTAATGTAAGTCATAAGTCACCAATTTCTTTTATTTTTAAGCTGGATGCACACTGCATTGTTTTTGCCCCAATTTTGCAACCTTAGACAAATTTCAGCAATCGTAAAATATGTTTTTTTTCTTTAAGGGCAAACCCCCTAAGTTTTTGATTGTTTGGGGTTATATGCTCTCTGAAGGCCAATTAAATGCCTTGATAGCACTTTATAATAAAACTCTGATTTGTTAACATTAGTTAACACATTAGTTAACAATAAGTAACTTGGTGCAATATAATTCTAAAGCATTTAATTCTAAAGTATTTTTGAATTTTATCTCAGCTTTCTCTCTATATATAATACACAAAACTGTTTTTGGATGCAATAAATAATTAATGAGGGTAATTCTAGATGGCATTCTATGCATTTTTCGTTTGTCTTTCAATCATCATTAGAACTGAATAACGCAAGGACAATTCTGAATTCTGTCAAATGTGTGTCTGATGTGTTCAGCGATTAGGATATAAAGCTTACAAAATGTTTATCATAAACCAGTGCTAAGACCCAGAATCTGCCTAACCTAAATTTACGGTCAGGAGCCCCCACCTCTATAAATATGAACAGAATGGTATAAACTGCCTCATACTGTCAGCAGGCTTTTCTTCTTCATCATCATTTCTTTTTATTGCAGTGTGCGATGTGGGATTGTGCTTGTACCTGTCAACCACCAGAGTGTGACTCCATCAACTGCTTCTGCTTTGAGATCAAGTTCAAGTAGAAGGAACGGTGGAGGAAAAGATCAAGACCCACCTCACTTTAAAAGATGCCTTTAAAAATTCCAACTCCAAGTGACACTCAAGTATGTTTTAAGATGGCCAGAGAAAATGTGATTCATTCTTTGGCTGTTCTGTAATGTTTATATCATTTGGGAGATATTACAGCATTCTTCCTATTTACAGTCATTGATTTAACCAAAATGAACCTTTAAAACATCGGTTCTAAAAGATTTAGATGCGCATTTATTGGGATTGGGAATATACTTTGTTTTGTTGAGTCATGTATGGACGAAGTGAGCAAGATTAATAAATGCTTAATAAAACATAATATACACTGTAAGCACAGTACACTACACACTATTGTAGTATAATGGTTATTGGACATATTTAAGTCATTGAACCATAGAAGACTGAAGCTAAGGTTAAGGCTTTAAGCTGTGCCATGGATTTTTAAAGCATGACGTTTAATGATTTTTTACATTTCCGCACAAAAGGTCATATTTACAAACATTTACATTTATTAAAAAATGTGTCTTTTCTAGTTTCCTAGTCAGCAATCATGAATTATGCTTTGTGTAGCGAATGTGTTTCTCTGTGGTATCATTGTATTTGGTACGATGGACCATACAAAGAGAACAGAGGAAACTATAAACCACACATGCTGTTAAATATATCTCTTTCTGACACAGATGTCTTTGTGTGGACTGTATATAAGATACATGTTCATATAGCGCTGACTTACCAATTTTAGATGGTAATAATTTTTGTGATACATACTGTAATACTGTACAAAGGTAGTAAAAGCTAGTTCTAATGTTCACTAATGTAATTGATTACAGGACATCATCCTGTGAAATTTGTGTGCATATTGTATTGTGTGAAAAATGTCACAGTTATGTATGTGGCTATATTTTTTAATTTTTTTGTAAGGCTTACAAAGTAAACTTGCTGTGACTCTTCTGTCACTTTTCTCTGTTTTCATGGCAAAATTTAAGTTGAAATTAGTTTTTTTTATATCAAATTTTTTATATAAATATGTGCTATTTTTGTAACTGTGTGGTTTTAAAATGAATTAAAGTTTTTCTTTCATGCAAAAGGCTTCGTTTACAGTAGTATTATTATCTATCGAGCATTGGTGGTAAAATATTGAATAATTCACTTTTATATTCATTGTTTGATTGTCTTAGATTTTCTGGTTGCTTCATTTGTTTTCATGCATTTGCAAAAATTTGTTCTAGTTCTACATTTTTCTATGAAGGTTGTCTATTTTTGCTATACCTTCGTGAATTGGTCAGTCATGCAGCTCTTGCTGATTTAGGGAATATGTAGAGAAGACATTTAAAAGATGAAAGGTCATGACAGAAGATCTGATGTAAGTAAATCCCTTTTCTGATGACACTTATCTCCGGGGCTCAGGAGATTTGCATGGAGTAATATTAAAGAGCATCATGTAGAAGATTTGATTGGGTTATTGCAGTCATAGACCACCAATCTCCCTTTTCATCATTATTTAATAGGGATTGTGTTATAATTCATGCATGTTGCAGCAACATTAATAATCATGTGCCTTGTCCATGTCCATGACACTCACTGCCTTTCTCTTTAACCTTTCTTTGCTGCATGCCAATGTACATGAATGTCACATCGCCCTTCTCCAGTTGCATCGTGGGTTTGCCTGCTGCTAAGATTAGCCAAACCCACAGAATGTCAAAGGTCACGCCGTCTGAATAAATACAGGTCATCTGGCACCAGAAGAGTGTCACAGACTATCCAGTCCTCCTCTGCCTCCATTTGGGGAGTATCTCTTGCTCACTTCATCCAGCTCCACGGTAAAACATGCATTCTACTTTATTTTTTTCGGTAGTATAAAGTATAAATGACTAGAAAAATAAGATACCCTTTATTTAAATGTATTTGCTTCTGTCAAATGTTTATTTTTTTTATCAAAGTGATAATGATATTTTTTTTAATATTAAATGTTTTAAATAATAATGATTATTATTGTAGTACATTTATTACCGTAATAAAATCTAGGCTACTGTCAAAATAATTCATAACAACAGATAATCTGTGTTATTTTGGCATGAATTGATAATATATACCAGCTCCAACATAGCCTCTTTCACAAATCAAATCCTCTTACAGAGCTGGATTTCAGCCATTAAATAAATGATTGTCTATATTTAATTTGCCCTTTCGTTGAATGCAACTTGAGTGGAGGGAGTTAACAGGTTTGTTACTGGAATGTTAAGAGCCTTTTGTGGGGCTGTTCAATGTCCAGTAGACAGAGATGCAATTTGATGTCATTCATACCAGACTTTATTTATTTTTTTAAGCTCATAGCCTGTTATACATACTAAAATATTCACAGCACACGTATGCCAAGGTCATTTATTCGAGGATTTTAAAATTGAATTTCCATGTCTGTTTTCCTTGAACGTGAACTGTCACGTATCGCACGTACCACAAGAACGCGTACCCGCCTCAAATTGTAATAAAACCACTCCCTTTTTAATGCGTCATTCTTAAACCCGCCTTTCAAAGCCCAACAGCCAATCATCGTCTCTACGCTCCATCCATCAAAACATGACTCGCGTCCTGATTGGTCAAACCATGGAAAATTGCTCGTAATTTCCTTCCTTTTAATGCAATTCTTTGCATCCGTAGTAGAATAACGTGACCGCGTTGAAAGTGTGATTCGGAAACCATCGCTTCCTCAACCCCTCTTAATTGGTGAGTTTTTACTTAATTTAAAGCGCCGACATCCAAATAAAAGCAAATATATTTGACCGCGGTCGTTAGCTAGCCGTTCACAAGTCGCTTTTCCGTTTTAATGCAAAGTTAACTGTTACGTGAGCCGCACAAGGTCATTCATGCTTGTCTCCGAAGGGCATTGCATCATGAACTAACAAGATGGAACTTAGTTTGTTGAAAGATACATTTTCGGTAAATTTTGCCATCAAGTGCACACCCTTGCTCAGGCTCCTTGATGTTGATTTAACCAGTCATTACTGGATCATAGGTCACTGTTTTTGTTATGTGATTCATGTGTTTGTACTGATAATCTGAATGATTAACGTTATATGATCTGTTTCCCACACATATCTCTCTAGAGTCAAAATGCCTCACGCTTACCCATTCCTCACACCAGAGCAGAAGAAGGAGCTGAGCGATATTGCTCTGAGGATTGTGGCCCCTGGCAAAGGCATTCTTGCTGCGGATGAGTCTACAGGTACTTTGGGCTGTTGAGTTCACGTTCATTCGTAACCAGTTCATTTGCTCGTCTTATAACATCTCATATCATTGCAGGTAGCGTGGCGAAGCGATTCCAGAGCATCAATGCTGAGAACACAGAGGAGAACAGGAGACTGTACCGCCAGCTGCTGTTTACCGCAGACGACCGCATAAAGCCCTGCATCGGTGGCGTCATCCTCTTCCATGAGACCCTCTACCAGAAGACAGATGATGGCAAAACTTTCTCCCAGTACCTTAAGGAGAGGGGCATGGTTGTTGGCATCAAAGTGGACAAGGGTGTGGTTCCCCTGGCTGGCACTAATGGAGAGACCACCACACAAGGTGAAAATCCCATGATTATCTATCTAGTTGTAAAAATTACCCATGGAATTTTTTTTTATCCTTTTTTAGGAATCTTTTTAAACCCTAATTTCTCTCTGTGTTCGCAGGTCTGGATGGGCTGTATGAGCGTTGTGCTCAGTATAAGAAGGATGGGGCAGACTTTGCTAAATGGAGGTGTGTGCTGAAGATCACTCCCACTACTCCCTCTAGACTGGCCATCATTGAGAACGCCAATGTGCTCGCTCGTTACGCCAGCATCTGCCAGATGGTGAGACACGCACAGCTATGTATCCACCACCATAAGTGCCTTTTGTAAGCTTTCACTCAGGGTGGACACATTAAATAGATCAAAATCAACAGTAAATTTCAAATAAAGATTCAAGATTCAAACAACTTTATTTATCCCCATAGGGCAATTCAGTTTTTAGCCTTCCAGTCATATGCTGTTATTTTGAGTTTTCTATATTTGATCAAAGAAACCTGAAAAAAATGTCATTGTTTCTACAGTCCTGAGTTTCTCAACAACATTGATGATAATAATAGATTCTTGAGCATCAAATTTCTGTAGGATCATGTGACACTGAAGACTGGAGTAATGATGCTAAAAATTTAGCTTTGCCATCACAGGAATAAATGACATTTTAACATATATTAAAATAGAAAACGGTTACTTTAAATTGTAGTAATATTTCACAACCTTACTGTATTTTTAATCAAATCAATGCAGTCTTGGTGTGCATAAGTGACGATATATTACTGACCCACTCTTCAACGTTAGTGTATTACTGACATGATATCTCCTTTTCCGTTAGCATGGCATTGTGCCCATCGTGGAGCCTGAAATTTTGCCTGATGGTGACCATGACCTGAAGAGGACCCAGTATGTGACTGAGAAGGTTCTGGCTGCTGTGTACAAGGCCCTGTCAGACCACCATGTTTATTTGGAGGGCACTCTGCTCAAACCCAACATGGTGACTGCCGGGCATGCCTGTTCCCAGAAAAACACCCCCCAGGAGATCGCCATGGCAACTGTCACTGCTCTTCGCCGCACTGTTCCTCCTGCTGTGCCTGGTTAGTAAAACAACCGCAATTACTCACTCGCTCATGACCGAGTCTTTATCTTATCACAGGCCTGCTGGATACGTTCTTAAGTGTGTAATTATTATCATTTCCTCATTTCTGAACCACATTGCCACACCCCTGCTTAGGCATCACCTTCCTGTCTGGAGGCCAGAGTGAGGAGGAGGCCACACTCAACCTGAATGCCATGAACCAGTGTCCCCTGCAAAGGCCCTGGGCCCTGACCTTCTCCTATGGTCGTGCCCTGCAGGCCTCTGCCCTCAAAGCCTGGGCTGGCAAGAAGGAGAATGGCAAAGCCTGCCAGGAGGAGTTCGTAAAGAGAGCTCTTGTAAGTTTCAGTAACTTGAAATAATCTGCTGGAAGTGATCTGGGTATATGTATATATATAATACACACAGACAGAGACACACACACAGACAGTGTTGGGGGTACCGCAAGTTATGTAATCAGATTACTTTTTCAAGTAAGTACTTTTAAATTTGCAGCAAAATGTGAGTTAATTTTTAAAACAAGTAATGTAAGTTACTTTGTTTTCCCATTTATTGACACGTCTCTTGCCCACCAGAGGAGTTGTGTGCACTGTGTGAACATAATGCTATTATTTCAGTGTTCCTCAAAATGAATAAAAACAGTGAAATATTATGCAAACCTGCAATAATAAAATATGATAAATAATGCGTATGCTATATGTATTTAATCTTACTTTAACCATGCAGGTGTTCATTTGCATTTCCTTCAACCTTATTCATTTCATTTCATTTCTGGTGTGAAGGGGCCTATGCATGTTTTAAAATGTAGATATTTATTTAAAAAGTAATGCCAATTATATTATTAAAACGCTTGTAATTTTACTTGTTAAAAGACATGGACTAATTAATTCAGCTAAGCATTTCATATGTTTATGTTTAGATCAATTTTACTCTTATTGTCTTGTGCTTCTGTTTCCAGAACAACAGCCTGGCCTGTGTGGGGAAGTATGTGTCCACTGGAGATAAGGGTGCTGCTGCGGGAGAGTCTCTCTTTGTGGCCAACCATGCCTACTAATCACCAAGAAGCCTTTTACATTTCAATCCACATCTTATTCCTAAAGAATCACTGAACCCAAACACATCTGTACTCTGAACTCCATCATGTGACCCATTCCCTTTTTATTTCTAGTGTTTGTTACTTCTATGTGTGAAACAAAACTATGAAACTAAGAGATGAATCCTAAAAGAGTAATAATTGTAATTTATTAACTTGATGTCCAGATGGGTTTTTTTTTTGCCCCAATCTCCCCTCTATTCCTACTTTTAATAACACTCCCATGTGTTCTAATGTCGAATTCTGCTGAGAAACGTTGCTCTTGTACTTATACTAACTGTATTTGCCTTGCACAAAGAACATATGCCTTTCAGGGGTATATTATTATTGTTATTGTTTAATATGATACTCACTGGGAAGAAAACAATAAAGTATCTTTCACAGCTAACCTCATTTGCTTCTTTTTGTGGTGTTATTCAGACAATGTGTTTTTGCGAGTGTCGGCACTGTTGGAACATTTCTTATTTATAAAGGATGAATATCATAAGAAGACGCAGCACTGGTTAAGAACACCTTTGATATTGCAGTAATTGAGTATTATTTGTAGTACTTTTTTGAATTAGAAAAAAGTTTTCTAATACATTTTCTTACTTTATAAATGAACAGTCCTGCAGTTTAGTTTTCTGATGTATTTATGGAGACTGACCAGTAGAGGGAGACAGTGATATGCAAATGATGTCCTGATAATGGAGAATGGCAGAAATGTTGACTCATGGGTTTGGTAACTATTATGTTAAATACGTGTTCAAATGGTAAACATATTCGTATAGTTCTGTGAATAGTAATCTTCTAGTGGTTAATGAGACGCTACTGAAAATGAGATTTTTTTTCCATTTTTCTTTTCCAAAAGAAAAATAATTCATGATTGTAAAAAAAATATCCAAACTTTTACAAAAGAGGGGAAAAAATATACAGAAACTGATAATGACTGTCAGAAGAAACAATGATTTTTATGGTATTCGCTTGGTTGTATTAATAACACCCTCACAGCATTGTTTAGTAGTTTTTCAATTAATGCAAAAAGGCAATTAAACATAGTGAAGTGAAAGCCAAGTACCCATACTCTGATTTTGTCCTCTGCATTTAACCCAGCAAAGTTAGTGTACACACACACACACACACACACACACACACACACACACAAACACACACAGAGACGTGGAGAGCCATTCTGCGATGAATGGGGAGAGATAGGGGTTAGCTTAGGTACCTTGCTCGAGGGTATGCAACCTTCAGATTACAAGTCTGACTCTAACCATTAGATAAATGTTAAAATAATAATAAAATAATAATAATAATAACGGCAGAAACACACCATCAGCAATCTGTAAAAAAAAGGTTTGTTGCACCAGCTATGTGTAGCTATTTGTTAAAAAAAAAAAAAAACTGCTGCTAGTTAGTAGGTGTTTTGGCCAGTGTTGGGGATATTACATGCATTAAATGCATTACAAAAACGCAAGTAATGTAATCCAATTACTTTTTTCAAGTAATGCATTACTTTTACATTTACGTCAAAATATCTAAGTTAATTGTACAAATAAGCAACACAAGTTACTTTGTTTTCCCATTTATTGACTGACACCTCTCCTGTCCTCATGTTGAGAAACAGTCACTGCAGTCGGTGGGAACTGTTTACTCCTCGCAGTGTTGCGCTCGGTCGGATCTATTTCTGTGTAGCACCATCGTGCTATTGTGATTGCTGTCGCTTGTCATAATTTGAGGTAATGAAAGTGGAAGACAGTGGATCCGTGCTGTCTGTTTATCTAACATTACACCGCTGCAAATGAGCTATGATGATTTAGATACACCGTTGCTATGAATATGTAATGTTTACGAATGTCTGCAGTTGAACTCTCAGCTAGAGAAGTAGTTTTCTATAACGTTAGATGACAGTTTTTTTCAGTGCGAAAAGTCACAATGGATCGAGCATTAAACTCTGACCCTGTCATTACAGCTCATACTGAAGGTAGGAGGCTCTAACGACACTTTAACAGTATTTTATGATTTATAAAATAAGCATTTTTTTTATCCTGACGTATGTTTTTTATAGGTCGTTTTCAGCGCTGGAGAATTTGTATTGGGTTTTGGTAAGTGAATCTTCTGTAAACTTTGCTTGAAGTGATACGCAATATGTAAACTAATCTTTATCATCTCTATCTAGGTTACTGGGACTTTGCAATAACTTTGCATATGTGGTGATGCTGAGTGCAGCACATGACATCTTACAAAAACAGGAATCTCAAAACACAACAACACCTGTAAGATATTTCTGAGATTTGGCTAAATATACTAAATTGCAGCTTAATCATGTACTTAAGTCCTACACTCTTAAATTGAACTAATTTAATTAATTTAAACTATAACAGATTTTTCCGAAAACATTACGTTCAGTTCAGACTTAATGTTTTCTTTTAAAGTATATTATGTCCATTATGTACAGTACTCTTTTTAAAAATATCTTAAAGTATACTTTTTCCACAAGGTTTTATTACTCGTGTTTCTCGTTTTTTTTTTTTTATTTGGTTCTCACACTAGACTCCAGCTCCAAATGGGACTAACATACAGATAAGGAACGGCAGCAACCGCTTTGACTGCAATCCTGTGTCTACTGCGGTACGTCTGTCTTTCTTTCTCTTTGTCATTCCTTGTTCAAATATGTCCCTCATGTTGACTAGGGATTTAACTGTATGTTTAAATATTTGTCCATGGAGTGACACTGTTTTATTTCTTTTTCTAGGCTGTGCTGTTGGCTGACATCTTACCCACCCTCATAATCAAATTCACAGCACCTTTCTATATACATAAAGTGCCTTATGGGTAAAGTTGACAAGCACTTATTTTACTTATCAGCATCTTCAGACAGGTTTAGCTGCGTAGATGTTGAAATTATGTCATGGAAGACTGATAAGCAATGGATAGTGTGCAATAGTTAAAGTTGAAAGGATGAATTTGATTTGAATGTAGCTCCGTACAGTGTTTTTTTTCCGTTAAAGAAAGGAGGATAGTTATGTGAAAGACAAAAAAATGCTAATTGATGTGTTATTTTCTTTCACTTTTATTTTGAACAGTTTCCGTGTTTTGGTGTGTTTCTTTACGGCAGTAGTCAGCTTCCTGATGGTGTCATTTTCTTCGACTGTATCGATGAGCATAACTGGTAATGAGCACGTCCTCTTTTGAATTGGATTGATGAGATCTGATAAGTGTTGTGATGATGAACCTCTGAATCTTTCCTCAGGTGTCGTCTTTGCCAGTATTAGTTCAGGATTGGGGGAGCTTTCCTTCCTCTCCCTCTCTGTGTTTTTCAGCAGGTAGTGCCTAGAAACCAATTCATTCATTCAAACTGTTTGAATTGGGATGGTTTTGTACATGTATAGTATGCACAAATGGTGATTTTAAAGTAACCATTATTCACATTAATATAACCTTATTATGTTAGTCTTTAGGTCATTTCATTTTGTGACTTTAGTAACAGCAGTTATTATGCCAACAATGCAGAGTACCGTACATTGAATTGAATTTCTCATTTTGTGAAATTTAGTTGGTTGTAATATCTGGGTATGCTATGGATGCAGAAATTAGCATACTATGCACAGGATTCTCTACCATTGAACAGTTTGGCTTCTGTGAAACATTTGTAAACAAATGAACACTTTTATTCTGCAAGGCTGCATTAAATTGATCAAAAATGGCAGTAAATACATTCATAATGTTATACTTCAAACAAATACTGTTCTTTTGAACTCTCTATTTATTAAAGGATCCTGAAAAATGGTCAAGGTTTCCACAAAAATATTAAGCAGCATAACAGTTTTCAACATTGATAATAATCAAAAATGTTCATGTGACACTGATGACTGGAGTAATGATGCTGAAATTCAACTTTGCATCACTGGAATACTTAACATTTTAAAATATAGTCAAATGGAGAACTGTTATTTTAAATTGTACTATTATTTCACAATATTGTTGCTTGAACTATGTTTTTTGAACAAATAAATGCAGCCTTGGTGAACATAAGAGTCTTTAAAAAACATTTGAATGGTAGTGTAACAACTCCATATTACAGAAAAAGTATGAAAAATATGTTAGTATTCTGTTCTGAGCATAACCCTAGTCACTGATCTCAGTTTTACTAGTTATTTATCAATATTTTGCGTCTGTGTTTCTGTCTCTTTAAGGGATGTGTTAAGTGGCTGGGGGTCTGGCACGGGGGCAGCAGGGGTAGCTGGAGCTTTCCTTTACTCAGCATTTACACAGGCTGGTCTGACCCCCCAAGTTACGTTATGGATCATGCTGGTTGTCCCTGTTATTTTGGCTGTGAGGTCAGGATAAGTTTCTCAACTCGATTGGTTGAACCTGTTGACCAAATTGATTGCATAAACATATCTTTTTCTCTCATGGTCTTTTTTTTCCAGCTATTTCTTCCTCCTGGTGTTCCCACCCTCGTTCCCACAGTGGAGACGGGACAATGTTGGTCACAGTTATTTCAGAACGACGAACTCAAGGGAGAGACGCCCTTTAATTGAGGAAGAGACTGATACTGATGAGGACTCTGAGCCATCTCCAGAAGAACAAGGTGTGTACATTTAGGAACTGGCTGCTTGTATTGTTGCAACTTTTCATTCTCATGGTTATGTATATGATGGTCCACTCTTCCTTCTGACAGAGGACCATCACATCGGACCCCTGACCTTCACTGATCAAATATACGTTTTAAAGGTTAGACTTGCTGTGTGCATCTATATGAGTCTCAGTTCGGTTTTCTCAGTGATATTGCATCTGTTTTGTTGAATAAATAAGTAATGTAATTTTATCATGCACTAAGTCATTTTTGCAGGATCATTTTTTATTATTAATTTATTCAAAGACCTTGAATTTTATACTGACACCCATAAGGATGGATGCAGGGCAGCATTTTTATTACCATTTTTTTTAACATATCTGTAAATTTGTCTCATTTATTCCTTGTGCTGCAGTCAGGAAATCCACTTCCTCTTTGAGTCTTTTATTTATTTTAATGTTTGTTCTTACCCATATGATCTCTTTCAGGGCCTGTTGAAGTTTATTTTTCCTCTTAGTGTGGTTTACTTCGCTGAGTATTTCATTAACCAGGGACTGGTGAGTGTTTTCTGTAACAGTCACAGACAAGTCAAAAAGAGTAAGATGCCAGTAAAAAGTACCTGTGATCTTTAAATATCACTATAAATGTTTTAATCTCTCTCATTAGTTGGAGCTGCTCTACTTTCCTGACTCTCCTCTCTCACACGCAGAACAATATCGCTGGTAGGACGCATGACAAATCTCTTTATTTTCATGACTTTGAATTACACTACCGTTCAAAATTTTGGTATGGGAACTGCTTTAATTAGATTTTATTTTTAAACTGTGAAAACTATAATGTTGAGAAATATTACTACAATTTAAATGCATTCATTTTAATTTATTTTTTAAATATATTTTGAACTGTAATTTATTCCTGAGCTGAATTTTCAGCATCTTTACTCCAGTCTTCTGTGTCACATGATCCTTCAAAAAATTTATTTAGTATGATGTATTGATGCTCAAAAAAACAAGTCATATTATTATTAGGGCTGTCAAAAGATTAATTGCGATTAATTGCATCCAAAATAAAAGTTTTATGTTTACATAATATATGTGAGTGCACTGGTTATAATTATTTTATATATATATATATAAATACACACACTTGCTTTTATATATTTAAGAAATATTTTCATGTGTATACTTTATATGGATTTATATATAATTTATATTATATATAAATATAAATATTTTATATAGAAATAATATTTTTTCTTTAATATACATGCCTGTGTGTGTATTTATATATATATATATATATATATATACAAAATAATTATACACAGTGCACCCACATATGTTACATAAACACAAACTTTTATTTTGGATGCGATTAATCGCGATTAATCGTTTGACAGCCCTAATTATTATCAATGTTGACTTTTTTTTGTGTAAACCATGAGATATTGTTTTCAGGATTCTTTGATGAATAGAAAGTAAAAAGAAAGTATTTATTTGACATTGAAATCTTTGGTAACATTATAAAAGTCTTTACGGAGACTTTTGATCAATTTAATGAGTCCTTGCTGAATAAAAGCATTAAATAATAAAAACATGAAGTATAGCATTCAACCAAGCTTTGCAAAGTTATTTAAATATTTAGGAAAATTACAAATAGACAAGAAAGAAAATAAATATCTATATATATAGATACACAAAGATTGTTTAATTGAATTATAAACTTACTGAAATTAGGATAAAATAAAGTACAATTCTTCCATTGTGCCTTAATAATGTAGACATCATAAAAAAATGTCACGTTCACTTAAAAAAGAAAATTCCACATAAGAGGTGAATATTATGATGAAATAAATTCTCCTTTTGGGGTGAAGTATCCCTTTAAGAGAACATCCTAAATCCACTTAATTTGGAGACTTGGTTCTTCTGTTTTGATGTTGTTTCATTCAATTTAAATGCCAGCAAATGCTCAATGTGCATTATTATCTCTCCTCTGCAGGTATCAGACAATTTACCAGATTGGTGTGTTTGTCTCCCGCACATCTCTCGTCTGTTTTAAGATCAGGAAAATTTTCCTTATGTCTCTCCTACAGGTGAGATCTGTACACAACAGTACATAAACATGTATATACTGTAGACATGCAACCGTAAATACAGGACAATAGAAAACATATTTAAAACTCCTCATGACTCTGATTACTCTTTCTCTTTCAGTGTGTGAACGCTGTTGTGTTGGGTTTTGCTGTATATTACCAGTTCTTGTATTACCCATGGGTGGTCTTTATTATTGTCCTCTATGAGGGTCTATTGGGAGGAGCAGCCTATGTGAATACCTTCTATTTCATCCGTGAGGAGGTTTGTGAACTTCATTCGAACCATTTGAATAGATCCGCATGTATTAGTCATGGTCTCTAAAGCATTCTCTTACGCTGTGTTTCTGGACAGACCGCTGAGCGGGCGAGAGAGTTTGCCATGGCTGCTGCAAGCGTGGGGGACAGTCTGGGAATCGCTTTCTCTACAGCTGTCTCCTTCCCCGTTCACCATTTTTTCTGCTCTTTATGAATGAATGAATTCAAATGTGTGTATTTGAAATATACAGACATTTATATCATCGAGAAAAATCCTCATAACATCTTGATCAAAAAACAGAACATTCCATTAAATTTTGGACTTGTTTGTTATTATTTAAATGAATATCTTCTTTGTAACTAAAAATCCTGGAATCAAATGTGTAATGTTTCCTAAAAGTATTCTTTTAAGTATTAAATTTTTTTGCTTGATTTGCTCTAATGACCCCTATTGGAAAATCACCCACTAGTCTCTGAAATGTCACCGCCTCCCTTTTATAAAGCATTTTCATTTCTCTTTTCGTGGCTAATGGTGACGTTTGTTGATCCTCACCCTTGGTTTTGTAATTGAACTTATGAAGCAAATGTCTACATACTTGGCAACAGTGTGACGCTTTCTTAAGAATCATTGCTTTCATTTCCCATTCCCTGCTAGTTGCATGTGATGTTTCAATTTAACTTCATGCAACAATTGTGCAATGTAAAAGTATTATAACCAGGCACTAGATGGTAGTACAGAGTTGCAGCCGTAAAGGGAATTGTGTGATGTTGTTTTTTCACTGTGCGTTTTCCAACATTGCGGGTTTTTTAACATAAAACATAAACAAAGACTTACATCATCACATTTTGCCAGGGGAAGTACAGATTTACAAAAAGATATCAAATTGTTTATACACATTGACAGTTTTTATTGCCTTTTGATTAAGAGAATACTTAATCGTGTTGACATATTGCTTAACCTCATTGTTAAAAGCAATAAAAAATGTTTTGGAATGTGCAAATTTACATTTATGAATGTAAAATTTTGCCAAGAGAATACGCAGATTAATAATGAAAGTTTCATTAGGCCTAGTTTTAGTTCTGTTGAGGTCATAAAGGCAAAAGGACATATAAAAGGACATAAAGGATTTTTTGCAATAAAATTACAAATGTCAGACCAGAGATTTTAAGTGTGTGATGGGTGATGTGGTGTTGGTATCTGCCTGACACGTTTAAACTAATCTTGTGACTTGTCATCTCTGAGTTGACAGAACACTTTAACCAGATTTCAAAGACAATAAAAGTCATTTGGAAATTACACATAAAGATGTACCTAAGTCGATAAAACCATTACTTTTTAATAAGTATATTATTACTGTAAAAAAGTATTATTTTTAACTTTATGGGAAAGTTATTATATTATTTTATTTTTCACATATTTATTCCAGAAAAAAACAACCAACTCCTATTTTGAAAAACTATTTTATAAATGCAGTTTTACAATCATATTTATTGACACAATACATGGACTTTTGTACACGAAATGATAAAACATGGAGAGAGAGAAAAGCAAAAATGTGAATAAAAATGGCGAACAGTTAAACACACATACATAAAAATAAACATACAAAAAATAAACAATTACTTTTATTTTGAAAATCTGTGCACAATAGCTGCCATCTTGGATATTTCTCGAAGGTAGCAACGTTCACATTGTTGGTTCAAATGATACCGTAAACCAGGCGGAGGGATCGATTAAAAGATCAAAACTGGTGAGATTTATCTATATTTTTGTTTTTGCTATGCTAAATCAAACTCACAACAATTTGTGTTGTACTAATATTAATTTCTGTTACTGTATATCTTTCTTATCTTAAAGAGACATAAAGGTCTTGCTAGCTTAGCTGCATAACCTAATGAATGAATGAGTGAACTTAGCAAACTCTTTAGCATACTAATTTTGTTTTTGTAAAAGTTTGGGCTCATTGCAGTGTTGATGTCGAGTTATTAATTGATATGAGTATTATCATGACATGCCCGACTCGATGAGGATCTGTTGGTGCTCCTGTCACGAACCGTGATTCACCACCATCGCGCAGACTCAGAAGTCTCCTGTTAGCTGTAATTACGTGTCAGTAGTTAGTCATCCATGTGTGTGTGCACATTTCTCATCAAGTCTGGGTTAATTCGTGTGTGTGTGTGTAAACATGCCATCTTCCCTTTGTTTTTGCAGGAAGTGTCTGGTGTTAAACTAACAGTGTGCCTGTGGTCCTGTTGATAGGAAGGGCTCAGCAGTGCCTGGGTGCCCAGGGAGCCACTGCCTGAGTCCCTAGAGGTAGACACCAGACAACCACAGGACATGAGTGCCGCTAAAGGAGGTCTGGTCATCTTCACGGCCAACTCCAATCCCTCCAGCAGAGAGCTGGGCAGGAGGATAGCCGAGTAAGTTGCCACTGGAGGTCCATTATAACATGGCAGTTATATTGGGTAGTTAGGAAAAGTGGTAAGACAGTCATTCTCCAACAGCAGATCTGAGCAGGAACAACTGTATTCTTTTGAGTACCAATGGTTAGTACCAAATCAAGATTTTATTTTATTTTATCTAAGAGGTGTGTGTTTTTTTTCTATTTTAAAATACACCATTGTTCAAAGGTTTTGGGGTCAGTATTTTTTCTTTCTTTTTTAATACTTTTATTTAGCAGGGATACATTAAGTTAATCACTTTAGGTGAGCATAAGAGGCTCTTAAAAAAAATAATAATAAAAAAAATAAAACATTACATAATACAGACCCCAAACTTTTGAATAGTAGTGTATGTCTGAATCTCACAAAGGCTCACATTTAATAATATATATATATATATATATATATATATATATATATATATATATATATATATATATATATACACACACACACAGTGCAAATTTGTATTTATATTTATATATACCTCCATGCAAAGAATAAACATCAATAGTTAACATTTTAACTATGGGTCTTTTTAGTCTAACTGAGATTTACATCTTGTAATTTAAATGTAAAATACGAAAGATTCCTGTGATTTCTGCTGTGTTTCCGTTGAAGTTGTTATTTTGCTTCATATTCCTCTGAAAATGTGTTTTTGCACAGGCGGTTGGGTGTTGAACTTGGGAAGGTGCAGGTCTATCAGGAGGCTAACAGAGGTGAAGGCCTGTTTTCTGCTCAACTTTCGATTAAATATCTGCTTTTTGTATCTACACTAGCGGTGGCTGTAGCTGAAGTGGTTGTTCATTCTTTGCATGCCATACTGTAGAGAGTAGACAATACACAGCAGGGATCTGAGCTACTATTGGCTAATTCAACTGACAGTCTTTGTTTTGGTTCATGCTTGTGTATTGTGAAATGGAGATACGCTTGCACTCCCACATGCAGACACTGTGGTGAAATTCTCCCATTATTCCCTGCAGTCAAATCTTTGTGCAAACTTTTAAATAGCTAGTCTGTTTGTGTGAAGTAAAAAATGGACCTAAAAAATAAAGTAACATTTCTTTTCCCACAGAAACACGTGTCCAAATCGAAGAGTCTGTGCGCAGCAAAGATGTTTTCATCATTCAGACAGTGTCCAAGTAAGAAGCCTTAAACACAACAGTTGGAGGCAATCATTTTTTAATCATGTGAAGACAATTTAATTTTGTTGATATGTTTATTTATTTATTTAAAACAAATGCATTGCTATTAGTTTTTAAAATGTTAATGGTTTAACATGAAGTCAAAAGAAAAGTTGACTAATCAGGGATTTTTTTCCAGTGAGATTGGAACCATAATCAACTTTATTTATTTTATTTTTAATGTCCAAACTAGTTTTTTTTTTTTTTTATCTAGAGCCCTGTTTTGCATTATGCAAATTCGTGTAAATTATCCCTCACTTTGACATTGATACTGATGTATGCAAATTAATTTTCCTAAATCCCAGTTTTAGAAACCTTTCTTCCTTCCCCATCTGCAGGGATGTTAACACCACCATCATGGAGCTGCTCATTATGGTGTACGCCTGCAGGACGTCCTGTGCTCGGAACATCATCGGCGTCATTCCCTATTTCCCATATAGCAAACAGTGCAAAATGAGGAAGAGGGGCTCAATCGTCTCTAAACTACTTGCCTCAATGATGTGTAAAGCAGGTAAATGAGTCCATCTGAGACTAAACTGTCCCTTCATTTGTGGTTTATAAGGAAACTGGGATATTATAGTCTTCTAACTCTGTCTGATGTGGCTTTGAGCAGGTCTGACTCATCTCATTACTATGGATTTGCATCAAAAGGAAATCCAGGGTTTCTTCAACATTCCAGTGGACAATCTCCGGGCCTCACCGTTCCTGCTACAGTACATACAGGAAGAAGTAGGTCCTTGCTTTTAATGCTTGTCTGGATGTCATGCATGAGATCTGAGATTCCTGTAGATACTGTTGTTGTTTTTCCCATTGGTCTTGTCAAAGCCTTCAGTTTGAATAGGTCAGTCCATGTTATGTTGCTAATAAATTGAAAGCAGGAGAGAATCCTGCTTATAAATTTCTGCAAGCTTCATTTATTCATGATAAATTTTCTCTCTTGCTCAGATGGAAGGTCATCTGCCACTAGCTAGTAATGAGGGTTGACTGTATGTGAATGCATAATACATGTGTGTATTTCTGACTTTCCTTTTAGATTTTTAAATCGTTTTTTTCACTTACTTTGCCTCTGCATTCAGATTCCCGACTACAGAAATGCTGTAATTGTGGCCAAATCTCCAGCATCAGCCAAAAGGTAAAAGTCATAGCTTACATTTGCGGTGTCATGTCATGTAAAAGATCCACAGGCCTTTGAAATAGAGACTTGCAGGAGTAATTGACTAGTCAAGTATTCGTTCTAGACCAGCTAGTGAGATTATAGTATTAAATAATGTCACCTTCCCACCAAATCTCTCCCTTCAATCTCACTGACGCAACTGTATGCATAGGGTTGCGCTGTGCAAACATGATGTTGAGGTAATGAAAGATGATGACGAGTGCTGTCAGATGCATCCAAGTGTGTCAGTATTTCAGTTCCTACTGGTATACTGGTTATTTTTAAAGTCATGCATCCCACGGGATAAAACAATTGGTTGTAAATGAGAAATTCAATTAAAAAAAAACATTGTCACAAACAACATCAAAACATCTTTATAAAGTAGACTCAATAAGTCCCAAATAATATAGATGCTTCATAAATAACTTAAGTAAGGGTATTTTAAAAAAGAGGACAGTGTAGGGATGTTAACACCGTCATGGGGTGGTGATGGCACAGTGGATAAGACACATGCCTTTGGTGTGAGAGATCGGGTTCGAATCCACTGTGAAACACCAATGTGTCCCTGAGCAAGACACTTAACCCCTAGTTGGTCCAGAGGCGTGCGACCTCTGACATATATAGCAATTGTAAGTCGCTTTGGATAAAAGCTTCAGATAAATGAATAAATGTAAATGTGGAAGACACCGGGCCCATTTGAGGGGCCTCAGCAAAGTTCTCTGGGGGCCCTACCCAATTAACAGGATTTTGAGTAGCATTTGCGGCTCTTTTTTTCTTTCGTGTTTGTGTCAAAACAGTTTAGTAGAGAGCCACATTGAAAACAAAATCTGTGTTTGTCCTTTTACAGGGCCCAGTCATTTGCTGAAAGATTGCGGCTGGGGATTGCTGTGATCCACGGTGAAGCCCAGGATGCAGAATCGGACCTGGTGGATGGACGCCATTCCCCACCCACTGTCAAAAACAGTGGCGCCATCCTTCCAAGCCTAGAGATACCATGTGAGAATCTCATTTTAGCTAACTCTCTCAGTCTGTTTTACTTTTTTCCTGTTATTCACTATTGTCTTTTTTCTTGAATAGTGCTGATTCCCAAAGAAAAACCCCCAATAACTGTTGTGGGAGATGTAGGTGGACGAATCGCCATCATAGTGGTGAGTTCAATGAAGATTTGAATGTATTCAGGGAGCTATTTTAAAGGAGTAGTTCACTTTTAAAACTTTTGCTGATAATTGACTCACCCCCATGTCATCCAAGATGTCCATGTCTTTCTTTCTTCAGTCGAAAAGAAATGAAGGTTTTTGATGGAAACATTCCAGGATTTTTCTCCATATAATGGACTTCAGTGGGAACCAAACGGTTCAAGGTCCAAATGAGAGTTTTTAGTGCAGCTTCAAAGGGCTTTAAACGACACCAGACGATGAATAAGGGTCTTATCCAGTGAAACGATCGCTCATTTAAAAAATAAATAAAAAAGTTTAAGTTTTAGAAGCTCAAATGCTCGCCTTGCTCTGTTCTGTGATGAGCGTTCGTGACTCTCCTGTTCAAATTCGTTCATCAAAATGAACAAATCTTTTTTCGAGTCATGACTCGAAGGGTCCTAGATAAGACCCTTATTCATCGTCTGGAATCGTTTAAAGCCCTTTGAAGCTGCACTGAAACTCTCATTTGGACCTTGAACCGTTTGGTTCCCAATGAAATCCATTATATGGAGAAAATCTTGGAATGTTTCATCAAAAACCGTCATTTCTTTTCGACTGAAGAAAGAGTGACATGAATGAACTACTCCTTTAAGTTTATCCCTCTTCTGAACGTTTTTTGTTTTGTTTTAGGATGACATCATTGACGATGTCGACAGTTTTCTAGCAGCAGCCGAAACTCTGAAAGAAAGAGGCGCCTACAAGATCTTTGTCATGGCTACTCATGGAATCCTCTCCTCAGATGCCCCTCGGCTAATAGAGGAGTCCGCCATAGATGAGGTCATCATAACATCATTTTAATTTGAGGTTCCGAGGGACAAGTGTGTGTTTTCATGAACTAACTTTGTGATGTCCTTTTGTACAGGTAGTTGTCACCAACACCATTCCACACGAGATCCAAAAACTCCAGTGTCCCAAAATAAAGACGGTGGATATCAGCATGATCCTGTCGGAAGCCATTCGCCGCATCCACAATGGAGAATCCATGTCTTACCTTTTTCGTAATATAGGCATGGATGATTAGCAGGGTCATGTATTGTACAGTCAGTCTTGACATGTGCACAAAGGTCAAGATCTTTTCTCTCCCTATCAGCCTGTATCATTAACCCATTATAACTGCTTCTCCTCGTTGTATGTGTAATATTTTGAAATAATAATTGTACGTTCAAAGAACCAGGATGTTCTGCGATGGTACATGATTTCAGTGTCCTAAAATGCTGATGTCAAAGCGTTTAGAGGTTTGAAGTGCAGGAATACTCAACCTATTTATATGAATTTGAAGGATTGGATTTAAAAGAAGGACCACTGGACGTCAAGAATTACCTCTTCGGTTTCTTTTTAGCCGTAAAGCTTCTGTCTTTGATTCTATCTGGGTTTTTTTTTTTTTATAATTGGAGAATGGACGACTCCACTTTGTGGCCAACAATTACAGAATGTTACCATATATAAAATCTATGTTGTGACATATCAGTGTCAGTGCCTCATGACTTGTGTAATTATTGTGCCACAAATAGTTTTTGTGTTTCTGTCTAGTAATGCTAAGTAGTGCTGATGTTAAATTCAAGAATTACTTTGTACAAGGCAAAGGTACATGCATAGACCTCAATATAGCCCTTAAGATCGAAACTAATGTACTTGATTGAATGTTCCCCCTCCCCCTAGATTCTTCTACTAACACTTTAACTTGAGAGCCTATTTGCTTCACAAATGTTTGATCATAGAGGCCAGAATTTCTAAATATATTGCCTCTAAGAACTTGACTTCTCATTTTCAAATGAAATGCAGGGTTTTTGTTATGTAACTAATATTTAAGGCTTTTGTATTTATTCACAGTACTTGATGACAATAAATAAACAGACTATCATATGTGTACAGTGTTTAGTTAATGATCCAGCCTTTTCTCATGCCAGCTGAGATAAGATTGACAACTAGGTTGGCAGAACAAGAGTTTCAAGTTTATTGTACCATGCTACTCTATGCTATTCACTGGCTTTTGAGATCTGCCTTAAATTGGTTAAGTTCACCAATATAACTAGCCAACAGAGGGCAGTCAACACTTCACAGAAATCCCTAAACATATTATTTGGTAACACTTTAAAATACTATTTCTTACTTAGTGCACCACTAATTAGGAATTACTGAAGAACTAATTATGTTATTCTTTATTAACACTTAAAGGGTTCACCCAAAAATGAAAATTAAGTCATTAATTACTCACCCCCATGATGTACCAACCCTGTAAGACTTTCGTCCACATCGGAACACAAATGAAGATAATTTTGAAAGTCAGAAAGTCCAGGCCCAGAAAGTCATTAAAGAAAATGTTTAAATATTCCATGTGACAACTGTGGCTCAAATATAAGTTTATCAAGCGACACAAATACTTTTTTGTGCGGAGATAAAACAAAATAACGAGTTTATTAAGAGATTTCCACGACGCATGCACGAGAATTGTGCAAGAAGCTCAGAATATGAACGCAATTCTCGCGCATGCGTCGTGGAAATCTCTCAATAAAGTCGTTATTTTTGTTTTATTTCCACACACACAGTAGTCTCGTCGCTTGATAAACTTATAGTTGAGCCACTGTAGTCACAATGAATATTTAGCTGCTAAACATTTTCTTCAATTACTTTTTGGGCCGTCGAGTTTTATGTGTGATCCACCTCTCAGATTTAATCAAAAATATCTTCATTTGTGTTCCGAAGACGAACGAAGGGTTGGTACAGCATGAGGGTGAGTAATTAATGACTTAATTTTCATTTTTGGGTGAACTAACAGTTATCCCTTAAAGGAAAATAAAAGATGGGGTTTTAAAGGGATTTAAAGATTCCCTATACGGTTCTATTAATTTCATTAAATGACACAGATAAGCAGAGTTAGACGATACAGACTTTTCCTGTTTGCATAATGACTCTAGCACCCTGAGGACAGAAGATACCAGCACTTCTGTCATGGATATGGAAAAGATCTGCTTCAGCAAAAACGTCTGTAATGGGAAAGTACCGCTCTACAAAGCTTAAGATGTATGACCCAAGTAATCTTGTGGCTAGTTTCAAAGGGAAGTAACAAAATCCTGATATTTCCTCTTTTACTAAGCTTACTAATCAGTTACTAAATGATATGTCTGTAATCCTTGCTCAAACCTAGCTTCAAATAGAAAGTTCAGTCAATAATAATAATAATAATAATAATAATAATAATAATAATAATTTATTAGACTTCCTTCTTCTGTATAACATAAAAGATGATTCCCAATGTCCCAGTGAATTTTTTGTCCATAAAATTAAAGTCAGTATAGTCCAATGTTGTTTTGGACCCTACTGAATTACATATATGGATGACTGAATTGAACTATCCCTTTAAGAAAATCAAAACTTTCTGGTTAGCAAAACAAACTGCAACTGCACCATTACTAAACTGACAGGAACACATTATAATCATGAACAATTATAAGCATTCTTAGGTTAGGTGTGAGGTATGGTGATACTTATGAAATCTCAAGTAGGCCTTTGCCAAATTAACTAAATATGGCCCTTATTTGCCTGCTCTGTAACCATAAAACTGAAGTAGACTTTATTGGATATATATTTGGATGACTAACTTCCATGTAAATTACCCAGCAAAGGTTCCTAGAGATATGGCCTTAACACTTTGTGAAACTACAGTCTGCCACAGAAGAGAAGTCAACAAAAGCAAATTTCTGAGAAAAGTTCCTAAAACCCGTTACCAGTCAGTCGAAAGTATTATTCATTCTTCTTGATGGTTTGTTAACGCAAGACGCCCTTTATTCCATGGAATAAGATATCTGTTAGCATTAGCATCCTTATCATCTCAGTGGCAGTTGCTTGTCTGGTCCATCTTTGCATGTGGGCTCTTAGTTCAGCACACAACTGTTTTCTGTGAAACAGTTCAAATCTGGAGTTTCCTGAAAATTACATTACGATAAAGATGGTGGATAACACCACAAGAACACTGACAGGCCCAGGCCACCTAAGAATAACTTAAAAAGTAGCCAAACTGAATGAGGTTATGGTGTGTAATAAGGTTAAATCATGTTTGAAGCTGCTTCAATAAGTAGCAACGATTGGTAAAGTGTTTTTATATAATTAAATAAAGGAATAAAGTCCAGCCATAATCAAGTGAACTCGAAGGTCTGTTTCAATAATTCAATATATGCGTTTGTACAGTCTGGGGTTTTTTGACCTCAATCTAAATGAGTAACACTCATATCCATTTCCTTTAGTATACCAACTAACTAAAATCAGCCCATAAAAGAATCAGGAAATAACGTGTAATGCAAATGGTGAACTATATGTGATGATTTAATGAGGCCCATAATTGATCATTTACAATAAATTGAATGTAAGAAAAATAAAGTATTTACATATTAATAGCTTTAGGGACAATCATAAAGCTTTATCTAAAAGTCTGTCTGCAATTTACATAAACGTTCACTTTAGAAAAACCTGTTTGTATAGGGAAAACCCTGTTAGCTTGAGTGCATTGTAGGAGAGCGAAATGCTGTTTGCTAAATGGAATGAATAAAACAACTCAATTAACTACTAAAATAACATTTGAACTGCACTTTGTTCCCTTATTCTTGTTGCTTGCTTGGTGGAGACCCTTTAAACGCCTGCTTCTTTACTTGTCCTGAACATACAATTCCAGAAGAAGAACAGCTATATTTTGTCATGGATGCAGAACGTTTCCTCGAAACGTTTGGCTGCTCTGACTGCCTGATCCTAGGTGCAATCAGCTGGACCTGAGGCTGTTTTTGGGTAGAGATGGGACTGTTTGGTGAGGGGACTGTCCGAGGGGGTCTCTGGGGAATTAGTGTTGACCTAACTGGAGCGATTCCTCCTGTGGACAATTCTTCAGGAGATGGAAATAATGTAAGGCTAGGCTTTTTTTGCCCCCGTGGTTTTCCAAGTGATGGCAACTCGCTATGCAAGCCAGCTTTAGGAGCTTGCAGCCTGAATGAGCGAGTGTCTGCTTTGCTGATAGTTAACTTAGTTAACCCTCCTCTTGCTTGAATAGGAATTCTGGATGATTTTTGATGTGATTGCTAGGATGAAGAACAGAACATATTATCCTCAATGCAGTTCTCCAAATTGATTTCTAATTGAACTAGCACTTACACTTGATGGTAGTACGATAAGAAATTCTTACCTTCCTAACCAGCTTGGATTCAGCCTCTGGCAGGATCTTGTTCATTTGACTTGTACAAATATGTTCCCCTTCTTGTTTCTCCTCAACCAGAGCTGATGAGTGACATGTTTCCTTCTCATTCCTACTGTAAACATCATGACCAATCTTATTTTCTTTACGTTTTCTATCATTTGCCGTTTTTGGTTCAATAGGCTCTGATTTGCTGAACTTTGTTTCTTTGCTCAGTGCAGCTCTTGGTCTTATGGGATCAGAACTGTTCCGCTCTGTCTCTTGGTGGTCCGATTCCTCTAATATCAACAGTGCAATGGTTTCAAACTGTTCAGGCAGTTTCTCTTGAAGATTGTGCTCCTCAGAGTTTATCTTTAACACTGCTGGACTGGCCTCATCATTCTGCAGCCGTAAGTGCTCTTCAGATTTGAGGTTGGGTGGGTTTTTTGATCCAGAATCTAAATAAGTCATTGGATTTGGCAGTTCCTCACTCTTAGGCAACTCTACTGACTTTGTTACCCTGGTCTCCTCTGGAATTACAGAAGTTATATCTGCTTTAACTTGCAGTATTGAGCTTCTAGATTCACTGCCTGTTGCCAAATGTGGTTTGAGTATTAAATCTGGACTTTCCTCAGACTGTGGGTCCTGTTGTGGCAGTATAGTTATCTCTGGTAAGTGTGCAGATTGTCCCTCACATATTGAATCTAGACTTACCTCAAGTTGTAAATCCTGCAGTTGCAGTTTTCCAGTTTTCTCAGCTAACTTTACAGACGGTCTTATAGAGTTTACATCTAGACTTACCTCAGATTGTAAGTCCTGACATCTTAAATCCAGACTTATGTCAGATTGTAAGTCTCTGAGTGATTCCTCACACACTAAATGTAGACTTGCATCAAGTTTTAAGTCTTGGATTGGCTCGTTTTTTACTTTCTCGGCAGATTCTGCCTTGTTCTGTATCTCTAATTTCTCCTGAGATGCACTTATCTTTTGTTCTTGTAAACAATTACTCATTGATTTGCTTTCTACTACTGGCTCTGAGGTAGCTTCAGACACTTGTTTTTTGTGTCTGTGATTTTTCTTATTCAGTAGAGTTTGAGTAATATCCTCAGACTGTAAAACTGGCTTAATTTCATCCACAAGGTGACCGTCAGTTGTTACTTCTAGTATGTGTTGAAATTCAGGCTGCTCCTGTCCAGAATCCATTTTAGGTTCATCTTTTTCTTTCATGCTCTGACAGCTTACCTCAAATAGTTTCTCAGCTTCCAGTACGGGCTTCAGTATTTCCAGAGGTTCATTCAGGCTGAAGCTTGGTTTCTCATGATCCATACCATTAATATCTGGATTCAAACCCAGTGTGTCATTGCATTCAAAGTATTCCTCTGAAGTTGAAGAGAAGTTGAAGCAACCATTAGGAGTCTGTGAGAAATATCGGATTTCACTATCTTTGACTGGTAGTCTACTATCATTTATTGTGAGAACTTTGTCACTTTCTTGGGCAAAGGTTGTTTCAGAAGTTGCATTTGTTGTTTTGAACTCTGTAGATACGAAGTTGAAGACAATACTGCAAGAGCTTTTCAAAAGTTTTGGAATAAACAAGGTCTGTTTAGTATCCAAATCTGTGCAATCTTGAGTTGGGGATGAATTTGAAGGAGGAAATTCCTGCTCTTGATGATCATTTCTGATTGCATTATGCAAAGATTCTTGTGTTTTTTCAGCCACAAAAAAGTCTCCTAAAGACCTTAAGTCAGCAACAGGGCTAAAACAATCATAGTATACATCAGACAATGAAGAGATGCTGGAATCACAGTTAGACATTTGTGTACCATAACAGCCATTTTGGTTTGTCTCTGGTTTTGTATATCTGTGTTCTTGAGTGGCAACATCAATTAAGACTTGGTCATCAAGGCTTTGCTTCACAAAAGGGGTGTCTTGGATTGCAAATAAGTCACAATGAGATTTGTTGTACACTCCTGATGATGATTTAATGTCAAGATCCTCAGAGGTTTGAGCAGGACATTTCAGAGGTTGTGGAGTAACCACGGTTTGCTTTGTATCTGAGACTCTGTCGTCTTGAGTAAAAGACACATTCGGAATTGCATTGGGAGAGTGAATGTTTTTAGTCTGCAAAGATGTAGAGATGTCAAAGATGTCTTTTTCCATTACACACAGTTCCTCTTTATCAACTTTATGACAGGCAAGCACATGCAGAGTTTCTGGCTTGATATGATCCTCACTCCGGCTGCTTGTTTGATGTTGATTTTGATCAAAATTCTTCGGAGCTTCTCCTGATGTTTGATTCTGTGCTGGAGCTTCAGGATCAGAGAGAGTTTGGAATATGGGTCCAGGACAAGCCCTCAGATATATAGACTCCTTTGGCTCATGAAAAGGATCGCTGAATCGGATGGCTTGAGACATTTCAAAGAGCTCTGAGCGCATTAGGTGAGCTTGCATTGGCTTGTTGGAGTCTCTTATGTTAATGAAACCAATAACATCACTCGTTGGGTCAGGATCAGGCCAGGTCGGCACATAATTGATCATGTTGGCCTTTTCCATGTTTAGAAGTCCCGGGTGAACAGATGGCACCACTGGGGTGTCTTTGATTTGCTTGATGACTTCTGTCTGATTCTTGGAAATGTTGTTCTTGGCACTTGTCTGGTCAGATATAGGTCCATTGGTAGTGAAAGCACAGTTAAAGACCAGAGTGTATTTTGGGTTACTGAGCTTGAGTGCCTTGGTTGCTGAGGGAAGTAGAGTTGGTACCACCTGATGGAAGAACTCAGGTTCAGGCTCACTGATCAGATTAATCTTGCTCAGGCACACTTCATTAGACATCACATACATGTCCTGAAACAATGCGTCAAATGTTTCGACTGCTTGGCCAGAGAGAACAGTGATGATGTTTCTGTCCAATCTAGAGGCAGACCACGTGAAACTGAAAATAAAGAAAACCTTTTTTAATTTTATTAATGATGTATATTATGGATGTATTTAGCTAATAGAATAATAAATTAGGTTAGGTCTAACCTTGTTAAACTGGGTTGACCAGACTTACCTATATGACCCAGATACTGCTTTGTCTCCGTCAATAAACATGAACTTCTGGCTTTGGCTTCCACACACTCTCTTTGAGGATCGACTGAAAAATTGTGCCCCTCTGATGTTACGCACTCTCAAATTCTGATGGAAGAAGAGAGTTCAGCATGTTTGGTTAATGCGTGGATGAAAAAATATCTCCCAACTCTCACAATACAACATTAATACAAAAGTCAGACAAATATTGTATTAGGGTATAACAGAAATGATCTGCAAACAGGGTTTTATGTGTACCATGAGGGATAGTTGAAGGCATGGTATAGGTAAAAAATTGCATTTATTCAAGAGAGTTAGCAGGCAAAATCCACAATATATAAGCACTTTAATATCTGAAGACTGGAGGAGGTTTGGACTCTGGAGAGAAGCTCAAAATTTGTATTGGTGACAAAATCGAAGTTATTCAAAGCCCATATGTGATCTGGGATGTCAAAAAACGTCGGTCCGACTAGCCCGTGTCTTGGCCACCAATCTGCTGGGGAGACATTTAATCTTCTTTAATAGAAACCCCTGGGCCCTTCACTCATGAAAGATTAAAGGCTTTCAAAAGTCTGGAGGCCTATGATTATTTTGTTTCTCGAAAAGTTGCGCCGATCTTTTCTGCCAAACAGAAAGCAATGACTTTTGCGTAAATATACATGCCACTTTCGAATCAAGTGGCATGTTATCTATGTGCATTTTGAGCTATGCGTGTATGTCTACGCCGTTAAATGCCCAAGCGAAACGAAGCAAAATGTAGATCTACATCTGGGGAACGATATTTTTTTTTCCTGGGATGGTAGGGGAAGACTCATAAATGGTATTTACCCCAGTGACGGGTAGGTTTAGGGACGGGGTTGGGGTAGGTCATATATTTATATATACAGTAGTGTAACATTAAGTCAACGGCGTTCATAAACACGCTGAAAAATGATTATGCGTGTTGGAAATACGAATTGGCCATTTCATGAGATCAGTCTGTAAAAGCAGAGGTTAGACCTGGCTAAGCAGAGTCACAACGTGATTCGCATCTCCTGTGGGTGATCGCAGAATGGTGAAATAATCACTGCTCACTGCGACTGCAAAGCCGGATAAGTCTTCATTGATCAGTGTTTTTATTTATTTATTTATTGAAAATGAAATGAAAAACTTTTTATCAGGCCCCCAACAAGCTGTACAATCAACCACACAGCAAGAGTGAACCATCCTCTTCTCTAAATCCTCCTCCAAATGTGTAAAACAATCAAATTACAGGTATCTAGCAGTGTTTCCTGCCACACGATTCCCATTATGCAACGCGAACGTAAACAATGATGTCACAAAAGATCCGCCTATTGTATCATGCCTTTATCACTATTCACATTTCAGTATTTCAATTTCCTGTTTGTTGTTGGGTTTGTGGTGCTTTTAGGTGATACGCAGACAAAAATACAGTGTATGATTTTATGTTATTTAAAAAATGTGTTGCAAAATTATCTAGCATCAGCAGAAATCTGCTTCAGTCTCAAAACAAGACCATCATGAGTCATAAAGCGCTCACAGTTGCCTCAGGCGAGTTTGAAAATTAGACTTTCTTAATTTTAGAACTTAAGTTATCTCTCGATTGTTTCTACTCATTAAACTGCAGGCTTTTAATAATATGTTTCTTTTCCGCTAATACATATTTAATCTTAACTTGTCAGTCAAATGATTTTCTAATATCAATTGTGACATGCCTTGAGGTGTCCAGTGTGCATGCCTGCTTTCTCACACATTCTCAGAAAATGCTTTACTCCGGTGGCCTCCAGCATAATGTACACGGCAACCTTTCGCTTGTAGCTTGCATCCAGAAGATCTTTGAAGATGTCAATATCTGTGAACAAGTCCATGACAATTGCAATAACCTGCAAAAGGGACAAGCACAAGGACTTTGAGGTAAAAAAAAAAAAAAAAAAAGACAGCACATTGTAATATATATCTGTCAAAAACACATGCAAATATAACTGTGCACACATGAAAAACTGGAGGTTCTCAAAAAATGTATACAAAGTAGCCTAAGCTCAACAGCAGATTTGGGACACTGTGAGGACTATCCCAAATAAAAGCTGTAGGGTCCAATCATGTATTTTCTTTATTACAAATTACAATAATGCTATATCAGCATACTAATTTGTGATAAGAAAAAAGAGGCAAGATCTGACAAAACATACAGTAGTTTATTTAAATTAGATTCAGAATGTTAAACTTTCAATGTGAACTGTGCACAAATAAAATTTAGTTTTGTTAATTTAATTGTTATTATTGATTAGCCAATATTATCATTTACTTAATGTGTGTATATCTATCGTTATATGATGAACTGTTTAAAATTTTCACTTTATTATTCTAAAAGTCAAAGTTTCAGAAGGTACCCAGCCTTATGACGCAGAGGGCTGATAATGACGTAAGCCTGTTTTATGAGGTTGAGCACACGTGTAGATCTCTACATGTTCAATGGACTTTGGACAGTCTTATTCACAACTCACCGGTGAGTCACAATAGAAATCACAAAATCATATATATAATTTTTTTCCCCCCTACCTACCCTCTGTGCTTGGCCGATAATTTTTCTAACGACCTCCTTAATATGTGGCTGACCCTCATAAGGGGGTTGAGTGTACACTTGGGCACGCGTCACTCCGCGGTAGGACACCCGGTCCAGCCACCCGATGTCCAACTGTGGGATCGAGTAGTCCGAGCGGTCGGGCCAGTACTGCAGGGAAAGCTCTTCCCCGTCACTTTCCCCGTACAGTTCAGCGTCATTGTCGTGGGAACCCGGGCTATACACCTCCACAGTGTTGAGAATCCTCTCAAGTTCAAGGTCCGATAGAAAGCAGCGGATGTTCTTTGTTTTGATGTAGTCCTCAAAGGCGTCCTGTCCGTCCTGTATGAGGGTCTCCAGTGCGATCCTCTGTTCCTCGCTGTAAAAGAACTCCGGCTTGGACTCGTTAGTGCGTAAGTTGATGTGATTGTCATCAAGGCACTGAACCTGTGAAAGTGCCATTACTTGAACTCAGTGTTAATTTTAACAGCATTTAAAATGCTTTTGCGTAGGCTATAATTTTGTAATTGAATAAGTTTAGTTCAACTATTTTAAACAACAACGTTAAATAAATATTATATATTAATAATATAAAAAAAACTAAGTCACGCGCTCTCGCTTCTGCTCATAGTTGATCCTGTCAAGAGTATGAATGTGTGTTCAGTACTTCACGCACAGGTGCAAGTACAGGTAAGCGCAAACACCTCAGTCACGTGATTTACTATCAACCAATTGTAAAAGAAGCCCAACAAGCTTTATGGTGTTACTAGTTGGGAAGTTTTCTACGTCAGTTTGAAAGTAAAATAATACGTGTAAATATAAGTTTATTATTTTTAATTTAAGTATTCGTATTTAATTGTATAATTATTATTATTATTTTTAATTATTTAAAATGACACACAAAAAATGGAGTCATACGATGCATTTCAGCGTTTGCTGCCCTCTGATAGTTCTGACACCATCAAAAAGACATGAAACTGCTTCATATAAACATCTATTTAAAACATGGGCCATTGAATAAATCATTTATATTTATATTTGCATTCTAATGTATGCTAATTATGTCATGCGTTGTTTAATAGTCACAGCTACAGCAAGGATGATAGTTTACATGCTTTGTGAATTAGAAATTGTTGTCATCGCCTATGAGTAGCAAATTACATTTTTAAAAGCACACATTGGTAGTTTTGTGTTTTTTACTACAGTTATGTAGTAGTTAACCATGTTTTACTCATAAAACTATTCTCTTTACTCAAAAAATGTCTCCCCTTGGTCTCTATCCAATGTTTCCTTAGGACTCTATTTGACTTTGCAGCACATCAGATTTTGAAATAATGGAAGACGAAAACTTCTTGAACGAGTTTAGTAATTTCATATCAGTTTAGTCATTTCCTGGCTTGATCCTATATATAGACATTTTGTGCCCAAACTGAATATTATTGACATATGCATATTAACTCGTTTATATTCAGTCATTATAATGCTAACATTTACATCATCAAAAGACTTTAACAACGGTTATAAACAACATACACAGACAAACTGATTGAAGAAATGTTTGAGCTAATATCCAAATTTGTAAGCAAAGTGCAGTGAAGAGATATATTAATACAATTCAAAATCTATATGCATATTAATACACTACAGTATGAATGGATATTATTTTTTGTTCAGTGATGCTGGATAATTTGACGGCTTTTATCCTATAAAGCTCAAATGTGTCATCTTAGTGTCAACAGCGTGATTACATTTTAGTAAATGTCCATTTCGGTATGTTTGCATCATGCATGTTCCACAGTCTTTTTCAAACACACTTGGCTTGATGATTCCTGTCGTAGCAATGAAAGATGCTAACAATCGACTACTGCTATGTACACACAGTGTTGTTGTTATTGTCCTTCAGAGTCAGTGAGTCAGCTGGACGTACTCAGGGGGGAAAAAGCCCACACGTCCACGGCAACGACCTTTCCAGCGTTGAGAATCTGAGCAGTCCAGCAGCTCTATGACATCACCCCGCAGGAAGTGCAGCTGGGAGTTGTGCTCTGGATTGAAGTCAGACAGGGCATGTGCGTGATGGGGCCACTGATGGGAAACAATAACAGTCAAAGGTCATTATTGCTCTGCCTACCTTCACATTTTCCACATTTAGGTCCTTTTTTACTGTCAAACTTTATGTGCCTCACTATTATGATGACACCTGATATATATTTCATAGTTTCATAACGCATTAGTGTGTTTTTCCTGGTGTGGATTACATGTCATTTGGATAAACGGCAATCGGATATGAATTATTATTATAAATGTAATGGAAACTCTTTAAAATAAGGTTCATTAATTAACATTATTAATTAGCATGAACTAATAATGAACTGCACTTATAGAGCATTTGTTAATCTTTGTTAATGTTAATTTCAATATTTACTACATTATTAAAATCTTGTTAACATTAGTTAATGCTCTGTGAACTAACATGAACAAACAACGATTGACTGTATTTTTATACCTAAACTATATAACTAACTTTAACAAAGATTAACAAATACAATAACAAATGTATTAGTTCGTTAATACATTAACTAATGCTAACTAATGGACCTTATTGTAAAGTGTTACCAATTTAATTTACAATGCATACTTGAAAGTCTAAACATGCTTCACTTCAAGTAATCACTTCTTACACCCCTGCACTCACGAATCTGAATACCAATGTTTTTACACGTCTTTAAACCAACATTTTCTTGTTCTTTGGAGAAAAAAACAAAAAACAAATCCGGCTTTCATTTTAAAAGCATTTAAGTATGACATTTTAATTTCGGTTGGCAAAATGTTGGTACCCAGTACAAACTATTTTCACGAGAATAATATAAGTGTTGTCTTACCCTTAGTGCATCTTCTGTATCCCTCAGAAACACAGTCCTTTCCCTTGCAATGCTGTTGGTCTTGTAGAATTCCACAAGCTGATTTAAGGAAGGGAAGATCTCCTCCCAAATAAAGTAATAGCCATCTCTATCCTTTAACACCTTGAAATGCTGTACGTGATCCCCATAGCTGGTAAGAAGAGACCAAGGTTCAAAATAAACACATCAGCAATACAGAATAAACCCTCATATCATGCAATGACACTTCTGTGCAACTAGTGGCCACAAATGGAATAGCAATAATGACTGTTTCCAAACAGGTTTGTTTAATACTATTTTGATTCAGCTTTTCTTTTATTATTAGCTTTTAGTAATTGCTTTGTAATTCCATTGAAATTACATGCTTTTTTTAGATGAATCAAACAAAATATATAGGCTTTAACCATTTGGCAATGCTTAACAAGAATACTGGAAGAATTTGCTGCTTTCTTAAAGGGTCATGATACACACTTAGAAGAAAAGGTTCTATATAGAACCTTAAAAGGTTCTAAAGCACCACATATTTGGAACCCATAAAATGCAATGCATGTGAATAATCACAAAACTCAAGATATGGGGCTTAAAAGATGTAATTAATCAATAGGCTCTATGCACAGCTCCACTACTTCCTGAACTTCAGCCAGCTCCTTGTTTCCTGTCTGGCATTATTGGACACATTGATTAATTCAGGTGTGTTTGATCATTGTTGCCGTGACTACTGAGGTCAAGCACACCTGAATTAATCAAATTGTCCAATAATGGTATACAGGAAACAAGGAGCTGGCTGAAGTTCAGGAAGTAGTGCAGTTGTGCATAGAGCCTATTTCACACGAAGAGTGACATTTCAGTCTTTATCCTCCAAAAATCAGCATGGTTAAAATGTGACATTAAGTTACTACAACAGTTTAATTAACAATAACTTAATTACAACTACAAAATGTTGCAGAATAATGTAATATATGAATGAATAATAGCCTATAAAGAACCTTTGTGCCAAAAATGGTTCTTTCTTGTCATTATAGATCATTTATTAGCATAAAAGTTGCTTTGGAGTTGAGTAAAGAACCGGCTCATATATAGAACCCCAATGAAACAATGTATAGATTCAAAACCGTAAGGACTGTAAAATGGGCTGTGTTGTCTTTCGCCACATCGCATTGCACCACTCGCGTCTGGTTAAGACACAATGTTAACCATCCGCTCTTATTTTTTAATTTTAGAATCTGCAAACAGCTGTACTTGGTGCAGGCCAAACATTTCACAACAATTAGTCAGCATGTCTTAAAAAAAGTTTAGATGCGTCTTTGGTTGTGTTAGGTTAGAAAGCTCCTTGATGTCCTTGAGAGACTGCAAATATACTTTTCGAAGCTGTGAGAACGTATAAATAATTCAGCATTTGAAACACAGCAAACTTTCTTCTTTCAACTGTATGACAAAGGCATGTATAAAGACTAATTGAGCATCATGAATATTAATAAGAAATCCTGACATTTCAAAGTAAAGTAGATCAAAGGTAAAAGCATGAGTCATCTCATCTCATTTTTGTGAGCTCACAATGATACACATCTCACTGCTTTCTGGAGCTATCAAACTCATTTGTCACTTAGTTTACCTGCAAACACACAAAAACAGTGAAAACCATAATGTTGGGAGAGCTTGTTTTTTTAAAAACCTTAAAAGCTTGTGACTGTCAATGTGAAATGTTGTACTTCCTTCAAAAGCTTCCTGAACGTCAGTGCTATTGAAGGGCTGATTAAACTAGTCACAAGCACACCCTTGTCTTGAATTGAGTCACAAGTCTAAATTAGGTTGTTTTAACAGAAATAAAGATTCAGATTATTTCCAAAAATAAAAGCACATAAGAAGCTGCGTTTAGTTTTCTTGTGAGTCATGCCGCTAATGGCCTGAAGGTTTCTATGCATGATATGCAGGAGATGAGGTTGAGGGCAGAAACAGTACTTAAATATAGATGGACATGGACATGAGTTGGTGGTTCATCAGCAGATCCTGTCAAATCTGTCAGCCATCAATGTCATTAACAATGACCTTGTCACGGGTGTGGTTCAGGCAAGGAGCACGAGGAGACCGGAGTAGCGGATAAAGACTACTTTTTAATCATAAACAGGCAAGAAGACAGGAGTACAGGGCCACACGGGCTAACAACAAACATCGACCGACAATGAAGGACAGAAACTGAGGAGGCTAAATACACAAAGGAATCAAACTAATGAGGTGCAAACAGGTGAAAATGATGAATGGACGAGGAACAGGTGGCTGATGAGGGAGTGAGTTCATTAGGGGAAACAAGAGGATCCTGGGAAGTGTAGTGCTGAAGACGAGACAGACTGGTGCAGACGAGGGCTGTGACAGAACTCCCCCCTCCCGGAAGGCGTGACCTCACGCCGTAGCACCGAGGAAGGAGGGGGGAAGAACTGAGGGCAGAGTAGGGCGTGGCCAGGGCGGAGCAGGTTGAGGGCGTGGCGTAGCAGGCTGAAGGCGTGGCCAGGGCGGAGCAGGCTGAGGGCGTGGTGGAGCAGACTGAAGGCGTGGCCAGGGCGGAGCAGACCCTTCAGGCGGCCCCGGTGGTGAAGACCCTTCAGGCGGCCACGGCGGTGAAGACCCTTCAGGCGGCCACGGTGGTGAAGACCCTTCAGGCGGCCACGGTGGAGAAGACCCTTCAGGTGGCCACAGCGGTGAAGACCCCTCAGGCGGCCACGGCGGAGCAGGCTGAAGGCGAGACCAGGGCAGAGCAGGCTGAGAGTGAGACCAGGGCAGAGCAGGTAGAGGATGAGACCAGGGCGGAGCAGATGGAGGGAGAACCCCTGGTGGCGGCGATGGGAACTGGGCTAACGCCACCAGGGGGCCGACTGACAGGGGCGGAGCAGATGGGAGAGGAGACCAGGGTGCAGCAGAGGGACTGACGACAACGGGTGCTGAGGAGGGACCGAGGGACCAAGGGGACACCACAGGCTCAGGTGACTGAATAGACGACAGGGGTACAGAGGGACACGGTGAGGCCAAGGGGAGTGAGGGCTGACGGGTGACTGGAGGGAGTGAGGAGTCCGACTGAACCGGGGGGGTGGAATGATGGGACGAAGGCAAAGGATGGAAGTCCAGAGGTGAAGGGAGGATGGCGAGGGAGCGAAGGGAATCCGGAGGGGCGAGGGAGCCTGGTCGAGCTGGTGGACCGAGGGACCATGGAGGAACTGAGGGAGGTAAGAGCCACGGGGGAGCTGATGGGACGAGGGGCCGAGGAAGTGTCCAGGTGGAGGAGGAGTGAGGCGAGAACCGAGGATCCAGTGACCAGGCTGGGTCAGGGTAGCAGGCAGACGGAAGGGCTGACGGATGACTGATGGGAGGAGGCGGGAGAGGGAGGCTGGGTGGGATCCTGGTCTCAGGTGCAGGCTGGACGGTCTCCGGCGCTGGCTGGACGGTCTCGGGCTCTGGCTGGACGGTCTCCGGCGCTGGCTGGACGGTCTCCGGCTCTGGCTGGACGGTCTCGGGCTCTGGCTGGACGGTCGCGGGCGCTGGCTGGACGGTCTCTGGCGCAGGCTGGACGGTCTCGGGCTCTGGCTGGACGGTCTCGGGCTCAGGCTGGATGGTCTCGGGCTCTGGCTGGACGGTCGCGGGCGCTGGCTGGACGGTCTCTGGCGCAGGCTGGACGGTCTCGGGCTCAGGCTGGACGGTCTCGGGCGCAGGCTGGACGGTCTCGGGCTCTGGCTGGACGGTCGCGGGCTCTGGCTGGACGGTCTCGGGCTCTGGCTGGACGGTCTCGGGCTCTGGCTGGACGGTCTCGGGCTCTGGCTGGCTGGACGGGACCAGCGATGAGGAGGGTTCGGGCTCAGGAGGGCTGGATGGGACCAGCGATGAGGAGGGGTCGGGCTCAGGAGGGCTGGCCGGGACCAGCGATGAGGAGGGTTCGGGCTCAGGAGGGCTGGACGGGACCAGCGATGAGGAGAGTTCGGGCTCAGGAGGGCTGGACGGGACCAGCGATGAGGAGAGTTCGGGCTCAGGAGGGCTGGACGGGACCAGCGATGAGGAGGCTTCGGGCTCAGGAGGGCTGGACGGGACCAGCGATGAGGAAAGTTCGGGCTCTGGAGTGGTGCTGGTGACTTCCTCCACCGTGAATGGAGATTCACAGCACACCAGCACCCACTCCACACAGGCGGCTAAAGTCTCTTCTGGACCGCTCCCTGGGAGGCGTGCCCGGGACCGCTCGCTGAGGCTGGCGATGTAGAAATCACACAGCGAGCGGTCCGAATAGTGTGTGAGGCACGCCAGCTCCAGAAAATCCCTGGTATGGGACTCCAGGGAGCGGTTTTCCTGTTCCAGACAGAGGAGGGCTACTGCTGGAAGGTCCATCTTTCTTCTCTTTGCGGTCGGTCGATCTGTCACGGGTGTGGTTCAGGCAAGGAGCACGAGGAGACCGGAGTAGCGGATAAAGACTACTTTTTAATCATAAACAGGCAAGAAGACAGGAGTACAGGGCCACACGGGCTAACAACAAACATCGACCGACAATGAAGGACAGAAACTGAGGAGGCTAAATACACAAAGGAATCAAACTAATGAGGTGCAAACAGGTGAAAATGATGAATGGACGAGGAACAGGTGGCTGATGAGGGAGTGAGTTCATTAGGGGAAACAAGAGGATCCTGGGAAGTGTAGTGCTGAAGACGAGACAGACTGGTGCAGACGAGGGCTGTGACAGACCTACATTCAGTGCTTAAATCTTCAGTGCTGTTGTGGTTTGTAGCAAGGCAAGGTAGATCTCGCATGTGTTGATTGAGGTAACGGCAAATGGCTGTGGTGTGTTGCATGGTGTTCAGTTTACTGCTGTAGCAAACTGTTTTATTTGAATAACTCTGTGATTGAACGTTTAATGATTTTATCTGGGAACAGCCCAGTTGCATTTTTAGCTCCCCAAATGCAGGATTACCTGCTTGCTGGCATTCTCTCCTTTCACTGAAGATGATTGGCAGGCTGAACTACTCAGTGTTTTGACTCTTAAGCAACATAATTAACTATGTTGTCACTCTGTCAGAAAAACATTATTAACATGTGGTTAATAGGATGTTCTGGATAATTACTAAGGTGTTGCTAGGGTGTACTGCATGCAAGTCTTGTGACTGCGGAGGTATTTTTAGCATGTTGATAAGAGGTTGGTTGCAATTTTATTGCATTACTAGTTTTTATTGTCAGCCAGGCATGAAAATAGCACACATCTCAACAAGAGTGTTTTGGTGTATCATTTATGCTTGTATTACAAAAAGTGAGGTACACGTTCCACTTAGGAGGAAGAGTTTAAAGGAGTAGTTCACTTTATAAAAACGTTTGCTGATAATTTACTCACCCCCATGTCATCCAAGATGTCCTTGTCATTCTTTCTTCAGTCGAAAATAAATTAAGGTTTTTGATGAAAACATTCCAGGATTTTTCTCCATTTAATGGACTTCATTGGGTACCAAACGGTTCAAGGTCAAAGGGCTTTAAACGAAACCAGACGTTGAATAAGTGTCTTTTCTAGCGAAACGATCGGTCATTTAAAAAATAGATAAAAAAATTTAAGTTTTATAAGCACAAATGCTCGCCTTGCTCTGTTCTGTAATGAGTGTTTGTGACTCTCCTGTTCG